>OY728137.1:1652082756-1653460256 GCA_963277665.1 Viscum album | reverse complement strand
AAATATTCATTTCGTCTTAAATAATAAAAACAACTATGAACTGATAACAATAGATGTGCGCGTTAAATATAAAGACTCTATTTAAAATTTTCCAAAGACAACGGGATGCGGAAAAAAAACACCGGGCAGGGACGCGCGGGGTTTCCGGAACAGGCTCCGCTCACGCACCCAACGACGTCGCGTTAAAAAGTGCACTTTTTAACAAAAACTCAAAAATATAATCCGAGACTGGACACGAACCCCAGCAAAAAAATTCAAAGTCAATGAAATCATAAAATAAAATAAACGTGCGCGTCGGGGTGTGACACATACATTTTATATAATTCCTCACAATGCATTTTTTCTCACGGGAAAATTCATTTACCTATCCTTAGTTCACTAGTATTCACCCTATATGTGTTAAACAGTCTTGTGATGTTCTTGATGGTAAAGGTATCTTGATCATGGTAAAAATAGAGTCCGATAATTTGGAATTTCATTCTTCATGAAATTAGTTATTATTATGCCTGAGATTTTCATAGATAATAATATACGTGGAAGCATATCATTATTAATAATTAATTAAATGGAATGTGTTTTCAACAATTTACCATACAATATTGATTATGCCTTCTCTATTCATGTAGTCTTGTTATTTTAATGTAATGTGTGTTTAATTATTTACCATTCCATATTTATTATTCTTATTGATTAACAATACCTTCCACTGTACTTAACCCCTACCAAGCATTCGAGCTCACCCTAATTTATTTTCTTTCCCCTTAATTTCATGAGTTTTAATATGAATAATATATAAGAATATATTAGATTGAATGAAGTTATTTTGATAAAATATGATGTTATATATATCTTATAATTTAATTAGAGAATCATGTATGTATCTAATTTACCATGACTAATAAACATTTCAGTCCTTTAGGATGTGATTCCTTGTATCATTTGACAATGTAAAAATGCAGGCACCATCTCCTTGATTCTGGGGTCAGGGTATCTACATAAAATGTGTTTGACTTTGATAATATAAATTATAATGCATCAAAATGATCTACATACACTAACTGTAGCATTCTAGAAGTTGATATTTAACGAATAATATTAAAATAATATATATGTTATTTTATAATTTATTATGGTTCATAGATATTAAAGGAATTTAAAATATGTTATGGAAGGTACATTACAAGTTACTTAATGGAAATTTTTGTCTTGGTTTGTTTATTACAATTTCTTAAAACTATATTCTTAATTTAAAATTTTTCTTCAAATCAAACAACGAATTAAATTTTTTCACAGGTTAATTTTTGTAGGTCATGTGTGTAGAAATATCCATGTTTATTGGTATATATGATGTGAAATGATTTCAAATATATGTTGGAAAATTTTTCAAAAACAATTTTTATATTTACTTTCACCACATATTTGGATAAGTCTAATGAGTTTTTTCTTATGCCCTAGTAATAAAATAGCATTCTAAATTAAAATATCATTATGGATGGCTATATAACTTATACACAAGATTTGACAATTGATGTTGTCTCCTAAAGATGAAATGTACATATTTAACTTTTTGAATGCTTCATAATATGGATATTTTTTTATTTCATTACTCCATAATAACTAAAAATTTAATATAATGTTTTTCTACTATTGATTCCTAATAATTTATCCTAAATTGTATGGAACAAAAAAATTTGTACTCGAACATATTTGGGTCCAAAAATCTTATAAAATAAAATCCTAGGTAGCCAAATTCATCAAACTCTTCAGTGTTGAACATCGGTGAGTTCATTATGAATATATGAATTTTTATTTTTGATTGTTTTCTTCTTCTATAATGATCATATAATTTTTCATTAACCACCCACTTATTACTTTTTAAAAAATTAATATCATTCCCAATTGAAATAATTAGATACGAAATATGGATTTTTAGAAGAATAAAATCCAATTCAGAATTAATCCATAGAGGGATTCAATTCTTATTGAATATTATCAAAAAATTTACTTTAGACAAAATATTAAATAATAATGTCTTTATAATTTTAATTTTAGACATTAGTGTGAAAATATTGCATTGATTAACATTAGGTAAAGAAAAAAATATTTTTATTTCAATTCAGAATTATGTTTTAAAATTTATTCACAAAACATAGAAATATATAACATAATATTATTTTTTTTAAAAGGGTTTTAATGTTCACTTAATGTTGGCTAAATATTATTCAACTTTATTAAATGAAGGTTTTTTTCTTCTAAATTTTACAAATAATCAATAGAAGAGAAAAGTTATTAGATATATAGATTCCAAAATATTATAAATATAACATGTTTCATTCAATGTGATTATCTTAATTATTTACAAAAATGTTCTATTTTATTCACATTGTGAAATAATTTTTGAAAAATACTCTTATATAGCATTGCTGGTGTTAATAGATTTTAGAAAAATATTTCTAATTTAATAATTTTTTGAATAGAATTATATTTTTTTTAAAAGCATGAGAAATACTATTTCTTATTATAATGCTTCTTAGATTTAGATAAAATCCCCTCACTTTAATCTTTACTATATTCCTTTTTTCTATATTTATCGTATATATCATTTCTTCCCTACTTTTTGTAAACATTTTTATTTTAAAACTTTATTACCATTAATTTTAAGACTAAGAAAAATAATTCTAATGGAACACAACATCACAATTGTATAAATTATTTTTCATATATATATGGATATAGGATTTATTATATATTTGGCGGTTATAGATAAAATTATAATAGGAAATGAAATTCCACTATTCTATTTTTCACCCTCAGCAACACTCTTCAGCCGATTTTGATATGGAATCAAGGTTTAAAGAAGTTAACTTAGTCACAAAATTTTAAGATGTTTAATATCTGTTAATATATTTTTATTTAATTTCCATTCATTTGAAAGGATGTTAATGATTTTTATCAGATATATGATTATCAATAATAACAGTTTCTATATGACATGTAAGGTTATTCAAAATTTTCATAGATATTTCATTTAGAAATGAAAAATGATTCTCCAAGTAGGAAGTCAAAATCTGGATAGTCAATGTGAATAAATTAATTTATTGATTCCTAAATATTATAATTTCCAAAATTTGTAACCCCATGTTTCATCCAAATTTCATTTTTAGTTTCAAAAGAAGATGAATGACCATATATATTTATTTTTATGTTACAAAAATTTAAAAATTATGTAGTTAGATTAATATTATGTTTCCCATCATGTTTTAAAATAAATATATCCTTATCTAGAATAATTTATTCACTAACACCAATATGATGATAGTAAACTCCTATATTGATAATTAAACTCTTCATTCTATTTCACTAATGATCCTATAACCTATCAAGGATAGTAACCCAATCTATATTTACATTCTATGACATTCCAATTGATATATTGGGATAAAAAATAAATAATTTCACCACTCTATGTTAGTATAATTGAAAATAATGTAGATAATTTTATTATACCAAATTTCATCTTTCTATGGAAACATCAAGAGTGGGATGAAATAGTGATTTTAAAATCCTATAAAAACAACCCTCCTAATGAATAAACTATTTAGAATACAAATATATTAGTAAATCTAAACTAATGAAAATAACAAAACAAAGACAATGGAAAAAATGGATTTAGAATATGTAAAAACATAAACACTCATAATTATATATAGTAAATTAATCAAATATAACATTAAAAATATCAGAATAAATAAAAAATAATGGATTATTGAATGAAAATTTGAAAACCTCTAAATTTTTGTATTATAATGGGATATACATGTTCCTATCACCAAAAAAATTATTTTATTAAAAATAGAAATGAGGATTAATCTTAGATTCAAAATCACATGTTTCAAAATTAATACTCGTAGATTTGAATTTTCATAAATAATAATTTTTTCCCTAATAGTTCATAAATCAGAGGATTGTATGCTCATGTTTCTATACTTGGAACTTCATTAATAACAGTATATCATTAAAAGAACAATTAAAATATGAAAATAAAGAGTTATTTTAAAATTGAATCTCAAAAAAATAGATGCTCTTAATTCCACACTACAACTATAAATTACAAGAGAGAAAATACTTTCAATTAAATAGGTTGTTATGAATTTTCCACTCTTCCACACCCTAAAAACAAGTCATAATCTTCTATTTATAGGTATTTGTTTGGTAAAAATCACTATGATCTATTATGTAATGATGTTATCGCTCTAATGGATTCATATCATTTGTTATAATGTTATTTCATTTATATAATATTTTTGTGTCTTTGTGATAGTTTAGAATGAGTATGAATGACAATGAAATAGATACTAAATGAAATTATTCAGAAGGATGGAACTCAGAAGAATGTTTTTGAAAAAAATTTACTTGAATAATTATACAGAAGTAAAATATGAAGTGTTTGTAATTTTTAAAAAATTGGATCCATAGGAAATAATTTTAAAAATTGACTCAAAACAATAAACAACATATTTATATTAATTGATATATCAATGATATGTAAATAGTGTTTACCGAATTATTAAATTATAAAATTTAGTTTAATGTAAATAATTAGATGTTGTTATTATTATTATACCTATTTATCTATTATTAATGCTGATATTTATCAAAAATAAAATTAAATGAATGATTTAAAAGCTATTTTAATAATATTTTGAGTGTATAAAAAATTGAAATATATATATATATATATAATATAGGGGGAAGTGTTTTTAACATGATATTTTTTATATTGAAATTATTCCAATAGGATGGTTATTACTTTAGATAGAATATAATGTGATTATATACTTGAATATAGAGTATTCCACCCTAAAAGCCAATCATAAATATGTTGCATGGAAGTTATGTTTTCTCTTTTCCTAAGAGGCATATATATTATCCACATACCTTATATGGGTTCTTAATACAACTTTATTCTATTGGGAAGTCGTTATAAAAATGAGAATATATAAATTCAGTAGGGCCCCAATATTTTTCGGGTTATATTTTGATAGTAAGAAACTATATAATTGATTAAATATGCCCATTTCATCAATAATAATACACAATAACTTATAAAAACAGTGTGTTATTTGTTATATTTAGTCTTTAAATGGGTTTTCAACATTATTGGGGTCTTATTACAAAAAAAATAATCATTAAAATTTGGAGTGTAGTGAATATTCTAGTGAAGTTAAGTTATTTTTATGGGTTATGGGTTGAGTTACATCCATTATGTGAAAATTGGTTGGGAGATATTTTGATCAATACAACTACGAACCACAATCAATTTTGGGTTTTCTATTTTTACACCATATGAACACAAAACCAAAATAGCATTTTTAGGAAAATTCATGCTACTCATTTGGTTTGTTAGGGAGACATTTGAGATACTACATGAAAATTTCTTCTGATAGGATGAGCCTACTTTCTTAGAAAACCAATATTTATTTTTCCCAATTATATGGATAGTCAAATGGGATTAATATATATTCTTTAAAAAATATGTGTTTGTTTGAAGGAAAAGAGGATAGAGTGAATAGTAACATTCCTCTCTTTTTGGGAGTAGTTTTGGAAAAAAAAATTTCTTGAGGGAATAAGAATGATGTGTGCAACTGAGCAGTCTACCTCTAATACTAGTAAAGGGATTTATTAAATTAGAGGTACTATTCTAGTATCATCTTATTAGTTGTATCATTATTTGATATTGTGGACTCTCATAATTGATTTATAAAAATATTAATTTCTCTCATGGAACTAAAATTAGAAAATTCCTTGATGATAATTATTACTAATTCATCATTGTAAAAGTTAGTTGAATAAAGAAGGTGGGTTTTCAATTTTAATATCATGGTGGGAACATATGTGATTTTTTTATATTTTTTCAATTATTCATATGATTTTTGTGATGTTAATCTAATTAATATTGGGTTAATCATATTTTAATCACATATTTATTTCTATTAATGATATGTTTCTTTATCATATATTATTGGTTATCAATATATGTTTAGTAAAAAGAGGGAATTCTAGATATGTATAGTGTGACTACATTAGAATAAAATTGTTTCTTCACACATAAAAATATCTACTATAACCCTTAACATGGTAGAATAAAACAATAAAATATCATTCATTCCATGGTTAACTACTTCACTATCAATTTTCATGATGATTTATATATATTCTCTCCAGTTCATTATTACCTCTTAAATAATAGGTAGAATTATCAATCCAGTCATTACATAATATAGATTCAATTTTTTTCTACCAAATCTCATAGATCTACATGAACTCATATAGTTAACAATTACACTAGAATTGTATGAGGGAAAAGGATTAATCATACCCAATATGTCACACAATGACCAAGGTTTTTAATTATTTTTATTTATTTCTTGATGTTGGATCTTTTAGTTTGGGTTTGTGTTGAGTGTATAACAAAAGTTGTGGTGGTTTGGTGGGTTCTATTTTATTTTATTAATTTTAATGGTTATTGTTAATGTTTTTGGGGGAAAGTAGCATGGTGGGGGAGTATGTGACCCCCACATTCTCCATATATTTCATTTAAATAATTTAAGGATCATTAGGTGGGATCTCATAGTGTTTTTTGGTTTTATTTGAGATTTTTGGAAACTTTTCCGGGAAAATGGTCTGAGGATATTTTTCCCAAACCATTCAACTTAAATATATTTATTTTAAAAATGATTTGAGCAGCTTTTTCACAGTGTGTGCACTGTTTACAAAACCAAGTAGAAAAACCATGCAACCCATTAAAATATTAGTAAATTTTATTTTTGAACCCCGATTTAAGTTATTCTACCTTTCATATGTATCCTTACCTGTTTGATACTGACAAGAGATCATCCACTTCATTTTTCATAATCTTGGAATTTTTTAGGTGATTTCTAACAAATTGTTAGTGATTATTCAAGATTTCTTCATCAAATTTTTAGTATTACTCTTCTCCTCTTCTCTCTCTCAAATTTTAGGGTTCTATTTTGGCTCGGGCCCCTCTTGAGTGAACCCTAGGGTTAGGTTTGTAGTATTTTGGTTAGTTTCATTGATTGTAGAACACTTAGATCATATTTTTGGGCGTATTATTCCTACTCCTGATGTTTTGTTTCATTCACACACCCTTGATGAAGTTGTTTCCATTATTTTCCATTTCGATACAATTAATTGATGATTTTGTATTTTTAAATAATATATATATATATACATGTGTGTGTGTGTGTGTGCTTTGAATGCTTGTGTTATGATTTTATGTATTTTTATGGTGCTTTAGTTTTGAATGAAATGATTGAATTAGTTTAAAATGGGTTTCTTTAAACATGTTATATAATTTCAAACACAAGGTGTTTGTTAAAATACCAATTCATCATTTAAAGTGAATTTTATAACATGTGGTGTTATTTTTTCTTGATTATGTTTTGATTGAATGGGTGAAATTATGAATTGGGCATGATGTATTTTTTGGGAACCTCATTATGGTACAGTAATTTGGGGAAAATTATTTCTGAATGATTAAACCGGTTTTAAAATACTTATTAACAAAAATGTAATTTTGTAAATTTTATTGTTAGTTTATGTAAAAGTGGTTTTCCTTAGAAATGTTTTTTTTTCAATTTCATGGACACTTGTAGTGTGTCACTACTTGTTAGCACATCCATGGTTCCCCATGGTGCAAACATATATGGGCATTCAAATGATGATGACATGTAAGAGTGATCCCCTATTTCTAAAAATGTTACATTGGGTTTTAAATGGTGTGTTGGTTTATCCTTATGAATTTAGACATAAATTCAAATATATTCTTTAATTCATGGTTAGTTTGTGATTTTTGAGATACGTTTTTTTGAATTATTATCATAAAAGTCCATTTGGAACATTTCATATTATTGCAAGTTTCTGTCTAGTTTGGAAATGTATTTCTAAATATATTGGGATATGAAATGTTAATGTACTATTTAGAACATGTGATATTTTGGAATGGTTGTTGTTTAAAAGATGAGACTTGAGGGCCTAATAGCCAATTTATAATGTTATGGAAATTAATTGTTGTTTTTGATGTAAAAATGCACTGTTGACATCATAAAATATTTTGAGAAATGGTTTGATAGATCATGAGATATGATGACCATATTGTAACTTTTGAAAGTATTTTTAGGTTTTGGGAAACCCTATGGATTATTTCGCAAATGTGTCTTATCTCATGCATGATGTCTATTTTTGGGTTAGGCAAGTGTTGTAGTGGCAGATAAGGTGAGTCACATGTGTGAGGGCTTCATACATTCACCTTGTACTGTTACCATGGGACTCCTGGGAGCGTTTTAAAGGGTTGAGTGAGGGTTTATTTTTTTACTATGATTAATTAGTTTGGAACCCCCTGACATAATAAGTCTTGGTGGGATGTGCCATTGGATTTTTGAGTTTAGAGAGGCCATTCGATTATTGACTGTGGAGCTGCACCATTCACTAGTAGGTGAGTCTGACTCGAGTACATCTAGGGATACCTATAGGTATGTTTAGGAAATTCACATGGTTTATTAACTTTATGTTCTTATTTATATTATATTGAACTTGGTTTCTTGTTTATACTGGTTATTTATTTTCATTATTACTTTTTCCCAACATGTGATTGGGTTTTGATATTAAAATGGTAATCCATTTTGAAAATGGAAATGTAGTGTATTTTGTTTTTAAAAAGGGAATTCTATGTCTATTAATTAAAATTATAAAAAAAATATAATTATATATATATATATTTAGGCTAGTGTTTTTGAAATATTTTAGTAAATGAAATGTAGGGATTTTTTGGTGGTTACCTACTAATCTGTTAAGATCACACCCTACTTGTAGCATTCGGTGTCTGTAGACCCGAGTTGTTTTGTAGGTTCATGTTTTGGGATAAATTTTCCTCTCTATTAGGTTGGTTTGGGGATGGTGGTTACCATGATTCCATATGAAGATCACATTGGTTGTGATTTTTTTTATTTTTTGCATGTTTTATCTTTGTTCATTTGTACTTTTATCACGATCTATTTGTATATTTATTAAGATTTTGTTATTGTATGTTATTCCTCTTATTAAATTTACTTATTTTATAATTGTTGTTTATTTGGATAAATCATTCCATATTTATTATATTTGATTCTCAACACTAGTTTCCTTCCCCAAGGGATTGAGAACAACCTTTGGGCCATGTATTGGTCCATGTCAAATAATGTGTTGGATGACATCCCAGCTTGGTTCATGACAAAATGGAATCAAAGAAGGCCCTATGAAACTTTTGGTGTCAGGTAGATTGGATACATGGACTGTTAGAACATGAGGGGTAGGTATGGGATGGTCATCATGAAATCTTTAAATTCTAATCCTTGATATGTAAGGGGTAGTCTGAGAATTGAGTATTTTGTCATTATTTTGGACCGAGGATGGAAAATAAAGGCCAGATAGAGTCATGTTGTGATATCACTTGATTCAGTGACACATGTGGTGTCTGAGTGCATAGTTAAATGTCCTATTAGTTTTTTATTTTTACTTGGGTCATAACCCACTAACCATGTCGCTATGTTATTCATGTACACTTGATCTTTATTCTTGTAGTTTGGTGTGAGTTGTGGTTTTATTTAATTTTGGTCAATGTGGGTTGGTTTATAAGTGGATGATTTTTTTAGAAAAAATGTATTTTAAATAGAAGATTATTTTTCTGCATGTTTATTTTTTGTAAAAGAATAATTATATGTTTTAATTTTTTTATAAAAGATGATTTTAAAAGTTGGAAGTGGCCTTGGAAAATGGTGGTTTCAAAATAATAATGGGATTGGTGTTATTAAAAATGAAATTAAAGTTATTTTTGTTGTTTTTCATAATGGAATGTTATTTTGATTGATTTTTCATTTTGGTTTATCTTTTTATTCAGATATATATTTTTGGTTTTTGTTTTGTGTTGTTTGGAAAATGCCACCTATAAAGGACAGTAAGGTTTTTAGCGATTCTTTTCCAGTTTTTAGTTCTTATCTATTTTCTCTTGTCTTTAAGGGTGATCATGGTTCATTATAGGTAGTATAGTGAATTAATGATGTTGAGAGTGTCTATAGATAATTTAAACATTGAGGGTTCGGGCTATCTTAGGGTTGTTTTAATGTTCAATTTTGGAATGGTGGAAGGTGATCATACTAACATCATTGAATTTTTGGATTACATTGGAAGAGTTTAAGTATATTTTAGTTTGATGGTTTTTCCCAATGATGTGAAAAAAAAACAAAGTGGAAGATCTCATGAGTATTTTACTAGGTCAATAGAAAATTAAGGCCTTTGAATACCACATAAAAGAGCTAGTTTCCATTTATCTTGAGGTAGAATAAAATTATTTTTGGAATGATTTTTCTTTTCAATTGGGGCCTACATTTAGAAATCAAAGAGTGAGCCCACTCCTCTAAGGACATTCCCATCCTTCAACATTGTCCTATCATAATCCTCTAAAGACATGTCAGTATGTCTTGATCAGAGGATTTCAACTCTTGAATGTGGGGCAGAAAATTATTTTATACCTATGGTTTCCAACTATAGGTCATGGAGTGAATCTTTTCATGTAGTGAGAAATAGTCTGGGGTATAAGAATCCTCAGCCTCACTTTTTTATATAGTGTTAGAGTGGAGAAATTGGAAGTTCTTTATTTTGGTTCTCCCTATTGTTGTGTGTTCTCATAACTATTCTTGGATTTATAGTGTTGTTATTTTATTATCACAATAGTGGTTCTTCTTTATTTAATATTTATTGGTTTGTGTTCTTTTTTGTGTGTTATTAACCCATTTTTTGTGGGTTGGATTCAGTTATTAGTGTTTCTTATTTTGGATATGTTCATGTTTGTGGAAAATGATAGATCCTGGTCTTATTTTATGTTAGTTTGAAATATTCTACAGGTTTTCCCATTGATAGGGGAAGTTTGAAGTATGTGTTGATAGTTCCCATGTTAGTTGGACCATACTGTAATTTTTTAGAGTTCCTGGTCTGAATTTTGATATTTTAGAGAAAAGTGTAGGTTTTTGGGCATGGAAGTAGGGGGAACAAGGTTATCAAATAGTTAGGGAAAAAATTGTTTCCTAGGTAACTGTGTGTCTCATGGTTTGGGTTTTGGGAAAAGGGAACAACCTACAAAAGGTTTGGGAAACTATTTTACATTTATGGTATGGTTCTAGAATCAGGATATGGCATATTTCACAACTGTCGCATGGTTTGGTAAATTGTGTGTCCAACTTATGTGGGATATCCATATTATCTTGTAGGTTATGCACATTTGGCACATAGTTTTTCAAACCATTTATCCAAACCATGGGACTTTAGTAAATCAATAAAAATTGGAATTTCATCTATTCCCCTCTAATGATTTAACCCTAATTCTAGTTCCCCTTTAAGGTTGGGTGGTTCATGGCTTGGGTATGGAGTTTCCACATTTGACCTATTTTAAAAATTTCCGTTGTGTTAGTTAGTTTCTTATGGTTGACAGAACCTTATCCTGTTCTCTATCTTTTTATTCTGTTGTGTATTCTTTATGATATGGTTAGGTGTGACTTGTGATGTGAATGGTCACCCTAAGGATCATTGTTTCTTTTATACTTTTTTGAGTTCAAGAATTAGTTTTGTTTACTAATTAGCGGGGTTAATTTAGGGTGGTAAGATGTGTTTGTGGTGGGTATAATTGTCATACAACGACCATAGGTTTCAATTATTTTTATTTATTTCTCAATGAAGGATCATTTGGTAGAGGTTTTTATTGAGAGTATGATAGAAGACTAGGTGTATTCTAGTTTTGGTTTTCTTCTAGCCTTTATATATTTTTTGTTAATTTTATTGGAAAAAAGTTACATGGTGGGGGAATTTTTGGCACCCACACTGTCACTACATTTCATATAAATAATTCAAGAATAATTGGTTGAGAAATCCTAGTGTTTGGGGTGTCATTTGAGGGTTTTGATATTTTTTTAGGTCAAATATTCTGAGTATGGTTTTATCAAACCATGAAAAAAATATCTAAAACCTTGTAAAATGTATCCTGTAACATTCACAGTGTAATGGCCCGAGATTTTTGGGTCCATTACTTTGTGAAAATCTCGTGTTGGGTTTTCTGGTCTGGGAATCTCGGTGAACGGTAGGCCTACCGGTATCCTTAGCCTACCGGTAGCTCGGTCTACCGAAAGCCGCAGCCTACCGGTAGCTCTGTATCGGTAGCTCGGTCTACTGGTAGCAGCAGCTACCGGTAGCTCGGTCTATCGATAGCTCGGTCTACCAGTAGCTACAGCCTACCGGTAGCTCGGCCTACCGGTAGCTCGGCTAATGGTAGTTGTCACCCACCGGTATCTCTCAGCTACCAGTGGCTCTGGCCTACCCCAGCGGGTTCGTTCTAGTGGCGCTCCTTGCCCAATTAGGGTTTAAACCCAATTTTGTCTCCTTTAAGTGTTTTTTAAAGCCTGGTAATGCCCATAAATGTTATAATTAAGTATTTAATTAATTAACCTGGTGTGTGTGTTGGTTCAAACCACCCGACCCCTTTATTAACGTGTGGGGCCGCGTGGTAAACTCACGACCCCCACTCGTTACGGGGTTTCACGTTCTTATCTCAACCGCGCCCGACCCTTATAAACTAAAGGGTTCGTCGTGGGTTTCTTCTTTTCTCGTTCACCCTATGCTAGATTACCCTTCCTTCAAGCGAGCTGCATCGCTATGCGTGAAGTTCTGCGCCCAGCCTAAGCGTTGATAGACGAGGCGATTTTCATTCAGGCGAGCCGCATTGCTATCCGTGAAGTTCCACGCCAGGCCTCAGCGTCGATCGTTGATCAACAAGTAGGGAATTTATCCTCTGCCTCTCTCTATTTTGTGTATCATGCGGGGTGGGTGTGCTTATGTTTCTGTAGAATTGGATAAACCATACCTAAATAAAGATAATGAACTGGGTTCTATAAAGAAAGAAGGGGGGCTGTGATCATTGATATTGTTATATAATGATCATATTTCTGAGTTGTGATGGCTTACGCCTTCTAAAAATCATGGTCGTTGGTGGTATTTCTCTGTGCACTAATGAAACCCTTGTAATGTTTTAAATGGCATGTTTTGTAATTGTAAAATCTTACTATGAAAAGTAAATTGGTTAATCACGTATACCCGGCTAAATAAATTGAAAGCACCAGGATCAAACCTTTTGTGATAACTCCTGGTTAAAGCACACCGAAATTGAATTCATGGGGTGTGTTTAATCATTTAAATCTGAAAATACCGGTATGGCTATGCTTTGTGTCGGTGGTAGTGTTTTGGTTTTTTCTTTTTTCGGGCAGATTACTGGAGATGTGGGAGGGGATGGGATCCCCTGTTTTTATACTCTTGGTGGTTGTGGAATTGGGGATGGGATCCCCTGTTGTTATGGATTTAGTGGTTGCGAGTTTTAAGACTAGGTGGTTAACTTGTTTATATCATGAATTGGGTTGGGATCCTCCGTTGATGATAAACTTTTTTGGGGGACACGGTGTAGTGTCTCGGGGTTGTTTTTGGTTCCAGTACTTCGAGGGATCTTACTTTTCCATTATTTTTGTGACTTTAAAAGAGAACCGGGTGTGAATGTTGGAATTGACGTTTGGATGGGTTTTCTATTCTTTGGCTATGCTTCTGATAGTAGTTGACCAGTAGTGCCTAAACTTATTTAAACTCTATTGCTAAACATGAAACATGAAAGGGACAAATGGGTTGGTTGGTGAGAGTCGTGACACAGACTTGAGTGATGTTTGTGTCCTTTAGGCTAGCTAAAGAAAAACCTACCTTGGGTGAGTGCTTGTTACCTATATATACATACTTGTAGTTTTTTGTTTCTTATTCACGCCCCACCCAAGTTGAGAACATAGTGCCGAACACCCCCATTTCATGGGGGAGGGTTTTTTTCCCAACACTATTGTTAGTGGCAGGTTATTAGATCCTTTTTTCTCCCTTTCCCGGATAGCCCATGTATCTTCGGGCAGGCTGTGATGGCCTGAGGTCCATTATTAGCCCAAGAATCTTCGGGTTGGGTAGTGTGTTGGTTGGCCAGGTGTGTGCGGCTGGTGGTTTCCCAAGTGTCTTCAGGATGAGGCCCAGGTATCTTCAGGCGTGGCAGTGGATCTTCTAGCCCAGGTGTCTCCGGGCGTGGTGGTGGTTATCCTGGAATAGGTGTTTGCAGGCATGGTTGTGTGTGACAGTTGTGGCCCAGGTGATTGCGGGCATGATTCGGCAGTGGGACTGCGTGTCGTTGTGGCCCAGGTGTGTGTGGGCGGGTGTGGCAGTGGGACTGCGGTGAGAATGGCGGGATTGGTTCGATGCATAGGATGTCTCAATAACCAGTGAGAAAGTGGCGTGGGGTACCCAAACATTGATGTGCTCTTATTATATATTCCACTTGACTTGCGTTATTTTGGGAGTGTGCCTTAGTGTGGCTTAGGTGGATAGTTTACCTTGAGAGGTGTTTGATTTACTCTTTTTTTTCACGGGACTTTAGTAAGTTCCCCCACTTGTGCATAAGAGTCTTTGGTTTTCCCTACTTAGTGTACTTGTACGCTCACCCTACGTATATGAAACTTCTTTAAGGTTTCCAGGAGGACTTCGGGGATCGTGTGGGACCATACTAGCTTGAACCTCTGGGGCAGCCGTTGTTTCTATTTTCTTTCTTTGGTACTTACCCTTGTAGTCACTTTTGTACTTTGTGGATTTTACTTTTGGAACATATATGTGGGAATGGTTTACTTTTGGCTTTACTTTTCTTTTACATTAGTGTTGCTGGGTTTCATCATCTTATCTTCCGATCCTATAAAAAAAGGGTAATTCCTTTCATTGGTGTGCAATTCCCATACCCTTGGTGTTAGTCGCCACTCCGAGACCTATAGAAGGCGGGTTTCGGGGGTCATTATCACTCCTTCAACTTAAATAATGAAGGGCTTGGAAACCTGCTGACCCTTCCCTCATTTTGTGAAGACGGGTCATGATAGAATGGTATCACAGGTGTGGTTCAGAGATAGTACGGAGTATAGAGTTAGGCACAGTGAGGATTAAATGGGATGGTAGGGCAACAGTGTTGGGTGAACTTTGTGCATGAATTAGTCTAGGGAATACCGTCTAGGACACGAGATTTTAGGGCCCCCCGTGATCCGACGCAAGGACTCTGGACCAACCGAATGACCAAGTGATGCCACACTGATTGTAGGGTAGAGACCCTAGGAAAGGTACATGCATCATAATGACTTGTGTTCTCGTGTTTTTGGGGTGTTCTGGGAACTATGAATAAACGAAAAGTTTAAGAGGTTTTAAAGACAATATTCTGCACTACTTGGGCTTAGGGATTCCTTGTTTACCTTATAGTTATGGAACTTGGAAGGTCACCGCGTGTGGTACAGGCGATCGAGGCCCCGTAGACTACCTTGGCCAATTGGTAGAGAGATGACCGGGAAGAGGAGGACGACCAGTGGCAAGGGACTCTTCGGGACTTCCAGTGAAAAACCCTCGAAAAGTATGGGGGAAACACCTCTAACACGAAGACGGAGAGATGGCTAGAGGAGCTGGT
This sequence comes from Viscum album, assembly GCA_963277665.1. Lineage (NCBI taxonomy): Eukaryota > Viridiplantae > Streptophyta > Magnoliopsida > Santalales > Viscaceae > Viscum > Viscum album. Next base: position 1,653,444,646 of record OY728137.1, on the reverse strand, counting down.
GATAGCCTTTGGCCTGATTCAGGCCCTGACCGAGTACTGGGTGCCTCTGGACATCGTCCAGATGCGGGGAGCGGCGCGTTAGTGGTGGAGGCTTTACCTATGGGAGAGGAGAGAGGCTGAGGTGGCATGGGATGATTTCGAGAGGGTGTTCCGGACGGAATGCCTCTCTTCAATGATGAAGGAAGAAAAGAGACAAGAGCTACTCTCCATCCAACAGGGGATTATGTCAGTGAGGGAGCTAGGGATCATGTTCAAGGACCTCCTATGTTTTGCTCCAGACCACTTTCCCGACAAGGAGTCTCGGGCAAGACGTTTGGAGGAGGTGCTCTGACCCTCCCTCCAGTATGTTGTTACACCCTTTACGCTTCCGACGTACTTGGAGGTCCAGAAGAAGGCCGAAGTCATGGAGGGGATGTATGCTCTAGGAGGAGTGTAACGAGAGGGGATCCATCTGGGACCATCGAAGGGGAAGTCCGTTAGCACCAGGCCTCCAGCGTCAGGACCCTCTAGGTTCCGACCTGCAGGGAGCAGGCTGCAGTAGTTTTAGTTTCGATCCCCTGGTCCTCACCCTTTTCCTTTGGGGCCAGGACCGCGGTGCTTCGTCTGTGGGAGCCCTGGATATCTCCGGAGTTAGTTCCCAGATCGGGTACAATACGACGGTGGCGGACAGCCCCACCACCTGCCCCAATTGCAGCTTCCTGCCAGGCCTTTCTAGTTGCAGCAGAAGGGACAACGAGCTCTCGCTCCTCTGAGGGCAGACGTAGGAGGAGGAGGCTGACCTCAGGGCGCTGCTCAGGGACCTCGACCGGGGTGTGGTTGGGGAGGTGGCCGACAGCCGAGGGGCAGAAGTGCTGGGCGTGGACAGTTACACACTGCAGAGGCAGCAATTCTAGCAGGGTCGGAGGTTGTTTGAGGTACGATCAGTTTGTTTAGAACCCTTGCTTATGCCCTATTTTATACTAGAGCTTCGCACTCCTTTGTTGCACCCAGTCTAGCATGTGCCTTGGTCTAGATGCCGAGAGACTCCTTGTGCCCCTGGTGTTGAGCGCACCAGTCGGGGGTCAGACCGACTTGTTGGTTGTTTTTTGGGGATGCAGACTGATGATATGGCCACATCAGTCAATTAGGGATCTTCTTCTACTACAGATACAACCATACGATGTCATCCTAAAAATTGACTGGCTATTCTCTATGTGTGCCATCCTCGATTGTTTCCATGTAAGGGTTGTGTTCTCGGATTTTGGTGGCCGGCGTGTTACTTTCACTGACGAGGGGAGCAGTTAGAAGGGTAGTAGGAGAGAGGAACCCCTCCTCTCATTGTTATCTGAGATGTCAGTAGGGTTAGTAGATCCTGAAATGATGGGAGTGCCAGAGATCGTCTGTGGGTTTATGGACGTCTTCCCTGAGGAGGTGATGACTCTACCCCCTCGACGTGATATCGAGTTCGGGATGGAACTACAGCCCGTCGCTCGTCCGATCTCGATGGCTCCGTACCAGATGGCACCTTGAGAGTTATGGGAGTTATGGATCCAAATTGACGATTTGATGAAGATGGTTTATGTTCGGCTGAGTGCATCACCGTGGGGTGCTCTAGTCTTGTTCGCAAAGAAGGCAGATGGTGGTCTCAGGTTATGAATAGACTACAGGAGGCTGAATCAGTTGAAGATCATGAATCGCTACCCTCTTTCGAGGATAGACGATCATTTTGACCAGTTGAAAGCAGCAGGATGGTTCTGAAAGATCGACCTACGATCTGGGTATCACCAGCTGAGAGTGAAGTAAATTGACATTCCGAAGACGGTGTTAAGGTGCAGATATGGACACTTCGAGTTCGTAGTTATTCCCTTCGGCGTTACGAACGCCCTAGCTGTGTTCATGGGGCTTATGAACTCCATATTCTGGGAGTACTTGGATCGGTTCATGGTTGTGTTCATCGATGATATCCTGATCTATTCAAGATCAGAGGAGGAGGATGCAGAGCACCTAGGGATAGTTTTGAAGGTCCTCCGACATCATCATCTCTATGGGATGTTGTCAAAATTCAAGTTCTGGATACGATAATTGCACTTCCTCAGGCACGTGGTGTCCGAGAAGTGGGTAGCGGGGGACCCGTCAAAGGTTGAGGCAGTTGTTTCTTGGGCAGCACCCAAGAATGTGGCAGAGGTCTGTAGTTTCCTCGGGCTGGCAGGTTACTATCAGAGGTTCGTACCCAGCTTCTCCCGAGTAGCAGCCCATTTGAAAGCCCTAACCATTAAAGACCAGGTTTTCATGTGGAGTGAGTGGTGCGAGTCATCCATCAGCTATCTGAAAGAGATGTTGGTTAGTTCCCCAGTGCTGAGATTACCAGAAGAAGGGGTGGCCTATGAGGTGTTCTATGATGCTTCAGGACAGGGCCTGGGATGTGTGATGATACAATGACAAGGGTTGATCTCTTATGGGTCCAAGCAGCTACGCCCTCATGAGCGTAATTACGCCACCCACGACCTGGAGCTTGCAGCGGTCGTTTTTGCGCTAATGTTATGGTGGCACTACCTCATCAAAGAATGCTTTGTGGTCTTCACATATCAAAAAATATTGAGGTATATCATCTCCCAGTGGGACCTAAACTTGCGACAGTGGATATGGGTGTAGTTCTTCTACGATTACGATTTTGAGATCTGTTATACTTAGGGAAAGGGAAATGTAGTGGCCGATGCCTCAAGGAGGAGGACGCAGAAGGATGCAGTCCGAGAGTTGGAGAACACCTGGATGGGGATGGAGGAGTTGGCTGCCTTACACCTGTATGCGAGGATGGATAACGATAGAGGATACTTGTATCAGTTGGCAGTGAATTCGTCTCTGTTGCGGAAAGTAGAGGAGTCTCAGTGGGGAGACCTAGAGTGCGATGTGATGTGTGACCGAGTTGACCAAGGCAATGCCCCATAAGGATGGATAGAGGATGGCCAAAACCGGATGCTTTTTCCGGGAAAGCTGTTTGTTCTAGAGGCGTTGCATGGAAAGGTTCTCAGTGAGTTCCAAAACTCTCCCCTGGTGGTACAACCAAGATTTTCCAAGATGTACCAGGGATTGAAGAGGCAGTTTTGGTGGCCCGGAGTTAGGAGAGCGGTGGAAAAGTTTGTGGCCAAGTGCTTAGTGTGTCAGCAAGTGAAGACTAAACACCGAGTTCCACGCGGCCTACTGCAGCCTCTAGATGTCCCAGAGTGGAAGTGGGACGACATCTTGATGGATTTAGTCATGGGACTACCCAAGGTCCAAGGGGGATACGATGCCATCTGGGTGGTAGTGGACTGGTTGATGAAATCGGCTCACTTTCTGGTGATCAGGGAGTCGAGTGCAGTGGATGCTTTGGCGCGAAGGTACATGGGTGAGCTGGTGAGATTACATGGGATTCTGAGGTCTATAGTCTCGAATAGGGATGCACAGTTTAACTAGAAATTCTAGAGAGGATTGCAGCATGCTTTTGGAACCCTGTTGTATCTTATCACTACTTTCCCTCCCCAGACAGATGGACAGATAGAGCGCACCATCTAGACCTTGGAGGATATGATGCGGGCATGTGTTCTGGACTCAGGGGGATCATGGGTGAGATACTTTCCCCTGGTAGAGTTTTCCTACAATAATAGCTACCACTCTACCATTGGTATGGCCCCGTTTCAAGCCTTGTACGGGAGGTCGTTCTGTTCACCTGTGTGTTGGATTGAAGTAGGAGAGGCAGGCATCCTTGGCCCGGAGGTGGTGCAGAGCATGACAGAGAAGGTTCAGCTCATACGGGAAAGGATGAAGGTGGCCCAGGACCAACAGAAGTCATATGCTGATACGAGGAGGAGGCCCTTGGAGTTTGAGGTTAGAGACCACGTGTTCTTGAAGGCCTCCCCTCGGCGTGGGAAGTAGAGGTTTGGCAAGGGGAGTAAGCTTTCTCCCAGGTTCATCGAACCCTTCGAAGTGTTGCGGCGGGTCAGTGAAGTGGCTTATCAGCTAGTGATACCACCGCCGCTACAGAGGATACATGATGTATTCCATGTGTCCCAGCTCTGTCGGTATCTGCACGACGATTCACACGTCCTTGATTAGGGTGAGCTGGACATCGAGGAAGACGTGAATTTTGTGGAGAGACCAGTGATGATCGAGGATCACAAAGAGAAGGTGCTTCGTGGGCGAACCATTACCTTGGTTCGTGTGTTGTAGAGACATGGTGGGGTTTATGAGAGTACGTGGGAGAGGGAAGCAGAAATGCGAACCCAGTACCAAGAGTTATTTTGAGTTTTGATCCATGTTTCACCTGTTGTGGTAGAACGTTTTGTCCTTTTGGCTATAAAATGTATTGGTTTTCTTTCCTCTGAATGTGTGTGAAAATTCATGGTTGTGGGGGAGGAGAGAACCTGACCCCTAATGAAGACGCATTAAGGGGGATACGATTCAACCCGTGCGGGCGAGTCAGTGCCGCCCAAAGCAGATAATATCTTGACATGGGGTAGGAGACTCCCCAACCCATATGCATGGGTAGTATGACATGGTATGTTTCTTGGTTCTTGATAGGAAAGGGTTTTTAGTTAGCATGGGTTCAATCTTAAGGGGTATATTTTGAGGTGGTTGTTCGAACCATCTCATTCCTTCTCGTTAGTTTTGATTCTCGAGGACGAGAATCGTTTAAGAGGTATCTGATGTAATAGCCCGCGTTTTTGGGGTCCATTAATTTGTGAAACTCTCGTGTTGGGTTTTTTGGTTGGGGAATCTCGGTGAATGGTAGGCTTACCTGTAGCCTTAGCCTACGAGTAGCAGGCCTACCGGTAGCTCGGTCTACAGATAGCAGCAGCCTACCGATAGCTCTGTCTACTAGTAGCTTGGTCTACCTGTAGCTGCGGCTACCAGTAGATCGGTCTACAGGTAGCTGCAGCCTACCAGTTTCTCGGCCGACCTGTAGCTCTCAGCTACCGGTGGCTCTGGCCTACCCCCGCGGGTTCTTTCCAGTGGCTCTCCTTGCGCGATTAGGGTTTTATACCCTATTTTGACTTCTTTAAGCATGTTTTAAAGCCCTATAACGCCCATAAATGTTTTAATTTAGTATTTAATGAATTTATCTGGTGTGTGCGTCTGTTTAAATGACCCGAACCCTTTAATAATGTGTGGGGCCGCGTGGTCAACCCACGACCCCAACTCCTTATGCGGTTTCACGTTATTATCTCAACCGCTCCCGAACCTTATAAACTAAAGGGTTCGCCATGGGTTTCTTCTTTTCTCATTCACCCTGTGCTAGATTACCCTTCCTTCAGGTGAGCCACATCGCTATGCGTGATGTTCTGCGCCCGACCTAAGTGTTGATAGACGATGCGATTTTCATTCAGGAAAGCCGCATCACTATCCGTGAAGTTCCACGCCAGGCCTCATCATCGATCGTTGATCAAAAAGTAGGGAATTTATCCTTCGTCTCTCTCTCTTATGTGTATCATGTGGGGTGGGCATGCTTCTGTTTCTGTCGAATTGGGTAAACCAGACCTAAATAAAGATAATGAACTGGGTTCTATAATGAAAGCAGAGGGGGCTGTGATCGTTGATAATGTTATATTATGATCATCTTTCTGAGTTGTGCTGGCTTACGCCTTCTGAAAATCATGGCCATTGGTAGTCTTTCTCTGTGCACTAATGAACCCCTCGGGATTTTTTAAATGGCTTGTTTTGTAATTGTAAACTCCTACTGTGAAAAGTAAATTTGTTAATAATGTATACTCGGCTGAATAAATTGAAAGCACCAGGATCAATCCTTCTATGATAACTCCCGGTTAAAGCACACGGAAATTGAAATCATGGAGTGTGTTAAATCGTTTAAATCTGAAAATACCGGTATGGCCCTACTTTGTGTCGGTGTTAGTGGTTTGGTTGTTTCTTTGTTCAGGCCGATTGATGGAGATGTGGGAGGGGATGGGAGCCCCTTTTTTTATACTTTCGGTGGCTGTGGAATTGGGTATAGGATCCCATGTTGTTATGGATTCAGTGGTTGTGAGTTTTAAGACCAGTTGGTTACCTTGTTTATATCAAGAATTGGGGTGGGATCCTCTATTGATGAGAAACCGTTTTGGGGGACACAGGGTAATGTCTTGGGGTTGTCTTTGGTTCTAGTACTTTGAGGGATCTTACTTTTCTTTTGTTGTTGTGAATTTACAAGAGAACTGGGTGTGAATGTTGGAATTGATGTTTTGCTGGTTTTTCTTTTCATTGGCTATGCTTCTGATATTAGTTTCCCAGTAGTGAATAAACTTACTTAAACCTTATTGCTAAACATGAAACAAGAAAGGGACAAATGGGTTTTTTGGCGAGAGTCATGACTCAGACTTGAGTGATGTTTGTTTCCTTTAGGCTGGCTGAAGAAAAACCTAACTTGGGTGAGTGCTTGTTACCTATACATACATACTTTTAGTTTTGTGTTTCTTATTCACGCCCCACCCATGTTGAGCACTTAGTGCCGAACACCCCCATTTCATGGGGGAGGGTGTTTTTCCCAACACTATTATTAGTGGCTAGTTATTAGCTCTTTTTCTGCTTCCTTTCTCGGATAGCCCAAGTATCTTCGGGTAGGATGTGATGGCTTGAGGTCCATTATTATCCCAAGAATTTTCGGGCAGGGTAGTGTGGTGGTTGGCTAGGTGTGTGCGGTAGGTGGTTTCCAAAGTGTCTTCGGGATGAGTCCCAGGTGTCTTCGGGTGTGGTAGTGGAGCTTCTAGCACAGGTGTCTTCGGGCATGGTGGTGGTTATTCTGGACTAGGTGTTTGTAGGCATGGTTACATGTGATAGTTGTGGCCCATGTGTTTGAAGGCAGGAATCGGATGTGGGACTGCGTGTGGTTGTGGCCCAGGTGTGTGCGGGTGGGTGTGGTAGTGGGACTGCGGTGAGAATGGCAGGATTGGTTCGATGCGTAGGATTTCTCAATAACCAGTGGGAAAGTGGCGGGGGTACCGAAACATTGTTGTGCTCTTATTATATATTCCTCTTGACTTTCGTTATTTTGGGAGTGTGCCTTGGTGAGGCTTGGATCGATAGTTTACCTTGATAGGTGTTTGGTTTACTCTTTTTTTTTTCACGGTACTTTAGTATGTTCCCCCACTTGTGCACGAGTGTCTTTGGTTTTCCCTACTAAGTGTACTTGTATTCTCACCCTACGTATATAAAACTACTTTATGGTTTCCAGGAGGACTTTGGGGATCGTGCGGGACCATACTAGCTCAGACCTTTGGGGCAGTCGTAGTTGTTGTTTTCTTTCTTTGGTACTTACCCTTGTCGTCACTTTTTTACTTTGTGGATTTTACTTTTGGAACATGCATGTGGGAATGGTTTACTTTTGGCTTTACTTTTCTTTTACCTTAGTGTCGTTGGGTTTCATCATCTTATCTCCCGATCCTATAAAACAAAAGGTTAATTCCTTCCATTTGTGTGAAATTCCTATAACCTTGGTTCCAGTCGCCACTCCAAGACCTATATAAGGTGGGTTTCTAGGTTCATTATCTATGCTTCAACATCAAGAAGGATGGGCTTGGAAACCCGCATACCCTTACCTCCTTTTGGTGAAGGTGGGTCATGACACACATAGTTTGCACACAATTTGAAAAAACATGTCTAAAAACTGTTCATCCAATTAAACCCGAAATAAAATTTATTTTAAAACCCCAATATAAGCAATTTCACCTCCCATTTTCTTCCTTATCTAATGGATATCAACCATGGGGTTCCCCAACTTCGTCTTCCATCATCTTGGAAAACTTCATGTGATATTTCTCACCAAATGTTAGTGATTATTCATGACTTATTAATCAAATCATCCCCACTACTCTTCTCATCTGCCCCTCTCTCATTTACTTGTTATTTTTTGTCTTGGTTCTATCTTAGAAGAATCCTAGGGTTTGTGTTGGATGGGTTGGTCAATATATTTGATATTTGGGTTTTTAGATAATCTTTATTTGTATATTCATTCTCTTATTGAGGCTTTGTTTCATTCACATAGTGCTAGGTATCTGTTTTCCTTATTTTATTTTCTAGAACCATACTTTGATTCATTCATATTTTAAAATAATATATATATGTGGCTCACATGATTTTGGTATGATTTTATGGCTTTTTATGGTTTCTTTATGTTGGAAAACATTGGTGTATGTGGTTTTAACGGGGGTTCATTAAACATGTTATATTATTATGCACAAAAAGATATTTCTAAAATGAAAATTGATCTATTAAATTGAATTTGACCATGTGTGGTGTAATTTAGTCTGGAATATTCTTTTATATCTTGTGTTAAATTATAAATTGGGAATGATTTTTTGTTTTGGAGCCTTGATATTGTATAATGGTTTGTGGAAAAATGTTTTGGAAAGATAATCCTAGTTTTTAAATTCTTATTCATGATGTTGTAATTGTGTGGGTTTTTGTGTTAGTTTAAGGGAAATCTTTATTCCATAAAAATGGTTTTTGGGTGATTCCATGGACACTATATGTGTAGAATTATATGTTGTAACGTCCATGGGGTCATTGGGTACATACATCGATGAGAATTTAAATGGCTATGGCTTGTAAGAGTGATCCCCCTCTCTCAAAATTGTTTCAATATTTTTTAAATGGTTTTTTGGTTTCACCTTCTAAATTTTTTAGTTCTATAATATGAGTTCTTTAATTATTTTCACATTTCTTATTTTGAGATATGTTTCGGTGAATGATTGGATTATGGCCTCGTTTGTGATTTTTCATATTGTTTTATATTTCACTCTAGTTTAGAAATGAATTTTTAAATGTATTGGGGTTGGAATCATTAAAGGACTATTTAAAACATGCAATGTTTGGGAATGATTGGTTTTAATGTGATGTATCTTGAAGGTCTGGCTAGCACAATATAATGTTTTAGAAATGAATTTTTGGTTTGGAATTAAAAATGCCAGATTGGCATCTTATCATGGGTTGAGAAATTTTTTGATGGATCATGTGATATGAGGACCCTATTGAAACATCCAAAAGGATTTTTTTTGTGTTGGGAATGACTATGGAGGTTTTAGCCAATGTGTGTTTTTACTTGGGTGGTGTTGGTGTTTAGGTTAGGCAAGTGTGGTGGTAGTAGGTAAGGTGATTTACACATGTGAGATCCTTCTCATTTCACTATGTATTATTACCATTGCACTCATGGGAGTATTTTAGAGGGTCAAGTGATGAATGATTATCAACCATGAGTGGATAGCTTGGATCCCCCGTGAATTTATAGGGCATGGTTGGATGTTATACTAGATTGGATAGTTTATAGTATCCAGTTAGTTATTCACTATGGATTTACACCATACGCCAGAAGGTGAGCCTGACTAGAGTATGTCCAGGGATGGATTTGGGGAAGTTTATGAATTTCCCATGGATTAGTATCTTTATTTTATTATTTATTTGATAGTGCATTTGGTATCCTATTTCACTAATTTTTTATTTTTACTATTTCCTTGATTGGAATTGGGAATGTGTTTTGGTTTAAAAATGGTAATCCATTTTGAAAATGGAAATGTGGTGTGCTTCGTTTTGAAAAGGGGAAATATGTGTCTTCTTATCAAAATGAAAAAATTACTATTTCTATATTTGTATTTTAAACTAGTGTTTGTGGAATATTTTTGGATAGTAAATTTGTGGATTCTGCGGTGGTTACCTTTTAAGATGTTATGCTCACACCCTACTTGTACCATTCAGTGTTGGTTGACCTGAGTTATTTTACAGGTTCATGTTTCTGGTTCGATTTTCCTTTATAGTAGCTAGTTTGGGGGTGGTGGTGACCATTAGGTAATATGGACATCATTTTGGTAGTTGTTTGGTTTTTTTGGAGTTTCATCTTTGTTAAGTTATATTTGTATCTATATCTATTTTTTATTTTAATATAGATCTATTTATTGTTATTTAATCCACTTAGTCAGTTTATTTATTTTATCCAAAATATTTATTGGGATAAATTAATCCCAGGATATTGTCTTTGATGATCAACAACATTTTCTAGAATATGGGGATCTAGAATGTCATTCTGGCCATGTCTTAGTCTGGGTTACATGTTAGGATAGATGGCATCCTAACTTGGTTTATGAAAATATAATTCTCCTTAGGGTTCTATAGTATACCTTTTTCAAAATGTATAATGGTAGTTTATTATTATATTAAGAATATTATATATTTAACTAAGTTAAATTTATGTATCATTATCAATTGACCCAGTTAAATGATTTCTTTGACTAATTTAAAGGTTCCAAATGAGTTTTTATGATTGACCTCCATTATAGGTATCATCCACACCAATTTAGTTAAAGAGACATTCCAATGATAATTTTTTGGGTTTATTTGTTTAATATAATTTTATTACTATGTAATTTGTTTTGACTTAATTCCTTACTATGTTTATGCTACTAGTGAAACTTATATTTTATATATTTTTAGAATTATTCATTGAAATATTTTTTTATGATATTATTTTATATTTTAAAATACAAAAGGTGCATATCAAGCATCAAAATATTCTCGTAGTAACCCCAACAAAAAATATTATTTATATTTAAAATTTTAAATTCTCTTAACAGATTATGGAATTCAACGTCCTTGGTTATATAGTCTCTAAAGGGGTAATATGAGTTGATCCTAAATAGGTATAGGAGGTTAGGTCTTGAATGGTTCCCAAAAAATGTCTTTAATATCATGAATTTTTGTGGGACTACATGATATTACTAGAATTTTGATATTTCTAATGAACAAATTATTTGATTATTCCCTTGAAAATTATGGGAATTTAAATTTTGATTTATGAAAAATGTCAAACAAGATTCTAATAGTCAAAGTGAATGTTATATATGACTTTTATCATGATATTAACTATAACATCCCAGGTAAATAAAGAAATATGATATTTTAATATTTATTAATATTTTTGAATTAAATATAAAATTTACTTTAAAGATGATGCTATGTTCTATGGCATACCTAATACACAATAATGGGTTTCTTTAAAATCTTACATTGCACACAACATTGAGTAATACTGAAAAATAATAATATAATAATATTATTTTTAATGGATGTCAACGCCAAGACATTGTAATCACAAGAATGAATAGAACTAACTACAATATGATTATACATGTTTGTTAAATTTTTTTTTACTTTTATGTAATAAATTTTAAAGGCTTAAAATGTGAATGAATCTAATTTGAAGCAGAAATACTCTAATATTCTTTAAATGGTCAATTTATCATCTTTTGATGCTGAACTATTTTTAAATCTAGTTTTTTCACTTTTATATGTTCTATTTGAAAAAATAATATTATTCTTTAAGATATGAACATAAAAATTTACATAGTATGAAATTTTGTTATTTTTCTAATAATGTTCATTTTTTAATGAATAATTAAAAAATAGAGTATTTTAATTCAAAAATGCCTTTAAAAATAATTTATTTATATGGTTAGAATATATTTTTAATTGGTTTTAAATTGTAAATAGATTATATTTTTACCCATTAATCCAATTTTGGTAATTGGATGTAATTTCACATTGAAATTGGACATAAAAATGTGTCAATATTTTGACAGTTATTATTTCATAAAAACACCCCTTTTGTTTTGACAATAATAATTAATTTTAAATTATTTTCTGGCACTTCTATGTTTTGAATTGGGGAAAATGGATTCCATATTTGGAATCATGAGGTCCATATTTAGTAAATAGGTAACTTTAATTTTTATACATTAGCATTACTTCAGAATGTATTATATTTATAATGGTTAAAGGGTAAATCTGGAAAATAAGGGTTAAAAATAATATTATAATAATATTAAATTTCCCTAACAAGTGTCTAAATCCTATTTTTTTATACGTATTTGACCATGGTAATCCTTGGGTCGATTCTGGGACCCCATGGAGCCACATGGGAGTTATAATGACACTTTATGTTAATTAATTTAAAGTAAAGACAAAAATTACATAAACATATATCTTTTAGTAAATCAATTTTTACATAGGGTTATATAAGTTTTATTTTCATCAATAAATATTAATTTTAATTATTAAAATATTTCCTACATCATTATATTTTTTTATTATTTTCATATATCAAATAAATAAAATTTATTTTGGCACAATAATTATGTGGTGTTTACCTCATTAAGGAATGATTTAAATAAATAAGATTATAAAAATTCAAACAATATATAAAACCTATCAAATTCAAATTGGATGATTTTATTTCGAACATGAGTCATATTATATTTGACTTTAATGAGTTTTGTACCATTAGAAACTGAAAATCATTATATAATAAAATAATATTTTCATACTTTCCTAAAGAGCCCCTCCTCCACCTTATAAAAAACCCTCACCTCTAACCCATTACAAACTCCTCTCAAGCTTCTTTTCTTATCCAAATTCTTCTTCAATATTCTCTGTACATCCCTATATTTATACTAGAAGACTTACCTTAGGTATAAGGCACTAGAAGAACTCTTCTTGGTTCAAACCAATGGGAGATACCCTATTTAAAGGAAACATTTTCTCTTAAGTTCTTTTATATTATTTTACTTCCCCAACCCCATAAACTATATTTATTTATTTTTTTATGGATGAAATATTATACTAAAAATACTAGTTTTTTATTAGAATGATTTTAATTTCAATTTCACACACCTCCATCTAATGGGAAAAGAACATACTATTTCTCTAGATGGAGAACTACTACCTCACGAAACGATGATTATTTAACCTTCTCCTAAGACCTCTTATGGTGTCCATTAAGATGAAACTGTATATATATGTGATATATATTATATTTATATAGTTTATATGATTCTGTATTTTACATTTATATAATACCTTTATGGTCTTCATAGTGGGAAAATATGGTAAATTCGTTTGAGGAAGTGCAGACTAGCACCCCCTAATTGTTATAAGACTCGTTCATTCCATACGTGGAACATATAAAGGATGGATTTAATGAAATTATATATGATATTATAATGGAATTATAACGTACATATTTATCAATATTTTTTCATTTCATTAATAATACAAAATAGAATTTAAAGTAGCGTTCATGTGTACGTACGACTTACCGTCCCCATGAACGGTGCATTTCATTTCTTATCTCCAAATGTTATGTACATTTAAAATAAAAATATATCCTAGATATATATGAAATATATGATTTATAAATCCTGAATATCATTCTGGAGATAATGGACCTTTGACCACATGAACAAAATGTAATTATAAGGAGTTTATTTTTTACCCAAGTTCCAAATATTGACAAAATGACCATTATTAACATAAATGATTAAATAATGTTTAAAACATGGTAATAAGTGATATAAAAGGAATAATAAACATGAAAAACGTTCTTAATAAAGTATAAATTAACTTTAGTTTATTATTTTGGATATTAAAGAAGGAACAGTTGATGTTGGACACGAGGTAAGGGACTTCGTCTCAATCTCATTTCGTTGAGGCATATTTTGATTTTTACATCACTTTATATTATGTGGTGTAAAAAAAAATTTATTTTCATTTAATTACAAGGAAATAATTTTTATGAGTCATTTTACTAAATGACAAAAAAAGAAGGTAGCTTTTTAACGTAAGTAGAGACAACAGCTTTTCTGCCGCATCGAGTATTATTTGCTCTATGGATTCTGTAACAAGACGTAATGTTTTTAAAAGAAAAATAAATACAATATAATCTTTTTACATAATATGGTATTGAATATATTTTTTTGATAATGGATTTGTTTTTTCAATATATTTAAATTATATATTGTGACTGAAATGTGGAAATGTTATCTTTCTTTTATTCTTATGTTATGTGTTATGGCTATGTTATGGTTCTTGGGCATTGATTACATATATGGGTGGTTACATGATAAACACAAGGAGAATGAGCCCAAGATAGCTCTCCAATTCATTGGGTAACGTGGCTGAGGTAAATGGAATGTTTTCCCTAAGATAATTAGGGAATATGCAGTGATGGGTATTGGAAATGTAACTCCCTACGTATTTATTAAATCTACAATGTAATTATGTTATGGATTCAACATGTTACCATTATGATTCATGATTACTATATGTTGTTCCTAAATCTTAATAATTAATGAGTAAGTAAAAGAGTTTATGTTTTGTATGTATTAATGGACTAATGATTTCTTTCTTTATTTTATAACCCTTTCTGAGCTTTTTATGTTCATACCATGTTTTTGAAATGTTTTTCACAGGACATAAAGATGAATAAGGTCAAAGATGGGATCAAGGAAAAGCCATGCTGTCTTAAACATAGAACTAAACATGACTTTTTTCATGAGTTTTTATTTTATGAAAAAATTGAAACAAGGTTGAAGTGTCTACATTCAAATTTTTGAGATGTATTGTAATAATTATGACCAAATTCTCAAAAACTATAAACCTGAAAAGATCATCAATGTGAATTATACATTTAATTCAAGATTATGTAATGATATAAGGATGGGTCCTTATAGTTGGTTTTAATGGTCAGTTTAGACAACTTTAGGATTTAGAATATAATTAATTTAATGTACATAAATTAATTTATAGTAAGATTGAAATGATATATCATTTACATATTACCATGTTGCTTCGCCTAAGATATTTCTATGTTCAGATTGGTTTTCTACAGAGGAAACATGGCAGCTAGGAGGGGGCAACATCAGGCAAAAGACAGCCTTCCAAATCAGAAACCTGAGATGGTCAGAATCAAAAATAAATAGTTTTTTGCAGTGATAGTATAGTTGAATCAGGGTATAAATGGTGGTGTTATCCATGCATGAGATCATCCAGATAAACCACAGAGGAACATTTCAGCAGTGGAGCATCTCATGAGGCTACATCCCCCATCATTCAGAGGACCATCTGACCACGTTCTAGCTGAATGGTGGATTAAAGCACTAGAGAAGATTTTCGATGTCACAGTGTGTTCATTACATCAAAAAGATAGTCCTTTTATTTACCATTTTGAAGGTGAAGAATATCAGTGGTGGTCGATGGTGAAAATATTATAGATAGTGAGGATATTGATGGAAATTATTTGGATGAGTTCAAAGGTATGTTTCTTGAAAAATATTTTCCTAAGGGGGTTCATCTTATGATGGAAAATAACTTCCTGGAATTGAGGCTAGAGGATGACTCTGTGGCTGCTTATGAAAAAAAATCATTCGACTAGCAATGTATGATCTAAACACCATATGAGATCATGATAGAAAAGTCACCTGTTTTAATCATGATAAAATCCAATGTATCGAAGGGCTTGAGATTCTCATGAGCTCAAATGTTATGAAAAACTTGTTCGATGTTCAGAGAAGGGGGAAATGGAGTTTTCTAAAGATCAGGTGTTCTTTAAAAAACAATAGAATAAGAGGTCGAGGTGGAAGACGAAAGGGAATAAATCATCAAAAAAGTATGATGATAGGAAAATTAAGTTTACAGTTTGTCAAAATTGTGGTAAAAATCAAGCTGGGGAATGACTATTGAATTCTTTTAAGTGCTACCGATGTGGTAAAATGGGACATTAGGCTCGTAATTTCACTAGAAAAAATAAGGTTAATGGTAAGAATAAATATTATTTACAATCATTAAAATGATTTAAGTGAAATGAAAAGGGTCATTATGCCAAGGAGTTTCTGATGACGAAATCAACTAATGGAAGGTAGCTTGACTACTAGCAGAAAGGGGTGGTTAAATCCTTTGAAACCACTTCAATGGACATTGGGCCATCAAATGAAGTAGTATCTGGTACACTGTTTGTTTGTTCAGATTATACCAACGTGTTGTTCGATTTAGGGTCTACACAATTTTTTATTTTTGTGAAGTTTTCTTGTAAATTGGGAATTCCATTTCATGATATGAATCATGAACGTATGGTCAAAAAATATAGAGGGAATGTTGATAAAAAAGATATTATAAAAACTATCATGTCCTTGTGTGCGAAAAGAATATACCTATAAACCATATTGATTTTACTCTATTAGTTTTTTATGTTATTTTGGGTATGGATTGGATTTATGTTTATCATGCTAAGATTATCTACAGTGATAAAGTGGTTTCTTTTCAGAAAGAATTTCAGTTTGTGTACAAGAAAGAACCCTTAATTTTGACAACATATCAGGATGCTGATAAATTAGTAAAAGATGGAAATGAATGTTACCTTGAACATACTGTTGAAAACAAAAAAAATAAGATTATTGATGTGATAGTGGAAAATGAGTATATTTATTATTTTACAGACGAGTTGCATGATGTTTTACTTGATCGGGAAGTTGAATTTACTGTTTATATAGTTCTTAATTCTTAGACAATTTCAAAACCCCCATATCGAATGTACGAAATTTAAATTTTACAATTAAAAAATAAATTGAATGAGTAATTAGACAAAGGCTTCATTTGACCAAGCACATCACCATTGGGTGCTCCTATCTTTTTTATTAAAAATAAATATGGTTCAATAATACTTTGAATTGATTATAGATCATTGAATAACATCCCTATTAAGAACTAGTATCCTTTCCGACATATTGATGATTTGTTTGATCAAATCCAGGGAGCTCAGTATTTTTCAAAGATTGACATGAGTTTGAGGTACCATCAGTTGAAATTAAAGGAAGAAGATATTATAAAGACCACATTTCATACTATATATGCCCATTATGAATTTGTGGTTATGACTTTTGGATTAACCAATGTACCTTATTTATCCATGGATATTTACTGTTAATTTTTGAATAAGTTTGTTGTAATGTTTATTGATGATATTTTGGTTTATTAAAAAAGAAAAGAGGAACATTAAAGTCACTTAAATGTTGTATAGAAAACCTTAAAAGAAAAAAAATTGTTTGGGAAATTCAGCAGGTGTGCGTTTTGGTTACAGAAAATTTAATTCATTGGTAACATTATTTAAAAAAATGGCATAACTATTTTATCCTGATAAAAAAAGTTGTTTAAGAATGGGAAGGACCCACAAATATTACCGAGATCCATTGTTTCTTAGTTTTTAAGGTTATTACTAGTTGTTTGTTGAAATTATTTCACGATTATCTATCCCACTGAATAAGTTACCTTGAAAAGATGTCTAGTTCATCTGGACAAAAGTAGGTGATGATTGTTTTCATGAATTGAAAATAAGATTAGTGAATGCTCTAGTTTTAGCACTTCCTTCAAGAAATGGTGAGTTTGATATCTGCATTGATGCTTCATTGAATGTACTTGGTTTTTTCATAATGCAGAATGATTAGGTAATTGCTTCTACTTCACGTTAGTTGAAACCTCAAGAGTTAAATTACCCTACACATGATTTTGAATTATCTACTATTGTTTTTGCTTAAAAAATTTGGTGGAATAATTTTTATGTAGTAAAGTGTAAAATATATACTGATCACAAAATATTGATGTATATATTCACTCAGAAAGAATTTAACATGAGATAGAAGAGATTATTTGAATTAATCAAGGATTTTAATTGCATGATCTATTACCATCCAGGAAAAGAAAATAAATTAGATAATTCTTTGAGGGAAAAAAGTAATGCTACATTATACTTGTTACATTTGGAACGAGATCCTCTGATTTGTGATTTGATGAACCTTGGAATAGAATTTGTTAGTGCAAAAAATTCCTCTATTTTTTTAGGTGTCGGTGACATAATCTCTATCAGTCAAAATTAATCAAGCATAGAAGCAAGACTGTGAGGTCCAAAAAAATGTAGAGTTGGTTTATAAGGGTAAGTTACCTGATTTTAACATTTATAATTATTGTATTTTGAGATTTGGAAAGATATTATGTGTTCCTTGTGATTCATAGTTGAAGAATGAGTTTTTATGTGAAGCTCACAGTTCTCTGTTTTTAGTTCATCCTGAATGTACTAAGTTGTTCAATGATCTTGGGGTGTATTACTGATGGTATGTAATGAAAAGAGATATTGCTGAATTTACTTTGAAGCATTTGACTTCTCAGTAGGGTGAAGCAGAGCAACAGTTACCGAAAGGGATGCTTCAGCCTTTACTGATTCTAGAGTGGAAGAGGGAAAATATATCCATGGTCTTCATTGTTGGATTACCAAAGACATCTCGAGGTAACAATGCAATCTGGGTTATAGTTCATCAATTGACTAAATTTTCTAATTTACATCACATTCACGATACTTTTTCTCTAGATCAACTTTTTTGGTTGTATGTTAAAGAGATAGGATGGTTTTATGATGTTACCCTCTCAATTGTATCTTATCGTGATCTCAGGGTTACTTCTAACTTTTGGAATGGCCATCAAGAGTCATTGGGAACTGAATTAAATTTTAGTACAGCTTTTCATCCACAATCAAATGGGCTGTCAGAATGCAAAATTCATCCTATTAAGGATTTGTTACGTGATTTCTCAGAGAATTACCATGGAAGATGGGACCATCATATTTCTTTGTTTGATTTTTCATATCAAAAAAAATTTCATTCTAGTATAGAGATGGATCCAGTTTAGGCATTATATGGGAAGCAGTTTCAAACTCCAGCTTTTTAGGATGAAGTAGGTGAAATGAAACAGATGGGACTTGAATTGGTAGAAGAGATGGAAGAAAAAGTCCAGTTGATTTAGAAGTACATGAGAATATCTCATAGTCGGAAGAAAAGTTATGTGGATAAACATAGGAAGGATATTTCTTTTGATGTAGGTGATCATGTCTTTCTGAGAGTTTCTCTATGGAGAAGTGTGATGCGTTTTTGTAAGAAGGGAGAGTTGAGTCTGAGGTTCATTAGGCCTTATAAAATCCTAAAAAAATCTGGATTAGATGCATACATAGTGGATTTACCTCCAGTTTTATCCCAGGTACATAATGGCGTTCATGTTTCAATTTTGGGAAAGTAGATTCTAGATCTATCTCATGTTTTGAGTCCAATAGTTGTTCAGTAGGAAGAGAATTTATCTTATGAGGAACAACCGGTAAAGATTCTTGACTGAAGAGAGCAAGTGTTGCTGAATATAGTAATTCATTAGGTAATGGTTTTTTTTGGAAAAACCATATGGTTGAAGAGGAAACATGGGAATATGAAAATTCTATGAGGGATAAATACCGCCACTTATTTGATAAGTGAATATAATTGCATGGACACAATTCTCAGAAGGGGAAAGGATGTAACATACCAGGTAAATAAAGAAATATGAAATTTTCAGATTTATTAATATTTTTAAATTAAATATTAATTTTACTTTAAAGTGGATTCTATGTTCGATGGAAAACCCGATACACAACAATGGGTTTCTTTGAAATCTTACGTTGCACAAAACATTGAGTTATACTGAAAAATTATAATATAATATTATTATTTTAAATGGCAGTAAATGCCAAAACATTGTAATGAAGTGAAAAAATAGAACTAACTACAATATGAGTATACATGTTTTTAAATTATTTTACATTTATCCAATAAATTTTAGAGGCCTAAAATGTGAATTAATCTAATTTTACGCATACATAATATAATATTCTTTAAAAGGTCGATTTATCACCTTTTGATGGGGAACCATTTCTAATTCGAGTTTTTGTCACCTTTATATGTTATATTTGATAAAATATTCTTCTCCATTATTATTGGGACATAAAGATTTATGTTGGATGAAATTTTGTTATTTTTATGATAATGTTCATTTTTTAATGAATAGTGAAAATACTGTATTTTAATTCAAAATTTCCTTTTAATCTATTTTGTTTATATTGTAAGATTATCATTCTAATTGATTTAAAGTGAAATTAGATTTAATTTTTACTAATTAATCCAATATTGTTCATTGGAAGTAATTTCACTTTGAAATTAGATATAAACAAGTGTCAATCTTTTGGAAGTTATTATTTCTTAAAAACACGCTTTTTTGTTTTGACAGTGAGAATTAATTTTATATTTCATTTCTGTGAATTATGGGTTCTGAATATAAAAGAATGGATTCCATATTTTAAATTAGGAGATAAAAATTGTGTAAATAGGTTACTTTTAGTTTTAGACAATATTAATTTTTACTTTAGTAAATATTTTATTTACCATGGTTAAAGGGAAAATCTGGTAAATAAAGGTAAAAAATATTATAACAATATTAAATTACCCCAAAATGTGTCTTAATACTATTTTTTTATACATGTATGATAATGGGTATCATTTGGTTTTTTTTTTCACCCCATGCAGTAACATGGGAGTGATAATGACACATTATGTTAATTAATTTAAAGTATAGACAAAAACGACATAAACATAAATCTTTTAGTAAATCAATTATTACAAATAGTTATATAAGATATATCTTCGACATAAAATATTAATTTGAAATATAATAATATTTTCTACATGATGATATTTTTATTATAATTTTTAGACATCAAATAAATTATATTATTTATGACATTATAATGATTTAGTGTTTACCTCATTAATGATGGATTTAAATAAATAAGATTATAAATATTAAAACAATTTTTAAAACCAGTAAAATCCTTATTGGATGATTTTATTTCAAACATTATTCATCTTATATTCAACTTTAATGAGTTTTGGACATTTATAAACTGATCATAATTATATTATAAAATAATATTTTCATTATTTTCTAAAGAACCCCCTCCCCCTTATAAAAAGCCCTCGCCTATAACCTATTACTCACACCTATCAATCCCCTTGGCTCATCCAACCTCTAACTAAATAAGTTCCCTACATCCATATATTCCTCCTAGAGGTGTTACCTTAGGTATAAGGCACTTCATGAAATTCTTTTGGCTAAAACTACTGGAAGATACCTGATTTAAAGGTAACGTCTTCTCTTAAGTTATTTTTTTATTTTACTTATCCAACCCACTAAACAATTATTATTCATTTTATTAATATGAAAACCCATATAATAAATATAATAGGGAGTTTTTATGAAAATGATTTTAACTAAACTTACACAATCCTCCATCTAATGGGTAAAGATCATACTATTTCTGTGGACTACGAACTATTGCCACACGAAATGATGATTGTTCAATATTCCCCTACCACTTCTTATGGTGTACATTAATATGGAACTGTATTTATATGTGATATATATTATATTTATATTGTTTCTATTCTTCTGTAATTTTCATTTATATAATACCTTTTTGGTTTTCATAGTGCTTAAATGTGCTAATTTCATTTGAGAAGTGCAGACTACCGCCCCCTCAAAGTGATAAGACTGGTTCATGCAATATGTGGAATGTATAAAGGATGTAGTTACAGAAATTATATATTATATTATAATTTAATTATAATATAACTATTTATAGTTAAGTTTTAATTTATTTATAAATACGAAATAGAAATGACACTAGCATTCATGCATACGTACGCCTTATCATCTCCATGAAAGGTTAATTTCATTTCTTATCTCCAAATTTTATGTACTATTATAAATACATATATATAGTGGATATATATGATATAAATGATATCTAAATCCTTAATTTAATTTTGGATATAATGGAACACTTCCCACATGAACAACATGTAATTATAAGGAGTTCATTTTTTACTCAAGTACCAAATATCGACAAAACGACCATTATTAACATAAATGATTAAATAATGTTTATAACATGGTAATATGTGATATAAAATAAATAATAAAAATGGAAATATTTTTTATTAAATAAGAAATTAACATTATTTTATTGTTCAGGAGATTAAATAATGAACAGGTCTAGTCAGACACAAGGTAAGTAACCTCATCTCAATTTTCTTTCATGGAGGAATATTTTGATTTCTACATGACTTTCTTTTATATAGTGTATAAGGACATATGAATTTCTATTTCATTCAAAGAGAATATTTTCTATGAGGTGGTTTACTAAATGATAAAAAGGAATGTTACATTTTAATTTAAGCAGTGACAACAAACTTTTCTTCCACCATGAGTATTATTTGATCTATAACTTCCTTAACAATATGTAATATTTTTAAAAGAAAAATAAATACCATATAATATTTTTATGTATTTCAGAATTGAAAATGGTTTTGATAATGGTTTTTTTATGTCAATATATTTAAATTATATATTGTGATTGAATTTTGGAAATTTCATCTTTCCTTTATGCTTGTATTATGTGTTATGACTATGCTATGGTTCTTGGGAATTACTTACGTATATAGGTATTTACTTGATAATCCTAGGGCTAGTGAGCCTGAGATATCTCTACAATGTATAGGGTAACATGACTGAGGTAAATGTGAATGTTTCTCCTAATAGACATAGGGAATATTCTATGATGGACATTCTAAATGTAACTCCCTACATTGTTGTGAAAGCTACAACTTAAGTAGTTTATGGATGCCAAAAGATACCTTTATGATTTATAATTACTATGTGTTATTCATAAATCTTATGATTTCATTAGGTAATAAAAAGAGTTTATCTTTTCTATGTATTTATGGACTATGGATTTCTTTCATTATTTTATAACCTTTACTGAGATTTTTATGTTCATCCCAAGTTTATGAAATCTTTTTCACATGACTTAAAGGTGAATAGCCTCAGGGATGGGATCATGGAAAATTCATGATGTATAAAACAATGAACTAGACATGACACATTGTTCATGAGTTTTTATTGTATCACAAAATTGAAATTGAGTAGAAGTGTCTAATTTGTAATTTTTGAGATGTAATGTAATAGTTATGGCCTAATTCTCGAAAACTCTAAACCTAAAAAGATCCTCAATGTGAATTATACATTTAAATACAGGTTATGTAATGGTATAAGGCTGGTTCTTTATATTAACAAAACCATGTGAAGGGTTCACAGATTATTTTTATTCCTCCTCAATGGGTCTTAGATGTGCTGTTATTTAGATTCATCAGGTAGTAGAAAACATTTGATAACATCATTAAACATATTAAAATATCAACATAAACTAGGATCCTAAATTAATTATAGTTGTTCATCATTTAAAGTGTATGAAGAATTATTTTGTGTAGAGGTTCATTTTATATACTAAAAAATTTCTTCAGTACATATTTTCATGGAGTTATATATATATGATACATTTTTCATTAGTTGAATAGTTTTGGTTTTTTGGTTTTGTTCTTTAGTATTGTTTAAGAAGGGAATCATTTTTGTAGTTTCCCTTACAAAAAATACCTTGCGTGACAGACCCATCCAATTAACCTGAGTATAAATTGAGCTAAGTCACTAAATCACATTAGGTATAATTCAAAATATCTAGATATATGTATAAATGTTGGAGGATAATGAGAATAAGTTTGGGATCTTGAATAACCACCTTAATTGTTATCTTAAATTCAACCGTATCAAGCTAGAGAAATTATATTCCCATTATAGAATTTGGAAAAATAAAAAAACATACACTTTATTTGAAAATAGTATGTCCTTTTCGTGATCAGGTACTTAGTTATACTAATATATATCTAAAAACCATATTTATTACTGTAAAAATATAAATATGTTTAAAATGTCAACAAATAAAATAACTAAATCATAACTCAACAAATGTATGAAAATTCTAAAATAACGACATATTATTTTAGAGAGTTCATGGTAATTCCCAATCACTCTATATATAATAATTAATGTATGTAGAAATCCCATGATTTCCTCAAATATATGTTCCTACAATATCGCTAATATATCCATATCAACTTTGAATACTATATATTTTGATTAACCAATATCTAGTGATTTTACATTACTTGAATTATAGAAACTAGGATATAAAAACCTATAAAAAGGTCACATGAAGGGTATGAGTACATCATACCAATTAGACGTCCACCACACATACCGTACCACCTAATTATAAAACTATTCTTATGATATAATATTATAAAGTAATAAGTCTAAACAAAAAATAATGTAATAGAAATTAATGGCATATGAAGAACTTTAATTACTAATATAGGAATGAAAAATATATTATGTAAGTATTGAAGTAAAATAAATGATATATTAAATATGATTGTTCTAAGTTTTATAAATGAAACCAAATAATCACAATGATACCTCTATCATTCCACTCTTGGAATCCTTGTCAATATAACTTTGCATCGGAGGAATATGAGAAGAAAACAATTGAGTTCATAAATAACATTCTTAGAGGTAAAAGAGTTCTCCAAGAACCTCTATTACATTCATCATTGGTATACTATTTATTTTTTAGTGGATATTATTATTCTCATCCCTCGATATATATATATAGTGTGTAGTTGGAGTACACATGTCCATGAGTAGTTGGATTTCCCATTACCATCTATTATATAATCATTATTAACCTATAAAATAGTATATATAAATATAAATATATATATCTGAATAAAAATAATAATATTCATTACATTATCATCACCATATTTGGTGTAATAATCTTCTACATATTACATTTCCATATATACCAATAAGACATAATTTATAAATAATATATAGACAATACATATATATATATATACCAAAATATCGATAATCTGTCAAAATATCATCAATATATATAAAAATTATAACAAGTCAAATAATAAAATAAACCATAAATAACGACATTTAAAATAATAAGGTAGATTCATATAATATTGAACACATTTTTTTGTAAAAAACATACCCATATAGAAACATAATATTCAAAAATCATGTTTATATAAAATCATATCCTACATATTTAGGTTTCTTATTTCAAATTAATCTACAATAATTACCACCATTATTATATAAGAGAACAATAGTGGTCATCCACCAATATCTATGTTGAACCCACTTTTGAAGTCTGAATAAAGATTGGATTTAACATACAAAAGTAATAAACAAACCTAGTTTTGGGAGAATGATTATTTATGTCCTAGTAATAATGAATAAATATAAATAAATAGGAATAGTACTTTTACATAAATACTGAAAACTAAAAATATAAAACTGTTTTTCATGAGAAAATACAAATAAATTAAAAATGATAATCACGAATAATTAAGTAATAAGATATAGTTTTATTTTTTTAAAATAATGGGAAGACATGGAATATAAAGATTAGGGAGGATACCATCATAGCCTTAGCAAAAAAATATCATTTGAACTCCATGGTGAGAATTATAGCTGATCATTCATGATTATATAGGAAGATAATGGGTGGAAATAGTTAATTAACTCCCTATTATTACAACGGATAATGAATATAGAAAATATCCTAGGTGATGAGTTTTATGTGTTTTTATTATTAAGGTTAAAATTTAAAGTTCCCTCAAAATAATAGAAAACATTCTATGAGTCCTCTAAATCAATTTTGGGTTTAAATTAGAAGTCCAATAGGAAAAAACTGTCCTAAGACTCCCAACGGTGATCCATAAAGTTTCTAATTACTTATACAAAATTACTCCACACTTTGGTATTCCAAACCCTTCACTATCCCTCAAAAATTTTAGTTCCAACTTCATTCAATCCTTTAATCCCATTAAATAATGACCTAAATAGAAAAATTAAAAGGAAATAACATCCAACTGTTAGAAGGTTACTAACCTAGATATAAAAGGTAAATGAGGTCAAGGAAGAGTGGAGGATTATGCATTTAATGGATAAAACTAATTTATATATCGATAAATATCATATGGAGGAGTATAAATATAATATTTAAGAGAAATATATATTATATAATGAGTCAAGGTATCACAAATTTGTAATCAGAACTACACAATTATTTGAAAAATACAAAATAGTCAGGATATCCTTGATGACTCTTCATAGGAGTTATACTCATTAGGGTCATAAAATGTCAGTGAATCCTACTATATTGAAGTAGAAATTTATTTAATAATATCACTTATCCATGTTGGTTTTCTATCATATTATTTCAATGATGTATCATGATATTTATTTGAAATTATAGTGGCATAACTTGATACGATATATTATTGGATTGTTCCCACTATGTTTCACGTACCAAAGGGTGAAAGTTTAAAACAATTGGTTTGTTGATTTATTATAACCACTTCATCCAAATTTTTAGGAAGATTATTAAATGGTTATAAATTTTTGGACTATTTTTCCATAATATCCAAAATGTTGATAAATTTTTCATGTGATTTTTGATCACCAAAATAAGATGACTCATTTTGTACCTATTTTTGAATTATATTTTGTATTTGGGAAAGTGAAATTGTACATCTAAAAACTTTAAATGACTCATGGAGTTGAAAAGTTATTTTTTCTCAACACTAATTGATATTTACATTTATATACTAATAAGGGATACTATGGTCTCCCGAAATTCCAGTAATACTATGTATAACATATTACCCTAAGACATATATCCAATATGAGATAAAATTCACATTCTCAATATATATGTCATAGGACTATAATATTTAATTTGGTGGATTATAGGATGAATAATAATGGTTGGTAGAGTTTTTATAGCTAACCATCTAATATTATGTTATCTCCTTCGAAATCCAAATATAATATACCTTGTCATTCTCTACTATTTTGGAATAAAAATTGAAGATGAATTTTTATTCATCTTAGAATTTTTTATCTTTTTACCATGCTATTGAATCTGATTCAATAATATTAGATCACTTCTAAATGATTCAAAGTTGAATATCATGATTATAGAAGATATAATTTGGAATTTGAGGTTAGTGGTCATCCATTTATTTTCTCTAACATCAGGCTAGTAATGAAAAAATATGTAATGTAAGATAAAATTTATTATTATTGTACTAATTTATATCTGAGTAGCTCATCAAAACCACATATCAACTTATGTTATATCTTAAATTATAATAAATTCATAATATCTTATATATTTACTAATATAGGAGGTATATAAGTGATCCCAAACATGTTATATGTTTTAAATATATCCTTACTAACATAAGAGGAATATAAATTATCCTAAATATGTTATATGTTTTAGATATATCCAGATCAAGTAATATAGTTCCATTTTAAATAAACTTATTTAAATAATAAAATAGAGTAAAGAGTTGTTTTAAGGGTAATCCACTCCTCTTATACAAGTAATATGATTACATAAAAAGTTGTAGTATGAAATTTTTTATTTGGAAGAGGAACTCAATGCTTAATGGGAGTAAATGATCCCTTTGGGGGATCATTGAATCATTTTAATTATAATAATTGAGATGGTGTGTATTTTAACATAGATGAAATCTTATAGATTAGTTTAATTAAAACATTCCCCCATTTTAAGTATTATATTTGTGATTTTTTTTGTTAGTAATAAATTTGGTGGTGAATGGATTGATATTAGAGGGAAAATTTAGAGTAATGGTTTAGGAATATAATTTTCTACCTTATAGTATCTAGTTTATTTTGGAAAATTTAGTGAAGGAACAATATAACCAATGAACTCATATCGACTATCTATTATAATACGATGATTATTTATAAATAAAGTTAAAATTTTAAATTTAATTTTCAAAATGATATATTTATACCCCCTAAATCATTATTTACCAATCATTTGATACTATATATCCACCTTGATATTTTTACATAATTTAATATTTTTTTCTTTATAAATATCTATTTAATAATAAATACATATGATTTCCAATTTACCATAAGAAATATTCATTTGTGGGGATAACATAGGAGATATATTATTCTATCTTATTTTGTTAATTCTTCTAGGAAGAAAACTCAATCTCCAATTTCCTATGTTCTTTATATAAAATATTTTTATTTCAACCAGTATTCCTTTGGCCATGATGTTATTGATGTTGATCCATAGTAGATAAAATATAATACCACCACTTATCTTTTTATATATTTATATGATCCTAAAGTAAAATTCCAAACACATACAAGTGAATAAATATTTGATTTATAATAGGATCATCCGACATTTATCCCTTGAACAATAAATATCTTTCAATTTTTGTTAGTTCATGTATCACGTTATGGTTCACATGATAACGATGATGGTGTCAGATGAGAGATATAACAGAAACAACATTGTAGATACATTGTTCGTGACACTATTATATTCATATGGTTATATACTTAGTGTATACAATTTATCATCATAGATTATACATTTCCTCCATGTTATCATTATAAGAAAAGTTATGGATAGATAATTTGGATATCCATGAACTGAAAAAGAAAATAAAATAAAAGTTCAATGGAAATAAATAATTAAAAAAGATATATAGTGTATGTGATCTTTCCACTATATTCCTTAATTTTATTTCATGTTTTATTAGGCATGATCCCATGTTTTTATACTTGGCCTATCCTAGATGGGTGGTTCTCTCCTTATCAATAATCACATAAGGAGTATATCATTACTAAATATCAACACTAGAAAATAATCTTTTGAATTAAACTATTATAAATAGAAGGATAAACTTTTTTAGAGATACTCTATATCTATATAACTTCATCAACGATCCTAATAAATCCATGAGTCTTGGGTTGAATTATTTTTATCCATGTGTTATCTTTATTAATTATTTATTCAATGTTTCTGGTAGATTTAGGATGTGTTATAATATAATTCCTCGATTTAATATATAAATTATTGGGCATATGTTTGTTTGATATTTTGGAATTAATTATATTTCATCTTGATTCTTAAAATCACTATATAATATAAAAAATTTTGATTCATAAAGATCATTCATGAATTTTTTTATGTTAACTCAAATATAAAACTAATAACTGAAATATCTTCTTAAATCCATAAAATCCACACTTGTATTGTGGTGTGGCTAAGAATATTTTGGGGGAGAAATTTAAAATTCTTCAGAACTGGTGAAAGACTTATTTTATTCTATTTTAATCATTGAGACATGTCTATTTTTTTATAGTGTCTTGCTTCATGATCTAGTATAACATCATTGGACCATTGATTTTTTTCCATAAAAACTTCCATTCCATCACATTATAACACACAATACTCTATAGAAATCCTCGGAAGTAACATCTATAATACAATGATATATTATAGGGTGTTATTTGATATATGTAAGAGTAAACTCTTCTCCTGGATATTCTCCATCCAAGAATATTCACTATTGCAAAAAAAATTACGGTGGTTATTTTTTATTTTTAACATCAGCTTTTGTCCGACATTATTACATGAGACGTTATAAACATATTTGTTTACATCTGTTCTTTTATAACCGACGTAAAAAAACACAAATCTGAAGCATTTTCACGTCAGATGATAAAAATTCAACATGGAAAATGCTTAGGAGTGGTGGTTTATAACATCTTTTTTTAATAACCGATGTGGTATATACCCTTTCACATCAGTTATTATATAAATAACGTCATAAATCACGCCTCCGAAGCATTTATCACGTCAGTTATTTTTATAACAGACGTGATAAACCTATCTGCTAAGAGGTTTCCAACGTCAGTTATATAATAACCAATGTAAAAACATATCTACAATGTCACTTAAAAAATAACCGACATAAAAAACTATGAATTCCAATTTAGTAGATAAGTTATGAAATATCCGACATAAAAACCATTTACCATGAAGTTATTATGTCGGTTTCCAAATAACCAATGTTAAACCTAATAGCAATGAATTTTTTACGTCGGTTATGAAATAACCGACATAAAAACAATTTTTTTAAATAAAACTGAACCTCTACTATACCCAGCCAAATTACCAAAAAAATAGGAAAAGGTTTCCAAAAACAGAAAAGGACAGACCAGAACCAGCCACCCCACTGGACAGCCCCCACCACACCCATGGACACCCCTACACCCCTGGACTGCCCC
This sequence comes from Viscum album, assembly GCA_963277665.1. Lineage (NCBI taxonomy): Eukaryota > Viridiplantae > Streptophyta > Magnoliopsida > Santalales > Viscaceae > Viscum > Viscum album. Next base: position 1,653,414,868 of record OY728137.1, on the reverse strand, counting down.
CAGCCCCTGGAGAGCCCCCACACCCCTGGACAACCCCAACACCCCATAGACAACCCCCCACACCCCTGGACAACCCCGCCAACGTCCTGTATACCCCCACCCCCTGGACAGCACTCCCACACACCTAGACAGACCCCCATACCACTGAAACAACACAAAAAGTTATTAAAAATTAGCCACCCCCACTACACTAGACAGCCCCCACCACACCCTTGGACACCCCACACCCCGGGACTGCCCCCACCCCCTAGAAAACCCCTACACCCCTGGACAACTCCCACCCTCCTGAACACCCCCACACCCCTGGACTGCCCCCACCCCCTGGACAGCCCCCACACCCCTAGACAGCCTCCCAATGCTCCTTGACACTACCCACACCCCTGGACAGCCCCCACCCCCCTAGACAGCCCCCACACCCCTAGACAACCTCACCAACCCCTGAAAAGACCCCACACCCATGGAAAACCCCCACCCTCATTTATACCCCCACCCCATGGACATCACTACCACACCCTTGGGCATCCATCCCACACCCCTAAAATAGACCAAAATGTTACCGAAAACAGACTAGAACCCTGCCACCCCACTGAACATCCCCCACCACACCCCTACACCCCAGGACATCCCCCACCCCTAGACATTCCCCCACACCCTAGACACCCCTGGACATCCCCCACTCACCTAGACATCCCTCCCACTCTCCTGGACATCGTCCCTCCCCACTGGATAGACCCCAACACAGTCCTATAAACCCCCACGTCACTGGACACCCTAAGACCAAAACCCAACCAAAAGCATACAAGAACCCCCCAAACCTACTGGACAACCCCCACAACACCACTGGACACCCCCACCCCCCGAACAGCCCCCCCACACCATTGGACACCCCCTGGACATCCCCCCACTCGCCTAGACATCCCTCCCACCCTCCTAGACACCCTCCCACACCACTAGACATCCTCTACCACACCCCTTGTAACATCCCAAGTAAGTAATGAATAATAGACATTGTTATCTATGTCTATTAATGAATTAGATAGTTTTTTAGAGGCTTAAAATGAGAATAAATCCAATCTTAAGCATGGAATACACTAATATTTTTAAAATATTGTTTTACTGCCTTTTGATGGAAATCCATCTTTTAAATGTATCTTTTGACAATTTTATAAGCTCTATTTGTCAAAATAAACTTATTCTTTATGATTGGGACATCAAAATTTACTTTGTGTGAATTTTTGGTATTTTTTTGATAAAGTTCATTTTTTTAATGAATAGTGAAAAATGTTTTATTTTAATTCATAATCTCTTTTTAATCTAATTTATTTATATGATTAGATTATATTTTGAATTGGTTTTAAAGTTAAATTAGAATATATCTTTTCCATTTAATCCAATAGTCTTCATTGGAATTAATTTCACTTTGAAATTGGACTTAAACTAGTGTCAATCTTTTGATACTTATTGTTTCATAAAAACACGCTATTTGCTCTGACAGTGGGAATTAATTATTAAATTGATTAATGAAACTTATATGTTTTTAATTTCGTAAAATAGACATCATTTTTGAATTCGGAATATCACGTATAGATTAGGGTGATGTTTTGTTTTTTTTATGGAAAACTTCTATTTTTGATGAATAGTGAAACCACTAAGTGGTACTTATAAAAACTGATTTTTCGTTTAAATGAAATTTTACCACATATGTGGTTTGAATTTAAAAAATCTGACATACATGGTTGTCATTAAGAAGTAAATGTGGTTCAATGGGATTAAAATAATTTTTCGGTGAATAGTAAATTTTAAGTTTTTAATCGCGATATGAGGTAATTAGTGTAATTTAAGGTAAGAATAATGTTTTAATAATATGATATGAGCTTAACACATGTCCTAAACTTATTGGATGTGTCATGGAAGACCAAGACAATCCATGGGTCAACTTGGGGACCCCATGGAGCCACTTTGGTAGGAAAATGACTTTAATATTATTTTTATTTAATGTTAAAATAAAAATGGCACAAACATGAGTTGTTTTACTAAACCAATTTTTACATGGGGTTATACAAGTCATATTTTTGACTATAAATAGTAATTGGTAAGATAAAAATATTTCCTACATCATAGTATATTTTTAAAATAATTTATACATTAAATAAATTATATTATTTATGACACCATAATGATGCAGCGATTACCTCATTATTTAACGATTTATATAAAATGAAAAGATAATGTAAAATATGTGACCTACACATGTAAAAACCCTATTGGATGGGTGTATTTCGAACCCTTATCACCTTATCCTCGAATGATATCAATGTGGGACCTTTTAAATCCGAAAATCATTTTAAAATAAAGTAACATTTCTTTACATTCCAAGAGTGCCCCTCCTCTCCTCTTATAAAAGGCCCCCACCTCTACCTCCTTACCCACACTTCCAAAGCATTTGGATCGGCCAACCTCTTCCCATTTTATCTCTACACGTACCACTCTAACTCCTAGAAGCCTCACTTTGGGCAGATGTCTTTCCAAGGAAGACTTTGATCTCAAATCAAAAAGAGTTACCTGATTTAAAGGTAGTGTCCTCTCTTGTGTTCTTATGCTTTATTTTGCTTCTCCAACTCCCCAAAATATTTTGTTCATTTATTTTGTAACAACAACAGTATCTTACATATACTAGGATGTTGTTATAATAAGGATTCGAGCTACACTTACACACACCTACATCTAATGGTTAAAAAACATACTATTTCCGTGGATGGGAAATTTCAGCCTCACGAAATGATGATTGTTCAACACTCATATATAACCATCAAAGGTGGCCATTAAGATGTCACTATAATTATATATTATATATAATATGTTTATGTTTTACTTAAGCATATGTATTTTTCATTTATGGCAATATCTTTATGGTTACCATTATGAGTAAACGCGATATCTTCATTTTAGGAAGTGCGGACTACCGCCCCCTCAAAGTGATTTCATTCGTTAATAACATATATGGTACGTATAAAGGATATATTTAATGATATTATATATGATACCATACTGTAATTAAAATACTATTATGTATCATTATGTTTTAATTCCATAAAATACGAAATAGAAATGAAAGTAGCATTCATGCGTACGTATGGCTTACCGTCTCCATGAAAGGTCCATTTCATTTCTTACCTCTAAAAGTTGTGTAATATTATAAATGCATGTATATAATGGATACATATGATATATATATCATTATTATAACTCTGGATATTATGGATACATGAACAACTTGTAATTATAAAGAGCATATTTTGACTCAAGTACTAATGATCGTTAAAACGACCGTTATTAACTAAAATAATTACATAGTATTAATGACATGGTAATAAGTGATATAAAATGAATAATGAACTTGAAAAAGGTTCTTAAGAAAGTATAAATTTTATCAAGTTTATTATTCAGGAGATTAAAGAACAATCAAGTCATGTCAGATACGAGGTACGAGACTTCATCTCAATCTCCTTTCATTGAGGAATATTTTTTTTTATACACAAACTTCTTTTGTACTGTGTATAAACCCCTTTGAATTTTACGTTTATCCAAAAGTAATATTTTTTATACGAAGCATTTTAATAAATGAAAAAATGGAATGTTATTGTCGTACGTATGCGGTGACAATGACTTCTCCACCGCCATGACCATTATTTGAGTTTCGGTTTCCTCTACAAGCCATATCATTTTTTAAATGAAAATTAAATACCATGTTTTAATTTTCTTTTATTTTGGTATTGAAAATGGTTTTCATAATGTTTTTATTATATCATTGTGTTTTATTGATATCTTGTGATTGAAATGTGGAAATGTTATGTTTCCTTTATGCATGTTTTATATTATATGATTATGTTATGGTTCTTGGGCATTGTTATGAAGACGGGTGGTTCCTTGATAAACTAAGGGCGGGTGAGCCCGATATAGCTCTCCAATGCATTGGGTAATGCGAAGGAGTGAAAAGTTAAGGTTTCTCCGAAGAGATTTAGGGAATATACTATGATGGGTATTCCAAACGTAACCAATAGGGTTATTCCCTACGTAAGAATGTTATGAATGCTTCAAGTTAACTTTATGTCTTATGATTTCTATGATTTATTCATGATTTGATGAGGTATGTTAAAATGCATATGTTTTATGGGTAGAGTATGATTTCATTAATTCTTATGTATACATGTACTCATGTTTCCTTTCCATATTTTTATAATACTTACTGAGCTTTTTATGATAATCCCATGTTTTTGAAATGTTTTTCACAGGTCAAGGTAAAGGTGCATGATATGATGATAGTGTCAAGGAAGTGTCAAGAGAGAATCCATGTTTTATTTTAAATATGTTTCTGTTGATGGGAAAAATGAATACTATCTTTTATGTAACCACTTATCTTAAATTAGGAATGTAATATGATCTAATTCTTTAAAACTCTAAACCTGAAAAGGTCCTCAATGTGAATTATTCATTTAATTCAATATTGAGTAAGGTTTAAGGTCGGGGCCTTATAGTTGGTATCAGTGGTTGGTTTAGATAACTGTAGGAGTTATAATTTTAATAAATGATTATCCAAAAATATTTTTTATGGTCAAATTGAAATTATATAGCATTTGAAGATTACCATGTTTCTTCATCTAAGACATGTTTGTTCATAATGGTTTTCCACAGAGGAAACTGAACAGCTATTCTGGGAAGGCATACAGAGGGAAATGACCTTTCAAATCAGTATCCTGAGATGGTCAGAATCAAAACTAAATAGTTTGTTTCAGGGATGGCTCAGTTTACTTAGGTGAAAAATGTTGGTTGTTTTTATTAATTATATTTTGGTGATATATAAATGTAAAGAGGAGAATGAAAGACATTTAAGGGTTATTTTTCAAACCATAAAAGAAAAGAAATTTTATGGGAAATTCAGAAAGTGTGAGTTTTAATTGCAACAAATTTCTTTCCTTGGTAACATTGTTTCTAAAGATGGGATAACTATTGATCCTACAAAAACAAAAGTTGTTGAAGAATGGCCAAGACCCACAAATGTAACTGAGATCCATAGTTTTCTTGGTTTGGCAGGCTATTACTGAAGGTTTGTTAGAAATTTTTCATTGTTATCTAGTCCAATGACTAAGATAACTCGGAAGGTTGTTAATTTTATCTAGAAAAAGAATGTGATGATTTATTTCAGGAATTGAAAAGAAGATTGGTGAATGCTCCAGTTTTGGTACTACCTTCCAGGAATGGTGAGTTTGTTATCTACAGTGATGCTTAATTGAAAGGACTTGGTTGTGTCCTTATGCAGAATGATCAGGTAATTTTTTATGCTTCGCGACAGTTGAAAACTCATGAGATAAATCACCCTACACATGATTTGGAATTAGCTGATGTTGTTTTCGCTTTAAAGATTTAGAAGAATCATTTGTATGGAGTAAATTGTGAAATATATACTGATCACAAAAGTTTAAAGTATATATTCACTCAGAAAGAGTTTAACATGAGACAGAGGAGATGGCTGGAATTAATCAAGGATTATGATTGTACAATTCATTACCATCCGTGAAAAGAAAATAAAGTGGTTGATGCTTTGAGTCGGAAAAGTAATGCTTCATTAACCATGCTACATTTGGAACGAGATCCTTTGGTTTTTGATTTGATGAAATTTGGCATAGAAGGTGTTGGTGTAGGAAGTTATTATGTTTTGTTTCAGATATCAATGAGATCATCTCTATCAGACAGAGTCAAGCAAGCACATAAGCAAGACAGTGAGTTGCAGAAAAAGGTAGAGCTGGTTCAGAAAGGTAAGTTGCCTAAATTCAACATTGATAATGATTGTGTTCTGAGATTTGGTAAGAGATTGTGTGTGCCTTGTGATTCATAGTTGAAGAGAGAGTTGTTATGTGAAGCTCATAGTTCTCTGTTTTCAGTTCATCCTGGAAGTACTAAGATGTACAGAGATCTGCAGGAGTATTACTGGTGGGATGGAATAAAAAGAGATATTGCTGATTTTACTGTGAAGTGTTTGACTTGTCAACAGGTTTAAGTAGAGAGGTAGTTACCGAAAGGGATGCTTCTGCCATTACCAGTACCAGAGTGGAAATTGGAGAATATATCCATGAACTTTGTTGTCGGATTACCGAAGACATCTCAAGGTAATAATGAAATCTGGGTTATTGTTGATCGCTTGACCAAATCTGCTCATTTCCTTGCTATAAGAGATACTTTATCCCTAGATCAACATTCCCGTTGGTATCTTAAAGAGATAGTCACGTTACATGGATTTCCTCTCTCCATTGTATCTGACTATGATCCCAGGTTAACTTCTAACTTTTGGAAAGGCCTTTGGAAGTCGTTGGGTACTAAATTAAATTTTAGTACAACTTTTCATCCTCAACCAGATGGGCAGTCAGAACGAAAGATCCAGAATTTGGAGGATATGCTACGTGCATGTTCGATGGATTATCAGGGAAGTTGGGACCAACATCTTTCTTTGGTTGACTTTTCATATAATAACACTTTTCATTCCAGTATACAGATGGCACCATTTCATGCATTATATGGGAAGCGGTGTGGAACTATAGATTTTTGGGATGAAGTGGGTGAAAGGAAGCTTATGGGACCTAAATTGGTAGAAGTGATGGTAGAAAAAGTTTAGTTGATTCAGAAACACATGATAACAGCTCAGAGCAGGAAGAAGAGTTATGCGGACAACAGGAGGAAGGATATCTCTTTTGAGGTAGGTGATTATGTTTTTCTCAAAGACTCACCATGGAAAAGTGTGATGTGATTTGGTAAGAAAGTAAAGCGGAGTCCAAGGTTCATTGAACCATATGAAATTCTTGATAGAGTTGGATCAGTTGCATACCGAGTGACTTTACCTCCGAGTTTATCTCAGGTACATAATGTTTTTGATGTTTCGATGTTAAGGATGTACATGCCAGATCCATCTCATGTTTTGAGTCCAGAGGTAGTTCAGATGGAAGAGAACCTATAATATGAGGAGAAAATGGTCCCTATTCTTGACCATATGGAGAAATTGTTACGGAATAAGGTGATTCATTAGGTAAAGGTTTTGTGGAAAAACCACATGATTGAAGAGGCAACATGAGAATCTGAAAATGTAATGAGGGATAAATACCCCCACTTATTCAATAAGTAAATGATTTGTGGGGAAAAAATTTTCTAAAGGGGGGAAGGATATATCATCCCAAGTAAGTAATGAATAATAGATATTTTTATCTATGTCTATTAATGAATTAGATAGTGTTTTAGAGGCTTAAAATAAGAATAAATCCAATCTTAAGCATGGAATACACTTATATTTTTAAAAGATTGTTTTACTGACTTTTGATGGAAAACAAACTTTTAAATATATCTTTTGAAATTTTTATAAGCTCTATTTGTCAAAATAAACTTATTATTTATGACTGGGACATCAAAATTTACTTTGTGTGAATTTTTGGTATTTTTCAGATTAAGGTCATTTTTTTAATTAATAGTGAAAAATGTTGTATTTTAATTCAAAACCACTTTTTAATATTATTTATTTATATTATTAGATTATATTTTGAATTGGTTTTAATGTTTAATTAGAATATATTTTTTCCATTTAATCCTATAGTGGTCATTGGAATTAATTTCACTTTGAAATTGGACTTAAACTAGTGTCAACCTTTTGATACTTATTGTTTCATAAAAACACGCTATTTGCTCTGACAGTGGGTGTTAATTATTAAATTAATAAATTAAACTTATATGTTTTGAATTTTGTAAAATAGAAATCATTTTTTAATTCGGAATATCAAGTATTTCTTAGGGTGAAGTTTTGGTTTTTTCTGGAAAACTTCAATTTTGATGATTAGTGAAACCACTAAGTGGTACTTATAAAAACTGATTTTTCATTTAAATGAAATTTTACCACCTATGTGGTTTGAATTTAAAAAATCCTACATAAATGGTTGTAATTAATAAGTAAAATGTGGTTCAATGGGATTAAAATTATTTTTTGGTGAATAGTAACTTTTAAGTTTTTAATCGCGATTAGAGGTAATTAGTGTAATTTAAGTTAAGAATAATGTTTTAATAATATGAGATGAGCTTGACACATGTCCTAACAATATTGTATGTGTAATGGCCGACCAAGAAAATCCATGGGTCAACTTGGGGACCCCATGGAGGCACTTTGGTAAGAAAATGACATTAATATCTTTTTATTTAATGTTAAAATAAAAATGACACAAACATGAGTTGTTTTACTAAAACAATATTTACATGAGGATATACATGTCAGATTTTTGAATATAAGTAGTAATTGGAAATCTAAAAATATTTATTACATAATAGTATTTTTTTTATAATTTTTAGACATTAAATAAATTAAATTATTTATGGCACCATGATGATGCAGTGATTACCTCATTATTTAACAATTTAAATAAAATGAAAAGATAATGTAAAATCTAGGACCTAAACATGTCCAAAGCCTATTTGATGGGTGGATTTCGAACCCTTATCACCTTATCCTAGAATTATATCAATGTGGGTCATTTTAAATCCGAAACTCATTTTAGAATAAAGTAACATTTCTTTACATTCCAAGAGTGCCCCTCCTCTCCTCTTATAAAAGGCCCCCACCTCTACCTCCTTACCCACACTTCCAATGCCTTTGGCTTGGAAAAACCCTGCCCATTTTGTCTCTCCACATCCCTCTATAACTCTTAGAAGCCTCACTTTGGGCAGAAGTCTTCCCAAGGAAGCCTTTGAGCTCAAATCAAAAAGAGTTACCCAATTTAAAGGTAGTGTCTTCTCTTCTGTTCTTATGTTTCATTTTGCTTCTCCAACCCCATATAATCATTTTATTCATTTCTTTTGTAACAAAACCAGTACCTTCCAAATACTAGGATTTTTTTATAAGAATTATTCGACCTACAATTACACACACCTACATCTAATGGTTAAAGAACATACGGTTTCCGTGGATGGCAAATTTCAGCATCACGAAACGATGATTGTTCAACACTCATATATCACATTAAAAGGTGGCCATTAAGATGTCACTATATTTATATATTATATATAATATGTTTATGTTTTACTTAAGCTTTTGTATTTTTCATTTATGGCATATCTTTATGGTTACCATTATGAGTAAACACGATATCTTCATTTTAGGAAGTGCGGACTACTGCCCCCTCAAAGTGTTTGGATTCGTAAATACCATATGTGATACATATAAAGGATATATTTAATGATATTATATATGATACCATACTAGAATTAAAATACTATTATGTATCATTATGTTTTAATTCCATAAAATACGAAATAGAAATGAAAGTAGCGTTCATGTGTACGTACGGCTTACCGTCTCCATGAACGATGCATTTCATTTCTTACCTCTAAACGTTGTGTAATATTATAAATGCATGTATATACTAGATACATATGATATATATGATATATACATCATGAGTATAACTATGGATATAATGGATACATGAACAACATGTAATTATAAAGAGCATATTTTGACTCACGTCCCAATGATCATTAAAACGACCGTTATTAACTAAAATAATTACATAGTGTTCATGACATGGTAATAAGTGATATAAAAGGAATAATGAACTTGAAAAAGTTTCATAATAAAGTAGAAATTAACTCAAGTTTATTATTCAGGAGATTAAAGAACGATCAAGTCAAGTCGGATACGAGGTATGGGACTTCGTCTCAATCTCCTTTCATTGAGGCATATTTTGTTTTATACACAACCTTCTTTTGTACGTTGTATAAACCCCTTTGCCTTTTATGTTTATCCAAAATTAATATTTTTTATATGATGCATTTTACTAAATGACAAAAGGGAATGTTTTTGTCATACGTATGCGGCGACAATGACTTCTCCGCTGCCGTGTCCATTATTTGAGTTTCGGCTTCCTCTACAAGCCATACCTTTTTTTAAATGAAAATTAAATACCATGTTTTACTTTTCTTTTATTTTGGTATTGAAAATGGTTTTCATGATGTTTTAGTATATCAATGTGTTTTATTGATATCTCGTGATTGAAATGTGGAAATGTTATGTTTCTTTTATGCATGTTTTATATGATACGATTATGTTATGGTTCTTGGGCATTATTATGAAGACAGGTGGTTCCGTGATAAACTAAGGTCAGGTGATCCCGATATAGCTCTCCAATGAATTGGTTAACGCGAAAGAGTGAAACATTAAGGTTTCTCCGAAGAGATTTAGGGAATAAACTGTGATCGGTATTCCAAATGTAACCAAGAGGGTTACTCCCTACGTAAGAATGTTATGACTGCCTCATGTTACCTTTATGTCTTATGATTTCTATGATTTATTCATGATTTGATGAGGTATTCTAAAGTGATTATGTTTTATGGGTAGAGTATGATTTCATTAAATCTTATGTATACATGTACTCATGTTTCCTTTCCATATTTTTATAACCCTTACTGAGATTTTTATGCCTATCCCAATTTTTTGAAATGTTTTTCATAGGTCAAGGGAAAGGTGCATGATATGATGATAGTGTCAATGAAGTGTCAAGAAAGAATCAATTTTTTATTTTAAATATGTTTCTGTTGATGGAAAAAATGAATACTATCTTTTATGTAACCACTTTTCTTAAATGAGGAATGTAATATGATCTAATTCTGTAAAACTCTAAACCTGAAAAGATCCTCAATGTGAATTATTCATTTAATTCAATATTAAGTAAGGTTTAAGGCCAGGGCCTTATACCCCTGCCCCCCCCCCCCAACACCCCTAGACAACCCCCCCGACCAAATGGATAGCCCATGGATAGTTGGTATTGGGAGAGGAGGTGCCACCATCTCTTTAGGGGATGAATGCCGCTAGAAGGTTCTCATCACTCCCACATGTGAATCTTGAGCTCTCAACATGTTTCACCAATGCATTATTCCCCTGTAAACAAAATTCATTCTATCTATTTGATACCAGTATAAATTTGGGGGAAAACACCATCACACATGATGGTGTTTCCCCCTGGTTATACTGGAATCAATTCGATATAATTAATGATGTTTACAGGGGAAGAAATCATTGGTGAAACATTTTGAGATCTCAATCATCCCATGTGGGAGTGAGGAGTACCTTCCAATGGCGTTCAACCCCCCAAGCGATGGCGGCGCCTCGCCTCCCACACCAATAGACTACCCCCCCCCCCCCATTCCCATAGACACCTTGGACCCCCACCCCACAGTATAGCCCTCCCATGCCCCTGGAAACACCTTCACCCCACAGGACACCCCCACACCTCTGAACAGCCCCGGGACAACCCCCACCCCCTGGAAAACCCTTCTGCCCTCCATGAAATGCTCCCAACCCCTTGGAATGCACCCCCCCCCCCCCACAACTCTCTTGGACACCCATAATACCCCCCCCCCCCCACTCCACCAGACTTCCCTCCCACACCCCTGGATACCCCCACCGCACTGAACACCCCCCACACCCTTGGAACCCCTCCCCCCAGACCGGAATCCATACAAAAAAACCATCATAAGTAGGCCAAAACAAGAATTAGAGATAAATTAAACATTCAAATATATAACATTCAATACTAACAATGTCAACTTAAACAAAATCTAACCAAAATGACTACCATGTACACAATTACAACAACAATATTCAAAATTACATTTTACACTACAAACAACTAAAATTCAATCAAACTTGTAAAATAATTTGACCATTCCACTTGTAAGTGTTTGACTTCTTGAGAACTATAGGTTTGAGGGTTATCAAATAGCTACAAATTAAAAGGATATTATATATGTGTATATTGAATAAATAAAATAAAATATTATGGTAATGATTAAAAGGAAATCCTACCAGGTCAAAGTTCACAACTGTCCTTGTTGTTATTATTTCATACATAAATCTTAACATATAATATCTGCAATCAATGATGCCTTGTTGTTCTTGACAATTCTGTCTAAATGAGTGTAAATTAAATATATTATTATTATGTAATAAATCAAAAAGTACAAATTATAAATGGATATTTACCTTTACATTTACATATTTGATCATCGCACTCATTTTATTTGTGTTTTTCGAAAGTATACCCATCCAATGTTAGAAAAAAAATATGAATGGGATAAATTGTAAATTTCTTATAATGAATAAAACTATTGAGAATTTGACTCTTACTTTTCAAACATTCTATTTATTTATTCCCACCCATCAGCATGGATAGAGCATATCAAATAAAGTGTTTTATCCCTTGGGAAGAAAACCCCTAACATCCAATGATCACTGATAAAAGAAAATTTTAGGTCAGTGGGTTTTTATGTTAAAAGATAATGAACTCTTTGAGAGAGATTTGTTTCATACCTCTCATAAAAAGGATTCATCCAACACTGTGTGACTATATTAAGTTCAAGTCTTTCTGTACTATAAAGCATTATTTGTTCCTCATCCAATGCACATGCTTCAGGGGAAATCAAATGCAGGTCCATGACTCCATATACATCTGTCCGCTAATTCTTCTCACAAATGTTATAAAGATAACTAATACAAAAAAAACATAAGTATACATTTTTAATAAATATAATGCATGGAAAAGGTGTTAAGACTTACATTGAAAATATTTTCACCATGTTGATGCCCAAATTATCTCTAGTAACAAGCTCCATGATATCAATTTTCACAATCCCCACATTTATTGCACATCCACAAACATGAGATTCCATTGGAAACTCATAATGATACGTCAACAAATTTGAATATCTTGACAATCGGTCAAGATTACTAGAATCTGTATCTGATGTCATGGGAATTTCTCCTTGTTGTTGTCTATACAATAATTATTTACCTTTGAAGTATTCCTATAAAAATAAATTAAAAAATAAATTAGTTTTCAAATGATAAAAAAACTTTAAAAAATAGAAGATATAACATACATACCTCTATGTTAATGAGTTTAAGAAGTCTGGATGGCCAAATTAAAAAATGGACGATTCTATGTCCAACTGTCATCACCTAATATATAGGTAATGGTACTCAAGATGATATATTTATAATATCCTGTACCGTGAACCTCTTATTCTATACCTATAATTGTTGATGATGAATTGTATCTCCTATAAAATATTCCAACCCATATGAAACTATATGATGTTGATGATAATCAACATACAACTCACAATAAATTGGAAGCTTCGGTAGAAAATTTGGATAAAAATGGGGTTCGAAGGCTAAGATGGGGGAGAGGGAGCTACTGGTAGAGGTTGGGGGTAAATATTGGGGTCTATAGGGGGTGGAGGAGTGGGAGCTGAAGTCTGAAATTGCCTTTGCAATTCTACAAACATATACTGCACTGACGCTCTAATATTTTACTCTATCGTCGCATTAATATTTTGAACTTCATCCTCCAAGGATTATATTGTTTTATACACACCCTCAATGTAAGGAGTTGAAGAAAATGGAAACACTTTTCTTATTGATACACCTACCGAATATCCTCTTACATGACCAGGATGTTCAGGCTTTCTCAATGCTGCAGATAAAAAATCTTGCCTCCCAACAGCTGTAAATACCCCCTTTGAGCTCTGATCCTCAAGAGAATCCTATATTTATTAATTGAACATTTATTTAATGATTGAAATTAAATGAAATTTTTTTTTAACTTAAATAAATAATATAGATATCTTAAAATCCTCTCAGCTACTATTCTCGAATATTCCCAAATAAATTTCCCTTTTTTTCCCATCGGATCTCTCTTATATTTTTCATGTCTAGTTGGAGGGGATGGAGAGGCCACATATCCAGATCTTGATGAATCAACTATAAGTTTTTGTAATTTTTTCTCCATCATTTTTTCTTCAAATTATGTATACATTCCCCGAGATAAACTATGAGGGTATACATTTTTATATTGGATCTCCTGATGAAATTTCCATGTTTTCTGTAAATTAAGAATATGAAATCATTAACAAAGCATTAATAATATCATTTATATATAAAATCTTATTAATTATTTCATTTACCTTACAAAAAATGAATCTTTTCTTTTACTTTCAACAAACTGTCTCCATGGATCTCCATCTATGAAAGGATATATAAGAAATGGATTGTCATGACTCATATAACCAAAAATGAAATCCGATGTGAGGGTATATTTGAAACCCATCCATCTTAAAGTATCCATCGATAAGAATTTTTTCCTAACTCCTCATGTGCCAGGAATATCAAATGGCATCTAATAAAGAAGAGGTTGAACATATTATATATACTATGAACATGTAAAGAATTGGAAAATAATATCAAAAGATCTTACAAAAATTGTCTCCCACAACTATGAGATTATTGCATTGTCCACACGTCTCTAGTCATCATACAAAATTCTTACTTTTCTCTTACCATAAGTTGATACAAAACTCTTAAAATATTTTTCATTTTGACCTCTATGAATATCATCCTCATCAAACTCAACGAGTATCCTCTGATCCTGCATACAGGAAAGTGATAATTTTGGTAAATGTGTTCACCCATGTTTACCAACTTTTGAACTCTTTGTTTTAATGGGTTCACATGAGGATAGTTGGGGAACATCAAGAGAAGCATGTGAATGTTCCTCCCCAATGGTATGACCAATATGATCATCTCTAGTATCATATGGTTGATCAAATAATTGATCTGTAATTATCCTTCAAATAAAATAAAAACATTAGATCACAATTATAAAAATTTAAATATTACAATACTACAGTAATCATGAAATAGAAAATTGTACTAAGTTACGTAATAGTAAACATGGTTAATATGGTAATCATGTTAAACAATTTTAAACATGGTAAGGATGGTCAAGATGGTAAACATAGAAAACATCGTAAACCTAGTAAACATGGTTAAGATGGTAAGGTCATTGTCACTGAACAAAAATAATAGATATATAATTTAGGTAATGGTAACCATGATAAAGTAAACTAAAAAAATTAAAATAAAAAGAAACTTATACTTATGTTGTTTTAATACATGTTATAATAAAGAAAAAACTTAAAATATCTAACATTTTATGAAAATAATAAATATAAACAAGAAATAAGAAAATGTTAACTGTAATTTTAGGAATGTACAAAGGGATTGTTTTCCCAAATACCCTTATCGTGATCAATACTTATGTAAAAACCATGACATCAACATGATCCTCATTGTGTTATATTAATCTTTCCATGGAAGTAGGGATCTCACATAAATCATCATCTTCATCAAGTTCATCCTCACCAACATATTGTTTTTCCATTCTAAAACAACAACCCACTGCATATCTGATTGATCGACTACATAGAAAATTTGTTTTCATGTGTTTCCAATATAAAAGAATCAGTTGTGTCTTCGAGTCTATTCAGATTAACAAATGTCCTTCCAAATTCATCATGTCTGAAACTGTTGTTACTGATAAACCATTTACAGTTAAAAACATGAACATTAATTTTAAAGTAATGAACCTCTGATATGTCTTAAATCACTCCATAATATTCATTTGAGGTAAAAATTTGGTTTTTTTCCTTATTAGTTGAGAAATGCATTGCTTCATCAAACGCCAATACACCACTATTCTGAATCGCACTTCTGTTTTCCTGAGCATTCATATGAAATGCATAGACATTAATGTCATATCCGGACCATGTTATCACATTTAAACAAGTACCACCGACTTTTTATTTTAATTTCTCTAATAAAACTGATCTACCAAGCAAGGTCTTTTTTAAACCATGACAAAAAAAAATTTGTAGTGGTCATTAAAAATCCACATTTCATTCTTCTTTGGAAGACATTGTTTCAAATCATTAATATGAAATGTGATATATGGTTGAGCATCAGCTGTGTTATTCAAGTTGTATGATTCTAACTTCTTCATATATTCAGCTGAAAATGATTTGACTTTCATGCCATGCATCCCATTTCTCTGATTATCAACTCGTTCATGATGAAATGGAGGCAAACCTATGTGATGCGCCGCAACCATGTAGCTCATACAAAACTCTGCAACCTCCTCAGAAATATACTTTGCAATAATAGAGGGTTCGATTCAATATGGATTCTTTACATACCCCTTCAATATTTTCATATACCTTTCAAAAGGATACATCAAACAAAGATATACAGGTCCATAAAGATTTATTTCTCGAACCTGATGAATCATTAAAATCACCATTATATCAAAAAAATATGGAGGAAAATACATTTTCAGTTGGCAAAGTATAAAAATTGTATCCTTTTCCAAAATGTTCAAATAATTCAAATGAATCACCCTATTACAAATTGAATTGAAAAAATAACACAACTTATTTATAGTCATTCTGACACAGATTGGAAATATTACATGCAATGCAACTAGTAGAATTTGTTGCATCATAACATGACATTCATGAGATTTAATACCTATCAACATCAAGTCATTCAATGAGACAAAATTTTTTATATTTGAAGAATAACCTTGAGGAACTTTGATATCATGAAGACACTGAAAAAAGATAATTTTATCCCTCTTCGATAATGTATGATGAGATGGGGGAAGAAATGTTTGTCTTCCATTAAGAGTGGGAGCTAACTACAAACGTGTTCCCATTGATAGTATGTCTAATCTTGCATTTAACCCATCTTTAGTCTTTACATTAATATCTAACAATGTTCCAATCAAACTATCATAGATATTATTATCCATGTTCATGAAAACAATATTATGTTTAACTTCATGATATCGCCAATATTCTAGCTCAAAAAATATTGTCCTTTTGGTCCAAATATGTCAATCATTACCAGATTTTAGTGTCTTTCCCAGTGTCACATCATGGTTTTTCACTGCTAAAAATACATATCAGGGGAAAAGGTTTTAGAGGAATATCAAATTCTTGTGAGCCATTGAATGCCTTTTTTAGTCTTCTATAAGATTTATCCATTGGCAAAAACTTTTGATTCCCCATGTACACTATTTTCATTCCATGATGCAATTGACAATATAAAGTCTATTGTTCAAAAAATGGACATGCTTTATGACCTTTAACAATGTATCCAGAAAAATTTATATATGCTACGAAGTCATTTATAGTGAAAAAAGCACAGAAAGTAGTTGAAAATATTCCATTTTATAAGAACCATTCACCCTCATTCCATCCTCCAATAAAAGTTTCAAATAATCAATCAATGGTGGCATGAAAACATCAATATCATTGTTGGGTTACTTCGGACTAGAGATCATTATACTCAACATGAAATATTTGTGCTTCATACAAACTTCAGGAGAGAAGTTGTAAATTAACAATAAAATAGGAGATGAACTATGTGTGCTACTGAGGGTTCGGTATGGATTCATTTTATTTGTGCACAACCATAGTCTGATATTTCTAATTTTATTTCCAAAGGTAGGATATTGCTCGTTAATTTTCATCCACTGTGGACAATCAGCTGGATGACGTATTTTTCCATCACATAACCATTGATCATCATGCCATCTTAACCTTTTTGCATCATGTGAATTAGCAAATAAATGTTTGAAATGATTAATTATAGGAAGATACCAAAATACCTTTGAAAGGATCTTTGTAATCTCTACATCAGCCTATGATTTTTCTATAACCTTATACCGTGATGTCCCACATTTAGGACACTCTGATAGAAATTCATATTCATTCTTATATATCATACAGTCATTCATACGAGCATATATTTTCTTTTATCTCAATCACATCAGGAATAATATTTTCTTGGCCTTATAATGTGAATTTGGAAGATCTTTATATTTTGGAAGAATGTATTTCATCAATTTTAGCTGCTATGTAAAAATTCTGTCACTCAATCCATGTTTCGCCTTCAGGTTAATCAATCATAATAGTGTCGAAAAACTGTAAAATCTGTACAACCAATATATAATGGTATTTTAGTATCACCATATAGATACACAACTGTCGGTTCTATCTCAATTCATTCTGCAGCAATATCCTGAATCCTTTCTTCAATTCCATTGGAGTCACCATCTTGTGAATCATCATCATCAGTGACATTCCGTCCAGTTTCACCGTAGCAAATCCAAGGGCTATAACTTGGATTAAAACCATGACAAATCAGATGATCTTCTATCTCTCTAATTTTTTACATCGTCCTATTCAAACATTTCAGGCATGGATAGAAAAAAATGTCACTACATGGAACATTTCATTTAGAAAATTCCAAAAAGGCATCAACACATTCTTCATATACAGTTCTCATTCGACGTGCTGTAATCCATTTTCGACTCATTATTACCTATAAAAAATATCAATATTATACATCATTTTAAGATAAGATAAATATATGTTTATGTGAAATAAATCATAATTTCAATGTAAAACTATTTTTAAATATAAAACAAATGTATGCGTAATTAAAAAAATATTCCTCAATATGATTTTAAAAATAAAACATAGTTAGATATAATAGTTTTAAACTCATCTTTGATTATTTCTTCTAATGGTTCACAGAAAATACTTCCTGGTGCAACTGAAAACCAAATTCACCCTTCTGTAAAAAAAAATATGATGTATAAATATTAAAATATGTATACATTCACTACTGAAAATTACACAGATCCTACAGATTTGAATCCTCTAGACAGCTCCCCCACCCCTATGGATAGCCCCCAACCCTTGGACACCACCCTCACCCCTGGACATCACCCCCACCCCTCTTGGACACCACCACCACCCCCTACCCCCTTGGACACCCCCATGCACCCCCCAACCCTTGGAAACCCCCACACCCTTAGACACCACACCCACCCCCTTGGACACCCCCTGGACACCACCACCCCCCTTGGATATCCCCCACCCCTCTGGACAGCCCCCACACCCTGGACAGCCCCACTCCTATAGAAAACCCCCCACCCCCTTAGACACCCCCACCCCTCCTAATAACCCTATAACACATCGATTACTATTAAACCGTCAATTTAAAAATGACCAAACATCCCTAATAATAGATGGAATGAAAGAGAAGAACATGTGAACACAGAAGGAAAAAAAGAAACAATGAATAAAGGAAGAAGAACATGGAATAAGTAACGTATTTTAAGAAATTCCATGGAATCCAAGAAAGACATGGGACCCTAATGGGTGACAGAAAATTGGAGAAAATTGAGTAAACCAGAGCATCAAATTAAATTTAAAATGAAAACTCAGATGGAGAAAATGAAAGTGTAAAGCCTATCATCACGACACAATGGGGTTAGGATAATTGAACTTCTTTAAAAACCATGACATTGTCTCCCACATAACCCATAATTTTCTCATTGTCAATGACTTTTCAAAATATATATAACCAAATAGAATCATATAGTAACACCCCTCACCTTTTCATAATGCTTGAATCCCTAATAATCATTGTGGGAACCTCAAAAATAGATTGTACCCACCCCCTTGGACACCACCTCCCACCACCTTTGACACCACCCCCACCCCCTTAAACAACACTAATAAATTAAATCCTAATATCCATGAAACAATACAATGATCATATCATAATCTCATAAACCTCGATGCAATAGTTAATCCAAGCTGACACTTATCCCCCACCCCCTTGGACACCACCCCACCACCATGGACAACTCTTGGACACCCCCTGGACAACCCCCACCCCGTTCGAAACCCCATGGACATTACCACCCCCTTGAATAGCCCCCACCCTTTTGGACAGCCCCCACCCCCAGGACAACCCGCCACACCTCTAGACACCCCCTCACTCTCTTGGACACCCCCACCCATCCTAGACCCCACCCCCACCTCCTACCCCCTTGGACACCCCCTAGACACCCCAACCCTCTAGATAGCCCCCCAGATAACACCCCAAACCCTCTAGATAGGCCCCCACCCCCTTGGACATCCCCCACCCACCCACCCCCTGGACAGCACCCCCACCTCATTCGACACCCCCCCCCTTGGACCCCCCCCCCCCCTCACACCCTTGGATGACCCCCCCCCCCCCCCCACCACCACCATGGACACCCTGGACACCCCCCCAACCCTCTAGATATCCCCCGAACACTCTGGACACCACCCCCACCCCCTTGGACACCCCCTGGACACCACCACCCCCGTGGACAGCCCCCCACCCCTCTGGACATCCCCCACCCACTGGACAACCCCACACCCCTCGACAACCCCACCCCTTGGACACCACCATCCCTCCTAGACACCACCCCACCCCCTACCCCCATTGAAACCCCCTCGACACCCCCAACCCTCTGGAAACCCCCCTGAAAACCCCCCAAACCCTCTTTACAATCCCCCACCCCCTTAGACAACCCCCACCACCTGAACGCCCCCCCCCCAAACACTACCCTCGACTGCCCCCCTAACCCTTTGGACAGCCTCCCGAACCCTCTGGATAGCCCCCACCCCGTTGGACAGCCCCCACACCCCCCTGGACACCACCCCCACCCCCTTTGACATCTACCACACCCCCATGGACACCCGAATCCCATTGGACAGTCCCTGCACCCCCTGGACACCCCACCCCCTTTGACACCCCCTAGACACACCCACCCATCTGGACAGCTCACCCAACCCCCCTGGACACCCCCACCCACTTGAACAGCCCCCACCCCCTTGGAAAACCCCTATACGTGCACACACACATGATAGAATAAAAAAATCATATACTTGGCTGATATAACTTCCAAAGGTTTATTTTACTAGAAAAGAATTTAGCATGGTATAGATGAACACTATGAAACTAACCATGATAGTAAGAATAAAGAAAAACAACATCTCAACAAATTATTTTAGGTCATAGTAGATAAAAAACTTAAAAGGAGTCGTGTGAGGATTATTTGAGTGTCTTGAGTTGACCTGATAGATCTAATAATAAAAAATATGAAAAATGATGTTGAAAAAACAAGGTTGGAGGGAACCTCTATGACGAATCGATTATAGGTTTTTCACGCGAGAGAGAGGAGTCGCTGGTCACTTGATCGAAGAAAACAGAATGACTGAATACAGGGTGCGATAAATCATTTACAAGATTTATCACGTCTCTTATTTAAAAACCACCCTGATAAAATATTTTTTTAATGTTTATAACATTGTTTATTTTATAACCGACATGATATATTTATCTTTATACCAACGTGATAAATTGCTGAGATTGGCTTTATCACGTCTGTTTTTTTATAATCGACGTGGAAAAGCTCTGTTCTATCCTTTATCATGTCAGTTATAAAATAACATTTGTGATAATATTTCCAGCTTTCCTTTACAACGTTGATTATTTTATAACCGATGTGATAAATCATGCCAGATTCGATTTTCATGTCTGTTATATGATAACCGACGTAAAAAAGCTAATCTCCATAAATATTATGTTGGTTATAAAATAAGGGACGTAAAATATGGATCGCGATCGATATATCACGTCGGTTATAAAATAACCGATGTGATATATCGATCATTAAACTTTTTCGTGTCGGATATATAGAACCGACGTGAAAAATGCCGACGTGTTAAAAACTTTTTCCACTAGTGAATATAGTGTACTATTAAATGTTATTATGCATAATAATACCATTTTCAACATTATACTTAATTGATCATGATGATTTTTACTCCCTTACACTTTTATATTCTTCAACATAGGGACTCTATTATGTAGAATCCTCAACTTTATCTATGGTCTTCTCTAGAATCAATAATTCTCCTCAATGGTCTTCATAATTTTATGATATTACCCCATGATCTTTTATTAACATCACGAAAAATAAATTATCTTTATTTTTTATTATACAGCTGATAAAGATATTTTTATTCAAGATACATTCTTTGATAAGAATATTCTATTACAATTTCTTGTGAAACATAATAAAAAAACATATATAAACAAATAATGTTTCTTTTTTACTTTACTCGTCATCATTAGAAAATCCATATCTAACTCTATGTACAGGTTGATTCTATAAAACCATCAGTATAGATTTTTTGAGAGACATCTTTATCCATCAATATGTATGAAATCATGTGGTATTTGGTGACCTCTATAATCATTAGAAATATTTATAACATATATCTCATTCTTTATGATTGGGTGATTATCCATTCCTAATCTTCAATTCATGACCTATTGATGGAATATGTTCCTTAGTTAATTGATTCTAAATTTACTATATATAATCTTTCTTGAATCTCTTCCATGAGTTATCTAATAAATCCAAAATACCCCATCATATTCTATTATCCTCATAAATAACCATAATTCACTTTGCATATCCATCTTATAAATAATTCTCCAAAACTCAATTCACATAATTAAGGAAATAATAATAATTATAACAACATTAAAATAGATTATTATGATCTCATTCAATCCTCAAAGGCCTTGTAAAATAGAAAATGACTTTTATAGAAAAATCATGTAAATTATATAATGATTTTTATTTCATTACAAATCCAGAATTCCTAAATGGCGTAATCAATTATTAATAAATAATAAAACTGTCAAAAAAAATCAACCATTGTATTCATCATTATTAAAAATATTGGATCATAAATATCTATGTTTATGGTTTTAGTAACACATTCATAATGAATCATTCTTCCATTATAAAATGTATTGTATTGGGGGGAAACATTAAATAATTTGATCTAATCTAAGTAACCAAGATAAGATAATTCTTATTATAGCATTAAAAACCACATCAGGATTCCAGAAACATTTATTTGTATTTATGTTTTTCTTACCCCATTTTACAACACTATCTGAAGGAGAAAATAGAGGTTTTGTTTTTTGGATTATACCTTGGTCTCTTACCCTACATGTGTTTGATAATTTTATGCCTCTTTAAATGAGGGTGACTTCTTCAACATTATATTAAAAGATTGATTTCACCCCAATGTAGATTTACTAATTCCATTAAAAAATCATCAACACATTTATCAAATTTGAATAGAAAATAATGAATTTTAAGAAATAACATATAAAATAAAGAAGGAATTTGAAAATTTTGACGTGGTAACAAATCTCATGACCATCCTTTATAAATTTAAACAATTAGAATCCCAAAAAAGCTTCTTATGGAATCTAAATAATTGAATACATGGTAATAAAATATAAATTATTCATTCCAGGAATATAAGGGAAAAACATTTGATTAAAAAAGAGTAATCAATGAATAATCTATGTTTTCCATAAGTGATCATCTAACAAAATCTATTTTGAATGCTATCTTGAATTTTTTAAGGTAAGAATCCACTTAGGGATAAAAAATTAATAAGAAATAATATAATAAAAAGAGAAGATGGTTTAAAATCTTATTTCTTGGTTACATACTGGAGGTGGATGTTCCACTTGGAATAACCTAGAATTTAATATATTTCCATATTTTCCCATGTGGATTTTCACTACTATTTATCCTGAATTTTTACTAATATCCTTCCAAGATTACTTGGTAATATCAATAGCATGTTCTTTTCATCCAATGATAATTCCATTAACTACCTTAGTCATATTCAACAATTTATAATTTTTATATTTTCTCACTGTACTCTCCAATTATGATGTTGTGTCAAAAATAATATTATATTTTCAAGATAGGTCTCCACTTAAAAAAATATCTCCTTTCGTAATTCAATGGGGATTTATCATGTTGAACCGAAAGAAAATTTTTAATGAATATTTTTGTGATTAAATTATTATTTTCATATTCAACATACATGTGTTTAGTGAAATAATTTTTTCTTTTCCTCTACCAACTTTCTAAGGAAATCATCATAACTCCATTATTTTTTATTATTGTGATCATTATGTAATTCTAATTCCTCTAGTATCCCTGTAATGTAATTTTTTTACTATTTGTTTCACCATCAAAAAGTCTTCTAAACTGAATTGTGATTGGTAATAAGTTTTTACATATCTTCATACTTATGATCTTTCATTTTCTTCTAAGATTATACAATTGGAATATTGTTCTAGTTGTCACTTGATTTTTTGGAAGAGAAACCCCAATTGGAGAAAAAATATTTAATTATTTATTTCTACATGACATAATTGTATACATTAAATTAAAACCATCAACTTCATCAATAAATATTATAATTATAAGAAAATAATTAAACATTAATACAAATTTTGAGGGCCTTCTCTCATCACAGGGGAGTACCCATAGACCCTTGTCCATTCTCCTTTAATGGTAAGTGTTTCATACCATTCTTCTCATTAATAAAAAAATCATAATATAAAAAAATTTATCTTATAAATAATGATTTATCATTTAATTAAAATCATTCAAACAAATGTTTCTTCTTTTTTGGGGTCTTCCTATTGGAATCACTCATACTCTCCTATAAATTTTGTTATGTCCTGAACATTTATAAAAAAACATTCCCTTATGATTTAAATTAAATGTATTATTATATATTATGGTTATAGAAAACACATGAAATTAATTGGTTATTTTATATACTATCAGATATAAAATCCCATCAA
The DNA here is from genome assembly GCA_963277665.1 of Viscum album. Taxonomy (NCBI): domain Eukaryota; kingdom Viridiplantae; phylum Streptophyta; class Magnoliopsida; order Santalales; family Viscaceae; genus Viscum; species Viscum album. Next base: position 1,653,390,360 of record OY728137.1, on the reverse strand, counting down.
ATATTATTATTACTGATAATATTTTCCTTTTATATTGATCATATGATTATTATAAATAGAGGGTTTTAATAATTCCAATTGACATAGAGAAAGGAAGTGACGACCTCAACCTGTAGGATCACACCCTATGAGGCCCATTTATTAAAGATTATGAGGGATATATAATCAATATGATTTTTCATTTTCTATTTCCAATATGATATAAAAAAACTTATTCATTAGAGGAACTATCTAAGGGACAATTTCAAGTTCATTGAGATCACGACCAAAACCATGGACACTGAACAACACCATGAACGTTTCACTACCATACACCATACCCTTAATAAATTTACTATAGTATTAATGGGATATAAAAAAGACCTTAAAATATGAGTATTTAAATTATTTTCAATAAAATAATGGTAAAATTTCCTTCATATTGTTATTACTTTTTAAATGATTCTGATTTTGAGTCAATAAAATAGAATGTTTATTTTTTGGTGAAATTAAAATTCAATTAAGGAATTTATTATAATGAATAAATTTATTTTTGAAATATATAATATTTTGATAAAATATAATTATAATCTAATTTTTAGTAAATATAAATGATCATATGTTTTTAGGATGTCAAATATCATTTTTTAGATGGGTTTGATAACTGTTATTGTAAAAAACCCACAATTTTTCAATAAATGTCAATTTTATTTTATAAGTAGTAATTAAAATATTTTTAAAATTCTAATATTAATAAAAATTATTATTTGAATCATAACATGAAAATTATCCAATGTTGAAATTTTCTTAATTTAATTAGACTGTCAAATTTTTGGGTAAAAATTAAACACTATATAAATATAATTTGTGTATTATTACTACATAATGACTCAAAAAGTGATTTCATAAATAATATAAAGGGTATAAAAGGAAAAATATATATTTTACATTAAAATAATTTTATTCAATATTTTTTTACTAATTTTATTAATCCATTTTGAATCCTCCAAACCATTTTGAAGTCACACTCTCAAGGTATGGGATCCTCACCTTATCTTTTTTATTCATGTTTCTTTATTATATTATTGTTTATCTTTACAATTCATAATATTGGTATATGTATTTCCATGTCTATATTAATTATGATTTTATGTCCAAAATAGCATAGACCCATTTTTCTCTCATCAACACATTTTATGATTTTTATAAGTGACCCTATTATGATACTGAAATTTCACTATGATTTTCCATGCTAAAACAATTGTATGTTGAATACTATACCAATTTCCTATAATGTTTTCTAAACATTAGAAATTATAATTATTTTATTTGGGGTTTATATTTATTTATTCCATATTCATTTATTTTGTAATCAAATATGAAGACTATAGAATCCAAGTAGAATGATCTTGGTGGCATATCTAATCATTAGAATGAAATGAAAGCGATGATTGCTCTAACAAATATATTTCACTCCCATGAAATAGATATTTTTTAGCCTCATGATATATAATGTTGTGATAGGTAGTTATTTTCATTTATTTATGGGAATTTATTTATTATTTTTTCTTGTAAGTAAGACTTCACCTCTGTTTATGATGAAGTTTTTTCAGTTGTTGCAACATTTATCATGGTGCCTTTATTATTATCATTCTATATCATGTATAATTGTTCATTTTCATTATTCCTAATCCTCTTATTATCCATGTATATTACAATTGTATAACATGTATTATTCTACTCATGTCATTCAATGTTTATTTATTTAATTGTATTTATAGGATTCCATTTTCTTATGTATGTACCTAGGTAATCCCATGCGGGTATAAATGAAATAATATTAAGGAATCTTTCTATAAAAATATTTTTTTTATCTTAAATTCCTTTTGTAATTTACCTAATTCTCAAAGAAACTGAACTTATTTATCTTCCAGGTTTTATTAATTTCAATATTTTGAAAGAAATCATTTATTAATGGGTAATAAATATATGAGTTGTCATAGTAGGTTTCAGAGGAAAAGAATAGTTAAATTTAAGATTAGAATTGTAAAACTATAGAGTAATCCATTTGGATAAGGCTAACTATAAGAAACATACATAAAGTTTTTAAGTAGAGAGTAATTGGATTATCATGCAAATAAATCCTTATCTAGATACTATATGTGGATTTTTATGTGGATGTAGCACAAATGTATATAGGGTAAAAAATGAAAATAACACATTGAGCCACACTCGATTGGGAACTGGTTCACAAAAAGGGCCTTCCTATAAACCTTATGTGACACTCCGTGGGGATATTTTTTTCTAAATTAATACAATCATTAGGAACTATTATTGATATAGAAAAAAAATTCCCATATGGATATACATTTTTAAGTGGATCATGGATTTCATAGATTAAAGTGTGTAAATTCCTACATTAATGAAATATATATAATTTATAAGTTATCTTTTTAATATCATTGGATTCCCATTTAGGTGTTTAATAGTTTAAAAATACTCATCCTTATTTTTTCCTTTATTCAATACTATTGAAAGAAATATGGGGATTCATGTAAGAAATCAATGTGATGAGAAATGTGATGACTTTCCCAATGAAGTTACCAACATGATTGGAGTGGGAATCATAAAAATAATGATGAAACTATCTCATATGACTCAGGCTCTGAATAGAATCCTATATTCGAAGGAGGATCCAAACCCTTCTATAAAAGAACAAGATAAAATTAATGGATTTATTTGACAAAGGAATCCTTATTTCAATGGATCATATGAGCCCTTAGTCACATAATAATATATTAAATACAATGAGAATATCATATAAATTCCACAATGTTCCATACATGAGAAGGTTCTGCTGGATGATTATTGAATGAAGAGTGAATCAAATCAGTTGTGGACACTGATATAGAATATAAATCCTGAGAAATATATTAAAGTTATTGGGTTAATAGAATTATGAAAAATGTTTTTGGAAAAATATTTATGTCAAACTCTATGAATTAAAATATAGAGGGATTTCATTTCTATCAAAAAATAATGTAAAAAATATATCATGGAGGGGGTATAGGGAAAATATAACAAGACTTATAAGATTTGATTCTTGTCTTTTGTTACCCCTGAATGCATGGTTGAACACGTCTTTGGTGGAAAAAAACTTAGTCTATGAAAATCCTTGGTGATATGAGACTTTGATTTCAATGAGTAAATTATTTGATGTTCCTTCAAAGTCAAAATGGATATCTTTTAATCTCAAGGGTCTCATGGGTATTGAAAGAGAAAAGTGGATTAAAATTATAGAAATCTGATTGAGAAATCAAAAGGTGCCAATATATTTCAACATCCTTCTTGTCAATTGGGTGGAATGAATCACCACAAAAAGATACTACGGGGGATGGTGAAATGATTTATGTGTTTCAAGAAAGGGATCCTAGATAACGGTTAACGATAAGATAAACCATGTAATTAATTGGAAGAGTGAAATTCTCCGGTCAACCCTCATCATATTTTTCATTTCATCAACTGAATGAGACCACGAAACTTTTCAAACCTATGCACTAATACAAGGGATTTTGCAGATAACCAACAAACTAAAAGGGAACAAGTGTGAGATTTTTCCATAACAACCATTAAATAGGATCCCGAAAATGAAGTGGTGTGTGGTATGCTATTTATTCATTAAATAATATGAAAAATACTATTTGATTCTGGTTCTAAATATTCCTTTTTATCATGAATGTTTAGTTGATCTATTAAAACACAACTAAAATAATGGAATTATAGTTGTCAATGAAAATAGAAAATGGGTCATTTATTACATACTATGTATATAAATCCTACCTTAACAAATTTACAAATTGAGCTTCCCTAATAACATTTTCATAATAACTTTTGTGTAATTTGATGCAATTATGCGTATAAATTGGCTTTTCCTATATATATCTGACGGAAATTTCCATGATAATGAAATTACTCTATATATTTTGAATCGATCCATGATTCCATATATATTAATGGAGTATGATGAATATTCTATATAACCAAAATATCAGGAATGAAAATTATTTCCCTCTGACATGTATATCTAGCTCAATTTATTGAGTCTATAAAGAGAATAATCCTTGAATACATGCCAATTGTGATGTATTATGATGATGTGTTTCCCAAGTAATTTTATAGTATTCCTCCTAGTTGAGAGTGTGGATTTTTAGTCAAGCTCAATTCTTGTGAATTACAATTATGCTAGACTCCATATAGAATGGATATATTGGAACATGATGATCTGAAGAAACAGCTACAGGAGAATCTTAATAGAGGGTTTATATGGCCAAGTGCATCACCTTAAGGTGCACCGGTCCTCTTCATCAAGAATAATTATGGGTGAATGCACATTTTCGTTGATTTTCTTGATCTAAAAAGATCATGATAAATAATAAGTTACCAAAAAAATGGATTTATGATTTGTTAGATCAACTATTTAAAGCACAATATTTTTATAAGGTTGATATATGGTTAGGATATTACCAAGATAGGGAGGAGTAGGAGGATATCATGAATGCTAATTTACATAAAAAAAATAAAGGCTCTATGAGTTCCTAGTAATTCAATTCAAACTCACTAATTCTATAATAATTATTATTGACTTGATGAGTAGAGTAATAGAAGATTAACTCAACAAATATGTGGTAGTATTTATATATGATATTTTAATATACACCAAAATAAAATAGGAGTATTAAGATCATCTGAGAACTGTTCTAAGGACAATTAGAAAGGAGAATCATTATTCCACTTTAACAAAATTGAGTTCTGGTTATAGAAAGTCTCGTTTTTGGGGCACATAATTTCAGAAAATAGGATATTTGTGGACCCTTAAATGATATGTGATATTGAAGGATTCCACATCTCAACATCTTTGACATATATATATAGTTTCCTTGTATGATCTAGGTATTATCATTGATTTGTGAAGAATTTCTCATCATTATGAAATCCACCAACCAAGCTAACTCAGAAGGGAGTCAAGTTCTATTGGAATGATGAATGCGAAGAGGTATAAAAAGAATTCAAAATGAGGCTTATCACTTCCCCTATGATCATAATAACCACAAGTGGAGAACTTATTTTAGAATTTAGTGATGATTCAGAGTAGTGTTTTGGAATTTTTGTAAATAAAGAGTGAAAATGTCATAACATATTATTCATGGTAATTTTATGGTCACAAATAGAACAACCAATCATATGATATAGAATTTGTTGAAATCAAATTTTCATTGAAAATATGGAGCCATGATCTTTTTGGGGAGATGTGTGAAATATATATGGTTCATTAAGTACCCAAAAACATATTAACATAGAATGACATGAATATACACCAATGAATATGGTTTGAGATGATAAAGGATAATGAATGTCAAATTCACTACCATAATTGGAAAGATAATAAAGTGGAATACTCTCTAGGTAGAAAGGATCCTTTGATTCTATAATGGATGAGAATTCGGAGGGATCCGACATTCTAAGATTTGGAAAGGACACACATGGGAATCATAAATGAAGTAACATCATCAATAATTTCCACAAATGATTTCTCAATTGTTCCTTATAAATAATATAAATAAGGATCCAAGAGATAATGTTGGAATTACAATGAAAGTGGAAACTATAATAAAGTTGATATCCTAAGAGTTTAATGTTATTCATTGAGGATTTTTAATATTTGAGTCACGACTATATGTATCATATAATCCAAATTTAATGGAGTTAATGGATGACGCATGTAGTTCAACCTTCTCAATCCATATAGAAAGAAAAATTATATTTTGAGATCACTGAGAGAACTCTCAGTGGGAAAAAATAAATAAAGATATCACAAAATATACATCAAGATTTCTTGTGTGTAACAAAGTGCAGCAGGAAAGAAAAAAATCCAAGGGGAAGATCTATGAATTATGAATACCTATAAGGAAATTAGAAAACATCACAATGGTCTTCGTCCATAGTTTTCTGAATACCTCCTGAAGAAATAATGATACCTAGTTTTTGGTTGGTTTTCATAAAATAAATGGATTCTTTACTATGATTCAGGTTGATTTTCCACTTGATTAACTTGTAAGGATATACATTATAGAAGTGGTGAGGTTATAGTGAACATCACTATCAATTGTATCTGATCCAGATCCATGGTTAACCATTAATATCTGGAATCATATCTAGTATGTTCTAAATAATGGGTTTTCATTCAACATGATAAATCCCCCTCAAACTAATGGCCACTCTGAATAGACTATCTAGAATCTTGAGTATATGATTAGAGCATAAAAGATTGACATCAAATGAGGATTGCATCAACATCTTCCCCTGGGATATTTTTTATAGAATAATAGTTTCTACTAAGGTATCCAAATGGGTCCTTATGGTGCCCTTAATGGGGAGAGGTATAAAACACCTGCATGATGGGATGTTGTTGGGAAATGAAAACTTCTTGGCACTTAAATGGATGATGAAATGGTGAAAAATGTTAATACGATTAAACAACATATCTAAGATGCTAAGAGTTGATAGAATATATATGATGAAAATCATCTAAAATAACAAGAGGTTTATGTTGGATACATGGTATTCCTCTACTTGTCACCATGGATGAATGTCCTGAGATTTGGGAATAAGGTAAATCTTAAACCATGATACACTACTACATTTGAGATAATTTATTACATAATAGCGATGAAATATCAACCAGTAGTAACACATTACCTATATCAATTACTAGATATGTTACATGTATCCCTTTTGAGGAAGTACATACTAGACCCCACACATGTACTAAATCTGGAGGTGGTACTACTGGAGAATGATATTTTCTACAAGGAGTAGCTGGTGAAGATATTAGATCGTAGAGACAATGTTCTACAAAATAATTCAATTCACTGGGATAAGTGTTCTAGAGAAACCACAAGATTAAATAACCAATAAGGGAACCCAAATAAGTTATGAAACATAATTACCCACACCTTTTTTGTTGTGGAAATAAAAAAATTTAAGTGTGAAATATTTGAGGGGGGTGGGGGTGATTGTAATGACCCAAACATTTATAAATAAAATTCCACCCATGCTATAAATTAAATTTCATATTATGTATTATTGTTACAGAAACCACATAAAATTAATTTTTTTTATTCTATTAGTTTTAATATACCATTAAGCATCACTATAATTGATAATATAGTCATTGAATAGTGATCACTTGATTAGTATAGATATATAGTTTTAAAACTTTAATTGAAATTGGTAAAAGGATGTGATGACCACAACCAGTTATATCATACCCTAAAAATCCCATCAATGAGATATTTTGAAGGAAAGAATATATCAATGATTCTCCCTTGAAAACCATAATCTTTTATTCAATAACTTGATCCTGATTGAAACCATCTATATGATATTTTCTTGAACTTCGAGATCATGACCCAAACCATGTATACCAAACCACCCCATAAATGTCTCACCATTACACACCGTAACCTTATTCCATTTTCCAATGTTTTAATATTCCATGTATGAAGTCCCTAGAAAAATTAGTATTTAAATTAGTTTTTAATATAATAATTATTATATTTACTTCTTATTATAGTTAACTTGTAAATAATTTTCATTTTGATTCAATAAAACACAAATCATATTTTTGGGTAATATTAAAATTCAATTAAAAAATTTATTTTCATGAATTAATGGAATTTTGAAATAAATAATATACTAATAAGATTTTATTATTAAATAATTCATATTATATATAAATAATAATAAAATTTTTAAGAAGATGAATATACTTTATATTTGGGTTCGAAAAATATTATTGTAAAAAACCCTATATTTCTCAATAAATGTTTATTGTGTCTTAAATTTTAAAACTCACATATTTAGAAATTTTTTGTCAAAATAAATATTAATTTTTGAATCATAAATATGGTATTATCTAGTGGTTAACTTTTCAATATTTTCAGAGACAATTTGATTTTTTGGAAGAAATTAAATGTTGTATAAATATATATTTTGTGTTATGAAATCATAATGAGACAATAATGATGTAATAAATTATATAAGGGGAATACATGACCAAATATTTGTTTTCAAATTTAAATAATGTGATTTTATGGTTATTTAATTAGTTTTATAAAGCCTCTGCGAATTATCCTAAACTTTTTGAAGTCAAACTCTCAAGGCACGGGATTGTCACCTTCTATTAATTATTCTAGTTTATTTATTATCATTTTACTTTTATTTCCAATTCATAATGTTGGTATGTGAATTTATATGTTATTATTAATTCTAATTGGATTTTCAAATGATGATATAAAACTTTCACTATCATCAACCCATTTTTTCAAATTTCATGTGGCGTTGTTATGCATACGAAATTTCACCACAATTTTCCATGAAAAAATAATATTGCAGTGAATATCATACCCATTTACTATAATGGTTGTTCAAATATATAAAATTATAATTCTTTGAATTGGGACTCAAATTTTTTTATTCCTCACTACTTGATTTTGGAATAAAATATGATGATGGGTGAATCCTTATTTTATGATCTATATGGAACACTTAATCAATATAATGAAATGAATGTGACAGCTTCCCATATAATTATATATAACTCCAAGGAATTGGGTAATGTTTAGTATCCTGACATGTTATCATGGGAAAAATAGTGGACCTACTTACTTTATGGTACTTTTTACCACATGATGTCATATAAGGTAGCCTTGACCAATGTTTATGATTCAGTGTTTTATATTGTTTCCACATTTACAATGTTGTTTTCATGATTATCATGCTATATCAGGTCTCACTATTCATGTTTATTAGTTGTATTCATTTTATTGTGCATTGATATTCCTATTATATAACATGTATTTTATCTTCATGTTATGCCATGTTTATTCCCTTACTAGGCTTTATAGGTCCCCCTTTCTTATGTATGTTCCCATGTTATCCCATGTGGTTTAAGTACGAGAATGTTAAGGTAGTTTTAAAAAAAGATGAATTTATTAATTTTTTAAGTTGCTATGTAATGTACCTAATTCTCAAATACATTATTCTTATCGATCTTAATCATTGTGTTAAGTGTAATCATGTGTAACAAATCATGTATTAATGTGTAATAAAGAAAAGGGTTGTCATACATTTTTTCTTCAATTTTTAATTATCATGGGATGATTTAAAATTTCTTTCATAGATATAAGTCTATTACATATTTTTAGGTAAAATATTTTTTAAAAGGATCTGTAATTTTTTATTTCTTTCTTATTATATTTCACAACAATCTATTAGTACAAAATAATCCTGAATAATTCATCAGCCTATAAATAAAAAAATTCTGAATCTATTACATTGGTCTCTATAAAATTAGAGTGATCAATAATTTTAATTTCTTATATATATATTCAAAAAAACGTTTTCAAATAATTTATTTTATCCCAAAATGATTAATTGATTACATAGTGAGATATAAATTCTTATTTAATGTAATATACTTCATCAAAATAAATTTTTAAATAACTTATCATGAATCTAATATCACCATGAGACAATTAAAACATCCACTTGAATAATTAAACCATTTTTGGAAGTGGTCCTTTATATTTGTATCAAATATATATTTAACGAAATATATATTTTTAAAAATAAATTTAATTTCATTAATATATTTTGTCATACACAATGACTAGTGTTAAAGAAACATGATATAATATTAATATTATTATTCAGACACAATCATTTTATCATTTACATTACCCTTGGAGGTATGAATAGAAATAACCAAAAATTTAAAATTAAGTATAATGTTTATATATAATCTAAAAATATTTAAAACAAGTGCTAAATGTTTTGTAATGTATTTATATGCTTTTAAAATAATCTTTTCTTAGGAAAAACCCCCCTTAATACAATTTTGATAATATAATAATTTTAAATTTTAAACCTTTTATACAATCTATTTTCCAAAATGGACATAATTTTTGGGATAAAAATTTTAAAAATATACTTGGGTAAATTTTTGGTATTTTTCTGAAAAGATTTATATTTTTATGTGTAGTGAAAAATACTAGTTATTATCTAAAATTGGATTTTTATTTAAATATTTTTATGGTTCATTTATTTAATGTGTTAAAAAATAAAAAAAATATCATTTATATAATAATTAATAAAATATATTTCTTTGGAATGAATTAGACATTAAATTTTGATATAACATTTTAGGGCTTTTGGAAATTTTCCGTTTCGAAATTTTCTTTTTCATCACATCTATGTGATTAATTTTTATTTAAATTTTGACACATATATGAATGGATTTTAATAAAATGGATTAAATATTTTTAATAATATTAATTATTTTTATAATGTAATTTAATAGTAATTATTTTTAATATTTAATATTAAAATAATAGAAATTAATTACAGTGGTTTGAGATAAAATAAGTTTACATGGGGTTAAACCTAATAGATAAGGGGAACAATAACCTAGAAACCTTTTCAAAACCCATATTTTCAAAAAATATCTACCTAGAAACCTATATTATTTTTGAATGACCCATTTTGGGTCCTTTTCATGTGACAAATGTGGGTACACATTATACTTATCAAAAATTTGACGTGTATCCTCTCCCCCACTTATAAAATGATGCCCCTTCACTTATCCAATTGTAATTTCTCAGATGCAAATGCCACTAAAAGTTGCCATGTATCCGATTGGCCACATGGACTCAATCGTATTTACCAAAATTACAGACTTTTGACTAACAGTGAGGGACTAAGGTGTGATAGTGGGAAAACAATGCCTCTATTAGGAGAGTGTAACACAACAATTTTAATAATAACAATAGTGGAATTAGTAAAAAGCATGCAACTGAAGTAAACATTGAATACTGAAAGAAAAAGATAACCATAAGGCACATGATATCAAAATGTTGCAACATGACACATGTTCTAAGAAATATTAGAGACATGATACATTTCAATAAAGTACAATACAGTACCCAAGTACGGTAAAAAAATGGAACATAGCAGCATCGCAAGACTTGGCTAGGTGCCATGCTCTACAGCTCTTAAGTAGTAATCAAGTACCTGTATAAGGAGACTTTCCCCTGTTGAAACATACAACAATATATTTATCTTGGGGAAAATAACATGACCCATACATGGTGTGAGAAATAAATCCTTGTAGGAAACCCCTTAAGGTCTCTTCCAATATATCAATGAGTATATGTAATAGTAGTGTACAATTGTGAAATGAAACAAATTAGAGGTACTCAAAAGTAACAAATCCAAAAACTATGGTAATTTATTTACAATCATTTACTATTCATTAATGAATTCAAATTAATTGAATTTTATAAGTCATGAGGTATGGACTAAGCTTATGAATCCTATATTTCAGTTAACACGTCAAATACCTCAGCAGGATTTATAAACAAAATACGTGGAGACCAAATCCAAGCTTTTTTTTGCATAGAAGACATGTTGTATGTAATTATATTTCATTATGTATCATGTCCTAGCCTGGAGTATCATCATTTAAGAATATTCAAATTATGGACAATCCTAGTGTATCAACAATTCAACATTTTAATGTCAGGGAAAAGCCCGATGTATTATCATTTCAGCATATATATCATGGACAATTACGGTGTATCAGCATTTCATAATATTAAACAACACATGTAAATTACACTATTACATGTTATTCAATAATCATGTCATATGGGAACATTTCATTTATCAAGAAACACATGATAATTAAACTATGAAATAATATAAAAATTTAATAACTCACGTTGGAAAATTTATATAACAAGACTAACAAGTGAATTAAACTATCACAAAGCGTGAAAAATATATTCACATGGTAAACATTTAATTTATCATATTTATTTTAAATAACCATTCATAGGAAAACAAGGAATTTCTATCGACATCCAAGGAAAAAAGGTTATACAATGGACATCTAATGGAAAACACACGAAAGGGGTGATCCTTAATCAAACAAAAAAAGATCACACATGCTTCATTTAATTTATCCGATCACCTAATGTCATTAGGTATTGATTTGGTTCAAATTATTATTCAATAGAAAACATAAACAAGGTTTTCATCACTATGAATCATATAAAAAACCTAACTTTAAGAAATTATCATGAGACCACCATCTTTATCGTAGTATGACACTCTTCATCCAACCTGGACATCCAATTAATGATATAGTAGTAAAGATATATGAAATAAGGATATTCAATCAATCATAAATAACCTATTCGGGAATTATTTTTCAAAGAATAGATCAAAAGTAATTTATTACTCATAGTTTGAGTTCAAACAAGACTAACAATGATCAAAACGAAGTTCAGATGATCAACTAGGAAGAGGTTGATGTTCCAACATTCCCCTTGAGTTCCCTCAGCAAGCCCACTATCCAAACCACCAAATAGAGAGGCTACTTCCCATTTTAAGTGAAAAACACAAATACATGGTATGTAATTTCTTATAAATGGTGTCTACATCATTTTAATATTCATTTGGTAGACTTTTTCAGTAGACTTACTTTTCGGTACATGCCGGCTTAACTATACAACGTGTACTAGGAAGTACACGGTGTGTAGTTGGTTTTTCATCTTTTCTATAATTAAAATCCCACATTTCATGTATTCCCATCATAAATGGATAAAAATCATGGAGTTTCAATAGGATTACATGTCATGTAAACCCTAATACCTTTAATTTTACCTAATTTCCTTGTTTCCTAAACAACAACTCCAAGGAAAAAAGAATAAAAGAAACTCATTCCTCAATGGAAGAACCAGGTTCTTACACATATCCAAAAAAAACCTATTTTTCCTCGTATATCATTTAAAATATATTCCATAATTCCATACCTACATTTTAGTGTCCTTATTTGGATTATTAAACACTATTATGAGGATTTAGATGTAATACTATAGTGGATTTTCAATAAAGATATAAAATTCTTAAACACTATTTTTGTTTTATTTATTCTTCCACATCATTAAAATATTCTCAATCAATAATAATATGATTAAACCATTATCTAAAATTTATTGAGATGTTATTAAGATAATTTAATGATCTATATCTATCTCTTGTTTCATTAAATGGGAAATGAGACTATCGATCACGTGTATGAAAAAATACCACCTCACGAATCAATGTAGTTCAGTTTCCATAACCACATCGCACATACAAATATAATGACGTATTTATCATATTTCTATTTTATTTATGATATTATTATACACCTATAATTATAATATCATGTATTTATTCTTATTTTCCATTATGTGGGAATACGATAACTTCACTCTTGTATTCGGTGGTCTACCACCACCCAAAGCGATGTGATTCATTCTTCACTAACACATTACATGGAATGAAATCATGATAGGTTTAACAAAAAAAAATTTATATATGAAAATTAGTTATTATTAATATTTATTTATTTTACATTTGTTTCATTTCATCAATCGAGAAAATGGAAGCAAGGTTCATGCATATGTACAGCAGACCATCTCCATGAATGGTGGAATTAATTTTTTATCTGAAAATGTAATGGATTTCAATAAATAAATATAAAATTAATACATAAAATATTTATATCTTTTTTAACATATTTAGATGATTTATACATGATCAAAGTAAAAGGATTGATAATAAAAAAACAAACCCATAAATGAAAATGAAGTAGTTATTGTTCGGAATACTGTTTCAGCAATTAAGTATTAATAAGTTGGTAAAAAATTAAAATAAATGAATCATTTATAGTATGACACATATGAGTATGGTTAAGTTATATATTTATATTAATAATTTATTTATTATATAGGTGTTTCTAACGTGTATAATGGATGTTGGGACTCGTGGTACGGGAATTTAATCTCAAATTTCCATTATTCGGACATATGCTACAATATACTCATGAATTATTTAATGTGGTGTATATAAATCCCATTTTACATGTTGTATCATCAATATAATTATTTTACTGATATTTAATGTTTAATATAATTATTTTTTCATGTTTCTAGCAATTCCAAAGTCATCGAAGCATGTAGGCATTTTGTCTCAATTTTCTTTCTTTGAGACATCTGTTATGCTACACACCAATATTTTTATGAGATGTTATAAAACCCTTTTATATGTTATATCATTAATATCATTTTATTCATGATAAATAATTTTTCATTTTAGGTTATTCTTCAGGGTTTTTAGGATTCAATATAAACCAAATTGATAAAAGTTTTACATTATAATATCATTGTTTGTCGAGGATGTTTATGATCAATATTCCAATGATGAAATTATCAGGATGTACCTATCTAGAAACCCATTTATACTATTCACCTATAGTTTTTTGGATAATATATTTTTTCTTTTTAATTTACAATCTTAAAATAGTAAACATAAAAAAAGTTATTAACAATATTCCTTTATTTATATTCAGTCTAAAAACCTTTTAATTTGGTTTACATAGTTTATAATTTTTTAAAGTTATTTCTTCATATTATCAAATGATTATTTAAAAAAATAACCTTGTTTGAATTTTTGAAAAATTGTTTTAATGAAATCTTCTTTTCATTTTATAAATGAGGTTCTTTTTACATTTACCAAAAATGTGAAAGGAACCATTGGTTTTAAATGTATACCACATGATTAGAATTTTATGATTTCATGAAAAATAATTGATTTGAAATTTAATTTATGTCCTTCAATTTATATTTTCTATTTATATTATTTTGAATATGTTTTTATGAATTTTTTTAAAAAAATTATTTTTAAATTATAATCAAAATTTTCCTCAATAAATGTCTCAATTGATCTTTCGAAATCATTTTTCATATATGGTAATAAATATTTATGTCACTAATTCTTTAGTTGGGATATTATCCATGAATAAAATTCTTATTATTTCACTATATAGATAATATTTTTAATGAAAATATATTTATAAAACCCATTTCTCTTCCATGGGTTATATGATGAAAAAATTTCTTTACAAACTTGTTTTTTCCATTGATAATACTCTAATGAAATGATAATTTTTTTTTAAACAAACTTTTTTAGATGGGTTGTAATATGATTAATGTTTTTTGATATATTTTATATAGGTTTATTATTTTTATTACGTAACTTTTGGTAACTATATATCCCTCCAATAAATTTAGAATTGACATCTCATAAGAGAAGTAGTGCTGGAATATGGAGTGAACCGAGTTTAGTAAGAGATATTGTCCAATAAAATCATATTTAGACTAATCCATGACTACTATGAATGTTTGGGGAGTCAAACCATTAAAATATTATTGTTTTGGAGATTATCATAAAAAAGTAATGAAATAATTTTTATGCTTATCTATAAGATTAAAATCATTATCATATACCAATATTAGGTTCTCAAGGAGCATGTTGTCTAATTAAATTATTACTGATGTATTAGGAAATACCATGATTTATTCTAATATTCTAGTTTTTGGATTATGATAAGAATTTTATTGTTTTCAAATGCAATTATCATGTTCTCATACCCTTATGTAAAGGATATATTGATATCACAATTTTTTAAACCTAGAGAGCATAAGACCATTAATTTTTTATGTTCATCTTCCCATGTTAAGATGAATGGTACCCTATATGATATGTATTAGAAGTGTGATGGTAATAGAGAACATATTAATAGTTGATATACCTCACTTTTGGACATGTTTTTATATATCCAAGTTTCCAAAGGAACTAGACATAAAATTTATTGTGTGGATTGTTATGTTATGTATTGATTATTAAGATATTAATATGTAATATCTATGTATGAAAGCTAAGTTTTATCATTGTTGGTATTTGAGAAATGTTTTGTAAAACCTTTTGATACTATGATTATAATTAATTATTGAGAACCATAAGGATTAATATAATATAGAAAAATATCCATTAATTTTCGTGAATGGCTAAGAAAGTGGATTATGAGAAATTATTTCTTTATCTAGATACTAAAATATGATTTGGGTATGGAACAGTTGTACCTAGGGGTGATAACTTAGAAAATGGTTTATTGACCTAGACCTAATTGTCACCTAGTGTATGAAAATGGGCCTTTCTGCATGCCTAGATTGAAAATATTGAGGGATATATTTTGGAAATTTAAAAACTATTTACAAAGAATAATAATGAACTTTAATATCGACCAAGAATGAAATAGGTTAATCCTAAGGTATCATGGATAAAAAATAAGGTATCATTGTTTAGACAAATTATAAGTGAGTTTTTTTGTTTTATAGTATTCCGATATAATTTTTGTATCCATTACTAGTTTTTAATAGTTTTAGTGAATGGATAGAACATAGATGAACTATGTTAAACTTTATTGTGGTGAATAAATAAATTATTTTTCTCAGGAGATACCAAATTTTATGGGATACAAAATAAAAAATATTATTGCTTTGATCATACAACATTCTTATTCTATGAATATATTGAACTTATAAAGGAGAAAAGAAGAGACCAACATTCTATTGAGTCTTTAATGAAAAAAGGCCTACATTATTTTTGTGGTTCTACTGATCCATAACAAAATAGATTATGGCCCCAGAAAATATGTTTTTCATTCTATTCTGTAAGGATCATGAAAAAGATTATTTAGATGTTTGTCATTTGGAAGGTGATGTATATCAATGGTGGACTCTTTCCATGAATACGAGTCAAAAAAATGAAATTAACTTTATCGAATGGGATGAGTTTAATAATATACTATTAAAAAAGTAACTTCCATATAATTTTTCTTTGAAATTGGAGAATGAATTACATGACCTAAATTGAATGGATTATGAATCCATCGGTACCAATGAGGTTAATTTTAAAATAATATTAAGGTATTCTTATGGTATTATCATCTTAAATTAAACTATGTTTAATAGAATATTTAGTGGCATAAAATGATTTATCCAAAGCTAATTTCCCATATTGGAATTTACTCAAAATGAATATATCCTTAATAGGTAAATCAAGGTAGAAATGGAGATTGGGTTTAACCATCAGTCACATGGTTTTCATAAGAAATGGATGATGAAATTGAAAGGAAACTAAAAAATCCACAGAGAAAATAATATGATCCTTTTTCCATGTTAATAGTGCAGAAAAAATCATGGTGGTAGTTATCAGAAGGGTTTGGTAAATATTTTACATTTTCTAAAGAATTTCATCATAAAATAAATTAACAATGTGATGTGAAGAAGTAAGATAAATATATAAATAGTGAGAAAGATACACAGAATTTACCAACCATACTCTAGTGTCTCAAATACAAGGATTATGAGAATTATACTAACTGGTGCAAAAATATAAAGGTAAATTATGATGATCAATGCATGTAAAATATTATGTTGATAGAAAAAGTTAAATCTTTTATGATATCTTTTTCAGAAGTTTCATGAAATAAAAACATGTTGAAATGTACATTTCCCTTCCACCATAGAACTTATAGTATTTTATTAGTTTTTATACCTCTATTATCCTTTCTATTTGATTATTTTCTAATATTATAAAATTTCCACCCAATTATTTTTTGAATTATTAGTGCAAACACATAGGATAAAATTATTACATCATAACTATATGATTCATCTATAAATGTATTTTTTGGTAACTAGTTTCCTAAAAATCATTTCATTCTCCCTGTAGTTGAATTTTATTTTCTATTAGGCATAAATTATATTTCCATATACAAATCCCTAATAAATTTACATGGGAAGTCACATTTTATATTCCAATCTAATATATGATCATATTTTACTATGATAATAAGTTTAACTTCTGATGGATATAAAATCCATTTTATGTGTTTTGATTCCTATTCAAAAGGTTTTTTTATCTCAAATGGATATGGAGAAAATGAACATAGATGACATGCCTATTGTTTTGGAGTCAGTTGATGTTTTTTATCAAAGAGTTATCTATTTTTCTTACAAAACTTGAAGTTGAGTTCTAAATTTAACCCATACCAAATGCCACACCTATTTCAAATAATACCTATATAATGGCCCTGATTGAGTTGTAATAATTAACGAAGAAACTATAGAAGAATATTTAAATGGGATTCATTAGCCCAAGTGTGTCCCTTTGGGGTGCACCTATTCAAAATATTAAAGGAATTATATATCAATGTAACTCTATGTCGATTATTAGGGGTAAAACTAGATAATTATAAAGAAAAATTATCCTATACACCACATTGATAGACAGTTTGGTCAACCATGTAGAGCTCAAGGATTTTCCATCATTGAACGTTTGTATGTATGTCATCAATTATTTGTCAAGATGGAATATATACGCTTGGAAATAGTTCAGAAAGGGTATGATCTCTATAACTTTTTAGTGGTGTAATTGTTTCTTACTAATGACCCCTCTATATTCATCAATTTAATGAATATAATTTATAGATATTATTATGATTTGTTTGTGGTGGTATTTATATATTATATAATCATTTATTTAATGACTAAAGAAGATAATGAGAATAACCTATGATTTAACATAAGATTCAATGTAATGATAAAGTATATAAAAAATTTCTAAAGTGGGAATTTTGAATTAAAAATGATTAATTTTGAATTCATAAATTCACAAGAGAGTGTATATTGGTAGATCCCTTAAAGATGTAGGCTATTAATTGTTGTACTAGAACAAACTTAGTGACTATGATCAATAGTTTTCTTCGGATAAATAGATATTATCAATAATATTTAAAAAATAAATCATGAATATATAGTCCACTCACCAAGTTAACTCATAAGGGAGCTGTGTTCTATTGGGACATGGTGGGGTGGGTGTTTTTTTTTCGGATACTGAGGAAGTGTTTTCTAGTTTTCATTTATTTTTTTTCATTAGAATTAATCATTTTACATTGAAAGTGTTTCTGATCAGATTAAATGTGTACCAGACTCAGATTACCAGACAAAGTTATTTAGAAATTCAATTGTATTTGGTTTTCTATTCTAGAGATCTATTTGGAGTACAATTATTTTTCAAAATCCCATTTTTAATAATAATTTTTTCAATCGGAATTGATGTTTTTATTAGAGTCTAAATGTCATTCAAAGTATCTAATACTATATCTACCGATTCCCTGATGTTTTTTTAAGTTTAATAAATCTTATGTTATCTATAAACATGTGAACCAATATTTGTGAAAGAAAAAGGGAGAAAAATGTGTTTGATACATTATGTCATATGATTCTATGCCAATCTCAATGTTTATAAACATTATAAAAAATCCATTATACATGAGAGAGTTTTTAGAATAAAAGATAATTTTATGTTGATGTCTTTTGGTCATATATCATACATTTGAGATGTACTGGATTTTAATGTTGTTAGTGTTTTAATGATTGAATTGAATGAAGTTTGTAGGTATTTGGGAGTTTTGATTGACCAGTCCATGAGACTGGATAATCAATCAGACTATATAATCCACCAAACAGACTAGTAAATAGGATTAGTAAACAAATTATATAAATTATAAATAAATCATCTACTACCAATACCAATCCATCATACATGGTGTTCCCCTGATCCTTCAAAGTATACCATAATGAAGACCCATCAAAAAATTGGTGGAACCATTAATCCATCAGATGTATATTTCTAACAATGGAATTACCAATTTGTTATGTTACTGGTAAAAAAAATATGATGATATCAAAGACTGATAAATTAGAAGAAGTAAGGAAAAATAGTAAAATATTTTTTACAGGGAAAAAGTTTTTATTTATTTAAATTGAATCAAGATTAATTAGAAAAGTTGTGGCATTGATAAATCATCAGTTTCTAGACTTCATCATACATATTTTCATATATCTAAGTATTTGATGATAAAATTTATTAAGTGGTTGAAATGAAAGAAATGCTAAAATTTAATCATGTTTCTACTGATGTGTGTTGGGTATTGAAGTCTATTGAATTTGTAAAAATTACTACAAAAGATGAGTTTCAATTGGTTTAATGAAATAGAATGAAAAGTATTTAGTTAACATATACACTATTAGAATGAAAAATTCTTATCGTACTAAAAATAGATTGGTTAATTCAAATAAGGTTCAAGGTAGTGGAAAAGGAAGAAGTGAAACAGATCAGTTTCTGAACTATTAATCAGACCTAATTTTAGACTACACCATTAGACTGAAGAATAAAACTTAGACATCAGGCTGTGTTTCTAAATAAATTACATATTTTTTTACCAACCTTCTAGTAGATATGAATATAAATAATTATTTTTAAAATATATATTTTAAGTGAATGTTATTTATGGGGTGTAATTTGTTTTTCAACAAACTAGTTAGGGTTTCAAAACTTTTAATTTTTTGTCAAAACATTTTTCTTACTTGAATAATATGAACTCTTATATTGATCATAGTGTTACACAAGTTTAAGGTTATTTCAAACTTGATAGTTCTAAATAGAAAGATTTTTCTCAATTGGAATATTTGTTATTGGATTAATTCCAAACCATTAGAAGGACTCTCTAATATTATTTATTTGAGAACCTAAAAAATTATTATGCTCCCATGGATATGTGAATATTTTGATTATTAAATATTTAAGAATTATTTAACATAAGAATATGTTATTGTAATAAATTATAACATAAAAGAAAAAATATCACTAATTCAGCCCTCCACCTCTTAGATATTATTTAAATCCTGGTTTGTCCTTTTAAATTTGTGTTATAAAATTTCACCTTCATTTTCCATTTGATGATGTTTTTTAATTGAAGTTGTTATAGAGAATTTAAAATGTGTGAAAATCATGGGGATTCTATTCTTTAGTGGAAATAACAATCATTTTTCGAATGATAAAATCATTCCAAATCTTATGCCTCTTAGGAATGATGTTTTGGAATATACTACAAATATATTTCCTCCTCGTGATGAAAATGTTCTTATTATATATATAGACAATAAAAATATTAATTATAATGGAAGAGATAATAATTCATTAATAATCACCTTCAGAAAGAGTATTTTTTAGAGTTATGAGAGTTAGAACTAATAAAGGTATTAGGGACTAGTAATAAAACATTTTTAAAAGAAATATGAAAGTGATGTTAGAAAAGATATAGAGGCTGAAGTATGAGTAGCTCAAAATGGGTGACTATGAATCTGTTGATGACTTCATTAAAAGGGTAAATGATATTGACAGAACCATAAGATGCACTGGTGAGCATTTAAAAGATTCAACTATTTTTGAAAATATATTTCAAATTATTTATAATAAATTTGATTCTAATGTTTTCCCTTTTAAATAAGTTTCTTAAAATATTAGGTTAGTAAAAATCATGATGAAATTATATCCTTATGTTGTAATAATGTGAAAATATGTATAAGAATGTATAAAAAGTAACCTCTAAAATGTTTTGATTGTGGAGTAATTTTTGAAATTCCCTATGAATTGACACAGAATGAATAGTGAAAATGAAAGTGTTGAATATAATAGAGGGACAAGACTATCTTGGAGGAACTTAGAAGAGAAATCAAAAATTCATTCTATGGAAAAATATAAAAATTTATCTAAATCCAAGAGGATTAGATTTTTTCAATAGATAATGAAGATCAAGATTAAAAATCACTTGAATTTATTAGAGAAAACACAATTATCTTACTAGTAAATAATGAATAGATTTGATGAATTAGTTTTTATTAAGAAGAGATGGTGTTAAAATTTCATCTGAAATGGTAGTTTAAATAATGTTTCAGAATGATTATATGACGAGAAAGAGAAATCAAGATAATAATGAAATAATGTTCTACAAAAAAAAATTTAATATTTTTTTTATGATAAATCTATTTTGTGGGTTATTATATAATGATTAATGAAATATATTCATATATAAATTAATTAAAATGAATATCTTGATATAAATATAAAGTTAATGGAGGAAGAGTTTGAACTTGATCAAAAAATTCATTCTAAATATGACAAGGGAGTAACAATTATTAGAAACTCTATCTTTGATGTTGAAAATAGTAATGTAAATTATAAAAATAATAAATATAAATAGAAGTTATCTTTAATGGTTAAAAATAAAGTTAACTACCTTTCGAGGATGAAGAAAGTTGGTAAAGTTGTGCATATTTCCAATGCCAACATAGGTGGAAAACAAAATTTTTCTAGCATTTATGAGCCCTAAAAAATATTTTAGTACATCCAATTTTATAACGTAGGGAGTAAATCTCAGTTTAATGACAAGAATATGAAAATAATAGGAATCAAAGGGCACAATATTGTTCTGGTGTTGAAGGTATAAATGTTTTTGAATGATTTATTTAAAATTAAAGAATATATTAATGTTATATGGGAAAATATTATTTCTTTGGGTATTGGTGGTATTGTGGTGGATTTGGTATTATAGAAAATATGTTTTGGTATAATCAACAATACTACCATTATCTGTGATTTACTAAAATAAATATTTATGGGGATTAAATCTTCTCAAATAAATAATTTTTAGAAATATGGTTATAATGTTAAAAATATATTTCAATATATGGAAGCAATCAATGAAAACTGTACAAGAGTTGGAAGCCTTGATAAAAGATATATTTTTTAATTAGAAACACAAAGTAAATTTTATTAAATATCTCAAAAGATAGAGGAGATAGATGATAAAGGGGAAAAATATATTGATGTAGAAATATGTTTTAAACCTATAAAAATAAAACACCACTAGATTTTTATTATGGATGTTCTTCACATATAGTAGAAGATTCAAAAATTTTAAAGAATTTGGAATATTTCAATGAAGGAAAAATGACATTTTACAATGATGAATCTCCTAAATTTATGGTGTTAGAACTAACATTGATGGGGGAGAAAAGTTTAAATCCAGTTTGGAATTATTTTTATATGGGTTGATCACAATATTTTATGTGTTCCATAACATTTGGATGAAGTTAATATAGTTTTTTTAAATATGGGTTTCCTATGAAATGAGTTTAAGATTGAATGGTTTTTTATAAGAGGCCAACATACAAAGGCAATATTGTTTCTTGTTGATTAAGTACAGAATTCAAGATAATCAGGAATAATGGAACAAAATAAATAGTGAAATAAATGAATGGTGCATATGTTTAAAAGAAATATATCTATGTCATTGAATAGAGATAGTGTTTGTAATATCCCATATATGTCAAGATGAAATTATATGTGTCATTCAATTTTTTAGAAAGGTTAGATTTCTAAGTTAGTGCATAATAAAGTAGAAATTCATTCAACTCAATCCTTAAAACAAATTTATTTTGATATATTTTTTCAATTAGAATGATATAAATTTATTTATTTAATTACTTCATTTCATTCATTGATGATTTTACTCTCATTACATGTATTATGTATTTGAAACAGAAATCATAATATCTAAAAATTCTTACGAGATTCAGTAGTAGTGGGTAAATTTAATGAGGGTATTCTGTAAATAATTTCCTAAATGATAAATGCGGTGAATAGAAAAATTATTATTATAGAATTTATCTTGAAAATCATGGAATTATTTCTGAGTGCAGTGCACCATATACACCACAACAAGTTGGTGTTTTTGAAAGGAAGAAAAAAAGTCTAGTAGAGTGGGGTTGTACAATTCTAATTTAACAAGTTATTTTTTATTACATCGAGTGGTAGAAAATTAGTAAAACTTTTTGTATTTAGAATCATTGTTTATATAGGAAAATTAATTATTTTTGTCCTTACTAAATTTTCATCATTAAAATCTATTTTTTAAACACTTAATATTTTTTTGGAGTACCTGTATCGTAATTGAAAATCGATTAAATCTAGGAATGATTTATCGAAGAGGTAAGGATGGAATCTTTATTTTCTATGATGTATATTTTAGAGGATATATATGTTTCAATATAGAAAAAGGAATACTATTCGATTATTTTTGTGTAAAAGATCATTAAAAAATGAAGAATATTTTTCTCATATACATGCTGAAAAGGAATATGAATATAATGAATGAATTTATTTTAAGAAACATGAAAAGTATTCCAAAAACTGTGATTCAACACAGATGGAATAACCAGGTATATGTATTTCCAGTGAAGTGGATGGGTTTCATTCACCTCATCCCATTTTGAGAAAATATTTGCATGTTTAAAATAGTATTAGTGATAATAAACAAATGGTTCAAATAATAAGAACATCAAAATTTGTTCCACATAATTATTTATATAAAAAAGGAAAAACAAAATATGTTAATTAAGATTTCGAGCATCAAGTGTTTATTCATGCAATGAAGGAAGATTTAGACCATATTGAGTAGAATTATACATGGTAACCTGATTCTAAAAAAACAAAAAATAATAATTGGTACGTAGTGTCTATTCCGATACATGTTTAATAAAGATAGTGGTTTTATAAGAAACAAAGAAAGACATTTTTCTAATGTTACATGAAGATTGAAGGCATTTATTTTTATGAGACTTTTTCTACAGTTCCAAGCTTAAAAAATCATAATCTTTA
The DNA here is from genome assembly GCA_963277665.1 of Viscum album. Taxonomy (NCBI): domain Eukaryota; kingdom Viridiplantae; phylum Streptophyta; class Magnoliopsida; order Santalales; family Viscaceae; genus Viscum; species Viscum album. The sequence continues at coordinate 1,653,365,802 of OY728137.1, read as the reverse complement.
ATGTAATTTTTATATAACGAAGATAAAGAAAATAAGATGGATGTTTAATTTAAATTTCTCAATACATTACTTGATGAGAATGTTTATTTAAGAAAACAATGTGGTTTTGTTTTTGGAAAGGATGAAAATTATTTATGAAAGTTAATGAAATAATTATATGTAATAATGAATTCTTGGAGGGTGTGGTATTCCAAATTATATTACTTCATATTGAAGTTGATCTATAAGAAAGAAATACTTGATAGTAATCTCTACATCAATGAATGTTAGAAAATTTCTCTCATATTTTTTGTATATGATGGTGACTTTATATTTTATTGGAATGATCAATGAACATGTGAATGGTTTTTTTATGTGATGAAGATGTTTTCTAAAAGTTCCATGCTCATTTAAATGAAATAAATTTGTGGCTTTTAAATCTCAAAAATGATGGAATATAATATTTTATTTTAAGGGGTGTATCATTCAGAACATATTAATATGCTTGGAATGGGAAATTTGAAACCTATTTCCACACCAATTTCGGTGAGAACTATGTTTTCTAACGATGGATAATGAATGGAATTTGAATCTAAATAGTATCAAAAGACAATTAGAGTTATTTTATATCCTTCGTCTTCATGACAATATATTGTTATTCTTATTACATTATATACATGTTTTCAATGTTCTATAAAGGAATATCATCGCTTCTAAGGAAATAATTACATGATATATCAAGAGAATAATTAAAATTGGTTTTATAAATTAAATTTAATGACAAATTTATTTTTTTTGGACACATAGATTATGATTTTTAATGATGTTTTATTGATTGAATATCCATATCCGATGGAGTATATTTTTGGGGGGAATGTTGTCTATGTTTTGATAATAAGAAATTGTATTCAATAACACTTATCCTGACATATGTGTAATATATTTCTCATACTCAGGTTGCTACTCAAATTATGTATATTATATCATTGATTGAAGACATACTTGTTGAAGTGATGTTACCACTTCTATCAAGTTAAGAAAAATATGATTGATATAAATATCACAAAAAATATAGGGCAACATTCTCTTTAATATTTTGTGATATCAAATATTAAATCAAAAAAGATCTTGTATAGAAGAATGAAATCGAGATATATTATTTTCCTAAAATGTAACAAATTGATGAAAATTTCACTAAACCATTACCAAAGGACACTTTTTTCAAACTAAGGTTTATCATGCATGTGTAACCTCTTACTCTCTAGGGTTGAGGTATGTTTTTTTGTCCCCTCTCTTATCTAATATTTGGTTAGTGTGGTCAATGGGGAGAAACCTGATTGTTCATAAATCTATCGATTGATATGCACTAAACATTTTATAGAAGCATTTATTTTGGGGGAGTTGTGGGTATGTTATAAACTCATCATGTGGATGCATGAGTTATTCTAACAGTTTTTCTGTAATGGTTGTAGGATTTTTTATCCAGGAATGTGAAATATGTGTTGACAATGTGGAATTTTTTAAAATTGAATATGTTCTTATGGAATGCTTGGTCTTTATATCAATTATTCTTGATTCCTATAATTATTTGGCTCACATAGGATTATAATTATTGATTAGTTATCAATATCTATAGTTAAAACGTTTTAGTTATTTATGAACCACGGTTAGAACAAATTCCATATGGAAAGAATATTCAGACCATGTTGACATGATTTATTTTCAAATATAGATTATGTTTTCCCTAGTGGTTATTTATTTTTTGGAATATGGATTATTCAATTATCTCTTTATTTATTTGTGATTTTATTAAAGGAGTACTAGAATCAGATGATAGGACCTAGTGTTCCTCGTGAAGTCCATTGTTATTGGTTTAATATTATGGGGACATCTTGTGAGTGATTTTTTCAAGATCACATTAGGTTTGGAATTATGCTTTCGGTTGATGTGAGATGTTCTAACAGTGTTTGATTGACTTTAAAGAAATTTTATACAAAATATGAATATGTTTATATATTATGTATGATTTTAACATCATATGTTATCTTTAACCATATCATCCAGTCATTATGAAATTGAGGGGTAAATAATGTGTTCGATAAATTATGTCAAATGATGCTATGACAATATTAAGGTTTATACTCATCATGAATAAGTCATGATACATATTAGATTTTTTAATAGAAAAGGTAATACAAAGTTGATGTCTTCTAATCATATATTATCATTGTGTGCTATACCATATGGAGAAGTTTTTGGGTTTTTGAATATTTGAATTGGGTGAAGTTAGAGGTATTGTTGATGTATAGATTGACCGATCCATCATATTATCTATTCAATGTGATTATTCGATCCACCAAACTATCTAATACACTAGATAACATGGATGTTTTAGTGTATCAAAAAAAGAAGTATTTTATGACATCGGTCCATAAAAAATGGTTTCCACTAGTCCATATTATTATATTCTGACCCTGATCTATCAGATAAATTATTTGTATCATTAATGCACCAGATCAAATGTTATACCTAAGGATGAACAATTTTTTTATGTTGTTGGGATTGATATACCATATGATACAAGAGACCAATAAATTAGATGAAGCATAAAAATGTAGTAAACCATTTTCCAAGATTAAAAGTTCTGAATTATGATAATTGAGTATTGATTCATCTGAAAATACATGACACTAATACATAATATGGAGAATAAAGATAATTTATCAGACAGTTTCTAACACAGATAAATCATTAGTTTCCGAACATCATTAGACATAGTCTCATTGGATATAGGTGTTTATGATAAAATGTAGTTAGAGGTTGAAATGAAGAAATGTGTGATTTTTTTTTTGAATTTTCATGTAATTTATTAATGGTTTTTGATATATATGATATCTTCATGAATGTTTATGGTATAAGTGTTTTAGTTGGTTTGGATCATTAGAATGTAAAATCTTTAGTTTTAAATATGTTCAATTTGAATGAAATATTTTATCAGAATGATATTTTTTAATTCAAGGAATGATGATGTTATGGGTATACTAAGTTTCATGAAGTATATATATGTTCTAAGAAGAACTCAAATGGCCAAAGACGAAGCTGAAATTTATGTTAATTTTGTGTTTCATTTATTTGGATGAGTGGGAAAATAAATTTTTTCCCCTCCCATTCCATTTTTGAACAACTATAAATAGAGTTAAATACACAATGTACTTTGAAAGAATTCACATGATAGTGGGAGAAAGAGTGAAAAAAAATTTATTTGTATGAGGAGGGATTTCAGACATAGTTTCATAAATAATTTTTTATAGGAAAAAACAAGAGTGAGGAAAGAGTTTTGATTAGGGTTTTCTAGATTAAACTGAGGAATTATACGTACTATTATAGTAAAAAGAAGAAGAAAATAATATCTATTTCTTTATTATCATTCATACTTGTTTGTTGGATGATGAATCGGAATGAAGAATCTGTAAGAATCCCGGTTTTGATCCTATAAGACTTTGAAATTCTCTTGATGTTATTCCAGAGCAGGGCGTTCTGACAGCATGCAATTCCGAGCCCCGGTGTGGCCGGAATTAATTTTGGCATGAATTCACACTGGTCAGGCTAAATAAATAGAATAAATCATGAATGGTAGCTCGGACTGGAAAACTGAGGGTACCGTTGAGTCCAGAATGTACCGTTTACCCTAGGAGTGGAATAATTTTCTCAGGCGCGGGCCAACAGTGAAAAACGCCCCCAGGGGCAATTTCGTAATTAAGAGGTCTCGGGCGTCCGATATTATAACTTTTGAACAGAAGATCGGATTAATATTTCTAGGCCTCCATTGCGCTCAGGGCATGGTGTTTACTCTAAGGGAAGCTTAATCTCGGCCTCGAAGAAAGTTCAGGTACGGGCCGACGAGCGGGTGATTAAGTGTGTTTTTATCTATTTAAACACACCACCCACCCTCTTCACCCCTCCTTGGGTGTTAATCCCTGGCGCAAGAGATCTCAACAAGGATCCACCCTCTCCTCCACCACTACAGAAAGGTGTGGCGGCTCCAACATCTCAATCGTGAAGCATCGGGCAAAGCCCCTCGATGTAGGCTCGTGTTTTATTATTTTCATTCTCGTAATCTTATTCAATTTAGATTAGTTGCATCTAATTGTTGTCTGATCATCGATCGAAGCCCCTGGTTTCGTAGGTCTCGATTTTATATTCACAACGATTCTTTCAGATCATTTTCTAGAGTCCCGGGGTGCCCGGGGTGGCCCCGGGAAGTTTTTCGGCCAAATACCCCTTTTTCGGTGGTACTAGGGTGGTCCGGTGACCCTTGGCGGCGGTGCGGCACGTTCCAACGGCTGTGCTCTAGGGTGTAGTCAGCGCGGCGGCTCATTCTTCAGGCATCATAGCAGTCTGGGGTATAGGCGGCATGACGGCTCGGGCTTCAGGTGGCGCAGCGGCCGCGCTTCAGGCGGCAGGCGGCGGACACTCGCAGCACGGGGGTGGACCGGGGTCGCGGCATGCGACCCTGCGGTGCAACAAGACCCATGACCCGCGGGTATTCACGCGAGATGACCAGCCTAGAATGTTCTTAGCGTGGAATGCGGGTCCGCGGCTGGCCCGCACGACAAAGACGGGGGCCGGCGCAGCGAGCCGGGCCGAGTGGACCGGCTGACTAGGCCGGTCCAAGCCACGGGGCTTTGTCCCCTCCTGCTTCGGACACCCGTAACATTTGCAACAGGTGCCCGTTTAACATGATTACTGTGGCAGGGTAATCCTCATCACAAGTATTACGTTTTAAGATGGTTTTGGAGATTATAATTCTTGGGATGGGAGATCGGTGGCGCGACACGTGTGTTAAGTGATACGTCAGGACACTTGTTTTGATTGTCTCGGACACATCCGATGTTCTATTTTAACACCGTCAGCGGCGATGCGACCCTGGAGTCGAAGTGGGGATTTACAGTATTATTTTGGGCGTTGAAGTGGGAGTTGAGACGTGGGCCCCATGGGCAGTCTTTGAGCTGTGTGTAGCATTTTTGCGCCTTTTTCATTAGACGTTCTTTCGGGGAATATGAGTAGTCATTTCTACGTATTTTTTTTGAGAAAATCACGATAGAGCAGTTCACCTGATGAGTATCGGAGCTGGGGTGCGGGCCCCACATGGGCCATCTACGGTGAATAGTACCATATTCATCGGCTTCCCATTTCAGGTGAATAAATAGTCTATCTCGCATGTTTTTCTGCGAGAACTGTAACGGTGCAACTCGTTTGGGCATGTGGAGCATCCTTTGAGATCATGTTAATGTGTGATTGAGATATCCTTTTTACGTACTCTGAACCAACACATGGTGGCGTTGTTGGTGACACCTGGTGACGTCAGTAGCAGTGCGCAACTATCAGAATGATTCAGGGTCTACCCTCCACCAGGGCTGGGCAGTGGTTCACCCAACGAAATTTTAAGGTTTACCCTCCAGCAGGGCTGGGCAGTGGGTCACCTGTTGGCATTTCAGACTCATCCCTTCTTCTGAGGCTAGTTTGTGACTTTTTCCTCCATGACTACCAGAGCGGGACCCTGATTGCGCGGATCAGTGGTGTGGCGGTTTTAATGTTACCTAGGGACCCACAGGGAAGAGGGGTACTTTCCCCACCGAGACGCGCCCTTGAGATGCGACATAAAACCATACAGGTGAGTCAGTTCTGCCCAAAGCAGATAGTTTTGATGTTTGGAGATTGAGCCCCTCTAACTTGGGCTTCCGAGGTGGACGAGACGAGATGCTGGGCTGGGAGGATGGATTTACTTGGAACTGATGGCGACTTATTCTAGTCTTAGCATGGAGATGGATATCCCCTTACACACTCGTTTGGGTTTCTTATTGAGCATATACACACACACAAATGGATATATATGTGTATATAATTGGACCCTACTTTTATTCTGACTCCCTGGGGTCCGTGCCTACTTATTTCTGTTGGGTTGAGATGCACTCTACTTACTAAACTTTTCTATTGTTCTTGTTAGTATATTGATCACCTCTTTAGTGAATCCATGTTTCTCCCTTGAGCTTTCAGGGAATTATACTGAGTATATTTATACTCACCCCTGATTGGGCTTTGCCCGCACATGGGGTGCCCTTGCAGACGACGGAAAGGTCGATCGTGACTATAGAGGAGCGTAGAAGTCACAGTAGTTGGAGCAGCGTACCGCGGTCATGATAGAGTATTCAGGTGGGCGGCTATACAGTTGTCTTATTTTGTTTACCTGTTGTCGGGTTGAGGCATATTTGTGGTTGGGCACGTGTTCTCCCTTTTTACATTTCAGTTTTCTTTTTAGTACATCATGCGCTTTACTTACTATTTTTAGTTGTTGATGCATGACTGTGGTTGGGGTATAGCTTCCTGTCTTTTGGATTCCTTTTTACTCTACACTACTGCGTCATGTGGGTTGTGTGTGCATGAGTATAGGTACATAGTTGAAGGCCTCCCCTGGATTGTTACGCCTTCGGTGCTAGTTGCTAGCCTCTAGCCTATGGAGGCGGGCTTGAGGTAGTTTCGGCTCGGGATCGGTAGGGTCAGGTAGTGACAAAGTGGTATCAAAGGTGGTTCATTCCATGCGGTGTTTTTCGTACATCCTTAAAAATGAATTGGTTGGGTTTTAGGGAAATGATTTTGATGGGTATCGAGAGCAGCTTTGAGGCTAGGGAGTCTAGTAATGGTACGAGTGGCCGACATATCCCTTCACCAGGACCCTGATAACCTGCTTGTCAACTTGGCATGCAGAGACACTTGCTGCAGGGAATTTTGAAACATGCATCCCATACGAATGAGTCCTAGACTGTCTTTGTTTGAGTTAGGTCCCCTTTGTTATTACTGTTATGTATATATATGTTCATCTGATCGTGGTTTCCCTTGATAATTTTCAGAATGCCCCCACGACAGCAGCCAGCCAGGTTACCCTCCCCAGCTCGTGACGACGACCTGGAGAGTGACAAGGTGTCAGTTCAGGGACCCTCACGTGATCCCCTTCCGCCCAGTGCTTCAGCAATAGCCTCTTCCCCAGAGGAGAGGTAGTTAGTACCAGCAGCTTAGGCTGAGGTTGCGCGCAGACTGAGCGCGCTTTGAGAATTCCAGCATCAGAGGCTGCTGAGGTTTCACGGGGACCCAAATCCCCAGGTGGTGGAGGACTGGCTTTAGTCAGTGGCATGAATCTTCAGGCTGGTACAAACCCCAGTAGACCAGATGGTGGCCCTAGCCACCAGTATTTTCCTTGGGACATCTAGGAGATGGTGGGATCTGGTGACATAGACCCACGAAGAGTCATCCCTTGCATGGGATGGCTTCCAGAAGCTTTTTCGAGGGGAGTACTCCCCCTCGTGTTTGCTCTCAGTTGGGATCCAGGAGCTTCTGGAGATGATGCAGGGAGGGATGTCCGTGTCCCATTACATAGCCCAGTTCCTTGATCTTACGCACTACTTGTAGGACATAATCTGCGACAGCTACTTCTGGGCGCAGAAGTTCGAGCCGGCTTTTTGCAGGGAGATCTGAGCTAGCATGGTACCCTTGTGCATCCCCACATACGCCGGGGTGTTGGAGCGGGAGATTTTGACTGAGAGCTTCCTAGACAATGGGTGCGAGATAGCAGGACCTAGCAGTTTCCATTTTAGAGCGGAGTCTTCAGCAGGCAAACACCAGAATAATGGGCCTCAGCCGAGGAGGCCCTTCCATGAGTAGACCCAGGGCCAGGCCCGCTCACCGCAGTAGCGTCGTAGGGCGTCAAGGCAGATATGAGAGAGAGACGATGCTATGCTTGTGATGGACTGGGTCACCTAGCATTGGATTTTTTGACCAGACGTACAGATCAGCCGTGGCGGGCAGCGGGTGCACCACAAAGGCAGAAGCAGTGATGTGACCAGGGGTCACCTAGGCAAGGACCCAGCGGTCCTCATGGAGGTGGAACATGTAGAGCGGAGGGACCAGGAAGTGGGGGATGGCGTTTTGAGATTCCTCCACCGCCACCACCGGGTAGCCGACTCCAGGCTCAGGGAGCTGGCGGTAGGGGCCACGGGAAGCTTCAATCCATGGGTGTTCGAGATCCTCCAGCACACGAGATGGTCTAAGGTATGCTTTGTGTTACTCCACACTTGCTTCGATACTAGTATACATGGGTGAAAACCATTCCTTTATATCACTGCTATTGGTACGGGAGTTGGGGATTCTAGTAGAGGCGCTGAAACCTGCACTTAGCCTTGAGGTTCTTGTGGGAAGTGCCTCGTTGGTGAATTTTATCTACAGATAGTGTGAACTGTCGTTCGGGGGAGGGAGTTTCACATGGGACCTTCTCATCATCACGATGGAACCTTACGAAATCATCCTTGGCATGGATTGGATTTTTATGGTTCACACTCAGATCAACTATTGTCACAGATGAGTCATAAGTGAGTTTTCTGATGGGACGTGGTTCACCATCCTTGGTGAACGAGACCTCATGGTAGAGCTGAGGGGTACTCTGAGAAGTAGACGCCAACCTTTTTCGAACTAGATGGCAAGAATGGCTCTCAGAGCAGTAGACGCTACAGGCCCGTGGATCCCTACCATGGTAGTGGACTACATGGACGTCTTTCCCAAGGATGTTCTGGGACTACCTCTGAGGTGAGATATGGAGTTCTGCAATGAATTGTAGTCGAGGACTGCTCTGATATCTTTCATAGCATATCAGATGGCACCTACAGAGCTTTGGGAGCTAAGAATTTAGTTGGATGACCATCGTGATAAGGGATTCATCAGGCCTAGTGTGACCCCCTGGGCAGCTCCAGTTCTATTCGTAAAAAAGGCACATGGGAGTCTGCAGCTTTGTGTGGATTATCGCCACCTAAATCAGGCCACGATAAAGAACAAGTACCCTTTGCTGAGGATCAATGACCTCTTTGACCAGTTGTGAGGTGCGAAGTGGTTCTCAAAGATCGATCTTTGATCTGGCCACCACCAGTTGCGGGTTCGTGAGGTTGACATCCCGAAGCTGGCCTTTCGTTGTCGATATGGGAACTACGAGTTTCTGGTGATGCCCTTTGGTGTGACAAATGCCCCTACCGTCTTCACGGATTTTATGAATCCAATTTTCCAACTGTACTTGGACCGGTTTGTGGTTGTCTTTATTGACGACATACTCATTTACACGGTGACAGAGGAGGAGCACGTGGAGCGTCTGAGGATGGTCCTAGAATTACTTCGAGAGCACCAAATATACGGGAATCTCTTAAAGTGCCAGTTCGAGATTCACGAGGTTCACTTTTTGGGGCATGTCATTACGGAACACGGTTTGGCTATGGATCCCACAAAGATATAAGTAGTGCTTGCTTGGGAGCCACCCAAGCATGCGTCTGAGGTGTGGAGTTTCCTTGGGTTGGAAGGGTACTACATGAGGTTTGTAGAGGACTTATCCAAGATTTCTTCCCCTTTGACCGCGTTGACATGGAAGGGGCGACCGTTTACCCGGACTGATCAGTTCCTGAAGGCCTTCGAGGAGTTGAGGTAGAGGCTGACTAGTGCACCGGTGTTGAGGCTGCCAGAGGAGGGTGTTGAGTTCGTCGTATATTTCGACGCTTTAGGAGCTAGGCTCAGGTACGTGCTGATGTAGCAGTGGGAAGTGATTGCATATGGGTCGAGGCAGTTGAGGCCCCATGAGCAGAATTATGCGACTCATGATTTGGAGCTGGCAGTGGTAGTCTTCGTCTTGAGGCTATGGAGACACTACCTTTTGGGTAAGCATTTTGTGGTCTACTCAGATCACCAGAGCCTCAAGTATATCTTCACTCAGCGGGATTTGAACCTGAGGCAGAGGCATTGGCTAGAGTTTGTGCAGGACTATGATTTCGAGATAGTCTACACTCCAGGGAAGGACAACGTAGTACCAGATTCCCTTTGCAGGAAGACCAAGGATCATCTAGTGCGGGAAGCTTCAGAGTAGTTGGCTTCCCTTTGGCTGACCATGGTGGAGTAGGAGGGTACAACTTTTCTATAGTCGATGGTGTTGACTCCTTTACTCCTTAAGTGTGCGAGAGAGTCGCAGCTCGAAGATGACGATTGTGAGGTACTTCGTGATCAGATTTCCACGGGCGACGCATCCGATGGGTATTATGAAGGAGGGAATCATGAGATCCTATTTTAGGGGTGATATGTAGTACCGGTGGAGATGCTAGAGGAGTTGATGTGGAATTCCAAACTTCTCCCTTGGTTGTACATCCTGGCCTATGGAAGATGTATAGAGACCTTCGGCGTCAGTTTTGGTGGTCTGGCATGAAGCGGAGCATAGCCGAGTTTGTTTCTCGGTGTCTTACTAGTCAGTAGGTGAAGGTAGAGCACCAGGTTCCGGCAGGGTTGTTGCGACCCCATCATATCCCAGAGTGGAAGTGGGATAGTGTATCTATGGATTTCATCATAGGGATTCCACGCACAACGAATTGCCACGAATCCATTTGGGTAATAGTGGACCGACTCATGAAGTAGGTGCATAACCTTGCTATCATGGAGTAGAGCTCGGTAGAGTGTTTGGGACAGTTATATGTCCGGGAGATCGTACGTCTTCCTGGAGTACTCTCGATGATCGTCTCCAACCGTGACGCGCGGTTTACGTCACAGTTATTACGGGGCCTGTAGGAGGCATTTGTGACTCAGTTGCAGATGAGTAAATCTTTTCACCCCCAGACTGATGGGAAGAACAAGCACACTATCCAGGTGCTGGAGGATATGCTCAGGGCGTGCGTGTTAGAATTTGGACGGAGTTGGGAGGATCACCTGCCCTTGGTAGAGTTTTCATATAACAATAGTTACCACTCTACTATTAGCATAGCACCATTTGAGGCCCTCTACGGGAGACCCTACAGGTCACCCTTGTGCTAGATGGAGGTTTGGGAGACCTCCCTCGTGGGCCCAGAGTTGGTTCAGGTGATGACGGAGAAGGTGCAGGTCATTCGTGAGCGGATGAGGACGGCTCAGAGCTGACAGAAGTCCTATGCAGACCGACGTCGCAGGCCCTTGGATTTTGAGCAGGGAGACTATGTCTTTTTGAGAGTCTCCCCACGACATGGAACACGGAGGTTCGTCCGGGGAGGTAAGCTATCCCTGAGGTTCATTGGGCCCTTTGAGATCATGCACCTGGTTGGTGAGGTCGCCTACCGTCTCACTCTACCCCCGCAGCTGGAGAGAGTTCATGACGTCTTCCATGTGTCGTAGCTGAGAAAATATGTGCACGACTCCACACACGTCATCAACTGGGAGGATCTAGACATTGAGGATAGATCCACCTTTTTGGAGCACCCGATGGCAATTGAGGACTGGCAGGAGCGAGCTCTGCGCGGACATGCCATTCCTCTAGTTTGTGAGTTGTGGCAGCATGAGAGGGTGCCGGAGAGCAACTGAGAGCGGGAGAGCAAGATGTGGGCTCAGTACCCCGAGCTTTTTTTGTAGTTTTGTTTTTCGAGGATGAAAAATGTGAAGGTGGGAATTATGTATGAACCTTGGTTTTGAGCCTATAAGACTTTTAAATTCTATTGATGTTATTCCAGAGTAGGACGTTCTGACGACGTGCGATTCCGAGCCCCGGTGTGGCTGGAATTAATTTTGGCGTGCATTCACACTGGGAGGGCTAAATAAATTGAATAAATCATAAATGGTTGCTTGGATGGGAAAATCGAGAGAATAGTTGAGTCAAGAACATGTCGTTTACCCTAGGAGGAGTATAATTTTCACGGGCGCGGGCCAACTTTGAAAAACGCCCCCAGGGGCATTTTCATAATTAAGGGGTCTCGGGCGTCGAATTTTATAAATTTTGAACATAGGCATGGATTAAAATATCGAGTCCTCCATTGCTCTCAGGGTATAGCGTTTAGCCTAAGGGAGGATTAATCTCGGCCCCGACGAAAGTTCGGGTACGGGATGACGAATGGGTGATTAAGTGTGTTTGTTTTCTACTTAAACACACCACCCACCCTCTTCACCCCTCCTTGGACATTATTCCCTGGCGCATGGGATATCAACAAGGATCCACCATCTCCTTGACCACTCCGGAAAGGTGCGGCGGCTCCGGCATCCCAATCGTCAAGCGTCGGGTAAATCCCCTTGAGGTAGGCTCGTGTTTTATCTTTTTCATTCTTGCAATCTTCTTCAATTTAGTTTAGTTACATCGAATTGTTGTCTGATCATCTAGAGAAGCCCCTAGTTTTGTAGGGATCATCTTTATCTTCAAAATGATTCTTTTGAATCATTTTTTGGAGTCCCGGGGTGCCAGGGGTTCCCACAGGATGTTTTCCAGCCAAATACCCCTTTTTCTGGTGGACCGAGGGTGGTCTGGCGACCCTTGGCGGTGGTGCGGTGCGTTCCAATGACGGCACTCCAGGGTGAAGGTGGCGTGGCGACTTGTGATTTAGGTGGAACGGTGTTCCAGGTTTCAGGAGGCATGGCGGTTCGAGCTTCAGGCGGCGCGGGGCCACGATTCAGGCTGCAGGCGGTGGACACCTGCGGCACGGGTGGCACGGTCTGGCCCAGGCCGGGTGGACCGGCCGGCTAGGCCGGTCTAGGCCACAGGGGCTCTGTCCCATCCGGATTCGGACACCCGTAACTTTCGCTACAGGTGTCCGTTTTACATGTCGTCTATGGCAGGGTAATAATCAACTCTAGGAGTAAGTTTTTAGATGGTTTTGAGGATTATAATTCCCAGGATGGGAGCTCGGTGGCACGACACGTGCATGAAGTGCTACGTCGGGATTATTGTTTTGATTGGCGCAGACACATTCGATGTCTGATTTGAGTGCCGTCAGCAGTGATGAGACCCTAGAATCAAGGTGTAGATTTCCAGTATGATTTCGAGTGTTGAAGTGGGAGTTGAAACATTGGCCCCATGGTCCGTCATTGAGTTGTGTGCAGCATTTTTGCGCCTTTTTCACCAGACGTCCATTCAGGGCATATGAGTTGTCATTTCTGTGTGTTTTTTCAAGAGCATCAGGATGGCATAGTTCTCCAGATGAGTATTGGAGCTGGGGTGAGGGCCCCACATGGTCTGGATACGGTGAATTGTATCATATTCACCGGCTGTCTGTTTCGGGTGAAGAAGTAGTCCATATCACGTGTTTTTCCACGAGAAATAAAATGGTGCAACCCGTTTGGGCATGTGGAGCCTCCTTTGAGATCATGTTAATTTGGGATGGAGATATCCTTTTTACTCACTCTGAACCAACACACAGTGGCATTGTTAGTGTCACCTAGTGACGTCAGTAGCAGTGCGGAGCTATCAGGATGATTCAGGGTCTACCCTCTAATAGGGCTAGGTTGTGGGTCACCCGACAACACTTTAGGGTCTACCCTCCAGCATGGATGGGTAGTGGGTCACTCGTCATCTTGTTCCAGGTATACCCTCCAACAGGACTGGGCAGTGGGTCTCCTGTCGACGTGTTCCAGGTTTACCCTCCAGTAGGGCTGGGTAGTGGGTCACCCGTCGTCCTGTTCTGGGTTTACCCTCAAGCAGGGCTGGGCAGTGGGTCTCCTGTCGATGTGTTCCGGGTTTACCCTCCTGTAGGGCTGGGCAGTGGGTCACCCGTTGATTTATTCCAGGTCTACCCTCCAGCAGGGCTGGACAGTGGGTCTCCTGAAGATGTATTAGGGTTTACCCTCCAGCAGGGCTGGGCTGTGGGTCACCCGTTGGCATTTCAGACTCATCCCTTCTTATGTGGCTAATCGGTGACTTTTTCCTCCATGACTACTGGAGTGGGACCCTGATTGCGTGGATTGGTGGTGTGGCAGTTTTAACATTACCTAGGGACCCCCAAGGAAGAGGGGTACTTTCCCCACTGAGACACGTCCTTGAGACGGGACCTAAAACCGTGCGGGCGAGTTAGTGCCGCCCAAAGCGGATAGTTTTGAAGTGCGATGATTGAGCCCCTCTGACATGGTCTTCCTAGGTGGACGAGACGAGATGTTGGGCTGTGAGGATGGATTTACGTGGAACTAATGGTGACATATCCAGGGCTGAGCTTGGAGATGGAGATCCCCTTACACACTCGTTTAGGTTTCTTGTTCAGCATATATATATATATATATATAATTGGACCCTACTTTCATTCCAACCCCCTGGGGTCCGTGCCTACTTATTTCTATTGGTTTGAGATGCACTCTCCTTAATAAACATTTCTATTGTTCTTGTTAGTCTATTGATCACCTCTTTAGTGCATTCTTGTTGCTCCATCAAGCTTTCAGGGAATCCAACTGAGTATTGGTATACTCACCCCTACATGGGCTTTTCCCACACCTGGTGTGCCCTTGCAGATGATGGATAGGTCGATCCTGACTACAGAGGTACATAGAGGTCACAGCAGTTGGAGCAGCGTACTACAGTCATGCTAGAGTATTCAGGTGGGAGGCTATCCAGTTGTCTTCTTTTGTTTACCTATTTCCGAGTTGTGGAATCTTTGTGGTTGGGAGCGTGTTTGCCCTTTTTACTTTTCATTTTACTTGTCAGTACTTCCAGAACTTTACTTACACTTTTTAGTTGTTGATGCATGACTGTGGTTGGGGTATAGATGCCTGTCTTTTGGTTTCCTTTTTTACTCTGCACTACTACGTCATGAGGGTTGTGTGTGCATGAGTACAGGTACATAGGCGAAGGCCTCCCCGAGATTGATACGCCTTCGGTGCTTGTCGCCAGCCTCTAGCCTATGGAGGAGGGCTTGAGGTAGTTGCAGCTCGGGACCGATAAGGTCATGTTGTGATAGAATCTGACTTATTCATCAGACTGCAATTTCATAAAAATATTGGAGAAGTTGTTCCTACATGGTGTTGTATTTGAATGTGAAGAATTTGTTTCTGATCATCTACAATAGTGGACGTTATTGGATAATCACAAATATATATTCGCAACCAAAAGACAAAGGTTTCTAAGCTAGTAAGAAAAAATATTTTATATCATTTATTTAGTAGAATCACATGAACTAGTATATTGATTAGAGTTTTACACAATTTTATGGGTAGTTTCAAATTTTTTTATCCACAAAAAAAGAATTTTATAAATTTTATTATATGGTTTCATTTTTTTTATATTCTATTCTAGGGACTAGTGCATCTCATTGAGTAGTGAACCTTGTAAAAACGAATTTTCCTATGGATTTGTGAATGTTTTTGTTTTCATAAAAATGATATTGCTTCAACCGGGAGAGAGGGTTGTTATACAATAATGATAACGTAAAATAAAAAGTTATAACTGATTAATCCCTCACCTCTCACTGATTACATTAAACAAGGTTGGGCAATTTTATGTTCCATTAGAGAGATGAATGTGTTGGAAATTTCGAGTAACTAGCATGAAGAATTATTAGTGAAACTATTTTTACATTACCTAGTATTGAAGAATGTGGTTTCATATTTAATTATAATTCCATGAAGGTATTAAGATGTGTTATAATTCATTATAAAATGGTTGTAACTTATGAATCAAGATAGTTGAAGGTTCATGGGAAAAATTAACCAACACATGATTTAGAGATAGCTACAATAATTATTATATTAATTATATATAAGAATTATCTTTAGGGATAAATTGTGATATCATAACCATAAAAAAACTTTAAAATATATTTTCAAAAATAAGTACTTGAATATACAGTAGATAATATGGTTGTAACTGATTAAAGATTTAGACCTGTCAATACATTACCACCATAGGAAAGAGAACAATATGGGTGATTATTTGAGTCAAAAAGATCATATTATCTTATCTTTGATGAGAATAAGAAATTTAAAATATTTAATTATTTTCAAAGGATATATCTGGATATAATGAAATATGGGGGGAAATCCTATAATTATCAAATATGAGTCCAATCATCTTTGCATGTGAGGATAAAAGAGGCATAGAATGAAGATATGGTGATTTAGAATAAATTGATAAATGATCCTAAGTTATGAAATTCTTGTTATGAAATTATTAGGGTTATGAATCATGTTTGTGTTCTATTCGTACTATTTTTTAATAAGGTGATGTTATAAGAAGTTGATAGTTATTCATTCTATGTTCACCTAGGAAGTAAAAAAGACGTATCAATATATGAAAGAGTTTTTTCAGTGAGATGACGTGAAGAGATATATTACATAGATTGAATATCGGTGCATCATAAGTCAAAATATTATGTCTATGAGACAAAATTATAAGGGTATGTTACTACCATTACATAAACCAGAACGATTATTGGAAAACAACATGATGTATTTTGTTGTTAGAAACCTCAATGCATATAAATAGAATATTTATATATGAATTGTATCTAGTCATCTTTCCAATTAAGAACACTTCATTACTACTAGATAATATATCTCTCTGTATAATCATCATATAATATAAAATAATTAATCTGTAATATCTCATTGAGGTACGCATTCAATTGTATCTGATTAGGATCTGAGGTTTACATTGATATTTTGGTGAAGTCTTCAAAAAGATATTGATATAGAGTTCTGTTTCAGTACAAATTATCATCCTTGTAAAGATATTTTGTCTCCAATAATAATTAAAACCCTAGAGGTTAGGCTAAATTATTGTTCTATAGTTTTTAGAGGTAGTTGGCATCAATACTATTCTATATATTTTTTTATAAAATAATAGCTTTCAATTAGTGATTAAGATATAACCTTATGAATCCCCCTATTGAAGAAGTGTAGTACTACAATTTATGAGAATGGTGTTTAATAAATAATGATTTTGGTAAATTAGGTAGATGAATAAGTCTCATAGATGTATGTATCCATTGGGTAACACATAAGGGAAACACAAATTCTATAGAAATGTATTGTTGTCAATCATCGATGTGATCTAGAATTTGAAGATGGTGACATTTTTTTTAAAAAAATATTCTCCTTGGAAGACGGATTGTAGATTTGAGATGAAAGGGAATCTAATCCAAATTCATATAAATTATTTTTAAATCATTGATCATATCATGATGGTTGCTTATAAATTTTCACTTCTATTGAATACCTCTCAAGTTCATGATGTGATCCATGTATGTCTCCTGAGGAGATACTTACATGATTCATCACATGTACTAGAATTATGTTTATATCACTAAAGACAAATATTTATATTGAGGAAAAAATAGCGATGGTTATGTATCATTAGGATAAAGAGCTATGAAAAAAGAACAAACACGTGGTTAATGTTTTGTAGTCGAACCACCGGCCTGAGGAAACTGCATGGGAACATGAACATGTGATGAGGCAGAAGTATCCCCATTAATTTATTTTAGAGTGATAAGTTTTGAGATTGAAATTAATTTTAATTGGGGTGGATGTTAACAATGAAACACCACATTCTTTTATAAAATATATTTTTTAGTAAATTTAATTTCATTGATAGCTTGTGTTACATGAAACATTGAGTTGAAATGAACCATGAAACATTATTAGTATTATTATTTAAACAAACCAATTATATCTAATACTTGGAAGTTGGTGATACTAATAAGAATATATAAAACTTTATAATTATGTAAACTTTATATACAAGAATAAAACAAACTAATTAAATTGTACGATTGTTTTAATTTCTATATATTCTTTCAATATACCTTTTTCGCAAAATAAATTCTAATTATTTTCTTGAAAAAGTAATAAAATAATGTTTTTATTATATTATATAATTAACATGAAAAATTTAAAATATGTTTTGGAGTCAACATTTTTAAACTATATTTGGTTTAATTTTAATAATTTGTCACAAAATAATATATTTTAGAAGAATAATAAAAAGTACATGGTTTTATTGATAAATTAAATTTGGTTTAATGATATCATAGTGTTATATAATATTTCTAAATGATATAAAAAAGATTTATTAGTTCTAGTATATAATAATTAATACAATATAACACTTTTTAATAAATTTTTTCATTAATTTTTATATAAAAAATATTTAAACATCTTAAAATTTTCTATTCAAAAAATCACTTTTTCATCACAACTACGAGATTAATTTTAAATTAATAATTTCCACTTCTATGAATGGAATTTGGAAAAATTGTTTCCATATTAAAATTCATAAAACATTAGATCTTCTAATAATTTCATTTTTTTTCAAAATGATTAGTAAAAATATTAAATATTAATTAGCGTGGCTAAGGTTAAAAAGTTTTATCACGGGTTAAACGAAAATGATTAGGCGTAAATGAACTGGAAACATTTAAAAACCCCATTTTATTGACATATGTAGAACTTATAAACTATAGGTTTTGTTATTGACCAACTTTAGATATTTATGGCACCTGATAAAGGTGGTTTCACTTTATTCTATTTAAAACATCTATTAGACTCCCCCACATATAAAAACCCCCACCTATCATATCCACTTCGCACATAAAACACATGTTTTTTTTGTATTGTACCTTCCCAAATATCATTCATACTTCCCTCCCACATCTAATGGGTATTATTTTGATTAGGAAAAAATCATATGAAGTCTTTATGTATAAATCTAAAGAGGTTCCCCAAAGAAGAGGTAAAATTATTCAACTTGGGTTTTTGTTTTATTTCGTCCTTCATATCCATAATTGTTTTTATAAAAATGGTAATATAATAAACATTTTATCACTAATATACTCATATTTAATTATGTTAATCACATGACCAAATAAATATCATCTTTCATATAAGGGGATATGAATCTATCGATCGTGTGTACGATGAAAGACCTCCCTGTGAACCAATATAATTATTTCTCTATCACCACCTATAATGTATGGATATAATGATAGAATAAAATTATTTATATTATATTAATGAAATAATTATACATTTTTAAGTATTATATTATATAATTCTTATTATAGTATTGTAACACTACATGATTTCATAGTACATTATTTTTTCAATGTAATTCAATAACTTGCACAACGCACAACACCGAGTTCAAGCACACCATGACTTACCAAACTAGCAGTTTAAAAGGGGTTATGAATATTATTAACTAAATTTTGAACATTAGATAATACTTATAATTTTAGAATCAATATTATGAGTTTATTAGATATAATGAAAAAAAACAAATTTATTTTTTTCATATATAAAAAAGTATTTTTTTTAGAGGTAATTTTATCACCTTTTAATGTCAAGCCCTTTTTTAAATCAAATATTTTAAACTTTTATAAATTTAATTTTAAATAATAATTATACTCTTTAGAATCAGGAAATAATAATTTATATTCAATAAATTGTTTGGGTTTTTTTGATAAATTTCATATTTAGGTGAATAGTGAAAAATAATATATTTTAACTGAAAACAACTTTTTCAATAAAAATAATTTTTAGTGTGAAATTATACATTTTACTAGTTTAGAAGTATAAATAGATTATATTTTTACATATTAATCTAATTTTATTCATTGGAAATAATTTCACATTGAAATTTGACATAAACATGTATAAATCTTTTGTTAGTTATTATTTCTTAAAAACACGCTTTTTGGTTTTGACAATGGAAATTAATTTTAAATTAATAAATGAAAATTCTATGTTTAGAATTTTTTAAAATAGACATAATTTTTGAATTCATAATACCAAAATTATCCTAGGGTGAATTTTTGGTATTTTTTTGGAAAACATTCAATTTTTGATGAATAGTGAAAACATTGAGTTATAGTTTAAAACCAAATGTTTATTTAAATAATTTATTATTTTGTTTAAATTCATTTTAGGTCAAAATAGAAACATAATACGTATAGATTCTCAATTTAATTCATTGGAATAATTTTATAATAATATTAGATATACAAAATGTTACTGAACTTTTCATCGTCTTTTACCCACCTCCTAGAAGCATTTTCCAATTTGCATAAAACATAATTTTACTGCTTCTGTGAGTTGAATTAAAAAAAAATCCGAGAGACACAGTTGATATCAGTATGTAAAATGTGGTTCAATAAGATGAAAACAATTTTTTCTAAATAGTAAATCTTTACTTTTATTGACCAAGGTTAAAAGTAAATAGGGTAATTAAGGGTAAAAATGATATTATTATTAACCTAAGACATTCCCTAATTCTATTGGATAAGTATAATTTCACAAATAAAAACCATAGGGATTAAATATGAACCTATTTTGTCCACTTGGATTAGATTAGAACATTTATTATTATTTTATTTTAAGAAGAGTAAAAGGATTTAAAATCAATGTTTAATAACTAAAACATTTTTAATATTGGGTTATATGTAAGATAAATTCGACTATGAATATTAATTATAAATATATAAATAATTAATAAATAATGTTATTTTATTTTTAATTTTTAGATATTAATTAAATAAATTTATTTATGAGATAATGATGATGCAGTAATTACTGTATTAATGAAAGATTAAAATAATTGACATTATAAATATCCAAATAAATGTAATTTGAGACTTTTTATAAATTCAAATAATTTTATAGGATAATATGACATGTTTTTGGGTTGGTTAGATGAATTTTTTTGAAGTAATAATGTTGTTATGAATTTAGCAAAAACAAAATACCAAATAGTGTCAAAATTGACATAAAAGAGTTTAAAATAAATACTATATTATTAATTGATTTTATATTCCTAATTGTATAAGGTTAGGCCAATGGTATTAAATAGTATTATATATTTCATTAATGAAACACTTGAGGTTCTCTTGGACGTTTATAGTACGTTTATTAAGCATATAATATAAAAATATGACAAGACATGGTAAATGTCAAACTATTTAACTAAGTGTTAAATAAAAAAGATAAAGTTAATATAGTTACCCAAACCTATCTAAAACCTACTGGTTGAGTGGATCTCGACCCATCCCTACCTTATCCTTTAAATAATTCATTTTGTAGGCATTATAAACCTAAAATAATTTTATTATAAAATAATATTTCTTTCTTTTCCTATGGTGCCCCTCACCCCTCTTATAAAAGGGCACACACCCTTTTTTCTAATTGACTCCTTCAAAGACATTTTTCTAAAAAAAAACCTACTCAAATACCCTCTCAAATGTACTCCCTTCATCCTAGAGTCCTTCCATTAGTTATAAATCAAACCTATGTAGCCCTTTTGAACAAATAAAAAGAAAGAACCCGAAAAGATGTAAATATTTAACCACCTCTTTCAAGTTCCTTTCTTCTTCCACTTCCTTTTTGTTGTTATTTACATTATAAAATAATAACTACAGTATATTCTATATACTGTAATTTTATTAAAAATATGGTAAAACCATATTCATTATTCTACCCATAATTTGAATTACATGTCACCATACATGCATACTTACGGCTTACTGTCTCCACGTCGTGGTGTAACTGTTATTCAATACATTATTGTATGAATGGTTAAAATAAGGATGTGTAATTGATGTAAATAATAAATATAAAATTATATTGATTCTGTATATATGATATAAAATCCAATTATATATTACTTTAATATTAAATGAGTGATATTGTCGCTCGAGCGTACGTACAAATTGTCGTCTCCATGTATGGAATGAGAGTCATTCCCCATCATATCCATTCAAGAATAATTTTCATTAGATGATTAAAAATAATATTTAATGACTTAATATAATTTTTAATATGAATAAGATATATCCTATCCATAACAAACATTACTTGCGTAACAAATCTTATAAAGGAAATCAAATCAGTTAACACCCGAAACGACGATAATACTGAGATATTATTAACAAATAAATGTTAAAAGATCATATATGATATCATATTAATGTATATGATTTTTTAATAATTTAATAACAATTATTTCACCATTATAGAGGAGGTTAACCTACCCTAGTCCAAGGAAAAGTACAAGGGAATGGTTAATTCTACAATATCTCCATTATTCGAGGTTGTTTTTACATGAGTATCTACTGGGACTTCTTTATCATCCACATCCATGATTCATAAAAATATTTTCAAAAGGAATATTTTAATGGAATCTTTAACTAGATCATCATTTTAAATGGTTTAAATATTTATTTTTTTAAATAATTCTCATTAATGTTCATGTTTTCAAAATGGTTTTTAAGGATTCATTTACATGGACATGAATGTTTTTAAAATGTTAATTCCTTTCAAAAGTATCAAAGTGGTGAGGGAAAATTTGATTCAAAAATGTCTTTAAATATCTTCCTTTCTAAATTGTGTGACTTTTAAATGTTTCAATTAAAAAGGGATATATATCCCAAAGTGTTTTACAAATCATTTTAATCTATATCAACATCCTTTTAGGGATTTTAGACTTATTTTTAGTTGATTTTTTATGTTACAAAACATCCATATTATATTGAAGTTTTGTGATATGTTTGAATGTGGATGTGTTATTTTTATACCATTCATGGTTTATGGATAAAGTATTGACATTTCGTATGCTATTTTTAATATGAATTTTTATGTTATGTTTAAACCTTTTCATTTGAGGAAGGAATTGGACTTAGTAAGGGAAGGGTGGACCCGTTATAGCTCCTCGATGCTTCAGTAGGTCTCATGAGACAAACTATTGTCTTGGAACAAGGCATTGACAAAATATTATTTGTAGTCTTGGAACAAGGCCTTGACTATGTGGTAATGGCGTCTGGAATTATGAATTATATCATTATGAAAGTGGCTACTGATATTGCATGTGATTATTTGACTAGTATTATATCCATGTGAATAAGTAAATAGAATTATTTGATTTTATCTTTTCCATATTATGATTAAGTTCATGTTTAAAAGGATTTTTTTATTCTTATACATTGCCTTAAATGTTTATTCTTATTTATGAAAATTTCAGTTATATTGTTATCCTTACTGAGTATCTGAGCTCACCCCTTTCTATGTTTTATTTTTCCCAGGATTCCAAGAAGTGTATTGTGATTGTGATGCGGGGTAAAACTAATGGAATTATGGAATTAATAAAGGATTATTTATGATGTGTTATATATTATAAAGTGTAATGTATCATTCATGTATGTAATATATTTTCCATGACTGGTAAACTGATTGGTCCTTTGGGAATTTATTCCTTGTAATCATGCCATTGTATTAAAATAATGCACCGACTCTGGGTAACCAGGGTCAGGTCATTACAGTTGGTATCAGAGGAAGTTTAGAAATAACCTTAGAAAATAGATTTATAAAAACTCAGATTATATAAAACTATCCTAAGATAGACTATGATGATTATTATAGGAGAAATTAATTAAATTTTGGTACTGTAGAAATTTTGTGGTTTATCCAAAAAATATGTCCCTATCTGGAGAGGATCAGGTAGATGCAACTCTCGAACAGATGTACGTAGGGGTAAAAATCAAAAACACCACTTTGAGCTAGACTCAAATGAGAACTGGTGCATGACAATGAGCCTTACTGCACTCTTGGTTATGACACTCCCGAGTTTATGCTTATGATAATTATCATTTTCTTTAAAAACCACTATAAAGGGTTTATGAGTGTATAACTACTCAAAGAAATCATTTTTATGATTATGGATTATATCCATAAACCTTTCAATTTACATTAGTTATTTTACATGTTTGGAATTATGAATCGCGATTCATAAAATGACCAATTGTATTCCATTTTTTGGAAATGGTGCCCAGTAAAAGGAATAAGAACTACTCAAATACGTATGATCCAAAGAGCAATATGGGTAATATCATTCATAGTATTAAGAAAACATTTCATATGGAAATAGTATCCCATGTATTCTTAACATATGAAGAAATAATATCATGTATTTGTAAGATAATTAAAGAATACTCTGAGTCCGGTGGATTTGAAGGAAAGAAAGAGAAGAAAAGGATGGTAGAGGGAAAGTTGGAAAAAGGGAATAGGGGAAAGAATTATTTTCCCAAATGTGATAAATGTGGAAATAATCACCTTGGTAAATGATTGAAGGGAATAAGAGTTTGTTATAAGTTTGGATAAAAAGGAAACCAAGTATGTCACTGCAAGGGTAATAAAAAGGTTTCCAATGTAAAATTATTCATCTACAAGGTGTTGAGACACTACGCGAAACAATGTCCTAGTCATCAGAGATAAATAAGTATTCCATTTGAGTGTTGTATCAACAATATACTGGTTATATGAATTATAGAGTTAAATAAGGAATGTACAGTAGTACTATTTTATTGAGGATTTGAGATTATATGGTTCTAAGAAAAGTGACTTAATAGTAATCTACACTTTTTGGAAAATACATGGTTGAAGGAATTCTAATACCTAATATAGTACTGATAATGAGTTAGTGAGTTTGGAATATGAGATGATTAATTCGGATAAAATATATTAGATATTCATGACCTGGAACTGATTAATAGTTTGTTAATTTCATCATTGTTAGAATATTAAAAAAATTTGGATATAAGGAATATATCAAGTATTATACAAAGGATAAGGGAGAATTAATTTAATAAATATGATTTTATGTTAATTCAGTGTGTTACCATGTTTTAAAATAATACATGATGAAGGTGTTCACATGTTATTATGTGGAAATAATGATATTCATTGTGTTTAACTTCCGTATAAATTTTGCAATAGGAGTTTTGATAGAAGTATTTTGGATAATTCTAAAGGTTGGAATGAATTAAATTTTAAATTAGATACTATTGTTAAGGTTATTTTTTGATTTTTATAAAAAGAACAACACATAGATTGTGTGAAAATCTGTCGTGTCGGACAAAGCTACAGGAATCAAACCCACAACCATAGTGCAACTGGGATTTATCGCCTACCACTGGACTATGTGAATTCCTTGGATTGTATAATCTAATTTTTTTAAAAGGGTCTGATTGGTGAATTATAAATTTATTATTTTTTAAACCCTATATGATTTGGATAAATAAAATATATTTTTTGAAATCTTTTGTTGTGAAAGGTGAGTTTGTGGTTGGAATAAGTTGAAGGATGAAACTCTACATGTCATGTAAATATATATATATATATTGTCCTCTTGTTATATGGGTAAATTAATTCTTAAAATTTAGGGAAGGGATCTTAAAACCAAATATTTTTTATCCTAATACCTTATGTTTTGTTGAACCGATGGTATTTTAAATCATCATAGATTGATGGATTTTAGGACCTCAATTTTACACTTGTTTGTGATTGATGACCTCAATTACTTCGTATAAATATTTACGTTTTTCCTCCAATTATGTGTCTCTAATTTTCACCAATGTTATCTTAATCAAGATCATAATTTTGTGGTGATTTTTTCATTCCCATTTTCCTCTTATTAAGACTAAATTTTTTTAACCCAATTTTCGATGTGGGTTTTCGCACAAGGGTATTTTATATTTTAAACCTTTTATTTTCAAAGAACAATTTCAAATTTTTAGGACACAATTTATTGATGTAGGGAATAATGTAACACCCCAATATTTCATATTATGTTATTTCTTCAAAGTAATTCAATAAATTGGACTACACACAACACAGAGTTCAAGCACATCACGACATACCAAATTAGGCGTTCAAAAGATGTTATGAATAATATTAGATAAATTTTGAACTTTATATATTCCTTATAATTTTAGAATCCATATTATAAGTTTCTTATAAATAATTAAAAAACAAATTCATTTTTTCTGATGAAAGAAGTATTGTTTATAAATTCAATTTTATAGCCTTTTAATGGAAAACACTTTTTAAATCCAATATATGAAACTTTTATATATTCAATTTTATAAAATAAAATTCTTCTTTAGATGAGGACAAAAGAATTTAGATTCAATAAATTATTGTTGTTTCTCTAATAACTTTCATATTTGGGTGAATAGTGAAAAATATTATATTTTATCTGAAAATAACTTTTTCAATAAAAATAATTTGTTGTGTTAAATTATAAATTTTAATATTTTAGAAGTATAAATAGGTTATTTTTTTACCATTTAATCAAATGTTAGTCATTGGAAATAATTTCACTTTGAAATTGAACATAAACAAGTATCAATATTTTGTTAGTTATTATTTCTTCAAAACCCACCTTTTGGTTTTGGAATCAGGAATTAATTTTAAATTAATAAATGTAACTTATATGTTTTGAATTTGGTAAAATAGACATAATTTTTTAATTCAGAATACCAAAATTATCATAGAGTGATTTTTTTATTTTTCTGAAAATATTCATTTTTGGATGAATAGTGAAAACACTATGTTATAGATTAAAACTGAATTTTTATTTAAATAATTAATTATATTATTTAAATTTATTTTAGATGAAAATAGATACATAATACTTATATATGATCAATGTAATTCATTGGATTCATTTTATAATAATATTAGATATATAAAATTTTATTGAACTTTTCACCATCTTTTTCCCACCTCCTATGAGCATTTACAAATTTACAGAAATCATAATTTTACCACTTCTTTGAGTTGAATTTCAAGAATCTGAGAGACACAGTTGATATCAGTATGTAAAATGTGGTTTAATGAGATGAAAATAATTTTTGTGAATAGTATCTTTTTACTTTTATTTACCATGGTTAAAAGATAATTGGGTAATTAAGGGTAAAAATGATATTATTATTACCCCAACAGTTGTCATAATTCTATTGGATAAGTATAATTTGACCCAAAAAAACCTTAGGAATAAAATATTAACATCTTTGGTCCACAAATATTATATTAAGACATTTATTATTATATTATTTAAAGAGTTAAAAGAGTTAGAATCAATGTTTAGTAATTAAAAAAAATTAATTTGCGGTTATACATAAGATAAATTCAAATATGAATATTCATTAAAAATATAAAAATATTTACTAAATAATGGTATTTTATTTATAAATATTAGACGTTAAATAATTAATTTTATTTATGACACAATGATGATGTAGTAGTTGCCGTATTAATGGAAGATTAAAATAATTGACATTATAAATATCCAAATTAATGTAATTTATATTTTTATAAATTGAACTAATTTTCAAGGTTAATATGACATTTTAGGGTTGGTTAGATGATTTTTGTTAGCTGTAATAATACTATTACGAATTTAAAAAAAACAAAATTCCAAATAGTGTTAAAATTGACAAAACAGAGTTTTTAAAAAAACTATTATATTATTAATTGATATTCTATTATTAATAATCTATGGTTTGGAAAAAGGTCATAAATAGTATTATATATTTCATTAATGAACCACTTTAGGTTCTCTTGGAAGTTTATAGTAAGTTTATAAACCATATAATATAAAAATACAAAGAGGCATGGTGAATGTCAAACTATTTTACTAAGAGTTAAATCTAAAAGTTAAAGTTAATATAGTGACCCAAACCAGTCTAAAACTTATTATTTGAGTGGTTTTCGACCCATCCCCACCTTAAAATTTAAATAATTCATTTTATATACTTTAGAAACAGAAATTTATTTTATTAGAAAATAATAGTTCTATCTTTTCCTGAGGTGTCCCTCACCCCTCTAATAAAAGAGAACTCCCCCTTCTCTCTAATTCACACTTTCAAAGCCACTTGGCTCGGCCAAACCCTGCCCAAATTCCCTCTCACCTTTCCTCCATTTATCCTAGAGGTCTTACATTAGTCAGAAAACCAACCTAAGGAGCCATTTTGATCAAATCAAAAGGAAGAACCCGAAGAAGAGTTAAATATTTCATCACCTCTTTCAAGTTCCTTTCTTCTTCCACTTCCTCTATATTTATTGTATCCATTCTAAAATAATAAGTCCAGTATATTCTATATACTATGATGTTATTATAAATATGTTACAATCATATTCATTATTCTACCCATCCTTTTAATGACATGTAACCATACGTGTGTACGTACGGCTTAACGTCTCCACGTCATGGTGTAATTGTTATTCAATACATTATTATTTGGATTGCAGTAATAATGATGTTTAATTGATTAAAATAATAAATATAACATGATAATGGTTCTGTATATATGATGTACCATCCAATTATATATTATTTTAATATCAAATAAATGATATTGGCGCTCGTACGTACGTACGGATTACCGTCTCCACAAACGCGATTAGATTCATTCCCCATCATATCCATTCAAGACTAATTTTCATTAGATGATTAAAATGAATATTTAAATACATAATATCATTATGAATATGAATAAGATACATCATATCCATTAAAACATTACTTACATAACAAATCATATAAAAGAAAACGAATCTATTAACACCCAAAATGACGATAATACTGAGATATTATTCACAAAACTATATTAAAAGATCATAGATGATATCATATTAATGTATATGATTCTTGAATAACTTAATAACAATTATTTCACCATTATAAAAGAGTTTAACCTACCCTCAAGCAAGGAATAGTATAAATTAAGGGTTATTACTAAAATCTCTTCATTATCCCAGTTTGTTTTTACGTGAGTATCTACTGGGACCTCTTTATCATCCAAATCCATGTTTCATAAAAATATTTTCAAAAAAATTTAAGGGACTCTTTAACTAGTTCATCATTTTAAATGGTTTAAATATTTATTCTTCTAAATCATCCTCATTAATGTCCATGTTTTCAAAATGGTTTTTAAGGATATATTTTTATGGACATGAATGTCTTTAAAATGATAATTCCATTCAAAAGTTTCAAAGTGGTATTGGACACTTTGATTCAAAAATGTCTTTAAATGTCTTCCTTTATAGATTGTATGATTTTTAAACGTTTTTATGAAAAGGTATATTTATTTCAATTATTTTTACAAATAATTTTCATCTATTTAAACATCTTTTGATGGATTTTTAACTTATTTGAAGGTGATTTATTATGATACAAATCAAAAATATTTTATTGTAGGTTTTGTGATATGTTTGAATGTGGATATGTTATTTTTATACCATTCATGGTTTATGGATAATTTATAGACATTTTTTATGATAGTTTTAATAAGAATGTTTATGTTATGTTTAAACATTTTAATATGAGGAAGGAATTGGACTTAGTAAGTGAAAGTTGGAGCTCGCTATATCTCTTTGATGCAACGGTAGGTCTCATGAGAAAACTAGTGTCTTGACAAAAGGCCTTGACAAAATCTGATTTGTAGTCTTGGCACAAGGCCTTGACTATGTGGTTATGAAAGTCATGAATTATGCACTCCATAATTATTAAATTGGATATTGATATTTCATGTGATTATTTGACTATAATAATATCCATGTGAATAAGTAAATAGAATTATTTGATTTTATCTTTTCCATATTATGCTGAAGTTCATGTTTAAAAGGATTTTGTTTTAGTCTTATACATTTCCTTAAATGGTTATGATTATTTATGAAAGTTTCTGCTATATTTTTATCCTTACTGAGCATATGAGCTCACCCCTTTCAATGTTTTATTTTTCCAAGAATTCTAAGAAGTGTATTGTGATTGAGATATAGGGATAAACTAAGGGAATAATGGATTTCATAAAGGAATATTTATGATGTGTTATATGTTATAAAGTGTAATGTAGCTTTCATGTATGTAATAAATTTTTCAAGACTGTTAAACCAACTGGTCCTTCAAGACTTCATTCCTTGTAATCTTGCCAATGTATTAAAATAATGCACCAAATATGGGTAACCAGGGTCAAGGTGTTATAATTACATTATGAGGGAATTTGATAATGTCACTCTTGTTTACAATAGACTACTACTTCGAGAAGTGATGTGATTTGTATCATTACATAAAAATTATATGTAAATTAATAAGGATATATTTTGGGTAAATAGTTGATATATATGACATAAAAATTATTATTTTATGGTATATATTAATTACCCTATTCTCATTTCATCTACTGAGAATATGGATACAACATTCATGCATAGGTACGACCTACCATCTCTTTGAAAGACATAATTCACTTTATATATCTAACATTAATGTATTACAATAAATACATATATAATGAATTTATATTTTTTACATATAATATTTAATATTATTTATACAAATAAATGGTGATCTATGTAAATGAAAAAATAATACCAAACCAAAACCTACATGAAATACAATGATGTTTTTACCGAAACGAGATTTTAAGAAGGAATCGTTAGTAAAAGTGTAATAAAAGTTCATAATTAAAAAATATATGTTATTATTAATATGATATTTTTAATACATCTATTATAGACCTATATTTATTATTCATGAGGTTTTAATGTGCTTGAAAGAGTTCGAGACTTATAGTATTGTAATATGGCTTATATTGTGTTCTTTGAGACATATGTTATGTTATAACCCTATATTCTATTATGTGGTGTAAATCAATACCATTTTACATGTTATATAATGAATATTATTCTTTTAATGAAATTTAATTTTAATTTAATGTTATTCGTTCATGGTTATTATTATTCTAAATCTAAGAAACCATGTAATGTATTTTTCCCTATTTTTTTCATTGAGACATATATTCTATTTTTCAACTATCAACTATTATTAGGTATATATAATACCCATTTCACAATTTATATCACTAATAGACTTACATTTATAGTATTTAATGTATCATTTGATGTTATTCTTCATGGTTCTTAAGATTCATAAGATTCTAAAGTGGTAAACTTTTTAAGTTACACACTCACAGTTTATTAGGATATTTTTATTAAGTTTATGATGATAAAATAATATGATATAACTATAAATAAACACATTTGTTTTGGTTTCCTATAATTATTTCAAAAAAATAAATGTTTTATTTTGATTTTCCTCTACGAATATACTAATTATAGAAAAATAATGGTTTCAAGAAAAATTGTTTTTATTTCTATTTTAGTCGACAACCCTTTTTATTCTTTATCCATAATTTCTATAAATATTTTAAAGATAGTTATTAATATTATAAAATATTTTTAATGTAATTTTTACCTGTTTTTACTTTTTACAAATTTGTTTTAAATTATTATTCTTTTCATTTTACAAATAATGTGGTTTTTATTTTTACAAAAAATGTGTACAAAATCTTTGTTTTTAAACATGTACTACATAAATGTTATTTTTCACTATCATGATTAATGAATGATTTAAGTATTCCTTTATGTTTTTTCACATTTTTTTTAAAATTATTTGTTTTAATATTTTTTATAAATTTCTAGTTTTGAAAAGTTATTTTTAAATTTTAATGACAATTTTCATCAAAAAAAATTCCATGTCATCTTGCAAAATAATTTCCATATGTGATAAAATACTTTTATGTTACTTATGATTTAATTGGTATATAATCTATGTATAAAATTGTTATTATTTCTATTAATGTTATATTTTTATGTTGAAAATATTTTTAGGTAAGTCATTTCTCTTCCATAGGTTATACCATAAAACAATACTTATGAAACCCACTTCTTTTTCCACATGTTATGATGTGATGAATTGATGAAATTAATATGAAAAAAAATTATTTTCACGTTATTCGGTATAATGACTATTTTATGATCTTATCACACACACAAGTATGATTCTTTTTATGTGATGGGTGAGACCTATATCTTTTTCCATTTCAATGGGTTAAAATTTATATCTCAGGATATAAATAGGACTCAAATAGAGAGTGAACAATGTTTTGATCGATAATTTGTTCAATATGAAAACATATAGAATGAATCAATTCTACCAAAATGATTTTGGGAGTGAAGAAAATTCACTATGATAGTTTTGGAAATGAACTATGACTACTGAGGAATTGATTTTCTATGCATATGTGTAATCAAAAAAATCTATGTCTTATGAAAATTTTATTTCCATATGAATCATGTTTATTAGTCATATTAATATTATAGTCTTATGAACTACCATGATTTATTACATTAATCTAGTCTTTGATCTATGATATTCATGGTATATTATTTAAATTTTATTCACATTTCCCTATAACCTTATGCTCATGATATGTTGATATCTCTCTTATTTACCCATACTGATCATTTGAGCTCATGCCTTTTTATGTTTCCTTTCCTAGGATAAGATGAATGGTTTTATATATCATATATATAATAAATTTTATAGTATTTAATAACATATTAGTTGATGATATTTCTCACTTACGAACAAGTATTTTATGTATCCAATATTAAAAAGGCACAATACTGAAATAATTTTGGTACTGATAATTAGGAAAGGAAATGTAAATTTGTCAATTAGGATATAATATCTATGTATTATAATTATGGGTAACCATAATATTACTTCCCATGATCCATGGGATTTTATGACATTTTCCCATGATAATTTCAAGTGGTATTCATGAAAATTTTCTACATCATTCGCCCTACATTCCATTGATTTCTTAAAAAAATTATTCTTATCCTACATGTCACCGTCATGAATATTATTTGAAAAACATTACAAATTTCGTTTAAATTCAACCTCATGATGTGAGGGGGGAAGAAAAAAATCATTTTTTGTGATGATTTAAAACATTAAGAATGTGATGTCTCCCAAAGTAGTTATATAAAAATAACTCATCCAGGGAAAAATGTACCTGAAAACTAAATATTCATATACCTAGTCCACAATTAAATTCATATAAAAATGAGAAATATCTCATGGTCTAAAGATATACAAGGGGTAAAATAATCAATGGAAATTTTTTTAAAGTCCCATGATCCAGTGAGGGTGTATAAGGATCCTTTACCTTGATGCTTATCTCTAATTTAGATTATTAGATCTTATATAAAGAAATACAAGTCTGTGATATATGTGTAATCCCTAAGTATAATTTAATATATATGATATCAATAATGTAGAAGAAGTGATCAATATTCATGATCCTATCATTGATACCACATATGGGAATTAGAAAAGATAATATTGACCACTAAAAGGGAGGGTTATATTAGTGGTTCATGTTTAATATGAACTTCCCTCATTCTCCTTCAAAGATTAAAATACCTATATTATTAGTTTTTCATGGATAACTTGATGGTACAAATGGTAGTGTTGAAAAGAAAAAATAATATATATAATACAAATGATACAAGGGATACACAGTTCACAACACTTTTCATAGTGTTATTAAATCCTTGGTGTGTAATAGTTATTATGAAACTATCTAAATAATAACATTGGTATAAAAAATGAGTATAATGATTCATAGATAATAGGGATATATTTTAAATCCAACAATAATTTTAAGGACAATTATAATGTAAATAAATAAGCAATAAGAAACTCTCTGGATTTTATGATCTTATCTTTGTCTTCCTTAAGTGTCTCTAAAATTTGTAATTGGTTTCCAACCATGTTATTATATTAGGAATGACTCATATGGGTGACTATTTCCTTATCATTTATCTTATAATGAGTATCTCCTAACTTCAAAGCCTTACCATATTAATATAAATAGTTTATATCACCTTTTTATATATCAAGAAAGATCACTTTATAGGGATATTTCATATCTCTTTATCTTCATCAATGACATTCATCATCTCTAGAGTCCTATTTGGGTTCATTTTCAACCATATGTTATCTTTTTTAATTATTATGTATATGTTATTTGGTAGACGAGTGATGTTCTAAAATTTGTAAAATTGTTTATCCCTATAATATTGAGAATGTGATTCAAAAATATTCAAGAATTAATTAGATATGGGGATGATTCTCCATATAATGGATATATACATAATATTTCAATGAAAAAATATCCATCATGACTCATAATTTATTGAAAAAAAAATTAATTTTTTTTATTGAGATACCTCCTCAAATCCATAAGATATCTTATTGTCATGAATCATGGCTAGGTGTGTTGTGACATGGAATATTCCAATTTTCTAGAACCATTAAAGAAACAATATTCTTCGGTTGAGCTCACTATAGAATAATAATTTTTCTAGAATATTTATGATCTAGATTGAGGTGAGTACTCATTTTTTAATTGATATATAGAA
This sequence comes from Viscum album, assembly GCA_963277665.1. Classification (NCBI taxonomy): domain Eukaryota; kingdom Viridiplantae; phylum Streptophyta; class Magnoliopsida; order Santalales; family Viscaceae; genus Viscum; species Viscum album. The sequence continues at coordinate 1,653,331,938 of OY728137.1, read as the reverse complement.
ACACTAAATTATTGTGACTTTACATCATGATAAACAGTAATTGGTGCAACTATTCAAAAAAACATCGTGGTTTAATAATAGTTGTAGTGGTGATACTATTCACACAAAATAGTAAAATATTATCTAATATTAGGAAAATTAAAACACAATATAGAGTTATATGATGCTATATTATATATAAAAGTAAACTCTTATACCTCGTACTCAATTGATCTAGAAGTAGTGATATCACTTATATCATTATACTATTCAATTTTTGAATCCTCAATACTCATGAAATCATTACATTTACAATCATCTCATACATCGAGAATGATGCCTCATCTTAATCATGATGCTATGCGATCAGATGAATATCCTTTATTCTCTTTAAGAAAAAAATTCATCTTCATTATTCATTATCAATGTGGAATGGTATATGATATTTAAAAATCTATTCCCATCAAAATGATATTTTATCAAGAGTAATAGAATAAAACAACTAAAATTTATATATTGAAATACCATGGTAGTGTGTAATAAACTTCAAATAATTGGGAAAATATATAAACAACTACATTCAGAGTTTTATTAAACCACACCATAGATCTGGATTATGTTTGGGAGATATATCATTCCTTCAATGGACATGCAGTCATGTTGACAATGGTAACCACCTTTATAACCACATGGTGTTAAAAGATATATCTGGTTCCTCATCCTCTTTTGGATTAACTTTTCCTCAAAATTTATTCAACATCTAGTCTTGAATAATGTTTTATACTGACTAAATTACAAAACAACTATATTTAACCTTTCATGTATCTCTTAAATTATTCATAAAAGAAAACCAAAATACTCCAACATATTCTTTGATCTTTTTATATAACATGGAATCTATTTCTATATTCATCTAATATATAATTCTATAATATCAAAATCACTACATTAAAGTAAAAACCCTAATTCATTTATCCTTAAATCATACATGGATAAACACATTTAATATTTTCATGATTTTTAAAAAATAAAATATGAGATGTAAAAATATATATCCTAATACAAATATATATATCTAATGTATTCCAAATTGGTTATTCATGAATGGTTCGATATACTATTGAAAATAAATCCAACATGATATAAAAACCCATCCATATACCTCATATTCACATAATAAATGGGTATACAACTAAAAACAAGACCTATAAGAATAGGTCTATAGGCATAGTTTTCTAAATCCATTGGGATAACATAATTTCCTAATCGTAAACCAATCGTTTTTACTAAAAAATTGTATAGACACCAAAAATAATGGATATTACAATGGATATAAAAATGAATTAGAATATCCATTATATTCTAATGGGGTTTCGAAACTGTTGGTTTACCCATACCTATTTACCCAGCACAGGGCTTCCCCTCCTCCCATTTCACTCCCATCTCAATCCATAATATACAGTCTTTAGTTTTCTTCTCCTTCCAAACCAACATATCCACCCATATGGTTTTCATTTCATTCATCTTCAATTTAAAATTTATAAGTTATAAATACCTCAACATTTCTACTGACTATTATTTTAATTTATTTTATATGTCAGATATAATAACATAGATTCTTTTTTCTATACTCCAAATTCTTTTTATAAAGGTTATTTTTAATTATATGTATTATCTTTTTTGGGTCATAACAATTATTTTGGTTTATGTTTCCTGATAAACATTGAAATTCATGACCACTATTGATTTCAATACAAATTTCATTTTTTTTCTTATTTTTATTCATAATATAGATAGTATTAATTAGAGGTTTTCATTGACTAAAATTGTAGTAATTAATAATCAGTTTTTCCCATTTATTATATTATAGATGGATAGTTTTATATTAATGGATAAATATTTCATTTATATATGATAATTCAATTATCTCAGTCGATAGTTTTTCTTTTCTTTTATATTATGTAATTAAAAATTCAAATATTTTATATTTATGTTCTTTCACGGTTCATATCAGGTACTTAGTGTCTAGAGTTATTTTCCAAGAAGGATATTTGTGTATATGATAATGATATCTAATGATAATGTTATTAGTTTTTTATTACATTATATTTTTGAGAATTTAAATTGGTTCACCACTTTTTAGTATATTAAAAATAATATTGTTTATAATCCACTACTTATTCACACACTATGGTATTTTTCTAAAAATAAATTACCCAACCATGATAGTTTACTTTTATTTTGTCTTTTATAAATATATTTCATGATACCTAGCATGATTTATCATGTAGAGTTTTCTAGTATTTTAAACTAATTATTTTTATAGTATTATTTGTTTGGAAGATAATAAAATGGCTTAATCTATGTATAATATTTTATTTTCTTAGTAAAGGGGGTTTTGACTATTTAAAACATGTGTTTCTATATAAAACTTCGTTGGGGGAAAATAGTTTTTTATTTTTATTTTTTATGAATTTAGTATTAATCCATTTTTTTTCAAATGAATGAAATAAAAATCATTGAAGTGAGGAGAATGAAAAGCATGATATACAATAATCACTGAATGAGAGGGAAATTCTCCACTCCATTGGTTCCTACTACTTGAATTTTATTTCAAATGTATATATCATTTACATAGAATTTAATGTGAATAATTTTTCTTTCAACTTTCAATTAGGATCCACTATATTTGCAATAATTATTCTCTAATGTTCCAAGTGGAACCAGTTCTCATCTGGCCAATACGAGGGGGTGGTACTAGAACTACGTACACCACTCAGTGTACCCGATCACACCATGTCCCTTCCTCTAACATTACTTATTATACACCTTATTATCCCATAATTGTTTTGAGTCACCTGTGGTATTTAGGCCACCTATTTTTTACCACCATTTTAATCAGATCATCCTCACCTATATTTTCATTATCGGATGATGAATCATACTCCCCGTCCATATTAAACCTATCTAGAGACACATTTTCTTTCTTCTTTTCCTTATACTTTATTATCCCTAACCAAATTTGTTCATTATCTTTATAATTCTACTCTAACACATTATTTTTCTTAATAGTAGACATTGGGACCCCTCCTTATATAAAATTTTATGTTTCTATAGAGCCTAAGGATCAAATGAAACCCACCTATCATACTTCTTCGTGTATGTTTCCAGTACCCTAATAAATATATTGGCCATAATTTATTTTCATTATTTATTTCACAGATTTATCTTTTACTAGGAAATGTGGGTATAAATGAATGTGTGCAGTGTGGAACATCCATACAAAGCCGATGGTTTACTAAAAGGAGAAAAATAAAATAATTGGGAAACATGGTTAGAATGTAGGAGCTTTTTGGCGATGCATGCAAAAAAACTTTATCCCCATTTTTTTCAGTCCATTCTATTGAAGAAACCATCCCAACGATATAAATGATAATTTATGTCCATAAATATGTGGAATAAAATTCATTGTATTTATTGATATATTATTATTATATTAATATGAATTAAATTTTTGGTGGAAATTTTTTTAAACTTTTATTGATGGTGAGGATATGGAGAAAAAACTTCTCATAGAATTATGTGAGTTGTGGAGAGAATATAAGAATAAGTCATATAGTAGATGGTGTGCAATAGTTGGTATAAACTTACTAGCCAAAGATATCAAGAATTAGTTTCAAGTAGCATGTTATCTATAAATTATTTCTTATTGTAAGAGTAACAAATTAATGGTGTTAATAAAATTTTAGTTTTTTGAATGAAAATTACCATTATTTTAATTAATTTTTAGTTTTGTTCTGTTGAAAATTATTTATTAGGAATTTTTTGGAATAAAAAAAAGGATACTATAAAATATGTACACAAATAAGGGTAGAATGTAGTGTTAAAACATGATAGGATGGAGGTATTACATGAATTTATAATTTTTCTATTTTAATAAATTATGAAAATAAAATTTACTCAATTGTAGATTATATAGATTCAATAAAATTTTTCAAAATAACAATATTGAATAATTATATTGGTTAGGATATGTTAAAGATATATTTATTATAGGATAGTGTAAAATGGTGTTTGGGAAAAATATTTTCTTTTGGAATGCTATATAATCAATTAGTAATGTGTGAATGTTATATATATTAGTTAGGGTACTATTAGAAAATAAATTATGGTGCCTTATATGATTTCTGTTGTTTTTCATTAGGACGTTCACTATCTTTTACATCGTAAATTTTTTATTTTTTGTCTAATTGGGCTGGTTAATTGATAATTTATTCTTTAGTTTATAAATGAATGTAATTATTTTTTACTAAACTTTTAGGATTTTTATTGTTGTGTTTTTAACTGTGTCCTGAAATTTATTATCTATATGATTTGATGATATTGGTTATGGTTGATTTAACCTCATTTTGTTATAAAAAAACCAATAAAACATGAAATATACTATATAAATATGTATTAAATTGATCCATACACAAACAGAAAAAAATACAATATTGATTTCAAATGAAGAGATGATAATAAAATAAAGAAAATGAAAATCAAAAAAACCTAACCTACCAAACCAACCCCTATTTGACAAAAATAAAATAAACCATATTGAACCAAATGAATTTAAACAAAACCGAATGTAAAAAAATTGAATCAAAATGATGTTATAATTCTTAAACTGAAGCTTCTTTAACATAACCAACTCTGATTATAATTAAATACATGAAAAATAAACTTAAAAAACAATGTAAACTGAAAAATCTTATGATGAAATTCATCTTGGGTAAAAGAATTATAAATCATAAGAGATTATATAAATAAAAATTTAAATATGATAAAACCTCAAAAATACATATCCTTTATGTTCATTATCCACGACATTGGTATCGTACATCCTCAGTATAGATCACATGATTATAATATAATTGAATAACCCCTTATTCTTTTGGGATCAAAATGACCCTTATTTTCTATCTCCTTCCTCAACTAAAAATAAAATAGGAATTAATATTTTATGACATGTCATCTAAAATTCTGATTATATATTGATTGTGGAATGTTTTATAGTAATAAAACCAATATAATACGCCCCCATCATAGATGATTCTTATAATAAGGGAATTTAAGAATGATATGTGAATTTGTATCTTAAAATCCCATGTCAAACCTTATTCACATACTCTATTTTCTACACACAACCACTGTATACCTAATTAAATAATAAAATTCAATTAGGATCCCAAATTACAATTTTATTCTAGTTCAAATGAAAAATATGATTATATTTTATTTTTTTCCTGAGGTGTAATTTCATTAGATATGTTGGTTCAACCAATTTAGTTTTCAAATTCCAATGTAAATAATCCTCAATCCTAATTCACATAAATTATATCATGTAAATTTACATTACTATAGTTTTATTTATATTTTTCAATGTTTCTAGGGTGATTTTTTCATTGACATAACTTTTAGATATTTTTCACTAATGTGGGGTGATACACAAACCAATAATAGGAAATTATAGCTCCATAAATTTTAATTCATAGCATGCTATTTTATTTTATGTTCAAACACTCATAAAAATTACGTATAGTGATGAGACAATCAATTATGATTGGTACAATATTTTTATCATCCTAGAGGCATTAAAATGTATAATACTTGTCTTAGAATCTTTAATCATTTAAAAATAAACATTAAATTTTTTTTAATCATTGGAAATATAATATATAATGAGAAAAATAATTGATTCTTGTCTTGAAACCCCTATGACATGCTACATTTATAATGTTCTATAGATGACCAGTGGAATTTGGTTATTCACAATGTTCTAGTGGATGTGGAATTTTTATTGGAGACAACCACATACTATTTTTCTCAGTTCATTCCAAGTTGGATGGGATTTCTGAGTGCCTTTGATATGTTTAAAACTCCCCCACTACCCATTCAATGGAAACATTTTATTCTGTGGGGTTGAAGGAAGGTATGTGTCCCACTATTATTATATATGGGATGATGTGACATCAATTAGTAATCCCCAATAAATATTAGAGTGTGTTTTATATTCTACATGTTGATCAATATATTAATATCAATGTTGTTTCTCTCTACCGTCCCAGACTTCCATACAAATAATTTTCCAAATTAGATCCTCTATCCTTTCTGTGACCATTACTACCATCAGGGAACGTTCTATTTCAAACACCTCTAAGGAAATCATCTAATCTATTGAATTTTCAATGTTCACATTGGTGGTTTTGGTAGACATATTATCATTATTAAAAAAAAAATTAGAATAATTCATTGAATGAATTACCCCTAATATGTTTTATCCAATTTAACCTTCCCCCATTATAAATCCTATTAGTATAACTCTTTTAATAAATCATGAATTGATATTCCATAATTGTGTTATTACTTGATCTCCATGGAATAATCTTTAGAATAATCATGGATAACATTTGAGAATATATTTTCTTAGAAAATGGGTGGTTTATATTTCCACAGGATTTATTTTTTTTAGATTCTTATTGATATGATTTTGAGATAGTTTTATCTCCTCATGATTCTTCAAGATAAAAATTAGTTTTCTATTGGGATGTGTTAGTATTTCTTCTTCCAAATTATACTACCCATATTGTTCTTTATCAGAGTCCCAATGTTAGTGTTCATTGGAGACATTCCAAATTTTGTTAATCCAAAGGCAATCGAATAAAAACCAACCATGATAAAATAGGGTGAAATAATTTGACCTGAAATAATGAAAAGAGAATTTAATCAAACCAAAAAAATTTAACAAGAATATAATTTAATTTTATTGAATCAAACTAAATTTAACAATAAAATCCAACCCAAACTAACCCAAAAAATAGAATATATCAATAATGAATTTAATTTATGAAAACATAAAAATTAATAATCAAATCTATATAATGAAAATAAAATATAACTATCATAATATTATTCATGAAAAACTGAATATAAATTACATAACTACCCATAAATAAACCAAAAATGAAGGAATATGAATCTAAATAAACTAATAATAAAGGAAAAATATAAATCAATGCCTCAAGAACCAGTCAATAAAAATAATTACTAAATTAATAATGAACGAAAAGTTAATAATGTCAAACTGAAATGAATTAAATATGTTGAAACTGACCCAACATAACTGGAAACCAAACAATATTGAAATTAAGAAAACAAAATGTATTAGTCTAAACATGATCTAGAAAAGTGAATAAAAAAAGAAAAAAATCATAATAAAAAAATAAAATTGAACTGAATTGAGTTCGAATAAATCAAATGAATGATAAAATAACTAAATGAATTTAATTGTACCAGACTTTACCAAATTGAAATAAAAATTTATAAAAATATCCTTCAATTAAAATAAATAAATCTGATCTAGAATAATTGAAATTGAATTATGAAAAAACTGAACATAATGAAATTTTAGATCATTAATATAAATTGAATATTACTAAATCCAACTAAATTTAATTGTACCAGACTTTACCAAATTGAATTTAAAAGAAATATATATAATTATACCATATAATACTAAATAATAATAATAAGGATAAAACCCAATATGTACTTATATAATATCATGATAAATATACATTAATGTTATATAACCAAATAAATTATATATCCAAATATTTATGGTATATTTTTAGCAAAGACAATCCCAAAAATTTACTATATGTTTTCATCTATATCAGTCACTGAAAACATTATCTTTCTTAACCCTATGTTAACCCCTTTCTAATAAATTCATAGAATCATCCAAATAAAAATAGGAACACATCTATCATACATATTAAAATTATTTTTTACCACATTATACATGTATTTTATCAAGAATATTTTTTTCTTCAATGAAATTTCATCCCAATTATTCAATAATTATAATTCCATTATATTCGTTGAGATAATATATCCAAACAATAATACATAAAAAATAATTTTTTAAATTTATAAAATCATTATTTAATCGTATTCTAAATCCTCCCAATGTGTTATTTCAATTTTATTTGTTAACCAGCACATATCATTCTAGCACAATGTGGACATTCATCATAGAACATTGTATTGCATCATCAAGTATATCCATTTTGTTTTAGATATGATATTTAATTTGATTAACCGACTTTGAATTATGGTTTTCTATATTCAATTTCTTTGTATAGGGTGGTTTTTATTATATATGAAAATGTGCCTCGAGAAAAATTATTTTTATTGAGTTGAAAGATGTAAGATGGAAGCACGAAAAATAAACTGAACAACAACATATTGTATTTTTTAAATTTTTTAATTTATAATTTTAATATCTAATTTGTAACTAAATAGTTGATTTTTATTTTACATAGTGTGCTTTGAAGCCCATTGATGACTAGGATACTGAAAAATTTGGTCCAAACCATCATTTACATCATGTTTTGGGAGATGAGAACCATGGTAGGGTATCATGTCATCAAAAGAGAAATATTTTTCTAACTAGATATTTTACCACTTTAGGATCCTTTTCTATAATAACTGAGTTTGGAGAATCTATTACATTGGAAGAACATGATTAGGAATAAGGGGAATAGTAAAAAAATGGCACAAAGGAGCTTCAAAAAGAGTTTGTTTGTGTGGTGTTTAAGGATATGTGGTTCCGGGCAATGGTGGTGGAGATGGGGAGAATGTGGGTGAGAATGATAGAGAGGATAACTATGAGGATGATGATGAGGATGACTATGTGGATGATGGAGAGTATGAATATGAGGATGATAATGAGGATGATGGTGATTATGGTTATGGTGATGAGGTATAGATTGATCATGTACATTTTTTTATTGATATTTCTGTCAATTAATTTTATATGACTAGTTCTAAAAGAATTGAATGTGCGTTATCACTGGTTGAATGTATTAATTGGTTTCTTATGTTATCATTTCTATATTGGTTGGGGATGTTTTTTTGTATGTAATAGACTATGTTGTTGTGGTTTTATGATTTTTAGTGACATGTTGTGGATGTTTAGGAAGGGTGAGGGTGCTTCTATCTATAGATATTTTGTGGTCTTTACCAATTGTTTCAAAACCATTGGTAATCTATAATTATCTTATCCCTATACAAATGGTTCACAAAAATCCAATGGTATAAGACTATTATAATAACAAATTATAAAAAGGTGTGTATAATCATTGGTATAGGCTATATTAATGGATATATAATCTCTACCAATATCTTTGAACCATTATAATATATATGAATTCCAGTAGTGGTACATTAGTTTATCTTATTCTGTTGGATGAGGATATATCCCTAAAATCGTTTATTATAAGGTTGTGTAATGTAATTTTTGGGAGTATAAAATTTTAAATAGGATTTTATATTAAGGATCAACATGAGCTTTTTAAGATGAACCATCCTCTTCACTCATATAATTGTAGTGAGAATAATATGAACAACATGGGGCAGAGTGATTCTAAATTGGGAAATTCGGTTTTTGTGAAGTTATTTTTAAAGAAAATTAATATTTGATATTGATTGATTTTTAAAAATCCTATAGGTTCGCTATTATAATATTTTTTTAATTTTTATTGCATTGGTTATGTCTTTATGTGTAAAAAACAATATTATTCCATGTTTTTATAATGAGATTCCATGTGTATGTTAAATTTTTTTTATTGTATTCATATTGTCCCAAAAATCATTCTAATTTTAAAACTTTTGAATAAAATGGAAAATATATTTGTATAGAAAAATTAAACCACAAATTATGATACCTATGGAATGTTTTATATATATGGAAGTTGATATTTTTTAGATTATTTTTCTCCTTGATGATTGGATATTTGTTGGAAATGGGTACTCTATCTACTCATAGAACAGTTCACTCCTACTATATATAATTATTAGGGGATGAGTTCTAAGAGACCCCATATGTTGTATATAAATGATCTCTAAATACCCATTTTGGAGGTTCTTTTACCACATGTTATATTATACAAATGCTCTATATGAAGGTTCCATAACAACATGTTTTATTTATTATTGTATACTCTAATGTGTAGTGTCATTAACATTGATTCTGAGTATGATATAAGAATATATGATTGGATTCTTTAGTATCTTTTTCAAACCTTATAAAACAAGAATATTATTTATAGTACATTTAATATTTAAATTTATATAAAGGCATATAATTTTTTATATATTATTTTAATTCATAAATTATACTACTTCTATATAGAATTGGTTTTATTACTGAGTCCTAAGTCTATGATTATGGCTATATACTATGTATAATGTACTTACACCCTAAAAAATATCCTTGGGATGCATGTCAACATTCATATGAAAAATCTATGTATGGAAATGAAACTAGAGCATATAGGTCCACAGGAACAGACCTTGGTGTTATGGGTCATCATTTAGGGATTTGATAAAGGGAATGATCATGGATGTAATGGGATGTTTTTTGGTTCAAATAATGGGATATATTATATAGAGGTCCCATATTGCACTATTTTGTGTCTTTCTACTTCAGTGATGTTATTTATATATCTATTTGGTTCTATTATGTTCATATGATGATGAATATTATTATTTTGCGATATTCTTTTGTTAAATCTTATAATGCATATATATTTTTATCTATGTTACTATAAAGTTACCGAAAAAGTACAATAATAACTTATATATAAGTTTCCACCTCCTTATAAAGGTTTTTATGTCAAATTTTCCTATTTAAAAAAGTCCAACTATTTTTTTAGAAGGAATTATTCTTATTTATATTGTTCACCAAATAAAAAGAATCACCCTATAATCGACCATATTCACCCTATGATTCTTATGCTAAACATTGGTGATTAGGGGGTGTGCTTGATCTATTATGGTGATTAAAATTAGTTCAATGAGTTAATGAGGTTGGTTCATTGCATGATGATAGTTAAATTTTCATGGTTCACCTATAAATAATATAAATATATTCAAACTATAGAAAGTGAGAAATATTGAAATTTTATTGACATGGAATAAATGAAAGAATATTTCTACTGTAAAATATGATGAATTTGATTAATATGTTACAATGAGGTAGAATTTTAAATAATACGACGCTTATTGAAGAAATGTGGGAGTGTTTTTTCAATTTTAATTAGGTGAATTACTATGATATATGATTTATTTTATAGTGTTGTATAATTTCATAAATTTTGATCACTATAGAGTTTTTTTGGGCTGATATAAGTGATGTAAAAGATTGAATGGAATAGAATGGACAAAGGATTAATGAATTTTTGTATATTGATGAAAGGTTATTAAATTTCATTATGATTTAATAATAATACAATATGTATTGGAATGATGATAGGTGAATGACAAAATGTGATGAAGAGAGTGAAAATGGAATTAAAATTAAAATTTTATGAAGATGTGGCTAGGGATGATAATCATTTGAGGGAAATCTAACAAATAATACTAGAAACTTTTGGTTTATCCATTTTAAATTTTATATCACATTACAATTTAAATTTTTTGATTGACGAGGTTGATTTTTTCAGCTATTGGTCTCCGTGGGAAAAAATTACATCATAGTTTTGGGTATAAGGGCATAATTAACATAATATGACTGTAGGTAATTTATTGGAATGGAAGTATATATTACGGATTGAGTATTGGAAATGGGGTAAAACCATATCATATTATGTAATAAAGGGCTGTGAAATTATATGATTTGATCATATGAAACTATAATTTCATATTGATTTTTTGGAGGTTCAATGAAACTATGCCTTGGTGGACTTGACCACACAATGTTTTTAGTACTTCTGGGGAATAATATATATATATATTTATTTAATATATTATAGAGAGATATGATTTTTCACCAAGTTATTATAATTAACCCTTGATAGATAATTCCATTCAAAATTTTATGAAACCATTCCATTACCAATGAGAATATATATATATATATATATTGATATATACCTCATTTGTGATTTTTTCTATTATATCTTCTCCTTGGATATGGGGATATTCATATGGTCATTTGAAAGGATTGAATTCCATTTGGGTGGTTGTGGATCAATTTAAGAAGATATACTATTTTCTATATATTAACGAGCTGTGTACGATATGTATATTTCTGAGGCCTTATATGGAAAAGGTAGCGATGAATAATAGAGTTATGAGGATGATCATTTAAAAAATATCCCAATTTTCCTTTAAGAGTATAAAAATGATTTCAAAATGAATTTATTTTTTAGTTTTCCTTTACATTAAATTTTATCCCCAAATAATAAGATTCATAATGTGGGTAATCAAGTAAAAATATGAAATCTTTTGTACATGTGATCTTGACATTGGAGGATCACAATTGAAACATTTACCATATATTTAGTTTATATAAAAAAAAATATATCCATCATATATTAGATTAAATTCTTTATGTATAAATATGGATGACCAGGTATATAATTATTATGTTATACCGATGATGAATAGTTAATTATTATTGGTTTTGGTATAGAGTATGAAAGGTAAAGTGTTGGTGATTTGAGTGTATATGAAGGATACTCTAGAAATTATAGATCTCATACAGATCATAGAATGAAACATGTATATTTTGGGTTTGGTGACCATTTTTTATTTATTTTATATAAAAATTTGGGATTATATTTATAGTTTTTGAAATTTATTGAGTTATATAAAAATAGAAAATTCATCCCATAAAAATTTTTTATATCCTTGGTGAATGTATCCACTCCCTGCCTTTTTATAGGTGAGATTTTGAGGAGACCAAAGATCTTATTGTGGACTAAAGATGAGTCTTAACATGTTAAGGTGAGTTTTTTTATACGTTTTCTAAAAAAACTTAATTTAAATGTCATAGGTTATTTTTTTAAAAAAAATACCCTACAAAGGTGGCATCACCGATGCCGAATTTTCTCCACCAATCTACCTTCAGCATGGATTTATGACATGGAAAAGGTGGCATCAGTGATGTTTCCATGGTCTCAACTCCATATAAATGGGTAGCCCCCCTTCTCCTCACTTAATTCTTCATTTCATCTTTCCTAAATTATCCTCTTATCTCTCTAAAAAATAGATTTTCTGTGTGGGTTTTTGTGAAGAATCATTTAGAGGTAATTTTTTATATTTAATTTAATGATTTTTTATTAATTTAATCGAATTATTTTATGTTTTAAATATTTCATTTTTAAATTAGTTTAAGTTGTTCTTAATGTTTTGTATATTAGGTTCTGAAATTATATATATATAGTTTGAAATAATTATTGTTAGTAGTACATATTAAGTATAGATTAAGTATAGATTAACATAGGATTAACTTAGGATTAAGTATTGTTCAATTTTGGAAGCATAAATATTATGTCATTCTCATAGTATTAAAATCCTTTTATGGAGAAAAAGAAGTGGATGTGGCTTTGGCACTGATTTACCTAGGTGCGAAAACTCTGACAGGGAGTTTCTGGCTTGACCTAGGGTATCATGGTACACGACAATGGGCCTTGATGCACTCCTGGCTTGACACTCCCAAGGGATATTCTTAAGATGATTCATATTCATATTATAAACTACTAAAATATCTATGAAAAAAGAAATTGAATTAGTATATTTATCAATGATAAAATGATAATTAAGTTTTTATAGAATGAATTAAGGACAAAATCATTAATGATTGAAATTTATGGTTAGTAATTAAATCTGTTTAGGTAGTTTAATTAGTTATATATAGTCTAGAAATAATACTTTTTATTAGAAATGACTAAATATATAATAATTAATGATAAATTAATATTAAAAATGAATACATATGATTAGTTAATTATAAATAACTAATAAATATAATATGATTATGTATTAAATAATATATTATTAATGAATTACTTAATATTGATTAACTAGTGATTAAAGAATGAGTGATTAGTTAGAAAATTTATTATTATTAATTAATGATGTTGTGTATTAAGTAGTTAAGATAGTTATATATAGTTTAGAAAAAGTATTTACTTTTACAAATGATTAATTACAGAATAATTAATTATAACTTAGGAATAAAAAAGAATACTTATGATTTTCTAATTATAATTAACTATTAATGTTGGTTACATTGTCATAATTCTGATGAAATAAACATTTTTGATGTAGTGAGTCATGTTTTGCTGTGTGTATTATTATGTGGAGGTTATTCAAACTGAGAAAAGAGATTCTTATAGTACACAACCGATAATGATGGTTAGTAAAACTGATTGTGTAAACTTAAGTGAACTTCAAGTGAGATTTTCTGGTTCCTTAAATCTGGGACCTGATCAAGAGTTCGAGCCTATGAGTTATAGATATTTTCAATTCATGGAAACACTGTGGCAGCTAGCTTGTCCATTGGTTGTTGATGCATAGTGTGTCCATGAAATTAATTTATTTTCTCAATATTTAGATGGTACCATGATGGAGTTATATGTTGAAGTTGCTACTATACACCAACAATGTCCAGATGTACAAAGATATAGAATTGCATGAGTGGTTGAAGATAGTACACCCCATGAAATTGATCCTATTCCAAATGATGTAGTAGAAGAGGAAAAATTAGATGACCTCCCAGATATACATGTCAATACAACATCCTATGAGGAATTTTGTATTGATGGATCAGATAGTGACAACAGGCTGGTGAGTATAGATTAGCAGATATTAAAAAGGAGGTTTCAAGAAATTCAATAGTTGTACATCAACCTTTACCTACACTAAATCACCCTCCTCTCCTTTCATCTTGGTCATATGCAATGACATGTGTTCATGAATTCGACAATAATGTTCTCACACTGGCAACTGAGTTCCCAGGTGTAGTACGAGATAGGTTTATTGAGCTGGACAAAACCTTATATATTGGAAGGATTTTTCCAAGTAAAGATGCATTAAAAATCATTCTAATGAGATTTGATATTTAGAGGCACTGTATATATATAGTTCACGAATCATGCCATAGTAAATATGTTATTTGGTGTGAGAAGTATGGGGATGATTGAAGATTTCTGTTGAGGGAGATTTTGGACATTATATTTGGAGGTTGGAGAATCTCGAGGATTGAGGCAGCTCATTGTTGCGTTCTTCCAATCCCCACGCAATATCATACATCATTGGATACATAATTTTGTCATCTATTTTTGTTGATATTATTAGTACATGTCACGATATTCCAATAGTTATTGTGAAAGAGATTTCTCAACATACATTCGGTTATAATATTACTTATAATAAGGCATGGATGCTGAAACAGAAGGAAATTGAAAAGGCCTATGGTGACTGGGATAACTCTTATTAAGTGTTCCCACAATTTTTAGACATACTGAGGAATCATAACCTTATTGTCTTCTATCAGGATACAAATGAACAAGTGTCTCACAATAACTGACTTGATCCATCTCATATTCAATTTCATCGGTTGTTCTAGGCATTCCTTCCCTGTATCTCCACATTTTATTTCAGAAAACCGTTATTTAGATTGATGGAACATTTCTATATGGGAAATAAAAGGTTGTATTGTTTATTGCGGAAACCCAAGATAAAAACATTTCACCTCTTTTCCTTTCCTTTGACATTGCATAGAAAGAAAATTCTCAATTACGGAGTTGGTTTCTGGCATGTATCAACAACCATTTCACCAACATTCGGGGTGTTTTTTTATATCTAATCACCATCAGGAAATTAATGAGGCAACCAATGTGGATCCTGGCACATAGAGATACCAAATTCACATCATCTGTTCTGCATTAGACACATTGCCAACAATGTGCATAAAAATTCTACAAATAATGGATGATGAAGGAAATCACGAGGCTTTGTACGCATTGTATTCGTTATTTTTTACTATTTCAACATAAAGTTAAAATCAATTCATATGAAATATCATCTATTCTATGTAGTATATGAGTTAGAACAACGGAGTTTTGGAGAACATTTTGAACAAATCCTCTAGGATAATTAAGAAGATTCGGATTAAATGATGCGGAATCCAAAATAGAAATGGACATTGGCATATGGCGGGGAGGAAGAGGTTCAGACACATGATGAAAAACATTGTGGAGGGCATCAATGGTGTCTTAAAAGGGCTTCACAAGTTACCTATAACCATCCCTGTTCAAGAGATATTATATTGTTGTGTTAAGTACTTTGTTGATAGAAAAAAACATGCATCATATAGAATACAGTAGGGTCTATGATGTAGAAGGCACTTTCAACGAGAGATTGAAAAGAACATTGAAGAAGCTTCTGGTTATCACGTCTTCCTTTTTTGATGCGAAGACTCTCGAATTGATGTTCAAGAGTGTTTAGACCCCATCAAAAATATCATTGGTGAAAAAATGGTTGTATTACTAGAAACAGGGTAATGTCAATGTGGAAAATTTCAGGCCTTACGGTATCCATGCACACATGCCATCATAGCATGTGCCTTTCTGAACATATCATGGGAAGAATATGTTGATGTAGTGCACTATATGGATACCATTGATAACTGTTATGTTTCACCATGGGCACCTATTAGGGAGTACCGTTATTTCCCAATGCTCGAAGGCCAACAGATAGTGATACCTGAAATGAATCGGTTACGTCCTCATGGGAGACCGAAGGCCAGTATGACGTGAAATGAGGTGGAAATGCATCAAGAATAGAGGTAGAGTTTGTGATGCTTGATATGTCATAAAAAAGGTCATAACCATAAAAGATTCCCTATCATTTTTACGGTGATTTCCCAATATCATATAGAATAATGTATTGTCTTCAGTGTGACATTATCATATTTTAATGTAAATGTTTTTATCTCTTATTTTTTCCTCGGTCTTCATTGTGAAATCCTCATATTAGTTAATCATAAATATCCTCTAAAATATGTCTTAACTAAATTCAAGACCCAATATTTTAGATAATAGGACATATTTAAAAAAACATTCTTGCATTCAAGAAATAACTTTCCCCTTATTTGTTAAATAAAATCTTAGATAATATAATTTATTTCATAAATCCAAAAGCAAAACACATAACCCATATTGTAAATTAATTGTTGTTATGACTTTTTTTCTCAGTTTTCTAAACCTGAAAACACAAAAGCATAAAACCTAACCCAGAAACATGTTTCTTAAACCATAATATCAAAATTTGAAACCCTAAACCCTCAAACATAAACACTATACAAAAAAATATCTTTTATTCTGCATGGTTTTTGGTTAAATTATGTGTGATATTTTAATAAAATATTATTTAACGAAATAATAGTATCATAATGATTCTAATAAGTTATTCAATATAGAAAATTAGATAAATTTATAAAATATCATTAGTAATTGGTATGGTTTATCATAATCCAATCCATAATTAGTTAATCATAATGATCCACCAAAATATGTCTTATCCAAATTCAAGACCCAATATTTTAGATAATAGAAAATATTTCATAAAAACATTCTTGAATTCAAGAAATAACTTTCTCCTTATTCCTTAAATAAAATTTATATCAAAAATCCTAAAGCAGAACACTTAACACATATTTTAATGTAAATGTTGTTATCTCTTCTTTTTCCTTGTTTTTCAAAACCCCAAAACAAAAAACCATAAAACTTTACCCAAAAACATGTTTTCTAAACCATAATATCAAAATTCAAATCCCTAAGCCCTCAAACCTAAACCCCAACCAAAAAACATCTTTCCTTTCCTTGGTTTTTGGTTAAATTATATGTGATAATTTAATAAAGTATTCTATAATGAAATAATAATTTCATAGTCATTAGAATAAGTTATTCAATACAGATAATTAAATAAATTCTCAAAACATCATTAGTAATTGACTTGTTTTATCTTAGCCCATATTGTAAATTATGTGTTGTTATCTCTTCTTTTTTTCTCGGTATTCAAAACCCAAAAACCCATAAGCATAACAATTATCCCAAAAAAATGTTTCTTGAACCATAATATAATTCTTACAATGATATTTTAATTAATAAAATTCATTCAAAACATAGTTTTTTTCAATCTTTTTTTTCTCTTCTTTCCTCTTGTTATCTTTATTCCCTTCAGAACCAAACTAAATGGAGAATTATATTTCTTTTGGTAAAAATAACATCAAAAAACAATGTAAAAAAACATTTTATGTCTTCCATTCTTCGAGTCATAAAATTATGATAACCATGAAATTATATTTACATTTTATACTTAGAACTCATTTCATTTTTTTTATATAAAGATGGATGGTACCATACTACTCACTTAGCAGCCTACCCATATTTCAAAGGTCATGTTAGAGGGTCATCCAGATTTATTGATCAAGGTGCATTAGCTACCCAATTTTCATCACAGGGAGCCTCCATGTTCCATTAGACCATACTTGCGCCGTGATTGATTATATGGCCTTGTTATATTAGATTCTAGATTTTTAGATCATTACCTACGTGATACCAGAGTTGTGAGGTGGATACTAGAGGCACACACATTCCACCGTCCTATGGGAGAGATGAATATCATCCTCGAGGATGTGGCTGTGCTTCTCAGTCTTCCTATCCAGGGGAGACTTGTTATTGGACTCCCTCATGATGAATGTCTAGACATTTCTCATCACTTGATAGGCATTAATATTTTTTCTGACCGTAGGGCTAGATATGGAGCCTCCATATATATGCCTTGGTTGGTGTCATATAGTCCCTATTTATAGGATGAGGATGACGAGTAGACTTTCATGTGTTGCACCTGTGCATATATATTACGGCTCATTGATGGAACCATGTGTACTGATCACTCGGGGATTCACGTGAACATGATGTATATACCCCTACTAGAATAATTTTATCGAGCTGGGACGTACAACTGGGGATCATCCTACCTGGTATACACGTACATAGAATTATGCAGGCTATTCTACAGGGACCTCACAGGTTTTGGTGGATGCTTCAACCTTTTTTTATATGGGAATGGGACCACATCCCTGTATTCTGTACTGGCCTTACTGGTCCACCAGTTGATATGGAGGTGTTGCATGATGCTCCGCATGGATTCTAGTATGATCAGTCATTTCTATAGGTTTCTGATTCTATTATGAGTTATTGACTATAATTTCTCGTTGTTTTTCAGCATCGTTGATATATTTATAAGTGGTGTCAGTGACACAATTTTGATATGGTTTTGAGACATCATTTGGGTATATATCGGATATAGTTGGATTGTCTCTTACTTGATTAGGTATGAATATAAAATCTATCACTGTCTAACAGAATTTAATAATATCATTAATTTTGGCTTGTAGTTAGGTGATTTTTTAAAAATCATTTTTCATTTCAGATTTCATGGCTTCAATAATGGATTATTACAGACAATTTTCCAACATACTACACCGTTTGGCATAAAAATGCTATGGCTGTAGTGCCCCTCATTCAAATATATATTATAGAGTGGTCGAAGCCTAAAAGATTCATGTGACTATTTTTTTTATACAGTCTATTTAATTTTTATCGGGACATTTAGACCGACATCATGGGATGAAGCTGACAGAGAGGAAGGATGATGACTGGTCCTGAATACATGTCAGCTTTATCGACTATTAGCACAAACTTGGAATGTTTCATATTCAGGTTGTTCTTACGAATCGATTCTCTCTTTCGGTGTAGGATGAGTATGCACCATGTTATAGACTGAAGTCTATGCTATATCTTACCGAAAACGACATAGAGATGCAGAGGATGGTAAGTTAATAAATTTCCATTAGTTTGTTTATTATAATATTATTTAATTAAATTTAAATATATTTACATGGAAGTCACATAGAGAATATTTTTCACATTAGTGATAAATAGGAGGATGGGGTATTTATCTGGGCAGTATTTCATGCTACAATTCTAGAGGTGGGGGAATCTTCTTGTGCACATTCAAAGAGAATCTTCTCACATCCGTATCAGAGAGAGGAGGTTCCGACACCATAGAAACATCTTGTAGATTCTATTGGTGTCGAGGATCCATGGCAGCAACGATATATATAGCGTCATGCTGCATGTGAGGCTTCACGTCTTCCACAGGCAGAGGTTGACCCTATAGTAGTTCAAGATCAGCCGATTCAGGATGTGCCTCAGGTGGCTTGGGATATGTATTTCCTGACAGGATATCAACTGTTCTCTTCATTTTGGGTTCCAGATCCTTTGCAACCTTGGGATCCATCGCATCCTTGGATTCGAGATCCATCACCATCTTAGGGTTTAGCTACATTGTAGGTTTGGTTCCCAACTGCGATGAATGCTTGTCCTTTTACCACACTAGTGGGAGAAGGATCTGGAGGGTAGTACAAGATGCAGTTGACAACTCCTCCTACTGACACATAGATGTAGGATGCATCATTTTATGTTCTAGTGCCCGAGGATAAGCCTTATCTAGGTCATTAGACTTCACTACGCACTTGACAAGGATGTTCTATTCACAGACCACCATATGGGGCAGAATCTCTTCTCCACAAATATATACACTGATTGTACATTTTTGTTCAAATGTATTATGTATAAAGAAATGAAAATACTATTATTACTATTAGATATTCATATATGTTTATCCATTATTTCAATTCTCATTTATATTTTAGCACAATTTATATTTGAGAGCTTTCAAAGTCAACTACTTGAAACATAGAAATAATTAGAAAATTTCAAGTATATAATTTTAAAAGATTAAAAAATCTACAGTTTAAAAACAATGTAAATTAAATTTAAATGAAATCCTATTCATATAATATTTTTTTGAAAATTAAGAGTTTCATAAATAAAATAAATAAATTTTAATGATAGGAATGTTAGAAATATAACTCTAAGTGAGAGAAAAAAGGATGAATGTTGAGGAGGATCCTAAGACACCTACTTGACAATGAACCCCTATAAAATATAAAATAAAAGACCCATATAGAAAAAATCATGTACCAGTTATATGTTTAAGTATTGTTTAAAATTTCATTAATTTCGGTTTTATAGTTTATATTATATAGGCTAGCAAAGTCACATACTTGAATCATTTTCTTGTTTCGAGTAGGTGGATTAGAAAGCTTATAAATAATTTTTCATAGATATTTTTTAAGAATTTTTTTTTATTTTGGACTACTTGTAATATGTTTAAGAAATTTTAAAAATTTCATTCATATCGATCATATAGTTTATATTATATAGGCCAATAAATTCCTGTAATTGAAAAATATTTATGTTTCAAGCAGGCGGATTAGAAACGTTATAAAGAATTTTTCACAGAGATTTTTTATGAAATTATTTTTATTTTGGAATATTTGATATATGTTTATGAAATTTATAAAATTTCATTTATATCAGTCTTATAGTTTATATAATATAGGCCAAAAAAGTCACATACATGAAACATTAATTTGTTTCAAGTAGGTCGATTAGAAATCTTATAAATAAAATTTCAAGAATATTTTTTATGAAATTATTTTCATTTTCAAACAATAGTTATAGGTTTAATAACTGTTTGAAATTTCATTTGAATCTGTCTTATAGTTTATATTATATAGGCCAGAAAAGTCAGATACATGAAAAAAATTTAGGTTTCAAGTTGGTGGATTAGAAAGCTTATAAATAATTTTTCACCAACATATTTTATGAATTTATTTTCATTTTAGACTATTTGTTATATGTTTAATCAATTTTTAAGATTTCATTCATAAATGTCTTACGGTTTATATTATATTTCTAACAAAGTCACATACTTGAGTAAAAGATAAATTATGTTGAATCATTAAGTTGTATTTATATATATATAACCATTTGAACATAATAATAAAACAATAAAATATTAAATATATAAAAAACATAATTAAAATAGAAAAAATATTAGTGTTTTAGGGAACAGGTGGATTCTGTGATGCCGCTATGGAGCAGAATTTTTTTTAAAAAATAACATATGAAATTTTCTAAACAATTCATAAAGACTAAAAAAAATTCTGTTAAGGTTGTGATGGCTGCACCTTCCTGCTCACGGGATCCTGCTTCTCTTTCGTCCTCTCCTACAATGGAGGGATCTCCTACTCTAGTGGCCTATATTGCAAAGATGTGTGGCCACCGGCTGGTGGATGTAGTATCTCCTCATGCTTCGATCTAGGAAAAGGGAATTTCATTCAATGATTCTCTCTATGGTTCTGTGGTGGCTACTGCCTATGGTTTGACGTACCCTATGGTCGCTTCCTTCTCCAGGTTCATTTATCCAAAATAATTGTGGCCTTGGGTTGTGGAAAGGGTGTTTGTTTATCATTTTGTGGATCTATTTACACTAGATCCTCAGGAAAATTATTCCTTCCTTGAAATCTCGCTGGTTTCAAGCTTTGGTCACAACAAGCCTCCCTTCGGTTTATTTAGTGACATTGTCCTTTCCTGGGGACTGAGCCTTCTGGATGTAGTATCAGATCTGTGCAGTGTTGTGTTTTCCATCCATATGTTCTCTAAGGAGTATTTCATGAAATCATGGGCTCGGGATGATCAGTGGTGTGGATCATGGTAGTTATCTATATCCTAGTGGTCGTGGGACTGCCATTTCGGAAAGGAGTCTCTTGTAGTGGTTGTCTAGATCTCCTTTCTAGGAATCCCATTGGCTTTCCAAAACCCGATGATTTTGAAGCTGATCGACGGCTCCATGGGCTCTTTCCCCTGTTTTGATGATCCCATGATGTTAATATTAGATGTCATAAACCCTCATATCAGTTTGGAACTGGATATCTTATTGGGTTTCCCATCTCATATTTTTTTCGCTCGGGGGTCAGTTTTTCTTACTGTAGAAGACTCTAATCCAAAGGCTCCACTTGGTTTTGTGTAGCATCTGGTCATCATGGTCATTCAGGGGCAGCTTGTCATTGAGGAAGGAGGGACCCTGGGCTTCGAGCTCTGGACGTCAGGGACCGCCTCTATTTAGACTGTATTCTTTGGCTGGATGGTCTGCTCTGGCATCTGAGATGGGGAAGGTATATATTGGTGGTTTTTTTCAATTTCAAATTGCAGGTGGGGTTCTCATGCGCTTCCTGACATCTCTGACATCGCTGGAATGCCTGAAATGGGGGACTTCTCCCTCGGATCCTTGTCTACTAACTCGGACATGGTTTCTCTATCACATGTCCCCCTCACAGTGGAGAGGGGCCTAACTTTCGCTGACCATGTTCTGGCGATTACGATGTATCTCTCGGTGCTCTGCGGGCTGTCGATCATGGCTTCTTCGGCTCCTCCAATACCTTTTTCTACTCACTCCATAGTGCTATGTATTCCTTCCCAAATCTTCCTAGATTTTCTTCATCACTCTCCAAGTAGTGATTTGGCATCTTCATCAAAGGCCCCCCTCAGGGGGATTCTGTTTCCTTTGGCATTCTCAATGAAATTGAATCTTCCCAAGTTCCCCACAGTGTTTGGTGCTAATTTACCTTCTATAAGGGGAGTTGACTCATTGTGTCTCATGCTAAAATTGACCAATCAGGTTCTCCTTCCCTGAGGATACTAATGGCCCTTTAGTGATGAAGCACTCGCTGACTAGTCCCACTCTGCAGGGTGAAGCATACGGACAATTTGGTCAATGAAAATTCATGTGGACGAGTTTGTTTTTCCCCCTTCATCCTTCAGTATACTCAGCAAAAATTCCAATAGGTATTACGTATGATGCTTTCTAGGATTATTTGGAATGAATAGGGCATGTGTGTCCAAGAAAAATGTGTATTCATTTCCTTGGAGTTTGAGAATCATCATTCTTCTATCTTGGTAATTCGGGAATGCAACCATGCCCTTTGTAAGATTTAGGTACATACCGGGAAAATCGGCTGCTGCAAGTCCTAGAATGGTGGTCCCTACAATTCCCATATTTTGATTTTTTGGAATAATAATGTTCCAGTAGAGGTGCTCAGTTTGATTATCATGTCTGTCAATGTGAATATTTCTAGTGGGGGAGTGTGGTTCTCTTCTCCTTTGTTTTTTCTAGCACTGAGGCACTAAGGAGGAATGATCTCAAAATATTATTAACATATTTCTACTCGGGTGGTCTCCCCGGATATTTGGGGGTTGACTTCAACTCCATGATTGACCCCTTCGAGAATATGGGTGGTCTTTTGTACATTTTTAGAGGCATGTAGGACTTACAGGCCTTCGTTTCAGCTATGGGTCTGCAGGACATGGGTTTCAATGGTAGGAAGTATACTTGGTGTAATAATCGTAAGGGAACTAGTTGCATTTTGAGTCAGCTGGATAGGTATATCTCCCACCTTCATGGATTTTATACATTCTCATAGGCCTCGGTCACCCACTTGTTTTGATCTCTCTCTAATCATGTATACCCCATTGTTGGTGGAGATTTTAAGGGAACCTACTGAATGTATAGCTTTCAATTATTCTAGTATCTGGAACATGGAGGAGGGTTTCTTATGGATTGTGAAGAATTCGTAGGAACCGGAGGAAGTCAGGAGGTCGTGGTGTGGACTCACAAACCATATGAATAATTTATATAATGATATCAAAGAATGGTTGTTAGAGAGACCATAGGACAACAAAGTGGTGGATAGAATTTAGTAAGATATCGATATGTTAGAGGAAGAGATGCAATCCAACTAGAATGAGAACATGTTTGTTGTGATTTATGACAAACATATATTTCAACTTTAGATGCTTATTTAAATCAAAATGTCTTATATGTAAAGGTTTAGAGTGTAATGGATTAATGTGGGGGACAATAATAGTTCCTTTTTCAACCATGTCTGAAAAAAAGAACAACAATAGAATCATCCACAACCTGGGAAACAAGGTGTTCACTTCTGATGTTGGGGTATCTGACCGTATGGCACTAGATCACTTTGAAACTTTTTTTTCTGGTGGGTGGACTTCCTGGCATAATTACCATGATGTGGAGGAAGATGATTCATTCTTTTTATGCATTCCATAGCTGGTAGAGGGGATTGGCAATTCATGGAAGATAAAAATATCATCTAAGGATGAGATCAAGGACGTTGTCATGGGGATGTCGCTGGATAGTGCCCTTGGACTGGATGGGCTTCTAGGGTCATTTTATGTGGGACCATAAGAGATTGTGGGGCCTCAGGTGGTGGGGCCCATCCAGGATTTTTTCCATGGTGGCACCCTAAAATGAAGCATTTGTGCTTCCAGGGTTATTCTTCTTCCTTAAATAAAATATCTTTCCATCATCACTCACTATAGGCCTATTTGTCTATGTAATATGTCTTATAAGTTTCTTTCCAGCCTCATTTCATTAATAGTTAGTAGTGTGATCCCATGGCTGGTCTCAAGGGAGCAGCATGGTTTTTTCAAAGGTCAGATTATCCAAAGGGTTGTGTGTATCGTGAGGGTGTTGGTCAGGGATATCAAAAATAGGGTTATAGAGTCAAATTTAATATTTTAGGTGGATTTGAACAATTCATATGATACTATGAAATGGGGTTTAATGATTCAAGTGATGAGGAAGATGGTATTCAAGGAATGGTTTTGTGATCTTTTTTTCTAGTGCTACTCTACCCCTTGGCTGTCCCTCTCTATTATTGGGAAGGTTTTCAGTTTTTTCAAGATGGTTTGTGGTGTTTGACAAGGCAATCCTTTATCACCAAGAATCATCATTCATTCCTAGGAATCACTCTCCTGGAACAACAATAGAGGTCTTTAAGAAGGAATGTTGTCTCATTTTGTCTCATGTAGTAGTTTAGAGGGTGTTTCCCACCTCATGTTCACCGATGACATCCTGGATTTCTTGAATGGGAGGAGGCACTCCTTTCATGGACTTATGGAGTTCTTGAACATATACAAATTTTTCAGTGGACAATGTATTAACTACACAAAGTCATGATTTTATTTATAAAAAGTGTTCTGACCATCACAGTAGAGACATTCATGAAATTATAGGATTCCAAAGGCGGTAATTCCCTATGATCTACCTTTGTATCCCACTCTCCTATGCTCGTATCAAGAACCATTTTTTTGATAGGGTGATCAGTAGAATTATTGGATGAATCCTCAAATGTAATTGCATGTTCCTTTCATTTCTGGGAGAGTCACATTGATCAATATCATGCTTACGTCTATTCCCATGCACATTTTATTGATTGTCAAATCATCAAATAGTGTCATTACAAGGATGGAAAAAATATTCATTGATTTTATTTTCGATTCCAATAAATAGGGGTGGTTACATTAGGCCTCTAAGATATTTTTGGAGAGGCTCTGTCGATGAGGGTGGGGTGGGGATCCATGACATCTATGGTTCCAGGCAGGGGTTGTAGGAGCAGTTTTCATGGGAGGTTATTACAGGGGATTCATTACGGGATTTTTTCTTCAGAGGAAGATATGGGTGGGACGGTGGGTCCCTGGTGCTCTTTGGGCCAAGCCTTTCCTCACTCACCATGTTTTTCTCCCTCATTTAGGGGTTCTTCATGGTGTGTTGCGATGGATTATTAGGTGCAACACTGTTTGTTGGTGGAAGGAAAATTATGTGGGAGATCCTCTCTCCTTCCCTAGTTTCCCCATCCTGGTGGTTTCCTTCAAGGAGGTGAGTGGCTTCCCTACTTTTACCCAAAACTTTCTCATTCAGGGTCATAGGGGGATCTTTGATAGCATTATCCTAAACAATGAGGTAGATAAGTTCTATTTCACGGGGTTGACCTTAGCATGTTTTCTATCCGGGATTACAATAGACTGCATCATATAGACACAACCTTGGATGTGTTGTTCTATAAGATATGGTGAAAATAGATACCAACAGAAATGAACTTCCTTTTTTAGAGGATAAATAACATTTCCCTGCCTTTGGATGAGAGTATTTAGGAGTTCCCTTGGTGTCCTGATACATCTATAGTGAGAACCCATGGAAGGAATCAACACTGCACCTTTTCATTCAGAGCGACTAGGATGTCCACCTTTGTTCCATGCATTACACTCACTCCAGTTGCATTTGTGCACATTATTCCTTTCATGATTTCATGACCTCTAGGTTTCATGGGGTGAGGGGTAACACGATGTAGATCAATATTTGGGATGGTAATTTATCTTATATCTGTTGGTAACTTTTTGAGATAAGGAACCAAGCGAGGAGGGGAGTTCTCCCCTCATTGAGGTATCTTCAGATAAGGGAAAAGGCACAAACCGTTGATCTGGGTTCAGTCATCAAGATTGCACATGTATCTCAAACTTTCAGCAACTTCTTTAGCAATACATTCATGACCTGTTCGAAGATTGGGATGGGTGGACAATGGATTCATTGGAGTCCCCCCATGCATGGGTTGAATATGTATGTGGATGTTTCCTGCAGTAAGGGGATCATGCGAGGTGGGGAATTTATTTGTGATTCGAGTACCTCTGTGTTGGTGGGATTTAGTTCCTTCTTTAGGGAATTCAACTCTCTAGAGGCAGAAATGAGGGCTCTTATTAAAGGGCTCACTGTTTGTAGGTGGTCGGGTTTGCAGGCGGATGTTATTGTATCGGATTCGGAGGTTTTGGTCAAGATAGTTAAGGTGATTTGTGTGGTGCCCTAGAACCTAAGCTCTATAGCCATAAGTTTCTCATTAGAGATGATTCATGGTTAATATGGCCAACAAATTTAGAGGGAAGATAACTTTTCTACGGATGTGATTGCTTACTTGGAGAGGCCAAGTTAGCCACTTGTTGTTTATGATTGTATCAGGTCACAACCTATGAACTATAGGTCTTTTTTCCAAGAGGATTATCTTGTTTTACACAGATTCTGACCCCCTTAAGGGATCTCGACATGACTATCATGTTTTGGTGGCCACTTATTCATTTTAATAAAAAATAATGATTTAGTCTTTTAAGGTTGTGATAAAACCCATTCTATGATGATAATAATCAAAATAAACTTCATAAATAAAATTTACATTGGTTAAATATTTTGTAGGTTCAATAATTTCTTGTTATTCTAGACTGTAAAAAACCCCCGCAATTCGTCATCCAATAGAATCATCATTTCATAGTTTCAGAAATCATGGGATTGGAAATCTATAAAAGAACTAAAAAAAGACTCTTAGAAATAACTTAATAATCCAATAAAGATACACACCTATGGAAATTTCATATATTCTTTCCATGAAATAACAACCTAATAATTGTTGGATCAATAAATATTTTCAAACCTGAGATGAAATGGCCAAGAAAAGAAATCACACATTTATAAATCATACACATTATCATATTTCCGTTCAATAATTATTGATGATGAAGTTTAAAAACATTCCTTATATTATCTACATGTTCATCATCATATCTTTAAAATAAGAATATTTCATCAATGAAAATAATGAAACATTTATTAAGGTGGGGAATCATCATATATTTAAAATGAGAATATTTTATCTACGAAAACCATGAAACATTTTTCAATGTGGGGATGTGACACCCAGTGGATGAACCCTATAGTTATAAGAAAAGAATTTGTTTCTTTAAAGAGTGTCACAAAAATTTCAAAAATAAATATCAAAATAAGTAAACCATCATTGTAATATTATCCTCTACACTCATATGATAATAAAGTGGTTATGAATATATCATTGAAATCCATTTATTTCCCATAATTGGTCCAAGAATACATTAATTCTTTGTCAAAGATGTTAATTCTTCACTATTACCCAATTCATATGTGGATAATTGATTCAAAGCCTCAAGATTCAATTAATATTACCAAAAATATATAATTATAAATACATTAATTGGTTATATATATATATATATATATAATTAAAAATCTAGTTGATACGTGATAGGTTATACATTTGAATTATGTGTCTGATAATCATAATTAGCTAGGGAAATCACACAATCTACTTATATTTAATTGATAACAAGTCAACATAAAAATCAATCTATATAAGATCTCATAAAATATAACCAATAAATTCATAGAAAGATATTTTATGGTTGTAAATATTTTGAGTCCAATTACCATATCAACAAATATTTCCCTAACAACATGTCACAACCATGATGAATGTTCATCATCCTCGAGCAACCACCCTTTGGAGTAGATAAAAAACTTATTCTATGGACTCCATCAACCTTAAGATAATATCTTCAAAAAATTTAGGAGAGATGAAGTAATTAGAATCGATAATATTTATCAATATTAATGGAAAATAAGAATTAAATCACGAAGCATATCAAATAACCACTAAAAAACTTATGTAAAGCAATTCCATTTCATGAAGAAACCCACATCCATATACCCACATTATAACCCATTATTTTTACCACCACCCCAAAAACACTCTAAATGTGGTCCCTATGTTTGGGGACTGTCCCTTGGATATCCTCCTCTAACACCACCCTACACTAGATGCCTAATCTTCCAATGGTCTTCCTTCTGTATGTATTTGAAATGAGGTAACTGCTATTTAGTTGGTATCTGAAACAAGCATGGTTCATCCTCTATAACACTCCAAACCACACAAAACCCCATGGTTGGTGGTTCTAAAAACTATCAATGTTCTTGACAACTATAGGATTTTAATGTGAAATATAAATTCTTAAAATGTATTAAGAACATCAATATCTCGATAAAAGTTTTGGGGATTACTACTATTGTATTTTCAGAAGTGAAAAGCATGATTATATAGAAATTTTATGACTCCTAGAGATATTAAAACTATATGTAAAACTGTAATGACTTCCTTCATTAACATAATATGTTCAAACTATGTTTTTCTAGATCAATTAAATATTCATCATTTTAGTGACCTAAACATTCCATATATATATATTAAATAATTTTAGATAAATATTCATTAAATATCACTATGATCCAAGCTTGTACTATTGAGGTTTAGTATCTTTGAATATATGATACTAGAAAACTAGTAAATTAATATAAATATTAATATATTAGGATAATTGAGAATAAGATAAGAATAAGTGTATGATAAAATGATAAAAACATATAAATGTCATACCTAATTAGTTAACAATATGTAATCATGAACCATGATATATTTCATTTTCATAACAGAGTTATGAAGTCATATAAGCATGGAATCATCAATAATAAATCATGTTCCAGGAGAATATAAGATTATCTCGTTTGATATCAATATTACCTAATGCATTTGAGGGAAATATAATTATGTTCTGAGCCAAAAAATATTAATAATCCCTTATTATGTGTTCCTTATGAACATAAAGTCTTCATTATATCATTATATTCTAATAAATAGAATGAAAATGAGTTGTATTAGAATTTCATCATACCATAACCATGGGAAAATAAAAGAGTTTCATAAAACTATCATCATAATAATCATAAACCATCTTGTGAAATAACAAAGATTGTATCATTGTTTCATATCCCCAAAAAATAATAATTTACATTAAAACATGTTATCATATATAAATACTTCCATTAAAACATCATTGGTATATCCCTTATATATAATACACTATTTATTTTTGAATAACTTATTTAAAATATTAAATTTACCCAAATATTTTGGAATATTTTTTCTTTGAAAATAACCACATGAAATTTAAAATGATTTTTAATGTAAAGGATTATAATGATATTTGGAAAATACATTCGTTTCATATTAGTTAAAATGAGACATTCCATTCACATATTTATAAAATTTCAAAAAGGACTTTTTTAGAAAAGCGTTTCTACTAAAAATATAAATTTTTAATCCATATTATATATAATAAAAAGGTAATGCATATGGACTTTTTAAAACATTTCATGTTTATATATAAACTTTCATTAACAAATTTTATATATTATGGATGTGTGCTAAAATATTCTTCTATCAAAAAGAAAATATGGTCGACATTTATTGAAAAAAATTTCTTGATATCTTAAAGTACCAAAATGATGAAATTGTAGTAGAACAAAAAAATTCTAGAATTACCATAATATAATGAAATTTATTTGGTTTAAATAGAAATATCCATATAATTTTCACCACTATAAATTTATTCTTAAATAATCCCAATTAAAATGAGACAAAACCCTAAATCCCTTACGAAATTGGTATATTTTGAAATATAACCCCTATGAAATAAATAATCTAAAATGAATATTTAAGTACCCAAAAAATTAAGTGATTCATTATATATCATATAAAATGGGATATATATGAAACACATTAAAGAATAAAGTGCTGAAAATCGCATGCATATCATGGAAACAAATGTGAGATAAGAAAACTAAACATTATAGAATAGTTTCTTCATTATCACTCTAAAACCATATTTTAAATATTTAAATTTTTTATAATTCCATATGATATCCATTTAAATAGGTATAATATCACATTTTATCCAATTATAAAATTTAAAAAAAAAATCACAATAATTCCTTATTAAAATTGATGTTTCTAGGTGTTAACTATTATGTTTTTTCATGATAGTTTTAGTTTTCCAGATCCAATCTTTATAATTAGATCATGATTCTGTCATATATATAAGGTTAATAATTCTATTAATATAATATTGGTTCATTAATTCTATTTTTAATCATCCAGCTAAAATATTGATGAAAAATGAATTACACTGGTACGTTCAGATGGTAAGCCTTACATATGCATGACCATTTTTTTAACTTTCTGTATGATAGTAAAAAATAATGTTAAATAATAATTCCCCATTAATGAAGAACAATAATACTATAAGTTTTTAAAATATTCATTAAATACAAAATTATATATTTCCATCTTAGGAGGTGATAAAAAAACAAATGATATCGCAATGTAGTTGTGACAGTCCACACATAAGCTTAAGTTATACATTCATTTCCAATTTGATGTAAAGGGGATGAATAAGGAAATTACTTTAATTTAATATCAAATAATTATATTTGGTTTATTGATATTATTATATTTTCATGGAGAGGATATAATTATTTGAGGGTGAAGAATAAGGAAAATGAAATCACTCAGATAAAATGATTATATTGTATTTGAAGAAACAGCCATGGATATCTTCTTAAATGAACTATGGATGGTATTTTAATAAAAGCATTACATATATAACATATATAATTAAGTTAATATCTGGTATATTAGGTATTTTTCAGTATATGTGGCTTGATATATAAGAGGAATAGAGGATAGGTGGTGTACATATATATGACTGGAGATGGGATCACTTTTAAATACTTAATGTATTAAGTTATTATAATTTAATTTTCCCATAAAAGTTGATCCAAATTGATATATTTAGAATATATTATTAATATATGTATAAATACTATCATAAAATACAATTTATAAAATCTTACTTTATGGTCTAACCCTTACCTCTATGTTTTAAATTCTAGTTAACACTTTTGGTGATGACCACGATATCAAATTTTTTTACTATTTAGAGTTGAAGGATGATATTATAAATGGAAAAGTGAGAAATTTTAAAATTTATGATAGTATCAAAAAACATATCATAAAATTTATATATTTTAACATTTTTATGAATTTAAAATCATTTAATAATATAATAATTAACATAAGGTACCATTAATGTCATTTTAGGACTTTTCACATAGATTGAAATAAAAGAAACAAATATAGAAGTGGAATTAAAATTAAGACATTTTAAATATCACTAATATAATAAATTTTTCTAAAAATTTAATGGAGAATAAAACATATTCAAATTTAATTTATTTTTAAGATTCATAAAATTATTTATTTTATTTTTTTACTGCTTGGACATGCACGGTGTCAACATTTCATAGAATTTGTGGTAATTATTCCACCAAAAAAAATTAAAAAAGTACTAAAATGATGAAAATTAATCAGTAATAATTTAAAAAAACATTTATCTAACTGTAACTGTTTATTCACTTAAAACTATTATTGTATTTAAACAAAAATAGAGTGACATTTTGTATATTTATTTTTATAAATAAAGATATAAGACATTATCAAAGAAAAAAGGAATATAATTTAAATAAAGTTGAATATTTTATGATAATTTAATAACCATACACTTAAAATATATTATTGGAAGATTTTAAGGTATTTTAATGTCTTATCACCCAGTTTTATTGCAATTTTACCCATTTTACTGTTAATAAGGTGAAAAATATTTTTCATGTTACTATTGAAAAAAAAATAAAACAGAATAACTAAAAAAATTAAGGCCAAGATACAAAAAATGGAATCCATTTTCTAAGGATTTATTTTTAGTATTATAAGAAAATAATTTTTATATAAAATTGTTAAATACAATGAAGACATACTTTAGAAAAATATATTTTTTAAAATAAAACCTAAATAAATTCCATTCATTTACATATATAAACTATAAAATGATTTTTAATATATTTAATTTAATATATTTTTTATATATTTCATTAAAACCATTAATTAATATAAATGAATTTATTTTTTTGTGATAAAAACAAATTGTGTGAAAAAGGGGAGTGGTGAACAAAGTTTTTTCTATAAATAATACTTTACCGGGATAATATATAAGGATAAAATTGATGGGAATTTTAAATAAATACCTCTAGGAGAAAAATTAAATCAAAGGGATAATAGATAGTTATATAGACCTTGTTCTTGAGAATCTCTATGACCACAAAATAATAAAATAGGAATGGCTGAAAAGAAATTTGGTTCTTTAGAATTGATTTTAAGAATAAAATAATTTTATTTTCAAGAAATTATTTATGTACTTGAGTTATTATTTTTTTATAATGATAGGGTAAATGACAAAATTTACTTCATTTACCTCATTCCATTTTATATAAATAATTTTATCCTTTGGTTATTCTTTGAATAATTTCCACTTTATCTCTTACTATAAGAAAATAATATTCTAGACAAATTTTTTATTCTTGAAGAATTAATATTAACATTTAATGAATATGAAAATCCATAAATGATTTAAAATTCATTTATTATCTCACTAGATGTTTTCAAAAATAAATTTTTTTCACATATTACCCATCATGGATGAATATAATACATTAATCTACGAAATTATAACAATAACACCCAAAGATCAATATTCTATATTCTATAAATAATTAGTCATAAAAACATCCCAAATATGTTTAACCAAATTCCCTTAAAATTTTATTTGAAAATATATCAATAATGTTCCAAAATAAACTTAAATATAATCATAAAAAAATATAATGTTTCTAATAATATAAACGTATGAATAACATGATCAATTATTCTCATAAAACATGATAATCCTTTCACAGAATAACTTAAAACACTCTAAATCGTCAATAAAAAATTCATTATTCAGAAAATTAACAATATAAAATATATTATATAAATCATAAAACAAAATAAACTACACAAAAGAATACCTAAATCTCATTTTTATAAAATCCATATCCAATTTTAAAGTCACTAATACTATCCCATTTACAGTATCAATGTAAACCATCTCTTTATCTCAACGAAACATTATTATCACAACCACATGAATATATTATTGGATATTAGTCCATTAAACATGTTTTTTTAAAATATAACCTTACCACAAAATAATTTTTTTTATGTTTTTAGTAACATTTAAAAAATTATTGAAAATCATTAAATTAAATGGACAATAGAATAATCAAGAAATTTTTTGTGATTATTATAACTATAACATGATTCATAAAACACATATTCAATTTAATTTTAGGATCCCAATATATAAATTTATAAATGAATCATTTCAATGAATTAAATATCTCCTTCCATTCCTAGGTCTTTTATTTTGTGATTGGATTAGGGAATTGACTTAGATAAAGACCATATTCCCACACACCAAATATTTAAATATGAGAGGTACCATAACATGAACATCATATCCATCCATTGAACTCTTAATTTGTCCTTATACAAAATTTCTCTATGAAAATATTTTATATACCTAAACATATATTCATTATTATAATACATTTCCTTGAGTGATTATTCCTACATACTTTACATATATGAAAATGAACATTTTTCCCTATACAGTCTTTATGAAAATCCATTATTCTATTATTTATTTATCTACAATATCACCTATGCTTAGGTTGTTAATAATATTTCAAGATATCCAATTAGGTTTAATCATATTATTTCACATTCTGTACCCCAAATAAATTTTTTTAATAAAGAAATATCATACCACTATCCATCACATTAAATATTAAGATGAATGTTCTTTGTTCAATCTATTTAATAAATCAAATAGTTATTGTGTGAACAAAATGAATCATATTCAAGACCCATATAATCATGAAAAATATTTTATAGGTTGTCTAAAAAATAAAACTTATTTTCTATCAATGAAACCATAAGTTTATTAAAGACCATCTATAGTCATTATGTATTAAAACACTTCAAAATGGTTCATAATGAAACCATCAATTAACCCATGAATATCCATCATGAGTGTCTATCCATGTGTGTAGACTTAGGACCAGTCATCATTCATCAGTGAAAATATATATAATACCCTAACTTCCCCATTTATAGTTTTCACCATTAGGCGAATCAATTACACAACCATATCCATATATCATTATCTATATTAAGAAATGATTTAAAGGGAATTTTTAACTTTATTTGGCATAACTTATGATGTTATAAAATACATACACATATCCCCATTGCTTTTAGCAAAGTTTCCAAACACTAATCTCATGTGATTTACAATCCCATTATGTGATAAAAACTATAGAGACATAGTATTTTTAATGAAAAAAATTACATAATTTTATATGAATATTCATTACATATCAATATGATCTACACTATATCTGTAGAGTTCTTCTGTATCAATATACTCGATATCTAAACAATGGGTATAAAAAAATCTTCAACATACTTAAGAAAATTATATAATAATTTTACCATTCTTAGACATAACCTATATGAAAAAAATTTCAAAATGAGTGGAATTGAAATTGAATAATGTGTGAGCACAAATGATTAGTAATATTAAACACAATATATATTATTCAAGGATCATAAAAGTGAATTAGAAGATAATAACGGTATAATAACATGTTCATAACATAGTAATTCATAACCAATAAATCAAATTTTATTTTCATGATTCACGGTATAAGCCTATTGCAAAACATATGACACAATTCCTAAGAGTATTAAATCATAAATAATGAATAATGAACCAGGAAACATAACAAAAGGACAATACATAGGTTTTTTGAGTATACATATGCATTGAAAATAATTTCCTATGTCAAGGATATCGACCGTGGATATTGTATTGGGGTTTACTCCTCATTCGATCATTTCCTTATAAAAAATTCACTCTCAACACTATCAAAGTGGAAGAAGTCCCTTATTGAACTTGGTTAACTCCTCATTTCATTCTTTATTATCTCATGAGATATCAATATTTATCCAATGAATTGTATTGATACATAATTCCATTCCCACTAATCTCACAATCAACATCCATTTATATGTGTGAAAAAGATCATAAAATATTCATAATATCCTTATAGTATGAAACATGGAAAGAAAATAGGTATTGTAAACATTATTTCATTTCATCATAGAATTACCCAAGGAAAATAAATGAGTTACATAGAAATCTCATCATCATAATCATAAAAAATTCAAATAAAGAATAAGTATTGTATCATGATATTATATCCATAGTACAAAATAAATAACAACAACCAAATTTATCATAGATAAAATTATCAATTTAATATTTTGTGATGAAAATACACATTTAATTTTGAAATCACAAATATAGAATCAAATATTTTAAAAACATTTATTGAAAATAGTTTCTTATAAAATTACCATGAATCATTTTATAAGAATACTAAAATTAAATAATAGTTATGATGGTGGAAAAATCTATTTATGTATCATATGTTAAAATGTAATATTCCTTTTAAAACATTGTGAAAAGTAAAAAATTAATTTTTCTAGAAAAAAGTTTCTATAAAAATATTCCCATTTAAACCATTTAAAATAATTTAAAAGGAAGTTAAAATGACATTTTAGGATATTTCATGTATTTTAGAGGGCTTTAATAATTTGTTTTGAATTTTTACATGTATTAAATCATCATCGATCAAAGATGAAATAAGGTCATAATTTCTTCAAAATCATTTTTTTGATCATCTTTAGTACCAATACATAGAAAATGGTATTGATACATTAAATTTTCAAGAAAATAATTATTTTTTAAAAAAAATATGGGCTTCGAAGAACAAGATTTATATAATTTATCCCAATGGAAATTCAAGAATATACAATACATAATAAAATGAAATTTAAACCAAAATGCCTTATCCATTTGGTATATTTTGAATCATAAACCCCATTAAATGAATAACATAAAATGAAACATTAAATTATTTGAATATATAAGTATTCTAGATATATCATATAAATTAAGATGTATATACACCACATGAAAGACACTGATGGGGCTTATGGAATATGTATCAATGAAACATAATTGATATGAAAAACCCTAACCATATTTATGACATGATTCGTATGTGCTATATCTTACCATGTAATAAATTTATATTTATTATAATTTCATACCAAAACCATATATATACTTTTAATATCATATATAAT
Source organism: Viscum album (assembly GCA_963277665.1). Classification (NCBI taxonomy): domain Eukaryota; kingdom Viridiplantae; phylum Streptophyta; class Magnoliopsida; order Santalales; family Viscaceae; genus Viscum; species Viscum album. The sequence goes on along the minus strand of OY728137.1, from coordinate 1,653,294,389 downwards.
CTAAATATATAATTTTAACACCTATATATTAATATTTTTTATTAAAATCAATATTTTCCAGGTGTTAACTATTTCATTTTTCATGAATGGGTTAGTTAGATCATTATGATCCTTATATTTTGATCATGATGCAATAATATCTATTTTGAAAAAATCCCTCAAGGTAACTTTAATGATATTTTGGGTTTATTGGGTTTTTTCATAAATCAAGATTCTTTGATACGTTGTGGAGTTCCAGTGATATTTTAACGTAATAGAGTGAAAAAGTCCCATGAAAAAGTAACTAATGAATTAGAGGCGATAAAAAAATGTAGTATCCAAGGTGGTGGCATTTGATTGTGTTTTATATATTTTTGTTCCTAAAAATTGCAAAAATAGAGAAAAGTGTTATTGGAAAAAGACATTGTGCAGAAGATTGAATGTGTCCTAGAATGTTGTTTGCAAGTAATATTTAATGGTCATAACATTAAAATATTTAAAAGAAATGGAGTGTGTGAAAGATTTGGAATTTGTTTGAAAGATGAGGTTACACTAAAAGATGTATGTTTACAAAGGGATGTCAAATGGGGTTTCCCATTGTCTAATGAAATATTATTCACGATGAAGAATAAGACTTAGATCTTACATGTAGGGTCATACAAGCCAATAGTTTATTGGACTCCCCCATTTCATGTGATCTACACTTAGAGAGAATCTAGGCTCTGATTTTCATAAGAAATGGTGTTTCATGTATGAAATAGAGTTGTGCATAACAATGATGTTGAGTGTATAAAGGATGATGCATGAAAGTGGTTTTACCATAAAAAAATTTAAATTTTCATGAACGAAATTAATTTTGAATGAAAAACACATAAAAGTTGCACAAAAGATTATAGTTTCTCAGTAATAATATGGTGAATGGGTATTTATCATGTGGATGAAAGTGGAATTTAATGATACAATAAATTTTGTATAAAACATATTGATTCAAGAGATAAAATTAGATTATTATAAATAATAAGTGAGAACACTTTGGTTGAGAGAGGTGTGAGATTTCAAATTGTGGGTGGTTGTAAACCAGGAGGGATAGTTTGTCCACTTTGATCCTTGTTAGCAATAGTGCCTTTATAGAAAAAAATTTATAATGGAACATTGTTGTTTTATGCTCCTTGTATTTTTCCTAATGATGGAGGGCCAAGTAAAAAAATTATCATCTTATCTATTCTTTAATTTCAATTCATATTTTTATATGGGAAGAAGAGAGAAGATAGTTTTGTTTTACAACAAAACAAGATCAAAATGGGCAGTTGTTTTAATCTTTCATACCATGATTCACCCTCCACTCAGGGTAATTGACCTAATAACATTCATGATATTATTTATGATATTAATTTAATATAAATTCATTATCTCTGTTATTATAACCATTTATGTAAAACAATGATGAAATATGAATTACACCGATATGTTGAGAAAATAAGACGTACATATGCATGAGTGTTGTTTTTTTATTTTCATAAGATATGAAGAAACAAAGTTAAATAATAATCAACCTCTATAAAAAAATATCCTGAAAAATATATATTTATACATTAAATACATCATTAAAGACATCTATATGTGGAGGTGATGTAAATTGAGTCATATCACTCTGTGGAGGTGGCACTTCACACATATACACGAAAGATATATTCATTTACCATTTAATGGAAAAGGGGTGAATATGTATATGAAATTAATAGAATTTAAGATATATATATATATATGGGACATAAAAATATTCTCATTTTACAATTTTTAGGAAAAACTTTAATGAGGCAGATGAAGAAGGTAAATGAAAACACACAGTTAGGTTGATTAACTCGCCTTTGAGGAACCACCATTAAATATCTCCCTAAAAATGATATGGATAGTCTTTTAAGAAAATAATTAACCATATAATTTTTAGAAGGATTCATAGAAGGTTTTTTGAAGGTTTTCACTGATAATTTTGGCTCAATAAGTGTGAGGAATATAATGTAGGTGGTTTCCTAATATGAGGGAGGAGATGGGAACCCTCAAATTTATGTAATCTATTAATTTAATATAACTCAATTATCTTATAAAAGATGCTAAAAATGGATATATTTATAATTTATGAGGATGATATGTATAAATCATCTCATAAAATACAATTTATAGTATTTTAACTAATGATTTAAAACTTACCTCTTAGTTTTAGCCCATGATTATCAATTTGATGATTGTTACAGTATCAATGTTTATAAATATATAGAAATAATAAATGTTTATATAAAATAAAAAAATGAACTAAAAAATTGAAATGTCATAATTTTATCATCCATCTACCATTAAATTGTATGAGGAAAAGTTTTTTATGAATTTTAAATGGTTTAATAAAATTTTAATTTAAAAATATAGATTTAAAGTAATTTGTTTTACTATTCAAATAGTTTCAAAATAAATAAAAAAATAGAAATTTTATAAAATTAGAAACCATTTACACATCCTTAATAAGTTATATTTTTAAAAATATTATTCAGAATAAATAATTTCAATAAAATTGAAAATATTATAATGTTTTTAAAATTATTTATTTGATTTTTCAACTACATGGACAAGCATTGGATTGATGTTGCATAATATTCAAGATAATTATACCCTGACTAAGAATTAAAAATAATTTAACACTATTAAAAAATAATTAATATTTCAAAAACCAATTTATAACAGATCATACCCTATTTTTATTCCCTTAATAAAATATTAAAGTTTTTAAAGAAAAGAGAGTGATATTTTTTTATACACATAAAATATTAAAAGTGGAGTTATCAAAGAAAAATGGCCTCAAATTTCCATAATATAGAATAATGGATGATTATAGTCAAACCACACCTATATAATATATTATAACAATTTGTAATGAATATTTAATATCCTTAACCATCAATTTTAATAATGTTTTACTTATTTTACCATTACTAATATGAAAAATATTTATTTTGGTTACTATTCATAATGAACAAAAAATGGTCCTATTTATGAAATTTTTATCACCTTATCCTAAATATGGAATCTATTTTTCTATATTCAATTTCTAAAAATCCTATAATTTTTTTAATATGAAATTGTAAAACACAACAAAACCCCATTTTAGATAAATGACTTTTTAGGTTGAAAATATATTATAGACCCATTCCCTGTGTTATAAAAACTATAAAAAATTTGTTAAAATATTTTATTTAATATATATTCTATAAATTGTATTTACGAAATTAGATAATAGAGTTTAATTTAATTGATTATTATTAGAACAAAATTACAATCATAGCATTATTTTTTATAGAAATGTGTGTTTAAGCCCAAAAATGAACTTATATAAGAATAAAATATAATGATGATTCATATGTAAATATTTATATTGTTTATAATTATTGAAAAATTTTATTACTTTAGTATAAAATTCAAAAAAACTAACTACAATTTACTTGAAATTAAAATATAATTGTTTCAAAAAAAATATGTATTTTTCACTAATGATTCAAAATTAAATCTGTTTGGAAAAGTCTATAACGTTAAAAGTAATATAATATTCAAATGAGGATTATATAAATTATAATAATTAACCAAAATATAATTTACCACAATTTTATAAATTAACCAACATGTGAGTGTGAATAATGAAATAAAAACCATTTATGAAGAAAAAATTATTTTTAAATCCTAAAATGACTTCACAAAAAGTTGAACCCCTATTTAATAATAATTAATCATTTATTTTTATTGAATAGTACCATTATACATATATTTAATCACATTGATTTTGATATTCATACACATCAATTCAAAATATATGTTATAATGATTGAAAATAAATTATAATATTAGAATAGTATATTGCAATCCACTTAAAGATCAGTGTTACAAGTTAAAAAAGTTATTCAGATAATAGATATATTAAAACAAAATTTTTATGGTGTTATAATCATCTATTTCAGACATGTTATTAATGTAATGGGTATAAACTAATTTTGTATCTCCAGGTATGAAGCAACCATAAAATGACATGCCCTAAATTTATTTTTATCTTTAATTCTAGGATAATAATGCTCTTGATTGATAAACATGACCATGAATTATTACACACTAGAAAATACATACCATATTTTCAATAACTCTTTCTAATAAACCAAAATACATGGTGATAGAAATACCATTTTAACTAATCTCGAATTTGATTCCACATTACTATAGGCACATCATAATCCAAAAGGTAAATAATCCACCACTACCTAGCTTATCCCTAAAAATAATTAACAAAAAAAGATATCCAATACCCATCCTATACCCAAATAATTTAGAAGAAAATATACCCCTCCTCCAACCAATACTCTATTACCTAATTATAAATATATCCCTTATACTTCATCAGATTCTTAATCCTGACCTCCTATAAATTTATTCTCTAAATATCAAATATTACCAAGAGTTTACTTGAAAAATACATACCCAATAGTTTCTCCATTCATTTTATTGAATCCACAAGATGAAATTATTAAAATTACATATTTATAATGAGGAGGATGAAATCCTAATCTGACGATTTTAGAAACTTTTTCAATTTATTATTAAAAATATTCATTATGATAATCAAATAAATTCAATATTTGAAATAATTATGACATATCAATAAAAGAGAAGTTAATATTATACCTAATAAGAGAAAATATATTCTATTATTTTATATTATTATAGAACTATTGGTTATCATGGTATTGTCATATAAATACAGGGTAACTTGTCACCCAAGGTGGTTTTCCAAGGCCTACTTCATCCACACTATTAAAATGATACTATCTTTTTAACCATACCAATTATTTCTCAAATAAAACTCTAAAATTTACATTGACACAACAATGTTATCAGAAGGATAATTATAAGGGGTTGAATTGATTCCTTCTTAAAAAGAGAACCAATTTAACTCTCCATTTTACATTCATATCCAATTTTTCCTTCATAAATTATGCAGTAAATACACAAAAAATTAATGTAAAGAAAAACTCAGGTCCCACATATATATTTATAGTCATTCTAGGAATTAAAAGTACATCCCCTATTCCACTATAAAAATATCTATGTGATAATTATAAAATTAATTCATTTTATTTAACATGGAACCTCAAAAACAATGTGTATGTAGTTGAAACCTATGTTCATGTATTTTATTGAGCCTTGAAGTTCATTTACAGGGATCCTTGATTTCTAAGATTGAGTAGATGATACTATAAAATTGTTAGGATAAATTAGAGTTCACTTATCCCATAAAACAATCCCATCAGTTTTCACTTATATATAGATACATGGGATAAAGAATGGTGGAACAAGTTTGGCTCACAATTGATGTAGAAAATGATGAATGCAGTTTTCAATTCAAGAATTGATAAAATTCAAATATATTCTCTTTGAATAGGTATAAATAACATTTTCAATAAAAAATTATATGATATTCATGAATTCATATAAATAATAAATAAATGTCTTTTATAGAGAACATTATATCTCTTATTATTTCAAGTACTAGTGGAAGAGAGATCATTCAATAATGAGCATCCATCCATTTTTCTTAAATCATTAATTTGTGGTAAATTATTGGATTTTTATGTAATTATTTTAGCACCAATAAATTTCATATCAAACTTTCCATGATAAATAAATAATGCAAAATTTTATCTATGCATATTTTTTATTCCTTCCATAAACATATGTAAGTCCTTAAATGAATTTATCCTTAGAAATCGCATCCCTTTAAACATAATTTATTCATAAAAATCCTATTTAATTGTAAATTAAAATATTATTGGTCATCCTATGATATTTAAACCCATAAAATTAATTTAATAGATGCATCCCATGTCATCTATACAGTTACAATTTTTTAATTTATTCATATATTTGAAATAACATTACCTTTTTTTATCAAAATTCTTTCATAATTATTCATAGAAAAATGTAACATAAGATATATTGAAACTACAAATTCTATTAAAATGTAGTTAGGAGTTTCTACCACCATTTCAAATAGCTGTTTAAGTCTATAAGTATCCAATTTATATACCATAATAGACAAATAAACCAATCATTCACAAGATAGTAATACATAATTATAATACAAAAAGTCACACATAACCATGAGATTATAGTAGTATCTTTTGATCAGTTTAAAACAAATCATATGAATTATATAATTTTATGATATCTAGACATCACCATATTCTTTATTAATAACATATTATATTCCTAAATCATAATTCTCATTTATAAATAAAAATAATATTATACAATAAGAGTAAAATTCATTAATTTATTAATTACAATTTCGTTTTCTTTTTTTCATTATCTCATAGAAGTGATGATTTATCATTATATTTATTTTGAAACATATTGTATAGATTTCCATATTTTATCTTGTTCCAGATTTTTATTTTCATAATTAGTAAAATTTTCTACATAATCTTTCCTAGAATTTCCTAACATCATCTTCTATTTTTAAGACACCTATTATGGTTACCACCATGATATTTTCCTTATGGATGATTTTTATTAAATTTTAGTGATTTCTAATTTTTCTACAATATAAACCTATTATCATTTACTTCATTTGAATTATGATATTTTTTATTACAAATTTGAGGGAAGACCATTGATTTTTATTTTAATTCCTATACCTAGATTCTTGAGAGTCAATTATTCAATATATTTGATTCATAATACCTTCTAGGACACCATAAAAATTTGAGGATTCAACCATATATTGATATTGAAAAAGGATGTTTCAACAGTTATGGGAATCTTGGGAAATATGTTACTTTAGAAATATTTGTCTCTTCTATGAAAGGATGGATTTATTTATATGAACACAATTAAATCTCTTTGATAATGGGTAATTGTTTACCAATTTTTTAGCCATATTGTCCACAAATTAATACATTTAATCCAGTAAAATAGTTATATCAAAAATGGGGCAAAATTTTCTTGTATATCCAATCATTCAATAATGGTTTTATTATTCTCTATGTGAATTAGCAATAAAATTCTATTAATATTTGGATCGACATATAGTATAGTTTTTCTTATTCTAATGAATGGTCATTCTTCTAGAGTTATTATATTGAAATTTTTTATAATTATAATAAAAACATTCCACCAATCATATGGTATTAATATCATAAATGTCACCAGTGACAGAAAATTCTAATATATCTCAGTGATAATGGTCGTGACCATTATAGAATGTATCCTTTAAAGAAGTGGGGAAAGTCAGTGGTCAAGATACTAACTATATTGTGCTCTAAACTAATCCCAAATATCATGATATACTTCCTCCCATTCCATGAAAAAACTAATGATTTTATTTATCACATCAATGGGTATGTTCCTAGGAATTTATTTTAACAAAAAATATTTGAATTCTTAGTCCCATGTGAAAATTTATTCATCAAATAGTTGTTGAAACCAGCTCAAAGAATTACATTTTAATCACAACGTAAAAAATATCCTGTTTTCATCATGAATAATCCCATTAAAAGGTTATTCTTGAAATAAAATATAGTTGTTTCCAATAAAATCTAGATAATCTTTGATGGGGTATTCAAAAAAGAATGGCTAAAGAGAGATATGATTTGTTAATCTCATAGGACCTAAACATAGGGGATAAAATATAGATGGTGGGTTACATGAACCTATAGAAAGTTATAAATACATATTTTTAGGCCTATTGTTATTCAAATACCTAGGATGGGGTGGAATAAGGTTCTCAATTTCGTTTACATCAATATAAATTTCAATATTTTAAATTTTATCTTATGTATTCCTATTGTAACATCTAGATTTATAATTTTAGGCATGAAACGATTTAGTTCAATTTTAGATTATTAAATTTTTTGAAAGTATTTTCATGTTAAAAATATTAAAAGGTCTACCCAACCACGAAAAACCAATCATATTTTCTAAAAAGCATAAATCATTCTATTATTTTAACAGATTGAATTTTTTATTTTTATTTTGTGTCCACCCATTCCTTCCCTATAAGTGGTTTAGAAAATTCTATTGGGATACATTGAACTAATTGATTTAATTATTTATAAAACCTAATTAGTAATACATTACAGTGTTCAGTGTTAAGCCTAAGGGAAGGAAAACACAATGTGAATCCAAGAAAATTAAAAATAAACAAAACAAAAGCAGAAGCATAACATTAAAAAGTATATGTGGTGGAAGAAAGATGATTACAGAATTTATGTAATGTGAAATGTGATTTAAAATCAATGGTTAAAGTTAATAAAGAATTTTAAAAACAGCTAAATGTAAATAAAAAGTGTTGAACAAGGAATATATTTATGAAAATTATGGATAGAACTAATCAATAAAATATTTAAGCTCTTCATCATTTTAAAACATATAAGAGAAAAAAATATTCAAAAAGTATGTTGAAATACCCAACTATCATTTAGTGATCACCCTGTACTAGAGAATACTCCTTTAGATTGATATTTATATCAATTCTAAAAAACATAACTATTTTTCAGGGAACAAATAGATCTTTAACCACTTCCAATTAATGGACTTAGGATGATGTTATAAATGAAAAGGTCAACTATTATTCAACTCTTAGTACACAGACGAATGCAGAATTAAGGCTCATGGGAAAAAATTATGAAAAATGATGGAAAAGAACACACATATGAATCATAATATTTTCGACCTCAATGTATCAATATAATTGAATTTAAAATTGATTATCAACTAATGAATAAATAAAACCTTAAATTTATTTTTCAATTCCTTATAAGAGAATCAAAAAAAAATTATAGTGAAATAAGTTCAAAGGAACAACAAAAAACTACCAATAAATATGGATAAATATAAATAAAATGAATTTTAATTCAATTCATACTATTACCCTAATAAAATTAACTACATATATTAATTTTATATAAATACCTAATAATTTATTCTTGAATACAAAAAAAAATAATTAAAAAAGTGGAATTAGAGAATGATCTTCTCTATCAAAGTTAATATTCCCTCCAACTCATACTCTATATAATTACAAATTTGATAATTTAAAATATCCCTCCTAATTCTCATCTATCATGTTACCTCCAAATAATGATTCCTTGATTTCTTTAATACAGCATTTTTAAAAATAATCCTTCACCGACATATCTATTTACTAGTTCCTCCAGTGGAACAATGTCAATATTTCTAATATATTTATTAAAAGGATTAATTTTCCAATTGATTTTATTTTTCCTGTATATATAAATACATATATATTTTAAATGTTTAATGTGTATACAATGAATTTATAAATTTCATCATATTTGTTTCTTATTTTTTAATTCCATGATATCCCACTAATTAATGATTATATATATCCTTCTGAAATGTAATTATTTATTTTAAATGGTTGATTAATAATTGAAGTAACAACCACTTAAGGATCTAAATCTCTGGATAAGGATTTTATTAGAGCTAAGAGAAAATTACACTCCCTCCCCCCCACCATCATAGACCATGAATCATGAATCCAATTTAATTTCAAAATTGGACATCCTTTATCTTCTGTATTTAACTCAATAAAAATGATCAACATTATTTTTTGGATCCTGTAAAAACATATCTAATTAACTTTTTCAATGGTATGCCAATATCTTAAATTTTTTTAATCAATAAAATTTCATGTGTAGCTTTTTTTTTTGGTTTGATATTTTTATTATATAATAATGAGAAAATTCATTGAAATCGAGTTCTCCCTCCCATGAGTTGTTTTCTTCCTAAATATCTCAAAGGAAAAACATTGTGTACATCATGTTAATTTAAATCCACTCTTCAATCCTTAAATATAAAAGATCAAACCCTCTATCATTTTCATCATATTAAACCAGAAATAAACAATCAATAGATAGTGAATACGATACTTTATCTCCTATTTGAACTCCAATATCCTTCTATTTTCTTTTTTAGATTTGAAAATTCTTTATCAACTGTTTAAAGGTGTAGAAGAGCATATTATTCTTATGTAAATTTAATCAAATGAATATTATAGTAGATTTATTAAATTATAACATAATCCAACATACCCCTTCATTCACATTGTGTTAAATTTTCATCGGATTAGATAAATTTCTTCTAATCATCAACCAAGGAAATCCATAAGCTATAGATATAAAGATTTAAATTATCATACTTTTTCATTATTTCCACTCAAAATAGATTAATTTGGTTTCTATATTGGATGGTTCTCTAGATTTAACTGGCCACAATTTTATTTTTGTGTTATGATTCTTATCCATATAGCTTTTGTTTAATTCATTTCATCCTAAAATGTGAACTACTATTTTGGTTAATCATATTCGATATTGAGAACATTTCACTAAAGATATTTTGTTTTTATTCTCAAAATTTTAAAAAGTATGTGAGGACTCATAAAAAATTCTCATTGAAAAATATATTTTATTAATTTCACTCATATGTATTAATAATTCAATCAAATGAAAATTCCAAACCCATATATTGTATGGATGCATTCGATCATATGAAAATATTCTTGACTCTCAGGTTTCTACTGTAAGGACCTGACCCCAGTTGCTCGGAGTCGGTGACTTATTTGATTACATTGGCATACATAATAGGAATATGAATCGCAAAGGACCAATTAGTTTAGTATTATTGGAAACCAGATACATACATAAGTTCAAATTTACATATGGAAAGGAAAAAACAACACTAATTCATTCCAATAGAGCCATGACGTCTCCTAGATTATGCTTGCATGTCATTTATAAATTACATCCTCATGTCATGAGAAAATGAAACATACGTAAGGGGTGAGATAAAATGCTCAGAAATAGTAAGCAATATAGCAGAAGATAATATAAATATTAGACATGGTGAATAATTGAAAACACATGCCTTTAAAAATAAACTCTAACACATTATGGAAGGAATATGAGCTGAGTAAATAATTCCATAAAAAACATAATCATAGGTATTCTACTAGTTGAATAACCACATGAACTTTCAAGTAATAGATTTATAATTAGGGAAGTTCATATTCTAGACATTCGGAAAACATTTTTTCATGACCTCGGCCATGATGTATAGGGATTACGACCTCGACCAAAATCCATATAACACTAGGAAAGGCCTAGGCCAATTCCACATCTTGTTGTCTCATGAGACCTACCGATGCATCGAGGGGATATAGAGGGCCCCAACCGTCACATAATAAGTCCAATCCACTCCTCATATGATTGGGGATAAACATAAAAAACTAATACATTCATATTGAAACCATCATATGAAATATAACTATCTTTCTACAATCATTAAACATCAAACACTAACCATTCAGAATAATACGGTGAATGGTTTTAGGATTGATCATCCATAATAGAGATAGTAATAAACCATTAAATAAAATATGGTATATGACTTTATAATTTATTAAACCCCATAATACAATGGAATCAACAAAAGTGTTGAATTAGATAAAAACACTCTTATAAAATAATTAAGAAATTATGGAGATAAATACTCTTTTATTTTGAAAAAAATAGTTATTTTGGAAAAATATATGTATAAAACCAAAATTGAAGTAAGAAATTATTTTCATAATAAAATGAGTGATTTTATAAACTTAATGGTTTCCAAAAATAGATTATAGAGTGCCCTTGAAAATAGGTATGAATTTGAGAAATTACCTTGAATCGGGCTTGTATTTTTGAAAGAATTTTGAAAGTTATTTTTAAAATGTGTAAATATCCATAAAATAAGGAAGGATTATGGTTTTTAATCATATATATTATACTCACATAGAACATATTATGAGTACATAAGAATACATAATAATTACATCGAGGTAGTTAGACAATGAAAGTATCCCGAATGAAAGTGGTCGTTCGGGTGAAAAAACACTTAGCTTAACTCCAAACGTGTTCCGCTCTTATACATAAGATCCTAAAATATGAAATTATACATGTTAATAACATATTTAAGAACATATTATACATGTATTTAGTTTACCATAATTTTGGTAAGTTCATTTTTGTCTTTATTAATAAGTTATTGTTTTGAATTTCGTCGTTCTGGAGTGTTCGTTTCATTTATTTTCATATTCAGTTCACTTGTTTTTAAGTAATTAAGTTCATATGGAATGGTTATAATTATCCAGGATTGGAATTATATATTATTAATGAACAAAAATAATTGATAATGGTCATTTCTATCATTTAGTTCCATGGAATGAGGATGAATCATTAGATGACAACCACATCAATTATTTGGCGGCATTTGGAATATTATGAACTAGTTTTGTCATATTACTTAATTATATGTACATATTCTGGTTCATGAATATTAAATAGATTATAACACATATATTATAGTCTGGTTAAACCATGAATATGGTTTCATGACCTGTAATTAAGAAGAAATAGACGAATGAATCTTCATTGTCCTCGAAGGTTATAAATCAGAACCTCATGGACGTCGATTTTGTTTATAAAAATTAAAGGGAAGGAGTAAGATTATTTATGATGGTTCTTCAATTCACGTGTTATAAATCTAGTATATAGATGTTACAAGAGTTTTCATTGTAATTTGGACAGATTAGGTGAGGAGAGGATAGTAAAATAAGATAAATTGAAATGAAACCAAATGAAAAAGAATGGTGATTTACCTCTTGAAATAACCTCCTTGAAAAAATCCTTAAGGGAAGGATTTTTGGTCTTTTGGGAAGACCAGAAGCTTATTGGTCGTGGGGAGAGTATAGGGAAGCATAATTGGGTAGAACATTGAGGAGAATAAAGGATTAGAGGAGTGAAGATAAGTGGGAGTGGTGAGGGGTTTTAATAGTGGTGGAGATGAGTAAATTTTGAATATTTAATTCATTATTTTATAATTTCCATCATGACAACCAATAGTGTGATTTCATGTGACCCCTAATAATAATAAGTGCATGTGAGTTCAAAAAATGTGGCCTTTCATCACTTTTGATGTCTTAAATAGTGTATTTAACTGATAATTTGTATATACGGTATTTTATCGTATTTCACTAATCATCAAAAATTCATGAATTTCATAAAAATCCCAAAAATTCACCCCTACCATTTCTCAGTGTGTAGAATTTAAAAGTTAAATCCATTTTTCAAAAAAAAAATCAAAATATTATTAATTTAATTTTTAAATAAGGTCATAGTTATTTCAAAAAACTACAATATTGAAGTGAAATTAGTTTTATGTGTTATTGAAAAATTAATTAAGATCTCATTATCATATTTCCTTAAGAAAATAAAATAATATTATTATTTACTATTCATAAGGGTAATATTACTATTCATATTACTATTCATAAAGTTATGTTTCCATTAACCAAAAGTCATGTTTGTTCTATCAGACTCCAAATGACTTACTGAACACAACTCTAGATGAATATTTTTTGAAATTCAAAACATAGAAGAGGAAAAGTTGTGTTTAATGTTTATATTATAAAATTGCATTCTATATTTATTTTCAAAACCATGGGTTGTTAAATTCTCCCCTCCTTACAAAAAATTTCATCCTCAAAATTCAAAGAATATTACTTAAAAAGATTTGGGTATGTCTTAAGCATAAGCTTCTCTAGCTCCCTTTTTGCTTCCTCCATCTTATGGTTCCTCCATAGAACCTTTACCAGACAAGTCATCTGATTTCTCAATACTTGTTCTATAGTATCAATAATATTTAAAGGATCGTCACAGTAAGATAGATCTGGCTCAAGATCCACTTATTCATAAGTGAGTACACTTTCGTAACATTGACATGTGGAACACATTGTAAACCTTGGGGAGACTTGGAGGCATTGCCAAACAGTGTGATACAGCTCCAATTCAGTCCATAATTTCAAAAGATATGATGTACCTGGGACTTAATTTTCCCTTCTTACGGAATAATATAATACCCTTCCACTGAGATACCTTTAAGAAAAAGTGATCACCTTCTTCAAAATCCAAATCCTTCCTTCAGTTATTTGCATATCACTTTTTCCTACTTTGAGCTATTTTAATGTGGTTCTTGATAATATTCACCTTCTCCATTGATTCATCAATAAGCTCTGGGCCCACAAACTTTTTTTCACCAACATCATCCCAGCAAGTTGGTGTACGAAATCTCCTCCCATATAATGCTTCATAGGGTGCCATCTGAATACTTGAATGGAAGCTATTATTGATTTAAAATTATACAAGAGGTAAATAGTGATCCCACCTGCCTTGAAAATCAAGTGAAAAATTCCTCAACATGTCTTTAAATGTTTGAATAGTCCATTCTGATTGTCCATATGTTTTTTAGTGGTAGGCAGTGCTCAAATGAAGATAAATATCTAGGTCCTAATGAAGACTTGTCCAAAATCTTGATTTAAAACATGGATCATGATCAGAAACAATCGATAGTGGTACTCCATGAAGTCTGATAACTTCATTAATATATAGTCTTGCTATATGTTCAAGTGGTAGATCATATCGTATAGAAATAAAATGTGCTTACTTGGTAAGACGATCAACAATGACCCATATTGCATCATTCCTTCTAGGAGTCTTTGGTAGTCCCATGAAAAGTCCATCGTGATATTATCCCATTTCCACTCAGGTATGGGAAGATTTTTCAATACTCGTTCAGGTTGTTGCCTTCCAACGTTCACTTGTTGACAAACCATACATCTTGACACAAAATCAGAAATCTCCCTCTTCATGTTGTCCCACCAAAAATGTTCATTCAAATATCTATATATCTTAGTGCTACCAGGATGTATAGAGAAATTGGAACTATAAGAATCATCCAACAATTGCCTTTTTAGATCTGGTATATCAGGAACCCAAAGTCTCTTCCCAAATTTAAAAATTCCATCTTCATATACGAAGTCACTCAATCTCCCATAATTCACAGATTTTATCTTCTTTTCAAACTCCTCATCACCGTCTTGAGTACTTTTTAGCCTTTCTAGTAAATATGGTTTGGAAAAAATTTGAAAAGGAATTGATGTTTCACCTTCCAAGGTTATTAACATATCCATATTTACTAGATCCATGAAAATAAGATTCCTTTCAACTCTCATCTTATTCAAAACTCCATGATACTTTCTCCTCAAGGCATCTTCCACCATATTTTCCTTCTTCGGGTGGTAGTGTATTGTGCAATCATAATACCAGAGTAGTTAAAGCCATATCCTTTGCCTCAGGTTGCGTTATTTCTGTGAGAAAATATACTTCAAACTCTTGTGATCAGTATAAATCTCACATTTTTCACCATAGAGATAATTTCTCCATATCTTCAAAGCAAAGATTACAACATCTTAACTCAAGATCATGTATAGGATAGTTTTGCTTGTGAATTTTTAGCTATCCTGATGAATAATCAATAACCCTGTCATTTTTCATAAGGACACAACCATGTCCTTTCATTAAAGCATCACTATAAATAACAAACCCGTCATTCGACGATGGTAGAGTCAATATAGAATCATGGAATAATCTTTTCTTCAGTTCTTTGAAACATTCTTCAAAATCTTTTGTCCAAACAATTTTAACCCCTTTACGTGTGAGCTTCGTTTGCAGGTTATCCAGTCGGGAAAAATTCTGTACGAAATGATGATAATAACCTGCTAAGACAATGAAACTGTGTACCTCAGTTATGTCTGTTGGCATGGGCCAGTCTTGGATTTCCATTTTCTTCACAAGATCAACTAGTATTCCATCCTTAGAGACAATATGGCCCAGAAAAGAAATATCCTGAACCCATAATTCACACTTGCAAAACTTCTCATATAATTCATGTCTTCTAAGAGACTTTAGGATAATGTGCAAGTTATTTTAATGATCTTCATAGATTTTTTAGTATACTAAGATATCATCAATAAATACCACTACAAAATCATCTATATATTCCTTGAAAACTATATTCATTGGATCCATGAATATAGAGGGTGCATTAGTCAATTCAAAAGGCATCACTGTAAACTCGTAATTCCCTTACCTGGTTCAAAAGGTTGTTTTCTGAATGTCTTACTTCTTCACACACAAATGATGATATCCAGATTGAAGTTCAAACTTTGATAAGTATTGAGCTCCATGATGTTGTTAAAATAAATCATCAATGTGAGGTAGGGGATACTTTTTCATTTTTGTTATTGCATTGATCTACCTGTAGTTGATACATAACCCCATAGATCCATATTTCTTTTTAACAAAATGGAAAGGGGCTCCCCATGAAGAAACAATAGGGTGAGTAAATCCCTTATTACTTAATTATTCTAGTTGATTCTTTAGTTCCACGAATTCCACAATGTCCATTCTTTGAGGGGTCTTTGATATGGGCCTTGAACTAGGATTTAAATTAATGAAAAAAATCAATTTCTAGTTCTAGAGAATATCTAGGTAATCTTCACGGAACACATCAACATATTATTTTACAATAGTTACATCCTATATTTGAACATTCCTTTCCTCACCGACAATGATTTCATTCTCTAACTTCCAAAAAAATGAATCTAATTCAGCTACTAGGGATGGATCTAGATAAGAATCGGGTGGTGATGATTCTGCTCTAAAGATATGGTGTTCTTTATCATCGTCATAAAAAATCATAACCTTCATCTTATTAAAATAAGTTTTTGTATCATGGTATGAAAGCCAATACATACCAAGTATTATATCAAATTTAATCATGGTTATAATGATGAGATCATAATAAAAAGAACATTTATATTCCCTAATGGGAACTGATTCATAGAACTTTGTAGCAATGATACTTCCCTTCGGAGTTTTGAATGAAAACTCCCTTGTAAAATCAAATTTGAAATATCTAATTTTCATAGAAAAATGGAAAGATATGACACAATTTGATGATCCATAATCATATAAAGCATTGTTTGAACATGAAGACACAATTAAAATACCTGCCACCACATCATTATAAACTTCAACCTCTGCAGTTGTGATTGCATAAGCTTTTCCCTGATCCATTGCCAATTTTTATTGTATATTTCTTTGATGTTTTGGAAAATCATTAGCATAGTGTCCAATATCCCGAAAACTATATCATTGAACATCACTCGCTTCCTTCTTCCCTTTTTAATCAACAGAAAGATGGCCTTTCTGACCACAATTATAGAATACTCCTTTTTCCTTTTAAGAATGCACTAGGGTGTTTCCTTCCACAATTGTCACATGGTGGAAATTCAACTCTTCCCTTCTTCCTCGTTTCCTTATTTCGTTTCCTAGGGTTATCAGCAGCCCTTTTCTTTTCATGCCTTCCCTTAAAGTCATAAAACTTAGAGAATTATTTTTCTGTCTTGATGGCACATGAAACTATATCCTCATATGACGAAAAACATTGGGAGACCAGTGCCTTCCATAGAAATGGATTTAGGTCATCAAAGAATCGATCAATTTTGACACTTGGATTTCGTATGTATTCTACAACATGTCTTGCTAATCTTGTGAAGTTATATTCATACCTTAGAAAATTCTCATCTTCTTTCTGCATCATATTCTAGAATTGTCTCTCCATATCTACTCGCTGCTCATGACAGAAATATTTTTATACAAAGATATCCTTTTAATCCCTCCATTCCATCGCTTTCATCTCTTCCTCCTCCTTTGTTTTTTTGATTAATGACCACCACTAATTAGAATCTCCCAATAGATGATATACTTCCATGGAAACGTTCTCTCATTCATTACATCCCAAAGTTTGAAATATCTTCCCAAGGTAACATATCCACTGCTCTGCTACAAAAGGGTTTCTAGTCTTGTTGAATTATGGAGGCTGTTATCACATAAAGCGATCTAGCATGGATCCTCCACGTGGTGGATCCAGATGGTCCATACAGGTAAAATTATTATTCATAACCTAAGAAAGTTGTACCAGTATAGTTATGAGCTACTCAACACCAATAACAACACCGTACCCAACATCATTATCTTTTGTCGGAGGAAAATCCATACAGGGGATGTTTGAATTGGTGATATTTCCATTCTATCCACTAGGCTCCATATCTAGATAATGGCATACACTATATTAGGTTATGAATCATAATGTATAATCTTAACTAAAAAATACTTAAAAAAATTGATATCCTACGCATCGCTAATCCCATATTCACAAAAATGGTTTCTTTGAGGAATATTTTACATTTCAATCCATAATAATGGCTTGTAAAGAAAAAGATAATTATATAAAGCATAACCCCCAAGAGTGTCATAACCAAGAGTGCAAGAAGGTCTGTTTTCATGCACCATTTCCCGTTCAATTCTAGCTCAATGTGGTGTTTTCGGGTTTTTCCCTCTAGATACATCTATGACAAAGCAGCCTCTACCTTCATGTATCCAGACAGGGATGTATTGCTTGAAAGATTGACATAATCTATTCCATACCAAAATACAAGGACCTTATAGTATGTATTTACTCAAAGACTAACTTAGGGACTCTCCCCTGGTTCTACGTTTTCTAAATCTAGTTTCCAAATTTTCTACTAAACTTCCTATGATAACAACTATAAGGACCCGACCCCAATTACTCAGATTCGGTGCCTTATCTGATTACGTTGGAATACATACAAGGAAAACTAATCATGAATGACCAAGTAGTTTAGTATTATTGGAAACAAGATACATACATAAGTTCAAAATTACATATGGAAAGGAAAAAAACATTAATTCATTCCACTAGAGTCATCATGTCTCCTAGATTTTACTTGCATGTCATTAATAAATTACTTCTTAATGTCCAGAGAAAATGAAACATGAGAATGGGATGAGCTAAAACGCTCAGTAAGAGTAAGAAATAAAGCAGCAGATAATATAAACATTATACATGGTGAATAATTTAAAACACATGCCTTTAATAATAAACATGAACACTTTATGTCATGAATATGAGCTGAGTAAATAACTCCATAATAAAACATAATCTTGAGTATTATACTATTTGAAAAACCACATTAACTTTCAAACAATAACTTCATAATGAGGGAAGTGCATATGTTGACATTCTGAAACATTTTTTCATGTCCTCAGCCAAGATGTCTTGTGATTAAGGCCTCATCCAAAATCTATATCACATTGGGAAAGGCCTCGACCAATTCCACGTCTAGTTGTCTCTTGAGACATGCCGAAGCACAGAGGGGCTATATTGGGCCCCACCCATCACATAATAAGTCCAATGCATTCCTCATATTAGTGGGGATAAACATAAACAACAAATACATTCATATTGATACTATTATATGAAATGTAACTATCTTTCCCCAATCACTAAACATAAAACAATAACCATATAAAATAATATGGTGAATGGTTTTATGATAGATCATCCAAAATAGAGTTACTCATAAACCATTAAATCAAATATGGTAGATGACTTAATAAATTATTAAACCCAATAATACCATGGAATCAACAATAGTGTTGAATTAGATGAAAACACTCTTATAAAATCATTATGCAATTCCGGAGATAAATACTCTTTTATTTTGAAAAGAATAGTTCTTTTGAAAAAATATTTTTATAAAACCAGAAGTCAATTAAGATAGTATTTTCATAATTAAATGAGTTATTTTATAAAGATAATTGTTTCCAAAAACATATTATAGAGTGGCCTTGAAAATAGGTACGAATTTGAGAAATTACCTTGAACCGGGCTTGTATTTTTGAATCAATTTTGAATGTTCCTTTTAAAACATGTAACTATCCATAATATATGTAAAGATTTTGGTTTTTAAAAATATATATGATACTCACACAGAACATATGATGAGTACATAACAATACATATGAATTACATCGAGGTAATTAAACAATTAAAGTATCCAGAATGAAAGTGGTTGTTTGGGTGGAAAAACCCATACCTTAACTCCAAACGTGTTCCGCTCTTGTAATTAAGCTCCGGGAATAAGAAATTATACTTGTTAAAAACTTATTTAAGAACATATTAGACATTTATTTCGTTTACCATAGTTAATGTTAGTTCATTAATGTCTTTATTGATAAGTTATTGTATTTAATTTCATCGTTCTGGAGTGTTCGTTTCCTTTATTTTCATATTCGGTTCACTTGTTTTTAAGTAATGGAGTTCATATGGAATGGTTATAAGTCTATGGGATTAGAATTATATATTATTAATGAACATAAATAATTGATAATGGTCATTTTTATCATTTGGATACATGAAATGAGGATGAATCATTAGATGAAAACCACTTCGATTATTCAGTGGTATTTGGAATACTATGAACTAGTTTTGTCATATAACTTAATTATATGTACATATTATGGTTCCTGAATATTAATTAGGTTATAAAACATATATTATAGTCTGGGACAACCATGAATAAGGTTTCATGAATAGTAATGTAGAATAAATTTAATAATGAAACTTCGTCGTCCACGAAGGATATAAATCGGAACATCATGGACGTCGATTCCGTTTATAAAAATAAAAGGGGGGAGTAAGAATATTTAAGATGTTTCTTCCATTCACATGATATAAATACATTATATATATGTTTATGGAGTTATAATGGTCATTTGGATATATGAGGTGAGGAGAGGATAGAAAAAGAAGATAAATTTAAATGAAACCAAATGAAAAAGAATGGTGTCTACCTCTTGAAATAACCACTTTGAAAAAGTCCCTGAGGAAAGGGGTTTTGGTCTTTTGGGACGACCAGAAGCTTCTTGGACGAGGAGAAAGACTAGGAAAAGGTATTTGAGCAGAATTTGGAGGAGCTTCAAGGCTTAGAGGAGTGAAGAGAAGATGGAGTGGTGATGGGTTTTTATTGTGGAAGAGAGGAGTAAATTTTGAATATTTAATTTATGATTTTATTATTTCCATCAAGACAACCAATAGTGTGGTTTCATGTAACCCCTAATAGTAATAAGTGAATGTGAGTTCGAACCAAGTGTCCTTGTATCACTTGTGATGTCATAAATAGTGTATTTAACTAATAATTTGTATACACGGTATTTTATCGTATTTCACTATTCATAAGAAATTCAAGAATTTCGAAAAAATCCAAAAAATTCACCCCTACCATTTTTCGACATGTAGAATTAAAAAGTGAAATCCATTTTTCAAAAATAATTTTCTAAATATTATTAATTTAATTTTTAAATAAGTTCATATTTAATTCGAAAAATAACTATCTTGAAGTGCAATTAGTTTTATGTGACATTGATAAATTAATTAAGACCCCATATCACATTTCCTTAAGAAAATAAAATAACATTATTTTTTACTACTCATAAGGGTCATATTACTATTCATATTACTATTCATAAGGGTATGTTACTATTCACCAAAAATAAAGTTTGTTCTATCAGACTCCAAACGACTTACTGAACACAACTCTAGATAACCATTTTTCGTAATTCAAAACATTGAAGAGGCAAAGTTGTGTTTAATGTTTAGATTATAAAATTTCATTCTATATTTATTTTCAAAACCTTTGGGTCTTAAATCTACTATAATTAATCATACATAGTATCACATCAAAAAACATTATTATTACATTTTATAATTATTAACACAAGAAAAAAAATCAATTCATGGATGCTTAAAAATAAACAATTTTTTGTTAATATGTTTCCCACTAAAGTAATTTAAATAAAAAGTTAATTATACATTTCATATTAAAATAATATCATGAATATTTTAAATGTTATTTCCAGAAACATGATGTCATTGAAAAACACATAAATTAATTATATTATTTCAATTTAAATTCTTCAATGTAATTTAAAATATTAGGAAATTTTATTATTATGAATACGAGGAACATTTAATTTATGAAGAACCCAAAAAACATCATTCTCAGGAAAAATTTATTGTGAATAAAAATTTTTATATAAAAATATAATGATTTAATATATTTCTATTAAAATACAACTTTATTAATTAATGGAAAAAAACATATAAAATATCTGGAAAACACCAATAAAAAGAATACAATATCAAATTTCTTCACATTTAAATCAATTTTCTCCTCTAGTGATCAATTTAACATATTATTTGGAAGAAAATTTATAATTAAAATGATGGATTTATAGTTCCAACAATTAGTTTAGTTACAAATATTTCTTCCCATATATTCAATTATGTAATAATGAATCATTACACTTCGAAAATATGTTTTTTTGAAAAAATACTGGTTCGAGTTTTATAAAGAATATAGAAATTCAAAAAATTTGATGGATTTAGGTATACATAAATTTTAATTCAATTGTTCCATCAAATTTAACATTTTATACATTGTAAAAAAAATTTATAATTAGAATATCAAGTTATTAACCACAACTGGGTGGATGAGTGAGTTCAAGAATTATATATATTCACAATTAGCCAGTCTAAATATTTAATAATAATGATTAAAATCTCAACATAGAATTATGAGTGAATTTATATCTTAGTTAAATGAAAATAATATTATTTTAAATTCATTGAATAATATTAAATCCAATTAATATAATAAAACATTGCCAAAAATTTCTCTAAAACAATTGTTTTCAAGAGGAAATATCACATATACAAATTTCTTGAATCTATGGTTGAATAAAAAATATTGATCTCTTTGAGTGGAATAAAAGTATTGAATTAGAACATAAAATATTTAACAACTACAATTACAAAATAAATATTTCAAAAAATTGAAACATTTTTTGTTTCTTTATCATGAACACCATGAAGTACTGTTAAACAAAAAATATTGACCTATAATACAGACTTATAACCCTATATTATCCTAAATATTCCCATTTATGTTGGAGAAAAGAAAAAAATATACTACTATAATTGATTTTAGAATTAACAATGAAAATTAATGTTTTATGTTGACAAAAAGAATCAAAAAAAGCTTCAGCACTTTCAAAACCATTTTTCAAGAAGATTTTTTAATGAAAATTCCTCTTAATTAATTATACATGAGGATATGTAAAATGGATTAGTATAAGTGGCATTTTTATCACTCATTCTACCAAGTAGTAATATTTTGAAATAGCTTTGAAAACTCTCAAAAAATATAAATATATTTTTAGGGTGTTATGAAAAGCTAAAATTAAAATTAAAAATATTCTCAATATCCTCGATTAATGATATCATAACATCCAAAAAAAATATATTATACTAGAACTTAGTTCCAAAGATAAAAAATACCCCACACACATAATATCCATCCAAGAAATGTTTTTAAATTAATAAAAGGTAAATTAAAAACATAAAATGAACTTATATGGTAGTATAATGAATTTTAAATAGTTATATAATTCATAACAAAATGTTAATATCGAAAAAGACACATCCTTATTAGTTTAAGATTTTTTTTCTTTGTGAAAATTCACTTTTATCACTCACTTTTGGATAGATAAGTATATTGTTCGTATCGTACAATAAATCACCTTCTAGAGTAAAATATATATAAAATATAATCCATTCACTCAAAAGCATTAAAATGATACTCCAACATAATTGATATTATGTGGTAGTGATGTTTAATCCCTAAATGGTTTAGATTAAAATGGGGTGAGGGGTGAAAAAGGAACTATATATGGGAATCAAATAAGGGTTTCACAATACATGGATGAGAAAATTATATATAAATTATTGAAAACAATTATATATTTTAAAACACCCATGTTTTTATATTGTATTTACTAAATTTGTGTCATGTGCTTTACTATAGAAATTTGTAGATGATTCAAATCCCATGAAAAATGATAAAAAAAAATTGCATATTTGAATTTAAGAATATTTGAGATGGATTATAAATGATATATTTTATTGTTGTTGTTGTTTTATAATTTCATTTGATGGATAATTTTATATGACAATTTTTCAACATATATTACTTAGATTTTAATTTATGAATTATGGTATTGTTTAATTAAAATTAGCCCATAATATTAATATAGTAAGATTTATTATCCCAATATATGCGAGATTCCTTTTCAATGATTAAAAGATATCACAGTTGACTGGACTTGGTAGTAGTGTGTGTGCATGAACATGCACACACATAAATGGAGTATAGGCTCGTTGTTGGTTGGTTGAATAGAAGAGGTTCCTTTATAGGAGAATACTAGTATAATGTCATAGAAGAACTTGTTGCAGAATTATTAGGGGTCTTATTTAAGGATTTTTTTTAAAAAAATTGTGATATGGACCACTAATACAACATGGGACCCATTTAAGGCCCTGATATTGTTCCTATGTCATTAATGATATGGATAGAATAACAGACACCTAATCAAATCCATCCATGTCATTTATTCCCTAATTCATTTTAATCAACCTCATGAACCCTACCCATTTTTAGGTGAAAGATTTACTATATATCAATAGTTATCCAACCTCTCTACACATATAAAGGTAATGATCCATAATTGACTTCTGAACGACCTTTAATGCAATCTAGATTTTTCATGTATGAATATTTCAATGAAAAACCTTATTTAAATGAAAAGAATATAAATTATTTGACTCTTTTAGGGATATTGGATTTTGATACGTTAAGATAATCATGAAATAAAGTGTGAGGACGCAATCCATGGTAGAGGATATTTGTGGTAACTATTTACAACTCAATTTTCCCAAGTCATGTGATGGGTCTGAAAGAAAATTTGATGGAAAACCCATGTGTGATCACTACATATCACAAAGTTCATGGGGATACAAAATCTGCAATAAATGAAACATGTGATCACATGATACCACCAATGTTAAATAATATTATGAATGTTAAATCTTCATGTGACCCCAAAGGGATAGACAAGTGACTAACCCAAAATAGGTTTTGTCATCCCCTTTAGTATAGGATATTCATGAACAAACATTCTCACAATCACAATTTTTCATGTGACTCATTGGAAGGAAGTGTCTAAATAATGATACCTTGAGAACATGAAGGAAACAACAAACCATATTCCCATTTTCTATTCTTCCTCCTATTTAAGCGTATACACATGAAAAAATATCTCAATAAATAAGAAATGATCTCATACACCTTTAATTATAAAACCCCCTATAAACCATTAAAAATTTGTAGTAGATATGATAAGGAGATAAGTGATAAGGGTAAACATAAAACAAAGGAACACTTCAAAATATGAGAGGGACAACGAGTAACCAATTTTATAGAAACTCTAAACATAACTATTCTATAAAAGATTGAATGAAATCAAAACCTTTATACAATCTAATGACTCTTTATTAATTACGATATTCCATTTATAATCTCCCTATATCATGAAACTAGGAATAGTCATGTGACAATGGTTATGTTATGGGTTGGTAAAATTTGTCTATGATGGGGAAATCATCTATTGCCTATTAATCATGCAATGCCTCAGTTACACAATGCCTTCATAAAGATTCAGTAATGTGGCCCTGACATGAAATTTGTGGTTCCATGACACTCTCCACGTGGCCTATTTATATGACCCCTGTACATGTTCCATATCCATATGAGAATCATTTAGGGGGTCCTGTAATGTGAACTCTAGGTTATGCGATGGCATTATGCAGCCATGTTCATGTGAACATATTCAATATATGTTTTCAGTAAATATTTAAATGATAATAAAATCAAACACAAACTCATTGTTATGTGAACCCTTGGATATATGAAATATTTGTGGGGACATATCTTGTGAAAACTAGATAAAGAAGATAATTTATGTGACCCTATCCAAACAGCTCAAACATGTGGTCTTTGTAAATATGAATTTACTTATGAAGACCTTTCCTGCACCCACTAATGATTGCATGGACCCCACAAGGCCACAAAATAACATTACATCTACATTGTAATGAAATAATGCAACCATTGTGGAGAAGTTTGGGCTCTTTCATTTCATTCCCAATAGAGGCCTCAATAGAAATATATCAAGGGTCTCCATTCTATAAAAGAATATTAAAAAATATGTATTTTTATGTTTATATTTCTATATAAATTAGATGATAAAGAATGAATATATGACCCATGCATCCAATCAATGTAATCCCATAATTATTTAAACTCATCGGAAAAAATAACCTGTGAGTTTTAACATCCGTCCTCATCCATCAGAAGATGAAGAGTGGGTTTATTCATGGAAAACAGCCTTGGTGTATGATCATAAAATTCTCTTGAACACCTTAAGTCATTATGAATCCATTTGAGGTTATCATATTTCCTTAATACAAGAACTTTTCTTGTATATTTTTTATCACATAACCTCATGTCAATATGTCTTAGAATTTCTTCACTTATATACCTTTCGATAAAATGCCTCCTTTTGTATTCAACATGCATCCGGAGTCCAAAATCTGGTTCTCCATTTAGATTAAACCTAATTGGGCATCCACCGTGGTGTAAGTCCCTAATCTACTAATTATTTCTATCTCATGAAAAATATCCCTATGATTTAAACCCTATTTTCGTACCCACCATCCTGATTGAAAATTATGAACTAGGAGGACTCTCATTCTTATAATAATTAGTATATAAAGGATTCCTTCATATGGATTAATCTTCACACATGATAAACTTTCATCTTTCTTTTCATGTATCCATATTCCTCTATAATATTGTGTTAATTTTATATAGATATCACATTATAATAATTCTTTGAAATGATTAAAACACTACACACATAGAGCCAAATCATCCTTAGGACTAATTGTTATACATTACCCTTGCTGTAAGATTAGTGAGTAATCCCTACACCTTTAATTGAATGTGTTTTATCTTCTTATATTTCTTGTTTCTCATATATATGATGACTCATATGTGCTTATGTAATTATAATGACCATTCCATTATCATAAAAAAAAATATACCCATTTTAGACCATTTTCTTAAGGGTCAAACAAACAATAACTTCAATTTTGAAGGAGTATATTCTTGATGAAACATATCGAGGAATACTCATATGAATAAGTACCCATTAAAAATCAATTATCACTCTATTTCAGGACACAGATAATATTAAAATTATAAATAAATGGTCATTGATTCTAGTTTTCATGAGATATATATGAATCATATATTAGAATATTCTCATATACATTCCTACAATATGACATTAAAAAGCATGGTAAATTGCAATCATATGACTTTAATCTGTGTTAACCAATCTATGTGGGCATTTATTCTTATTCATAGATGGATACATAAGAGGGGTGTTTTAGTTTCAATGAAAATTTATTTTCCCACTCCCCCATTTAAATAACTACATGGATTTCTGATTGTTTTTTTCAAAGGATTCATAGGATTACTTTATCAGGATCAATCCCAATTCAAATACACTAACTACCATATTTTAAAGAGATAAAATGATAAGATCCCAATTGTGGTTACAAAATAAAATATATATAATTTTATAGGATAATAATGGAGGACCTACGATACATGCAGTCATTCACTTCAAAAAATGGATTTAATAAGATCATGATAAAGAAGAAACTGGTCCCTGTTTATTAATTGGGGAGGATATATAAAGTTACCATAAATATATATGAGTGTCCTTTTGGAGATAATAATCCCCCACAACAAAATATGATGAAAATTAGTTTCCATCATCTCAATATTTTTTAGTTCTTAAGCATTAGTGTTGAGTAACCCAATTAACTACCTTCATTTGGAAGGATTTCTTATTGTTCGATATAGTTTTGGGAACCATTGGTTATTTCCAGTACCTTGAAAATATTTTTAGAAACAATCCATGTAAGGAGAATTGGCCTAGATGCTTGGCCTACATGTCGAGGGTAATAAAAGAACTGTTGATCCCAACATGAAAAATTTACGCATCAATACTCAACCCTCTACAATAATTTGTTAGCTCATATTCCATTAACCAATATGTGATCTAGTTAAAAAAATGGTGAACCCAATATAAACTCAATAATATTTTAAGTCTTCACACATTTAAAAATGGGGATTAATTTTTTATCTTTATATATAAAAGAAACTGATCGATGATGCGCTCTTATATGTCTTGTTCTGCTGATTGGTTCAATTTTAATTTCCTCTAGTAATGTCCCGGATTTTCCTTGTAAATTTATTGAAAATTATATAGTATTACATTCGAGACCTTGTGCTGAGATGGACCATGATTCTAAGGTCTCTGGTGACCAAAATAAAATTTTGAACTATTTTATGTACATAAAATAGTGTTTGCGTGTGATTTTATAGAAAATTTAGATAACCTCTAAACGAATACTCAGATTAGAAATATAAGGCCCCAGCCGTAAACCTTACTTAATCTTGAGTTATTACAAGATTACACATTGACGATCTTTTCAGGTTTAGAGTATTATAGAATTAGATCATAAAAATTTCATGACATTCCACATTTAAACAAAGTGGTTACATAAAAGATAGTATTCATTTTTCCCATCAAAGGAAACATTTTTAAAATAAAACATGGATCCTTTCTTGACACTTACTTGACACTATCATCATATCATGTAACCTTCCCTTGACCTGTGAAAAACATTTCAAAAACCTGGGATGAGCATAAAAAGCTCAGTAAGGGTTATAAAAATATGGAAAGGAAACATGAGTTAATATATACATAATAATGAAATTATACTTTACCCATAAAACAAAGGCACTTTAACATACCTCATCAAATAATTAATAAAACATGGAAATCATAAGACATAAAAGGTAACTTGAGGCATTCGTAACATTCTTACGTAGGGAGTGACCCTCTTGGTTATGTTTAGAATACCCACCACAGTATATTCCCTAAATGTCTTCGGAGAAACATTAACATTTTACTCCTTCGTGTTACCCAATGCATTGGAGAGCTATTTTGGGATCACCCGCCCTTAATTTATCATGGAACCACCCGTTTTCATAACAATGCCCATGAACCATAACATAAACATATCACATAAAACATGCATAAATGAAACATAACATTTCCATATTTCAATCACAATATAACATTTTATTATATTGGAATAATGAATCCATTCAAAAAGAAACCATTTCCAAAACCATTTAAAACATTAAATAAAGAGATTTTTGAATCAAAGTTTCCCATACCACCTTGAAGCTTTTAAAATTTTAAACCATTAATATCCATATAAATAAATCCTTAAAACCATTTTTAAAACATGGATATTAATAAGAACAAATAATTAAAACATTTAAAGCGATATTTTGGTTAAAGGGATTTTAACAAAAATAGAGACACTTGAATACAATAATTGAGGAATAACCTATAGTCGGAACTTTATAATATCACGAGAATAAATGTATTCATGATATAATATTCAAAAGGACAGTATATACACCATATAAGAGTGAATTGGGTCATAACAACAATGAAGTATCAATAGAAATGTCAAATGTGATGAAATCCCTTATAAAGAAGGTATCCTTAAATTAAGGATAAATCAATCTCAAAACTATGTGTGACAAACATAAATACACCCAATATAAGTGGATATTAAGTGTAAAACAATAAAATGTCATTCACACATATTCAAAAGATGACATATTCAATAACTACATGTTGAAACAAAGAAATCGAAATTGGGTTAAAAATTTCCCTTGGTAAAATTCGACAGCCTAACGGCATCACTTCAAAATTCAGAAAATGAGTTGATGAGAGATAAAAAGAGCATCTCATCACTTGGACATAAAATTTACATCAATAAGGATATAAAAGAACATATCCCAACATAATATTATGTGAATTAAAAGACATGACAAAAGAAGTCTTTTAAAAAGAGGAGGGTGAAAGGTCCCCTTACCGAGTTGGGTAACTTTCGAAACGTACTCCCCAAGGAAGAAGGGTCATACAATGAAGATGTGAATACCCATAAATGAAATTATACTACACAAAGTTTAAAATAATGTGATTAAATACACCACTCAAATGAAATTGTGGCAAATGTAGCATAAATCTCGCGGGAATAAAAGTGAGATGAAAAATCCCTTACGAAAACTCGGCAGCCTAATGGCGCCACTTAAAACTTCCAAAATGGATTGATGAGAATAAATAGGGTCTCTCCTTATATGAACATAAAAATTACAGTAATATTAATATAAAATAACATCCCAATCACAAGATATATGAGCTTAAAAGGAATGACATAAAAGAGTGTACTTAAAAAGAAAGAGAGGGGTAGGATCCCTTACCTCAAGTCCAACTTGTCTTGTTCGTTTCATTACATTCCTGAATAATAAACTTTGGTCAATTTATAATTGCCTAAGGAAATCCTTTAAAGATTATTATTCAGTTAATATCACATATTATAATGTTATAATAATTTTTTAATAATTTTATTTCATATCAGACGTTTTTGTCGATGTTTGGCACATGAGTCAAAAATGAACTTATTTGAAAAATGATTGTCCATGTAGTTATAAGTAAATAATTTCCAGAATAGTATTAATGATTAAAATATCATATATAACCAGTAAATATTCATTTTATACTATTCCATATCATTTGGATATAAAAACCAAAAGCACCGTTCATGGAGACGGTAGGCCGTACGTACGCATGAACGCTACATTCATTTTTTCTTTGTCATATTAACGGAATTAAAAAAATGATATATATATATATATATATATTTATATTATAATTACAGTATAATATATATGTTATATAGGTCACATATTAACATTAATTTCATTCTTTATATGTTCCATGTATTGCATGTACGAGTCACATCACTTGAGGGGGCGGTAGCCCACACTTCCTCATATTAAATTATCTCATTTACACAACATGAAAAGAATAAAGGTATGGTTTAAATATAAAATACAGAAGAATATAATAGACATAAATACCATATATATAATATATAAAATACAGTGACATCATAATGGCCACCTTTAAAGGTGTTAAAAGAATATTGAACAATCATTGTTTCGTGAGGCAGAAAATCGCCAACCACAGAAACAGTATGTTCTTTAACCATTAGATGAAGGTGTGTGTAAGTGTAGCTCTAATAATTCTTATAAAAACATCCTAGTATATTGAAAATATTGGAGTTGTTACAAAAGAAACGAATAAAAAGAGTTTAGGGGGTTGGAGAAGCAAAATAAAACAAAAGGACACAAGTGAAGACATTACCTTAAAATTGGGTAACTCCCTTTGGTTTGAGCTCAAAGGCTTCCTTGGGAAGACTTCTTCCCAAAGTGAGGCTTAAAGGAGTTATAGAGGGATGTGGAGAGACAAAATGGGCATGGTTTGGCCGAGACAAAGGCTTTGGAAGTGTGGGTAAGGAGGTAGAGGTGGGGGCCTTTTATAAGCGGAGAGGAGGGGCACTCTTGGAAAGTAAGGAAATGTTACATTATTTTAGAATGTGTTTCGGATTTAAATGGTCCCAAATTGATGTGTTTAGAGGATAAGGTGATAAGGGTTCTAAATTCACCCATTAAATAGGTTTTCGACATGTTTAGGTCTAAGATTTTACATTATCATTCTATTTTATTTAAATCGTTAAACAATGAGGTCATCGCTGAATCATCATGATGTGATAAATAATTTAATTTATTTAATGTCTAAAAATTATAAAAAAAATACTATTATGTATGAAATCCTTTTATCTTTCCAATTAATATTTATAGTAAAAAATCTGACTTGTATAACCACATGTAAAAATTGTTTTAGTAAAACAACTCATGTTTGTGTCATTTTAATTTTAACATTAAATAAAAAGGTATTTATGCCATTTTCCTACCAATGTGGCTCCATGGGGTCCCCAAGTTTACCCATAGATTTTCTTGGTCGGCCACGACACATCCAAAGAGGGTAGGACATGTGTCTAGGTCATTTCATTTTATTAAAACATTATTCTTACCTTAAACTAAACTAATTACCTCTAATCGCGATTAAAAACTTAATAAATTACTATTCATCAAAAAATAATTTTAATCCCATTGAACCACATTTCACTTCTTAATGAAAACCATGTATGTTGGATTTATGAAATTCAAAACACAGAGGTGGCCAAGTTTCATTTAAACAAAAAATCAGTTTCTTTAACTACGACTTAGTGGTTTCACTATTCACCAAAAATTGAAGTTCATTAGAAAAATACCAAAACTTCACCCTAAGCTATATTTGATATTCCGAATACAAAAATGAATTATATTTTACAAAATTCAAAACATATAAGTTTCATTAATTAATTTAATAATTAATTCCCGCTGTCAGAGCAAATAGCGTGTTTTTATGAAACAATAACTATCAAAAGATTGACACTAGTTTAAGTCTGATTTCTATGTGAAATTAATTCCAATGACCACAATTGGATTAAATGGTAAAAATATATTCTAATTGAACTTTAAAACCAATTCAAAATATAATCTAATCATATAAATAAATTATATTAAAAAGTGGCTTTGAATTAAAATACAACATTTTTCACTATTCATTAAAAAAAATGAACTTTATCAGAAAAATACCCAAAATTTACACAAAGTAAATTTTGATGTCTTGATTCTAAAGAAGAATTTTATTTTGTCAAATATAACACATAAAATTTTCAAAAAGTGGATTTAAAAGAGGTTCGCCATCAAAAGGTGTTTAATCGACATTTTAATGAATATTAGAATGTTTACGCTTAAAATTGGATTCATTCGCATTTTTAATCCTCTAACATTTATTGTGAAGAGTAAAAATATTTGACAAACATATATAATAATTTTATAGTTAGTTCTGTTCATTCCCGCCATTAAAACGTCTAGGAGTTAACTACCATTTAAAATAATATTATTTTATTATTAGAGTGCAACATAAGATTCCCAAGAAACTCGTTGTTGCGTATTGGATACACCATCGAGCATAGAGTCCCCTTTAAAGTAATATTACTATTTTATTCAAAAATATGGATAAATATAAAAATGTCATATTCTTTATTTACCTGGGGTGTTACATCCTTCCCCCCTTTTGGGAATTGCGTCCTCGCAATTTTAAAATTGACCTTGGAAACATACTTGAAAGTCCCACATCGGAACAAGAGTCGGTAAAAAAATCAATTTAAAATAAAGAAAGATAAGTACAGAGGTCACCCAAGTTAACCCATACTAAGATTCCATGTAGGAAATCATGGACATGGAGGAGAAAACATAGGGTCATGTTCTGATGGAGAGTGATAGTAAACATGTTTAGGAGAAAGTTAACCACAAAAAAATCACAAACATGTGATGGGTTAAATGGTATTCCATTCCCCAGTAGGAAAAGTTAATAGACAACATTTTTGTTTTAATTTTCTCTTTATTGAGGAATTTATTTATAAGGAAACATAATCACTTATCATGTTGACTTTCAACTTTTATTAGATTCCTTACACAAAATCATATTCTCTCCAAAATATGAGCATTTAGGAAGACTTGTTCACATTAAGAGTACTATAATAAACTTCTAGAGAATCACCTAATCCACAAAAGGGAACTATATACTTACCTTGTATTTAGACTCTAACAAAAACCAAAACCAAAAAGGTTAGTACAAGATCAGATAATCCAGAATAGGATAACCCTTTACAAAAAGAAAATATATTCTTAATCTCCAAAATGTTTCCAACAAAACCCAAAGTTCAACGAGGACCATTCGATAAAAAAATTGTCCATAAAATACTTCAAAGTAAAAAAAACTAATATTGAAACCCAAATATTTGAAGGATTTAGTCGCATAGTCTTCCAAGGTACAAATTAACACCTATCTCCAAATAACATCAGTTACTCTTAAAGACTCATATTGAAAAGTAATTAACCTAATCACATATCCTCCATGATAGGTTAATAAATTTGCATAGATAACACAAAATCAGCTTACTATTAATTCATAAAATCATCTAACTAAAAAGAATCAGTCAAACTAACCAGGGATATCACATAGTCCAGTTGTAGGCGATAAATACCAGTCGCACTTTGGTTGTGGGTTCGATTCCCGCAGCTTTGTCCGACGCGACGGGTTGTCACACAGTCTGCGCGTTGTCCTTTTTCCAAAACTGTATAATTCTCAAAACATTCCCCAAAATAAGATAAAATCTTCAAAAATAATCATAACATATTTTAACCTCAAGTTTATCTCATGCCTTTCATTTTCCATCATAACATATAATAACCCATAATTACATCAAAAGTAAGGATCATATAAACCTTAATGGTTACCTTTATAATTATTACCTGAACTTCCACATCGATTGGTGATCTCATACATGATTCATTACAGAACATACCAAGGTTCAAGTGGTTGATCATGACTCCTTGATAGTTGGTTTAGAACAACCACAAGTTTCATCATTGAATCCCCCATTTGTTCTAGTATCCTAATCAGAGAACCACCACAGTTTCCTTCAAACCTGTTGTCTCTTTGGTGCCTGCTAGATCCATCTATTCACCAAAAACAGAAATGTCAGTGTGAGTATATCAATAAAACCATCATGTACTAATGAAGAAGTTAAACACTAAGATATACTTACTCATTCACTTTATCTGAAACTAAGACTCTTTCTGAAATCTTATCCATTAATGTACTGTCACTTATGCTTAGAAAATACCCTAACATCAAAAGTTATCTAAACTGACCTCTGATACCAAATATAAGGCCCCAACCTTAAACCATACTAAATATTGAGTTATTAGAAGATTACACAATGAGGATATTTTTACATTTAGAGTTTTAGAGAATTAGATCATAAAACATTCATTACATTCCACATTTAATCAAAGTGGTTACATAAAAGATAGTATTCATATTTCCCATCAACGGAAACATATTTAAAATAAAACATGGATCCTTTCTTGACACTTCCTTGACACTATCATCATATCATGTACCCTTCCCTTGACCTGTGAATAACATTTCAAAAACTTGGGATGAGCATAAAAAGCTCAGTAAGGGTTATAAAAATATGGAAAGTAAACATGAGTTCATATATACATAAGAATGAAATCATACTTTACCCATAAAACATAGGCACTTTAACATACCTCATCAAATCAAGAATAAAACATAGAAATCATAAGACATAAAAGGTAACTTGAGGCATTCGTAACATTCTTACATAGGGAGTAACCCTCTTGGTTATGTTTGGAATACCCACCACAGTATATTCCATAAATATCTTCGGAGAAACCTTAACGTTTCACTCCTTCACGTTACCCAATGCATTGGAGAGCTATATTGGGCTCACCCGCCCTTAGTTTATCACAGAACCACCTGTTTTCATAACAATGCCCAAGAACCATAACATAAATGTATCACATAAAACATGCATAAAATAAACATAACATTTCCATATTTCAATCACAATATAACATTTTAGTATATTGAAATAATGAATCCATTCAAAAAGAAACCATTTCCAAAACCATTTAAAACATTCAATGAAGAGATTTTTGAATCAAAGTGTCCCACACCACCTTGAAGCTTTTAAAATTTTAAACCATTAAAATCCATATAAATAAATCCTTAAAACCATTTTGAAAACATGGATATTAATAAGAACAAATAATTAAAACATTTAAAGTGATATTTTGGTTAAAGGGGTTTTACCAAAATTAGAGACACTTGAATACAATAATTGAGGAATAACTTTTAGTCAGAACTTTATAAAATCATGAGAATAAATGGGTTCATGATATAATATTCCAAAGGAGAGTATATACACCATATAAGAGTGAATTTGGGCATAACAACAATGAAGTATCAATAGAAATGTCAAATGTGATGAAATCCCTTATAAATAAGGTATCCTTAAATTAAGGATAAATCAATCTCAAAATTATGTGTGACAAATATAAATACACCCAATAAAAGTGTATATTAAGTGTAAATAAATAAAAGTTCATTCACACATATTCAAAGGATGACATATTCAATAACTACATGTTGAACCCAAATAAATCGAAATTGGGTTAAAAAGTTCCCTTGGTAAAATTCGACAGCCTAACGACATCACTTCAAAATTCAGAATATGAGTTGATGAGAGATAAAAAGGGAATCTCATCACTTGGATATAAAATTTACATCAATAAGGATATAAAAGAACATATCCCAACATAATATTATGTGAATTAAAATACATGACAAAAGAAGTCTTTTAAAAAGAGGAAGGTGAAAGGTCCCCTTACCGAGTTGGGTAACTTTCGAAACGTACACCCCAGGGAAGAAGGGTCATACAATGAAGATGTGAATACCCATAAATGAAATTATACTACACAAAGTGTATAATAATGGGAAGTAAATACACCACTCAAAGGAAATTGTGGCAAATTTAGCATAAATCTCACGGGAATAAAAGTGAGATGAAAAATCCCTTACGAAAACTTGGCAGGCTAACAGTGCCACTTAAAACTTCCAAAATGGATTGATGAGAGGAAATAGGGTCTATCATTATATGAACATAAAAATTATAGTAAGAGTAATATAAAATAACATCACAATCACAAGATATATGAGCTTAAAAGGAATGACATAAAAGAGTGTACTTAAAAAGAAAGAGATGGGTAGGATCCCTTACATCAAGTCCAACTTGTCTTGTTCGTTTCGTTATATTAATGAATAATAAACTTTGGTCAATTTAGAATTTCCTAAGGAAATCCTTTATAGATTATTATTCAGTTCATATAACATCTTATAATGTTATAATAATTGTTTAATAATGTTAGTTCATATCAAACGTTTTTGCCGATGTTTGGTACATGAGTCAAAAATGAACTTTTTTGAAACATTATTGTCCATGTAGTTATTAGTAAATAATTTACAGAATAGTATTAATGATTAAAATATCATATATAATCAGTACATATTCATTTTATACTATTCCATATCATTTGGAGATAAAAATGAAAAGCACCGTTCATGGAGACGGTAGGTCATACGTACAGATGAACGCTACTTTCATTTTTTCTTTGTCATATTAACTGAATTAAAAATAAATGAGATATATATATATATATATATTATAATTACAGTATAATATATATTTTATATAGTTCACATATTATCATTAATCTCATTCTTTATACGTTCCATGTATTGCATGTACGAGTCACATCACTTGAGGGGGCGGTAGTCCACACTTCCTCATATGAAATTATCGCATTTAGACAAGAAGAAAAGAATAAAGGTATGGTTTAAATATAAAATAAAGAAGAATATAGTAAACATAAATACCATATATATCATATATAAAATACAGTGACATCATAATGGCCACCTTTAAAGGTGTTAAAAGAATATTGAACAATCATCGTTTCGTGAGGCAGAAAATCATCAATCAAAGAAACAGTATGTTCTTTAACCATTAGACGAAGGTGTGTGTAAGTGTAGCTATAATACCTCTTATAAAAACATCCTAGTATATATAATATACTATTTTTATAACAAAATAAGTGAATAAAAAGAGTTTAGGGGGTTGGAGAAGCAAAATAAGACAAAAGGACACAAGTGAATACATTACCTTAAAATCGGGTAACTCCCTTTGGTTTGAGCTCAAAGGCTTCCTTGGGAAGACTTATGCCAAAATTGAGGCTTCAAAGAGTTATAGAGGGATGTTTAGAGACAAAATGGTCAGGGTTTGGCCAAGACAAAGGCTTTGGAAGTGTGGGTAAGGAGGTAGAGGTGGGGTCCTTTTATAAGAGGAGGGGAGGGGCACTCTTGGAAAGTAAGGAAATGTTACATTATTTTAGAATGTGTTTCAGATTTTAATGGTCCCACATTGATGTGTTTCGAGGATACGGTGATAAGTGTTCTAAATACAACCATAAAATAGGTTTTGTACATGTTTAGATCTTAGATTTTACATTATCTTTCCATTTTATTTAATTCGTTAAATAATGAGGTCATTGCTGCATCATGATGATGTCATAAATAATTTAATTTATTTAATGTCTAAAAATTATAAAAAAAACTACTATTATGTATGAAATCCTTTTATCTTTCCAATGACTATTTATTGTAAAAAATATGACTTGTATAACCACAAGTAAAAATTGTATTAGTAAAACAACTCATGTTTGTGTCGTTTTAATTTTAACTTTAAATAAAAAGGTATTTATGCCATTTTCCAACCAATGTGGCTCCATGGGGTCCCCAAGTTTACCCATGTATTGTCTTGGTCGTCCAAGACACATACAATGAGGGTAGGACATGTTTCTAGGTCATTTAATTTTATTAAAACATTATTTTAACCTTAAACTACACTAATTACCTCTAATCACGATTAAAAACTTAATAAGTTACTATTCACCAAAAATTATTTTAATCCCATTGAACCACATTTCATTTTATAATGACAACCATATATGTCAGATTTTTGAAATTCAAAACACAGAGGTGGCAAAGTTTCATTTAAACAGAAAATCAGTTTCTTTAACTACCACTTAGTGGTTTCACTATTCATCAAAAATTGAAGTTCTTCAGAAAAATATCAAAACTTCACCCTAAGCTATATCTGATATTCCGA
Source organism: Viscum album (assembly GCA_963277665.1). NCBI lineage: Eukaryota > Viridiplantae > Streptophyta > Magnoliopsida > Santalales > Viscaceae > Viscum > Viscum album. The sequence continues at coordinate 1,653,255,890 of OY728137.1, read as the reverse complement.
ATTCAAAAATGAAGTCTATTTTAGAAAATTAAAAACATATAAGTTTCATTATTTAATTAAATAATTAATTCTTGCTGTTATAGCAAATAGCGTGTTTTTATGAAACATTAAGTATCAAAAGATTGACACTAGTTTAAGTCCGATTTCAAAGTGAAATTAATTCCAATGACCACAATTGGATTAAATGGGAAAAATATATTCTAATTGAACTTTAAAACCAATTCGAAATATAATATAATCATATAAATAAATTAGATTAAAAAGTGGTATTGAATTAAAATACAACATTTTTCACTATTCATTAAAAAATGAACTTTATCGGAAAAATACCAAAAATTTACACAAAGTAAATTTTGATTTCCCGATTCGAAAGAATAATTTTATTTTGTCAAATATTACACATAAAATTGTCGAAAAGTGGATTTAAAAGAGGTTCACCATCAAAAGGCGGTTAATCGACCTTTTAATGAATATTAGAATGTTTACGCTTAAAATTAGATTCATTCGCATTTTCAATCCTCTAAAATTTATTGTAAAGAGTAAAAATATTTGAAAAACATAAATAATCATTTTGTAGTTAATTCTATTCATTCCCGCCATTACAACGGCTAGGCGTTAACTACCATTTAAAATAATATAATTTTATTATTAGAGTGCAATGTAAAATTCCCAATAAACTCGTTGTTGCGTATTGGGTACGCCATCGAGCATAGCGTCCCCTTTAAAGTAATATTAATATTTTATTCACAAATATGGATAAATATAAAAATTTCATATTCTTTATTTACCTAGTGTGTTACAAGAAATCTGAGTGAATCATTGCATTCAAAATAGTGTTGTTATACATGTTGGGGCCACACATCGACCATCAATAGTAAATGTTGAAAATAATTTTCAGACATCTTAAAAAAGAATAAAAATTTACATAAAAAGTTTATTTTATTTATTTTAAGCATTTCATAGTGACATAACAAAATGCATCACAAAAATGGGGAAGCCCATTTAATCTCTTAAATAAAGCAGTGTGGAGACACTGCAACACTATAATGAAGTGAAGAGGAAACACATTTTCCTTCCCAAAGTAATTATATAGGAATATATCATTATGTGAACAACCGTATAATTATTATAGTGAGTGAAGAAGGAACTCTCTCTAATAAATGATGAAAGATCGAGAATTGATGAATACAAATTGGATAGTGGATTTTGGATCAATGAATGATTGATTGTCGAGGGATGAAATAATTTTTCTCTTCAATAATGATCGATCCAAACTCTAGGTAGGGGGTTTATTTTTCATAAATTTCATTATTTGTTCTTAAATCAAATGAAGAAGGCGGACTAACCCACGAATATGATGATCTGTAGTTTTTTCATTCTTGTGGGGTGGATAATTTGTAGAATTTAAGGGATTAAAGCATATTTATTTATCCTTGTCATTTCATCCCCCTTTTCACGTGGGCTGAAAAAAGTCTAAAATGAATAAGGATGATGTTATCTCTGAGGGTTTTCTTGTGCCTATTCTTTTATTCACATTCTTCATTCATCACCAGCAGACCCATGTGGTCATGTCAGGATTTTTTTGAGAGTTTTTGAACATGTATGGACCTCATAATTGATGAAATGATGAATTAGAGCCCACAATAGTTATGATGGTAACCCAAGGATCAGAAAGGAATATTGGTTTGAAGAAAAGACCACCACGACGATGGTGGTGGCCTCCAAAAGAAGAGTTATCGGTGGGTTTCCGCATCATCCAACTAGAACACGGTCCAACAGACCATAGGTGAGAGGATTAGACAAACCATTGCATGCTGCATTGATTGGGTGATTCGGTCGTTTGACTGCATCTACCAGGTGGGATGGGCATGACTTACATGTCATGCCTGCCTGCATGAACCAGCCCTGACAGGCGGGCCAGTCTTGAGGAAAACTGGTCTTCTGAGCCACCCGATGGGTTGGACCACACAGCCCAGTGGGCCATATTCTATCATCCTAATGGGCCTCACTAGTACGAGTTGGCCCATACCCAATATGGTCAGGTTGGATCTTCCGAACCGGGCCCGGTTGGGTCGGCCCGACTAAGTCAAGTCGAACCCAGACTTATCCTTCCCCCTTTTACTAAAATTCTCATAACTATCAACCTGTGCATCCATTTGATAAGTGGTTTTTTGCATTAGGATCCCCACATTGATGTGATCAATTAAAAAACTCTACATGATTTTTCAAGGAGGTTGGAGTATATCCCAATGGCTCGAGGTGTAGGTGCTCTTGTAGAATGAATGCTAAGAGCAGAATCATGAGGCTAAGTCCCATGTGGAGTATGTCTCATGAGGACTATGTCATTCATATAGTAATTCTCTAGTGAAGAAATAGAGTAACTATCCTTTTAAGATGTGGAGTCAGTCTCATGAGAAGACAAGAGTTAAGTATCTAGTGAAGATGCATAGTAGGTATTCGGTGAGGATGTGGAGTAGGTCTCCTTTGAAGATGTCAAGTGGTCCCTTAAAAAGACGCAGAGTATGTCTCCTATGAGGTTGTATAATAGGTCTCCAACATGTAAACAAATTAGGTCTCTTGTGAAGATGTAGATTAGGTGTGCTATGAATATGTGGAGTGGTTCTCGAACAGAGACTTCATTTCTCATGAGATTCTAATATTCATGGAAATTATTTTTTATATTCATGTTACATACATGTACATAGTGTCAGTTGAATCTAGTGACTATGTCGGCTATATCATGTTTATTTTATTTTTCAGTTGTAGGGTCCCAATGAAGTATTATTTATACTCACCCCTACATAGGATTTTCCAGCATGTGTTGTGTCTTGTTCAAATAATAGACATCTTTGACGGAGTCCTTGGTGGGCTGGAAAAAAGTGGTGCTTCAGGGTAACTTAACAGATGTGGTACATTTCAATGACATTCAAACATCTTATTGTACCTAACTTTTTGGTAGGGAATTAAAATGATGGAATTCTCGAGATTTTACCCTTTTCAGTTTTGGTTGGGCTTGTTCTAGAAGCATTTACCTTTTAGTTTTTTACTCCTACCCTTAGTGGTTTTATTTGTGGGATGCATACATGTTTACTGAGTGTTTTATATTTTTGTTTCTTTTCATGGATACAAGTGTGTGTTTGTACGGGTACTTAGCAAAATGAAATGACTTTGTGAGATATGACTACTTAGATCTAGTCACCAGCCCCCGACCTATGGGAGGCTAGCTTCGGGTAGTTACGGAATGGGCCCTTAGAGATGGTTTATGATAGATTGGTATTAGAGGGACGTCGATTTTATTTTTGTCCTAGTGAAATAATGTTAAAGTTTTTTGATTTCAGATTTTAGGATAGGGAGTCTAGTGTCTGTGCGGTATCAAACCTATCCATAAACCAGAATCATGAATTCTTATTTTCATCATGGTACATGAAAACACTAGTTGCGTGAATCATTTAAGAATTGTGTATGTTCTCATTCCCTTCTTGAGTTAGTGTTAGATCCCCAGGTATACTATATTGACTATAGTAAATCAGGTTCTATTATAGGATGCTCCCACATAGGCATCCAACTAGGATTCTCGGTTGCATCCACGAGTATGATCCATCAAGTGATAAGGTGTCATTGTAGGGACCGTTTCCATAGATAGAAACTCCTAGTGGTGTCCCAGTGATTCCATCACCAAAGAGCAGTAGTTTCTAGTGAAATTACTAGTATAGGATACACGTTGCCTCATGGTGTTTCCTAATTTTTAGAGATAGAAACCCCCTAGGTTCTAAGGTGAGAGAGATACTTAGGTATCTGAGGATTTTATAGAGGGGGTTAAATGAGTTTTCTGCCTAGTAAGGATGCATATTGATTAGATTGAGGTCCTATCTGCAAGTCTTCTATAGAGACCGATAGAGATATAATGGATCATGGGGATGCAGACACATGATGAGGATGCACTCGCTTGGGAAGACATTGAGTACCTATTCAAGGAGGCGTGCATTCCAACAACATCACACTCTATACATATAAAATATCTATTGTACCTAAAATATGACAGCCTTATAGTAACAGAGTAATCATCAAGATTCAATGATCTTTCTCATTACTCTACAGACATGGTGTGTGACCAATTCGTTTGCCCTTAGACTATTGAGTATGAACTATTCAAGGAGTTCTGGGTGTCAATGATATCTCCTAGTATTTATAAACTTGTCGGAGTGACAGATAGAGCTCTAATAGTAGAGATATATGTTGTAGATGTGGTAGAGGTGGTGGAAGCTACCTCCAGGCATTAGGTAGATGAGTCTTTGGTATTGTGTACCCGGTAGCTGACATAGGGGACCAAGATGGCCCGAAAGTCCACAGGATGACCCCAAGATGTGGGATCGGTGGTGTGGGTCTTCTAGGGAAGTACAGGTCGGATGAAGGAAGGGTTGTGCTACACTTGAGATGGCTAGGGATATATGGATAGTGATTGTCTGAACATCCAAATAACCAACCAGGAGACATTTGAGGGACTATCAAGGTAGCAGTGGAGGCAGGAACATGGAATTCCACAAGGTGACAGATTTGGAAGTTGAGAAAGATGAGTGGTAGGAGGTGGACAAAGGTTCGAGGAACTACCACCACCACCCCCATGTGGTCCACCACGTGCATAGCGAGGAGGTGGATAGGGGAGAGGCCATCTCCAGACAATATAGGTTTAGGTTCCCAAGAATATTGGGATGATCTGAGGTATGATCTATTAATTTTCGGCCCAAGATGTAGTTTTTATAGACGCATGTTCCAATCACAATTTTTCACCACAAACCTTGTTCGATACATAGAGATTCCATTAGAACTATTGACTTGATCCCTACGCTTAGAGACTCATATGAGAGGAGATTCAATGATCACAAACTGGTTCAGAAAGTGTACCCTTACACATCAGGGTGAGATTTTTTATTAGTTTATCTTGGTGGTTGTGATGAGGCCTTAGGACACTATAATTGGTATGGAATGGTTATCCACATTTCATTCATAGATTGGATATATTAGGCACATAGTTTGGAGTGTCTATTGAGATTGGATCAAGTATCAATTTGTCAGAAAAATGGATACACAAGCAGTGTAAGGAGGAATTTCTCATAGAAAGGTACATCTGATCAAACATCAGTTGTCAAGCTTGAACATCAGCGTAGTGGAAGATATGAGTCCTTATTTTCCTAAAATGGTGCATGATTATGAGGAATTATTTCCAGAATATGTTACAGGACTACCTCATCATATGTATGTAGAGTTCTATATTGACTAGTACACTAGGAGGGCACCATTATCTATACCGACATATTGGATGGCTCTCTCAGAGCTTTGTGAGTTGGGGGTATAATTTTAATAATTTTATAGGAAGTACATCATGAGTCCAACTATTTCAACATGGGAAGCCCTAATATTATTTTCTTATATGGAATATGGAATCCTGAGTCTATGTGAGGACTTTTGGAACCTGAACTAGGAGATCATGAAGATCATGTATCCACTACCATGGATTAATGACAACTTTGAATAGTTTAAGGGAACACTATTTTTTCTTGAAGATAGACCTCATATTAGGATATCATGGGAATCATGAACATGATCTTCCCACCATACCAAGACTAATTTGTAGTGGTCTTTATAGAGGACATCCAAGTGTACTCAGCATTCAAGGAGGAGAATGCGATGCACTTGAGGATTTTACTAAACATATTATGAGAGCACTAGTTTAATGGGAATCTCTAAAAGTAACAATTCTGGATATGAGTCTTCCAATTTTAGGGAAATTTCATTTCAGAAGATGGAGTTGTTGTAGATTCGGAGAAGATAGAGGCATTCTCTACTTGGGATCCACCCAAGAGTGTTGCTGAGGTGTAGAGTTTCCTTGGGTTGGCTGGGTACTATCAGAGGGTCATGCCAACCTTTTTGAGATTAGCATCATCCATTATATCATTTACATGAATGTGGAAACTATTTGTGTGTATGGGGAAGTTCTATAAGTGATTTCAGTAGTTGAGGTAGAGATTGAAGAGCACTCCCATCTTGAGAAATCCCTAGGAGGGTGTTCAATATGTGGTATTCTACGACGCATCATGAACTAGGCTTGGTTTTGTCTTGCTGTAGGGGAAGTGGTTAATTATTATATTTCTTGGTAGTTGAGAGCACATGATAAGAACTATGTGTCCCACAATCTATATTTCGAAGTGGTAGTCTTCACATTGAATATGTGGTTACAATACCTTAGGGGGGAGTGGTTTATCATCTACTCATACCAAAAAAATTTCAATTTTATATTATCTAAGAAGAATATGAATGCGATACATACTAATTGCATGGAGTTCCTCATGGACTATGACTTTGATATTGTCTATACTCCTGGGTAGGGGAATTTGGTAGTAAATACTCTCAATAGGTGATCAATTTCACATATATTGAATGAGGAATCATATCAGTTTTCCTTATTGGGGATATCCTTCATCCATAGAGATGAAGATTCCTCTCTCTAGTCAATGATAGTTACCCATACACTCTTATAATAAGTTAGGGAGGCACATCATATAGATACAAACTGTGAGACTACATGAGCTTAGATGTCCATAGGGAATGCACCTGATGAATATTCGAAAGCTGGGGAGAACGTTTTTCTTTTTAGAGGATGCAATGTTATACAAGTGATGTTATGAGAGTAGGTGATGATGAAGTTCAATATTTCCCATTTGGTATTACATACAAGTGTGGAAAAGATGTACCAGTACCTCTAATGATAGTTTTGGTTACTGGGGATAATGAAGGCAGTGGCATTGTTTGTCTCTAATTGCCTCGCTTGTCAAAAAGTGAAGGAAGAGCACCAGTTTGTGGTGGGTCTAACTTGATCCTTTGTGGTGTGAGAGTGGTTTTGGGATGGATTATCATTGTACTTCGTGAAAATTTTACAACATATGTCCATGGGGAATGATACCATTTGGGTGATCATTGATAGACTCACCAAATCAGCCCACTTCTTAGGGATTTAGGAGAAGGGTTTAGTTGAGATATTGGAATTCCTCTAGGTACAAGAGATAGTTAAAATCCATACAGTCCCATTGATGATAGTCATTTTTTGTGATTCTTGTTTCACAGCATGTTTTTGGAATGGATTTCAGGAGCGGTTTGGGACTCAGTAGAACTTGAGCATAGCTTTCCTCCTGATGAAGGATCTCCAGATTAAACACACCATTCAGGTCTTACAGGACATGATATATGCCTGCATCCTTGATTTTTGTTGTAGTTGGGGGGAGCACCTACCTATGGTGGATTTTTCATACAAAAACTTATACCACTCTATGAATGGTATAGAATCATTCAAGGCCTTTTACAGGTGACTCTACAGGTCCCCACTTTAATACAAAGACCCTAGATGGTAAATTCTCTTGGGACAAGTGTTGGTGCATGATACAACAAAGAAGGTGTAGGTAAACCAAGAGTAGATGAAGACTACACAGAGCTGTCAGAAGTCCTATGATAATATAAATTTTATGACCTTGGAGTTCAAGGAGGGAGACCATGTTTTTTGTTACATCTCTCCTAGACAAGGTATACATAGATTTGTTTGGGGTAAAAAGTTATATACATGGTTCATCATAACTTTTCTGATACTGTGTAATGATGACAAGGTGGAATACTGATTGGATTTACCTCTACTATTAGAGTAGGTGTACAACATCTTCTATGTATCTAAACTGAGGATATATGTGCATGACCCATTGAACATCATCGACTAGGGAAATCTAGACATTGGCGATGGGGATACATTCATGGAGTACCCGGTAGAGATTGAGGAACAAAACGAGAAGAAACTTTATGGGCATTATATTCTTTTAGAGCATGTTTGGTGGGAGCATCAGAATCTCTAGGAGAGAACATGGAAGCAGGAGGATCATAACTATGATCAGTATCCCCATTATTTTTGTTTATCCCATGTTTTGGATTTTGGGTACGTAGAGACCTAAGGTGGGGAGAACACAATGTCTCATATTTTCCACGTAATTTTTTTGAAAATTTTATGTGAATATTTCCAACACCAGGCACTAAGAAGACACATAATTCTAAAGCCTGAGGTGCCTGTATGAAATTTTTTAACTATTTTAAGTAATTAAAATAGCGTGTGTGCATGGTTTTTTTGGAAATGTGAGATAACATCTAAAATAGTACTTTGATCTAAAATCAGGGTCACCATTGAATTCATAATAATGGGTTTCACCTTAGAGGGGACTAACATCAATATTCATGAGTATATTGTAGAAAATATTTTTTGTAAATTTTAATGAAGAATAAAAAAATATAAAATGATTAATTTTTTATTTTTAGAATGTTGAAGTGACGAAGTGACACTATGTCCCTAAAATGGGGAAAAATATTTTTTCTCTAAAAGGAAGCATTATTTTAATGCTACAATTCTGCAATGCAGGGATGGGGAAACATGATTTACTTACCTCCACAATTAAATAAGAATTCCGGATTAATTGAACAACCATGGAATTATTATAGCCAGCTGTGAATGAACTATATCCAATGAACGTTGGAAGATCTAGAATCGACGATGTCAAATTGGAGAATGGAATTAGGATCAAAGATCGACTGATCGACGAGCAATGAAACCACATCACCCTTTTTCAATGATTGATCCAAATTCCATGTAGGGGGTTTATTTCTTCATGAATTTCCTTCCCCATTATTAAATCCAATTATGAACATGGAAAACCCATAACAGGTTGATCCATAGTTCAATCATTCTTGTGGGATAGTTAATTTTCACGATTTAAGAGATTAAATATTATTGATTTATCCTTGATGATTCATTCCACTTTTCTAACTGTACTAACAAAAAATGAAATTTACAGGGTCAATTTTATCTCTAAGGTTTCTCCTTTGCATATTCATTTACCCTCATTCTTTATGCTTCACATACAGACCAATGTGTTCATGATGGGATTTTGTAGGAGGTTTTGAACATGGCCAAACCCTCAGAGTAAAGACAAGACGAATTGGATCCCACAAAAGTGATGGTGGTAATCCCAGAATTGCAAAAGAATTATTAGTTTGATAAACTGACTAACAAGGTGACGATGGCTCGCAACAAAAGAGGAACCATCTGGAAAAGCAGGCGGTGGTGCTTCTATCCAACAGCAGGCTACCTCCAGCACGATGGCCATCAGTGACGCGGTCGTGGATGGTGATCGCGAGACACAACCAGGGAATGCCGTGATAGTATAGACTGGTGTTGTGGTGGGAAACTGTGATGGTCGATGGGCATGCAGTCTTACAGACCATATGTGGGAGGATAGGAAGCCACGTTGACTCGGTGATGTAGTAGTATGACCACATCTAGTAGTTGGAAAGGGCGCAACCTACATGGGAGAGTAGGGATGGAAAAACCTAAATCCACAAAACATGATCATATGGTTTAGTTTCCCAATGGGAATAGCCTTCGGGCCAGGATAGTTTAGGCTGGTCGAGACCTGACCAGGTCAGGTTGGACCTGGACCCAAGTGACCCCTATTTACTATGATCACTACTGGAAAAACAGGTATTTGCGACGGGCTATTTGCGAAGGGATCCCGTCGCAAATAGCCATTTGCGACGGGGTCCCGTCGCAAATAGCCCGTTGCTGAAAACGCCGTCGCAACTAAACTTATTTGCGACGGGACCGTCGCTAAAGCCATTTTTTGCGACGGGCATTCTCCCCGTCGCAAATAGTATTCCGTATTTTTGCAAAAAACTTTTTAAACAGTTATTGCGACGGGCCCGTCGCAAATACCTTTTGCGACGGGACCCGTCGCAAATAGTTTTTGCGCCGGGCCCGTCACAATAACGTTTTTTTTTAAAAAATAAAAAAAATTAATAATACTAGTATTTGCGACGGGAACCGGGACCCGCCGCAAATACTATTCATAGTATTTGCGACGGGACCCGTCGCAAATACTCTTTTTAAAAAAAAATAAAAAATTATTAATAATATTAGTATTTGCGACGGGCATAGTATCCCGTCGCAAATACTATAAAAAAATAAAAAAAATAAATTATTAATAAATTATTTTAATTAATATAATAATAGAATTATAATTTACAAATGAAAATAATAAATTATTTTAATTACTATAATAATAGTAGAATTATAATTCAAAAATAAAAATAATAGAATATTAATAAATAATTTAATTAATATAATAATATTATAATTATAATTCATAAATAAAAAAAATATTAATAAGTTATTTTAATTAATATAAAAATAATAGAATTATTTTACATTCAGATATTAAAATAATTCAAGTATTACAAAAAAATAATTAAATTATAATATTATAAAATTTTAATATATATATATAATTTTATTATATAAATAAAATTTTAATATATATATAAAATTTAATATTATAAAATATAAATATTATTATTATTCATATTAATATTGTTATTTAAAAATATAATATTATTAATATTTTATAATGAGACAGAAACTACGAATAGAAAAAAAAATATTTTGATTTCACAAATTTTATAACAGAAATACAAACTCTAATCTGTAGGAGGGGGGAGGGGGGAGGTGGGGGATCTGCAGATGGTGGTGAGGGAAACTCCATCCCTAAAGCATGAGTGAGTCGGCGCATGTACTCCATCTGCTCCTGATGCTGCTGCTGCCACCGACTCGTCTGCTCCTCGTACAGCTGCTGCTGGCGTCGACGCTCCTCCTCATGCTGCTGACGCATCTGCTCCTGCTCCTGTCGGAGACTCTCTATCTGTGCAGTCTGAGATCGCAACTGCTCCTCATACTGTGTAGAAGAAGATGCACGAGCTCCTCTCGAGCTGGACGCCGACATCGCAGCACTGCCATAATAATCTCCGGGAGTCAGTCGAGAGCCGATACCAACTACCCGGCCCTTCTCGAAGGCATACTGGGTGGCCTGCATCCATGCCGCCTCATCAAACTAACGGGCAGTGGTCTGATCTGATGCCTCGGCCTGACTCTCAGGCCGGGCCTGTGCCGCTGCAGCCTCATATGACTCCTATAGTTGCAATTTAAAATTAAAATTGTCAATATATTATATGCAGTTGATTTTTAAACTTGAAAACAAATAATACTGACCACGATGTGATGCTGACGATCACCTCTGAGCTCCCCAGTAGCAGGATCACTATACATCCTCCGATATACGTCGTACTCTGTAATATCGGGGTGCTCGACAGCCTATAAGAATAAAAAATAAACTGTTAATATTTATAGTTATATAAAATATTTATAAATAATGTACGTACCAGATGCTGTCTATGAGTACTGAAAGAACGACTCCCAGCTCAATGAGTCACCTCCTGCCTCCCCCGATTCTGCCTCCCCACCGATGATCTCCTCTGAAAGGAACCACTCAACCAGTACGCACATAATCTATCCCATACATGGGATGAAATGTACTCTGGTCGGTGTGCTCTACATGACTCATCAAAATCTGACACTCCTGCTTTCTTCATCGCAGCTTTTCTTAAATTGTGCAAAAACTGACGAAGGCGATCAGGCATGGCCACCTCCCATGCCTCGTGGATGGCGTCACGCATGGTAATTATTGGTAATTATTACTAATTATTCCTAATTATTTGCAATTATTTGCAATTATTGGTAATTATTACCAATTATTGGTAATTATTGGTAATTATTGGTAATTATTCCTAATTATTGGTAATTATTCCTAATTATTACTAATTATTCCTAATTATTTGCAATTAATCCTAATTATTTGCAATTATTGGTAATTATTTGCAATTATTGGTAATTATTGGTAATTATTCCTAATTATTACTAATTATTCCTAATTATTACGAATTATTCCTAATTATTACTAATTATTATTAATTATTCCTAATTATTACAAATTAGTGGTAATTATTACAAATTATTGGTAATTATTCCATATTATTGGTAATTATTCCAAATTATAGCTAATTATTCCTAATTATTGCTAATTATTCCTAATTATTGCTAATTATTCTTAATTATTGCTAATTATTGCTAATTATTCCTAATTATTGCTAATTATTCCTAATTATTCCTAATTATTCCTAATTATTGCTAATTATTCCTAATTATTGCTAATTATTCCTAATTATTGCTAATTATTGCTAATTATTCCTAATTATTACTAATTATTCCTAATTATTCCTAATTATTACTAATTATTCATAATTATTACTAATTATTCCTAATTATTACTAATTATTCCTAATTATTACTAATTATTTCTAATTATTACTAATTATTACTAATTATTTCTAATTATTTGCAATTATTTGCAATTATTGATAATTATTGGTAATTATTGGTAATTATTGGTAATTATTCCTAATTATTCCTAATTATTACTAATTATTACTAATTATTCCTAATTATTTGCAATTATTCCTAATTATTTGCAATTTTTCCTAATTATTTGCAATTATTCCTAATTATTTGCAATTATTGAGAAATATTACTAATTATTGGCAATTATTGGTAATTATTGGTAATTATTACAAATTATTACTAATTATTGGTAATTATTGGTAATTATTACAAATTATTGGTAATTATTGCAAATTATTGGTAATTATTGCAAATTATTGGTAATTATTGCAAATTATTGGTAATTATTGCAAATTATTGGTAATTATTGCAAATTATTGGTAATTATTGCAAATTATTGGTAATTATTGCAAATTATTGGTAATTATTGTTAATTATAGGTAATAATTGTTAATTATAGGTAATTATTCCTAATTATTGTTAATTATTGCTAATTATTGTTAATTATTGTTAATTATTACTATTTATTGTTAATTATTCCTAATTATTACTAATTATTCCTAATTATTACTAATTATTGTTAATTATTACTAATTATTTCTAATTATTACTAATTATTGTTAATTATTACTAATTATTCCTAATTATTACTAATTATTGTTAATTATTACTAATTATGACTAATTATTCCTAATTATTACTAATTATTGGTAATTATTACTAATTATTACTAATTATTGGTAATTATTACTAATTATTAATATTTATTCTTAATTATTAAAAATTATTACAAATTATTCCTAATTACTATTAACTATGAACCATACTAATAATTTAAATTTATTAAGTAAGAAAACAATATAAACATAATTAAATTACAACTAATCAAAAATAATTGAAATTAATACAAAATTAAAAATAAATATTAAATTAAAATGAAAATAAATACCTTGAAAATTGATGAGCTCTGATCGTTCTTCAAAACTTTAATAACAGCTCCGAAGAAAAAAATTAAACTGAACAAAAACTCAAATTTAGAAATAGAAATTTTAGAGCAGAAGAAGGTGGAGAATGAGAATGATTTGAAAAAAACGGATGGGGGTATTTATAGGTTAGCTTATTAGCGACGGGTCCATTTGCGACGGGATGCCCGTCGCAAAAAGTATTATTTGCGACGGCGCCGGTCGCAAATACCTTCGCCCGCATTTATTACGGTCAACCGGTAAATAGTTATTTGCGACGGGTCCCGTCGCAAATACCTTTTACCGCCGCCGGTTATTTGCGACGGGGAAAGGCTTCCCTGTCGCAAATAGTTTTCCCCGGATTTGGCGCAAAAGCCCGGGAAAACTATTTGCGACGGGATAGGCTTCCCCGTCGCAAATAGTTTTCCCGGGCTTTGGCGCCAAATCGCGGGAAAACTATTTGCGACGGGCAAGCCTATCCCGTCGCAAAAGACTACTTATTTGCGACGGGTAAAGACCCCCGTCGCAAATAAGTTTTTAACGGGACTATTGCGACGGGATTTATTCCCGTCGCAAATAACCCGTCGCAAATACCCATTTTTCCCGTAGTGGATTCCCATAACTCTCAAACAATTCTTTCTTTTGAAAGAAATTTTCATTATTTAGATTCTCACAATAGGGAAGTCTTTTTGAGATATTCTCTGTGAGTTTTCATGGTGGTTCGCATATGACCTATTGTATTGAGGTGTATGTTCTCCCAAAATAAGCACAGTATGAGTGGAATCCTATGGCTATGTCCTACACAGAGTATGTCTCCTGAAAACTATTACATACACAGAGTAATTACCCTGAAAAAACACGGATTATGTCTCCTACAATGACATAGAATAAGTCTCTTGTCAATATTTGGATTAGTCCTCCTATGAATATGTGGAGTAGGTCTCTTGTGATGATGTGGAGTAGGTCACCTATAAAGATGCATATTAGTTATCTTGAGAAGATGTAGAGAAGGTCTCCTGAAAATATGTAGTCTGAGTCTACTATAGAGACAGTATGTGTCATTATATTTGAATATGCCCAAAAACTCTTAATTATATTCATTCTATAAAAATGTACCAGTTGTGAGATGACTGTAGTGGATTGGCCGATTGTATATTTCATTGAGGTTTTTTATGGGTTTTGGGTCCCAATTGAGTATTACTTTTGTCACCCCTTCACGAGATTCACCTACAAATCTCGTGTCTTCTGCAGACGATCGACAATTTCAATGGATTCCTTGGTGGGAGGGAAACAGGTGGTGATTCAGGGTGACCCATCAGACTTGGTATGATTCAATGAAATTCATATAACAGAAATATTACTACACTTCATATTGTGTTTACTAGTAATGTAATTCAGATTATTTCACCCTTTTTAATTTTGGTTGGGAATGTTCAGTCATAGTTTATTTTTCAGTTTTGTACTATTACACTCGGTGGTTGTCATAGTGGGATGCATAACTATTAACTCAGTGTTTTTTTGTTTCAGTAATATTGCATGGAGATGGGTGTGTCTGTACATGTACATAGAAAAATGAATCCCCTTTGTGGGATATACTTACTCGACGCTAGTTAACATCCCCTAGCCCATGGGAGGAAATATTAGGGTAGTAAAGGCATGGGCCCCGAGGGATGGGTCATGACACCAACCCATGATTTTTAGGGATCCTTAAAAAATGGAATCAATAGATTTGAAAATGAGATCCAAGAAGATTTTATATGATGGTACCATGGAACATCTCAAGATACCTCACAGAAAAAGTTGTCAAAACATTTTATTCCATGGTTTCCACTGGAAATAGTGGCCCCATGGCCCTGACATATTTTTTCAGCAATCCAGAACCATAAATTCTAGTTGGAAAACATCCTTGTCTGAGTATACAATCTAAAAAACAATTTACAATGTTTGGAGCATTCCCAAAAAATATTACATAGAATAAATAACCATAGTATTTATTATACTCAACAATCATAAGGGAAATTTTTTTCCCCGGTTTCCATGTATAAATTCTTTGTGAGATTATCCCTAGAGTGTAGAAACACAAAATATACCTATATTATGGTGGTGGAAGAGGACACCACAATGTAAAGGAAACCATATAGGATCTTTATATGTGGGATCCTACTGACCATAGTCTTCTCCCTATCCAACTGGCACTAAATATAAAAGAGGTTATAGATAATTTTGTTCATTACTCAACCAACAAAGCTAGAACATGAAAAAGGGGAGCCCATTGAGGGAAGTTGACCTATGCATCTATATAGAAGACCCTTATCCATACTATTACTCGTATCTCTAAGGTCCATCAATGCTTTCCAACAGTGTCCATGGCCAATTCAAAATCAAAACTGACCCGAGGATTTAAGAATCATCATAATTAATATTTGTGACTCATGAATCCCAAAGAGAAACTAGTCCCAATGGGATGCGAGATTTTTCTATCATTTTAACATGTGGTTCATACCCATTACAAGATTCCACCCCAATATGGTACAATGTGTATGGTTCCACCAAAATATATAATAGTAAATGACTCCAAAACTCGGATAATTCACTAAAGAAGATCAATAAATCACCATTGAATCCATTATCATGGTATCAACTCAATTTAAATACATTTCACTTGGACATAATGAGCACACTATCAAAAAGTTTGATTGGACACTACTACCATATTCCCATCCCAAACAGGTTATCTCATCCTCTTCCCTATAAATTAGTGAATAATGGTTTGATAATACCTTTCTTACCTCTACAAGAGGCACAATTTACCACAATTATGATTTAGAGTGAAATGTTAAGGGATCATATGCTTAATGTCTATAAATGATCTATTATCATGTTCCCACACTGGAACATCCATCATCATCCTCCCATATATTGATTGAAAAAGTAATGATGTCATCATATCTTTTTCCAATCATTGCTTTTAGGATGGAGAAAAATATATTCTAAAGAACAATTTACATATAACTAAAGACATAGTTTATAACTCAATGAAATAAGTGTAGGAACTCTTCTAGTACATTTTCTTTGAGATGACATACTCGCACCCTCCTTCTACTATTCTCCATATGACAAGTTTTTCTGACCACAGGGATAAGGGAATTTTTAAATTCCTCACCCACTCATCATGAATATTTTGGACATTAGTCCTCCTCACCAAAACACTAGGGTTTAGGGAATTTTCATTTTTTGAAGTCCCCCATCACATGCAGGTGGGAAGATTTCCATATTTTCCACACCATCATCAGGAACATTTTTTATTTTATTTCACCTCAGTAGTATACATAATTTTTCTAGGTGGGCCAGAGTATTATGATCTATGAGAGATATCATCCACATATCATCCCCCACTTCCTTAGCATCTAAAATTGAGTTGATAGAGATCAGGGAACCACATAAAAGATAATAAATTCATCCTTGCCCCTATACTGATTAATTAATTCCTAGAATATAAGGGTTATATCATTATCATTTATCTCTTCATGAATGAAAATTATAGGTGTATTCCTTACATTCAGATCATTTATCTAGGTACTTTTCCTATTCCATTATCAATTATTTAGTGAAAACCAATGAAAAAGGACATTAAAAGAGGCATAATTGAGAGGCTACACTAATTAATAACCCTACCACTAACACCAAGAAAATAAAATTGTGTGTTTATTTGACATAATGTATTGGATTTAGAAGAAGATATATGATGTGATTTTGGATCCACTAACAACCAAATATATACTTCAGTTATGCAGGCACATTGAATAGTACTCATAATCAATGGAATATAATATGGGAATCCTTTCTATTAGTAATATATGAAATAATTTTTGTTCCCTTATTAATGATCATGTGGATGAAAATTTAAAATTTTAAATGGAGAAATACAAAGTAATTATTTTGAGGAAGTAGAAATGATTCACGATCTCAATTAGTTTTCTTATCATTGGCACATGGGGAATACAAATGAAGAATGAATTCCATTGTAGGGTTGTCTCTAGAATAAAGTAGATGATTCATTTATAGTGTGTTATAATCCAAAAAATCATGAAAATTTCACGATGGTTCACCTTGATCCATCAGAAAATTCTCATTCCTGACAAGCTATATTAGAACCCACGTCTTTACAGTATGAAATTTAACTCTCTGGTCCATGTACATACCATATAAAATCTAGTTGAATGGTATAAGTCCCAGTAACATGAAATTAAACTATATGAAACATTTATCACATAATTTATGACTTTAATATCGATAGTTGTTCTCATTATAGAAACATAAAACATGATACACATCAACATAATCCGAAAGGCCTTAAAACATCATAACACATTTTCATAATTTAATCACATTAAACTACATGAAAATAGGTCAATTTTTAGGAAATACCAACCTATTTTTATTTGAGATAAGTATATACATAAATCATGCAATTTATAGGTTAAACTACACATCCTATGTTTTAAACAACACTAGAATAAAGGCACCTAACCTCATCTTAACATCAAGATCTCATCTACATCTGGTTTCCATCTCAGTTTAGGACACCTATACATTGATAATTCGTTGTACATGATCCATATCTATATATAAAATAATATTACCTCATCATTAAGTGATTTTTAGATATTCATGGTGACTATATAAAAGAAATATGGGTGGATTGATTCACATTCCATTAGGATATGTATTACCAAATGGATCTATTATTTTAGGCCTAACCATGATTATTTTTTACTCACAAACATGTACATATATCATAGTAAAATATGTGTAAATATTCTTAATCATGTTAAAATATGCATATCTCAACACTTTCAAATTTTTTCAATCTTTTATGGTCGAATTGACTTCCCAGTTATGTCTTGTTTTTCATTTAGAGCATGGATCACATGATCTTAGAGGACATGTATTCTCACTATGACAAGAACAATTTAGATTAATTTTATTTAAATAAATGTAACTACTTAATTTTTATATGAACATAAAATTTAATATATTGGGACTTTACATTGAGAAGATAATTCCTTATGATGATGGTGTTCTAGAGAATTTATTGTTTTACCACTTTTCACTGAAAATGTTTTCAAGACAAGTTGGAATTACTTTTATAGTTCTCAAATACTTCATGAACATTTTATTATCCATAAAAAAATTTAACTATCTGATATCCATGTTAAAATCCCCAAAATTGTTTAGTTTATGTACTTATTTTGGAACCCCATGCCTATGAGTCATTTTAATTGGTTCAACCCCATAAAAAATAGTAATAAATATAAAATATTTAAAGGAAAACAACTATGATTCATATTTGAATAACACAATTTCATACATTCTAATTAACTAGTTGTTGTTTTGGTTCTTTAAGAATGATCCCCATTAAAACCATGAAAACTTTTCATGACTTTTTATGGTACTAGTTTCTTCCATTAATGATTGATGATGAACCATCACCAGTTTCCACTAATAATTTACCCTAATACTCTTAGATTTTTATTTAATAGTTCCATAAGACAAATATTAAAGTGGATTTAAATACCCTTCATGTTATTAATCTATTAATCAAATACATTATATATGAAATATTATTAGATTAAAATATTATTTCTTTTCATTTTGGGATATTTTTTCCCATAAAAGACCAAAATTCCTTGATTTGGTAAATCCTCTAAACGATCCCAATTGGATAGGGATGCATGACTAATAAAATCATCCCTAGAGACTCCATGTATCTTGAAAATAAATTACATGGAATATATTATATCTTGAAATAACATAAACATCATAGTGTTTTCCATCCAATGGGACCCATTACCACCGTGGGAGTTACATCTATGAAAGGATATATAGAATATGCATTATATCAAGAAATATATGACAGGGTTTAATGTCACAGCAATATACTAGAACATAATATGGAAATTACCCTCCCCTATTTATGGACATAATATATGTATGGAGTCCATGAATAACTATAATGTTAGGTTTCTTTTAGTAAATGACCAATGATTCCCCCTCCATACACATTATATAGATCTGTGTAGTGGTTCTACATAAGAAGTTTGTGTGGTATGACTCTAAAAATTGTAAGATATAAAGTCACCTAGATCCCTATCCTAGAATGAAACAAAATTTTCATTAATAAATAATTACCCCTATATTTGATCATTTTCCATGCATATATTCCATCATTTTAATTACTAAATGTTGATTTATTCTAAAAAATCACGATATGTAGTGAAACCTAGGATCACCTATCCATTACATCGAATTATTCTAACTTTGATACAAAAAAATTTTATTTTGGAACATGGTACAAATGAACCTACCCTCTCTAATCCTAAATAGTGAAGAGTGTCGCAAAAGTATAATATGAAATTAATTTATATTGTATCATTGGTCAACAAAATATGAACTAAAATAGTTTTTTAATCTATATGGTCCAAAATTAAAGATTCAGTGTCCCCGTATATAAGGAAAATTAGTATAAGGGATTTTCCTTCAATAATCTACATGTGGTCTGACACCCATCAAAATGGGATACATAGTCACTAACATATTTGGTTTGTTTGTATTGTTATATGGTTGTTTCAAAGGATGTTATTTCTATGGGATGAAGCATGTGAGTGATGGAAATAAAGGGTAGGTGGTGAAGATTTGTTTCAAAAAGACTTCATAAAT
Source organism: Viscum album (assembly GCA_963277665.1). Lineage (NCBI taxonomy): Eukaryota > Viridiplantae > Streptophyta > Magnoliopsida > Santalales > Viscaceae > Viscum > Viscum album. Next base: position 1,653,235,898 of record OY728137.1, on the reverse strand, counting down.
GATGAATTTCATTGTATGTTAGTTAATGGATATAATAGTTTCTATATATGATAATTTTATGAAGAAGGGTGTTTGACTGGATTCCCACTATTGGTGTTGTGCTTCTCAAAGACAAGAAATAGTTTGGAATATTTTTTTCGAGGGGGACTGGGTGAAATGATTCTATAGCCTTCCCAGTCACAACATATGAATTTATGGGTGCATAGAACCAATTTTGATATTCCATGTATGATGGTTTCATAAAGTTTTCCATAATAGTAATGATTTTAATGCTCCAGAATGATATTTTATTCAGCATGATGGATCATTTGTCCTATAATATCATGGTGAGTCCATCCTTCATGTGAATTGTACTATGGTATCATGAAGTGTAGGAGGATAATTAGTCAGGGTATTGATGTTGGAACTACTGGGATTGAAGTTTATTTTGAATATTTTCTATTGGAAAGGAAAGGAGAACCTATTAATACTATCATTTAATATTTTTTTACTACCTCAGAGAAAATAATTGTAATATCATTATAAGGGGATATTCCGTTAGTCGCCACAACTTTCTCCCCCAATTAGTTTTTATCTTATTTATTATATTTATTTATCAGTCAATTCCCTATCAATAATTAGATGGATTATTTCTGATAACTATGTATGGATTTGTTCAAATATCATTTGGATACATTGTGATGTGTAGACCTCATACTATACAACTATAAAAAATATTTTAATTAGATATTTATTAAGTTTCCTTATTTTCCCATGATAATTTGAAAGTTAATCATTATGTCTCTATACATGAATTGTCACTCATTTATGTCAGGTCTTCTATTTACTCAACACAAATACTTGATTCTTATATTTCACATGTGGAAAAGAACAATGAAAATCTAGTCTTGACCCTTAGAATTACTTCTCCAAAATGTAAAACATTTAATTCATTTATAGAATAATTTAAACAATGTAGAACTCACATCCATGTGGTATTATGTCAAATTAACCCTGTCACTGCATTATGGTAAACTAAAATGTCACTATACCATCCATATAATTGTAAACTGTGAGGTGTAATGTTTACCCAACATTACTGTTGAACTACTTAGAGTACCCAACACATTATCTTATATTTCATCTCTATATATGAGTATGATCTATATAAAAATTTTAATATGTGGTCATCTGGTTCTATTGAATATTAATTACCTAATTCCTCATATATAATCTAGATATATATAATGAAAAATCTTTTAAAATAGTTATTTTCATGCTAAAATACCATAACTATGGGATATATAAAGAATCCAAGGAACTCTATCCTGGAACTAGTTGCCATTATTATATGGAAAATATGAACATTCCTTCTTCATTCATATTAATCAGATCAACATTGGAGACTTCTAAAAGTAACATTCATTAATATATTAATTCCCATAATAAAATTCCCCTTCATCTACATTGGATTCAGATCTCTATAGGGGAACATTATTTTTAGGATCTGTGTGTGGATTGATTCCTTTAATTATTGGAAAAACTGTGCTGACTGGATCCTTTAATCCTAGGTCCAATGGAATTGACAAAAAATACTATATACCTTTCTTTCTTTCATATGTAGATGATTAAGATCTATGAATTATATCCCACTTCATTCATCATAAAAAGTAAATCATTATTGACTTATATCTTCAAATGATACATAATTACGCCGTAATCCCACATACTAGGTTGATATTCAAGATGATTTAAATTCCATCACTGTGCATAGTATCTAGATCTATGTGGGATTTATTTCAAGAACTATGTGTGGATTAATTCCATTCTAATATGGGATATGTAGTGATTATAATATATTCTATAAATAACCCATCCACAATCTCATGGACAAATTAATATGCCACAAGAGTCAAATAAAGACACCAAATATTCACGAAATTATCCTTAAGAACAATGTGTGGTTTGATTTGTAATGTTTCATGATATATAGAAGTGTCCTGGTACATTATCCTAGGCCTAGTGATCAGTTTTTCACTATCACATCCATACCTGTAGCCTAATCTATATCAAAAATAGTCACCATTTTTTAGATGAAAAATTATAATGATCCCCCAAGAGTGAAAATATCCCAAAGAATGAGATATATTTTTATCCATAATAGTAATATACCGGAAACCTAGATGATTGTGGGTAGGATTCATTTTAATGAAAAAAATTCCCCTTCCATAGTATATGAGTCAGTTTTATAGGGGACTCCTTTTAATTAATGAACTATAGATGAAATTATTCTTATCCATATATAAACATAGTGACACCTAGAGCTTCCATCATGGGACTAGTCAGAATCCCTCAATTAATAGAACCCATATTTCATCCATTTATTTTACCAAAAGCTATGCAAGGGAGTGAAATTAGATTCTATAATCTGTATATTCCATTTTTATAAAATAAATAATGATGATACCCCATTTCACATTGACGTGTTATCCATTGTTGACTAACAGAATGGTTACATTGTAAAGTGAAACCTCTTTCCATTTCACCTACACACGAGACCAATCTATATGTGGAATTAATGAAAAATTTATACTTTTATTCTTATTCGTATAGGATAAATAGAAATGCCAATGTCTCATATATAGGACCATCCAAAATTTTCCAAAAGACCCCCATTTAACAGAGTATTTCTACATTTAAAATGATTCTAAACATCCCTTATAGACCTACACTAGGTAAGGACATAAATTTTTTCATAGCACATGATCTAAATCTATGTAGAGGGAGCCTCGATAATATTGTGTATGTATTGATAAAAATACCACTCTTACCATGTAAGAGTTTTATGTATGCAAGTAACCGTATAAGAACAAAGTGTTGATTGATTCCTATTTTCACATGATATATAGATATTCTAGAATTATTTATCCTAGGACAATCTCAAAAATCAAGCTAAAAATATGTCCACCTCATTTCTTATAATCCATATCTAAAAAGATGATTTCCATTGAAGAATATATATATGGATTGATATCTATCATTACAGTATGTATAAATAAATATTGTTGAGTATGGCCACAAAAATCATAAATTCACTAACTCTTCTTGCTTCCCAATAAAAATACTCATTTTCCATGATGGGTATAATTGGTTCTTATAATTATCATATGTTTCATATTAATTATATTCAAATAAAATTCATTTGAAATTATAAATTATAAATGGTAACATTCCTAAATATGATACAAATTTTTGTTGGACTCCTCAATATTGGTTATACTATTTAACGAGGCACACTATTTTGTAATTTCCCACAAGTTCAATGTACTTATTTTTCGACCACTCTTTAGTTAGAATAATGTCAATTATTGTGAGAAAAACTCTTGTTTATGAAACTGAATATGAATCACATGATCTTGGATGACTAGGACTACCCATAAGACATGAATGGGAGTATCCTGACCAAAGACAATGGGACATTAAGGGTCTATGAATCATGGAAATGAAATGCGTGTACATTGGTCAGAGATGTATGACCTTAAGTTTCATCCCAAATGATCCAAAATACAAGGACCTAAAAATATAGTGAAATTGAAATAATACATTTATAGAAGAGAAAGTAAAATGGATTATCTAAATAAAATTCATGACTCTAATATCAATGAAATTAATCTTCAGATCATAGGAAAATTTTGGCCAATAAATAAAATAAGAAAAATTTCTATTGCGACTATCCCATAACCATAAACAAATTAATCCATGCTCACTAGACACTTTGGGGAAAATAAAACGTTTTTAAAATAATTTGTCATATACATCATCCTTGATAGTACATTAATAATACATTATTATTAATGCAAGGAGACCAAAAGTTGTATTAATAATTTGTTCTCCATAAACCAACTTCATTTCTTTGATATCTAAGTTAATAATGATTATTAAATTGAGTTCTCATTCTTTTGGAAATCCATAGACCATATGAACACATTCTACCAGTTTACCATTTTATTTCTTATTTTGTAATGGGAAATGATGTGTTTAAATTGTATACATTAGGATTCATCTATGAACAGAACAATTTCTTCTTATATTGTGACATAGAGGATGTTTTGGTCCTAGAGGAAATGTACCCCTTAAATTCATGATATATTTTCTATCTTTATAAAACAATTGTTTCTGCTACTAATAATGCTAAAACCACATCAACTAGTATACACAACTCATTGAATAAGATATTATTTTGTTATGATTTAAACATCCTATAAACTAGGTATACAATTGGATTATATTTCCAAAATATTATGTCATAATGTGTCCTAGGTTTTCTCATATAATAGATTCATTACCCATTCTCGAATTTTTTTTGGTACTCATGATGTAACCCTAAAAGAAATGATATATTTTCCAAAACTCTTGAACAAAAAATTAAATTCCCACATGTGTGAGATTTTAAATATTGAAAAATGATTTCTCATTCGTGATGATATTTCACTCATTTCTGAATGAACTATCTTATAGGGTGATACCATCCATATTGGATAGCCTTTTCTCTACACCACACTTTAATTATAATTTTCTCCATCCTCTGTTCATATTCCATGGAACATTAAATGTAGTATTTAAAGATCCATGTGACCACAATAGTTTGTAATGACATTGTTCAGCCTGCATAATGGGTGTTTACCTATCATCTTGAAGTTCCATTAACATGAAAAAATGATCTATGATACATATGACATTAGATGAAATTACAAATTAGGTCATCAAATTATCATTATTTTGATGCATCCCATCATGTTTATCTCATATATATATACTTGTTTCAAAATAAATGTGGGTAATTTATATAATACATAGTCCAACTATCTATATTAATTAATCATCCTTGACATTATTCCACCATATACCATGTTCATTCTTGAATAAAGGATCTTGGGTGATAGAACCCTTCTGTAATACTCATCCTCCTTAACATATGAAAGGATATAGGATTCAAAATCCCTTGTTGAATACTCATCCACTATTATCTTAGGAATTATGTTGGGTTCCATAACCTATATTTAATATTCATCATCTATGACCCACATCATATCTTGAGTACCAAAATCATATATAAAATCTTTTATGGCCTCAAAGAAGAGTGTTCCTATTTTGAAAGGACCCCTCTACATGATTATACATTTAATATGTGATAATGTCTCTTAAGAGATAGTTACCTCACAATTATTTCCCCTCATATTTGGTTCATGTATCCCATATCTATATCCTTTGATAAAATTACTTTTCTATGATTTAAATCACCCCAGGTAAAACTATCCAAGTAAACAAGAAATTGTTTTAGTTAAATCACATTATATTATACTTGTTCATGATTTAGGGATGCAGGGTGGCAGAAGCCTTCTGGAATATTCATCCTACATGACCTGGGAAAGTACACATAGGATAAAAGGTTATAGAATCCTTCTTGAATATTCATACATCATGACCTACATAATGTCTTGATTCCATAGGTCCAATATAAAATGATCCATGTCCCTAATAAGGAGAGTTTATAGATTCAACATAACCCTATTCATAAACACGCATGTAAACCCATATTATATCCTTCATAAGGTCCCATGAACAGTTAATTAGAGGTGTGTTTTACTTTTATTAAATACCTATGATCCATGTGACCCGTGGTGACATTTGAATACAATCTCATCTCCATAGAGTAATTTTTGACCACCCCCAAAATGTTGGTACAATATTATCACAATATGTTTCAAACCCTTGTTAGATACTTGTCCCCTATTCCATGATTCTATCATTGATGTTTAAACACTTTTCTATCAACAAAACTTCCAGGTTATATGACCTTTAAACACAATAATATAAGGTCTAAAATATATGACATAATCATTAAAATTTTAAGGTAAAATATGTTTGAGAATAAATAATAGCTACAATCTAAACAACATGAAAGACCATTAATTACTTATAAAAATATAAAAACCTCTTTTTTGTGTTAGAATCCCAAAAAAGGATCCCCGAGAAAAATTTGATACCCAACTCACTAAGCTTCACTTTTCAAAATCGTAGGAAAATCATATTTCATTTAAAACAACTGAAAATGGCCACAAAAAATTTAAGTTATAAACCACTAAATTGAAACACAAGAATAATATGAGTCCATTTCCACTAATCTAGTCACTTGATTTATTATGGAAATGTTAGTTTGAAAATAATAAATATACAAAATTATTGGGACCATTATATTGTTCTAGAAATATTTGAGCAATGTTAAATAAATATTCTAACCTAGGAAATCGTTATAGCACATATCAATTCCTATAGAACCATCTATGTTTTCCTATTCAAATCGTGACTATAAAATTATATATTAAATTTTCTATATTTCATGATCATAATATTTTTAGAGTAGACTACTCATTGACACATGAAGATGTGGAAAAAGTTCCTGATTCATGTTGATCTACCTCTAAGACATTGGCCCTACCCATGATTCCCTCCTAATGTCATAAAATACGTTTTTATAAAAATTATATTGATATATATTTGTGTTTTCATCATATATTTCATCATCTATGAATATGTGTTGAAAATTTTCCCCATAATGCCTGATCTTGATTTTCATAGATGTCCCTCCATCAAAACATTGGGTGGTTTGATTCCAATTACCATGGGATATATAGTTATATCCAGTTCTCTTTTCTTGGAATTAGCCACAAATTTAATTCTATACCATTACCTTTCTCCACAATTGAAATTATATATTTTCCAATTCATGATATCCATTCCTCAATCCATGATTACCCCTTCTAGAATCTCATAACATTGATACAGTTATTTATCATGGAAATATGATGGTTGACCATATTGGTACCCTAAAAGCCGAGAGTTAGCATAATTATTTTCGAAAATTATACCATTATATCTATTTAAAAATCACAAAAAGGTTCAAGAATATGGTAATGTTCCATATCATTACCTCATAATCAAATTTATTTGGTTCTTATTGAATCCAAATCTAGGGGTGATTTTATTGTCACCACGAAATGTGTTCTATGAAATTTTCAATGGAAAATTAGAGATATTTTGAATCCCGTGAAAAAAGATAATTTATTTTTTTATAAAATATGTTGAAAATATTGAAGGAATCTTTGAATTGGGTATCTCTTAATAATGATTTGGGATTCGTGTTATTATTTTATAAATATTTTTATATGATTATTTATTTCAAAAATTACATAGTTTTAAATATAAGTAATATTTCTATTTTTGATAACAGAAATTTTACACATGATATACTAGTGATCCCCCTCAATAACAAATATTTTAGTTACATAAACCTTTTTTGGGAGATTGTACGACCATCTAGATACATTTTTAGGGAGTGTATGCACACATGAAAAAACAAAAATGAAGAATAGTCACAGTGCATGTCAGTTTTGTGGAGGAGGTTTCAGAAAATGGTGGGGCCAAAAAAATACCATAGTGAATATGGTTAATCATTTATAAATATTATTATCTATTATTTGGTTTAAAAACCATCATAAAATGGAATTCTTATTCGATTTGGGATGCATAGGGGTTCATGAAAATTTTCCTCCTTGATTAATGATGCTATTAGAATAGTTGCATATCAATCAATTCCATTCATCAAATCTGATAAAAAATTCACTGTATTAAAAGAAAATATTCCTACACCTATACATGAGAATGATTTCTTAAATACTGACACCCATCCATCTCTTCTAGACATTATTAAGAAAAATTCCAAAACTAACTTTCGAACCACCATTAATTCAATCAGTGACTTGAATGAATATGTTTTTACAAAGAAAATGTTATTGACGCAAGATTAATATGAAGGGAATGACTCCAATAGGGATATATGATAATTATACCTTACTATAATCTAAAAAAACAATAAATAAGCGTATCTAAGATGGATGGTAATCACAATTATTTTCTATTATACGATGATCTCATATCATGTGATTAGTATCTAAGGATAGTTGACAGAAAACCCATTTTCACTCACTATGGTTCATACATTGCCTGGGGATACACAGTTGAACATAGGATAATCCTGATATAACATGAGTTAAATGGGGTTTACACTGAAATTATATCACTCAAGACTCTTGAAGAGAAACTTAGTAATGAAACAATGACTAACTTTGAACGGGTCTTGTGAACTACTTCTAGAGTGTCTATCAATGATGTTCCATTATCATGATTTCTCTTTTTATTAGATGAATTAGGAGAAAATATTTGTATCATCTTACCTTATTAATGTGAAGGAAATTTGGAATTTCCATCTTGTATTCTATGCCCACATTTACTTATACCTATATACATAGCTTTCCCACCACAAAACTGGAAGTCATCTTAGAACCCATTTCTTATTAACACCCCCAATTCTCATTTAAAAATATATGTAAAGAGGATAATGAGATAAGTGTGAAGTTTAAATGAAAAATTAATGAACATAGAGAAGGAGGTGAGGGATAATAATTTACCACATTCTGGTAGACTCCCAAGGAAACCATGTGAGACCTGATCACACGACCTTATACACCATAAATAATCCCATGAATATTTAGTCATCATGTGAGAAATTCATTAAAACCCTAGATAATGCACACACAATTCCTTATATAACATCACTTAACATATGGGTTCACTAAATTTTCTAATGAAAATGCATTCATGTGGTCACTTTTAGTCATATGATGCCTCTGTTATGGGATACTTTCTTGCGTGCGTAGAAAAATATCCCTAACCCGTGCCCCATGTTTATGCCACACTTTACATATGGATATATTCATGAACACCATGAAATTTAACCTATTAATAAGGGTATTATTCATTTAGTCGTATCTTGAAAATCCATGTTCATATAGTATAATTACATGGAAATATTCATGTCATCCTACTCATGTCATAGGTTTGGATAATCATTCAAGGATTGGTCAATCGTGCAGGTACTCTTAATCACGTGAACCCTAGATTATGTGAATCATTCATTCATACATATCATGTAAACCAAATGTCAACTGGTGGAGTTATGTAACAATATCCTAGTTGATAAATCATGTAGACCTTTTAAATGTGACTTTAGTTAGGTAGTCAGTGTAATGTGCATAGTAATGAGAACATGACCCCTTCCAGGTCACAAGATTTCATTAACTATACTTGGTCATGTAATTATTCATTTGGTATAGAGACATGTGTGTTGGGGATCAATCTTTTATTACCTCAATAGTCTCAAATAAATGCTCTCTAAGGGCCTACATTCTAAAAAATCATCTTCAACAAACCATCCTTTCATGGTCATCTTCCTTCATCTTTCAGAGGATAAAGAATGTATTTGTGACACATGTATCCACTAGATGTGTGACAATAATTATCCTATATCATAGAATAAAATTCTCCTAGAAGTGTGATCATACTTCTTGATCAATCACTGGATTTGGAAAGTCTTCATTTAAGGAAATAATAAATGGTTAAGCCCCGATAATGATCCTAGATACTTTAAGTTCATATTTATTCTTTAAGTGTTATTATATTTCATTATAATGAGATCCATATATGTGGAGTTTTAATCATATCACTTTTCATAGATATATCTACTTATGTATTATGATATATGATATATGTTAAAATTCATTATTTTGACCTTATTGGGAGCCATTGTTTCAAACATAGATGTTCTATTGGGACTGATTTGAATTGGGAATCCAACTTGGTGTATTTTCATACTCTCCCATTGATTTCTTACTCATGGGAAATATCAAAATGATTTAAACCATGATTACTTACCCCCAACGTTAGATAGAGACTTATGAAATATGGGGAATTAGATTTCTGTTATAATATAGATATGTATGTTTCCATCAGAATCCCCGAGATCTATACGTAATATATATTCATTAGTATTCCCTTATAACCAAATTCAACAAAAATATATTAATTCCTCATATAGAATTCAAATTATAATATAATTTTTCAATGATTAAAACTAGTCCTATAGTTCCATATCCTTTATGGGACTCACAGTCATATTTTCCTTAGGTTTTCCTCAGTGTGTAATTCCTGGACCTTCATGAAATGTATTCACTATATTTTTATCATTTGAATTATAAAAGTGAGAATGTCTTTTCTGGGCTTAGATATTTGAGATGATCATTTCATTTGCAGAAAAAATAACATCATCATGGTCCTCATTTTTAGGTGTATATTCTGACTACAATTTCTTATCAAAAGCGTTATGTCATTGTTGAAAAATCTCAGGGAAACCTAATATGTATAAGTCTCAATTAAATTTTTTTATAGTAATACTTCACGACACATATGGATTTAGCATGAGAACTACATGGACTCCAATACTCATTTTAATGGGATATGTAGGATTACAACCAATAGAATAGTCCCTATATATAATATTAAAATATCCTTATATACAACCTTACAACATAATGTCAAACTATATGGTATGTCCTGTAATATGACTTCAAACTGTGTCATTTATGCTACATGGGATTTTATTTATATTCATAGTAGGATACATATGACATAATTTTGAGGTTCAAACCCAATTTCTTTTCCCTTTAATCTATTTAATTTAATTATGTGTGTTTTGATTCTTCTTGTCATAGGTTACTATGGAATCTTATGTGAGGTTTAATTACAATTCCACCAATAGACATCCAGGATTTTCCTGAACTCTAGAGTTCATAATTGTCTCTATAAACCAATTCATTAAAAATTTATTATAGAATAATGAAGAACCTATTATACTTGATTTCATTCTCATCGACACATGGTCTTAATAATATCATTTACAAAGGGAAAACCAGTCCCACATTCAGATAGAGTGGGTTTTAGGAACATAATATAAATTAGTAATAAATTATCATTATAGGTTATAATTCTCCCATATAGGGTGTGATGGGTTTGACCTCCCATCCTTCCAACCAATGTTTGTTCTTATAGGTCACTATTGAGGAACCCAAATTTAATACTTCCATAGTTAATTGTGTTTTTATCTAAATATAGATGTTAGACACATGAGGTGTTTTCAGTTCCATGAATAAACATTATTAGAAACTATCCATGATAAGATAAACAACAATGATGCCAGTATTCCATGTTGTGGGTCAAAATAAAAATGGTTCAACCTACATGAAAGATTACGAAACCATACTAAAACCTCCCAAAATCAATCACTGAACCATTCCATATACTTCTTTATCATTGGATTAAAATAGTATATTCCAATACAAAACTATATTATGAGTATTTAACATGAAATTATTCCTATAATTTTCTAACGTGATCACTAGGGAGAATGATTTAATAAGGAAAAATATTTCATTTTTATTTAATGTGACAACAATGTATTTTTTAAAAATTCCTAAAACACTAGAATCTTGAAGATAACATTAGAAATCTTTTAAGACAATAATACTGAGGATGTTTTAAAATATTATTTTAGAAAAAAAAATCATAAAAAGGGCACAAAATAAACTTTAATCATTGTAGGAAACTACCTTAGATGAGAAAAAAACATTCTCATAATGTCCCCCAAAATTTATTGGTTTGAAAAAACCTATAACCATATGAATGATATATTGAAATCTATGCCCCATATCTATAAAATGAAACTGAAATTACATGAAAAAATAATAATTTAGTCAATTACCACCAAAATAAATCAAATTATATAATAAAATGTAATTTTAAATATTTTTATAGAACTATCATTATGTGAATTTATCAACTAATGGTTACAATTCATCATATAAAATGTCAATTATATCAATTTATAAACTTTTGAGGGAGAAGCCCAATTATAAAACATCAAGAATTCACCCCTAATTTTATCGTTCTTTTGATTCAATTATACACTCAATACAATATAATAAAATCTCATAAACAGGTTCATGGAACTCAGGATTAAGGACATTTATGCCTAATTCCATATTCAGATCGATGGAATGGGTTTTTTTTAAATAGATTAATCTGAGTGGTTTCCAAAAACATGAGATACATTTTTAATAGGACATAAGTTTTTATAAGAACTTAATGGTTATTATTAATAATATATATAAGTAATCTTTGAATATATCAAAAAATATTGTGTTTTTTTTAGACTTAGATTCCAACCAATTGACCTAATGTTTTCATTAACTAAACCCTGAAATATACCCTCAAAATGGTTTGAAGTATCCTTCATCATTTTAGATATAAAAACATATAAAGCCATATATGTTAGCATGAAAATAACCTCTTCTATTAAATCCCATAAAAAATTAAACATTTATTTATTCTCGCCAATCTGGTAAACTAATTTAATTCAAATATCAATAATAATCACATCAATAGTTAGGAATGATCTGCAAAAAATGGCAGGCACCTTATTTTTGCACTACATTTCATGAACAAGGATATTTATGGGTAATATTATATTTACTATACTCATTACTAGGTCATAAAAACATCATATGGGTTGAGTTATGGCCCAATCAACAAACTGCTGTGAAACAGTAGTAGATTTAAATTTTTGTTAACGTAATATTTAAAACAATGAGTGAGTCATAAGTTTGAAAATAGATTTTAGAACACAAAGAAAATTTTTATCCTTAATTACCCATGTTCAATAGGTTATAATAAATATTAAATTGGTATTTTAATTTATAGGAAAAATTTATTTTCTGAAAACACATCATTAATCAATTAAATTAATGGTGTCTATTTCTACCACATTTCATTTATTTTACAAAAAAACTATTTTAGCAATTTTACATCTGTTGGTAATTTGTTAATGTGTAAAATAATGGAATGTTACATTTTATATTATAAAAAATTTTAATTTTTTTTATTAATGGGTTATATCAACCTATATCCTGAATCATTGTAGTGATGGAATATGAGGGGAATATATGTGAAAATAGGTTGGTGCTTCCCTTTTCCCTCACGGTCAAATTTTTCTTCGCTTAATTAGTTTTCATCATTATTATTATTTTATATTTATTTTTAGAATTTGTATTTATCATTACGTCTAGTTTGTAAATTTTTATTCAAATTTGAAAATTTAAAATTTTCAATATTTTGATTTTTTGAATCCATTATATCTTATATTTCATGTTCTATTGGGTTATCCAAACTTTTTCTTGTGGTTTTTGAATAATTATTATGGTGACATACCTAAAATTTTCCTTATGGTTAATTTATTTTGTATTAGTATTCATTCAATATTATCTTCCACAAAGGTCCTTATCCATTTTTCTCATTTTAATTATAAGACGGTTCTAGGATGATTTAAGTGTAAACCTATGAGATTATGTTTTATTATTATTTCTTCTTTATAATATTTTAGTGCTCAAAAAATTTAATTCAAAGTCCCAACTAATTTCCCATGGTATTTTGAGGACTCAACTCTATATTTATTTTGAAACGATTATATTAAATATGGTTGCAATCTTGGGTAACATGTGGTTTTAAAACATTTTAGTGAATACATGAATAATTGAGAAGATTATTATATCCCAAGATAATTGTTTTTGATAATAGGAAATTAGATTTATGTTTTTCACACCTAATGTCCAAAAATTATGGGCTTTCATCCCATTTAATTTTTTTATTGAAATTGGTAAAATAGATAATAATATGAACAATCATTTCATAATGGTAGAATTTTTATCTAAGTCATTTATTATTTAAAATTACCAAAACTAAAGGAAGAACATGTGTGGTAGAATTTAATTATTTCTAAAGAAAGGTACTTATTTTATAGTTTTTTGGGTAGATTTTAGAATATTCATTAAATATTTTATTCAACTCCATGATATTCATTTAAAAAAAATCATCACTGGAAGACTAGTCAACAATCATTTTGTAGTAAGGTTTGATACCATTATTGATTGCATCCATTAAAAGATGTTGGAGAAAGTTAGTGGTCATAACCCATATTAATTAGTGATGTAAAATTAAACATTTCTCATGAAATACTTGTACATATTTCCTAGAAAATAAACTTATTTTATGTTTTATATTAGAATACTTATTCCTATTAAATAATTTCAAGATAGAAGAGTTTAAGACTTGGACCCATGGGTAAAATAACAACACTTCACATGTTAGAACCACCTCGTAGCCTTATTTTTGAATAAAAATCAAAACAATATCATCCTAATATCTTCATTCATAAGCTCATGGAAATTTAATTATTGAATAATACTATGAATGAATTTCACAAAATCTAGGGAATCCAATCTATGTTGTTCGTTAGAGGAAGGTATCATGGAGAGACATGGTTTCCGTATATCAATGTTTATAGAACTTGGGGATATCCAAATCAATGATGTATTACATGAAGATAAATAATGTTATATTTCCCTAAGACTGGGACCTTGTTGCTTTTGATCACTAGGATGAGGGAGAATATCAGCTCTCTAAATTTCAAGACATTTTTATTTCACAATTTCTCTTCCAAAGGGAACTATAATGGTTTTTTGTTTTCAGTATGAATGGAGTGAGTTCTATTTTATGCATTTATGTTTTTCTAGATTAAAATATATCAAAACAACAACATAATTATGGATGAAAACTAATATATTTATCAAAAAAAATAACTGATGATTTCCATCATTAAATAATTTAATTTATTGTTTTAAATTTGGTAATTTAGGATATGAAATATTCCTTCCAAGAAAAAGATGCTAAAAATTTAATAGGATGTCATTGAGTAAAATAATTATTTACCTATAAAACAAACATTCTTTTATATTTCTGTGAGTAGGGTTAAACAAAATTTTAGGAAAATATAGTCTAAATCTAATAAATTGTAATTAATAAAATCATGAAAAAATAGAAATGGTATAAGAAAGATGATGATATAATGCTTGTGAATGAAATTTCACATATAAACAATGATAAAGGTGCATAACGTACTGTGAAAACAAAATTAAAGGAATGGTTAAGAGATAAAATGGAATGGATGTCAGGGAAAATAGATATAACTAAATTGAGAATATATAACTACACATTCATTAATATTAAAAATAGATGTTCTAAAAAACTATGGAAAAACTGAGTTATAAAAACTAGTTTTTTAGTGGGTAACCTAACCCTAATAACTATTCTAAGGAATTATATTTATATTAGATCACAGTAAATAAGTTATCATTCCCAGATAATATAAAACATAACCCTTTTATAATTTAAGTACTTATTTTGTGGTTTCAATGGAAGGAGGTATGCAACTCTACTCATTTTTGTACATTGATATAGGTTGGATTAATCATCATGAGAAATAAATAAATGAGATATTTAAAAAAATATAACACTAAGGACTCCAAATACATCCCAAATTATTCTATTAGTCTTATTAAATTGTAAATTTAATTTCTATTTCCAAATTAACATCACAATAACTTTATTTGACAATTCATCATTTGTGAAAGGAGAAATGATGACAGTAAAATAATCTAGGTAGAAAAACTGACTACTAGGGACAAATATTGAACAGTAATAGGAAATGAAATTTCAATTCAATTCATACTAGTCCCCTAATGTCCTTAACAATGCATATTTACAAAAACAATAAAAATACATAATGATTTCATCTAAAATATAACAAAAATAAAAGAAATAAGATACTTAAAAGAAATTACCTTTCTAAAAAGGTTTATTATTCCTCTAACCCAAACTATTTATGTTTTTTATTTGGGTGTTTCCAATTTTCTCTCTAAATCATTATCTATTCATTGTCCTATAGAAAATGGATAATCAATTAAATGAATTCCACCATATAAAAATTATGTCTCCACCAACTCAACTATTTACTATTTTTTGCAGTGGAACCCAGTCATATTTATTAGGATACATACAAAAATATTTTCCTATCCTTTTGGTATTCATTCTATTGGATTTAGATCATATTCATCATTATAAAAAGACAAGGTAGATTCTTTGAATTTTTGAAATATCTCATAATTTTTTCAATATTTTAATTCTATATTTTTATTAAAAATTTATGATTCTGCATATTATACTGGAATGGAATTATTTTAGGTGTCTACTTGATCATCTAAAACAATTCCTAACCTCTTAATGAACTCAACCTCATAAAATAACTTTTATTCAACATGGATTAACTTTATTCATCAAACTATAATATTAGATCATAAATCATGATTCAAATTTCATTTTTTTCATTGGACTACTTTATCTTCCCTATTTTAATCAATAAATATCCTCATCCTCATGTTAAATATCCTTCAATAACTAAGCTCATATTTATTTTAATGGTTTATTTGAGAATATCTAATATTATTACACCTGGGAGGATTTATTGAACAATATTCATCTAGTTAGAACATATGGAAACAAAACACTAAGCACCTCGTTTGAAAAAATGTTTCCCTTTATTTGATTTGGTCACCACATTAATGTATTAGAGACCAAAAAATTGATTACATTGAAGAAACCCAAGAATATACTAAATTAATATTGTTACATTTTATATGAATATTAAATAAATTTTACTATTCTACATGCTCAAGGATAGTAAAGGTTTAATGTCTATAGTTACTAGATACAAAATAAACTTATTTCATAAACTATATTCAAAACCACTATGAAGAACTTTCTCCTATAGTTCCATTAATTGGAATTAATTACTTAAATCCATTCTTTATATATAGGGGAAAATTGAAACACTGGGAAGGGTGATATCAGATATCCAATTGAGGGTAAATGTGATATATACAAATCATCAATCATATATAAGAAATAGATATTCATAAATTGAATAGATCATTATTACCATATAAAATTTTCATACCCAATTTTTCATATCCCATAAATCATGGTTCATGGAAAAAATATTGGGATTTTCAAAATACAAGAGTCATAAGAGTGAGGAATTGTCATTAATCAATCTTAATCTCTAAGAGTATATCATATGAATAAGAACATTCCATGGAAATAATTATAGAATAATTATTATAGGAATGTTTTTTAATTAGTTAAGGTTTACCTAGAATACTACATATTGGTCTATGTCATATAGAATATTAGGTTTACTCCCCATTCCATAGTTTTCATAGCCTTGGTTTACTACGAAGACTATCATAGTGGAAAATGTCCCATAATGAATTTGGTTCACTACCTATTAGAAAATATATTATTTCATGATATATAAATAATTACATAAATAATTGGTGGGATTTAATGGTATCACAAACTATATAATGTAAACAATATATACTCGTGACACAATATAATAATAATATACATCAAATCATCATAACATAACCTATGGAAATGAATCCAAATTATTAAAAATTTCATCATCACATATTCAAAATCCATCTATATAAAGAACATGGATATTATAATTGGAACATATTCCTAGTGAATAATAATAAATATCAATGGTAATTCACATATATAATAAATAACTTTAAAAATACATTTAAACATTTTTTGAAAAATTGGGAACATATGCTTTTATTTTTGTACCTTTAAAACCGTTAGTTTGAAAATTATTTTGAAAAATATTTTATTTGAAAATAAAGTTGTAAATTTTAAAATAATATTTAAAAAATGGTCATGATGGTAGGAAAAGTTATTTTTATAGTAAATATTAATATAAATATTTTAAACTTTTGGTAAAAATACCAAAAGTACCTCATTCATAAAATTAAAAGTTTACTCCTTAAATTTTTTTTACCAAAACTCAAATATGGTTTAAAATGAAATTAATTAACCATTTAATCATATATAAAAAAATCTTAATAAAATTTAAGGATTGTGGAAATATATGAATATTTTCATTGATAAATAAAAAAATGTCTACTTTTCTTAAGAAAAAATTCTTAATGGTTTGATGTCCAAAGATATAATAATGAAAGGAAAAATGGAAAACAAAGAAATTAATATTAGATACATAATATTATTGGGTTTAATGTATCAGTATCATATAATTTCTTGGCATTTATGTTTAACAATGAAAATCTATTGAAGAAATGAGATTACATCATTAACACATCCCTCAAGGTCAATCATACATGGTACACAATAAAACCTATTATATAATAAATAAATATTTATTATAAATATATTAAAAATACATATTTATTCATAACACACCATGTATAACAAATTCATACTTTTTAATTATCATTTTCAAAAAATTCTTCATTAAATTGAACAATCATATGTAACTGGCCTATTTTAAATGCATGTTTTGGTTCAATGGATGTGGTCCTCACACCTTGATCATGATTTATTTATCTATATAATATTAATCTTGTAATATGGATTATATTTATTTATATACAATTTTATAACTATTCATATAATTCTACAATGAAAGATGAATTACACCTGTTCATAATGAAGGTAGTCTGTACGTACGCAAGAGTTATGTTCCCACTTTTTGATGGATGGAAAAATGAAGGTAAATAATAATTGAGATTTAAAAAATAAAAATTATGTCATTAGTATCCTATACATTCCTTAAATATATTTTTATTACCATCCATGTAAAATTTAAATGTAAAAAAATAACAACACTTTGTGTTTGTGGTAGTCCACACATATTCACAACTGTCGATATAATTTTCAAATAGAAGTGATGGATACTGAAATTGGATATACCATTCAAATAAAAACCAATATGTATATCACATATAATTATTCAATCATTTTTATATATTTAATTATAATTATGAGAATGTATATGTTGTAGGAAACATAAAAATATCAGTAATATGCCCCTTCATCAGGTTTTCTCCTTTGAGAAACATATTAAGGATTGTTGGATGGGCATTTTGAGGAGAAAATAACATCAAGGTAAAGGATAATAATTCTAACTGAGCATACTTAATGGTATTTTTTAGGACAAGTAGATCAAGTGGTTTGTATAATATAGGTAGAGATGTTCAATTTTATAAGTTAGGGGAGTGATAGACTTGTGATTATTTAAAAAACTAAAATATAATAAACTCACTATCTTGGGAATGATTCTGAAAATTGAATGAATTTATAATATATTATGATTTAGTAGAAAAATATATTCATAAAATATAATTTTTAAATGTTTTTAGGTTATTGTAACACTTATATCATTAGATTAACCCCCTCGTTTACCCTTTTATCCTTTACCGTAGTAATGACTTTTTACTGAGGTTCATATTCAAAATGAACCAAAATAAAAATTTAATGATTACCAAATATTGAAATTATGATTATAAAAACTTATTTTCTATCCAATTCAATTCATATAAGTTGATGAGATACTTTTAACACCATCATGAGAAAATAAATAAAAATCATTTTTTCAAAAATATATTTTTAATAATAAATCTAAATATATTCACAGTAATGGAATAATAATGACCACTAAATTAATTTAAAAATATTAAATATATTATTTAATCTAAAAGAATATTTAAAATTACAATGAAATATTGATTAATATATTTTTTAATATGAAAACACATTGATTGCTTAAAAATTGTTATGTAGAAAAACAAAAAAAAAATCTTTCAAATTGTTATTTTTTCATTTATAATAAAATGATAACCATTGGATTAATTGTTTATAAGTGTAAATAGTAATTTATCATAATTTATTTGGTTCTATTCATACCTACCTATCCATTGACTTGTAAATACCTATCGAATTTAATAATAATATTTAAATTTTATATCATGATTCATTTAAACTTGTCGGTCTATGAAAATAAAACTACTGAAGACATCAAACTTATTTAAAGATAGATATTTCATAAAACATCAAGGTGTTATCATTTAATGTACATATAATCATTTCTTATCACTCTTATACAATAAACTAAATATACTTATTAAACATCACTTCATGGGTTTCCCACGTCTATTCTTCAAATTTATAATTCCTCTACAAAACATTGACTAAGTGTGTGGTTTTTTTCCAAATGAATATTCCATTGGTTGAAAAATATCCATAAATATATTTTCATAATATATATCATTAAACAAATTTATAACCCTTAATTTATGAACATAAGAATTATCATTTATGTACTTCCTTGGGAGAGATAGATGGAACACATCATGCTCTTGGGAGAGAATTTGTAAAATATCCATGTTAAAAGAAACCATCCTGATATGATATAAAAATATTTAGGTGATTGATACATCCATGGATTAGTTACCCATATTTAGAAATATCATTAAATTCTTCTAATTATATATATTTACATATTCTTTATCATCAAATTCAAATTCTAGACATCACTTATGAGAATCATTATAAATATTTTTTCAACTATGAGCTGCCATAATGTTCTATTGAATAAATCAAAACATACGTTCTATTTACCTATCTATATCAGGGAAAAATAGAATTTTTTTCTCCAACATAATACCAAAACAATTAGATAAATACACTTTTTACCATTGAGGTCTTCATAAGAACTTTTCCAAATGTTTGAGTGGAATCTATTTGTAAATGAAAACATGGCTAAAGAATGGTGTAGATCCCTTAATACATTGAAATCAATTGAAAAATATCACAAAATATCTTCTAGTATTTTAATTATTTTATAGGACTATGTATCAATCTATCGGTGATATATCGTGTTAATGTTCAACTATGTATTCAAATATTGTTGAATATTTATCTAAAACATCATAGTAATCCCAAGATCTTGATATGATACAATATAATGTGGTGGTAACTGAAATCATACAAAATACAAAATATATAAAATATAAAGTTGATAAAGAGATAAATATTCACCATTTAAATTTAAATATGATTAATTTTTAATTTTATTTAACATAACCAATATTTCATTATGTTATTTATGTTTTTCGTACTGTCCAACACTGAAATATGTGATGACATTTTCTCATATCCATTTTGGTATGGGTAATGGTTGTATCATACCCTTATACTTTTTCCTATCTTATTAAAATTTATAACATATGATATATCATGATACATATCCTATAATATCCATTTAATACTTTCAAATGAGAAATTATCTTTCAAATACATATACATCTTAATACTTCCATGATTAATAGATAATGCTGAACTATGAGATTCATCCAACAACTTCATATTAATATTCATTATTGACGATGCACAAAATTTATTTGAGAATAATATCATTCAATTAGAATCATTTTTTAACACAATAAAATTCCTCTATTTCTTCTATAATTCCATATCTTTTTTCCAAACCTCTTAAATCTGTACGTGAATAGATAATTGAATATTCATATGAGAATAAAGCGATCTTTCTCCATTCCTTATAATTTGATGGTATATATTCTAATAATGAATAATTATTGGATCTATTTCAATCCTTATTATATGAAAACTATAGTATTTCATCTAAAATAGAGAATAAACCAGATTGGTCACCTTTCCAGGGTTGTAATTTATTGGGAAGTCATAATAATTAATAAACTACAACCATGTCCTTTGAAAAAATTTTATCTCTTTGTATGTTAATAATTATTTCAAGATTATAGGAATATTTATATATATATATATCACATTTTTACTATAATGAAAATGTATCCATACTTTTATGTCAAAAATTACCACTATCAACTCTCAAGGACGATTCAGATAATTTTTATTATGAATTTTTAATTGGTATGCGGCATAAAAAATCACTATACCATTAAACATCATGGTTCATCTAAATTACTTATTTAATGGATCACCATAGAACACAAAACCTTATCCAATATAGGTTTGTGAAATCATACGTTCATAGACCTTCCATCTCCCTAGTTCCTCAAAATTTCCTCACTTTCATATATCCTATGAAACTTGGCACCCCTCTATATCTAGTTGGTTACAAGATTATATAACCATAAGAAATACCACAATAATTATCCATCATATCAATCCAACCCATGAAAACTAAGGACCTCATTCATTGGGTTTTTTCTAGGGAGATTTTCAAAAATATTTATATTTTTAGGGACAACCAAGATACCCTCTATTGATAATATAAATCCCATGAATGAAACTTTATCGAATAATAAATAACACTTTCTAAATTTGATATACAAGTTCTCCTTCCACAAGGTCATTTACAAAATCCAAAAAAATGATATTGATTCTCTTCCATTATCTTGGAATATATAATATTATTATCATGAAATACTATCCCAATATAATTGAGGAAATCTCTAAAGAATCTAATAATAATATATATGAAGTCAGTATGTGAATTGGTGAGACCAAATGGAATCACAAAAAATTCATAATGATCATACATAAAATAAGAGGTTATGTTGTGTATATCCTCCCTATTTACCCTCAATTCATGATATACAAAATGATGTTCATTCTTGTAATAGTATTGAACTCTTAAAATTTAATCAAAAGGCATCAGTACAGGCTAGAAGATACTTTTTTTATTATAATATTATTATGTTTATAATATTCGTTAAAAATATTTATTTACTCATGTTTTTTTATTTCTAACAAGAATAGTCCCTCCTGGTGACACTCCTGGGAATATGAATCCCTAATCAAGATTCACTTGGAGTTTGTGCTTAAATTTTTACAACACTATTATGGTCACTATATTTGGATTCATCAAAATGAGTGCAACACTAGGTGTGAGTTCTATTTAAATATAAACTTATCTATATTTTGGGTGAGACATGGAAATTAATTAATAAATTCATCATCACATTCCCAAAAAATTGTTATATCTTCAATTTTTTGTGTATCCTAAATAATATTGATAAATGTTTTTCATTAAATGGTAATAAGACCCATACAAAGAATGTAATTTCTACTATAAGTTCATAATATTAATTACAATGAATTATGATCATATTTTGATTTTGAATATAAATTTTTACATATATTCCTTGGAAATTAAAACATGTTATTTATAAATAATTTTGACCTATTCTCAAAATTTTCTAAAATTTAAATAAAGGGAGAGCATAGGGTTAGTAGGGAACAAATTACCACAAAAATTATATGATATAGAAGTTATATAGTTCAAATGAGATCATTATACCATTAATAGTTTCCCAAATAAATTAATATTTAATGATTTATATGGTGATATGATACCATTATAATAAAGTTTAGATAAAAATAGTGGTTAAAACTAGAATCAAATAACAGATTTTCTATTCTATAGGGTATGATGATTGTACATTTCACCAATTTTTCACAATAGCCACTTCATGAGTATTTATATCATGACATTTCCCTTTATCCATTGGTTTAAGTGGTTTTTGTCATGATTTATTTTCATTAAACCTTGAATTTTGGATCGAGTTGGAAAAATTCACATACTCCCTGTAGTGTTAGCTTAGGATTATAGTTTGTGAATTAAATTAAGATTCCACACAATTATTTTGATTATTTTATATCTTTAAATATCATTAGTATTAACATTCTAAATGGACTTCCATTCCGCATTTAAAACATTTACCAGTCACTTGTTGACCATTTCCTCCTTTCTTTTTTGCACACTCCTAGAATAAAGAAAGATTCATTTTCATTACTCTATCAGTTTTATCCTTAGAATGTCCTCCAAACTCAATATTTCTTTTCTTATCAAAACCCAAAAAATTAGAATCTACAATCTCTATTTCTACCCTAGGAGCTCATCAAAAAATTTCTCTATAGCTAGTGAATTCCATTATATATAGTTCATTACATAGGCTTGGTTTTAGGGTGTTGAAGTGTCTTTTCCCGAAACAATGGTTCCAAAACCATAATTTTCCCCATCCTTACTCTAATAGGCCAAGGGTTGTAAACTATCACTTTGTTGGAATATCATAGACATGTGATAAATTTTCTCATTGTAACTACACACACATAGACACATATCCAAGGCCATAAAATTTGGAAACATAAGTTAACAGAATGTAATGCATGAATACATCTATGCTCCCATAATAAAAGTATGAGAATAAAATAATATAAGTGATAAATGATTCCAAAATATGATAATAACTAAAAAAATTAGATATTACAACCTTATCTAAGGGAGAGGGATACTATTATATGAACCAACTAGAAAAAACCTCAGAATGTATGAATCATGATATAATCCATGAGATCGTTGTCATTCAAACACACCATCAAATGAGATGTCATCATCAAAATGAAGGAAACATACATGAATGTAACATATAGGGGTCGGTATAACAATACTCAGAAGGAATCCCTCAGAACACTAAACACATAACATCATGAATGGTTAGATCATAACAATTATATAGAAATTGATTCATATCAAAAAACCCAATAAACTCTGAATGGTTACCGCACCTCCAGGTGGTCACGACCAAACTACCATGAGAATGATTCTATTAAATGAAATTCTCAATCTAGGAAACTACACTCTATGATCAATTTCATCACTGAAGTCACTTATCCAAGAGGGCATGATCCTTAGTCCCCACCAAATAAATCTCATTGTCCCCAGAAGTCCCTGATACTCAGGCAAGTGAAAACACCCATTACCATTGTGGGACACCACAATCACAATCTAGATCAATCAAATTTTTTGGGTATCATAATCCAGTGATACCAAAACAAACTACTAGATAAAGGATCAATGTTCTTCTCAAGGAGGTCATTCTAATTCAAAAAATCCCACATAAGGTATAAAATTCAAGAGGATCACACTTTTGTATCATAGTGGGACACTATAAACTCTATTTGAGACTCACCATCTATAGGGAATTGTAATATAGATAAGTGGATGAAATTCCATGTTTTACCCTATCATGGGTGGACCAAGGAAATAAACTCAAATAATTCGGGTCCAAACTAAAGCGCCAAATGGCTCTAAACACCCCCAATGTGGGTACATGGTGTGTAATAATGATAAAAAATGTTTCTTGACAACCCCTAGATTTCCCATGTGTTAAAGCCTCACACATCATGTAAATATCCATATACATGGGGTGTAGTTATAGTACACGACATTTAACAATTATTTGGAGCGTTTACCATGCCATCAACCCATGCTTGTGTACCATGATTCATGCAAGTGTAGTCTATCCTGTACACCTAGTCATTCCCATGTACATTTGATGGTGTACTCTGTCCCATTGGTGCACCTATATCCTCCAAGTTACGCACCAAGCCTTATAGAAGAAGTCACACAATGTGTAGTTGGGTCACATGACCTGTGATATTTAACTCTCCAATGAATCCCAAGATTCATACACAAGGAGTTCTATAAGTTGTGTAATGTCATGTTACAGAGAGAGTAACCCAGGATTTACAGATCCCAATAGTTTCCTCCTCCATATTGTACTCTACATCATAGTATCTACCAAATTCACTAGAAAATGTTGATTTGGGGTGGTCTGACCTTTCCCTATCTGAAAAAAATGGTAGTGAAAGATCTTGCTCAAATAAAACTAATTTATAAAGGTATCTTATAAACCACTCTATAATCATGATGTGAAAAAAGTATCATATGTTGAAACAATTGACAAGAGAATTCCATGGATTTGGACTGTCTAATACATGAAAATGTATCCCATGCTCGATACTAAATTCTACTAATGAATATCTAGAAGGTGGGCCAACTTGGTGAGTCAGTCTACAACCACCTTAATGGAATTGTTTCACATAGATGTACATGGTAACCTTGTCACAATATCCAAGGATATCCCTCCCCATATCCAATATCAAACATCAAGGGTTTATTTAAACCTACTAGAAATTAGTGCTCAACATTCACATGTAGATAAGTGAGGAATCAAGAGCCCAAAACTACAATAATACGCTTCATGACTGACCACCGATACTAATGTCAGAGGTTGGGATACATGTTTCCCACACCTAAGTGTACATATAAGGGGGATTATGAAAATCTATATTCACATCCAACAACATTAATTATACAATTATTGATCCTCTAAAATGGATAACTTTATCACCACTATCTTCAATATATATCATGTGCTTGTCCCGTGGATACATTGGTAATAAAGGCCTCATATTTCATATCTCAATTCCATGAATCTTAAACACACTATAAAAGATGTTAGTTCAAAACATTCAACTAAAGATATGATGCTCAGTCCTTGTCTAATAAGGAAAAAATAAACCATAATAACATCTCTAACTCCTTGGACCAAAACAGAGAACAAGATATCTTACTGAGATCATTTCCCACCAGGTTCCCCTTCGAGGAGTATATAAAATATTTAATCATTAGTCCAGGAGGAACACTAAATATCACCTATGACCCATGTTAATTTCATTCTGAGAGAATATATACATGATAATATTGTGGTTAGAGTAGTCGATAAATTGCTCACCTATCAATATGTGAAACCTCATCTTCGGAATGAATACTACCACTGCTATCTCAAGAACGTGGGTTGTATAGTTCTGATCATGTGTTCTCAACTAACGTGAATCACATGCTATCAATTCCTACCTCTATATTAGAATAAAACCAAGCCTGTTCGTTGACGCATTGCATAACACTATGTACTTGACACCATCATATGGATATATCAAGATGAGAGTAATCAGAAATATCCATCTCAACTCTTAGAAACAATACTAGAATGCTTTAATTCAAAATATCATTTTACCATTTTGGTCAAAGATTTCATATATGTTTCCACTCTTTAGAAATCAGGTACAACTTTTAATAGTACCCTTTCATCCCATGGAAACTCTTCACCCCAGTAAAAATCTTGTTTGGCTCCAAATCTAGCGCTACCTCAACCTTCATATGTTCTACTGCCACTAAAACTTCCTTGATGTCATGTCATAGGTAGAATAAATTCAGAATAAAAAAACTAGCACTTATACAACTTCAAATAAAGGTGGTATTCTTAGGGTGTATATTGGACCACCAAAAAATATCTCATGTGATCTTTCTCTAGTGAAATGTAAAAAAGGATATCATCAATGTAGACTGCCAAAAACTGGTCAAATAAATGCTAAAAAATCTCATTCATGAGTCCCATGAACATTGTTTGTGAATCATTCATATCTAAGGGAATAACGAAGAATTTATAGTGACCATAGTGACATATGAATTCTATATCCAGTACATCCTCATCCAATACTTGTAATTTGTGGTAACCTAATCTTAGTCCAAAAATAGAGAACCATCATGGACAACTTAACTCATCGAAGAGGCAATCATTTCTCAACAGTGGATACTTATTCGTTATGTTCATCTAGTTCTAGCACTGGTAATACAGTCATAGCATAGATCCCCCATCTGGCTTCTTGGTGAAGAACACTATGGATGTCCAGGGGGAAACACTGGGTCTCATGAAGCCCATCTCCTACAAGTCCAACAACTGTAATCTCCTCACATGAATCTATAAAAGAGACATCCAATACGATTGTGTATATATTTTGGCTATCCTAGGGATTAACTATATGAATAATTCTATCTCTATGTGAAAAATTAATCCTAATACTTCATTAGGGAAACCATTCCCATACTCTTCTATGACTATTGTAAACTATTACCCCATAACATCAACTTCACCAAGAGTCTTTTTATCCAACTAGTTTTAATAGGTTACAATCTCTAATTACTAATCCCATCAGAATTTCCAAGGATTATATTCCAACCACAATAGAAAACATCATCCCATCACTCTAAAAACACCATATCAACTACCTAAAAATCATTCTTGGTATAAAATGTGGATAACTAGTTCATAGATAGAATAGAATCATGAGGTATAATCATTGAAGCAAAGAGATTCCAAACAATGATATCACATCATAGTGTAAGATTTCACAAACATCATAATTTCAAAATCATTTTCTCAATTCCCATTGAAAACAAAAATAATATGTGTCAAGACAATGGATAAACTAGAATTTCTATGTATTGAGTTGATAAGTGTAAAGAAATGAATTAATTTTTGTTGTGTATATCAAAAATGTTGTGAAGATAGAAAATAGACAGATCATACCTAATATCATACACATAGCCTTAGGGTCATAGAACTGCATAACCTAAAATTTTCCTCACACTGACCACTAACTCCCTAAGCCTAGCGTGGACCACCTGGGGGTGGTGGTGGTAATATTTCAAACCTATGAACACCTTCAGTTGTTCCACCATCCCCTCTTCCAGGACTTATACCCTATAGAATATCCTTATCTGACATCTTTCTCTACCTCATTTTCCCTCTTCCATATCCAAACTAGCTATACAATGGGTCATACAATCCCATGAAATATGTCCACAACCATCAAAGGAGAAGTGCCACCTATCCCTTGGATGACTAGAGCCACCCTGATTGCCCTGCACCACTGAACAACTATCTTGGGATCATATCTTGAGGTGTTTGGAACACTCAAATCCCTACGACTGTTGTTGGTTACCTACCATAGGGGTATCAACTCTTGGGTTACCACTACTAGAACCTAATATAGATTCCTTCTCTTCCAGGAATCTCTCCACCACCAAGGCCCCTCATGCAACCCATTATTGGTTGGAATACATAAATATATAATTAAAACCCTAATATCCTAGAATAATAATTTATCAAATGTACATGATCTAATGAATAGAACTGACTCCCTATACATAGAATGAGGTGAGAGATCAATAAATCTCACCATGTTTTCCACCACCGTCAAACTGCCCTACTCTATGTGTGGAAGTTCTTAATTGTGAGTTGATCACAACATGGACAGATAAAAATACAACATGAAGAGATAATTGATCTTTCAACCCAAGAGGGCTATCTCATCATGTGTCTATGAAACTAAACTCACCCATAGAATTGTAGATCCTTGAATAAGCCTAACTCTGATGATATATATCTGATCTTCAGAAATCCATAGAAGGAAGAACACTCAAGTGACTACCTCTTGCTAGTACTCAACCACATAAGGCTTTGGATCACCCCAAAACATTGTAGGTCACTGCCAATAGAACTCATACAACACACTAAACCTATGTGTATACTCAAATTGTGTTTGTATTACCATATGGTGCTCAACATGTGGTGTTATATCTGGTAAACCAACCATGGGTGATATTGTTGATATATGCCCATTTTTTGAGGACTCATCACTTGGATGATCATCCTCAAGATGAAACAGTTGAATGATTACTATTTTTCTTCCTAGAGACATCCATAAAAAACAAGATATATCATGGTCAAATATTATATCAGTATAAATGAAATAAAGAGGATATAAATTACAAAAAACCATTCATATATGATGCATGTATCAATATTTTTCTATATAACCAATGCTTTTATGAATTGATTCGAATGTAATGTGATCATAATCATGTTGTATGGATACATTATACACCACCCCAATATTTTAATCCCTATCCATGAATCTTAACTTGAAACACTTAAAATTGCTTCCATGAAAACAAAACAAAATTAATAGAGTTTTGTTTTGAGGTAGATCTAACCAATCTGATACCACTCTATCACAACCTGGCTTGATGGGTCCCAAACCAAGATGACCCCAAAGTCACCTCTAATAAGCCAGGGGATGGAAACCAGCACTTTGCAGGTGTATCACACACATGTGAGTCATTTTCATAATTTATCTTCACACAAAAGAAAATCTCCAAGACCATTCAATACGGAAATGTAAAATAACGACAACCAATTAATTCATACATGTATAATCTCATAATCTGAGTACAACACTTAAATATTGAAAGCGATAAAAGGGGCCAAAAATAAGACCAAAAAAATAAAAGGCTGAAATCCAACTTTATGGGTGAGAGAGGCTATCAAATGCACCCACTTGTAAAAAAACATTGTTTTCTAGATGAAACTATACACCACTATCTCACTATCCTCCCATGAATCCTTTACCTGGGATGTCATGTGCATAATAAATGGCAAGGGTGGGAATAGTACATACAGGGGAAAGTATTAAAATAATTAATAAGAAACCCTCAAACTATAAATACATATAATTTACAAAATTTATCTAATAAAAAATAAATAGAAATCAATGCATAATAGAAACCTAGATATATTCACAAAGGACACTATGCCTCCATGGGGTCACAACCAAACTGCTAGCCTCATGATTCTTCTTAATGAAATTCTTTTTCTTAGAGAATCAACTACATGATCCATTTAATTAATGAAGACACTCATCCAAGAGGTCATGATCATTGGGATCCCCTAATGAAAGTCCACTAATCTCTAAATGCACTAATACTGAGATAAGGGAGTAAACCTAGGACCTATCAGGGACACCACAAACCAAATTCGGATCAACCCACTATATAGGGGATCATACTCCAATTATACCATGAACCCTACTAAAAAATATTTCTAACCCTAATATAGGAGGGGATGTATATTTCACAGACCCCACCTAGGGTATAAAATGATAGTGAATCATTCCCTAATCTCATGGGGGGACAACACAAAATCTATATGAGACCCATCATTCATATAGGATCACAATCATAATTTGTGGATGTGATAACACATATTAGCCTTGAGGGGATTGACCAAGCGAATACACTCAGCCAAAAATGTTAACAAATGAGGAAACAAAGGGGTCCAAACATAATGAATGTATGTACACAATGTGTAGTGAGGGAAAATAATATGTCTATCAAACCCCAGGTGATCCAGTGTTGTGATTCCTCACATGGAATCTAAATATCTATTTAAATAGTTCGTTAGAATAGTGAATAACGTGTAATGATTGACTACAAGCTTTCCTGTTCCATCATCTTTACCCATGTACTGCTGTTCATGCCCATATACTAACCCGTGTATATCTAGTGATGCCTGTGTATGACCGGTTGTGTACTCTTTCATTATCATGTTAGTGTATTGTTTAATTTTCATGATAAAAGCAATATTTCAGGCCACATACTGTGTGATAGGATCACATGATGTGTGATATTTACCTCTATATGGAAACCATAATGAAATAGATAGGGGGTCTCCCATGGAACATGATGATGAATTACACGTAGTATAACATGGGATTTCTTGATCCCACTAGTTTCTTCCTCTGTATAATCTTATCCTTCTATATTTCCACCTAACCTACTGAGAAGAAAGGATTTTTTGTTAGTCAACCTTATCATCATATGAGATTAGGATTTGGGGCTTCTAATCCGCTTAAGAAACACCCACACATTCCATTTATTGCCACAACACTGAATTTGTGATGAATTGGAACCACTAATCCATTCTAATCCAACTATGATCATAGAATATCATCGTCTGACCCAGATATAACCCTATATTGAGAATTAAACCCAATGTATTAACTTGTTTCACTGAAGAACGATTACACCATGATCAAATGAAAGTTATTCTTCAAAACATCATCCAAACAAAATACTAATGATGATAGTGTGATGAAATGGTGGATAGATCCATAAACCATAACATCTCAGGATGAAGACTTGGAATTTCTTCATTTATCCCTGATCTATTGTTGTATATTTAGCCAAATTATGAGAAATTTGTCAAATAAAAATAAAATTCTTCATATATAAATTTACCATTGATGTTTGAATCAATTATTGTAAATGTAATTGATCCATGTTCAACCAAGATAATATAATCGAATGAGATTTCAATATCCTACCAAGAGTTCTGATCAAATAGTAATAAGGATTGATCCTTTATCTGATGTGATTCTACAAAATCTACCAATGATCTCCCACATGATCACCTCTAATAGTTCTACTCATTCCTTATGATATGTTGCGTACACTAGGGTTGATTCATAACCATATATATATATATATGAATATCGTATCTATATAGAATAAAATAAGTCAATTAATTATTTACATTTATTAATTCCTCACATGCAACATATGTTCCATAAATTCTTGACCCTGAAAAAGGTAATTCTGTGTCTTGAGTAAAAACAAAATTCTAAAATCAACAGTGTCATTATATTTTAAATCCCTAAATCTGGACGTTATTCCATTTTTTAAGAAACTACACATGTGAGGTATTAATATATTTAATATATTTCAAAAATTAATTCCAAGAACACCAAAAATCATAATGTCATGGCATCTCAGTGCTCAAATCCAAACACAATCCATATAATATTCATTAAAAATGAATGAATAAAATAAGTCATTTAAAAAATACCCAACAAGTTTTTATTTCTGGGTTAATGATAAAACTAGATGTTTACACCACCAACATTGAGAAGTTTTATTTATCAGTACCAACATATTCATTATCATAATTATTAAAATCACTTTATTTTCATTGGATTATCAAGAGATGATTCTCTCTATGGTTAATAATTAAAAATAAACTTTTAAACTGATATCATTCCATGGAGTTAATTTTTTCTTATTTCCGCATGTTATTATTAATATTACACCTATATTTTTCTTATAATTCCAAATGATGCACTACTAGGTCAGCTTTTTCATGCTCCAATCATTGGAGAATGAAAAATTTACTTTAACTAGTGCAAGTATATTTCTCATAAACTAGTGGAGCATAGGGACCATAAAATGATGGGGTATATTTAATCCTTAAATATTCAATGATGCCGTGTTCCCTTCTTTTCTGTTTGAGTGATTAGAAATATTCATGTTTTTTGAGTGTTTTTTGAGCCTAGTTTTCATTATTGATCCCATTATGTTTGGTTGATGAACAGGAATATAAGTACATGGTGTTTTATATTAATTACTAACATGATTAATAACAATTCTACCCATTTACTAATACTAAAAACATAGAGTAGATATCATAATAAAATAATCATAATTAATAATAATATAATCAAGAAATAATTACTAAGATGTCTTAAATTTTGACACCTTCTTATCAAATATTAGAATTTTAGGATCAACCCATACCACATTGTATTCATCTTAGTTTATATAAAGTTATATCCTCATATTATTCTTTACCTAATATTGAAAAATAATAGAATTTACCTCTAATACCAATAGAAATTACATAATCATATCAGATAGAAATATTAAATAATTTTAGATGAATATTCAATACATTTTACAATAGTAAAAGGTATAGGGTCATAATGGTTTAGTTTATGTAGAGACTAGATTGATAATTATCATATATAATTAAATGTAACCAATATATCTGAGAATTTTCTTCTCTCATAGTACCATTTATATACAATTATTACATAAAATTATTCTTCCTTGCATAATGGAAATGAAAAAATAATAACTTGTGATATCAGATGATCAGTAAGGGTATACATGGAAGATATAAATCAATGATCATATAATGTGTAAGATGTTAATGATGTTATGATATCTTTATTTTAACATTCATATCAAATCAATCATAGATCATAAGTCATGGGTCATGGAATAAATATTTAATATTTCATATATAATGATTCATAATATTGAAGAATCCTCACAAATCCATCATTAAATGTGACAGGATATCATAAGAATATGAACAAGTCATAATAACTTTGAGCCTATCACAAGTATAAATAGGAGTTTCATTATTCAATGTACACTCCCACGACTATCATAATGGACATAGTCGCATACCAAACTATTTTCACTCCATATTCAATTCTTTATTCTCTCATGAGATATAATTAATTACACAATGGATTGGATGGATTTAATTTACCCAATTTTCACATAATTACAACCTTACATATGTTTACTATAATGTAACAAAAAATTCATCACTTCAGCATATCACAAGCAATGGAAAAGAAATGGAATTTATAAAAATTTAATTACCACATAAACATAATCTATCCTATGAAATAACATCAATGGTATCATTATATCATATCCCTAATGAATCATATGAAACATCAGAGTATTTTTACATAGGTAAAAATAACATTAAAAGGGATTTTGAATATTTCATTTAAAATAAGAGAAAGTAGTTTTTTACCTCGATAAAATTAAAAAAAATTATGGAATAATTTAATGTAATATTAACATAAAATAATGTTAATTATGGTGGAGAAAGTCATCCATGTAAAAAAACATTAGAATAAATATTCCTTTCACACTTTTGGTAAGAAGTTTACAAGTACATCATTTGGAAAAATAAATGATTTTAAATTTAAAAACATTTAAGATAATGTAAAAACTGGTTAAAAAATTAATTAAACAATCACATGATATTGAAAAACAAAATTCTTAAAAAAAATTAATGGAAATGTATGTAGAGAAAAACATTAGTTGATCAAAGAAGAAATAAGGTTTACCTTCCTTAAAAACAATTTATCAATCATTTTATATACCATATAGAAGTGAATAATAAAAAACATTTAAAAATCATAAATAACAAGAGGATAATAAAATAAATTTTCATTAATGAAATTTTTTTATTTTATTTCCCATGTAGTATAATTGACATTAAAAACCCCAAAAATAAATGAGATTGTAACAAAGACCCTAACCTCAACTACGATATTGCTTCATATGCATTAAAACCTCATGTATGTTAAATATTTATATATTATAAATCTAATGAATATATATATATATATATTACCATTTATCATTCATTTTCAACTTCTGATCATCATTTTATTAACAATTCATTATTAAAATGAATATAAAGGTGGAAATTACTCCATTTTCTATGTTTTTCTATCTTTGATGGTTCCAGTGCTCAAACATTACTCATGGTTTCTTTATAATTATAATATTTATTATTTAATAAGTGTAATGTTTAATTATATGTACATTTATAACAATTCTTATAAAGAGGTTATGAAAATTTAATTAAATCCATTCATATAGATGGTAGTTTATATGTATGCACAACTGATGTTTCCACATAAATGGAAAAAATGAAACAATGGTAAATACTATTTTATAATTAACTAGTACTTCACCCATGAAAATTCATAGAACATTCAATTTTTTTTAAATCATTTTGTTCTACATCACTCAAAAAACAGTCAATATAATTCTTAAAATAAAATGGTGATGATGAAGTGAGTGGACTTAATGTGACAAATGAAATTGGAGTAATGTCTAACATTGGATGAGATGAAACATGATGGAATGAGAGAGGCAGGTATTAAATAAAAAGATTGAATGAAAGTTGAAGGTGGAGTTGAGGCCATATGATCCTCAAATGAAATACTAAACAAATAACCAATAATATAAATGATTCCAACACAAAATGTAATATAGTATAGTAAACACATAATACATCACTCAATGAAAATTTTGATAAAATAAAAAAGGGAAATACTAACCCAAAAAAATTCATGTAAACTCACATTTAATGAAATAAAAAATAAATAATATATCAAATAAAAATAAAATATCTATTGCTCCAAAATACGCCAAATGGTCCTCTCTTCCATGATGTTGTTTTCCCTAAATTGTAGTGTGAATCCACCCAATCACTATGTAGAATCGAGACCCCAACCCTAGAATTTTTCACTAATATCCTGCCATTGACATTGACTATAGTATAATTATGTGAAACAATTGGATGTAAAATTCATGATGACCAAACAAATAAAAACTTCATGTAATTATTGCTGTTATTGTACCTGGGTTTTTATTTCCGACTTTAAATTTTGGGAAATTATGGATGAAATTTATTGGTTTTCCAATTTCACGTGAATGTGAAATATTCATTCCCACTAAATCTAATTAAGTATTGTATCCGGACCATAGTAGCGGAAAATGCTTAAGTGGTTAACATATGAACCCATGAAGAAGTAAAGTTACATAAAATCATAGAACCATATGAAAGTCATGTTAATATTAAGAGGTTAATATAAAATCAGTGTACAATAAAAACTAATATTAAAGGAAATAGTATTACAAATCCATATTTACTATACATGTTATGGCATGAAATTAAACGGCGAAGCAACTTAAAACAAATAGTAGCAGAAGAAATGGTTGTGAACTCTTAATTACCATTTTTTCGACATGAAGTGTTCATTGAGAAGGATTTACATACAGAAATAATCATTTGAGTTATAGTGATGTAATAAGAGGAAACAAGGTAAAATCTCATCGGCTACAACTAAAATTTTGGATAGAACGTGCACCCGATTCACTTAGCATGTTGTATAACTGTCATGAAAATGAGAAATTCTTTCCTGCACAGACAAAGAGAATAGTGAATCTAGAATTTAATGGTTATGTGGACATTGATTGTAATATAGGAATTTATAAGGGAGGAAGAAGCTTTAATTTCACCTCTAGGGAAATCATAATTAAAATGAAGTGG
This sequence comes from Viscum album, assembly GCA_963277665.1. NCBI lineage: Eukaryota > Viridiplantae > Streptophyta > Magnoliopsida > Santalales > Viscaceae > Viscum > Viscum album. Next base: position 1,653,199,695 of record OY728137.1, on the reverse strand, counting down.
TCTCTCCCACATGAACTGTCTAAAAGTGAATTTTTTTTCTAAAAAAGAAGCATGAAAAAAATAATATAACATTAAAGGAATCATAACATCTATATTAGATTGTGCATTATAGAGTAATATATATACCAAATAACATTTCATCCATGCAAAAAAATAAAATAGGATTTCGTGTAAATACCTTTAAACTATCATAGTCACCACATGACAGCTTGAGATTTATAACACCACCTTCCTCCCAGCATATAATGAACTCCATTTTTTCTAAAGATAGATCATCCCTCCAACATTCTGTAAAACTTTATTCTATTTGAATGTATAATACTAAAATAAAAAAAATTTCAAGATTCATTAAAAATGAAGGAGGTTGTGACATACCCCATGTAATCATTAACAAATTCAAAAGGAATGTTTAATCTGATGAGTGAATAGTTATAAGTGATAAAATTTGAATATTGGTTCTTCGAAAATTAAAAAAAAGTTTATGAATGTATTTGGATGACCCTAAAATGGAATTTCCAACTGAAAATTTCAAATGCGTATTCTCATCCCAAGTTTCAATAGTCTTATTCAACTGAAAAAATCAACTAAATATAATTAACATATATATGTATTACAGAAATTTTCACAACAAGATACTTATAGATGGTTTGTAAGAACATCTAAAAAACTATAGTGAATATACCTGAATTAAACTATAAAAATTGTGTTTTAAATTAAATAATGTGGGCATACATAAACTACATGATGCTCGGATGGAGTGGTGGAAATATATTAAATCCATAGAAAAAATATATGTGAAGTAACGTTGGTTGAAGAGAATAAGGACAAGATGTGATTAGAGAATCCTAATTAGACATGTATCGTATAAATGTTTGAAAAGATCACGTGTAATTGGAAATAATAATTCATGTAATGAAGGAAAAATGTTTATATAAAGTGAGAATAACACACCTTTTCCAGAGATCTATATCTTTAGGGTCTAAAGAAGTTAGTAAGTCTTACAGTTTAGGTTTCTAACTGAAATGAGTCTATCCCAAATTACTAATTCAAGAAAGATGATGTTTTTAAATACAATGTGGATATTATGTATGAATAGAGTTAATTTGAAGACATTAAACCAAAGATTATTTTTAGATCTGATATAAAGGAAAACTCACTGTATGTTGGATGTTTCAGGCATAGGTTCAATCTGCACAAAACATAAATCTTCAACCATTGTCAAGATATTTGGAGGAAGAAGGAGATCGATCTTCGATAGAAATAGTAAGTGACAGTGATGTTGAATTTATTTTCAAAAAGTTTACAGGGTGACCTCCATGGTAGTCGAGAGTGAAGAAACAATTTCTTTGTTTCGAGAGGTAGAGCACAGAGGAGACAACAATAACTGCAATCCATGTCAGAAGATGATAGAACTCCAAAGTGGGAGGTGTAGGGATTGGATTTACGAAGATCGTTGGTAGATGTAAGAAGAGTACCTATTTAATGATGAAGTAAAAAATTAGAGGTGTGGGATGTAGTTTATAAAGGTGAAGAATTTATATGGGAACTCTAGGAGATGGCAAAGAAGCTGGAGATAGAGAAGCCAGAGGCAGAGCAGGCCAAGGGGTATTGGGATTTCATGGGGGGGAGCTTTAGGCAGCCCGAAAGGATGGGATATCCTCTGTTAAAAAAGGATGGAATGTAAAGAATAATATCATTTACATAATACTTGAAGATTGGTGTGTGTTTTTATATTAAAAAGGATGTCATTTCCTCTATTCAAAATAGCAACATCACCAAATTTCCTACAAAAATAACAAATATATTAATATATATTCCAATTTTTAGGTATACCAATCATTAAGTAAAACTAATATTTCTATATATATATTATTTATCATTCCATACCCAGAGTTCATGGTTAAAGAATAATCATATTTCATATGGAGGATGTTTACAGAATAATCCAAAATCATGAAAATTTAGTTGTACGCATATTGGGTGAGGAAAACTGTAATGCAGTTGAACACATAAAGAGGTTGTAAGAAAGGGTGCAACTGAAATCTGATTCAAAAAATCCTAATCCCTGCATGAAAAGAGGATGGAATATAGTAATGCTTTTTGAAGACATATTGAACCAGTATTTCCCTATAGTACAATCACATACCATGAAAATTCAGTAGAGAAGATAATCACTTCCAATAAGATTCTTTAATAAATGAAGACAAGCAATAGAATGTAATGGTACATATAAAACCCAAATGAATGATATAATAAAAAAAGGATGACTCAAAATTATATTCATATATACAATTGATAATACAAAGAATACATATATATTACCTAAAATTATCTATAGTACCAGAATCCCTAGAAAACAAAAAAATATATTAATATATATTCCAATCATTAGGTATACTAATCATTTAGTAACACTCTTATGTCCACATATATGTTTCCTACATGTGCCATCCCACGGGTTCATGTTTAAATAATCATCATATTTCCCACGGTGCATGTTTAAAGAATCATAGAAAATCAAGAAAATGCAATTGAACACATCTAGAGGAAGGAAGACAATAATGTAGTTGAACACATATAATGGTACTAAGGAAGGGTTCATTTGAAATCTGCTTCCAAACCTCCAGATCACTACATGAAAAGAGGCCGAAAGACATTAATGATTTTTTATCAGATAAAAATAGTATTTCCTTATAGTAAACTCATAAAAAAAGAATATTCCGTTGAGAATATCATCACCCGCCCATTTGAGTGTTTAATAAATTGAGACAAGAAATGGAATATATGGGTGCCTCTAACTCCCAAATGAATTATACAATAAGAAAAGCATGAATCAGAACTCTATATTCATATGTTAAATTAATAATATAAAGAATACATATATCATACCCCAAATTATATGAAACATTACCTAAATATCTCAAAGAGAGTACATGATCCCTTTCTCTAAAATACATGACCCAATACTTTTAAACATGATCTAATAAAACAAATGGTCCACTAATATAATGAATTACATGATCCACTACATAAACAAAATGAATGAACCACATGTTCAAAGACAAAACCTGTTCGAATGCTTTAAAGAATGATTCATTACTAAAATAAAAAAAACATGATCCACTAATGGATGAAAATACAAGATCAACTTATATAAAAATTGGTCCACTAATCTAAAAAAGTTTATAAGAAAAGAATGGATCAGAACTATATTCATTTATAAAATTGATAATATAAATAATATGCATATCATATCTCAAATTATCTACACCACCAGATTCCCTGCAAAACAAAACAGATATTTTAATATATATATATATATATATATTGCAATAGTTAGGTATATCAGTCATTAATTAAAACTCCTATGTCCATATATATGTTGCTTCCTATGCTATCCCCAGGGTTTATGTTTATAGAATCATCATATTGCATAGGGTGCATGTTTATAGAATCATAAAAAATAAAAAAAAAATTAGTTTGCCCACATGCTCAAATAATGACTAGTTACACTGCTCTAAAAAGGATTCATTACTAGAATACAATGCATGATCCACTAATCAAAAAAATACAAGATCCACTACAATAAATAATAATCCATTAATCTAAAACATGTCAAATCAGATTTAGTAGTAGTAAAATTAACTAATAAGATTTGGATGTGAAGTGCTTGATGACAAATATGAAAACATTTCATTAAAATAAAGCTATTGTACATAGTTCTTTTAGTTGTGATGAGTTACAGTGGTCGAATAAGAAGTAATAATATTAGAGCTGAGCACTTACACAGTCATCAAATATTTTTACCTGTAGATACTATAATGTTTAAAATTATGAATACATAGAATGTTTGAGTAATATAGAAACACTTCAATATGAAATCAAAATATATGAATAAGTAATCTATAAAAACACTATTTATGAACAATTGGGGAACACTTCAATACGAATTATAGAAATATATATGTATTCCTAATAGGGAAACAAATGGAAATAAGAAAAACAAAAAAATAACAAAAGGGTTAATGGTATTTGTGTTTGGTAAAATGAAAAATATGAATCAGAAAAATCTCCATAGCCATTGTATGTTGACTACATAACATTGACTATGTTGCCATTTGTATAATTTCTCAACTAAGTAGTGGATGAAAGCAAACCAACAACTCTCTACTTCTTCTTTTTGATAGAGAATGAAACTTTTCAAATATTTTACATGAGTGGATAAAATTTAGCGTCATTTGAATGTAAACATGCATCATTTAGTTGAAAAAAGTCTTCATTATATCAGGGAATACCATATCAATTCTAAAACCAGATAAATATGCCAATACAATGTTATTTATTTCATTGAAAACCTTCATAGATTCAGTCGTAACATTATCATCCAGTGATAACCCATTCTATCATTGCATTAACAAGAATTATAAACCATAAAAAAACCAAAACCAGTATGCCGATTTTAGAATTATCAATGAGATAATGACAAAAGTTATGATGATTGAATTTAAAAAAAAAATTGCAAAAGTAATTTCCTTGTAGAAGTCGGTATAACATTCTTGAATGGAGAAATCATCAGTGATGGGGTTCAAAAAGTCCTCCATCATAAAAGTATCTAGATTTATTTAAAGGAGGCTAAAATGACAACATAATCAGAATCAAACCATATAAATCATAAAAATGCATTAGACAAGACAATTAAATCATGAATGAAATACCTACCCATATCTGTGAAAATTTTCATAGGCTGGGACATTGGATCCTTGTAAAAGAAATAAATAAATAAATCCTACAATGGGGAAATGAACATCCCATTAAGCAAACACTAACCATTGGAAAATCACGAATCATTGAAGCTCTGAATTTTTATAGATAGTGGCCTAACCACATGATCCATATTTGAGGAATATATGAGTCTTTTGAAGGTGTTGAAGCTAACCACATGTTATTTAGGTGTGTAGGATTTCATTCTTTTATTTCGGGAAGGAAATAATGAGGTAAAATGAAATGGCAGTGGGAACTATAAGAGTAGACACCAAATAGAATGTGGGATTCAGGTTTGGAGGGAGGGGATTCAGGAACCATAGAAGATGGAGAGGTAGGGGTCATGGGTTTGTAGGAGGAGAATCAATGGATATAGGGGAGGTTGATAGGGGATATATCCATGGAGGAAAATGTAGGGACTACGTGGAAGAAAGTCAAAAAATGGAGAAGCAGCGGAAACCGTACCTTGGGAACACCGATGAAGCTCAATGCGAAAAATGGAGGATCAGCGAAAATGGAAGATTGGGGAGATGAAAATCTCGACAGGGATCCCAAAAGAGTTGTGGGAAAACAGGCTGAATAAATCATTAGATGAAGATGGAGGAATCGTCAGATGAAGATGGATGATTTTGAGGGGTTTTCAGTAGGTTGCGCGGTGGAGGTAATTCGCGAAGCGGGTGAATTGGAAATAAGCGGAAGGAATTAGGTTTCGTACACGTGGGTGGGGGAATGAGATGAGGGAGTGACATGTGTCTATAAAAAATACTTCTTTAGTATGTATATAGATATAATAATTATATAATATATACTAATTTAACACCAACTTGTTAACATCCATTTAAAAAAGAAAATAAAAAATGAATTACAACTCTTTGTGGAGTTGGAATTCCTCAAATATGCACAAGTGACATTATTATTTTCCAACTGATTGGAATGAGATAAAAATAGATATACCATTAACAGGAAAAAATTTCATTATATAATATATAGTAATTACATATTCTAAATATGATTAATGAATATCTATATGAGTTTTAAAAAGAAATAATCATGAAAATGGGCAATACGAACTTATAACTCATCTTTGAGTATACTACATTAATAAGAACATTATGAATTGTTGTATATGTATTTTGGGAATGCCGTAAAATGATGTTAAATAATTTGGATGATGGTATAGTACTTTGTTATATCTTGTTCAAGATAAATTTATCATCTGGTGTGGAGACTATAAGAGAGGATGTTCCCTTTTATATGTGAAGAGAGTATAAAACTGGTAATTATCAGGAATATTAAAATATAAAAAATTCACAATCAAGGGATTATGGATCATAATTGGACAAAATAGGATCAAAATAAATTAATATAATGGATTTTAGATGAAATATAAGGATATTTTCAACATTATCTCTTTAATTTAACACCTTGTTGAATCTTTTAACACTTACCATATTGATGAGTTTTTACATTGTTTGCCATTCCAAATTCCCAAAAATGAAAGTTTTATAACTTCCATGTTTTCAAATAATGACTCAAAATATCAAAATTTTTCATCATATTCTATTTATTTGAATTTTAGAAAAAAAATTTCAAATAATCATGAAAAATGTGGTGAAAATAGTTTTGGGATAAATTCATTTTTAATCATGGAACTATGTTTATTCCCATTCCTATCCTAGTAAAAAGAATTTGGTGACTGTTAAAAAAATTAATTTAATATATTATCCATATATTTCTTTATAACCATTAATAAATAGTTATTATTCTAATTTATGATGTTAAGGACACATTATTTGTATAAAACCATTTTTTAAAAACATCACTTTTTTACTTCAAAATGATTTTATTTCAATATATATCAAATTAAAAACCCATAAATTCATTATAAATAGGTTTAAAAAATATATTTCATTATTTTGGTTTTCCAATTAAAAAAAAATATTAAACGAGTAGGTGATAAATTGAACAACTAATAACTATATTTCCATAGTATATCAGGGATCATTTAAACACAATTTTGTGTTTAATCAATTCTATGAAAGATATACAACATATTTAAAGAGAAGTATATCATAAACTATTAGGTTGTTGTATAAATTATGTTAATATAATTCTAATATTGATGTTGGAGTGATGGAGGATCAAATCTCCCATCATCTTCGTTATATTGAACTTTCTACAACAAACTCAACAACAAGTGATCACTATTCTTATTCTCCCACATGAACTCATATATTCATAATTTATGATCTGTAAAATTTTAGAGAATCTTACCCAATCATATACTGAATAAAAAGACAAAATTCTTCTTCATAATACTAAATTCAATGATAAATATATTGGATTTCGTTAATAATTACTCAATATTGTATACTATGTAATTTTGATTATGACCAATATTCTACAATGTTGATCAATTTTTCTTATCATAAACCAATTCGATAATCACTCTTGATTTATTTATATTCAATTGGTCATATTCAGTCATGAAATCCCATCAAACTAGATTCACCTGTTGTCTTAATTGGATGAATCTTAGGCTTCAAATTCCTTCAACTTGATTTTGTATTTGGGTTCATGTTAGAACGTGTAGATTTAGTGGAGTATATTTCATCCCTATGTGATATTCTCAATATCAATTCTTCTTATATGATCTTGGGTGATTTTCACTTGAATGTTTAAATTATTTCTCAAAATTTGATTATGTAGGTGACTTTTGGATATATTAATGTTGTTTCAACATGACTTAACATTTTATATGTTTTAATGATAAAAATATCACCATTTTTTCTAATAAAATCGTCTTAGTTGTTTTAGTAAATTATTAATTTATTACATTATATTTCATTATTCTAAATTTTAGATAATTTCTTGGTTTTTATGATTAAATAAAAAATTTATTAAAAATATCACATGAGTTGATATATTACTAAAAAATGTGATAATTTATCAAAAACTCATTTATTTATAATAGCTTATCAGGAAATATATATTTTTTCATTGGAAATCATCTTTTCAAAAGATAAACATATTCAAACAAGATTATTGATTCCAGATTATTATCATTGTCACATTTAATTCGTACATATTATAATCATCCAATGCGGTAGAATAATGAACACAAGCCTTTCTTTTGGAAATTTTATTTATCATATGAAGATTAGAAACATCATACATTGATTAAAATTATCTTACAATGTAAAATTTCTAGTTCATTTTCTCTAGAATGATAGGAATATCTCATAGAAGGATGAAATACCATACACAACACATTATCATAAAAAGTGGAATACATATTTCAAAGGAAAAAATATATTTTTTGATGTTTTAATTTATAAATTTGACTAAGACTTTTGATGTTTTGAAAATAGAAATGAAATATGAGTAACATATTTATTTTTAATGTTGTATTCATTATAACTAATAATTTTAAGAGTATTTGTTATTCTTTGGATTAAATTTTTAATGTTGAAGAAAATTTAGAAATATACATGACTAATTTTTTTATCAAATAATTTGAATGTTAGAAAAGGAAGGAATAATTAAATGAAATGTATATTTATGAAAATGAATACAGTATAGTTGGATATTATGGTTATAGTCAACGGTGATCTCTATGATTACTATTTTCCTAGTCATAGGACACACATGGGGACATGGATTTTCTTTTTGAAATATTTTATTTGCAATTTACCATTAGAGTATATATGGACTTCTCAATTTAAAAATAAATAGTATAGAATGTGATAACACATTAGAGATAGGGTATTTTCAAAATAATTAATAGGATACCCTACTTTCCTAGTCAAATAGGTTATTGTTTATTTTATGTGATGAAGAAATAAAAAATATTATTTTTCATTAGTGATTGTACCTTAATTATTTGAGATATTTTCCAAATCTAATCAATGATGTTTGATTTTTTTGAAGAACCTCTCATTTCTTATTAATTTCATCTGGAAATAATGAGCTGAATCTCTAATACTCTTTTATAGCTTCAACTTCTATAATTTGAACACTCCTTGTTAATATTATTTCAATGTCATGGATAGTGTTTAAATATGTACAATAAATATAAAATATCTTGGAACATTTTAATAAATACGTTTAATTTCTTTAACTCAAGTATTAAGGTCCCTAAGAAAAGGACCTATATAGTGTGAAACAACAGGCTTGGCAAGAGGGTGTTGGTTGAAATGACTATGGGGATTCCTATGACCTAAACCTCTATAAACAATTTTTTTATTTTTTATTATATCATATATCTATATGATAAAATAATAATGAATTGTTTGAGGACTGAATTTTAATTAGGGGTAAAATTTTGAGAACAAAATTCATCAACTCTCTTGATTCGGTGTAGAACTCCCTTCAGATGTGTAATTGGTTTCAAAGATAGAGAATCTTGAGTTATCAACTCTAATGTGTTTAACTAATGAATATCATTTTCTAATTGATTAAATAGATGAAAATAAAGGGAAGGAATTTGTTCTGGGATCCCTTTATAAAGGAGAAAAATATGGGATCTAGAACACTCAGATTGTATTCTATTTGAGATGTGTTATTCTAAAGGTATTATAAAAAATATTATGTAACGTACAATTCATGATTGAAATCCAAAAAAGGGATTCTTCCACTAATGTTTAATATGATATGACATAAAAAGTAGTAAATTCCATTATTTTTGGATTAGGTCTTGAAAAAGTTTATATAGTTTCTCAATGTGAAAGAACACATGAAATGTAAAAAACAATATATATATATATTATAAAGGTATTCATAATGAAAGAGAACATTGGTAGAATAATTACAAGTTAATTTTTTATAAATAAAAACTTATTCATTGTGATAGAATCACCCATATGAAAGTAAGGATAAATAAAATCATAGAAAATGTGGTTTCCTTAGTCTCTCATGTTACTGAGCTCGATCAGGATCTTAAGTTTCTCAAAGTTATCCCATCTAAATAGATTTTTTATACTAACATTTTGAAATCTTATACAATTAAATATTTTTAAAATATTTCTTATTGGTATACTCTTGATGTATGTGCATAGGATAACGTCAAATTATTCAACCAAAATATGATTAAATGTTATAATAGTGATTTAAAGGAATCTACATATATATGAGAGTTAAAAAACAAAAAGTAATTATTTTCAGGATCATCAAGTGATTAGAATTAATGGTATTTTTTCATGTTATGAGATCATTTTATTTTCATTTATTTACAATTGATTATATACATACAGAAAATGATTAAATAAATCCTTTCAAATTATAAATATTTCAATAGAAATACTATATAAATAAGATTCTACGTGTTCAAGAAGATAAAGAATATAAAGAGTGATTTCCTATAGCTTATGTATATAAAATGTATAGAAAGAATAAATTCATGAAAATATATTATAATAAGGATAAGATAGTTGTGAAGTCTACATAGAAAGCCTCAAAGGACTCTGTTGTTGAATCCAGTTCTATTCAGAATTCTAATGTATTTAATTAGATGTAAAATACGTTATTCATGGAATAAAATGATGAGGTACCTTTTATTAATTATTATTAATAATAATTTGAATATTAAAATTACTCATATAAAAAATAAATAAATATTATTCTCTGTCAGAATTCGATTCCTAGTCATTGTAGTAAAATGGAAAAAAAATATAATGAAACACTCATATTTCTCTACCAATGTATTGGAAGTTTCAAATAAACAAATTTTTGAATTAAAAGTTAAAATATATGAGTCTAGTTTTTGTTGTTATTTCCATTATTGAAAAATATATTAATTTATGATTAAAGATAATATTTAAGTATTCAACATATGTTTTTACTATGGTGGAGAGGCCTTCAAATCAAAACCCTGGTATGAATAAATAAAATAAATAACAATATGGAATATAAATTAAAATTTAATATCCCATTATATATATAAATTAATTAAAAAAATATAATTATTTCTTATATGACCTTATTTTACTATGAAAAAATGGTTATTTTTAATAATAAGGTTTCCTATGAAATCCGAATATTTTTAAGATAAATAATGAATCAATTTATATAAATATATCAAAATATAAATCTGAATATTATTGAATATATAAGTATATTAGGGTTCTCAAATCATTTATAAATAACATTTCTAGACCCAATATCATTTGGGTACCTAAAAAATTATTTTAATATTTTTTTCAATAGTGGATAAGGAATAGTAACAATAATTAAAAATGGCTTATAGATAGTGTTTATTCATGAAACAAGAGTGGATATTTTTATAACATTAGAAAATAATAAAAACTAGTCTGATGAAGTGTCACATATGGTGACAATTCAAAAGGAAAAAGCTTTTGGACATGGATCTATTCAAGATCCCCATTGAATCCCCATCAGCAATGTACATTATATTCAATAGTTGAAGAACAACCTGATAAGAAATTTCAACTTTTTGATGATGTATATTATTTTTATTATTCTAATAATTTATATTCTAGATTAAAAAATTATTTTTTATAATTTAGTGCACTGAGAACAAAAAATGTTTACATACTACATATTGATTCATTGTGTAATTATTTTTAATTGATTGAATTATTAAATTGATGAATCTTAGATTTGACATAGGTGGATTTAACATCATAAATTTTTTTAATTGAAATTACTTATATTAAAATATGAAAATTTATTTTCCCCAATAAAATTAGATAAAAGATATCTTGGGATTCATAAAAAATTGGAAAGAAACAGAAGTCATATTTTAAAACAATTAAAGAAAATTATTTATTGAGAACAATTTTACTTATTCACATCGATATATTTGGACCATCTAGGACTATGGGGCCTACTACTAAATATTTTTTTATGTTTTTGTTGAATTTAAAATAATTAACTTAGTTTATTTATTATTAATGAGAACTGTTTATTACCCTATTTATGTAAATTTTCGTTATATTTTTCAACATAAAAATTAAATTAAAATTGTGTCTTTAATATGTGATCATGGGAAGAGTTTGATAATTCTAGTTTTAATTTATTTTTCTCAAAAATGGAATAAAAAAACCTTCCCTCCCCGAAAAATACCTCAAGAGGTTGGTGTTATTTTAATAATTTGTAGTACATTCCTATAATTTTTTAGAATAATGTTTTTTGAATATATCCAACCTACTCAATATTGTGTTAAAGATATTAACACAACATCTCATATAATAATTATAGTTCTAATAAGGCCTATCATGAATAATACACCCTGTGAGATATAGACTAAAGGAAAAAATGTTGAATTATTTAAATTTCAAAGATAAAAGCGTATATCTTAAACACCATTGAAAATATGTATGATATCAATCTAAATGATAATAAGGGAATCTTCTTAAGTAGTGGTATTACATATATATCCTATAATTTTTTAGTAAATAATCAATGATTATTGGGAAATCTAATCATGTTAAATTTGATTAATGTTATCCACTTGATCACAATCAAAATCAAATTGACTAATTCAGTTATTCAATTGAAAACATGAGACGTGAACTACTATTTTACAACAAAAATTATGATAGATTGGAACATGGTTATGAATAACTTAATCCTGATTATTAGGAAACCGATGTACCAAAAAAAATTTTCCAAGATATTCTAAATCCCATAAAACTATCCTATAGAATCATTAATTTTAAACTAAGATTAATGTTTTAGTAATATAAGATGTATAAAAACGTGTTGAGTTTTATAATTTTTATCCCTTCAAAAACATAAAACCATCTAATAATACCTTTGTGATGAGAGTTGGGTGGTCTCTATGAAAAAATAACTTAACCAATTATAAAATAACATAGTAATAGAATTAGTTGATAGTCTTTATGATTATCCTTTTATTGTAATTTGATATGTTTTCATAAATAATAAATTTAATCAAGCTGAGATGAATATGAATAATTCAATATTTTTTTCCAAATCATATAATCATGAATAAATAATAGATTATGAAGAAACATTTTACGTAGTTTATGGTTTAGAAATAAATATAATTCTTTTAACCAATGCATCATATATAGATTTTAAATAATATTAGATTGATAAAATATCTAATTTTTTAATTGTATTTTTGAAAGAAGAAGTATATATTCAATAGCTTCCTTGTTTTAAAAACCCTCATTTTAAAAAGTATATTAATAATATAACAAAATAATTCTATGGAATCAGTAAAGAACTAAACATTGGGTATAAAATCCTATTTTCATTTATTTTATGTAATGTAATTACGTTAGGTTTTGAATACCATAATTTATTTAAAAATTAGTTTTCAGTTGATAATTTAATCGATAAAATATATATTGTGGATTATATTTTTGGTTCCTCAGATATTTTTTCATTTGTTGTTGAAATGTCAAGAATAAATAACTATAAATGAGTATGATGGGTGAATTTAATATTATCCTTGGATTCTATATTGACAAAAATAATATAGAGAATGTTTGAAACAGAATTTATTCTATACATGATTTATTAATATTGTTTAGAATAAAATTAAGTAATTCTTAATAAACTTGAATAAGTTTCAACATTATTCACATCTTAGATGAATCTGAAAAACCAATTCACAACTAGTTTTGTTGATTAATTTTTGGGAACTTGATTTATCAAAGTATCAGTAGAAAAATAGTTTTCTATGTCCAATACTTATTGATAACCCCAAAAAATCATATTTAATTATTTCTAAAAGGCATATAAATTATTTAAAATTATTAATTCATTTTTTAATTTTTATAATATCATATAATTTTGATTTAACTTTGTATTCTATTACTTATTTGGGGGTTTATTTAGTAGATAAATGATTTTATACTAATAACTATAACATCTTATAGAAATATATAGTTTATAGGTCAAGTAAAAAACCTATATTTTCACATTAGCAAATATCTATGTTGAGTACAATGCAGTTGGTCTTTATTGTGATCAGGTGATGTAGATGAAAAACAATGTAATGTACTATAGTTTTAATTTTAATCATGTATTTATAAAATTGGACAACACTAGATCTATCATTCTGCAAAAAAAATTATAATTCTTATAAGGGCCAAGAATGTAGATATTATACATAACTTCTTAAGATACCAGTCTAAAATAAAATATATTCTTTTTAAATTTATTTATTCTAAAAATGAATTAGAAATCATATTTACTAAACAATATCCTAAAAATCAGGTTGATTCTATATAAAGTGAATTAGTTTTATTTTATTTTAAATGATTTCATTTTAGTTTTTGTTTTAATTTTATACATCATTAAATATTTCTCTAATATCTTATAATATAATTTCAATATTGGAAACATTATATCACTCAAAATATCTAGACCATCACAAACCTCAAAACTAATTTTCTCCCAAATTCATATAAATTTCTATCCTAATGAAATCAATGAATCCTCGTGTTTCTTATTTCTTATTTAGAATAGAAATGTAAAACAGATGAAGAGAGTGTATTAAAAAATTTAAAGTTGGTAAATGTTTTTATAAAAGTTCTAAGCATTAATGGAATATTTTTTATTGGATAAATATCATAGGTTTTTATGATGAATAATGTTTTTGAAATCAAAGCGTGAGACTACATTATTGACAATTAGATAAAATATTTAATTTAAAAGGAAAATTATATGGTGTTATTTGAAAATTACGAGTATCTCTTTAGAGATAATTAATATTTTGTCTCATTGAAAGTCAATGTGAAGAATATTTAAATATCATTCATAGAGTTTGATGAAGATCCTCACTTCCCATATTAGGGACTCTTCATGTTCACCTCATCAGTCATTAGTGTAGAGGATATGTAACTAGATGATATATTTATTTACTTCTTAGATATATCATATTAGATAAAATGTTATTCATTATCTTGGATGTCAATAAGAATATTAATTAATCATTATTGAAATAAGTATCATTTAGGGAAATTGAATGTTTTTGGAAGTTTTACACTATATTATTCATCTTCTCAATATGATTCCATTTTAGATGGAACAAATCTATCAATATACATCATAAGTTATGTTGACATTTACTTCCAAAAGTAATGGAATTTCTATTTGAATAGGAGAACAATTACATTGTTGTTTTAGAGATATGATATATACCTCAAAGATATTATGGAAACTATGTTTCATGTCATGGATACTCATAGATCCAGTATAATTAATAAAATTGTATATATTTAGAGTAACTTATTAAATTATTTTTTTCCCATTAGGGGTGAAGAAATCGAATAATCCACATCACTATCTGAGGGGGAGAATCCTCCTGATGTTAATGTAATTGGTAAATATGAACAAGATGAATGAATGGGTGAATGGATTATATATATGAATATAAAAACGGAGAATAATTTCATCTGAATTAATTCTTCCTCCTGTTGTTTATTAACATTAAATTGAATCATAATCCACTATTGATTTATGATCATCTAAGGAATCTAAGGTCAGAAAATAATTTAATGTTATTTTTTCTCAATGTTAGCTTAAAAACCCAAATTTTTTGGTTTTATAACTAAAAATACTATTATTGAGGTTTCTATTTATGATGTTGAGGTATATGAAGAACAAGATAATGCATCCTTGGATGATTCTATTAGAATATTTATATCTACGGAATTTGGTTATTCAAGTACTCATTATTTAATTACCAATGTTTATTAAAATATTTAGAATTAATAATTTTTAGGAAGTGGGATATGTTGATGAAATAGCAGTTAATAAGTATCCTCAAGTTGTCATAGTTATAATTAATGAAGTCTTAACATCACTGAAAATATTATATTAAAAATTAATAAGTTGTTGAAGAACATTCCCTAGCTATGAAAGGTAGAACAAGATGACCTCTAGAAGAACATGTTCATCTTATACTATATAAAAGTATTTTCTATCCTATTATATTGGATCCTAAAAAATTTGAAGATAATTAATACACAGAATATTTTGTGGACACAATTCTTCATATTTTCAATATGATGAAAACAATGATTGATAAGTCCAATAGCCACATAGAATATCTGATTGAAAAATATGTTTCAATGACATATTTTAATGAGCTGAATGAAATATTATGATCTCATATAGATATTATGAGAAATATTTAGATCATTTAATTTGACATGTCTTTTTTAATTATAGAATATATCAAGTTTCTCAAAACAAATATTTATTATTTAAATAAGGTTACAATTTATCAATTATATTTTATGAATAAAATATAGTCTATCACTTCATCATACCCATTTAATAAGGAACCAAATAATTATTTTAACAAATTCAATAATTTCTCATCATATTTTATTAGTCCTTACTACAGAGTTAAATAGTTGAAATGTGTTATTGAATCATTGAACAACATTAAAGACCTGAGAAAAGACATAACCTCTATCCTATAACTTATAAATGATGATTCTCAGATATGAAGAGAAGGAATTGATAAGAAAATGTATATGTTAGATTCTTTTATTAACTTTTTTTCCATATTAAAAATACAATAGTCACTAAAAAATATTTTAATTAAAATATTTTAACCTTAATTTCTCAGTGAGAATCTTCTATGAATAAAAATATACCATCCATGGATGACAACATGTAGAAAATATTAAATGCTGTTTTAGAATTTAATTATTCTCGATTTTGTGCTACCTTGTTTTATGACACTTTTAAAGCAAGTGAAATGTTTTATAATCTTGTTGGTTATGAGAGATCTTTTAGACAGGGTATGAAATGTATCACTCAACCATTCATTTAAAATTATGGTTTTTAAGTAAAAAAATATTAATTGAGATGTTGGAGATTACCTATAAAAGAATTCACATTTTGAATAAAAATATGAATGATATAAATAGTTTTTTGAAGTATGATAACACTACTATTATAGAATACATTAAAGATTATATTCAGTATAAAATTTTTACTCTTTTATATTTCTCATAGGATGAACATGTCCCTTTGTTAGAAATGTATGGTCATACATTATTTCAATTTTGAATATAGCTACCTTTGTGTGGTATTACTACTATATATTTCAATGATATTAGTGAGAGGATTAATAGTTTATTTATTCTTATTGATTCCATTGAAAAGGAAAATCATATAGTTGAATCCATAATTTTTAATTACGAACCTACGTCGACTTCAAATTTTCTTTTTACCAGATTCACCATTCCTATCTCTATTGATGATGCTTTTGATGATAAAATAGATAAGTTAATACATGATGATATTATGTGTATTCTGGGGAAAACTATAGGAGAAATAAACAATGTTTGTTCAGATGAGATTGAAATATACATGTATATCCCTAACCATCATAGTTTATAACCTACCTCTACCATATCAATTAATATCCCCAATAAAAAAAGGTTAGTTTATTTTATGTTGGTATAAGTAATGGTTATCATAAAATGGGACACAATATTTTTATTCATTAACTTAATGAAACTAAATTCATTGTGTTTCTTTCCTTACATTTCTCAATTAATTAAATATTCTTTTTGTGTGACTATATTTATCCTAGTACATGCCAAATATTAACCACTTCAGTAATTTATATTCTTTAAATTTAAAATTTCATATTCTATATTGAATTTTTGATCTCACTCCTATTTTTATACCATTTGATATTCCAAAATTTCAGAGAAGGGAATAAATAATAAATTTCAAACATTAGACATTTTTCTATATGATAAAATCTTACATGATTTAATAAATCTCGTTTTAAAGATTTTTTAAATTTTTTTGGTTAATTTAACATTGGATTTATGATCATAAAAATGGGTGATTTTATTGGTTATAGTAATGTTTTATAAAAAAATATTAATATTTCATATATCTTGGTTCTACAAAAATCCTTAGTTGTTTTAAAGAAAAACAATTCTTTCATGTTTTCATGAAAATAGTTATTTTCTTATGCACTATTGTTTTCAAAATTTTGTGGATCCATTTTTTTCATGCTCAAGGAATTATTCTATGTAAAATATCATAAATATGATTAACATTCATACTAGGTGATATTTTTTCACATCGTATGTTATTTTTCATATACTACTATAAAATCTATTGTGAGTCTATGGAAATCATCATATTGATAGATAGACATATTCACACAAGATTTTTAATTTAAAAAAATAATATAAGAAAAGTATTATGTTTGAGAATTTTACTTTTGTTGATTAAGAATTTTTTTTGGGACCATCCCTTTGGAAACATAATTTATCATATAAATATCAAATAATCATATAATGGGTAATTTTTTCCTACAATCTCAAAAGATAGAATTTTAATATTTAATGAAGGGAAATATCAAATTATGTATTTATTTATCATATAAAGATACACATTAAAAAATTGTACCATCAGAGTAAATTATCTTATCAAATAATGATTCCTATTATTTTCTTATATTTTGATAGGATTATCTTATTAAAAGATGAAATATCACAAACAAAAGATAATATTATAATGAAAAATATTTCATTCAATGATAAAAGATTATTTTTTGACTCAATTCATGAATTTTTCTATGTTATCATAATTATTTTTGATATAAATGAACTTTATGGAAGATAATTTTGATCAAAGCTGTATTCATTGAGAGTAATTATTTTAATAGTATTTATTCATTGTTTTATAGAATCTATTACCATATTAATATCTTAAGAAAAAACATTTCCATCTATTAATTTTCCAAAAATTGTTATTCTATGATAATGAAATTTCAATTATATAATATTTCTATTTATTTGAATGCGCCTAGCATCAATGAATACCATTGTAACGATCAATATTGATCATTTAGATTTTTTTTGGAATCAATGGTAACATGTCCGAAAAAATTGTTATTTTTTGATTTTTTATAGTGACATATGATCATTTAATTATATATTGTGTTTTTAAATATAAAAATAAACAATTGAGAAAGTGAGAACACATGAGAAATAGAATAACAACTTCCAAGAAATAAAATACTCAACCTTGAATATATACAATATTTTCCTATAGAAGAATTTTTTTTTATTCTTTTAGGAACACATCCTATAAAAATGAGATATCATCTGGAGATGACTATATAATTCTTTTTATTTAAAGATAAATATCTTATTTTATTTACTAAATCATTCAAATATGAGATGAATATAAATCTCTATTCTATATAAGTATCTTTTCTGAAGTGAACACACAGTTTTCAGAGATTATGAAGGTCATGGATAGGTTTTGTAAAATGAAATATACTTTTGAAATAACTTTTTATCTTTTTGTAACAAGTTACATCTTCTTATTTTCAACTGTCTACGTCTCTATAAATATGACCAACATATTGAAATCCAACATGACTTTAGAGATGGAGTTAGTGGGGGAGGCGAAAAAGGGAATTATTTAGTCCCAAATTTGTATAAATACTTTTTGTTGTGTGGTTTTCTTATAAATACTTATTTCTCCTAAATTAATTCCCCAAATCATATTAAAAAATCATAGAAGTTTGAAAATTTATTTCCAACACCCACTATGATTAAAAATACATTAAATATATTATTGAAAATAAGATTCTCCAAAACCAACTGAGATTGATTTTCATAAAATATATGAAAAAAACAAAATTTTATTAATGAAGAACACAAAACATTATTATCATTAAAATGTACGTGGAATCAATATTTTGACATAAAATTAAAGATATTTAATTTTTTTGATGTGAAAACCGATTCTATAATTAAATGTATTAAAATACATTATAAAATATATTATAAACCTAGATCAATATAAATCCACATAAATTGAAATATCTAGAGTGACCCTCGATGCCCACCTCGAATTGGCTAAGGGGTGTTGGAAATCACCATGGACAAAAAATTTACATTTTTGAGGCATTACCCATTAAAAAACTACACACCAATATCAAATTGTAATTTCATACACTAAAACATAACTCAGTGGAAGAATCACTAATATAAATGTATACATGATAAGTCACATGACCACTAGAATTGAAAATAATTTATATATCAAATCAAATCCTTTTAAAAGATCATTAATATATCAATTATTAATGGAAAAAAGAAATCTGAACTCCTAAAACTCTAACTAAACCAAAAAGTACTATAATTATATAATTCCTAATATCCCCACTAATATTTTTATAAAAAATTTAAAATGATAAATAATTTAGGTTGACTGTAAACTATAATTAAATGTTTCCTCTTAGAGAACTCTAACGAATATATATGAAAGAAGCAAAATAAATACCCTATAATGAAATAGAATATCAAGAGTATACATCATCAAATAAAATTTTGGAAATATGTAACCATGTATTATAATAATAAAAGTATCCTAAAATATAATATTTCAAAATAATACTACTCACACAATCTCATAAAAATGAGTTATCATAAAGGTCCCCAATAACTGACTCCTCAATGAATCTATCACACTAGGGAAAATAATATCCCTAAGGGAATAAAACATAAAATATTGTTATATCACAAGAACAATACATACTTGTCTAGGAATAATAAATCAACTTATTAAATGAATAGGTTTTCAACCATCCAGTGTAAAATGGATGGTGGGTTTATCCTGTAATCCAACAAAACCTAGAATTGGGATTGTACTTGTTCCAACTCAGGTGCAGGTTTCATATTGAATTGATAATAAACTATCAATATATCAGCAAATTAATAAATAAATATAATGATATATTAGAATCCATATAGTGGCAATGAATTCCCCCCTAAGAATCCACTTAATCCCAAGACATGAACAATAGTTCCCCATAAAGAAAGCCACTAATAGGCCATGGGGTAGAAATTAGAACAAAGAGATTAAAATTAAATTTAAAGGAATCATTATCCTTTTATAATATAAATAATTAACCAAGATTATAACCAAAACCATATGTATAGATAATAATTACCAAGATAAATCATTATAAACATCATGATTATATCAACAAATAAACCAAAACTAGAACACTTGATGAAAAAAATAAATGAATGGTAGTAAAATATAGTAGTACCTACTCCAAGATAGAAGTAATCAATTCAGAATTAACATTTCCTGACACCACTCATAATTTGATCATTTTAATCTAGAACCCAACTGAGTGAAATATAGTTCCTATATGAGTATACTCAGTAAAATAATTTTCTAACCTACCTATTTCAAGTTAAAAGGTGTATTAGAGGGTTTTGGAGTGAAATAAATAAGTAAAAAACATTTAATTATATTTAAATAAGGTCATTACATAACAAGTGTCTTCCATCGCATTTTATACACCACCTTATCCACATAACCTTCAATAGAATTCTATAAAGAATTCGAACATCATCAAACATTATCCTCACTAAAAACTACCTTCTATCTAAACCAAAACAATGAAATTACCAAATTTAAAGTGGAAGAAAAAAATAAATGATGTACCAATTTTGGGAAATCCACATAACTCAACAGACCTAATTATTAGATAATACCATATTACTCTAACAACAATATCTTTAACCTTCCATGAAATATTAACATAATAATATAACATAAAATTAATATTATGAATAATAAATTAAATAAAATCACATTTGTAAATGAAATAAATAATCATAAACTAAAAACAATAATAGTAACTATAATGAAGATAAAATGCCCTTTTTTATTCTTAACATACACCCACAAACCACCATACTGACATCGACAGGTTAATTATATAATCACCTCAATGAAAATCCCCTCAACCACAAAACTGATGTTTTTTTAATATTACCACAAAATAAAATATACACCACTATCTTGTAATTCCTTCTTGATAAAATAAATAATCTCTTTAAAAATTGATAATCAAACAATAAAAAAAATCCCAAACTACATGGTCTTAACTAACATTTTCACCATAAGTATCAATTTCACTAGTTCTTATTCTTATTATCCATATTCCATTTCCATATTTATATATTAGTTTTTGATAATTCATCTTTATAATTACATCAATTACGATCCATCAATAGATTCATTTTCAATTTTGATTCAATTATTTCTCTCAAACACATATTTCTTTAGTATAGTTTATCGATTCTTTAATTTCAAATGAATCTTAATAAATATATACCAATACATAAACCAAAATATAAAATTTCAATTAACATGTAAAAAATATATGTTATAATAAAATAACTAATTTTGTTCATCAATTATTAGATCTTTAAAGAAAATATTCAACTCCCATAGTCATGAAAATTCAGAAAAAACATTCATCCCCCATTCTCATATCAATCCTCACAATAAAAAATCAATCAACCATATTTTTAATACCCTTAAAAAAATATTATATCTGAACAAACTGTGAAATGGGGAATGTTACATTTAGATCATAAGGATTACCTTATAAAATAACATGAACGCATAGATCATTCCAATGTAATAATAATCTTCCAAAGGATAAACATCTAACTCTAATATCATAACATAAAATGATAAATGAGAGATATAAGGGATGATTAAATTTATATTTAATAAAAAATATAGCAAAAATGGTATAGAATGAAAAACCATATCATGGATTTACTCGACGACAGTAGATTTTCAAACCATTATAGTTTATAAATATGAAATCCCCAAATCTATTTGATTATTTTATTTCAAAAATATTTTTTTGAATAAAATATTTACAAAGTTTAATAACCATGCCATATTTTATTTTACCCATGTATACACAAGGAAATGGAGACTGCTATGTCACGACCCCCTCATCATACGATGTACCCCTCTTAGGCCAGAAATGTGATGATAGATATAGTGAAAACTGAGTCCCAACACCAATAGACCTCAGTTTGGTGACTAGAAATGAGGGTATAATAAAGACATAGATGAGAGGTATTACTCTATAAGATAACACATGTAAAAGTGAGAGATAATACATACCCAACAATGTTTATTCTTAGAATACATATATTAATGAAAACCCAAAGTAAACCTATGTAATTAAATGCATGAAATAATAAATATAAAACCACAACAAAAAGTACCAAAAGAAAAGATAAAGACAATAGTAACCAAAAAGCCCAAACATCTCTTACAAACCACAAGCTAGTTGTAACTAGCCTGATCTCCAACCTACTCCCACTAATCGAAATGAAGATATTTTCATATATATAGGGTGAGTATTATTGTATAATCAGTAGAACACTCCACGGAGAATCTTGTTCAAAAGGTTAAGAAATCATGCGAGAGAATAGTTAAGAATAATTGAAACTAACTATTCACTTAAACACATATACTATATTCTCAACCTCACTATGTATACTCTCACCATGTATCTCATACATATCCATATATTATAATGAATAATATCATGGGTACTGTTCATTCACTTCTCTAATGGATTTCCATTATTCCCGAATGACAAACATCTTGAGAATCTTCCGAAAAAAGGCTTACCTTCAGAAACCTAGGCGAAGCAGCCCAACTTGAACCTCATGAAACAAACCCCCATATCCACTTAACAAGAATAAACCATGTAGTTTTAAGGATCCACCACCTATTGTATAACATGTATCATATATTTGGTTTTATAGGTCAATCCATCACAATCCATACGCCGAGTAATGAATGTTAGGCCATCACAACCTATTCACATTATACCTATTGTAGTCCTTATGAATCAATATCCCGAATACATGTGTGTTAAATAAACACAAGCCAATAGATCCATGTACACACATATATATGGAAGAATAAAAATTATGTATATTAGCAAAAAAAATTACAAAATGAAGACAGTGTGACCAAAGGGTGTGGCTAGATATCAATTCTCCCATTGGGATGTTCATAAACACAGCATCGTTTCCCAAAATCCCAAAAGTGTTAGATTCCCAAACCAATAGGTTGGATTATCTGATGATAACACAAAATGTACATGATATAATATATCTCAAAACTACATTATGGGAATAAACATGTCTTAAACTCAATTGTATCTAATGTCTCTCTGACACTAGGATACCACTAATAGGGCCAGATATCCTACAAGAATGCAACCATTTAATGTGGTACAATAAATTACACTACTCATTTTCATGAAATGTATCTTATGTTACTTAATTCAATAACCATTAAATAACTATTAATATTTTCAAATTACATTCCAATATCATTAAAATAATGTTACATTCTATCTAAGCATAAGAAAATTGAGTCCATGACTTCATAGAATTGTAACTGCAAAATTTCACCCCAAAAAGCTCAAACCCCATGGGTTGAAAATTTATTTATCAATTTAAAACATTTTTCCATTTTACCATGTAATATATGAAAACATCATATGTTACTAAATATTGTATACAGAAAAGCACATATATCTGCCTCAGGCATTGGGGAGAGGAATGTAAATGAACAAATAACTTGGCAGTTATCTAGACAACATTTTCAAACAAATATCTAACATTCATATCATCAGGTAAGCCCATCATTAACCCATTTTTTCATCACCTGTTCTCTCTGACACACACATGCATATCTCGATGCATCCCCCCATTGCAAGAATCAATGAATGAGAAAATAATTGGGCCCTCCCATCCCATATACCACAACAACACTCCATGATTAGTCATCATAGGCTCACATCACATGTGAGACTCACCACCTTAAATTCTACAAAAACCATACACTCCCATCCATCCGAGGCTCAGGTTACACTTGGTCCTTCCTTTCCCACACCACAAGGATAATGTCTAGAGGACATCACAATATGAAGGAACAAACATTTAAACCAGGATCTTGGCCCTAAAGTAAGTCATTAATCCATCATAAAAAATGATCAGTCATGGATCCCTAGAAAAGGAAAAAACAAACATTATAAGAAAGTGGAAAAATCATGCCATACAATGGATTATCTTTTATCACACAAGCAATTATACTTCCATATTGAATTAACTGATTAATTATGTATATGTTCCAACTACAGGAAATGTTACCAGTAAGATAGAGAAATCTATCGTAAATTAATGAAACAATTAATTTAAACTTACATTAATTATTTTATCAACAGGAATCAACATTCTTCACAAAATTGTTCAATTTTATTATCACATGGATGGTTAATTAATTTAAACATGCTTACACCATTATTATTAAAACATATTTCATTCATTAAACTTTCCACTTTAATATTCTATCTAATTAATTAAAAATTATTTGTGGATTTAATTTCTTTACCAATTTTACAAGATAATCTAAGTATAACAAACACAACACAAATAACACACTATCTAGAAAAATAAGAGACAACCAATTATCAAGGTACCAAATGGAAACAACTCCATGAGATCGATGTTAATTTCTCAATATTCTTTAAGTAATTAATATATTAATTTCATGAGCATCCAATGGGATAAATCATGCTCAATTTGTGATCTCAAAATAATAAAATAGAAGCACCAAATACCCATACTCAAATGGGTGTAAATTTTCTTTATAAGAGAATGGATGACACAACAGATCTCTAATCAGTTCTACCATGAGAAATGAATACATAAAAGGATTCCACGGTATGAAAAAACCAATAAACAATAGAAAACCTAATAGAAACAAGGTTAATAAAATACCATAGCACCGAAAGGATATATGAGAGAAAATGTGGCCAATCCAGGAAAAACCACCAAAAAATGAACGATCATTTCACCTTGGATAAAATACTAGTCACTACAGATCTAATGAAGGAATATGGAGACCAATCCATGACAAAGGGACTCCACAAAAATCAAAAAGGTGGTGTTGAGGTTGCCTATAATTTAGAGAGAGTTTCTCAAACTAATGTTTTTGACCAACCTATGTGGATAAAAATATTTATAACATAAAACATTGGGGGTTTACATAACATGAATTCCAATTTCAATTCACGTTATCATCATTGTTTTTTTTCACCAAAAATTGAATCACCATTTAAATATTGAACCCCAATAACCTTCAAATCATAAACCTAATTTTCACTACATGTAATTATTAAAAGTTTTGTAATTATTAATATTTGAAAAAATTCATTTACAAACACCTGCAAACCACTTTATGACTCGTCCAATATTTGAAAGTATACAAACAATTAAGAAAAGGATCAGTATTCATGGATCTAGTCCCTTAAAATAGATACCTTCCAAACCATTATATTCATCAAATATTCATATCCAACCCTAAGATAAAAACTGAAAGAAGGTTGTCATGAAAAGAAACCCATGTGAGATACCTCTCAAGGCTCTTGCCACCATAGGATCCCAAATACCATACCAAGTGAATAAAATGTAACCCTGAAACAAGTAAAACCAGCTCAAAACCACTCCCATAGTAGAGATACATCTCAATGATAGTATGCTAAATAAATTAATAGTAAAAAGAGTTCTCATTAACCAAAAAGGGTCCAAAACCGAAAAATGGAATGTTTTACAAGAAAATATCAAAATATCATACAAAATTGGGTATTGAGCATGTAACTCCAACACAAATTACTAGTCACTCTTCTCTACTACACTTTTCCACGACAAGAAACGATCCAACATGACAACATGCCCATGAAATACATTTTACTGGTGGTGTAAGATCCCCATAGGCTTCTCCACAAAGGTTTCATCATCATCAACATCAATATCACCCCAATCGATGACGCGAGTGTCATCATGGAGATAAGGAAATATCTAAAACTCTTAAAACATCATTTTTCCTTCTCATTTATAGTGGAAGTTCTATTAGATACACAAATACTCTTATATGAGTTAACACATCGAAAGGCCCCTAAAACAGGGGATAAATAAAACTTCCACAACCAAACCTTCACAACCCATAATGGGGATTCACCTCAAGGAACACATGATCCCTAATATCAAACTCTATACTTCTCCTCCTATGATCATCAAAGGATTTATAATGATATTATAAAACTTTTATCCTCTTATGAATCACATGAACCATCCCTATCATGATTTTAACTATTTCTAGACTGATAATTTTTGACTCTCTGACCTCAGTGTAGTGAAATGGATAATAGAACATTTTTTCTTACAAGGATTCAAATATAATCTTGTATATGGAAGAGTGAAGACTGTTTTTATATGCTAACTCTTCCAAGGGATGTGGCCTCATCCCTAATAATTAAAAATCCAAAAAATTGGAGTACAGAATTTCTTCAAGAGTGTAAATGGCCCTCTATGTCTAAAAATCCATTTTCAAATGAAAATTAGAACTGGTGAATAGTAGAGAACCAAAATGATGTTGGAGACCTTTTAAAACAATGAAGGTAAAATGAGGATCTTGATTATTATTGATTTTCCTTGGGTCCCCATGGTGAATCACTACCTCCTTAAAATTTTTCCTTGATGAAAATCTATTAATCTTGACTCTTTGAAATCTGTAATGTTTTATGATTTCATTAAACAACCCACTAACAGTGATATAGAATCCTATATTTTCTAATCTCATGGTAATATGGTAATAAATTCCATCAATAATTCCTCCCAATTTGACTAAGTAACATCTAATGAATGATGAAAACCTCAGGAACACGATGATTGGATTCCACCATCTATGTGACCAAAAATTAAGACAGAAACTCTACAACAACATGCTTCAACCAAGGCCACCAAAATTCACCTCTCAATGCATAGTACATCAATATCACACTTGGATGAACCACCAAAAGTGAGCTTTGTTACTCTGTGAGAACCATCTTGAGCATCAAAAAAGGAAGGTAAGTCCTTCCCTGAAACCACATTTGATTTTATTATCATCAAAACAAGAACTTGGTGCCTCGCCATGAAAAACATGGCCTTTTCCTACCTAAACCTCATGATCCCCCAACTGGGAGTCCTCCACCTACTGTACTATTATATAATAATGACAACCCATATCCACAATTTCTCTAATATCTAGTTCAAATACCAAATGATCATCAATAACACTCTTGGAATGACAAAATTTATGAGCTTCATCACTACATGACTTCCTTCTTAGTAAATTGACTACAACATTACCCTTTCTGTGTGTATATTAAATCTCAATGTCATAGTCTAGTCTGAACTCAATCCACCGATGCTATCATAGGTACATGTCACTCTTTGAGAAAATATACCTCCAGATATTATGATTGGTGAAGACCAAAAAACAATCATAAATGATAAAATTTATCCAAAACATCTTGGAAAATATTACTTCTACCATCATGAGATCATGGGTAGAATATTTATGCTCATGGGGACATAAATTTGGGGACCCATGCCAAATGACATATCTATGATTCCTCAGAGCATAGCTCAACACAAGACATGAAGAATAATGAAAACACTCAAAATGAACTCCTTTTATTGGCTAAAGATAGACTTGATCGTTGGACCACTTCTCCCTAAGACACTCAATATTTTTAAGAAAATAATCATTCCAAAAAAATTCTTGATACATTATGGTCAACACTTTTTAAAGAGTAAAAAACCAAGAGAAAATGTCTATAACATAAAAAAATATACTATAATACCTTGGGAACTTATCACCTCACCCACTATCTTGGGGGAATTCCAAGACACCAATGATACTACCTTTAATAAATCTATAGCTACTCTCTGATGGGATACAACATTCCTAATGAAAATATCTTCTCAATCCCAAAACTCAAAATTTGTGATCATACCAAAAAACTTATCACGAAAAAGAACCCCAAAAATAGAACATATATTATCTGAATTCTCTTCAATAGATGTAGATCACACAAGGATGTTGTCAGTTAAAACCACCAATAAATTATCTTGGAACTCACCGAACACATAGTTCATTATCCCCATAAAGATATCTAGAACATTCATCACACTAGAAAACATAAAAAATTGTAATCTCATGAGGACAATGGAAAGTAGTCATTGAGATATACTTATAAATCATGCATATCAAATGATATCTTGAAAACAAATCAATATCAGAGAAACAGGTTTCATCCTTTAGCTTATCAAATGAATCTTCAATTTTTTGAAAAAGATTTCAATTTTCACTGTCACTTAGTTCATGTGATGATAATCGATAAAAACAAACAAACTTCCATAATCCTTCTTCATGGACAAAAATGTTGCACCCCATAGTGACACACTCAATAGAACAAATCCACTTTGCAACATTACATTGAGATGTAAATGCAACTCTGGTAACCTAGAAGGAACCATTTTACATGGAGACATTGATATAGGAGAAATTATTGTCTCTATTTTGATCCCAAACACGATCTATGATCAAGGGTGTAAACCTACATCCAAAAATGGAAATACATTAGGTTACTATTCAACAACCCTAATAACGGCTAAATATTGATCCTCAAATAAACTAAAAATCATCTTAGTAATCATGGATGAAAAGGATGGAACACACCTATAACCCATCTGAGGGTCTCACTTGGGAACCAATATTGTTGTCTCTCTATCATCCTCAAAGAGCACAACCTACATCCTGAAGAAACAAGAAATATCCATCACTGAATATAACCAATACATTCCGAGTATGGTTTCATATGATAGTATCCAAAAATATAAAATATATCCGCAATAGAGGAGGTTCCCTATCACTAGATCACGGTCTCTACATACATATAAATGTTCGTTCAAACTCAAACTGGAATAGTCAATGAAAAGGGGGCTAAATGTTATACAACCTATAGTAACAATTTATTGAAATGGTTTGGTGATTTGAATTATTGTGTCAACCTGTGATCAAACATGTCATTTAGAAACGTATAAAAAAATAAAAGGGTAACTCAAATTATGTATGGATGGACTGAAATTGCCATTGAGAAAGCATTAAGCTAATCACAAACTACTCCACAACCTCTCTGACCTTAACAATTACAACCTTTATGGTTGTGCTCTTCATTATGATGATAGAGAGATTAACAAGGATGTCCTCTATATTTCTCATGTACTCTCTTTTGATCCAAAACTAGAGTAACCTACTACTACATTCTAAGCTAGAGCTACCTTAGCAGTGGAGCCTAAAGGAGAACAAATTTTTTAAGTTGACTACTCAGAATGGCCGGGAGCTATCTCCAATTATGACCTGAAGATCCAAAATAGAAAAAATGAATATGATCATATAGTATTATCTTGAGATCTGTTTCCCATAGGTTAACGTGACACTGAGGGTTGTGATATACTCTTAACTGATCGAATGCTCTTATATCCTGAAAACATGGAACCCTGAACAAGATGTCTTCCTTTTGATTAATCTTGATGAACCCCCTCACTTGATGATTTTGTTCTAGCTAACATCCTCTCAATATCCTCTACTCTGACCAGTATGTCAATAAATATCTTTAACATAAACTGGGAGACCTACTAGTGGATCTCTAGATGCAAAGAATCCTCAAAATGCCCCACCCTAGCCTCCTCATCTGGAAATAGGTCCATTTAATATCAAATAAAGTTCCAAAAATAGATCCCAGAAACTCACATTCTTGATATCCCTTTCCAAAGGGTAAGGATCACCTAGGTAGTGTCTATCTACATCATCAATTTAAGAAACTAGGCTCTGATATAGTATTGGACCTCTCCCTATAAGACTGTAAACTAATTTTGATCTTTGAGGACAAGAACCATGACATCCAAGCTGCCTCATGAAAAATCATCATCATTAATTATCCCCAGAGCTAATTTTGAGGATGGAATGAACTAAAGCCTATGTCAACCTACTAGAACTAGTCCTTCATGACTGAATCTGAAATGGATAAATCATACCTCTGCAGATACTGGAGATGAAATTCTAGGAGTTTTGTCATCCAATTTTCATTATTCTCCACCTCAATTATAAAGTAATCTGCAGGCGTAAGATTCATAACATCTTCTATATGAACTAGAAGAGGACATAGACATAGAGCGATGCCCATAAAATAAAAAATCATTAGGTATCCAAAAATTGAATTTAGAACACCTTCTCATTAATTAATTTTTATTTATTTATTTGAGGTTAACTTATACCATGTTCTACCCATTCTAACATTTCAACAAATAAGAATTATTCTAGATCATTTCCTAGGTCTCTACCCTACAAACCATATCACCTCATTTAGTAGCTAATTTATTCTTAATGTTCCATACATTTGATCTATAGTTTCCAAAATACCCTTTTCTATACCGGTCTTATGCATTTACAACACTTTTTAACGTAGGCATACACCATTTCACTACCATTAAATGGAACCTAACATGTGTTTAACTCCAAACTACAACCTATACCTCAACCATACCTATGATACCATTCATTTATGACCCCCTCATCACATGTTGTACCCCTCCTTATTTGGAAATGGTAAAAGATAAATAGTGACACCCAAGTCACACCATTAATAGGCCCTAGGTTTTTGACTAGTACTAAGGGTATGGTAAATGCACTTATGGGGACAATTACCCTCTAAGAGAACAAATGCGGATGAGAGAAATATGAAAAACACCAAAAAAATCATTCTATGACTAAAAATATAAAATAAAATACCAATTCCACATATGTAATGACATGAAAGAACTACTATAATTGAAAGGAAAAATACATGTACCAAAAAAATAGTAAAGATAAAGATGACCACAAAGACCAAAAATCTCCTTCACACCACAAGATAACTGTAACTATATTAGTTTAAACTTCTCCCACTAAACTAAAGGAAAATATAAATAGATACAAAGGGTGAGTGTAACAATAAACATTATAGTATCCTCTATGGATCCTTTCCTGAAAAATGTTTAGAAATTATGCTAATCAAAATGTAGAATAAGTGAAACTATCTTGTTACCAAAATAAGTATACTAATTTACAAGCCTCAAAATATCTACCCTCACCATGGATCATAGAAATGTTAATATAATACAAAAATGAATATCAATGGTACCCCACTACTACTTCCCCCTGGTTTGCCGCTCGGCGCCAACATCACACATCCTGAGTATCTCTCTCCAAAAAGGGTTACCCGTAGACAACAAGGTGAAGTATATTAACAATCACCTCGTGAAACACACCACCACATCCACATAACCAAAAGAAACCAAGTAGTTTTGATCATCCACTGTAGCACGTTTAACATGTATCATAAAATGATTATTATACCTCAGTTCACCAGAATGCATACACTAAGTATGGAACCGCATATCATCACAACTTATACATGTTATACATATTATATTTGTTTCTGATGGTTTCCCCAAGGGTGCACATTTTCTATGATGATGAGATGATTGTGGCCTGAATCCCCTCTTTCTAAAGGTGAGCAGCATTCATCACTTATTCAGATATATTTTCTCCTTGTGAAAAATGGGGAGATTATATGTTATTCTCACATTTCATGGATTACACTTTAGAATCCATCACCTACTCCGAGTCACCATTAAATATTAAGATTATGTTTGTGAAACATTTCCATGTGACATATCTTTCTCAAAGTGGGATAATTAAACTACTTGTATCAGGACAATCCAAGAGGATGTGACATGTAAGAAACCTTTAATCAGAGTAAATGGTGACATTAGGGATGTCGGTGCATCTCTGTATGCATGGAAATTGGAATACATATATTCGGCTCAATAAGAGGGAATATCAAGGGTGCAAAACTTGAGGCATCTCATTTCGTTCATGTCTTGTCTATTTCCATAAGCATGTATCTAAGGTTTTCCTAATATTCCCATGTTTAACACGGGGTACACTGGGTGTCTAAAATCTTGAGGAGATAGATTAGGCTAATCAGAATGACTTATAGGGGAAGATTCTATTTGTACATCACTAGGATTGAGAAAATAGAGTTTTTACACGGTGGATAGATCATAATTCCCTATAAGAGAATACCCAAGGTGGTGTGTCCCATAAAGGGAAGAAATCACACTGTGATGTCTGATCTAGACACCCCAGATGAAGGGTCAGGGAGAGTGCACCCCAGAAAGGGGGACACAAGGGTTTACCATTGGCTGGGATTGGACCTCAAGGATGGTTCCAAAATTCCTTATGTATAATACAAGGATCAAAACCCAAGCAGTTCTAATGGTACTAAATCAGGGTGTATACAAAGGATAACAACCTGAAGGCTTGTGCGGATTACGCATGCCTAGTGATCCATCACAAGAAAGACACTCTTGGTTGGATGGATATGGATTGTGTAGGGATTATGCATGGTTGGATACCCGAGAACTAGTTTGAGACCACTTAGGGTCATACCAATGATATGAGATGTAACAATGTGGATGCTGAAGTTCAATAGTATTTGGTGTTGAACCACATGGAGGATTCCTTCATACCTTGTCAATGATTTAGGTTCAAATTCCACATAGTTAAAAATAATACATTTTAATGTCATATGGGATGAAACGGGCATCTAGTTTAACATCATGCAGGATGAGGCTGAACTAACATGAAGTGGGAGAGACTAATAGGTAGTGGGCATGAACCTCTAAAAGACTTCCTACATACATTTCTTAAAAATGTAAATGATCAAAGTCCAGGTAGTTTTTTTTTGAGTAGGGGAATGGGTCTTACACACTAAGGATGACCAAAGGGGATGTCAAGGTCTCTATTTACTCTTAGATCCTGTGAGTCATGCTTGGTTTGAGAAAAAAGAGGCAACAATAGACCTGATGATTATGGTGAAATGGTGTATTTAGTGTGGGTGTTTAATGGGGCTTAAACTTGGAAGTAGCCCAACTGAAACTGTGATGTAGAAATGATGGATGAGGCTTACATAGTGAAGCTACATGTGTTCTGCTATGTGGATGAAATGGAGGATGGGGCATATACATGGAAGTAGCCCGGGTGCCGCTATGAAGTGATAATGGTGAATTAGAATTACATGTGGAAATAGCCTGAGTTCCACTAAGGTTGGGAAATGATAGATGGGAATTATGTATGAAAAATTCTTCACTATTTCTAAGGATCTACAATGGTGAATGGGTATTATGTGTGGAAGCATCTCAGTTTCCACTAAGGAGGGGAAATGGTGGATGGGGGTTAATAATATAAGATTTCCAGGTGCCTCTAATGAGTGAGAATGGTGAAAGGAAGTAATGCATGGAAGCTTCTTGTGTACCTCTATAGAGAGACAATGGTGAATGGGGCTTATGTATGTAATCTTACCAGGTGTTGTTAAGGAGCGAAAATGGTGAAAGGGGCTTATGCATGGATGCTGCCCAGGTGTCTCTATAGAGAAACAATGGTAAATAGGTAAAATTCATGGATTCTGCACAGGTTCTTCTATGGATTTGATAATGGTGGATGGTGATTATGCATGGACATTTCTCGGGTGCCACTATGAAGCGATAATGGTGAATGGGAATTAGACATGGAAGCAGCCTGGGGGGGCTAAAGAGGGAAAATGGTAAATGGGGTTCATGCAAGGATGCTACTTGGCTGTCTCTATGAAGCCGTAATGGTGAATGGGCTTACACATGGAAGTTGCATGGGTGCTGCTAGGGAGTGGTACTGGTAGATGGGGATTACACATGGAATCTACCTGAGTTCCACTAAGGTGCGTTTATGGTGAATGGGGATTAGGAAATGGTGAAGGGGGATAATGCAAGATATCTTCCAAGGATCTGCCAAGGAGTAGAAACGGTGAATGGGGATTACACAATAGTGAAATGGCCTAATGCCTGGAAGCATCCTGAGTGCTACTAAGAATCAAAAATTGTTGATTGGGATTATTCGTGGAATTAGCATGGGTGCCTCTAAGGAGAAACAATGGTGAATGAGGATTACGCAGGGGAGCTACCTGAGTACCATTAAATAGTAGCAATGGTGGATGTGGATTATGTATGGAAGCATCCCGGGTGTCGTTAAGGAGAAGAAATGTTGAGTGGGGATTATGCATGGAATCTTTCCAAATGCTGCTAGGGAGCAGCAATATTGAATGGGGTATACATATGGTAGCTTCCCTGGTTCCACTAAGGTGTGAAAATTTTGGGTGGGATTTTGAATGGAAGCTACCCATAATGTCCTCCTCATGTATGGCCATGAGTGAATCCCAGATCACTGGTGGGTTGAGGAATATAATTGGGGAATACACCTATGTTTTAGTGCACAATCTGGATAATTCCAAGGGAGTTAGAATCCATTTGAACAAAGGGATATGAAATGTTTGAATCATATAAACAAAATTTTAAACATAATGGCGATGACATGATTATGGGAGATAAATACTGAACAAATTCAAAACATAGGATCCACATCATGTTAGCCTGATATGGAACAAAAAAAATGAGACCCAACCACTAAATATTTTCAAATCACTTGTCCAAACCTGAAGTGTCATCCAAAGGCATTCAATGAGATGGACCAGAACGGTAGGTGAACCAAAGTGGCATGACACCAAGCCGTTAGGGGGACCCTTTTGGTATGAAAGATGATCAGGATTAAAATTAAGGACACAAAAATTAAGAGGATGAGTGATGAAATGATTAAACAGATTCCAACATTATTGAAATTACTCATATGTAATCATGACATGAGGAATCTTATGCTTGTCACATAAGGCGTCTCTTATTTGGAACACGTGCATCCTATTAATTAATGTTAGGAAATTATATAGTGTAATGTTGTGTAGTGAGGACTAATTATATCTTATTCTTGGAGCATAAGGCATCTCTTGTTTTGAGTAAGAGGTATCTTAGGTGTTTCCTATAGAGTGTAGTACAATTTATAGTCATGTAGAAAAGACTATTAGGCATAAGGAGCCTAGAAATGGATGATGTGGTAATTATGAAATAATGGAACTTTGTGGTTTATCCCAATATAGGATCTAGGAGAGGGGGTTTGTAGAGTTCTCTACGAAGGCCTAATGTTTCGCAATTCCTCAAGAAACCCAAAAGGGGAACCCTCTTTCACAAAGGGTGGAGGACTTCGTGGTGGACTAGAGCACTGTAAAATGGGGGATCATCCGAAAAATTGGCAGTGTAACTATTCGTGTGAATGGTTGTGAGGTGACTATTTATAGGCAATAGAAAATGGAGGGGTTTCCATGAATCAAGAAAGGAAACCATGAAGAGGATGGTGCTTCATGAATTGTGGTGAATCTATTGGACTCAGAAAGGCTTTCGTCATTACTCTGTACAGGTGTCATAAATTTATCTGTCAGATCATGGATGCTTCCGTCATTGTGCTATATAGAGGTTGTGAATTTTTATATCAGATCATATATGATTCCATCATTAATTCACAGAGATCATGAAAAAATCTCTATGAATGATCTCCATAAACCTATTTTCATCCTTACATCGAACGATCATAGATTTTATTCTGTTACTTTTTTTTGGGTCTGAGAATAGTCAAATCAAAGATTTCAAAAAAAGATACACTATTAGATCATATATGGAAGAAATCAATGAATATTTTGGACGTTTTTTCTAGTGAAAACAACATTCCTTATGAAACCATGTCCAAAATACAAGTTTGTGAAAGAACCATAAACCATTACATCCCTCTACACACATAATTGGAGAAAAATAACCATGATTTATTCCAACACAAGTTAGAACATATAGAAGATAATGTATCCAAACAGTGTATTCATAAATCTATCCTCCCACCAGTATATTGGGGACAACACACCGCCATTTTGAGAATCCCTGATGTGTCAGTTACCTTTACAGATAGTGTGGATTAGCATTTGTAGACAAAAAATGTACATGATATACTATATCTCACAACCACACTATTAGAATAACCTTTTCTCTGAATCAACTATAGATAATGTCTCTTAGACTCCCAAATACCATGGCTAAGAACATATATCCTATAACAACACAACCATTTAAATAGATAAATTAAATTACATTACTTACATTCATTATATAACATTACATTAATTAATTCATTAACCATTAATTAACATTTATAAATTTCCAAATTAAATTTCATTATCATTACAAAAAAATCTATATGCCCTCCAAGCATAAGAAAAATTATTCCATGAATTCTGAGTGTTACATCCTCAACATTGCATCCCTTCAAGATCTAACTACATGCAATTAACATTTATTCATTTATTAGCAAAATTACATTCCATATTTCGAGGTACACTACCAAAACACCTATGAAACCAAACACGGTAAGTAGCCATGCACATCCATCATCCTCAAGATGTGGGTAAAAATGATGATAAAATACTTATCCATCATCCAAAGAATATATTCTGACAAGCATCAACCTTTCATATCCTGATTCATCCTTCCATCACAAAGCATCAACTGTTAGCACAAAAACATGGCCTTACACCCCATATACCACTACATCCCTCAATGAACCACCATCCCATGTTAGCATCACATATGGGCCTACCTATCCTATATACCACAACATGCCTCTAGGATCTCCCATCCTAATATCACATCACATCAAGGGCTCTCTTCCCCACCTCACAAGACTTTTACCCATATCACATCATAAGAAGTAACACAAAAATATAGAAACTATCCTCTTGTAAAAAAATTTAAAGCATTCGACCTTCAGAAAAAATAAGTCGTTGTTGATCTAAAGAATAAGGTGCATGGACTTTACATGAAAGATGGAAACTTAAAACTTATAAGGAATTATATTCTATCACATAACCAACTATGATTCCATAATAAATTAACTATTTTATTATTTACAGTTTCCAATTGTGGGAAATAGAACCAACAAGCACAAAATTCATTACAAATATAATTAAAAAATTAATTTAATGTTCATTTAATTAATTTATCAACATGAATCAACATGATTCACACAACTATTAAATTATATAGTCAAATTGAAGGTCAATTCATTTAAAAATTATTGCAATATTTAGACTATAATACAACAAATTAATTAAACATGTCTCTTTAATCATTTATCCGATTAATTAACAATTAATTTTGTTTTTAAATTCATTACCAATTCCATATGATAATCGAATTATAACAAACACAACATAGATATCACACTATCTAGAATAACAAGAGGCAAACTGTTATCATGGTTCTATATAGAAACATATCATTGAGATCAATATCAACACATTAATATGGTTCATGTAATTATTTTGTTGATATTATTGGAATTGAAGGGTTTAAATCATTCCCAATTTATGATCGTACATAAATAAAAAATAATCAACGAATTCCCTAACTCAAAAGAGTTTCAACACTCTCCGTATAAAAAAGTACCATAAAAAGGATATCAAATTTTACATCCCGCATGAACTACATCCATGTGAGGATGTCATGGTACAAAAAAACAAAAGGAAACAATAGAACCACATTAGAAACATGTGCATGAGAATTATATAGAGAAGTGAGATGATGTAGGAGGTACCGAGACCAAACAAGTAGAAACTGCATGAAAATTAAGTGATATCACACATTGGATCAAAGAAGGATCTCAAAAAATTGAATGAGCAAATGTAGAGATCGATCCTTGATAGGGGAATCCACTGATCATGAAAGAGGTGGTTTTTGTGTCACCTATAATCGAGAGAGAGGTGCTATAACCATAGGGTTTTACAAACATGAGTGGTTTAAAATGTTTAAATCATCCAACATCATGGATTTCATGATGTGTAGCCCCTATCCAATCATGCATTAATTATGATTTTTTCAGCTGAAAAAACACATCAACATTTAATTATTTAACCCTGAAAACTTACAGGTCATTAACCTTAATTACATGATATATAATTATTACATGGAATGTAGTTATTCCTATTTCAATCCTTTTTCATCCAATCGCCTCTGGACCACTTCCAATCCTCCCCTGAAGTCCTTATGCCTTAGAAATAAGAAAAGTGTCAGTTGTTATTGATCCTAGCCCCTACAAAAACCATAATTAAAAGCTATGATTTAACTATATTTTTATTTCAAGAATAAATTCCATAAAATATTCATATAACACATGACATGAAAAAACATTATTTTTGTCAAATTATATATGAATAGACTAAATCATGACATATTATATATTCCCTGTGGAAATATGTGGATCTTCAAATCCTCTTCCAAGATAAAAAATTTCTCCTCTATAAAGAAATAACCAACCATGATGGATTCAAAAACCTAGTGATATATAAATAATTATATAATTTATATGAGAACCCAGAGTTCATATCATCTTTAATATTCCTTCTTCAAACCCAATAGTAATTCCCTCAATGCCTAATATTACCAATGTATAGGACTATGAGTTTCATATCCTCTACAGACTAAAACTCAGGTGTCTCAAAGAATAAGATCCAAAAAATAAATAACCTAATCAAGAAAAAATTAAAATTAAAATTATGGTGTGATAAAAGAAAAACATGTAAAAAATTTCTCATTATCCTTCACATAAAATAATTATTCTCTATCATCATCTCAGAAAATGGCACATCAGAACCACTTCATTATAATATTATTTTTTATTTCAATAATTCCATGTCTGGTCATCTTACCTATAATAAACTATATAATCATCCTCCCTACATTTATTAATTATTTAAAAGAAATAGTAGAAAATATGAATATGAATAATGTCAATCATCTAATTAACCCTATCTATATTTATCATGAAAATAATTCCCACAACATATCACATAATATCTAGAAAAAAAATTTATCATTGAAATCATGACTATCATTTCATAATGTATTGGAAAATCATGAAAAATCATAGTTTTTAATAAAAAATAAGAATTATGATTCACCTGTATAATGCTTGTCATTAAAATTACAAACATCAGGATTATCAAATCCCAATTCGACAAAATCCAGTTTCATAAATCACATGCTTACTCAAGTTCAAATTCTATCAAAGATAACTATATCTCAAGATCCACCAAATCCTATATTGAATTACTCTATTGTATCTCAATATATACAGATAATGTGAATGAAAAAAATATATTTATGAAATATAAGTCTAAATATTTTAACCTGTAATCTTTGGTTAATTTTGTTCATTTGATGAATAAATCTATTTTAGATAATGAAGAACCTTTAAAATTTCTTTAAATCAACATAAGGGTTATCCAAGCCATCCATAGAATAAAATATTAGTACAAAAATTGTACTATATTATTTTTGATATCGAATAATATAAAATTAATCAATAGAAACAATTAATACACAATGTTTTTTCATATATTTTTTATAATGTAGCATTCCTCTCTTGCTAAAATTTTATCAAATTCACAGGTTGGATAGATCGTTTTCTATAATATAAACCGAAACAAGAATTAAATAATTCCTTTAAACCCTTAAAATTCATGATTTTTTAAACTATATCCATAATGTGGCACTAAAATATTATTTATTCCATAATCATTTCCATCAACAATGAAATATTATTTTTCCACTTAACATTATAACTAATTCAAAAACCCCATTTATACGTAATATTAAACTATAAATTTACTTTTGAGATGGTAAAACTTTTTATTTACACATTTAGTGAAATAAAACAAATTACACCATAAAAATTAAATAATTGTGGAATAAATTTCTAAATCAACATATGTGAGTTAAAAAAATCATTTCAAATTGATTCTTATATAATGATATGAACATATAATTATTTAAGAAATAATATCCACATTACGTTTTCCTTTATGAAACCATCAAGGTATTCCATCATTAATATCTCTTCCCCATTATAACGCCAATTTAGGATCAACCAACCAAGACTCATCTGCAAAATACAATGATGGAAAATGCATTGTCTTTTGGGATATTCATATTTTACTATATAATTTATCTACACCTATATGAAAAACAAAAAAAATTCTATTATGTCCTACAAATATGCAAAATAAAGGGGAACCATATATTAGAAAATAGAAAATAATATCTAAAATATACAAAAGAACATATCAATTTATAATAAATTAAAGAAGGTTTATTTATAACATTTCCTTATATACTCCATATTTTCAACCTCTCATCTTGATTAGACCAAGATATCATCAATGAACTTCATTAAGATGTTATCATTGTAGGGATAAATCTCCCATTTCATCAACACAATAAATTTAGTTTGGCTATTTAAAACAAAAAATTTCATCACCTTGATTTCCAAATTTCCATATCAGTATATAAATATTGTTTTAAAAAATTCTTCCTCTTGTACCCTCATTTAAATATACTTATGTCATGGATATAGAATAAAAATAAAGTATAACCCTTTAAATGATAAAATAATGCATCAAATCTTGGTAAATCATATCAATGTCCAATCTCAATAATCCTTAATCCTAATTTTGAAATAAAACTATATCTCCCTTAGGTAACATACTCAGTTGATTGAAACCATTCTATAGAAAACCATCATTATTAACTTGAAAAAAAAATATCTATAACAAAGATCATATAAGATTATATAATGTTAATAAAATAGTATAATTTTATTATATTCTATTTTTTATCATAATATAGAAGTTAGGCAATATCTTCATCATCAGAATATAACAAAAAAAGTATTCTATAACTATTAAAAACTCTTTTATATAGTTTTCCAATATATGAATCCTAAATCCATTCATCTATTATGTGATATGTTTTGAAAGATAATTACCTTGGTCAAAAATTTTAATTTCATGGTCTCCATTCAGGTTTCTTAAAAATATAAAATAATAATTGAAATTTAAATACTCTTTAAAATAACATAACATAAACCTAAAAATAGTTTCCCAAAATGGTTGTATTTATAGAAAAATCAATTCCCATGTTAACTAATATTTCCACAAAATTATTTCACACCGATAAAATACATATATTAACTAATCCTAAGCATCTACAAGAGTAAATAAATATAGTATTCTATTAATTCACTCTACCTAGAGTTTCCCCCCTTGAACCAATGTAAGAGTGATAATGGAATGAGAACCACCAATATTTATTAGGAAAAAATACTGAGAAGAGTAATGTAAGATAATACATTTAATGAACATTGGTTACAATAGGGAATGTATCATCATTTAATGACTATACATATTCCTACCACATAAATCTCATCATTACTAATTCCTAAATAAAATTCATTCCCACATTCATTTTGTCCTTAAGAATAATGAACATACCTCAGATAATCTCATCATAAACATTCATGCTCTGGTGGAATAAATTTGTATTGTAATTTCTATCACATATATGGACTAGGGGTAACTACCACTAAGGTAGAATCAAAAATCACTCTGTTCATTCAAACATAAAATTATAAAACCATATCTACCACCTTCATATGATTTTATAAAGCTATAAATTTCTACAACCACTATAGATATAACATATAATACATCCATTTACAAATGATGAGAAACAATATAATCTTTAGAAAAATGATATGCTGGTGAAGACTTGTATCTTTGAAAACTGTGTAAACTCAACAATTTAAAAAAGTGATATCTTATCTTTATATTAAATTTTTATGAAAAACATTTATTAATTCACTCATAACATAAATTTCTTCATCAATGGGTCTTATTGGTCTTTTCTTCTATTTTTATAACATCTAATTATGTATTTAAGATAAAGAGTGTATCTTG
This sequence comes from Viscum album, assembly GCA_963277665.1. Lineage (NCBI taxonomy): Eukaryota > Viridiplantae > Streptophyta > Magnoliopsida > Santalales > Viscaceae > Viscum > Viscum album. Next base: position 1,653,157,406 of record OY728137.1, on the reverse strand, counting down.
ATATTATATCCCCAAGCGTATGTATATATTATAGGGACATGTCCTTTAAATATTATCAATTTAAAATTTATTGAGGACTATAATATATTAATAAATATGACACTAATTTTTTATAAAAACTCCCTTTATTACTGGATAAATTCTCCAACCACAACTCATCCCGATGAAATGATGATAGAAATTACCCCATAAATTGGTGTAAAAGTATTCCATGAGACTATAATAACATAATTATCACTATATAAAAAAATATATTTCAAACTAGAAACTCCATTCATAATATAACAATCAATGATATCGAAATTTCATTTTATTTCCTATTTATTTGGACAGAAATATCCACCTCCACGAATCGATTCTTTATTTCATAAATAAAAATTAATACCCAACACTATGAAGTATTCTTATCAAGAATACTAATGGAATCATCAATGAAGCTGTAGACATTACTAGTTATATCCTTTAAAAACTATATAAGGTTCGTAAGGAAATAAATCATAAAATATTCAAAAAGGGTGAAAGAAAAATAATTATAAATAGAAAAACAGGAAATCTTATTCCCTTGAATATAAAAATATTTTAATGTCACTATAAATTATACCATGTAAAACAATTAACATCAATTTAACATATGGAATCATTATTAACTAGTTCTTCGAGATATATTAATCCCAGACATATAGAGAAAACTGATAGTAAATACACTTTTCCATGATATGTATCACACATGATCAGGATTATAGATTTTAATACTAATATCATTCTATATCCATGGTTAATAATCATAGGATACATAGTCCCCTTTGTTTAAATAATACTATTAACTTAAATAAACAAGAAATTCATACCAAAAACCTACTCTAAACATCATATTATTTTATTATATTATACTATTCTTTAATGACACATTTCATTAGACTTATCCGTGGAAGGAAATTTAATTGAGTGGTACTCATAAGGTCTAAATATAATAATTCATAGATTAGAATATAGTAAAAAAGTCATTTAAAACAAAATATAAGGAATTTCTGTTTTTATAGTAAATAATTCAACACCAGTGATACATTATCCAACAATAAAATATATTAAAAAATATAAATTCACTGAAAACTATGTGAAAAATCCAAAGAAACAAATTCCACATGACTAACACAACCATGTTATTAAAAAAATAACGAAAAAATAATTATTTTCAAAATAATAATAAGAAAAAATCTCTACAATATTAAAAATGAAAATGAAAAATGAATATTATGCCTCCTATAACTATATATAACCACTGAATACTCAGAATAATTAAGGATTAGAAATACATTTAATATGATCTTGAACATATAATAACAATACATAAATGTAGGGGTAAATATATATTATTCACGGTAGGATCCTTCACTAGAACTATTGGATTAATCAATCCATTCCATGTTTTAATGCTCACAAATACCAATTTCATTATTACTATATGTTTATATATTTAATGATATAAAATCAAAATTATAGATCTTGTTTAAAATTTATTTATTTATAAGATGATATAACTTATAGCTACCATACAATGTTAGCTTACATCAGAAGAACTATCTTACTATTATTAGAACATTTCATTCAATAGAAGAACCTTACTACTGTTAGAATAAGTCCAAGAAAAGATAGAGTAACACTACTATTATTAGATTAAGTATTCTACATTTAGAAGACACTTTTTACCATTATAAAAGGTATTACTATCGCCAATGGAAATCTACTAACATATTAAAAAAAATTCTAACATTAATAGATGTCCTTATAATGATAAAAGAATTATACTACTATTAGAATACAATGACTAATAAAAAATAGATATGAAATCATTGGGAGAGACTTGTGACCATGAATCGTGATTTACATGAAAAAAATAGAATCCCTTTGAAATCCCCAAGAAGTTAAAGTAATGTTCCATCATGTAAATATTTAATGATACTCTAGTTGAATAAGAAGAATATTTCAAATCATATGAATATTTAATAGAAAAAGATAACTTTACAAACACTTTTATATTAACTCCCCCCTTTTCCTATTTTTCATTGATAATGAGTTGTTCTAGATTTTTTTAGAAAAAATTGGTAAAATATATTATACAATATTATAGAGTACTGGGATTATGTCTTATCATTTCATTACCACCATTCACCCCATGGATAAAAATAATGTATGAGTGTTGTAGCCAGGTATTCCATGTGTAAAATTGTATCTATAACACTCGATATAGGTTTTGGATCATGTTTTTTTGGATTTTATAAAAATTATTGGAAATTAATTACTATCAAGTGGACATGATTTCATCCAGACATAAGACTGCTCGTATTTTATTTATTTCCTACGTGACTCATTTAGTTTTTGATTTTCTTTTTTGAAACAATCGGTTCAATTTTTAATACCATATTGAAAAATAGTAATGTAACAGTTATCTTTAATCAGTGTCATATATATTATGTTTAATATGGTTATATTTTTTGAAAATTTAAAGTGATTTTAAATTTTTTTTAACTGTGTTTTGATTATGTCCTTAGGGAATAATTTTAAAAAATAACAATAAATATTTCTAATATTTTAGTTAATTGGAATATTTTTTAAATTAAGGTATTGATTAATTTATATATTTTAAACATAAATTTTTCTTTATGCTCTATTCACCCCCCATATTTTGTTATCTAATGAGAACATAATTTTTATGAGAAATGAAAATGTCATTCTTAATCTTATTTATCATGATTTATCTATGATCATGTTTGTAACCAAAATATATAATTTTCAATTCATTTTAAATTTATATATTTATGAAAAATATCCAATTTGAGGGGACTATAACTAAAATAACTTCATATTTTAAAGCAATAATTATGACCAATGGAGTCATCCAATGAAAATAAAACATGACAGTATGGTATTTGATATTTGGGTTATTTACTACAGACCAACTTGAAAAAATTCCTCCCAGAGATGAATGTGTTGATTCAACTACGGATAATGATATTGTAATTGTAAAGAAATATATGATTCATAATATACATTAGAATAATATTAACATAATATAATAATATTAATTTCCTAAAATTATTAAAAAAATTATACCTTATATGTATCTCAAAAATTCACCTCCAATGTTAAATAAATTCATTTAAATACATATAATATTATTTATGATACATATATGATTAATGCAATTGATTATTTTTGTAATAAACATCAAAAGTTTAATGAGATTATAAATAAAATGATGTACTGGTGAAACTATTTATGGAATATCTCATGTACTAAGGATACTAAGATGCGTACCTGAAAAATAGAGTGGCACTAACATACCAATTAATGAATCATGTGATGTGAGAAACATTCCAATATATGAGCGTATAGTAAAAAAAATGAACGAGGACGAAATTAATGTGATTGATAATGGTGTTGAACTAATAAATTCAATAGTCATCATGGTGTCTTAGTCAAATTCTAAAGATGCAATCAAAGAAGATGAAACCTAGTAAGAGATGGAAACTCTGATACTGATGAGTAAATGTCCCTTTTGGAAGGAATATTTAATATTTTTTTTGAATAAAACCATGTTTCTTTGGAAACTAAATTTCTAGAGATTTTATTATGGAAAATAGAATTTAAAAAAATATTGAAAAGTTGACGAAATTAACTATTATGAGTGTAGTAGAAAATTAAATTCAATGTTTATTGCCCAAAATTAAATTATAAAAATAAATACAACAATATATTAGTGATTATAATTAAATACCTAAAAGAAAACATGAGTTCCTTAGAGGATTTTTCATACGATTTAGACTCATCAAGAGATTCATCTCATTAAAAGAAAAATGAATACATTATAGGAATTGAGGTTGATGTGACAAGTGTTAATTATGATCTATTTGAAAATTATAATCATGATTAAGATGAAATATCTAATGAGAAATTATTTTAAAATATTAATATTTAATAAAACGATTAGTTACTTAAAAGTAACATTGTTTAATTTAAAGAAATAAAAGTTTTTATTTTCTAACATTAAATAAAATGTTTATAATGAAGGGTAGAAGAAATAAAATTCTTCTGAAGGTAGATAATGACATAATGATTGTAAAAAATAAACATAATATATTTATTAATTACTTTTATTTGTGAAATAAAATTATTAATATAATAGTGGGGAGTTATGTTGTACCTAAACTAAGAGCATGTTTTGGTTATCTTCATAGAAGTAGAATAAAACATAAGGGATACTATTTTATCAATAGTTAAACCGATGTAAATAAATCAGTAATAAAATTTACACCAGAAACATTTAAATATTGAGAATTCTACATTAGACAAAAAATAGATATTTTTTCTAATTCTTTCAAATTAGTTCATAAAGATGTAAATTAATTTATTAAACATGTGTGGAACCCCAAATCATTAATTATTACTCTCCAAACCTAATTAGTCATTGGAATCAAAATTATATAATTTTTTTATTGATTACATGAAATGTATATCGAAACATAATGTGATAAATTAATGTATTTGAATAGTGTTTATTTTAAACATATGGTAGATATCTTCTAAAAAATCCAATTATTAAAAAAATTATATGGTGGCCATGTCACCATTGGTGATAATAATATGAAAAATTTATTATCCTTCTTCATGTTTGAATTTCAAAGAACTGTTCAATTTACCATGTTTTATTTCTCAATGGATTAAAATGTAATCTTAAAAGAATATCTTAGTATTTACATGATGGGTCCCAAGTGAAATTAGAGAATTTTATTTATTTATTTTATGAATATAATTTTTATTTTTTACTTACTAATTTTTTGAATTTAAATGTATATTTAGTAGATTTATATTCATTATTTTCTTAAAACATTTATTATTTAAATTCATTACGTAATGTATCTCGCTTTTGAAAATAAAGAATATGATATTTAAATATACACACACATAGAAATATAGTTAAATAGGTTTTATTCATTTATAAACATAATATAAATTAATCAAAATGAAAATTATGAATTCCATATAAAGATAGAATGAAATAAACAATATTATTCAAACAAAATAAAAAGGTTTCTACCTCCCAATGAATAAAAATTTTCAGGTGGAATTTTTTGGACCATATCATGTCTAAATTATAGATGGGAGTCAATATGATTTTGTAATTTTTTATTCTTACTCAAGGATTACAAGGTTATGTTTCTGGTCTCACAAAATTAAGGGATATATATTTTTCAAATGTACAAAAAATCAACAGATAATTCTAGTGTAATTTCCATTAAATGTCATGAATGTGGTCATGGATGTGCGTTTGAAACATAATATTTTAAATTTTTTTCTCACCACATTGATATAATCATATAATTTATTCTCTTTGAAATACTCAACATAATAAGGTGGATGGAAGAAGAAATATCCTCTAAAAAAATGTCAGTACTTTCTTTATAGATATTACTTACCTATCTATTTTTGTGATGATGATTTATATACATATTGTTTTAAATAATTAAAATAATCTTAATGATACATTTATTAAATAAGAAACCATATGAATTATTGGATGGGATTCATCTTTTCATAAGTAATACATAAGTTTTTGGTTGTAAATTTTTCATTCTCAGTACAAAGGATAATCTATATATGTTTCTATAAAAGAGTAATGGGGGATTTTTTTTGGTTATTTAATATCTATAAAATAATATATATTCATTACTGAAGGAACAATGATTTTGGAGAAATATTTTCATGTCACATTGAATGTGAAAAATCAATATCAAATTAAATATTTTACTTGAAAACCTAAAAAGGGATATATACAATTTAAATGTCAAAAAAACTCCAAGATCAATGCATCTTCTAGTTATTTTCACAAAAACAATCCAATTAAAGGCCATTTATACTAACCAGAACCCATAACCAATTAGAATCTAGTATACCTAGAATCCTTTAAAGACTTTGTCTCTATCCTTTAGATAATGTTTTTGGTGATTTATGTAGTGGAACATAATAAAAATAATAACATAGAAAAGATAATGAATATAATGCCTTCTTTTAACAGATTTAACCCAATAACACTAATAAGTATTTTAATGTTGAACATTAGGTGATACCTATATGAGATAAATGAATTAGTTTGAATGTTTTAGTGTTTGAGAACTAGTTCAAAGACAAAATGAATATGTGACCATTAACACTGAAGGGTTTTATAGGAACAAGGATGACAGATATAGTTATAATATTAGAAATCAATCAATATTGGTGCTATAAGGATATAATTTTGATGTAGGTATTTAATATGATGACACATTTCCCCTTATATCTAGACATGAATCCATAAAGATACTACTAGAATATGCATCACATCTAAAATTCAAATTATATCAAATGGATGTCAAAGGTTCATTTCAAAATGTTTTTATTTTGAGGATATTTTTATTTATGTATTTACTAGCATTTGAAAATTCCATTTCCCAAATCATGTTCTTAAATTGAGAAAAGAAATTTTTGGGCTGAAACAATAACTCAGAACAAGGTATAATAGTTCTAACACCCTATATATTAAAAAAATATATTTTATAGTGTAAAGGAAAAAAATCTATATTTTCATCGTTTTTTACATCCAAACCATATTTTATCTTGAATTATACACAACCTCGGAATCTTTATGTTCGTTATCATATTCAACATGAAACACCAAACAAAAACAACCCACGATTTGTATTACTATGATAAATAATCCAGTTTAATGTTGGGTATTAATAACATAAAATGAACTATTAAAATATTATTTACACTTGTATATATTATTAATTATTTGATGAACAATTATAAGAAATGAAAATAAAACCATTTTCCAAATTGAATACACTCTTTTTCTTGAAAACTATTTTAATGCGTAGAAGTGTGTTTTATTCCAATAAATTAAAAAAGGTAAACTTTTTGGGATTATATCTATTAAATATATATATATATTATAATTTTTATATAATTTTTATCATTCATCCAATTTATTTTATATACTTGTGATAAAAAATGAATCCAAATTAATATAATAATGTTTTTTTCTAAAAAGTTGTTTTCACATCATTTTATGGTTCACTTAGGGTTAAAATATTTTTTGAAAATTTTATAATTTTTTTATTAAATTAAATTAATTTTATGAATTTAAATATACATATTGACATCCCTTTATATTTTGGGGTTTTCATTAAATATTGATTTTTCATTAAATTATGATTAATATGGATTTTTGAAAAAAGTGAATTATTTTTAATAAATTAAGTAATTTAACAGTAAAAATCTGTATTTAAATATATTTCATATAAAATTGGTATTATTTAGTGATATTTTATCAAATTAATTACTTTTTAATTATCATTATATATTTTTTAATATATTTTTTTGAAAATGGTTTTTTCTGAAAACTGCTTTAAAATGAATATTGTTTATCCTTTGTAATTAATTTAAAAAAACCAAATATGGATTTTTTTTTAAATTAAATGAATAAACTAAATATAATTAAATAATAATTTAGTTTTATAGAATTATTAATTTTACCCATATTGTAAATATAGAATCATATTTTTCTAAAAAATGATTTTATGAAAAAAATGTTGTCTTACCATATTTGCGGGATTTATATTAAATTATATTTTTTCAATTATGTAAACTGAATTTAGAGAAATTGATTATATAATTGGAATCAATTTAATTTATAATGTATATTAGTTTCAACCTAATTTTTTACCAATGTTATTAGTGAGAATAATTAAAATTAATTATAGTGATTAAGGTACAAAAATGTTTTGTTAGTGTTTTAATATAGAATATACATGTAAAATTAAGAAACAAATATTTACCAAACATTTTATATGGATCAATATTTACCTTATACATTATATTATATTGTTTAGTGCATTATTGAGTCCTTTTAATTGGTAAAAATGTGGGTTCACCTAACTTTTATCAAATACATTACAAGTGCCCACTCACCACACTTATAGAAGTCATTGCTCTCCCCCTCTCTTCACATGTTAGAAAATAACTGGTTCATACAATAACTACCCAAATAACATCATAAAATTAATCATATTACCCAAAAAATATTACATTGGACATAATTCAAATCATGGAAGGCCTTTGCTGCAAGCCAAAAGTAGTTACCCAAAGAAGAGGTAACATTCATCAATGAGAATTTTTGTTTAATTTCATTATATACCCATTAGATTTTTGTTATTATATGATAATATAAAAACATATTTATATTACCAATACATGTTTTTTTGGAATGAAAAAAATACAAACAAAATTATATCAAATGTGTTATGAAATCGCCATTCGTGCGTACAATGGGCTGACACATCACGAAATGATGTCATTCGTTTTTACATTACCACTTATCACAGTTGGGTATGATGATGGATTTAAAGATTATATATTTTATTTATAAAATAAATATACTTATAGTTTCATTATATAATATATATCCTTTTTATATTCTATTACATATGGGAAATGATAACATTACACATGTGTATGATAGATTACAACCTCACAATATGATGTGATACATTTTTCAATAACAATTTATCTAGAATTTAATAAGGGTATATATAATAAATATATGTGATATTCCAGAAGTTTTTATGATATTAATGAAATAATTATCATTATTAAAATATAATATGTTATTTATTTTCACATTTTCACTCTTTATAAAGAAATGATTACATTGTTCATAGTCACGTGGACTACCACCTCCTCGAATAGATCTAATTCCTTTTTTACAGCCACATACCAATAATGATATATATAAGTATATATAATTAAATAATATTGTAGTTATTTTATGATTCTCATTCTAAAAATATTAATTTTACTTCCCATCATTCCATATAGATCATAGAAAACTGGAAATGATACCCATGAGTACGTATGAACTTTCATATCCATGATTGCAACATTAGTTCATTTTTCATAGAAATAATTCGTGATTTGATGAAAAATTATTGTTGATTATTATATATGAAAATTATTTCAATATTATTAATCTGGAGATTTTATAAAAATGACCACTTTGACCATATTCAACTTACAAAAGTCATTTTTGACACATAAGAAAAATATGGTCATGAAATCCGACTAAAACATCAATGATTACATAAATATATATTTTTTATTATCAATTTAAATAATAATAATAATAAATATTATTTTTCCAATAACATTAATAATTTACATAATTTTAGTATTCTTTAATGAAATGAATGTGTGTGAAATATCGAACTTTTAGAAATGGGTTTTTTATCATCTCACACTTATATTTGTGTGATTTATTTCATATTCACAACTTAGTTTTTTTTTCTTTTATATATTACACATTTAATTGTTGTATAACTATAATAATTAAATTTATAGGTATCTAAATTTCAATTTTAGGATCAAAAAGTTTATGGTGTGAATCGTTTCAATGTTTCCAAAGTGGTGATGAATTTTTTTCCTCAATATTCCTTCTTTGAAACATATGTTATGTTATACCACTATAATATTTTTTGAAGTGTATATAATTCCATATTATATGTTATATCATGAATTTTCTTATTTCATGATTATATAAGATTCATTTAATCATATTATTTAATAGGAATTACTAATCAAATTACATAATTGATATGAGTTATGTTTTACATGCTCATTGTTTATTGATATTTTTTGTAATTATATTTCCATTAATGGAAATTACTTGATAATTATCTAATAAACCCATTAAATTTTCTACTACTATGTTTATTACCTCAATTTTCATGTATTATTACCATTTTAAAATATTTTTTACTTAAAAAAATTGATACAATTTATTTGAGAAAATCTGGCTTCATTTATCTCTTCAATCAAAATTAAATTTTATTCAAAAACAAGTTTTATAAAAAAATAATTACAAAATTTCATGAAAATTTATTTTCAAATAATAATTTATAATTTATTAAATTAATGTTTTAAATTATTTTGGAAACCTAAATTTATAATATTTCAATGTTATTTTCCCTGAAATGTATTTTTAAAATTAGTTATGTTTCACAAAATGATTTTTTAAATTAAAAATTATTTTCCTCAAAATGTATTTATTTATCATATAATGGTATTTAAATTCATAAATTTCGACTAAACTAATTGTTACTTATCCTATATTTTGAATATATTGCAATGATTAAATCCTCATTCTTTCTTTATATGTAATATGATTGTTTGAAAGAGACTATTTTGGAACACGTTTTCTTTCAAGGATTAAATCAAAATTCTATGAGATTTTCATAGAACCCATTTATTTTCCATTGGATAATCATATATCAAAGTTGTTTTAATGGAATTAAATTATTTTACATGGGTTAATCAGGTTTCAAAGATATTTTTATGGATCATATTTCATTTATTAAGGTTAATCATGTTCCAAAAAGAATAATGGTGTATCCAATGGGTTATGATGAAATGAATTCCCTATGTAATTTATTCATTATTCAGTTTTTGAAAATTATAGATAATGGGTAAACCCTGATATCTCTAGTAGGATCAGGGCTGTTATAGTTTGTATGAAATAAAATGTTTTGATAAAATTGGATATTATAATGATTTCATGTGATTTTATAATAATATTTATAGATTCCATCATATGTATATATGATTAAGGATGATTATGATCTCAAAGTCATAGACATCCCATTTTAGGTTATAAATGTTAAATTTTTTGAGGCTTTTAGTGATGTTTTTTGTGACATTTTTAGAGGTTGAAGTATTTGTAAGCCCTAGGATCAAAATGATGTGTGATTTATGCATTAATTATTTTTCATTTTTTAGGAAAAAACAGGACAACCAATTTAAAATGTGAAAACTAGTTGTATCTAGTATGTGGTGGGTCTTAAACCAATGTCCAAATAATGATATGGTTTTTGAACCTTCCACTGGATTACACGATATAGTGGTTATTATGGAATTTTTTATAGGAAAATATATTTTTTATTTATTAAATTATGTTTATTTTATTTGTAAAATAAATATTGATTTATCTTGGAAGAATATCTGATTAAATCATTATAATCATTGGGTTTCAAACATAATTAGAAAATGTTTGATAAATTTAAGGGTTAGTTATTTATGGAATTATTTGATTTAATCATTGGTATTTCATTTTTAATAAGGAGATTTTGGTATATTGGTTTATTTAATTATTTATTTTTATCTTATAATGTGCTGACCATTTTGGTATTTTTTAATGTTTAATGATATGAGGAATATCATGTTATAATTTTTGGGAATATGTGGTACTTTTAAAATATTATTATATTCATTAATGCATAAAGAAATAATCCTAAATACACATAAATTTGTGCAAAGGATGTGATTTATTTGGAAATTGATTGAAGTATTAAATGATACTAATTAGGTAAGTATATTCTTATATTCTCTTTGTTTAGATGGTAAGATAATTATTAAACTCTGGTAATAGGATCTTGAGAAAAAAGTATTATCCAAGTAAATTTAATTATAATGAACTGATCGAATTTTTTATAATAACATATTTAATGTTTTGAGCCCCTTTACATTCCATTGATCATTCACATGCTTATGATCAATGACCAAAATTACTCTCTATAATAATTTATGATTTTCGAACATTCATTGAAATGTAATCATATTTTGAAATAGTGTAATGTGTTAATTCATATTACTTCCATAATTACCTTTATATGTTATTAATAGGACATTTTATTAGCCCTTTTTACAATGCTGGTTTATAAAAAATTATTTCTAAATGTCCAACCTTTGATTACCGGGATAATGTTCAAATTGTGAGGAAATAGTTTATTAATAGTTGGGAGGATGTAACACGTATATATTTTTAAAATAAATTTTTTATTATATATATTAAATAACATGGAACAATATGTTGATCTTTAGTTAAATAAAACACTCATTTTAACTTGCCTAACATTCCACGTTCAAATTCTTATTTTTGATATCCTATTCAACATGAAACATCAAACTTAAACAAACCATGAAATATATTATAATTATAAACCATCTAATGTATTGGAACATATTAAAAGAATTTTATTACCTATTAAAAAAGGTCTTATATGTGTATATATAATTAATTATTTACTGTCTATTTAATTATAAATGAAAATAAAACCCTTTGGAAAATATAAGGAATTATTTTCCTGAAAAACCCATTTTAACACCCAATAGTGTGTTTTTACCAAAAAATTAAATACATAAAAATTATTGGATTTTAATAAATAATAATATATTATATATTAAAAATAATTCTTATGGTTCTTTAAATGTGTGGTCAAAATATAAGATAATAAATCCAATTGTTTGCTTAAAAATATATTTTTTTCACAAAAATAGTTTTTCCACCTTTTTATGGCACACAAATCATAAATAACATTATGATTTTTTTTAAAAAATTATTTAATTTAATTAAATTCATTTTTTGAATCAGAATATGACAATTTACATATGGTGATATTTTGGGATTTTTCAAAAAATAAGCATCTTCAGTGAATAGTGAAAATACATTTTTTTGAAAAAAGTCAATCATTTTTATCAAATTAATTAATATAAAATTATATATATGTCTTAAATATGATATTATTTAACCAATGTATTATTATTTATTTATTTAATCCCCTTAATTAATTTTGAATAAACACTATATTTGTATTTAATATAAGTTTATTTTTGGGTTTTATCTAAAAACTATTTTTTATTGTATAAGGTTTTTTTAATAATTTAAAATAACCCATAATGGGGAATTTTATAAATTATAATAAGATAATATATTTTATTAAATAGAAATTTATTTTCATAAAATTATTATTATTACCCATATAGGTAATATAGAATCATCATTTTCTGAAAATTAATCATCATAAAAACCCGCATTCTCAATATATTTGTGAGTTGTTAATATTAAATTAAAATTTTACTATTAAATGAATTGAATTTTGAAAAATGGATTCCATATTTTTAATATTAATAAATTATAATTTCATATTGGTTAATGTAATTGTTTTATAGAAGTGCTGATTGAAAAAAATAAAAATTAGTGATTAAGGTCAATACAAGATTACTAATTTTTGAAATGTAGAATATAAGGTGTAAAAAAGATCTAAATATTTATAGAACCTCAATTTTTATAAAATTTTAGACCCTATAATTTATATTATCACGTTTTTTTCATTATTGGAGTCTTTTATTAGTAAAAAACATCAGTTCACCACAGTTTTTTCAAAATGAATTACATGTGTACCACTCACCTCACTTATAAAACGCTACCCCCTCTCCCTTCCCTTCACACCATAAAATAAAATTTATTAGAAAAATAACTTCAAAAATCACTTATTAACTTCCTTCTTCTCATCATTAAATCTTCACTGTGTGCTGAAATATATCCATGGAATTCCATTGGTGCAAAATAAAATAAGTTACCCGAAGAGCAGGAAATGTTAATCAATGAGAATTTTGGATTTATTTCCTTCTCCACCACATTAATTATTCTTTATACCATGATTATATAATAAAATAATTTACATCAAAATATAAATTATTTATTGTTAATTCTATGAACTAAAACCACAGAAACACACATAAAATGGGTTATGAAATGATCATCTATGTGTACAACGAACATTCGATATGCATAACAAGGTCAATCATTTTTTACACTACCACAACTCATGGATGGGTATGATGATGGATTTAAATTATATATATTATATCTTTAATATAATTATAAATATTGTTTCATTAAATATTTTATTACCTTTTATATTCCATTACTTAAGGGATATGATAACGTAACTCCTATGTATGATGGTTAACCACCTCGCCAAGCGTTGTGATTCATTTTTCATTAACGTGTCATGTAGAAGGTAATAAGGTAAAATATATTAAATTAAAATGAAATAAAAGAAATATTGATCATTTTAATGAAAAATTTATGATTATTTAGATATAAAATATCCATTATTTTTAACTTTTCATGCACTATTATAAATGATAAAGTCATTCTTGGACATTCCGACTACCGCTTCTTAAAAGTGATGTGATTCCTGGTTTTACCGCCACATCAAAAAAATGATATATATATAAGTATATATAATTAAATAAAATGTTATTTAGGATATAATTATAATTCTATAAAGATAAATTTTATTTACCTTCTTCCCATACTGATCATTGAAAAATTGAAATGTTACTCATGCATTTGTATGGGCTACAATCTCCATGATCGTAACAAAAGATAATTTTTCATTACCATATTACATGATTAGTTTTAATATTATAAATTATGATTAAATATGATAATTATTTATTTATTATTAATTATCATATGTTTAAATAATTACATGCTCGACCATAGTCAACCTACCAAATTCATTTTTGATATATAAGCTGAATATGGTAAAACATCCCACATTAAATTAATTTATTATGTAATTATTGATTAATTATTAATGATTGAAATAAAATTTAATAATATACATGATAATTATTCACAATAATATTAATAATTAAAATTATTTTATTATTTAGGAATATAAATAACATTTTCGACGAATCGAAATCATGGTAAGTGTTTTTTCTCCTCTATCTTTTATGTATATGAGATAAATTTTTTATTCACCCCATATTATTTTGTGAAGAATATAATTCACATGAATTTATTTAATTACTCTTATAATTATATTTATGGGGATTTGTATATCTATTTTAGGATCCTTTTTTCATATGGTTTACGATATCTGTATTACCAAAGAAGTGGGAAATTTCCGTCTCAATTTAAAATATTTGAGATGTATATTTTATGATACACCTATATTAAAATATGATGTCTATATATTTCAGTTTTGACTTGTTATATCAGTAATATATTTATTTTATTGATAATATAAATTTCATTTAATCATATTCTTTCACAGGGATAATAATTCAATCTTTTTAATGGGATAAGAGTTATATGTTGCAATCACATCTTTTTTTGTGATCATTGTCTAATAAACGCATTCCATATTATACTCATATATTTATTCATTATATTTTCCAGTAATAAAACCATTTTCAACACATTATTACATAAAATAATTGAGAATCGTGTTTTATGAAAATTCGACCACATTTCTCTTTTCTGTTGGAAATATATTTTCTTCCAAAAAAATGTTTCCTGATTTTTTTTTCAAAAGATGTTTTAAAACATGATTTTGAAATAAAAAAGGATAATTTCATCCTGATGTTTTTTAAATTCTTTTCAAAAATTCCTTCATATTCATTCAATGTTATTTATAAGAAAGTTTTTTTAAATGTTTTATGATTTAAAAATTTATTTTCAATATGAAAATAAATTTTCATCATAATTTATTTAATTAAATTTTAGTGTTATTTAAATTTATCAATGTAAAACCCCCTTTTTTTTAGTTAACCTCAACTAGGGATATTTGTTTTTTTCCATAATTATTCTTCCTCTATATATATTGTGATTATTTTAAATAGAATATTATGGAAATCGTTTCTTTTCCATGGGATAATCATGTCTCAAATAGATTTTCATTGAACTCATCTTTTTCATAGTTTGATCATGTATCAAATAAATATTTATAAATCCTATATCATTTAAATGGGTTAATAATGATCCAAATATATTATTTAGAACATATATAATTATACATGGTTATCATGTTACGAAATGAATTGTGTCTGTTCCAATTATTTATAATGAAATGAATTATCCATGTTTATTATTCATTATTGTTTTCATAGATAACATATACAATGGGTGTGCCAAGATATCATTGGGTGAGCCTGTTATAGCTTATATTATGGGTTATCCTAGATAAGACTCCAAATCATTGGGTAATTACGATGTTATCTGGAGAATATTTTATAAGTCCACTATATGGTTATTTTAATTTTTAAAAGATTTTAAGGGTTCTGTAAGAATTTTATTAGAATATATTATATGATACAAATTTTTCTACCTATTATTTCTATAGGTTTATGATGTTTCATTTGATAAACATTAATATCACATAGATCATGATTATCAATTCAGAAGATTATTTATTTTTTAAAATCCTTATTCCATGTTTTCATGTTTGAGGATCTTGGAATTTATGGGTATAAATATTCTTATTTTTTAATCCTGTACATTGATTATAGAATCATATGTTTATTCTCTCATTTTTCTCACTAGAGACATTAATTTTTTGTTTCCTACATCTTCTCTTTATGATAATTTGATATCAACCTTCCTATGTTTCATTTTCTATAGTTTATATAGAATAATGTTTAAAAATAAAAGTAATTTATTTCATATGGATGATGATAATTATTAGTGTGAAAAAAAAATATGTTACATTGTAGGAATTCACATTTTATGTCATGTGAAATATGTATGTAAGATTTTAGTAAAATTATCTAAAACTCCAAACCATAATTCTCTTAGAGGATAAATATGATTTGATTTTTTATTTCTATGTTGTAATGTTTGGATGGAAAAAATTGGGTCACAATTATCAGCATCACATAAAAATATGTAAATCATATAGTTTTAGCTGTAATTCGAGAGTGTGGGTTCTGGGCATTTATAATAGTCTCAAGATTTTTATTATTTCCATTAATTTTAGAATTTTGTATTGTCTGACTATATTTACAAAAATAACATCCAAATATATTTGGGATGATCAAAAATTTGTTTAGCATCATTTTTTGTTCTTCATTAAATTCTTCATCTATTAAATTTTCTGAAATAACATAAATTAATATTAAAATAGTTTGATCGGTGAAATAAATTTCATTCTTAGTTTTAAAATATTTCAAATTTTATAAGGAATTATTTTAATAAAATATTGTACACTGAAGATATTATAAATTGTTTTGGCATAAATAGCTCAAAAGTAACGGATAATCAGATAAGAACCACTAGTTAATTGGATTGTGGTGAAATAAGGAAACTAGTTGACAAACCCATTTATAGTGGAATGAATAATATTTTAATTTATCTAACATCTAGATAGATCAGCATTATGTTTTCTATGTGCCTGTTTTCTATTTTTCTAAAATACCCATGGAATACCATTTTATTACTCTTAGTATAAATTTCAAATACCTAAAAAGTAAAAATAAAATAGGATTATTATACTCTAGAGGACTTTATGTTAATTAAATTATCCATTATAATATTTATATAAGGTGAATAATGTTAGATAAAAAAGAACCTCTTGAACATGTCACTTTTATGGAAAATATCTAGTATCATGGTGTAGTAAAAAATAATTTTGACCAATTATCCACTCCAGATGTTGAGTACACAGTACAATTTAGTTGTTCTGAAAAAATTCATAAGATGAAAGACATATTTATAGACAATCTATATAAATTGAGATAAATTTATATAAAATATGACAATATAGGTGATATTAATGCTTATATCAAACCTCTACATCAATAAAGGAATAATTATATTGATATAAGTCATCATATTTTAAAGCGAAATTCGAAAATGGTTTTATAACTCTTGAATTCATTATCCCTAATCCTCATCTTGCTGAAATTTTTTCAATGACATTGAATATTGATAGATGAAGATATATATTTTATGATCATGGTGCGATAATTTTATCTGAATCATTTGATTCCAAAATTATTTAAAATTTTATAGAGTCATTTAATGAGTCATGTTCTATAGTTAGATTAGTATGATTCACTTTTTCATCTGTTCGATGCTACATATAAATGATACCATTGGGGTGCTATCATTCATTTCATTCTGGTACGTTCTTTTTCTTGGGTGATACTATTTTGGTACAGTTGTTCTAGTTATAACTTTGGGTTACCCTATTATTTTATATAATCATGTGATATTACAATGTGATATCATTTGATGGTACCATGAAGTGATATAATGTACACAATTATCTGACTCATTCTATAATGGTTAATTTTTTTAAAAAATCCTACCTTCATTATTATACTCTAATTAAATCATTTTATTATTGGAAATATATTTTTCCCTAAATTATTGAAATCCCTGTCTAAATTATAAATCAATTCAATTATCTCATGCGCCTTTTAGAACACCTCTCACATTATCTCTCAAATCTAGACTTTAACCTTAATACTTGAACATTCGAGTCTCTAATGTAATGTTGAAGATGAAATTCCCCCTCATCTCTAATTATATAAAAGAACCAAAAAACCCTTACAAATCCAAATGTGAATCTAGTCAAATGTTTTTGAAATTTCATACTCTAATGTCATCTAAATTAGATATTATATAAAAATTTATGGATTATTATTTTAGAATCCATAAAGTCATTAGCATGAAAGGTGGTTCAAGAGTAGGGATGAAAATCATGTTTCTCCATGAATGATTTTCCATTATATAAATCTATAATTCATTTTTTCTATATAATATCAAATATGAATTTAGAGAAAGGAATAAATTTATAAGTAAATTTGTTGGTGGTAAAATTTATATTGTATTCAAATAAATGGGGAAAATGCTTGATAGTTCCCTATAATGGTGTTTAAGATGACTATAAAGTTATTTATCTAATCTGTAATATTTATTTTGTTTTTAAGAAAGCCTTTATAGATTTTAATGGGTATTCCTACTCTATAAATCTAGTTTCTCTAGAAATTTATGTAGAGTTTGTTTTTTTTCAAGTTCTTCTGACATAGGTTATGTCCCAGGGGGGGATTTAGTGTTCCGATATTTTAGGATGGTTTCCTTATGAACCCCATGGAAGACATGGGATATTGTAACTATTCTAATATTTCATGTGGTTTATATAATAAATTAATGTATGACTAAATCTATATGTAAGTCCATAGTTTATCCTAAGATGACCTCAACTATGATTGAATATAGGAGAATTTTTCCTAAAGGATTAGAAAAGAATTTCAGTTTAGTGGTAATAATCTAATGAAAGATACCTATATAAGGATAAAGATAAATTGAAATCCCTAGATAATGAAATGGTTTGTGGTTTGTGGAAGGATTTATGATGCTTTTATCAAAGGGAAGAATCTTTCATGTCTTAGGAATTTGGATCATCCGAGTTAAAAACTAAATGAGATTTTTTAATATTCAATAGATAAAGAAGTGGATAAAGTCAATGATAATGTGGAAGAAGAATAGAAATTTGCAGTAAATGTTAATTATGGTAGTGATCTTAACATAATAAGAAGTCAAAATGTCACTTATATTCTTCTTGATTTTCTAATATCCTTACATTCCTTAGAATAATTTTTGGATTATGATGAGATTTCAGACACATTGGTCCACACGGATATACAATTTAAGGGAAATTATTATAAAATCTAGTGGATTTTATTATTCATTCATATTTTTCTCTATATGGTGTTGATGGAGAAGATGATGAGGAATAGACTAATCCTTACATATATATCTCTACATTTGGAATAACTATGAGTGTTAAATGAGAATGTGTATCCCACGTTCACTTGATGAGTCTATTTATTCAAAACGTAGTGAGAGAAGATACAAATGATGTTGTAACTAATGTTGATAATTCCATATGATTACAATTTTGTTATTTTGAATATTTATCTTATGATTCTGATTGTATTGGTGATGATTTGGTGGTCCACATTTTCATGGTGGTCCTTCCATATCTAATATTTAGTGGTATCCTAAGGGATATTTGGTATATATAATATATTAGGATGATCTTATCTTTCCATTTCCTTTAGATGTTACATATTGAGTTATGAAATAATTGTAATTTCTTTGTAAATGGGAATATATATTTTATGGATGAGGATATGTTTTCTCCTCCTGAACATAATACATATTCACCAGAATGGGTTATCACAACTCCTCCTCATTATGGATATTTTAATTTAAAAAATTTGTATGACATTGAGGCTGGTATTATAGATATTATCACTATTTTTGACAATGATTCTACATCTGAAGATAAATCTATTAAAGAGGGTGACATATCCCTGAATTTTGTATTGGTTTAGGATCACTATCAATCCAAATTGTTTTTATTTATTGAGAAATATGGGGAATAAAATAAAAATTTTGATGAGAACATTATTATTATTATTACTTACTTACTTAAAATACATTAGGTCGGACCTAACCCGAGATATCTCACAATTATAGGAAAGTTTGAGTATTTTTCTCTTAAAGTGGATGACCCATATTCCCAAGATCCTTCTTCTTTACTACCTAATACTTTTGATGATGATTTGGTAAATGTGTTGTTCAAGAAGATATTCAAAGTGTTTTTGGGGATATTATCCTTCCCATCAAGAACATATTCAGTAGATAATGAATTATGATGAAAATATTTGTAACCTTATTTTAGAATTATATAAAGTAGTCTGGGATGATAGATTTTTGATTACCAAAGACATCAAGTAGCATTTGTCCAATATTTTTACTTGGTGTGACCTTAAATAAGACATTAATGTTTTTATGAGAATACTAAAATTCCACCTATCACTAGGGTTTTTATGGGGGAATTGAATGTGTTAATGGTCTAGTTATATTTTTGAACACATTTATTGAATAAAAGAGGATATTCATTAATGTGATAGAGCATTATTGTCATGAGATATCCCATTTTTATGACCTAATGGAACCTCATCTTTATACAACAAGGATAAATACGATTTCTCTGGTTGTTGTGATTATGAAAACCTTAATATCAACTCCAATTCATTCTCTTGTTTCTACTAAATCCATATTTAACATTCCTGTTGATATTACATAAGTATAAGTAATGATAAATTCTTGACCAAGGTCATCCTTCATATTATTTAAGAGTCCTACTCCTCTATCTATGTCTTCCCCTTCTATTTTTCCCATATTTGGAAAAGGAAAATACCATGTTGATTATTCCAAAAATTAGATATTATGATGACTCATAGTATAATTAGAATATCAATAAACCGATTAATCATTTTTATCATGATGCTACAATATTTTGAGGTTGATCATAATAGAATTTTGTGTACTTATATATTCATATATTTTCTATGACCTGATTCCTTCCTTTTAATTTTATCATACAATTTCCTTTTATTACTTTTTGATATTCCCAAAATGGGGAGAATTAATTTTTATCATGTTTTTATATGTGAAAATCATTGAATTAAAAGGGATATTTTATTTTTTTCATAGGGGGACTACATGGACCATTTATTCATGTCCATGAGTTTATTATTCTCTATTAATTATTTAAAAAT
Source organism: Viscum album (assembly GCA_963277665.1). Classification (NCBI taxonomy): domain Eukaryota; kingdom Viridiplantae; phylum Streptophyta; class Magnoliopsida; order Santalales; family Viscaceae; genus Viscum; species Viscum album. The sequence goes on along the minus strand of OY728137.1, from coordinate 1,653,136,106 downwards.
ATTTTTTGAAATTATTTTCATCCTTGATTTGAGATCATCAAAATGTAGTAGATTTTTTTCTTGGTCTAAAAATTTCTTATTTAAATGATCAAAAATCATGATTACTTTTTTATTAACTATTTATGTGTTTAATGAATGTGATTCAAAAATTAATATGATATATAAAATTTATCAATGTAAAATCTACATCTATTTTTTTAAGCATTCAGTCACCATTATAATTTTACTTCAGTCATAATAACCACAATATGACATGAAGAATCAAGTATAATTTTAATAATTCATCTTATTACTAGTCGAATTTTTCTACTTCCATTAGAAACCTACTACAATTAGAATAAAATATCTACAATTTATTTAATTCCTATCATTAAAGGTTGAAATATAATATACCGAAAAAAAATTATATCATTAAAAGAAGTATTCAAAACAATAGATGAATTAGACTATTATCAAGAGACCTCTGATACCTCAAAATGGTTTTTCCTACATTTAGTCTTGCTCCATGATTTTAAAGAATGTTTTTAACTATAATGGTCTGATATTATTGATACCACTTGTTCTGGTTAGATTTTAATTCCATTTCTTATTAAGATTTAATATTCATAAAAATTAAACCTTCTATTTTATGGAATTTAATTCCACTTAGAGATTGGTTAGAGTGATGATTTTTGAATGATTATTATTAATAAAATATTTATAGCCATTGAATGAAAAGTCATTATTTTAGGATTTTCTAATCAAATTGAAGATTCGTTCTATAATAACCCTTTAATAGATAATTAGATTTTTCTAAATAAAAATCCATGGAACCCCTCATGCCCAAAGACTGACTGGTTAGTTGAAATATTGTTGGATGTATATTATATTAATTGGATTTACATACCCAAGAGTTAATTTTGAAAAAAAGAGGGTTGAATGTAATTATTTTGATACCTTTTTCATGAATAAATAGAATCCTTCTGAAAACCTAATGAATAATTTTTGAAGTGACACTTATGAAAGAGGTTATGAAAATTATATGATTTAATAAGGACATTGCTGATTATATGAAGCTTGATTTGATAAAGATAGATTAACAATCACTTTAATATTATTTCTCTCTTCTTGCCTGTTTTTATTTACCATTTTAATGTTTTAGATTTTATATCTTTATAAATGAGCATTTCTTCATTTAATTCATTATATAATACTAAAATAATCTCTTAAAATTTTTTCTATTAAAAATAATATTATATAAGGGTGATTCTAAGTTAGGATTACTTATATTTAGTTTTATATATATAACCCAATCTAGGATAGGGATAATGTTTAATTGAATTTAATTAATGTTCTTGGTAGAATTTGATTTTTATGTCGAGAGTATTATGCCTTTTATTTTTAATAAAATCCATATTTTTATTTTCAAAGTGTTTTGTTTAGTTTTTTCTTATTTTTTATAAATCAGTTTCTTTAGTCTCATAAGATAATTAATACCTAGATAGTTAGATTTAATAAAAACTATATATAATGTGGATTTTGTTATTGTATTTCTTTCAAAAGTATATGTGACATTAAATTTATTTTAAATATCATTTGATCGATCCCTTGAGAAAACATTGGAAAATATTAGATTATATATTTCAACTAATTTATTTAACTTGGGTGTTTCCTTAATTGGGGGATTTATTATAAATCGTTTTAGATTTAAATTTTTATATGAAGATCAATTCCTCCCACCCCCAAGATGAACATTATGACAAACATGAACTATCTTTTGTCAAAATAGATGAATCATATCAGTGGATCAGTAAATAATAAAAATATAAGGGATAATATAGCACATCCCAAAGGTGTTTTTAAATATATTGATGTCTTATCATAAAAAATCCGCTAAAAAAATCTAAATATAATATAATTTTTTGTAACTTAAAAAAATATTATATTAAAAAGGACCCCTAAAAATTACATCCTACAAAAATAATTCAATGTGTGTGAATAAAATATACCTACTGAAATATAACATCATATTATTCATATATGAATTAAATAATATATTAGACCATGGAATAAACTCTACTATGTGTAAGGAAACAGTAATACACCATCCAAAAAATCATGAATGATAGGTTTCACATGGATTCCATTACAATATGGATGTAATATTTTTCCTATTCCAAATCATGTGGGAATTTTGTAGAGATTATAGATTACTACATTGGTTCTTTACTAACAAAATAATATACAAAATTATATTCATATATCATGATTTATTTTGGGAAATTAAATAATTCACTACCATTAAAATATTAATCTAATTCATCATAAAAAATATTCCAACAATTTAATATTATTACTATGTAAAAGTCATAGTATCTTACCGCATCTAAGTATTGTTTTGAGTATTTTATGAATCAATAAAATCTATAAATTTCCAGAAACATTTAATAATTTAAATATTTATTATTCATCATCATCTCTAAAAGTACCGCATATGGTTTTCAAAATACAATATTCGATCATAATCCTAATTTTAAAACATTAGGTTTCTGATTCATATTTAATAATTATAAAATATTAATAAAATATTATGATAAATAACATCAATATTAAAAAAACCTTTCCGAAATGAGAATGAAAATCATCACCACATCCTTTCAAGTAAATATTTCAATTAAACCATATTAATTAGAATAAATTTTTAAAAAATTATTATATATAAATTAATGAATGATTAATTTACATGAATAATAAATAATTATAAATCCAAGTCACGTTCCATAATAGAGTGTTTGATAATTTAAAAAACCATCTCTTCCAATCCAAATTAAAAATAATTATAGTTTTTAAATCCCATTATTTATTGGATCTAAATTATAGCCTTGGTTGAAAAATTCAATACCCTTCCATTTTCAAATCACATTCCTTGACCAGATCCCACAAGAGAGAGATAAAGATAGATAAGAAATCAAATTATGAAATATAATATAGATCTCTGGATTTATAACCCTTACTATTAGGTGTTATATTCTCAATATGTAAAGATAGTATAAAATCCAAGATTTTATAATTTCATTTCCTTATATAATATATTCAATAGTATATTATATATGGAACACTGAACATAAAATAACTAAAAAATACTATAGGAATATTATAATTTAATTATGATCATTTTAACCTAGTTTTTTATTGAGATGGAATGAATTAAAATATCCTTATTATGAAATATATATATATATCTAATATGTATCATTAATAAAATGATTCAATTATTATCCAATGGTTTGAAATAAGGATAAAACATTTTAATGTAAAATAGATGTTTCTCATTAAAATATGTTTATGTGTTAGGTGAATTTCTATATAAATGGACTAAATTTATCCATATTGAAAAATAATTATAATGAAAAATATATATTATATATACAAATTATATAATTAATAAGAAATTATTTATGTAAAATACATTAATAAGGATAATAAATTCATTTTATTATTCAAGAATACATTTTTTTCAATCATATATTTTATTTAATTTTTTGCATATATATTTTAATTTATTTTTACCATTTCTAAAAAATATATTTGAAAATTTATATAATTTTTTTAATATCCTCATTTTAAATATTACTTATGATAAATTATTTTGTGTTTTTTTTTAATATTCAATTTTTAATAATTATGAAAATTTTCATTTTTTATAATAAATCACATTCCAATTAAATTAATTAATTTAAACATCACATTCTATTTAATATTTTCTTTTAAATTAAATTTAGAAAATTTAATTAAACATGGTATAAATAATTTTATATGAATCAAAATTACATTTCAATTTAGTATAGTTTCATTATTATGATTAAGAACACAACTTCCAAAAAATTGTATTTCATAGAATTTTTTTAGTTATATTAAAATTTATTTCTGCCACTTCTATATGTTAAATGATAAAAAATGGATTCATTATTTGGAATCGATATGCTCATATTTTGTATTTATTTTCATTTCTTTTCTGTCATTATGAATAGTATTTAGTGTAAAAAGAGTTTCACCTGGTTTAAATGAAATTTATTTTATTAATGTATTTTTCTTATAATGGAACAAAATTTCATCTTAATTATGATTGGATAATGATATATTTACCATTATCACCTAATTATATAACAATTATATTTATGGAATCTCTTATCCATGAATAATAATTTATGATATTTAATGTTTTAGAATAATTATTAGTGTAACACTCCCATATCTTATAAATTCCACCTTCTCTCATTCTATCTTCATGCAATTTGAGATCTAAAATTCAAACATGTCCTACAAAAATATATCCCCAACATCCATATAAATTTTATAAATATCAATTCTTTCCTAAAATTTTGTCAAATATAGATAAAATTTTATGATGATGTGATATATTTGATGAGAAGTGGTTTTAGAGTGTATAATGATTTATGAGAGATAAAGTAATGTATTTTTCTTCTAAATTTATTTGATTGAGACTTAGGACTTTTTCACTACAATGTTTAATTTTAATGGTGTATAAAATACCTTTCAAATTAATTTTATAATTTATTTACTTAAATAAATGTGATTTACTAAAAAAATTAGGTTATCTTCAATAATTTTTCTTTTTTTCAAAATTTATGAAATATTAAAGGGGTTTTTCATTAAAAACTTATTTTAATGTATTCCAGTCAAATATCTTTTTTCCATATAATGGTCATAAAATTGTTTCTTTAATTTTCATATTTATTTACTAGATATTCACAAAACGTATCTTCAACAACTTTTTTACTTTCTTTTTCAACGTTAAAAAATTAATCATTTAATTAGTCATCATATGGGTCAATTTAATGTTTTAACCAAAGTAAAAAAACATTTTTTAACACATAGGTCTTGACCTTTTTATCTATAGATATTTTGAAGAAAATTTTATAGACCCAAAACCTAACCTGATTACAATATAATAAATAAGAGATTTTAAAACCAAAGTAATGAATAGTTTAGTAGTTTTTGGAAACACAATTACATATAAGATACCCATTTTACATTGGGAATAGAAAATAATGCATAATAAGTAACAAAAGATAATAAATTTCATCCTAGGAAACTAACTAAAATATCTCTAATTCATAACCTTGGGAAATAAAACCTAATAAGGGAAAGCTCAAATTCTTAGTAAGGGTTAAGTACAAAAGAATATATTTGGAATCGATAATTAAAATCCAGTTTGGAAGGTAAATAATTGACCATATATTCCATTTAACCAATATAATGAAAATAAAATGCATCCATAGATATTTTTATTATAAAAATAATCAATAGAATAATAACTGAATACTTAATTAATGTAATTCATAAATATTGGATGTAATGTGTCCATAGTACATGGAACATTTTCGTCATGATCTATTCATGGAAACATGTCATCCAATATTTATAAATTACATTCATTCATTATATAGTTATTATTCTCTTGAGTATTTTCATTATAAAAATATCTATGGATGCATTTCATTTTCATTTTATTTGTTAAATGGCACATATGTTCAATTATTTACCTTCCATACTAAATTTTCATTATTTATTATAGATAGATTCTATTGTGAATAACCCTTACTAAGAATTTTAGTTTTCCCTTTTTAGGTTTTCTTTCCATAGGTTATGAAGTAGAAATATTTTAATTAGTTTCCTAGGATGAAATTTATTATCTTTTTTTTACTTATTATATTATATTTTCTATTCCCAATTTAAAATGGGTTTCATGTATGTAATTGTGTTTCTAAAAACTACAAAAATATTAATTAATTTGGTTTTATAATCTCTTATATATTCTATTGTAATCATGGTAAGTTTCAGGTCTAGAAAAGATTGTTCAAAATCTCTATAGATAAAAATGTCGAGACATATATGTTACAAAATATGTTTTTTTACTTTAGTTAAAACATTAAATTGACCCATATAATGATTAATTAAATGATTAATTTTTAGACGTTGAAAAAGAAAGTAAAAAGTTTATTGAATATTAGTTTTTTGAATATCTAGTTAATAAATATAAAAATTAAGGAAACAATTTTATGAACAATATATTGAAAATTGATATTTTACTGGAATACATTAAAATATATTTTCAATGAAAAATCCCTTGAATCTTTCATAAAATTTGAAACAAAAAATTGATTGAAGATAACATAAAATGTATTAGTAAATCACATTTATTTAAGTAAATAAATTATAAAATTCCTTCAAAAATTATTTTATACTCCATTAAAATTATATGGTGTGGTGAAAAAGTCCTAAGTCTCAAGGAAATAAATTTATAAGATAAATACATTACATTATCTCTCATAAATCTTCATACATTCTAAAACTCCTTCTCATCAAATATATCACATCATCATATAATTTAATCCTTATTGGATAAAATTTTGTGAAATAATTGATATTTATTAAATAGATATGGATGTTGGGGATATATTTCTGTAGGACATGGTTGAACTGTAGTTCTCAAATTTCATGAAGATGGAAGGAGAGATGGTGTAATTTATAAGAGATGGGAATGTTACACTAATAATTTATCTTAAACATTACATATCATAAATTATTATTAATGTAAAAGATATTCCATAAATATAACTGTTATATGATAAGGTGATAATGGTTAATATATCATTATCCAATCAGAATTAAGATGAAATTATGGTCCATTATATTAAAAATACATTAAATAAATCAATTTACATTTTAACCAAGTGAAAATGTATTTACCCTAAATACTCTTCATAATGATAGAAATGAAATGAAAATAAATACAAAATATGATCATATAGATTCAAAATAAATAACCAATTTGTTATAATTTAAAATATAAAAGTGGTAGAAATAAATTTTAATATAACTAAAAAATTACTATGAAATACAATTTTTTTTAAGTTGTGTTTATAATCATAATAATGAACCTATACTATATTGAACTGTAATTTTAATTCATATAGAATTATTTATACCATGTTTTATTAAATTTGATAAATTTAATTTAAAATAAAATATTAAATAGAATGTGATGTTTAAATTAATTTATTTAATTGGAATGTGTTTTTTATAAAAAATGAAAATATTCACATTTATTAAAAATTGAATATTTAAAAACAACACAAAATAATTAATCATAAGTTATATTCAAAATGAATATTTTAAAAATATATATAAATTTTCAAATGTAATTTTTAAAAATGTTAGAAATAAATTAAAATATATATGCACAAAATTCAATAAAATCTGTGATTGAAAAAAATGTATTCTTGAATAATAAATTGAATTTATTATCCTTCTTAAAGTATTTTACATAATTAATTTCTTATTTGTTAGATAAATTAGATATATAATATATTTTTTCCATTATAATAATTTATCAATTTGGATAAATTTAATCCATTTATATAAAAATTCACTTCACACATAAACATAGTTTGATGAGAATCATCTATTTTACATTCGAATATTTAATATTTATTTCAAACCTTTGGATAATAATTGAATCATTTTATTAATGATATATATTATATATATATTTCACAATACGTATATTTTAATTCATTCCATCTTAATAAACAACTTGTTCATAATCATCATAATTAAATTATATTATTCCTAAAGTATTTTTTTTGTTTGTTTATATTAAGTGTTGCATATAAAACATACTATTGAATATATTATTTTAGGAAATGAAATTATAAAATCTTGGGATTTGGACTATCTTTACATATTGAGAATATAGCACTTAACAATAATGATTGTAAATATCTAGATCTATATTATATTTCATAATTTGATTTCTTAACTCTCTTTTTCTCTATCTTGAGGGATCTGATCAAGGAATGTGTTTTAAAATTGGAAGGGTATTGAATTTCTTAACCAAGGATATAATTTAGATCGAATAAATAATGGGATTTTAAAAACTATAATATTTTTAAATTTGGATTGGAAGATATGGTTTTTTGAATTATCAAAATCTCTCTTACGGTATGCGACTTGGATTTATAATTATTTATTATTCATGTAAATATATCATTCTTCAATTTATATTTAATATTTTTTAAAATTTTATTCTAATTAATATGTTTTAATTGAAATTATTATTTTAAAGGATGTGGTGATGATTTTCATGGTCATTTCTGAAAGTGGTTTTTTGTAGATTGATGTTATTTATCATAATATTTTATTAGATTTTTACAATTATTAAATATAAATCAGAAAACTGATGTTTTACAATTGGGGTAATGGTCGAATATTGTATTTTGAAAACCATATTTGGTACTTTTAGAGATGATGTAGAATAAAAAATTATAAAATTATTAAAATGTTCTGGAAATTTAAAGATTTTATTGATTCATAATATACTCAAAACAACACTTATATGTAGTAAAATTCTATGATTTCTACATAATATTAATATTAAATTGTTGGAATATTTTTTTGATGAATTTGATTAATATTTTAATGGGAGAGTATTTTTTAGTTACCCAAAATAAATCAGGATATATGAATATAATTTGATATATTATTTTTTTGGTAAAGAATCACTGTTGTAATCTATAATCTCTACAAAATGCCCACCTGAGTTGGAATAGGGAAAATATTACATCTATATTGAAATGGAATCCTTGTGAAACCTATCATTCATGATTTTTTGGATGGTAAATTACTAGTTTCCTTACACATACTAGAGTTTATTCCATTGTCTAATATAGTACTCTATTAATATATATATAATATGATGTTATATTTCATTAGGTATAATGTATTCAAATACATTGAATGATTTTTTTAGGTTTTGATTTTTGGGGGTCCTTTATAATTTAATATTTTTTTAAGTTAAAAAAATTACATTATATTTAGATCATATTTTTTAGAGGATTTTGTTTATGATATGATATCCATAAATTTAGAAACACTTTTGGGATGTGCTAGATTATCCTTTTTGTTTTGTTTATTTACAGATCCAATGATATGATTCATCCATTTTGACAAAAGATAGTTCATGTTGGTCGTAATGGGAATCTTGGGGGGAGGGGGGAATTTATCTTCATATAAAAATTTATATCTAAAATGATTTATAATAAATCCCCCAATAAAAAACCCCATGTTAATTAAACTTTTTGAAATATATAATCTGATATTTTCCAATGTTTACACAAGGGATCGATCAAATACTATTTAAAATAAATTTAATGTCAAATTAACTTGTAAAAGAAATACAATCACAGAAACATATTATATATAGTGTTTATTAAATATAACTATCTGAGTATCAATTATCTTATGGGTTAAAAGAAACTAATTTATAAAAAATAAGAAAAAACTAAACAAATCACATTGAAAATAAAAATATTGATTTTATTCAAAATAAAAGACTTAATACTCTCAACATAAAAATCAAATTCTACTATGAACATTAATTAAATTCAATTAAACATGATCCCTATCCTATATTAGGTTTTATATATAAAACTAAACATAAGGAATCCCAAGTTACAATCATCCTTCTACACTATTATTTTTAATATTATAAATTTGAAGTGATTATTTGAGTCTTATATAATGAATTAAATGAGGCAATACTAATTTATAATGATAATAAATCCTAAATACCAAAATGGTATATGAAAATATACATTAAGAGATAAATAATATGAAATTGCTTGTTAAGCTATCTTTATCAAATCAAGCTTGATATAATCAACAATGTCCTTCATAAATCATAGAATTTTCATAACCTCTTTCATTAATCTCACTTCAAAAAATATTCCTTTGATTTTAAGAAGGATTTTATTTATGCATGAAAAACAATTATCAAACTCATTGCATTCAATCCTCTTTATTTTCAAAATGAACTCTTGGGAATGTAAATCCAATTAATATAACAAACATCCAATAATCATTCAAATAACCATCCAGTCCTTGGCCATGAGGGGTTCCATGGATTTTTTTTAGAAAAATTCAATTATCTATTAATGGGATATTATAAAATGAATCTTCAATCTGATTTGAAAATCCGAAAATGATGACTCTACCATCAATGGTTATAAATATTTGATTAATAATAATCATTCATAAATCATCGTATAACCAATCTCTAAGTCAAATTAAATTCAATAAAATGGAAGGTTCTGTTTTTATTAATATTAAATCTTAATCATTAATGGAATTAAAAACTAATGAAAACAGGTGGTATCAATAATATCAGACTATTACAGTAGAAAAACATTTTTCACAATCATAGAGCAGGACTAAACGTAGGACGACCATTTGAAGGTATCATAATTATCTATATATTAGTCTAATTCATCTATTGTTATAAAGACTACTTTTAATAATATAATTTTTTTAACATAGTATATTTCCACTTCTAATTATAGGACTTCCGGAAATTGTAGAATTTTTTTTATAATTGTTATAGGATACCTATTGTGGTAGAAAAAATCCACTATTAATAAGATGAATTCTTATATTTCTACTTGATTCTTCTTGTAATATTATGGTTCTTATGATTGAAATAAAATTCTAATGGTGACCGAATGTGTAATCAAATAGAAGTAGATTTTACATAGATAATTTTTATTTATCATCTTTATTTTTGAATCACAGTCATTAAAAAAATAAACAATTAGTAAAAAAGTAAACATGATTTTTGATCATTTAAATAAGGAATTTTTAGACCAAGAAAAAAATATACCACATTTTGATGATCTCAAATCAACGATGAAAATAATTTGAAAAAATATTTTTAAATAATTATCTTAGAATAATAAACTCATGGACATGAATAAATGGTCCATGTAGTCTCCCCCCATGGAAAAAATATTAAAATATCCATTTTAATTCAAAGATCTTCATATATAAGATAAGTGATAAAAATTAATTCTCCCCATTTTGGGAATATCAAAAAGTATAAAAAAGAAATTGTAAGATAAAATAAAAAGGAAGGAATCATGTCGTAGAAAATATATGAATATATAAATACAATAAATTCTATTATGATCAACCTCAAAATATTGTAGCATCATGATACAAATGAAGAATCGGTTTATTGATATATTAATTAGATTATGAGCCATCATAATATCTAATTTTGGAATAGTCAACATGGTATTTTCTTTTTTCCAACTACAGGACAAATAAAAGGGGAAGACATAGATAGAGGAGTAGGATTCTTAATGAAAATGAAGGATGAACTTGGTCAGATATTTCTCATTACTTCTACTTATGTAATATCAACTGGAATGATAAGTAAGTATATAGTGGAAACAAGAGCTAGAATTGGAGTTGATATTAAGGTTTTCATAAACACAACAACTAGGGAAATCATTTTTATCTTGGTTGTATAAAGATAAGGTTCCATTAGTTCATAAAAATGGGATATCTCACAACAATCATGCTTTATCACATTAATGAATATCCTCATTTATTCAATAAATGTGTTCAAAAATGGAACTAGACCTTTAAAACATTCAATTCCCCCATAAATAACCTATTGATAGGAGGCATTTTACTATTCTCATAAAAAACAATAATGTCTTATTTAAGATCACACCTAGTAAAAATATTGGACAAATGATACTTGATTTCTTTGGAAATCAAAACTCTATCATCACTGACTAATTTATGGAATTCTAAAATAATATTACAAATTTTTTCACCATAAGTCATTATCTACTGAATTTGTTCTTGAGGGGAAGCCGAAAATCCCCAAAATCACTTTGAATCTCTTCTTGAACAAAATTTTGACCAAATCATCATCAAAAGTAGTAAGCAGTAATGAAGAAGGATCTCGGACAGATGGGTCATCCACTTTAGGAGAAAGAGACTCAATCTTTCCTAGAATTGTGAGATATCTCGGGTTATGCCCACTCTAATGTATTTTAATTAAGTATTAATAAAAATAATGTGAACATCAATTATTCCCCAGATTTCTCAATCATTAAAACAAATTTGGGCCGATAGTGATCCTAAACTAATACAACAATCTGGGAGATGTCACCCACTTTAAGAAATTTATCCTTAGATGTAGAATCGTTTTCATAACTAGTGGTATTATCCATAACATCTATCAGGTGATACAAATTTTCTTAATAAAAATATCTATAATGAGGAGGAGTTGTGATAACCCGTTCTGGTGAAGATGTATTATGGTAAGGAGGAGAAAAATTATCCTCATCCATATAATAAATATTCTCATTTCCAAATAAATTACAATGCTTACATAACTCAATATGTAACATCTAAAGGATATGGAAACATAATATCATCCTAATCTATTATATGTACCGAATACCCATTATGATACCTCTGAATATTTGATATGGAATGACCACCATGAACATATGGACTACCACCATCATCACCAACACAATCAGAATAATAAGATAAATATTCAAAATTACGAAATTGTAAACATGGGGAATTATCAACATTAGTTACAACATCATTTGTATCTTCTCTCACTAGGTTTTTAATAAATAGACTCATCGAGTGACCTTGGGATACACTTTCTTATTCACCAATCATAGTCATTCCAAACATAGAGATATATATGTAAGGATTAGACTCTTCATCATCATCTTCTATATCAACATTATATACTGGAAAATATGAATGAATAATATAGTCCACTAGATTTTTAGAATAATTTCCCTCAAATTGTATATCCTTGTGGACCTATGTGTCTAAAATCACATCATAATCCAAAAATTATTCTAATGAATGTAAGGATGTTATAAAATCAAGAAGAATATAAGTGACATTTTGACTTCTTATTATGTTATGATCACTACCATAATTAACAGTTACTACAAATGTCTATTCTTCATCAACCATACCATTATCTTTATCCACTTCTTTAGCTATAAAATATTCAATAACATCATATAGTTTTTAACAAGGATGAACCAAATTCCTAGGCCATTAAGGATTCTTCCCTAGAATTAACGCTTCATAAATCCTTCAACAAATGACAAACCATTTCATTATCTAGGGATTTCAATTTACCTTAATCATTCTATAGGTTTATAACATAAGAGTGAAAAGACTACACTAAAATTCTTTTATTATACTTTAGGAAAAATTCTCCTATATTCAATCATAGATGAGGTCATCCTATGATAAACTATGGAGTTCGATATAGATTTAGTCATACAAGAATTTTTTAAATAAACCACACAAAATATTAGGATATTTACAATATCCCCTCTCTTCACGAGGTTCATAAAGAAACCATCCTAAAATATCATAACACTAAAATCCCCCTCCCTAGGGTATAACCTATGTCTGATGAACTTGAAAAAAAATCCAAACTCTACATATATTCCTAGAAAAACAATATTTCTAGAGTAGGAACACCCATTAAAATCTCTAAAGGCTTTCTCAAAAACAAAATAAATATTAACAATTAGATAAATACCTTTATAGTCATCTTAACCACCATCATTGGAAACTATCAAGCATTTTCCCCATTTATTTTATTACAATACGAATTTTACCACCAACAAATTTCCTTATAAAGTAATTCCTTTCTCTAAATTAATATATGCTATTATATAGAAAAAATGAATTAGACATTTATAGAATGGAAAATCATTCATGGAGAAACATGTTTTCCATATCTACTCTTGAACCACCTTCCATGCTAATGACTTTATGGATTCTAAAACAATCATCCATAAATTTTTATGTAATAACTAGTTTAGATGATATTAGAGTATGAAATTTCCAAAACATTTTGCTAGATTCACCTTTGGATTTGTAATGATGTTTTGGTTCTTTTTTTGTAATTAGAGATGAGGGGGAATTTAATCTTCAACAATACATTAGATACTTGAATGTTCATGTATAAAGGTTAAAGTCCAGATTTGAGAGATAATGGGAGAGGTGTTCTGAAAGCTGCATGAGATAATTAAATCGAATTAAATTGTAAATAGGGATTTCAATCATTTTGGGAAAAATATATTTCCAATAATAAAATTATTTTAGTTAGAGTATAATATTGAAGTTAGGAATTTTTTTTAAAATAACCATTAGAGATTGAGTTTGAGAATTGTGTACATTATATCACCTCATGGCACCGTCTAACGATATCACTTTGTAATATCACATGATGATATAAAATAATAGTGTAACCCAAAGTTATAACTAGAACAAATGTACCCAAATAGTATCATCCAAGAAAAAGAACCTACCAGTATTAAATGAACAATATCACCACAATGGTATCATTTAGGTGTAGCATCCAATAGATGAAAAAGTGAATCATACTAATCTAACTATAGAACATGAATCTTTAAATGACACTATAAAATTCTATATTATTTTGCAATCAAATGATTAAGATAAAAAGATCACACCAAGATCATAAAATATATATCTTCATCTATCAATATTCAATGTCATTTAGAAAATTTCAACAAGATGAGGTTTAGTGATAATGAATTCAAGAGTTATACAACTATTTTCAAATTGTTCTCTAAAACAATGATTTCTTATATCAATATAATTATTCTTTTAATAATGTAGAGGTCTGATATAAACATTAATATTACCTATATTTTCATATTTTGTCAACTGGTTTCCGTCTTTCACCACAATTTAATTAACTAGTGTTCTTATCTGATTATACATTACTTTTAAGCTATCTATGCCAAAAAAAATTATAATATCTTCAGCGTACATTATTATATTAAAAGAATTCCTTATAAAATGTGAAATATTTTTAAACTAAGAAGGAAATTTATTTCACCCATCAAACTATTCTAATAATCATTTTTTGTTATTTTTGAAAATTCAATATATGATGAATTTAATAAAGAACTAAAAAACTATTGAAAAAATATTTTCGTTCATCCCTAATATTTTTGGATGTTATTTTGATTAATATAGTCAGACAATACAATATTCTAAATTTTTTTGAAATAATAAAAATCTTGAGACAATTATAAATACCCAGAACCCACACTCTTGAATTACTACTGAAACCATAGAATTTATATATTTATATTATATGTGGATAATTGTGACATGATATTTTCCATCCAAACATTACAACATCAGAATGAAAAATCCAATCACATTTATCCTCTAGGAGAATTATGGTTCGGAGTTTTAAATAATTATCCTAAAATATTACATACATATTTCACATGACTCTCGTGCGAAGCACATAGATATTAGGAATAAATTTCTTAGGAATAACACACAAAAATGAGATATCATTCTTTAATTCATCGGAACAGAAGACCAACATGCAGATATTTTCCGAAAATATTTACCCTCTGATAGATTTGAATAAATTAAACAGAAGTTAGGAATGATAATCTTATGGTAATCCTACTTTGATATCTTTCTATTAAACCAATATCCATACAATAATGAACTCTTTTTCATAGGGGGTGTACATTCTTAATGAAGTTTTCCATGTTTTGCATGTTATTTGTAGTGATCTTTTTCATATTTTTTGTAATGGAAATTTTTTTACCTAAATTTTTCGTAATGGAAAATTTTCAACCTGAATTTTTCATAATTGAAATTTTTGTACCTAAATTTTTCATAATGGAAATTTATGAAATTGAAATTTTTTTAATGGTAATTTTAATACTTGAAATTTTTATAGTGAAGTTTTTCGTACTAAATATTTTCGTACTGATGTTTTTCGTAATGAACATTTTTGTACTGAAGTTTTTCATAATGAAGATTTTTGTAATAAAGATTTTTGTAATGTAAATTTTCGTAATGAAGATTTGTGTACTCAATTTATTTTTCGTACTCATGTTTTTTTGGAATATAAAGTCCTTCAAGAAGACTTTTCCTCAATACAAATAATTCTATTGACAATCCAAAAGGTATGATTCTTCCTTGAGTTTTCATAAATTTTTACTTTCTGTTAGTTTCTTTTGTTGTTACAATTTATTAGATTATAGTTTCCTTAAATCCGAATGATTTCCTTTAAAAATCTCAAAAGATCGGATTCAATCAAATTTTCCTTGCAGCTATTATTTCAACCGTCAGATCAGATCAGAAATATTCTCAGCCATTGGATTCAGATGGGAAGGTGAACTGTCTCTTCAATGCCTATAAAAAGGGTACCCCCAATGTTTTTCCAACATCAGATCTCAAGATTTTTTGTGTCAAAACACTGCCCCTCTACACAATCCCATTCTGGATTTTCAAAATTTCTCAAGTCCGAATGACTGCAGAAATTCCTTGTCAAGAAATGTCTTCTGTCAAGACAATTTTAGAGTCGAAAATTTACATGGAGAGGTTGGTACATCTTAAATTCTTCAATAATTATGACTCTATTATCTCAAAGAATATCAATATTAATTGATTGGAAGGTTTAGCCATATCTAAGATAGGAGCTTAGGATGTTGTGTATCCAGATTTTCTGATAGAGTTTTATGAGTCATCTTGTTTCTTTAAAGAATACGGTAGAGAAAAAATTTCCTTCAAGAGTTATGGAAAGACATATAAGATTTATTAAACCAGGTCTGAGAGCTTGGTGGGGCTGTCATATGAAGGGGAACCCGTGTTTTTCTCCCACAAGCTGCAAGATGATCAAGGAAGTTTCATCAAGGTGAAGGCTATGAAATTCCTTGGACTTACTGATGTCAAGACCATAATGATTGCACATCTATCCACGAACAATAGGATCCTACAATTATGGGTTCAGGGATTTATCGTACCGAGAAAGGGTGACAAGGACACTCTTATGAAAAGTGATATGTATTACTTGTATTTTTTAGTAATTATACAGAAGATCAATCAGATGAGGTATATTCACATTACGATAGAGAAAATCAAGAATTTTAATTTGAGATAAGAGATTATCATGAATCTTGATCTACTCTATAAGATGATAGTTCAGTGTCTTGAATCATTCAAGATTCCATGCAGTTACAAACCAAGGAATTTCAAAGTGATGTTAGTAAATTTTGACACCTTGAAAAGATTGAATGATGGATTTTCTAAGGAGTCAGGGGAGTTTTATGATCTGCAAGTGGAAGAGGCAGAATCTATTCTGAAGAGTACTGAAGAGGCTGAACCATCTAAGAAAGCTAGGAAGAAAAGAAATTTTAAGGAAGTAGTAGCTAAAGATGAATCCCAAAAGGACAAAGAAGATCTATCCGAACCTCCAAATTCCAAAAAGTAGAAAGCCTATCTGGATGAATTGGATGCCAAATGGAGGGAGAATAAAAAGACATGGAAGGAATGGGAACCACAATTTGGCCTAGACCCCGTAGAGGCCAAGGCTTTGAAAGAGAAAGATGATAATGAGCTTGAAAAGAAAGCCATGGAAAATAAGCTTAAGAAAAAAATTTCTAAGGCTGATGTTTGTCAATCCCTTCTATGGGATACTGAAGTGGCATCCGAAAAAATTCTCGTACTGAAAACCTTCCTAGTAAAACCATTTCCAGAGACTCTGGGAAAAAATTTCATGTCTCCATAAAAAGCCAAAGAGAAGGAAGTTGAGAAGGAAGTCTTAGAAAAAGTTCAAGAAGCTCAAAGCACTGAAGATACATCTTATTTGATAATGTAAGTAGACGATTTTTATAAAGAGTAATATGCTTCAGAAAAGCAGTCAATCCGGACTTCTCTAGTTGGATCTTCAAAACATGATACTCGTGGAATAGATAAGAAGGGTGATGAGGAAGTAAACAAGTTATCTGAAGAAGAGAGTTATAATCATCACATCATTCTTCTTGAAGACATTGAAGCAGCAGCTGAGAAAGAGAAAATTGATGAAGATAAGACTGTACAATTGTCTAGAAGTGAGCATGAATCTCCAGATGAGGAAGTTATTCTGAAAACCAATAAGGTGAAACACATGGTTATCGAAAACCAAACCAAAGATGTTTTGAGAAAGAAGGAAGCTGGAGTATCCTCTAAGAGGAAGATGGTAGAGCTATAAAAACTAACATCTCCACAAAAAATGTCAGATTCAGAGTCATCAACTTTAGGGCATGATTTTTTCAATCAATCTTTGAAAAAGCAAGTGAACTCCATTACGATCATTCCTACAATTAACTCTAGATGCGAGATGATTCATCATAGTATGAATTAGAAATCAGACTTCGTATCCATGGAGATAGATAGGTGAGTAAATATTGAGGTTGATCACATGAATTTCCTTATCAACTATAAATCCCATAGAAAATCTTGCAATAAAATGACTAGTTGGTCGAGGAATATCGTTGAAGATCTCGGAGTTCTTGATCAATTTCAAGAAGATTTCAAGGATTCTTTTGATACTGAAGACACAAAAATCAAGTATCTTATAGATATATTTGAGAAAAATCTAACTCTTGAGAAAAATTTTTGGATTCAGGTTGTCAATGATCTGAATGAGAAGCTGGGTTATATTGTCCAAAGTTGAAAAAATAGAAAGGGTTCTCTAGATTGAGATCCCAAAAAAGACAGTGAAGCAAGATGAATTACTAAAGTCTTAGGAAGAGGCCATGAAAGCACAGTAATACAAGATCTCTGTATTAGAAAATAAATCATAGGAGGATCACAAAGATCATAGGAAGTAGATAACCATTGTGAAGAATCTAATGCCCTAGGAAAAAGAAGATAAATTGTATATGGAATAGGAAATAACAATGTACATCACACAATCATATCTATATTTTATATATATTTAATGTACATTAATAAAAATTATCATAATGAGGTGATTTCATTAACATAATGTTAACAATCACCAAAGAGTGTATGATTTCGAAGAGACAGTTTACCACATGATAATTTTAATTTCAAAACCACTTGGATGGGAAAATTTAAACTAAAACATAAAACACCATTAATTATGACTAAATCATGATTTTTAATGAAAAGTGGTCTGTATATACTGAATGTTAAATTGAATTGTTTCATAATGAAAAATAAGTCTCAATAGAACATATATTGAGATAAAATCCCTTACTATTTGTGGAATAGTTGAATCACGAGATCGATGAAAAAATAAAATAAATTAAAAAATTTGATATAATGAGATGACTGAAGTTAAATAAATAAAATTTCATAGGTAATTTTGTATGCCACCATGAATAAATAAGTTGAAAATATTTCTTAGGTGTCACAGAAATAAATATTAGACTAGAAATCCCCTTATATCACACACCCTTTTGGATGAACATCCTTTAAACTATAATATAATTTTATTATTCAGTTTATTAACTTGTTAATGAACTATATTAATATTAATAATTTCATATATTATACATTTATAACATCTTGTCACAAGTTTTTCAATATCCATTCATTATTTTCGTTTTTCCACTGTTAATTTTCCAGTTTTTGAAGTATGTTTTTTCAGGTTATATTTTGTTCCTTTTACTTATATCAAGATTTATTCATGTCCAAAATGTAAACCATGATTTAAATATCATATATATTTTTCATATATTTATTTAATGTAATATATAATATTTAGCGTTAGGAAATGAAATACTCTGATCATGGAGATTGTAGGATGCTTGTACGAATAAACATTGTTTCCATGTTCCTATCATATAAAATGATTCAAAAGTAAGTGATATATATTTATATTATAATTATAGAATAATAATCTTGTCCTATATATCAAATATGTTTGTTAAAACCATCCTTAATTCATTCCAGGTAAATCCTGAATGAATCACATATATAGGAGGAGGTAGTAGTCCAGACGTCAACGAATGATGTTATCACAATCCCAAAAAAGAAAAATCTTGAAGGTATATATTATGTAATAATTATAAAATAATGAATAAATTATATATAATATATTAAATATATGTCCATCAATATTCCCTATGTTGAATGTGGGTAACATTAGAATGAACGACATCGGTTCACAAGCTGGTAGTTTTTTACGCACGTGAAAGACAATTGTGTATCCCATTTGATGAAAGTGTGCAAAGTTTAAGGAAATAATATTAGAATAAAAACAACTCTATATATTTGATATTATATGATTATTATATAATCATGAAATATGAACAATTTAAATATTAGAGAAAGAGGTAAGAAAAGTGCTCATTGAAGAATGTAACCTTTTCCTTTGGTAAATACTTCTAGTTTACACCAAAAATATTATTACATTTATTTTATTCCCAATTATATTGTCTCAAAGAAACCTAGATACCCTAGTACCCTGATTATGAGGCTGGTATTGACATAGTTCAAATCACATCCTTGATCCACATTGGTTGGATGCTGGCACTTGGCATCATACAATATGAAATTTTTAATAAATTTTCCATAAACACAATGGATGAAAGATAAAAAAACACCACCATTCAGATAAGAAAAATATATATAGGTAGATGTATTATATGTCAAACAAGTTATATAAATCCAATTTAAACTCAACGTAACTTAAAAAAAGATAACAACCCATACCCCATCAGAAACAACTCTCCAAGCCTAAGGATTAACTTCTACCACCACCTCCATGTGGTGCCTTACCCTTTATTGAATCTTGAAGAAGATAAACTAAAACACCTGAAGGCATGGGTAGGGTGGGTGATAAAATACATTTTGGGTGGCATAATGGATGCCATAAGAAGATAAAAACATTTAATATATAAGATATATCTTCCAAATTTAAAAGAACTGATATGGAATTTCAACAGAATATTCAAAATAAATCATGATTTCCATTTAAAAATACAGAATTAATTTAAAAAATTGATTAATAAAAATTTTATATAAAATAGTTTAGATAAATTTTTATGGAATATGAAAAATATTTTATAATCAATGAAGTATATTTCAAATATAAACAATGATAAAAATATTTATCTTCTTAGAGGTGTGTTCGTTCTAAGTAATTGGATTCTCACATACTTATATATTCATAACAGTAATTTTTACACATTTCCCTTTGGAACTTGTTAAAGTGGATTGATCAACATCCTACTGAGGAATAAAATAAGAAAAACCATTTCTATTGTAGTTTAAGGAATCAATCCATTAAAAAGTCATTCACATCTTAGATATTTTGTCCTAAATAACTCACTAAATACCAAGAATTTCATTTTCTCGAATAAAAATAAATGATTGGAAATTTAATTTAAAACTATTTAAAAATTAATTCCTAAAATTATACCATTTCAAATATTTCAATTTCCTTTTAAAACCCAATACATGGGTTTTAATCAATTAATTACTTTTTAAAAGATGAAACCATATGGTGTCTATGAAAATCATTTTAATCAATTTTAATAAATTCCAATTTGAATTCAATTTCATGAAATCAATTAAAAAATTATAATTCCATAATTAAATTCCATAGTTTAAATTCAATAATTTTCATCCAATTTTATAAAACCCACTATTCAATAGATTATGGGGTGGGGGTTCCCAATTTCATTCAAAATACAATTCCAAATCCCCAATTTATGGAATTGGGTTTTAAAAAAACCAACTAAAAAATTGTATCTAAATAAATAAAATGGATTTAATTTATACAATTTTGGGTTAATCGAATTATACAATAAAAATGTAACCAACTTCCTCAGGAACATGAGATCTCAAAACAAAAAACCATAATTAGGAAAATATATTGAAGAACATCAACAATAAGAATCATAGAATAAAACCTATATTCATGATTTGAAACATCAGTTATTAGATCCTCCAATAAAATGGAGACCTATAACACCCTAGGATGGATAAAATAGGGAAAATGATAAAGATAATGTGAATAATAAACTTAGTAAGAAGGGATAGAATGTCATTTTCATAGCTTTGATTCACTTCTGGATGGGTGTAGAGGGTCCAAAATCACCTCTTGGGATCCTCTATGGAAAAAACATATATGGGGTCATACAGGCCAATCAATCACCTAAAAAGAGGGTTTTTTATTTTCAAAATTAATTTTTAGATTACCAAATCCCATACACAAAAATTTCATGGGAAGGGGCATGCAGTTAGAAAAAAAACATGTACCATAACTATGGAACCATTTTAATGGGGTTGAATTGTTTCTCCTTGGTGGGGACTAGTTTTTTTAACTATGAACTATCCATTAAAATCCCCTCTATTTAGGTTTTCATGTTTTCAACTGATAGGGAATAAAGATTGGGAAAACCATGAACCACCTGTGCACAGTCTATAAACAATCAAAAATATCCAAAATTTCCCCCAAAACATCATTGAATGAAACCCCACAAATGTATGATCAAAACAATGGTTTTGGAATACTTTAAAATGATAAATTGTTTTTAAAACCAGCTCCCATATAAACATTTTGTCCCCATAAAGCCTACTAAGATGATTCCTTGCCAAAAAAGGAGGCCACTAGTAACTCATGAGATTATCCCTCTCCCACATCTCATAAAAATTAGAACCATTATTCCATGGAACATGAACTAAATGAATCATCCTCCTATGAAGTACATTGTATTTATAATCATTTATCCGAATTGAATGTTCAGTCATGGGTAAATTATTTTGATCCTCAGGATCACTACATCTGAGAGCATGATATGGATCAGATAGACACTTTGACAATTGGGGTACAGAGAAATCATTACGTATCGATGTCCTCTCTAGTGGAAGTAATAAAAGGTTTTAAAGATTACCCACCTACTCAACAACATTCAGAGGTCCCACAAAATTATGATAAAGCATCCCTTTACTCCCAAGACATTGATGAACCTACTGAGTTTAAAATTTTAAGAACACCTAGTCACCAACTGAAAATTACAACAGTTTCTTATGTTGATCAACATAAGACTTATACCAACTCTTTTCCACAAACATTTTCTAATGAATAAAATGAATATTTTCTATCAACAATTTTACTATGATCGGTACAAACTAAAAAAATTAAAAAATCTCTTAAAAACACAATATAGATATATAATTTCGTCCATATATGTCCCCAAAAGGACCCATTATGAATGTTGGATGGTAAAAATTATTTTCTAGAAACTAAACCTAACCAAGTTACCATTCCGGGAACGAACAACTTCAAAAACCTAAGAATGAATCATATCCTCAAGAATGATTCTAGTTTGTTCTACCTAACCATCTGAAAACTAATGGTATGTTGTCCTTGAATAGACCTGAGATCCCTTTTATATATAAAGGCCACTCAAAGTCAAGAAGTGAACTGAGGATCCTTATTATAGCCAGTATCATATAAAACACTATAACAATTAAATATATAATTCACATGGAGTTTTAACCACTCCTAATCATTCGTAATATCTTGATTATTTATAATGTGATCTAATTGAATCATTCTGTCAATAAAAACTCATATCACATTTATGTGGGTGGAGTGACCCAACAAAAATTCAATAGAGATCTTATCACAGAATAATTATTGATCTAGAAGTAGATGTAAAAATTCCAAAGGTTTATTTTACTCAACCATGACCATATGGAAGATAAAAATATTGGGAGACAAAATAAGAAATTTTTAGTCTCATGCCCAGCCACCAAAATCTATTTCACATGTAATAGATCATCGTGGGGTTTTCTTATTTAAATTTTCTTTCAGAGTAATATATATTCTCCTATCATACAATTCCATACTGATAATAGAACTAAAAACTACTATGGTATCATAGAATTACCTCTATTGAGGATTACCACCTAGATATGGTCTCACCATCATAAAGAGAGTCTCTAAAGCTACGTAACTCATCATATAGTGACTGTTTATAAAGATTCATCTCGAGAAGAGTCGAGGTAAAATAAACAGTAGCCTATTCATCCACTTCCTCTCATTCATAGACACTAATATGAAACTATGCAAATAAACCCATAAAGTTCCACTCTTTTAATGATTCCTTCACTTCCTAGTTCAAAATCATTCTTCTCAATGCATCTATTTCAACATTACTTTTTCTTGGGGTGAATATGATGTGGAAGTCGAATGATTGTAGGGATTCCTCCAAAATAATCTGGTAACGATTCAAATATTTTTTAGATAATATATAACAGAAGCTACTATGGTTAGAAGATATGGTAGTCCTATCACTAAAAATGCAATGTTGTCGGCTCTTAAATGCTTGCATTCTAGCTACAAGTTCAAGTTCATAGTTCAGTTAATTCAGGTTGGGTGGCCAAAGCTGATAATATCCATATATAACGACATGATCACCCTGCATAAGAATGAATCTCAAGAAAGAAACAGATGCATCACCAAAGACCACATTGCCCTGCCTGACCTCTGGAAGAGTCGGCACTAGATACAACTTTTTAAAAAATTAATCCAGATACCTTAGTACACTAATAGACAAGACTATATTGACATAGAACAAATGGGGTTCTTTTTCCCTAGAGTATGTAGACATGTAGCTAACACCAAACAATATGAAAGTGGGAACTAATTTTATACAATCCCATTGGAAGTAGTATAGTAATGTTAGTATTAATAAAAATAAACTCTACATGGATTAGTGTACTAGAATTCAAAAAGGTATGAAAACCTAAATTACAATTTAATGTACCAGAAAAAAATATAACATCCCAAGTTCTAGTAAAATCAACCCTCCAAGCCCAATGATCAAAATTTACTACAGCCTCCATATAACACCTCAGCCTTCCTCAAACCTTGAAGAAGATAATTTAAAAAAAACCCAAAGTAATAGTAAATGTTTGAGCAAAAAACCCCCTATTTTCTGAACAATGATTCAATAATATAATGATAAAACTTAGTTAAAAAAATGATGATTTCAATTTGTAAATAAACATGTATGGAAATTGAAAAGAATATTTAAAAATTATGATTTACAATTAAAAATGTGGAAATATTTCACAAAAATTTCTCAATAACAATTTTATATAAAATAGTTCATATAAATTTAGGAGGAATGTGTAAAATATATTACAATAAGTGAAATATATTTCAAACATAAAAAAATATATACATGGTTATATATTAAGGCGTATGGAAGTTATTGTTTATGAGATCGTCAAAGACTTATACAATGATAACAAAAATTTATAGAGATGTCCCTTTGGCAGTAGTCAAAGTGGAATTATGAACATCTTATGAATAAAAGTTCCCATAGAGTTTATATTTATGTTTTTAAGAGTCAATATATTTCTATAGAATTCCACCCATAGTTTGTTTATCCCATATTACTACCTAACTAACCAGGGTATCATGTTCTCTAATAACAATCAATGAAGAAAATTTTATTTTAAAACAATTTAAAATACAATTCATCCCATTCCCCCATTTCAAATATGTCACATACCCTTTAAACCCCAATACTTGTGTTTTTAATCAAATGATGCATCTTTTCAAGATTATACCATTAGGATTCTATCAATATAATTTTAATCCATTTTATTAAATACCAATCTAGAATCAATTTCCTTAAATATGTTTCAAAATTAAAATTCCATAATTTAATTCCATAATTTAATTTTATCTATTTCAATCTAGTTTCACAACACACCCCAAATCAATGGAATTTGGTTTTCTGTTTAATTTTTTACAAAATCCAATTTTAAATCCCAAATTCAATGTAATAGGGTTAAAAAATTGATATCAAATAAATTTAAATCAATCAATTTAATTTAAATCATAAAATTCAGGGGTTAATCAAATAGAACATTAAAAATGGAACAACCTACATCAGTATCATGGGATATTGAAACAAAAACCCCTAATTGGGAAACAACAATAGAGATCATTAAAAATATGGATCCAACACTAAATTTTAAATTCAATATTCAAAACCATGGGAGTCACATCCTCCAATAACATGATGATCTAAAAACCCTAGGGTGGAAAGATAAAGAACGGGAGAATGATAATATGATGATAAAACTTATAGGGAAGTGACTAAATGTTGTTATCCTAGCCTTTATTAATTTATAGATGGGTGTATAGGGGTAAAAATAAACTATTTTGAGCCTCCAAGGATTAATATAAAACTACAAGGGTTAAACAAGCCCATGGGGCACATAAAAGGTGTATTTTATCATTCAAGACAATAATATTCAGATTAATAAACTCATGTATATAATGTTTCCTTTGTAAGATTGAATGGTTAGAACAACCATTTACACTAACAATGCACTCCTTTTAAAGGGGTGGCACGATTTTTTCTTAGCTGGGTACATAGTTTTTCGTCATGTGTGATTGACATGAAAAAAAATTGTTTTTTTTTCATGGTTTCCCCTAAGAAGTATCATGGTATTGGAGAATCCTATTCGAAACATGCATAGCCCAGAAACTATCAAACCGTGACAAAAGATTCACCTTAAACATCCGTGAAAGAAACTAATCTTAAGGATAATAAAAAGTGGGGTTCTATTATACCTAAAGAAATTAAGTTTTATGATTTGGGCTGCAAGGATGAGGGGGGATATTGTGAGATTTATATGGGATATGTTTGGATGAGAAGAAATGCCTGAAAAAATGTAAAGATATAAGGGAGGTGGTTTCATTTATATAGTGTGGGCGAAGTGACATTCATGTAATTATAAAAAGAAAAAAACTATTGGGGTGTCTCTCATAGATAATATTACCCTAATAATGAACTAAATTATATCCAATATAGGATATGGTCGAGATATTTTCTTCTAATGGGTTTTAGACAAGTTTCTAGGTTATTATCTCCATTTGATTAAATATTAACAACTATGTAAACTCATTTTCACCTTAACCGTTATAATTAATTTTATTTCCTTTCTCTAAAAAGATGGTAAAAACTAATTTAACAATAAATGAAATTAAAAATTAACATGATTCAAAAAATGGAATCCATTTTCAAAATTCAAATCACAGAAGTGGTGGAAATTGTTTTAATATTTCTTTCAGAGACATAATAATAGAGACGGTTTTCAATTTAAAAGATAAAAAATTATTGAACTTATTTAACAAAAAAATTATTCCAATGATACAAATTTTATTTTATATATGTATTATTCATCTAATT
The DNA here is from genome assembly GCA_963277665.1 of Viscum album. Lineage (NCBI taxonomy): Eukaryota > Viridiplantae > Streptophyta > Magnoliopsida > Santalales > Viscaceae > Viscum > Viscum album. Next base: position 1,653,109,179 of record OY728137.1, on the reverse strand, counting down.
TTATATTTTAAATCTATTTAAAATATAATTTCACTTAATAAAATATTTATATGAGACATTAGATTTAAATTATAGTTCAGTATTATTCAGTATATATAAAAAAATGATACTTCATAGGAAAATATTAGAAATTAACCTTCAAATAATATTAAAATTAAAATAAAAATAATAATAATTTTTTTTTCTCAGAGAAAATTTATATGTTTAAAAATTTATATTTAAAATAGGCACACTATTCAAATTCAGAAAAACTTCTTAAGAAAAATATTATTTCATGCGCATAATAATAGATTTTTTATTTACTTAGGAATATATAATATATTGGAAGATTGTAAAAAATATTTTATTTAATATATAAAAATGTATTTTATTATTATCTTGAACTAATTATAATTTATTTAATTTACTAATATAAAATTTATTTTGTGCAAAAAAATATATTTTCATCAAAATACTTTCATTATAATAGCTTTTAGATAACTATAATATAAAATAATTATAAAAATTTTATATTATAGTATGGTTAAATTTAGACATTAATGTAATGAAAATTATCTAATGAACTATGTATTGGGAAAAATACAATCCAACTTAGTTCTACAAGTACCATAAGCTAATCCTAGTGTTGAGTATCGTGTAATAATAACTTGGTGTAGAATATAAAGAATGCTTGAAAAAATATGAAATTTAATATGGATGGAAAATAATGTAATGTCTTGGGGAGTACTTTTTTCCAACTATCAAATTTATATTCTTTATAAATCATTCCCTACATGTTTTTTATTTGTTTTCAATGAAAAATATTAACACAATATTCTACGATTTTTTTGTTTAAAAAAATTTTGTTATAAAAAACATCTTCTAAACCTTATAAAACAACTGAATATGTTATTTATTATCGGATTTAATGAAATTAAAATTCTCTTTTTTCTCAAATTGAAATCTATATGTGTTTTATTCATGATATAGTTCATGAAATTTTTATCTGAATGATATGTGAGTATGATATAGCCATTTTAATGGGTGATCCCGATATAAATCACCAATATATTAGTTAAGGTGATAATGTTTATTAGTTATAGGTTTCTCATAAGATATATGTGAATTATCTAGTTAATTGAATCCATTATAAGTGTTATTATATGGTTTAATATAAGGATAATGACCCAAGTTTCCTATATAATTTGATTTTAATGGTTTATGAAGAAAATATGTTGATTTTAAAATAGAAGATAAATGGACAATGTTTTATGAGAATGTTTATTAATTTTTTTAAATAAAGTTGAAAGAATTATTGTTCAGGGAAATTTATCTATGTGTTTTCATGTTTTCTAATAAAACAGTATGATAATGATTTTTTCCATTTTTATGGCATGTGAAATGTTTCATTAATTCATTAAATCAAATAATTTATTTATGTATATAGGTAAGAATATATTTTATTTCAAATTTCTATTTTGAAAAAGTAAATATTTCTTATAGATTTTTCATGATTACAAATGAAAGAATGGTTTTTTTCATTCATGTCACTTATTGAGTGTTTTGTGCTCATCCCATGTTTCAATATTTTTTATTTCCTATAGTTGATTAGGATCATTAATAAGGTTTATTTTTCCACTACAATGAATTTAATTAAAAGAGGAATTGAGTTTTGAATGAAATAAGAGTATAATTTTATGAATTATATTTTTTTGGAAATAATGGATATTGTGTTGAAGATCCCACATGTATTTTAAGGGTTTAATATATAATATATTGTGTTAATTATATAATAATATAAACTAAGATCATCCATGATTTTTAAAAAAGTGAATATTTAGTTACAAATAAAGTAATTATGTGTTCAATTTGATATTAGGTGTTACAGTTATAATCATATAAAATGTTTAATTAACATCATAGTATAGGATATTATTTAGGAATAATTTGTCTTATAAACATATACATTTTTATGTAATATACAATTACAATTATTTTTTGTTGAATTTAAATTGTAATTGGAGGAGGACTTTTTTAGTTTGTATTGATGAGTTCGTCATGATTTGAGTGTCTAGTTATAGGGTTTCATGAGCTATGATATATAAAGGTATTTTTTGTAACATTTGATAAATTCAAAGATGATAATAAGTCTCATGAAATTAAACCTATTTTGATGTTTTATTTGATAAAATTCCATTGGATAAAATTATAGAGTTTTGATTTTTTTTTAAACTTAAATGTTACCTTATAGATTAACATATATTATATTGAAAATAATATTTGAGAAAAAAATCTTTTGTATTTTATGGGAATAAGATAAAAGGTATCACTATAAATTATAAATAAGGTAGTCATTGATGTAGAGTTAATTAGGAGTTATTAAATTTCGAGATAATTATATGACTATAGAAAATGGAATACATTTAAGACAATATAAGAATATTTTAGTGTAATTGATGTGTTAAATTATCATGAAATATATGATTTTAGTATAAATTTATATTGATCCTTATTATTTTATGAAAATTAGTATATAATGGATAATTTATGGTATTTATTTATGAGTGATTAATGATATTTGGATTTTAATGTTATGTAGATATTTGAAAATTATGTCATTAAATAATTCTAATTATTAGTGATTGAATTTTGTTAGTCATATTTTGATGACCATTATGGTTAGTTATTTATTAATTTTTAAAGTTTAACATTATGTGTTTTTATTGAGGCTTTAGATAATAATGTAATTTTTATTCATATTAGAAATTACCTTAATTTTTGAAAACGATTTTGATTTCAGTTTTTGTTCAAATATAAGTGGAATAACATTTTTTCCCTTTTATTAATTATGTGATCTGTTAGAAGTATATTTTAGTTATTTAGGAAAGAAATATTCATCATAAATTTATATTACATGGATTAGAAGATGATATATAAGTGTGAAAAAAAATTATATGCACAACCAAAGGTAGAAAGTTTATATATGGAATTGAATGAAATCAAGAATGTCTATTTTATCATGTTCTATATATTAATGTTAAAAGACTCCTTGAACCTTAGAAAATAATATAAAAATGAAAATGTTAATATTTTATAAATATTTCAAATGAATTGATGGCCTCTTATATTATGATAATAAGATAAAATTATAAGCTCTTCAGTCTAGGAATAACCTCTATGTGGTGTCTTCTCCCAAACCCTCTATGGATATAGTTTTCTCTCGGTTTTTGTTTCCCCTATCCCCTCCAGCCTAGTTCTGTTCGGCTGAAGCATCATGTCCCAACATAGAAGGGCGTCATCGTGCATCCATGCAATAGTTTCTCATGGTTTCCATCAATGTTTCCACGTTGAATGTTGGATCTCAGCCCAGCACAGCTCACCCATCCATCGATGATGAGGCTCCGTGCAGCTCCAACATATGTCAGTTCGGTGCGCCTTCCAATATCAATGGTTTGACCATGGTTCTTGGCTTCATGTTCATCCAAGTGTGTCTTCAGCAGGTTTTCAGTATAGATCATCCCTTGATATGTAGTGATTTAGTGGGGGAGGTTGTTATAGGGTGCCTCTTATTTGAGTTTTACATGTTTTAATTATATATTACTATGATTTTTTTCAACTGGGTAGATCTAGTTTTACTGTTTTTTGTATCAACTTGGTAGATCTATTTTTGCTGTTATTTTATTCAACTAGGTGGATCTGTTTTGGGTTATCTTGGTCTAGCCTCAATGGTTCTTCTAGTCCCATTCCCACTGGCATTCCTTTTACTGTGAGGATTCAGAACCTGGTGAGGATGTGCATGTGGTTCTTTTCAGAGTAGATTCATGCCCAGAAAGGCATTTTGTTTTTAGTAAAACCAATATTCTCTCATTGGTGGTGTTCCCTTGGTGTGAGATTGGTCCATCCTTTACTAGTTTATGATGGCTTGAACATGCATCCTTTGGACTGTCATCTGATCTTATGTGACTATACTGGTGGGGGTGTATAGTATACAGTGGTGGGGATTGTCCAGGATGGTCACTAATGGAGGCACTATGGATCTATGATTTAGGAATATGGAATGTTTTATTTTTTAAGTCTATTGGTTGGGGATGAATCCATACTCGACCATGATTATCTGGCCCCAGAGGAGGTTCCAGAGTTAATGTTCATCGTTGGAGTGATTTTTGGATTTTGATGTTTGAGAGGGTATATAATCATCCATCGGATCAGGCATGTGCTTTAACACATGACACATTTTATCCATTCATCCTTGCAATGATGAAGTCGTTTTTCATGTTCAATTTTTGCGGAGGGGTTCTCCATGTAGTCAATATGGTTTGTCTTTCTTGACATTATGTTCATGAATTGTCCTTAGTAAATGATGTTTTTTAGGGTTCCCCCATATTCATTCAAAAGGGGTATTTGTTTAAAATAACAAAAAATTTATGGCCTTCATGTCATTGGATAGATATTATGATAATAAATTTATTACATTATAACTTAAATGGCTCTTTTATCCAAGTAAGAGTTTAAAATCAAATTATTTTTATCTGTATTTGGGATCTAAAATAACTATTAATCTTGGTGACCTTTGTAAGAACCCGGTTCTTATTTTTGAGGTACGGGCGTCTTCCTTTTTTTTCCTTAAGTGTTTTTGAGAAAATATGGAAAATGGAAGAGAATTCTAATTTTCGAAACTACACTCCATGTACTTTGTCCACACGCCGTGTACTTTTGGCCGTGTTGGGATGAGTACACGGGGTGTGTCGGCGACGAGGGGTGTAGGAACTGAGTACACACCATGTAGTGGTACCTTACACGCCGTGTAGTCAGTCGATAGGCTTGAATAGTAAGGTGGTGGAGTCGCCGTCAGCTGGGTGATTGTACACACCGTCTACATGGGAGTACATGACGTGTAATCAGGTTGACAGATGAACAGTGTGGCGGTGCCACTAAATGAACATTAAATGAAAGAAGTACACACCGTGTACTCAGAAGTACACACCGTGTACTTTGTTTTTTCATCTTAAAATAGGCAGTAGCCTCCTCATTTTGCAGAGGAGGCGTTTGAGCCATTTTATAGCCAAAGGAGGAGGCCAGATCATTGAAGATCCACTGAGCGTTCATCTAGAATCTGTTTCGGCTTTGGAAGATTTCGTTGGAACCGCACGGGTAATCCCTCTCTCCTCATGGTATCGTTCTTACCAATTCTTCTCCTAACGTAAATTATTTACATTTTAATGGGTTTTGTTCTTCGTCATATCTACGCCGTTCTTGGGCGTTCTTGGAGTGGGCGTTCAGGTAAAACGTTCGTTGGCGTATAAGGTAGGTGGCTTTGTGTTCATTTTCCAAATGTCGTGCGTTTTGTGCGTTTTCGTGCCACGAAACCATGTTGGGGTGTCATGTGGCTGAGGTCGTTGCTATATTTAATTCCTATAATTTCATAGGTGATTAAATTGTGAAAATAAAATGCTGGTTGGGATCATTTCTTGGATCCGGAACCACTCCCAGGGTGTGTTTCACTGTTTAGCCATTTGGCCAGGAAACCTGAGGGTATGCCTTTAAAGTAATAATTGTAGAATTTCCTTGAGAGGAATTGATTGTTACTTCTTGTTTACCTGTTGGGAATGTCCCGGTTACCTGTTTGGCCTGAGGGCGTTGTTGTGATTAGCATGTGGGAACTGTACGGTATTAGCCTGAGGGCGTGACTGTTTTAGCCTGAGGGCTGTCATTATTCTGCCTGAGGGCAACCTTTCGTGCCTGAGGGCTTGACTTCTGCGCCTGAGGACGACACTTCCTATGCCTGAGGGAAATTTCTGTTATGCCTGAGGGAAATACCTGCGGGTTGGATTCTGTATGGACAAAGGGAAAGCCTGAGGGCGTGGTTACTATTTTAGCCTAAGGGTACTGTTCTGGTTGGCCTGAGGGCTTAGTGTTGTTGAGAACAATAATGTTACTAAATTAAATAAATTAAATGAATAATAAAATGGAAATTTAATTGTTAAGTTAGTTACTTTTTAGTACTTCTTACTTTATTGCATTTTATTACTGCACACTATCGTTGCATGCTTACACGCAGTTGGGCACAGGCCTTTGGTGGGTGCCTACTGAGATATATTTCTAACACCCTGTTTGGGTCACGTTTTTCGGCCCAAACAGATTACATTTCTGCAGGTGTAGATAGGGGAAACAGTCCCTATATAGGTACATGACTGTTGCTGAGGAGTAAGAGGGCATGGGACCGAGCCTAGGCTTGCGATGCTGTTTCCAGCTGTTTTGCTTTGTTTTGCTGTACTTTGCTTTTGGCTGTACCGTATTGATGGATAAAATGTTCTGGCTATTTTCTTAGAACTTGAGACATGTAGCATCATCATTTATATATTGTTGGTTCTATCCACTGCTGTGGTGTATTTCAGTTGTGTATGGTTTACTGCTTCCGCTGTTTGTTGTATGTTTTATTTAAATTCCACTGCACTACACTTTGACATAATGAGTGCATAGTTTCCCCACTATCAGACTTGGGCCCTCGTTGCTAGTCGGCAGCCTCTGGCATTTGGGGAAATATGCTTGAGGTCACGTGGCGAACCGGGTTCGGGGCACCCGCTGCGTGGCACCTGGGTCCGGAACGTTACAAAGTGGCATCAAAGGGGTTTTTTCTCTTGAATTGCTATTTGGATCCGTAGTCAGGGATATGACGAAACGGTAGTTGGTAATAAGTTGTTCCTGGGCATAGCTAACCAGTGTACATGGAAAAGCCAGTCTACCTCATATTTCTCATTCCTTGGATTTTGCAATTTTATGGTTGATATGTTTTCACCATTGGGTGACGCATGTGGATTGTGCTGTTTATATTTTATCTGTGGGTTCTATTTAGTTGCAACCCGATGAGATGAGGGTATGTCGTCTCATGCATCATATAGGCACATTCTAGATATCACATACCATGCATAGTTTCCATGCCATGTAGGTGCATTATAATTTGCATGTTGTTGTGATAGTTGTTGTGCTAATAAAGCATGTTGTTGTGATAGCTGCATGATAAATACCTTCCTTGTGATATGGTATTTTAGTTGATCTTGTTTATAGAATGGATGCAAAACTGTGGTTTTTGGGGAGTATGGGCCCCCATTGACCGGAATTTGGTGGTTCATTGACTGATTGTTGGTTATAATATGTATAAGATGTCAATCTTTTATTCGTGGGGAGTATGGGCCCCCATGGGTCGGAATTTCTCACTTAGGTGTTATTTTTCAGTATTTTCTGGGATCCGGAGAAGTTTCAGAGGCATACTGTCTAGAATCCCAGTATACACTCCGTGTAGTATTTTTATACATGTCGTGTATGTTCTTCTGTTCAGGAAGAAAAATGAAATTTTGAGTACATGCCATGTACCCAAAGTACACGCCTTGTAGTCTCTTCCCGTGTCACAAACCGTGTGGGCAGTGACACGGGGTAGGGAAGGGCTTGGGTAAAACACACTGTGTAGGTCTGTGCATGCCGTGTAGTGTTGACCCAGAGTCCGACCATGTAACAAACAACACGGGTCGGTAAAATCCTTCACAAAACAAGTCGTGTCAATAATGCACACGCCGTGTAGTGTGACCTGGGGACTCGGCCGTGTAACTAACAACACGGGTCAGTGTCACCTCTCCTTGAACATGTTGTGTACCTATGGGACAAGTCTTGTAGTCTTGTCTGAGGATAGACCTTGTGGATTTTTCCGTGTGGATGGGAAATAGGGGTGGTGTACATGCCATATGTGGGTGTAACATGTCATGTAGTAGTAAGCCGAGTAGTCGGCCGTGTCACAGATGACATGGGCAGTTGGAAAATAACACCGTACACGCCGTGTAGATCTTATACATGCCGTGTAGTTTTGTTGAACGGAAGCCGTGTGGCCTAGCCGTGTAAAAGGACCCGAGCAGGGGAAGGGAAGTCAAGTACACACCGTGTAGTCATTGTACATGCCGTGTAGTCTTGTTTTTCAAAACTTTTAATGCCTTATTCCTCTTGTTCCTTTGTGTTTCCTTCGCTTTTCGGTCTTAATAATCTTGAATCTGAGGCGTGCTTTTGACCTTGTAGTGTCATGCCGCCAAGATGACCGTGATTTGTTCGCTAGGACAGCGGCGACAATTATTCTCCGGAGATGGTGGGCCATGGGTTACCAGTGGATCCACCAGTAGAGCCAGATGCGGCACCAGATATTATACCAGACACAGGCGCAGAGGCGTAGTTCCATGAAGGTTTTATGCAGTTTATGCAGACCTTTCAGGGAGCACCGCAGGCTGCTACATCTATGGATGAGCTGAATCGTATCTTCCAGCAGCAACATCCGCCTACGTTTTCAGGGGATGGCGGACCACAGGCTACGAAGTCTTGGCTAGGATCGATGAAGACTATTTTCGAGCATCTTGAGATGCCTCCAGGGCGGAGGGTCAAGATCACGACTTACATGCTACGTGATTCTTCCAAGAGGTGGTGGGATGTTACCACCCAGTCAGAGCATCACAGGGACATGGCGTGGGAAGATTTTCAGGCAGTCTTCTATAACTTCTTCGTTCCCGAGACGCTGAGGGCAGATAGAGCTCGAGAGTTCATGAATCTGCAGTAAGGAGTTATGTCAGTGATGGACTATTCTTCTTGTTTTACAGAGCTTTAGCACTTTGCACCCATGCTGGTGGGTGATGAGATGTTGCGAACCAGAAGTTTTTAGGATGGTCTTCGGTATGACATCCGAGCGCTGGTGAATGTTTTCAGGTTACCTACTATATATGAAATTGTGAACCAGGCATTGATTATATAGAGGAACCTGTGAGAATCCGGTGGTGTGGGCTAGGGCGGTTCAGCAACAGTTACTGGTACTATTTATGTTGGCAAGAGGAAGAGACAGATGGACTTCTCTCAGGGCGGCAGTACCAGCCAGACAGCTTCTACAGGTGGCCTGATCACGTGATACCAGTGTGGTAGAGAGGGGCATAAGAGACCGCAGTGTCCACAAGACCCGGTGGAGTGCCGATCTTACGGCAAGATGGGTCATCTGCAGCGCTTTTGCATGGGGTCTCTACTAGTGTCTAGTGAGAGGGGTTCTGTGAAGACTCCACATGCAGGAGCAGGACCAGTGGCTTCTTACTAGTCTGGGAACTGGAATATGTCAGGGCATGCTGGCAGAGATGGTGGTCATGGTCGTGGTAGCCAGACACCAGGATCTCAGAGGCAGTAGGGCAGGACAGCTCAGGGTAGCCAGGCTATGTCACAGGGCCGTGGCACTGGCCAGGCATATGTAGTGCAACAGACCCAGCAGGAGCAGGATCTCGGACCTTCTACAGTCAGACGTACTATTCTAGTACCTTCTATCTTGTCTTCAGTACTTTTTGATACGGGTGCTATGCATAGTTTCATATATGTAACCATTGTGGAGAGCCTTGGGCTAGGTGTTTCTTCTTCTTCTAATATCATGATGCTAGACACTGCAATGGGAACTAGAGAGGCTGGTGTGCGTCAGTGCAAGGAGTTCCCCCTTGAGGTTAATGGGTTTCACTTCCTTTGGGACCACTATGTCTTAGAGATGACGAGCTATGACGTCATCCTTGGGATGGACTGGTTGGTTCCCTTCTGAGCTTTTGTAGATTTCTATCATCGTAGGGTGTGTTTCACATCACCAGATGGTGGAGAGTTTCTATACAAGGGAGAATGGGATGTTTAGGCAAGTCGAGCTGGACCAGAGCATCATGGGTGAGGTGGAGTCACAGCCCAAATTGTGAGCTTATATCTAGATGACTAGGTGACTTGTCAGACATATTTCCCTCCAGTTGTCGATCATTTCAGGGATGTCTTCCCGGATGACTTTTCTGGTCTACCCACGGTGCGTGAGGTGGATTTCTCTATTGAGTTTACACCAGGAGCAGCACCGGTGTCCATTCCTCCTTATAGGATGGCCAAGCCTGAGTTACAAGAGCTCAAGAGGTAGTTAGAGGAGCTATAGGCGAAGGGTTATATCTTACCCAGTACTTCTCCTTGGGGTTCTCCGGTCCTTTTTGCGAAGAAGGCGGATGGTACCCTTAGTCTTTGCGTGGATTATCGGAAGCTGAACTAGTTGACGGTTAAAAACTGATATCCCTTGTCGGGGATAGATGATCTATTTGATCAGCTTCGTGGAGCACGAGTGTTCTCGAAGATTGACTTGAGATCCAGATATCATCAGCTGCGTATTAGACCATCTGATATACCTCTCACATCTTTCAAGAGTAGGTATGATCTATATGATTATACGGTTATGCCGTTCGGACTGACGAACGCACCAGCAGTTTTCATGGCTCTAATGAATCATGTGTTCCATCCGTATCTTGATTCTTTTGTGGTAGTATTCGTGGATGAAGTCTTGGTGTACTCTCACACTCGACAAGACCATGCCACCCATCTTGATATCGTATTATGTACACTAATAGAGCATCATCTATATAAAAAGCTCTCAAAGTGCCACTTTTGGATGGACCGGATTCACTTCATGGGTCACATTATCTTAGAGGCGGGAGTTGCAGTAGACCTAGAGAAGGTGAGAGCAGTAGTTTCCTGGGAGCATCCTAAGAATGTGTTTGAGATACGGAGTTTCATAGGGCTGGCTGGTTACTACAGACGCTTCATACAGGACTTCTCCCGCTTAATAACACCGTTGACAGGTCTGACTAAGAAAGGTGTGAAGTTCATTTGGTCGAAAGCTTGCGAGGAAGCTTTTTAGGACCTGAAGGTAAGGTTGACATCAGCACCAATCCTGATACTCCCAGAGCAGGGGAAGAACTATACAGTTTATTCTGATGCATTAGGGATTGGCCTGGGAGCCGTTTTGATGCAGGGGGCCAAGTTGTCACGTACGGGTCTCGACAGTTGAGGCCACATGAGAGGAATTACCCGAAACATGATCTCGAGTTGGATGCAGTTGTTCATGAGTTGCGTTGTTGCAGACACTATCTATTGGGAGAGCATTTTGTGGTTTTCACTTACCATAAAAGCCTCAAGTATATCTTTACTCAGCATGACCTAAATCTGAGGCAGAGAAGGTGGGTTGAGTACCTACAATCCTTTGATTTTGAGCTTGTCTATGCACCTGGTAAAGGTAATGTAGTAGCTGATGCGTTGAGTAGGAAAACTCGGATAAAGGTAGTGCAGGATTCCAGTGGTGAGTGGGATCTCATGGGTTTGTTCTCAGAGATGCATCTGTAGGTTCATGACAGACAAGGGCAGACTTATCTTTCCTCGTTAGCTATGACTTCTACCCACCTTGACAGAGTGAGGATGAGACATCTATCTGATTCAGAAGGCCTAGTTCTACGGGAATCGTTGGCAAGTGAGGACCCTCCTCCCAGTTGGGCGATAGGCGATGAAGAGGTTTTGCGTTTCCATGGACAAGTATGGGTTCCAGGGGATTTATGCAAGGATCTGATGCGGGAGTTTCTTGCGTCATCTTGGGCTGTTTATCCCGGATTTACCAAGATGTACCGAGACTTGAGACGTTAGTACTGGTGGCCAGGTATGAAGATAGAGATAGCTGGGTTTGTTATGAGATGTTCCACCTGTTAGCAGATGAAGACAGAGCATCAGAGACCATCTGGACTATTAAAGCAGTTACACATTCCAGAGTGGAAATGGGATGATGTCGCGATGGATTTCATGATGGTTTTTCCGAGGTCACCTCATGGAAATGATGCTGTGTGGGTTGTTGTGGACAGACTCATGAAGGTAGCTCACTTTTTTCCGATCAAGGAGACTTTAGTGTGGACGAGCTCAGAAAGCTGTATATTAGAGAGATCATATGTCTTCATGGGGTTACTCGTTCTATCATTTCAGATAGGGATGCTCGCTTCATGTCTTGTTTCTGGAAGAGTTTTCAGAGGGCGCTGGGTACACAGGTGCATCTGAGCACATCATACCACCCTCAGGCAGATGGCCAGTCAGAGCGAACGATACAGGTGCTAGAGGACATGCTGCACGCATGGATCCTAGACTTTAGGGGATCTTCAGAGAATCATATACCCTTAGTCGAGTTTTTCTATAACAATAGTTTTCAGGATACTATTGAGATGGCACCATACGAGGCTTTATATGGTAGGCCATGTCGATCACCTTTGTGTTGGTTAGAGGCAGGTGAGGCTTCTTTACTGGGGCCATAGCTCGTGCAGGAGACATCTGAGGAGGTCCAGTTGATTCAGAAGCAGATGGATACCGCACAGTCTCGTCAAAATCTTATGTTAATCGCCGCAGATGACCTTTGGAGTTCGTGGTCGGGGATCAGGTTTTTCTATGTGTTTCGCCAAGGCTGGGACACAAGCGGATCAGGAGACAGGGTAAGCTTTCACCGAGGTATTTGGGGTCATTTGAGATCCTGGAGAGAGTTGGGCTGGTTGCCTATCGGTTGCAGTTTCCGCAGCGGTACCGAGCCATGCACGACATCTTCCACGTGTCTTAGTTACATCGCTACCATTCAGACCTGTCTTACACCTTTCAGCCTAAGGAGGTAGAGCTTCCGCATGATGCATCCTTTGAGGAGCATCTGATCCCTATCGTTGACAAGAGCACGAAGTTTCTCTGAGGTCGGTCAGTTCCTCTCGTACGGGTGCTATGGCAGTATGGCCGAGTGCAGGATGAGACCTGGGAGCGGGAGGCCGATGTACGTGCTCAGTGGCCAGAGCTGTTCTGAGCTTTATCTTCCCCACCCTTGGAAGGGAAATTCGGGGACGAATTTCTATAAGGGGGGAATTTTGTAAGAACCTGGTTCTTATTTTTGAGGTACGAGCTTCTTCCTTTTTATTTTTCCTTAAGTTCTTTAGAGAAAATATGGAAAATGGAAAAGAATGATAATTATCGAAACTACACATCGTGTACTTTTTCCACACACCGTGTACTTTTGGTCGTGTTTGGGATAAGTACACAGGGTTTGTAGCCTTGTCGGTGACGAGGGGTGTAGGAACTGACTACACGCCATGTAGTGGTACCTTACACGCCATGTAGTCAGTCAGCAGGCTTGAATAGTAAGGCGGTGGAGTCACCGCCAGCTGGGTGACTGTACACGCAGTGTACTTGGGAGTACATGCCATGTAATCAGGTCGACAGATGAACAGTGTGGTGGTGCTGCCAAATTAACTGTTAAATGAAAGAATTACACGCCATTTAATCAGAAGTACACGTAGTGTACTTTGTTTTTTTGGCTTAAAACAGGCAGTAGCCTCCTCATTTGACAGAGGAGGTTTTTGAGCCATTTTAGAGCCAAAGGAGGAGGCTGAATCTCTGAAGATCCACCTCATGTTTGTCTTGAATACATTTCGGCTTCGGACGATTTCATTGGAACGGCACGGGAAAGCCCTCTCTCCACCTGGTACCGTTCTTACCAATTCTTCTCCTAACGTAAGTTTTTTACTTTTGAATGGGTTTTGTTCTTAGTCAGATCTATGACGTTCTTGGGCATTCATGGATTCAGCATTCGTGTATAATGTTCGTTGGCATATAAGGTAGGTGGCTTTGTGTTCATTTTCCAATTGTCGTGCGTTTTGTGTGTTTTCATTCCACGAACCCATGTTGGGGTATCCTGTGGGTGAGGTCATTGCTATATTTAATACCTAGAATTGCATAGGTGATTAAATTGTGAAAATAAAATGCTGGTTGGGATCGTTGCTTGGATCCGGAACCACTCCCGGGGTGTGGTTCACTGTTTAGCCATTTGGCCTGGATACCCGAGGGTATACCTTTTAAGTAATAATTGTAGAATTTCCTTGAGAGGAATTGTTTGTTACTACTTGTTTACCTGTTGGGCATGGCCCTGTTACCTGTTTGGCCTGAGGGCATTGTGGTGATTAGCCTGTTGGCACTGTACTGTATTAGCCTGAGGACGTGACTGTTTTAGCCTGAGGGCTGTTGTTATTCCACCTGAGGGAAACCTTTTGTGCCTGAGGGATTGACTTCTGTGCCTGAGGGCGACACTTCCTACGCCTGAGGGCAATTTTTTCTTACGCCTGAGGGCAATATGTGTGGGTTGGATTCTGTATGGCCTGAGGGCAAGCCTGAGGGCATGGTTACTATTTTAGCCTGAGGTCACGGTTATGGTTGGCCTGGGGTCTTGGTGCTGTTGAGCTCAAGAATGTTACTAAATTAAATAAATTAAAAGAATAATAAAATGAAAATTTAATTGTTAAGTTAGTTACTTTTTAGTACTGCTTACTTTATTGCATTTTATTACTGCACACTATCGTTGCATGCTTACACGCAGTTGGGCATGGGCCTTTGGGTGGTGCCTACTAAGATATATTTCTCACACCCTGTTTGGGTCACGTTTTTCAGCCCAAACTGATTACATTTCTGCAGGTGTAGATAGGGGCAAGAGTCCCTATACAGGTACTTGACTGTTGCTGAGGAGTAGGAGGGCATGGGACCAAGCCTAGGCTCGCGATGCCGCTACCAGCTGTTTTGCTTTGTATTGTTGTACTCTGCTTCTGGTTGTATCGTATTGATGGATAACATGTTATGGCTGTTTTCTTAGAACTTGAGACATATAGCATCATCATTTATATATTTTTGGTTATATCCACTGTTGTGGTGTATTTCAGTTGTGTATGGTTTACTGCTTCTGCTGTTTGTTGTATGTTTTATTTAAATCCCATTGCGCTACATTTTGATATAATGAGGGCATAGTTTCCCCACTTTCAGACCTGGGCCCTCGCTGCTAGTCGGCAGCCTCTGACGTTTGGGAAATGTGCTTGAGGTCATGTGGCGAACCGGGTTCGGGGCACCCATAGCATGGCACCCGGGTCCGGGACGTTACAACCCTCATATTTTAATTATCCTCATATCAAAATGATTTCTTATTTTTACATTTTTACATTTTTTTCAATTTTTTCATTTTAAAATATTAAATTTGTTTTTACATTATGGATTTTTTTATTATCTTCCACTAAGTGGAGTTGATGCTAAAAAATTTTATAAACACTTTTTATGGGAGAAGAGGTAAAATTTTGGGTATTTAATTTCATTAGTGGGAGTATAATTTTACACTCCAATATTTAATAATTTATTTTACTTTCATAATATATTTGATAGTGTGTTTTGTACACAACACCAATATTAAATGAACAGTGATATGTAACATAAATATTATTATTTAATTATAATTATTATGGCCTTTTATTTGGTTAAAAAGGTCTGAATATGAATAATCATGTAAAGAAATATATATAGATTTTTTTTCATCAGAAAAATAATTCATTGATTATTAATTAATTCAAAAATAATGTAAAAACAATTTGAATTTAAAAGAGATATTTTTTATACTCTTGTTTTCATGTAGGTAAGGTATTTTTCTCTTTCTATATTAAATTTATCTCCATCGAAAAATTACTTACATTAAATGAGTAGATTATATATATAATTGAATGAATCATAATTCATATTATTATGTTTTTTTTAATTTAATGAGAAAAAATTCATTTCATTTCTGAAAAATAAATATTCATCGAATTTTATTTTTTTGATTTTTTTGTGAAACTATTTACATTATTTTCTTTCAATTTTAGAAATATAATTATAATAAAATGGAAATAAATTTTTAATTAATATTTTAAAATATTGATTAATAATAATTATATATATTTTTAAAAGAATATTTATATTTGACTGAATAGTGAAAATGTCGAATTTTGCAAATAGTGGGTTCATTTCTTTAAATCATGTAATTTAAAAATCCATAACATTTTGGTTTTAGTTTTAATATAATAAATGATGATTTTAATTAAAAAATATTCTAATTAATTTTAATTGAATAAAAATATATCTTTTTGGTATCTGTTCATTTTAATACATAAAAACACAATATTCTAAAAAACTGTTTTCATTTCATTATGCACAAATATATTTAAAGTAATTTTGGGAATATCTACAATTTTAATATTGAAAAACTAATACAATATTTAGAATTAATAATTTCATATTTTTTAATTATTCCTAATTCCTTTTGTTTCCTTATGAATATTAACCAGATTAATGATTTTTAACAATAGAAAAGACTAAATTAGGTTAATTATGGTAAAAGCTTTCTGATATGGGTGAAAATATTTATATTAATTCTATTTGGATAATGGTATATTGAAACTATTCACATTAGCTTGAAAATAATATATTTTTGGATCCAATTTCACTAGAATTATTTTTTATAATTTTCTATATTTTATAAAAATTAAAAGTGCACCACTCTAGTAACTTATAATTGGGAACATAATCTCCCCCCTTCCTTTTACCTTTTAAGAGCTCTAGTTCAACCAATCACACCACAAATCTCTTCCCAAAATCCCTCCACATGTTCTATAGGTCCTTATATTTTTTGAAATATAGATAACTATGTATTTAAGGCGTAATCCAAATATACCTATGAGAGGAAAAAGAGTTAGATAACAGACTAAGATAATCATGGATTAAGGTAATAGATTTTTTATATCTATTTCATTCAATTGTGAATTATAAATATTTTACCACATGTGTCTTATTTTTTTGTTTTCGTACAACATTATAGATATATTTTATCATTCATTTACAAAAACTATATTGGGTTAAAAATACATTTCATGTTTTCTTATCCAATTACCTTTTCGTTAAATAGTTATGAAAATAATAATATATTTCACTTTAAAATCATTTTCTAAACTATTACATTAAAATCACCCCACCCCCACATCAATTTTAATCATAATTTTCCAATAATATACTTATTTAAAAACAAAAACAAATTATGATGAATATTTTATAATTTTTATAATTTTTTTAATTGATTTAAAGGGAATCATTTATATTTTTACCTAGTGGCTAATTTTAGTGTTTTATTACCAATGTAAAAAACATTTTTTTATTATATAATACATGACCACCTTTTCCCACTATCATAGTTTTTATAAATTATGATCCATCCCTTATATGTTTCCATAGTTATTATAAAGAAAATATTTCTCTCTATATTCTATGAATTTTTTGTTTAAAAAATTTTTTTCTATCAGAAATTAAAAATTAATCTCATATTTATAGGGTAACCGAATGTGTCATTGGTTTGTTTGTTGGATAAAAATTAAAAGAATATTTATGTTTAATGTGAAAAAATTATTTTTTTTATTCATGATATAGTTATTATAAATTTCATATGAATGATAGGTGAGACTGATATAGCTCTACTGATGGTTGATCATGATATAGTTATCCAAAACATTGGGTAATGTAGTAGGGTTTACTAGAGATAGCTTACTAATTAGTGATATGAGAAATATAGAGTTGGATTATAGCATTTTAGGGGTTCATGTAAGGGTTGATATTAGGATTTCATCCCAAGGAACCTATAAGAAATGATTTTAGTTATTTCTAAAGGAAATATTTTTATTTTAAAATGTAGGAAATTGATATTATATTTTCAAGGAATGTTTGTCAATTTTTTAAATTAAAGGTGAAATTTTTTTTTTCAAGGAACAAAATTCATATGTTTACATGTTTTCCAAGAAACCCTTATTATTATAATTTTCCCGTTAAGATATTTTATGAAATTTTATATAAAATATATTATGAAATTATATTATATAAATGGAAATATAAAAGTTTATTTTATTTCAATTAATTATTGTGAAAACGGAAAACCTCCTTTAGGATTTTATAGGTTTTCCAATTCACTAATGAGTTTATTTTCTGTTATAACTTCATTATTATTATTTTCTCATCCAATGATTTTAAATATTTTCATGGAAAAAGGATCAGTAGTAACTATAACACAGTCTATATTTAAACAGTAATTATTTATCATTGATGAATAAAATATTCTTCAAATTAAATATGTGTATAATTTTATGATTTTTATTTTTTTGTGAAAAAAATTGATACTTGGTGGATGATTCCACTTGTATTATAAGTGTTTGGATCAAATTTTTTTCCTCTAATTATCTAAATATTTACAACTAAAATATCTTATAAATATAATAAAGTGTATCCATTATTATAAATAATTTAATTATGGGATGATTATGATATTGTGTATTGTTAAAATCCATTATTAAATGATAATAAATCCTAACCCCCCCCCCAAATGACCCTATGCTAATTCTAAATTATCCAATGAGAGAAATGTGGGTTAAATTGTAACACTCCAAACCTATAATCATAGATAAAATGTATTATACTATTAAATTGGAATATATATAAGAATCAAATCCCAAAGGACCAATAATTTTATAATTTTAGTAATCCATATTACCAACATGATCCTGACATTATATTTTAAAACATAAAACACAACATCAAAAATCCTTTTAGAACTATATTGTTTTCCCATATTAACCCTGCATGTCGGTCATAATACAAATATTGGCATCCTCAGATGAATAAAATTTAAAAAACGGGTGAGTTCATATTCTTAGTAAGGGTAAGATTACAACATAAGATATTATGAATAATAATAATACACATTAAGGTATAGTTTATAAGTAAAACACAATCCAATCAAAAATAAACATCATCATAATATCCAAATAATAAATAATATTATATAAAACAATCACATGATCATAAAAAAATAACAATTGATATCTTAATAGTTTAATAATTAAATTTAATATCAATAACCAATATCAATAACTATTATAATAATGATTTAATTCATAATTATGTACATCATAAAAATTCCATCAAGCCTTTGGACATGTCACTATACATAAATGGGTAAGAAATAATCCACCACCAAAACTAGTTTGTCTTATATTTCCCACTGATGAATTTAGGGGCTGTAGAGGGCCCCTAAAATCACTTACTATGTGCAATTCATTCCTCGAATGAAATGGGTAAAACATAAAAGTCGTGAATATTTTTATTGAGAAAGTAGGATACAAAATTTGAATGCTTGAACCATAAAACATGAATGGTATCAAAATAGCACATAAACATTTAAAATAATCAAAATAAAACATTCATCAAAATATGGTAGAAGGTATCATAAGATATCAACCATACACAACCATAATATCCCATATGGGATATTAACATAGATGAAAATAATCTAATAAAATTATTAATTTTGTTGATAAAAATACCACCTTTTAAATTTGAATTTGTTTACAAGACACACAATTATAAAAGAAAACATTTACATTGAAAATTAACTTATAATATAGTATGATAATCTTCAAATTGTTGAGAAATCATGATGGAATAAAAATCCACACACACCGAATAAATTAAAAAACCATCCCCTTCATCAAAAAAGTCATAATGTACCTCATTCAGAAAATAAAAAAAATATTATGTTAAGACTATTTATAAAAAGTCACGCATGGGTAAAATTTTCGTTAATCCTTTATATAATAATTTCCAAAATATCTTTTATTTTTTTTTAAATCATTGGCATGGATGATAAATATTATCTCGTATAAATGCATTTCTAATCAATCATGAATAAAAATGAGATTGTGAAATTTACCCATAACACTTTATAATAAGTAGAATCATATTCGCCATGAAATAAATAATCTTATATAGATTATAAAATACCAAAATATTCATTATATTATTTATATAATTAATTCATGGGCATAATATATTCCACAAAAAATAATCAAGTGGTGAATATGACATGTATCTCATGGAAATAAAATGTGAGATGAATTCCCCTTACAATATACTTAATATAGTAGAACATTATTTAACCTACCATATAATGATTTTAAACAAGTTATTAACTTATATAAGACCCATATTCATATTTCATATATCGTATATTAACTTAATATATTATTTTATCACTCGTTAGTTTCTAATATTTATTTTTTACCATTGTTAGGGGTTTTGATTGCTTCATTTTTTATGATTGTCTTGTCTTATAAGTCATATTTATTATTAATAGGATATATTTTATTATTATAAAGAATTATATTATGTTCATAAATATTATATTCACTCATCATATATTTTTTTATCATCAATGTTAAATGGTTAACATAGAGAATTAATCTTATCACACCGTGGAGAAGGTTGATCGTACATACACACAAGCGATGGTATCATTCCATTAATGGTAATGTTGTAAGGAATTTGATGGTATATTAATTATAAAGAATCAATATCATGTAATTTTTATTAATTATTCTTTTATATTCATCATTATACCGATCCAAATAAATTTTTTATGGAAAACAAACTACACCACCATGTGGAGATGATAATTCATATGTATGAACACGTTGTGATAATATTTTTCATATGATGGATAAAAGGAGGAATATTGTTGTAAAATAATAATAACAACATATTATCATAAAAATTAAAATGTATTTATTAATTTGTTCTATAAACAACATAGGAATGGTATTTACAAAAATAAATTAACATAAATGAATTTGTAAAATAATTACCTCTTCTTCAGAGGACATACTTTGGTTCTCCTCTTTGGGACACTAGATTTGGTCATTATAGAAGACCAAGACCTGAAGAAGATAAATAAGAATGTTAGTAGTATAAATTGATTGGTTTTGGTTAAAATATAAGGCTCAATGTGGTGTGGTTATGTGATGGAGGAGGTTCTTGTTTAAAAGACATTGGAGGGGCACTCTTGGAATCTGTTAAAATATTAAATTAACATAAATTTATTTTTTAATTAAAATAGATCCAAAGTGAGTTATTTATCATATATAATGTGTGTGGGTCTAGATACTCTCAAACAACTATTTTTAGACATAGTTTTCTCCAATACTATTCATATAATTTGGATTTAACCCTTAGTTAAAACATATAACTCTTACCATGACAACATTGTTTTTTACACTTTAGGGTCAATATAGTTACTATAAATTTCAAAAATAACACTAAATAGGTAGTTGGTGAAATATTTAACCTTATTCCAGTTAGTCGGACGAGTTTTTAATTTTTTTTAATTTTTTATCATTTAATGTAATATTTTTTATTTTAAAGTACTATTTATGTCAACTTTGATAGGATTAATTTTTTAAAATATAATAAAAATACTATAACTTATAAAAAAATTATATATCTCTAAAATTTATAAATTATAAATGATATTATTGTATATCATTTATTTCTTTAACTACTTGATTTACCCATAGCCAAAGTAAATAAAATTTACTAGTGTTACTGTTTATAATATCCATAAAATACATTAATCCTATTAGAATATAAATATCATAAAAATTACTATAGTGAAATTACTTTTTAAAACCTTAAAATCACATAATTGGCTAATTTATGTTTAACATAATTTCTTTAGATGTGGAAAGAGAGCAGGTAAAAGGAAGTGTTCAAAAGCTCAATCAGTTTTTATATATAATTTATATATAAAAATGATTCCAGTTGACAAAATTCAATTAATATATTTATTATTTATATATTGTGATTTTTAAAAAAATTTAAATTATAATAATTATTTAAATAAAGTCATTTTTTAACTATAATGTATCATTTTTCATTATTCATCAAAATTTGAAACTTCTGAGAAAAATATGAAAAATTCACAAATATATAATTTTGATATTAAAAATTCAAAACAGAAGTCTATTTTCTATAAAAAAAATTATAATTTCCAAAATTTAGTTTTAAAATTGATTCTCCAATAAAATGTGGTGAAATTCCCTTAAAAATATCATTTTTTGATAAATCAGATTTTTTTCTGCTAAAATTTATAGGAAACACATAATATAAATGGAATATACATATGTTTCATAACCTAGTTAATAGTATTGATAACTGAAATTTATACAGAAAGGTTAATAGTTCATGGTTCACTTGAAAACAATGTTGTATGCAACACAAGCTATTGAATTTATTTAAGAAGAAAACGTAATATCAAAATTAATGGTGTTACATTCTTCACTCCTTAAAAAAATTCACCTTAGATATTTGAAATTTCACTTTAGATGTCAAATTTTGGTACCTCAAAATTTCTTTTTCGGGAAACCTGCATCTAAAATAGTGTAATGAGACATCTACTATAAAAAAATTGTAAGTATAAAGGTCATTAGAGATAAAAAGTACTAGGAATCCATGTAATAAAACATATACATGGAAGAGAAATATGACTATTATGTTCTAATAGTGAGTTACATAGAACATGGTTAGGGGAAAATCAATAATCATAGAGATATAAATCTGCGATGATTTAAGGGACAATTTGATTCATCCAACAAAATGGTTTTTGGATAACATTTTTTATTTCAATATATTTTCCCTAGAGTTGATGAATTACTTTACTTCATCGACTATGAACATAAGAAAACATACTTAGATGATAATTATAGTTTCATACGTTAATCAATTCCCACCACAACATAAAATTATTATGAAAATTATGTGTATTTAATTAGAATGTTTCATTCATGATGATTTTGAATCAAAAACTACATATTAAAAAATCCAAAAAAATATAATTATATATTCCTACCAATATTATACATTTGAAAACCAAATTTATTAGGATATAATAGGTTATTTCCCCAAATAAAATCTAAAAAATTCAATAGTATACCCCCAATGTTCAACATAGTTATTTAAAAAAAATTTCCTTAAATATATATTTTAGACTAATATTGAAACTATAAAAATAATAAAATTAACTTTATAGTATTCAAAATAATTTCAATCACACTTAATTTAATTTAACAAAAATTTAATATTCTAAATCTCAAAATCTAAAATAATTTTAAATCATTT
The DNA here is from genome assembly GCA_963277665.1 of Viscum album. Classification (NCBI taxonomy): domain Eukaryota; kingdom Viridiplantae; phylum Streptophyta; class Magnoliopsida; order Santalales; family Viscaceae; genus Viscum; species Viscum album. The sequence goes on along the minus strand of OY728137.1, from coordinate 1,653,086,505 downwards.
TCGTAATTAAATTGAATCCCTACAATTTCACTATAATGAAATATTTTACTCTATAATACAATTAATTTTGTTTACCTTAATCGTGTAGGATTCCCAAAATTGAGAACTTCTTCCAAAATAACATTTATTACTACCAAATCTTTTTCCAATCCCAATGTTATTTATTTTAAAAAAAATACTTACCATCAAAATATCCATTATCAATTAGATATTTTAAAAAATAAAAAATTGACATTCCATCCAGTACATCATGTAGGCTAGTGGTAGGCATTGTACCCTTATCACTCTTCAGTTATGGGTTCAAACCCTGATGTCCTTTCTGAACGTGACCATTTTTCACTCAAATTTCGATTTATCCTTTTTCTAAAAATATATTAATATAACTCCAAAAATTAATATGATGGACATATACAATAAGACCAGAGCCAATTCCAAAAATAGTTTGTCTCATGAGACCACAAGATGTATCAATGGGTTGTAACAGACCATACCCATTACTTGTTATATAAATTTCATTATTTATATGAAAATAGAGAATAAAAACATCAGGAACATTCATTTTGAGAAACTAGAAAATGAATGGTGAATACGTCACCCATAAACCATGAATGGTATCAAATTTGAACACCCACAGTCAATATGATCATAAATAATATAATAAAATATTATAAAAGTTATATAATAGATAATTCTTATTTAACTATAAGATCTAAAAAATGTTTTTTAAATACATGAACATAATTTAAGATAACCATTAAGAATTTCATGAGAGAAAGATCCCTTTTTTCCTTTTAAATCACTTAAATGCCATGAAATTTAAAAGAAAACACTTTCTTTGAGAATAAAATTATAAAATGCTAATTTAATATTCAAAACATTGATGTTTCATGAAAATGATAAAATATTCCCATGCCTCATAAGTTAAAAAATCATTCATACTATAGAAAAAGTCATAAAGTTAATCATTTGGAAAATGGAAAAATATTCCTTTTATATTGTTATATAGAAAGTCAAAAATGGTTAAAAAAGGCATTAATCCTTTTTAGGATAATTATAAAACTATTTTGTAATGAAGTATTAGGAAACATATATATGTATGATAATATTCCCTTGTAGATACATAAATATAGATAATCTCTAATAAAAATTGGATCATGAAATTAGCCATTACCAATTTATAATAAGTAGAACTATATTACACATGAAAGAATAAAAAGTATATTGATATTAAAATAAAATAATATTCAGAATAATTTTCATAAAAAAAATTCATGGGTAGAATATACAACAAATAAAAGAAACAAGTGCTAAATTTCAAAAATATCTCATTAAAATAAAATGTGAGATTAATTTGCCTTACGTAAAACTTCCTCTAGTAACATGTGATTTAACATCCATTATAACGGTTTTAAGGATGATATTAACTTATATCATAACTTTATTCATATTTATGATAATATATTTGATATTATAATATTATATTATCTCTATTTTGTAAATTATATTGTGTTATTACTCCTATTATATGCGTCAATTACTTCATTTTCATATGTTTTTGTGTCATGTAAGTATAGTTCAATTTGTATAGGATATATTTTCTTTAAATAGGTAATGATATTTAATTTTAGTATTATATTAACTCATATTATATATTTTTTTCATCATTCATGGATGGTTCACTTGGAGATTTAATCTCATAACCTCATGTAGAATGTAGGACATATATTTACTTGAATGACGATATCACAACCTTAATGGAAAACTGGTAAAAATTTGAATTTTATATTAATTATACAGAATCAATTTCATGAAATATTTATTATTTTTTCCATTATATGTATCATTATACAAATCCATATAATGTGGTGATGAAAAAACTACACCACCATGTGGAGATTGTAAGTCGTATGTACACGCACAAGGTGATGTTGTTTTTTGAATGATTAATAAAATGTGAAATATGGTTGTCCAATAATATTAATATCTAAGAATAATATCTCAAATAAATATTTTTTTAAAATATAGAAATATTATCTTTAAAATTAATATTTAGTATTGAATTTACCTTATGTGTAACCATGTATTAAAAATTTAAAACCGATCAAAAAACTTGAGTTTGATATTCTAAACATATCTTCAAATATAATATTATAAATTTCAAATTATTATCTAAATGTGCTAAAAAGGTTATAATTTCAGCCTAAGGTTTCTTTTTGTCAAAACACATTTATCCAGTGATATTAGAACAATTGTTAGGGTAATTTTATAATTTTATAATATTATTTTTACATTTAATTACCTTATTTATCTTTAAATGTTAAAATTTATTTTTTAAAAGATACTATTCAGAATATTAAAAAATTATATTGATCCTATTAGGATAGAAATATGTTACTGATTAATACTGTTTATACCTATTTCTTCCAAATTTAATTCACATGAGTTGATAAATTATGATTATCAAAAATCCCATAGACGTGGTGAGAAGACGTGTAAAAGGAAATGTACCAATGTTCAATATTTTTTTATATAATTTGAATATAAAAATTATGGCAATAAACAATATTAGATAAATATATTTATTATTTTTGTGATTTTACTTTAAATTTATATTTAACATATAATAAATTTTTAAATGATAAGTTAGTTGTTAACTATAATGCATTATTTCCAAATATTCATTAAAAAATGGAACATCTCAAAAAATATCATAAATTCACCGTAAGACTATTTTGATATTAAAAATTCAATAATTATGCCAATTTGGAAAAAAAATATCTATAAAATTTCAAAAAAAAAATTAAAATAGGGACACCATTAAAAGGTGGTAAATTTACCGTAAAAATATGGTTTTTACATGTAAAATAGGATTTGATCTTATATAACTTCCTAATAATCATGTTAGATAAATCAAATATACATAAGTTTAATACTATTGTTAATACTATTCATTGCCTATATTTAAACATTTTGGTTAAGAGATTATATTTCACTCAAACTCAATGTTGCATACAATGCAACAAAATTAAATTATTTAAATGGAAATTGTTCTGTGAAATCTTAGGGTGTTATATAATGTCGGTTTTGGGTGATATTTAATGTAAAAATTCATATCCTTGGGTAATAAGATTCATTATATTTCTTATTTCAATAAAACCATATAACTAGTTTAGAATTCTTGTTTTTATATAAATAAAAAATTAATTATTTTATAAAATCTTCAAATAACAATGCATTATCCACTAATAAGATATTTTCAAAATGTATGATTTAGATGAATTGTTTCTCTAATCATTCACTTAATTGTAATTATTTCTAAAAACATCACCTATATCTTTTAAATAGCCTATATTTATACTAAATATGTACCATAATGATTACTCACCATTTTGGACCTATAGTAAACACAAAAATCAATTGTTAGATATTACATCTCAATATTTTAAATTTTCAAATTTAATTGATATAAAACACCCTTAAAAATCCATAATAGTATGGAATTAATTTATACCTCTCCACTCATATAAACATATATGTGTGTGGTTTCATATATGTATATTTGTAAATGATATTTTAGTCTTAATATATTTGTTTGTGTGTCTGTGTATCTGTGTCTTGGTATATTATATATATATATATACACATATAAATATTATATAAAATTGTGTATCTGTGTAAATTTATTTTCTTATACTTATGTTTATATATTGAAATGAAAATTATGTTTGAGAGTGTGTGTGCATGTATAAAATATGAAAAAATATGGTATGCAATAGATTCAAGAAAAATATGAACGTTTTTTACCCGATTAGTTCCAATGCATAACATCCAGTATGTAAATAAAAAATTCATCATCATTGATCACATGAAATTAAACAAAGATTTTGGTAAGAATTAAAGAAAATATAAATTATTCCTTGTTGGAATGAAATTATCACTACACAATATGATTGTCTATATATTTTAGTTATATTTTTCAAATATGGGGTCCCATTAGATCATCCACCCATGAACTATAACCAAAAGAATTATATTTTATTATCATAACGTGCTATCATTAAAGTGTAAATTGCTTCACATCCTATATTCCATAATGGGAAGAATACTTGATTTGTTTGTTCAATGAAATTGATGGAATCATATTCTTCCTCTTAGTTTCTCTTGGTAAAATTTGAGAGATAGAGGTTGAGGAATCCAAATTAAATAAAATTGGTCGGGTTAACATTTGTGGATAAAAAACTATCTTAAAAATATATGTTTATCTCTAAAAAATAACACATTATTTACTAGACAATTATATTCTTATTTTTTAACATTTCATCAAATATATGACTATTTAATCCTATCATAACACCATCAGTATTTTACCAATCACGTATATAACTCAAACATGTTACGTGATCAACTAAAAATCATTAACATGGCTTGTTAGATGCTGTATTTATTTAATGAATGTTGAACACTCGACATTTATTAAAACAATAATATTATTATCAGACTTAATGATATATTAAAATAACATAAAAATACCATCCTTAATAAATAAATTATTTAATATTATAATAGTATAAAATATATAATTCAATTTAATTAATTAATTCACATTTTACCATTCAAATTTAGAAGTTCAATTTCCCATTCAAATGGGTCCCCTTCACCCAAAACTCCAATAAATCTGAAATATTGAAACTTGTACATAAATTTATTTTGTGACCCTATGAAACCATATCTCTATTAGAGTGAGTCATAAACATATGCCAAGATATATATATGGAAACATATCATTTTTCCTAAATCGATAAGGATAATTCAATGCTATGATATACTCTTTCGAACACATACTATGAAACACAATCTCTTTTTCTCATGATTTCTTATGTAGATGGATGTTTACTATGTATCAATGTAGTTATATATCTTATTTATATTTATTTTATATACTAGATTGATTTTCTTAAAATCTTCCTTGGACATTAATTTAGTCAAGGAAAAGATATCCTACTAAAGTTGGTAATGATATCTTCATCATCATTCGGAAATAAGAAATACTACATTGATCATTCAATCAATTCTGACCCCAATTTGATTCACCTAAAACATTCAACATTGACACAAACATATAAAATTATTGTTTTTATCATAAATCAAAATAAATGATAAAATTATACAAATTTATAATTATTTCATTTCAGGATAAAAGTAAACAAGATCAAGGATAGGAATATCCAGTGACACATGAAACATGTTATGATCCTATTGGTAGGTTAATCATTATGATATCCTCAAGTCTAGATAACCAAGTGAATACTTCATGAGAAGATGCCTCAATTCTGATGAGACCCCATCATTTTTTTCCATGACATTTGTGTCCATTTATTCTAATTTGACTAGACCAAAGGATATATGTTTAACATTTCTATCACAATATCACATGTTTCTCACTATAGCTAGAAATTGGAATAAAATTTTGGTACAACAAATTATCTGAGGATATTATCATCTAAATAGTGTAAAAAAAATTTAATACTATTATGGAAAGAATAATGCATGAATAACTCTATAAATACATTTCATAGTTAAAGAAATTTACTTTTCAGGTTCGGTCTTGGGGACCCACTCTCAGAAAAACAACTAAAATGACCACCACAAAAAATTATCATATAGATTTTTTATAAAAAAATTTGTGTCATAAAATTTTATTTAATGTCATATTAATAATATAAACTATGGTAACTATTTTCAAAAACCATCATTTGAGGCCCATGTCCTGACTTCCCAATGCCTGCCTCTCAAAGTCCAAGGTCTAGAGACTAGTGTTGAAGGCATTATCTAACACGTGGGATAAATTTTCGGAGTACCTGTACACACATACACTCACAACCCTATCCCACAATGATGAAATGGAAAACATGCATGCAACTAAGATAACTACTGAGAGTACAGGTACATTCTATAATTAAAATAGGCCAGAATACAAACCCAACAATACAAAAGCTGAAAACAAGAGAGTACAATATATCTGATAATTTGTATGTAGAAAACCCTACCAAAAGGGAAGGTGAAGATTAGCTACTGGGAGCCTAAGGAGTACACCTAGCCTATCTGATCCACTGGGCACCACCTAGTCTTAGACCACCAAGGTATCTTTCAAAACATTGGTCGTCTGCACAAGACACGACACGTGTGGGTGAAGCCCGTGTAGGGGTGAGTAATAAAATACTATTTAGGTACTTCAAACCAAAAATAAATGACCACATATAATAGTACACACGATGTAATGGATAACTCACACAAGTATAACATAACATTTAGAATGAAGGATTATGATTCGTAAAGTTGAACATCTTGTATTGTTGAAGGACTCACCCTGATGAGTCACTAAGGTCTGCCGGGCCACTAAGGTATACTCATCCACTAGGCCACTTAGTTCCATTCATCACTGAGGTCTACTGGTCCACTGAGATCAACTATTCTGTCGAGCAATTGAGGTCTGGTTATCTTCCATGCTACTGAGGTCCCCTCCGTTCATCTGTCGGGCCTCTGAGGTTCTCTCATCTATCAGTCCACTAAGGCATGCTTGTCTACCGAGCCATAGAGGTTCTCTCATCTTCTGGGCCATTGAGGTCTTCTCTTCACTTCCTTCTCATCACATCTAGTTGCTTTATTTATACTCATAGCGTGCTTGATTTTTTCTAAATATACTCCTCATGACATTGACTATATCTCATCCTCCATGTAAACTCACTTGGAGTTCAGGAAAAGGAACTTATCATTGTAGGTGTACCAACTCTACAAATGGTTCATCAATCAAGAAAATGGCATGGATGTTATTCTCATTTTTGTGAAAAAGGGGATAGAGGGGTCTGGTTCTTATACAAACCGATCGGGCCGACCCGACCCGACCCAGGGTCCTCCGACCCACTTCGGGTCTGACCCAACCTAGATGGGGTATGTTTCCGGCCCACATTCTCCATCCTGGCCCTCTATGAGTAGGCATGGTCACCATGCCTGAATGTGGTGGCGGTCACCGCATCTGATGTCATTCAACACGGTGGGTTCCACCACATGACTGACATATGGGTCGCTAAGTGGTCTTGCTACCATGGTCCCATTGGACCACGACCCTCCAGCCGTCTGATGTGTCTTAATGCCGCGTCCACCGAAGACACCCCCACTGGTTATTTTTTGTAGCCCTTTTCTATTCCTTCGCGGCTGATTCCACAAGGAATTCCACATCCATGGCGCGCCGCCAATGCAGGCCCCCTCCCATAGTCAGCAGCCACCAACAATTTCTTCTTCCGGCCAATGTACTTGCTCCAGTGGTTTGTTCTTCGATTCGCATGAACCTTAGAGATATTATGGTCTTATCCCCCACTGTTATGTGTTATGAAAATTATCACCATCGATCCGAGGGACTATTCATGATGAACAAAATAATTCCCCCAAAGGATGGATCAGGTCCTTTGTGTCTTCTTGATCCCTCCTCATTATAATTTAAAACTAGGTGGATAGAGTTTTAAGACTCTATCTTGGATAACTCAAATTAAAACCCCAAAATTAGAAATCGATTCACATAATTTATTGATATGGGGGTCACCTAATATTTTTTTGACCTGCGTTTGTCGCTCAAATCAATGAAGGGGGACAAATAATTTCACTTTGAATCAAACCCCTATGTCGGGTTGGATCGTTCATAGGTAAATATTGAACCATTTTCTTTCATCATTCTATAATCCACAACCTGTCATTATTTTTGGTTGTCCTTCAATGGATGGATGAATTGAGAGATAATGGTGCTCATTATCACGTGAAATTCATTGATCATTTCTCACCAACACTAAATCTCTTAGTTCATAGAAATACTAGATAGTTTCCAAGATCCCTTATTCTTTTTTTCTTATTAAATAAAGAAAAGGTGTTTTATCATTTCTGTTACACTGTTTCTTTTATGAAAAAATGTTTATGTTATGATTAGGTTTCAACATCGTAACATTTCAACGAAATTCCAAATTAAAGTAAAATAGAATAATACTTTATTTTATTTTTCCTTAGTAAAATTATATTTTTTTTACAATGTATGAAAAAACAAATTTTTCCCCTACCCACGCCTCTCATGGTTAATTCATCCCTTAATTAATTTAATCATTCTGGATGCAACAGTTTCCTTTGGTTTTTAATCTGGGAAACCGTTCAGAAGTTTCCAGAACTGATCATGTGCACTAATTTAAATAAACATTGAAAAATAAAAACACTTATTCTAGAATAACTGGCCATCTAGAATTAAGTATCGTCTTAAGGGATGGTCTTGTAATAATCCCATATAATTAAAAAAATGACATGGTATTTCCAAGACATTACATTACACCCACCTTTATGGATTTACGAACCTGTAATCCAAAACAAGGATAAACAAACAAATGGGGTTATGAGCTCGGATATGAACCCCCCCCCCCCCCCCTCTCACGTGATATTATCGATATTGTTTTTTTGACACTAAATATGCACAAGAATGAGTTGACTGTCCATAAAGGACACACTCCTATTGATCCTCAATATCTATAGAGAACTCCATAAAGTCTCCCCATCATTAATATCCAACTCACCCTAGCCAATGAAATGCGATGGAACATGCACGTAAAACCTCATCTATTATATTTGGAAGACATTATGCACCTGGTGCATCTGTGGTGGGAGAGATAGGTGTTATTCCACCTAACCAACTCTGATCAAAATCTATAAAGGCTTGATGAATCTCTAAGGAAAAATTCCACCTAGTCCAAATCTCTACAATCCTCGTCTTGGTGATACCTAATAGAACACATTATATACATCCTCTAACCCTAATGGCATCAATATCCTTTTATAATAATATTTATTCCTTCTCTGTAAAGTCCTTACCCTCTCCCTGATGACTTGAACTTTCTAAGTGGTAGCCCATACCATCTCTGGACCCATGAGTGCTGACTCTCCTTGGTATGTCCTATATAACAATGACTTGAATGGTCACCCATACATCACCTAGAATGGTACCATACCAATGGTGGTTTGATATCTATTTTTTTACACAAACATCACTAATGGTAGCTGATCCTCCAAACTAGGCCTGAAGCCCCAGATATGAGCACAAAGCATGTCCTCTAAAACCGAGATAGTCCCCTATGTCTAATGATCAATATGGGGTTGGAAATCCATGATCAAGCGTATCTGAGTCCCAAATTACTCCTAAAAACCCATCCTCAACTATTATTTAAAGAATTAGGCTCGATCGGAAAATATTTTTGATGGGACTCCAGGGAGTCGTACTATCTCCTATATGTCGATTCATCCAAAGATCTCTATTAAACATTACTACCAAATGGGTTGGAAGTGGGCCTACTAGGAGAGTCTATCAAGAGCCACCCAGATGGTACCATGACCCCTGGATTTGAAGGGTAAACCTGTTACATAGTCTATCGATATATAATAACACTTTCATTAGCACCTAAAGTGGTTGAATCAAGCCTACTAAAACATGATGCTCTTTCTTCACTTCTTGACAAGTGAGGTACCATGAAATGAACTCTGCTAATGCATTCTTAATCTCGGACCACCAGTACTGATGTCGGAGGTCATGGTACATCTCTTCCACTCTTGGATGTACCACCAAAGGGTAGGTGTGTAACTCCCTTAAAACATCCTCATGTGATTCCACCAGCACAATGGTGCACCCACTCAAATAAATGGTGGGTTCCTTAACAATATAATCTCCATTAGGATCATATCTAAAGGATAACGGATCCTATCGGGCCTCACCATCAACATACACAATCCGTTCCTCCCTAAATCGTTGTACGAGTGGGGGAGTGACAACCATCTACTGAATATGAGTTGATATGTCACCATCCACGAAGAATATATGCATCGGGACTAACTACTCTGATGCCTCACCTAGAAACTGCAAACTGAATCTCCTATTGAGCATGTCTGCCACCACATTCCCTTTCCTAGGAGTATTGACTATCTTGATGTCATAGTCTTGGAGAAACTCTATTGACTGCTACTGCATCATGTTCATCTACATCTGGGATAAGATATACTGTATACTTTTGTGGATGGAGTAGAATGTAAACTGCTAACCCATCAAGTAGTGTCATGAGATATTCATAGCATTGACCACTGATGCAATTCCTAGGTCATGGGCCCTGTAATTCTTCTATTTCTTCCAAAAATTTTGTGAACCATAGGTGATCCATGCTTACCCTTCCATTTGATACAACCTAGTACCGTACCCACTGCATCATAGAATACTAAATACCCAATGTTCTCCTCTAGTAGTCTCATGATGGGGGCACTCATCAGTCTCTACCATGGAATCTGAAAACTTTTTTGGTACTTCTCCATCCACACAACGGTATTTCCCTTATGTTTCAAATATGATAAGGCTTCATCGACCCTATATAATTCTAGAATTAACATCACATAGTATCCATCCAAACCCATGAATCTCTTCACCTCAGTCATGATCCTGGGTGGCTTTCAAGCATACACCACATCTATCATTTCTAGATCTATATGACTCCGACCTTCATAATTAGGTTTCCAAAAAAGTGTAAATTCCTAATCTATAACTGACAATTTGAGAGCATCCCAAAAAGTTTGTTCTCTTCGAGTGTGTCCAGGAGTTCTCGCAAGTGTGTCGTGTGCTCATCCATTGATGCTGAGTACACTAGGATGTAATCAATGAATACCAAAAATAACTGGTCAAGGTAAGATTGGATGATCTTTTTATTGAGTTCCATAATCACTACTGGGGCATTGTTCTTGCCAAAAGTCATCATTAATAACTCATAGTGACCATATGGACACCATATGGCTGTCTTGGGTACATCTTTATTCCATACACGAAGACTGGTTATAGCCCGATCTAAGGTCTATATTTGAGAACCATCTCTCTCCCATTATCTGATGGAAGAGGACATTAATTTTTGGATGTTGATACATTTTCTTCATGGACACTTGATTTAGGTGTTATATGTCCACACACAACCTCATAATCACATCTTACTTCTTGGAAAAAAATACAGGGGCTACCCATGATAAAGTATTTGGTCCCACAAATCCCTTATTCTAGAAATCCTTGAGTTGTACCCCAACTAATGAATCTCAGTGGAAGCCATCAGATATGGTAATATGGATGTCAATGTCATTCTGGGGTAAATATCGATGTAAAAGTCAACCTTCTTATGAGGGGATAATCCCAGAACAACGTTAGGAAAGATGTCATCATTCTCATCCACTACTACATGAAATTGAGTACCCTTATTTTCCACTACACTGAGGTCGAGGCTAACCAATTGTTGGATGATCGGCTACACCCTCCTCCATGAAAGTCCAGTTGGTGCTTTAAGAGCTCATTTTTCTCTGGTGAAGCAAAAACCTAGACCCATCATTGTGGAATCACTAAAATATATGCCTAAAATAGCCAATATGAACTTGAACTATGGATAACCAGTCCAAACCCAAGATGACCTCATATGGCCTCGACACTGATACTAGAAGATCCAACCGAATCTATCCTGTCCATGAGTAAGCTCACACTATTGGCACCAGTGTCAAATCATCATATCCCTTACCTTAGGATTCTCTAATCACAAGTTTTGAACCCATGGCTCCACTAGAATCTCTGAGCAGTAAACATGGATTGTGATAAGGAAAGATTGACTAATAATTGTGTCTATAATAACTATAACTAAGGAGGATAAGACCCAGAGCATACCTCTAATCATCTCTGAAAAACTGTGGTCATAGGTCTATGTTGAATGATAATAGAATCAACCCTATCCAATGGCTCTTGGAGCCCATGGTGGAATACCTAGGGGTGGTGGTGGTATCATTTCAAACCATCGTTCACCGCCAGCTTCCCTATCGTCTACTCTTCCATGTATTCTGCCCTGTAGGATGCACTTCTATAACTTATGCCTCTACCACAAAAGTCCCTCAATCATGGTCCGGTCTTCCGCATGGAGGGCTAGGAAATCACAAGCCATGTTCCCCTGCATGTTTCATGAGTAGAACACACTGCTCCTCTGATTCCAATTTTCCATGACCCGTCCTTCGGGCCCCAGGTCGTGACTACCCCAATCCCACCCCCCAAAGTTGATGGGTTGGAGACCAGTGCTGAAGCTATTATCCTTCAATTGGAGGCATTATCCACACACCTGTACACAGACACACTCACAACCGTATCCCACAATGCAGAAAACAAAAATATTCATACCAATAATACAACCACTATGTGTAGAGGTACACAATGTAAGTAAAATGGGCCGGAATACAAATTCAAAAAAAAGTTGCAAACAGGGGAGTAAAAAGTTATTTAATAATCCATCTATAGAAAAACCATCTTTATGTGTAGGTGAGGAGTATCTGCTGAAAGCTATTGGAGTATGCCTCACCTATCTGATCTCAAAAGAAGCTGCCTAGTCCTGAACCATAAAGGCCTCTGTCAAAATTTCAGTCGTTTCCACAAGACATGACATGTGCAGGTGAAGCCCGTGTGTGGATGAGTAACACAATACTCATTAGGGACCGCAATATACAAAAAAAATGACCACAAATAAAACTACACATGAAGTAATGGAAAACTCACCCAGGTATAACATAACCTATAGTATGAAAAATTATCCGTCAGGAAACTGAACATATTGTACTACTGAGGGACTCATCAACAATGAGTCACTGAGTTTTTCTAGACCACAGAGGTCTGATCATACACCATGCCATTGAGGTCCGTTAGTCACTCAGGACTACTGAGCAACTAAGGTCCGCTTGTCTATCGGGAAAAAAATGATTTCTCATATATTGGCCCACTAAAGTCCTATCCACTTGTCTTCTAGGCCACGGAGGTCTGCTGTTCTATCGGTCCATTGAGGTCTACTCATCTACTATGTCATTAATCTCTTCTCGTCTAACAGGCTACTGAGGTCTAATCATCATGTCCTTATCATCACAACCAACTACATGACTTCCTCTTTTTGCACACTTGATTAAGGGAGAATCGAATTCTCATGCCATCAGTCATATCTCAACCTCTATAGAAACTCGCAAACTGTATGCCAAAGGGACTGCCTCATCTCAAGGGTCCCAATTCTATAAATTAATTATCAATCAGATGTATAGTTTGGATTTTATGCCCATTTTAGTGAAAAGTGACCAGTGGGGTCTAGGTATGGTTCGACTCGGTTGAATTTACCCACATGACCCAGGTCAGAATCAACTCAGATCTGACTCAGTCTAGGTCTGAAACATCCCATACTGCCTGGGTCATAGGTCCGGCCCACTGGGACACATGTCTAACCACTTTTTCCAGCATCACCCGCTAAGAGCGGGCCAGATTTTTGTGCCCGGAAGCAGCAACGGTCTCCACATCCTCTCCCAGTAAACATGGCGGATTATCCATGTGACCGCACTAAGGGTCTCCACTGGACCCTTCTAACAGGTTCTAGATAAACTGGGTCCCTCTAAAAAAATGACGCATCTTAATGTCATGTCAGCTGATGACTCCATCCAGGGTATTGCCGACAGCCCTTGTTCACCTCCTCGCTGTTGATGCCACAAGGACTTCTATCATATCAGTGCTCTGATGGTTTATTCTGCAGGCCACCAGACTTGCTCTGTTCAACCATTCATTGATTAGTGAGCTCTTTCATGTTACTATAGTCATCTCTGTCACTAATAAATGTTTCAAGATGTATTCATAATGATCCAAGGGTCATGTCCTGATGAAAAAAAGAACACTCACAATAGAGGGATCCAAGCCCTGTTCATGTCGACTTGATCACTCCACATTATAATTTAAAAATAAGGTTGAAAAGGTTTTTAGAATCTATCAGGGATTGCTCCGATTCAAATCCCAAAATTAGAAACCCTCCATCATAAGCTATTAATCTTCGGATTACCTGTTCATGGGATAAACCATGTTCATTGTTGAAATCCATGAAATAGGAAAGGTAAATTCACTTAGAATTAATCCCCTAACTAGTGGCTGGATCATTCATTGGAGACGATTGAACTATTGTCATTCGTTATTCCCTGAACCACTGTCCACCGTTATGGATGGAAATCATTCCAAGGATGGAAGATCATATGGAAAATGATGCTCATCACCATGGGTGATTCATTCATCATCACTCACCAATGGAAAATATTTATGTTTAGATAAATGATGTATTTTTTTGATGATACCATATTCGATTAACCAATTAAATGTAGAAAATTTCTTTCTGTGGGTATGTTACATTGATCCATAGTGTCATTACATTGTTTAATTTATGAAATAATGTTTCTATTATGCTCAGGTTGCAACGTCATTATGATTTAAAGAAATTAAAAAATAAATTAATCTAAAATAATGGTTTATATTATTTTTCCTTATGAAAATTATTTTTTTCAATGTTATGAAAATGTCTGAAAAATAACTTTTTCCCTCGACCAGCACTGGTCAAGGTTAATTATTCCCTTAAATAATGTCTTCATTCCGAACGCAATGGCTTCATCTAATATTTAATCTTGTCACCATATTAGAAGTTTCCTAAATCTCTCAATTTCTCAATTTCAAATAAAATTTAAAAAAAATTAACCATTTATTTCGGCCTCCACAGGCCTTGGAATAATGTGTCTTCTAAATTATTGGTCACAAAATAATCCAATATAATTAAATAAATTACATGGAATTTCTGGGACATTAAAACTATTATTGATTTTATTTTTTAAATCATATGTGATGTCTCGTGATGTAGGATATCAACTTCTTGAATTAAAATATATTCTGATATATAATTATTAGACTAATACGGATTATCAAAGAATTTATTCTAAACATACGTGGGATGAATATAAGGATGATTTTAATGAGTTCTTGAGATTCTCAAAACCACCCATTTGAACAAAATTGGTTTATATTATTGTATCTCATAGAAAATTATTATATATAATTCACAAAACCACATAATTTAACTAGTAATTGATCAATTTTTTATATTTTTTTAAACATGGGGAAAGGATAAATAAATCAATTGACTAGAAAAAAATATGAGTTATAGATCATATAATTTTAATATAATTAAGAATAATGACAGGTATCATATTGGGGAAATGGAAATGGTGGTTGAAGATGATCTTTAGGACTTTATTAAATTGTTTTTATGATATAAAAACAATGTAAATATTCCATTATTTAATAACTTTATCTAAATAATTATATTTTTGATAATACTAAAACAATCTAACTTGTTAGGGTCAAATAGATAAAGTGGCATCGGTTTTATAAAATCAGTTTTTATCTTTAAGAATATACTAATATAGGAAAACAAGAGTACTTATCTAGATTATAAAACAAAATAGATGATATGTTTCATGGGAATGTTCTATAAAAATATATGCAACTCGTATTAATGGTTTTATATTTTAGATGAAGTAAAACTCACAAGAAAATTTCCTTAATGTGATGAATCTAAAAAGAAAAATTTACCATTATCAGCAAAAAACATATGATAATATGATATCACAAATATATCTAGAATCTTTTATAGAATTTCAATTATTGAAATTTAGTTACCATAGAATATATGTGAAATAATAATGATGATACAATTCAACATCTCATAAATATTTCTCATGGGATGAAAACATTTCATGATTATTTGAATTTGGTAAAGAAAATAATAAATTTATTCATGTACTATTTAAATATGTTTTGAATCCTTATGATGTACCATGAAATTTTCTCTCTGCATTGTTATTTTGTGTTGATAAATTGTTACTTTCCATCCTGAATGTCCCTAAATATTAGGTATATCACCTATTCTATACTTATATCAAGGATGATTCCACATGGAAATAAAATTGAAATTTATTTTTGGATCATTATGGGATATGTGTCATTATATATAAAATACCCATAATAATGAATAATTCATGGTGAGATTTATTTTATTTTATACCGAAATAGATTTTATGTACATGGTATATTTTATGGGTTATAATATAAAAAAATTTATTTTATCTTATACATGAATAAGTTTTACTGTAAATTATATTGAAAATAACATGAATAAGGTGGTTATTATACACCACATATTTTTTTACCTTGATGACAAAGATATGGTTCCTATATAAAATAATTATATGGGTGTTCTAAATTAAATTCCCACCCTTTTTATTTTTATGTGAAAAAAACTTAGAAGAAAAATAAGTTTGTAAATACATTTAGAAAAATATTATCTAAAAATAATATGTTTTTTATTTTATTAAATTATTCATCATCTCTAAATGACCATGCTGGGTGTGTCTGTATATTATATTTTATTTGACGTTCAAGATATCAAGAGAAAAGTACAAGATAAAATAATTGAAAAATTATTATATTAATAGTGTATGACTAAATATGGAATAAATTAATTTATAAGCATGATTTATATGGGGATAATTTCATATATTACCCTAGTGTACTTCTTTCAGTATAATATAAATCATTTTATAAGAAAGAGCACATTAATTTTTTGTGACATGTATAATGGTGAAACATTACTAAAGGTGAACTCAAAAATTATCAATAATATTTTTTCCATGAGGGAATAAAATTTAAATGGTTTTGAATAAAAAAAATTATTTCATTAAAAAAAATTCATAATTATGGTTATACATTTTTTGTACTATTTATGATTAATTATTCTCTATGCATTGATTTTGTTCTAAATATATATCTAGAAATTTTATTAGAAATATTGGATTTCAATATATGGAAATACATACTAGGGTCATATTATGTGAAAAATATATTTTATTCATAATAGAATTAATATATATTACAACTACATTATGTTTCATTATATGAGGGAAATTTGAATTTATTATCATGTATATTTTAAATAAATTCACCCTTCTAAAAAAATTATTAACAAACTAAAAGGTTATTTAATAAAATAAAATTAGACAAATTATAGATATTATTTATATCACATATTGTAAACAAAAAATACAACACATCATTAAAAATAATCTATAAATGAACAATAAAAATATAAATTCAAATAATTATGGGAAATCCATAAGAAAAACATTTCCATCCATTAATATAAGAAAAATAAAAATAAATATCTAAAAATATTACAAAAAAACAAATTGAAACTAAATTTATCTCCTTTTATACACCAAATAATGGAGGAGAGGCTGTTTGTAGTTTTCTAATGAATAAAAGTTTCAATATGTGATATAATGGAAAAATAAAGCTACAAAAAATATACAAAAAATATCTAACATAAAAATATATTTATTTTAATAAATAGATTACAATTATGAAACCAAAATATTATGGAATAACTTATTGGTTATATACAGTTTATATAAATTTTATTATATAAACATATAAATATTTAATATATTTGTAATGAAATAGAATTTAGTGGAAGGGTATTTACATGTTTTAATTAAGGGTATTAGTGAAAATTCTACTGCCTTCTCATCATCAATCATTGAATTTTGGTGAACTTTTTTGTCAGGGTTTCTTATTTTTGAATCTAGTGAATCAATTTTTATCAATTATTGGATCCATTCCTTCTAATTTTGTGCACTACAGTGGAATCTCTGGTTCCATGATTCTAAAAAAGTAGGTTAGATTTATGGTTGACTGATTTATAGGGACTAAAGTAGAGTCTAGATATCCACTATGCACCAAAGAGGAAGTATATAAATTAATTAAACTAACCATCATTATAGATATAAACATTGCATAAATTCCAAAATTTGATGTAACTAAAACCTCATAGATATAAGGATTTCAAGGATCAAAAGTAGGAATTGGAACAAAAGATAAAGCACATACCTCAACAAATTTAAATTTCATGTTTCCTTCTATGATTGAAAATTCATCATTCTATTTTATATTGTCGAAATATTGACCATTATAAATATAAAACAAATACTAGGTAACATTTTCTTCATTATAAAATTCATTAATATTTTCCATTCTACTGAAATGATGTTAATAGTTAAAAATAAGTTTTCTAAATAGTCCTCAATTCCGTTCAGTTGACATTTCAATACTTTCTCTCCCCCACCATAGAAAGTATTTCATCTATCCATATCCATTTATTACCATTTATAAATTTCCTCATTAATATGAACATCTTCTGTATTGTACAACTTTATAGAATGACTTGTTATGATATCAAGTTTTAGTTCCCTTAACAATTTGGAAACCCAAGATTATTTTATAATACATTTACTACAAGCAGATTTATTCATTCTATTAAACATGTAATTAGAATATAGAAGAGTAACATTTTCATATTTAGGTTATAGGAATAAATTATATAAATAGTAATTTTTATATAAATAGTAATTGAGTTGTTTTAAAATACTCTGTTCTATAGAATTCATAGTGATGTATAATATAAAATGAAAATGTATTGAAAAGATAATTTTTATTTTATAACATAAGTTTACATAAATTTTTAATAATGAATTATTTAAAACTTATCAATCATGTGGGAGAAAAATAAAATCCATATATTAATAAGAGGGTAAATGGAGTCAATAGTCCTGGAATAAATCTATTTTCTCACTATTATTTTATATCCACAGGACTACTAGTACATCCTTATCAAAAACTAACAAAAAAACATTACATTATTAAATTTTATTCACTAACATGTTTCATATACAATTCCAATTTTATTTTTCCCCACCCTATGATTTTAAAGTTGAACATAAACAATTCCATTTTTAGACAACTATCCAAAAATAAACTAATTAGAGTTAATAAATTACACTAGATTTGAAATTTATAATTTGGGAAATTTATTATTGTAGATCCATTAAGATTTTAATATGGAGTATATGTAAGAGTGTGAATAAAAAAAATGGAACCATGATTGATCAAAAAGAATTATTAATGACCGATATTGGGAATTTTGAGGTTATTCATAATTTAGGGATATATATATAGGTAAGTTCTGGTGACTCCATTGCTAAATTTATATTATAGTTAGAAAAATTAATTATTGATTAAAAAGTATAGTTATATATAAAATATATATTCTACCTGGGAAGTATCGAGATACAAAATTCACATCACACTAAGTGTTTCATAGGGGATAATATTTCAAGATTATAGATTACATTAATATATATCATAACATCATAAAAATATCACCTGTATGTTTTTATAATATTTTAGTTGTTTTTTTAATCATTGAAACACACAAGAAAATTCCTAAAAAATGAATCAATTATGGTTTTATTGGTTGATAACAAAAACACACAATCAATAACTTATAATTTTGTTTTAATTGAACATTATTAAAAAAATTCAAATACTAAAAATTTTATTGAAAGATATTTTTTGTTAGATAAAGACCAAGCATATATATATATTCATATAATAGTAATTAAATTAAAAATTATATCTTCTATATAATGGAAAATGTATTACAAAGTCTGATACAGAATGGTGATTATATTCTTTTAGCCAAAACATCGCATGTATATGGTATCAATTGAAAATATAATACTTATAAAAATATTTAATTAAAATATAACCATTGAAAATAGGGATTATTTAATAAATATAATTTCATGTGTTTTTTAGTGAAATTATGTTAGTAAAATGTTAATTTGATGTTGATGAATTATGAATTATAAATGTGGACTGAAATAAATAATAGTTAAAAGGAGATACCTCCCAAATGGAATAAAATATAGAGGAAATATTTTATGAATTAGTGATTAAAATTATTAATTTTTATAATATTAATTTATTAATAAAATCAATGTAAAATTAAATTATACTTTCTTTTGGATAATCCTTTTCTCCAGGAATAAAAATCCTTTCATGGTTTTCCCAATAGATGCAATGCCTTTTATATTTGAGGCGACATAATTAAATGGAAATATATCATCAATATAAGTATTACCCATTGTAATATTAAATATTTATTTTTTAATATATAGGTTTTCTATTTTCTCTATGTTTATGTAAGATGTATATGTTATGTGATTGACATAATTATTGTGTATTTTAATTTATTTATAGTTTTTTAATGTAATATATACCCTATAATATAATTTTATATACTATTAAGATTAGTATAATTTTTTCAATCAATCTAAACCCCATGACATTGATGACCATACAATGAAAAAAATATTAGTCATTGGATTTTGATATTATATGGCATTATTAGAGAAATAATTATAGGTTATAAATTTTAAGTGAAACTGAATCATCATGGAAAACCTAATAACCCAAAAAAATCTACCACAACCATTTAATAAGGAATTTAGTTATATATTGGGTGAAGAAAAACGTGATATAGGATATATGAAGCCATTAAAACTATTGTTTTCAGGGTTATTTGGTTCATTTCTCCCCTTTGTATCATGTGTGATATTATCAAGGAATTATATTTAGTATTGGTCATATCATGGTTTTTTATTATCTTATATAGGGATTTGATTGATGTATGAATATCATATATGAAATTAGATGTGTGTGAATTAGGATTGATGAATCATAATTGGTGGATTTCTAATTACTCACTTTTGGATGGAAACTTAATAATCATAGTCTTATTATTCCAATTAATTTTTCATGTTTTTTATCAATGATAGATTTTAAAAAGGGTTTTTTATTTATGACTATCCAATATCCATATTTATGGAATTGATGATACATTGAGGTATTATATGAACAATATTGAATTATATTCATAATTAATTGATATTATTTATCATCATATTTGTCTAGTAATAGAGTGGGATAATTATTGAAATAAAAAAATTAAATGTTATATTTGAAATAGAAATTTTATTTTTTATGATTTAATATTTGATTATATATTTCTAATATACTACGTACAATAAAATAACATTATAATGTTTCCCGTAGAATTAATTCTACACAATTGGTGCTAGTTTACACCCTATAAAGAATTTAATGTGGTATTATTAGGTAAATCATGAACCCATTTCATAACCATGAGACTTGATGCTGGGGTAGGGTCATTATAGAATGGTATTATTGATTATTTTTGGATTGTGTGTAGATTAATACGTCATGAGAAATACACTAGCTTAGTAGAACTAAAAATATTATTCAAAATTAGTGGGTGGATTAAGGAAAGAAAGGTACTGTAGATGTAGAGCCACCCATAATTATTGGTTTGGACTCTAAGGGATAATGGATGATTATTATTTAAATTTTAATGAATAAATGGTATATTTATAGTTATGGGATTGATGTTTCATATAGTTTTTTCTTATTATCATTTAATATGTTGAATTTTTTTATTAATATAATTGGTGGATATAGATGTGAAGTTAATTGTTTTATATCCATATGATTATGAATTATTCTTCATGAATTTAAATAAAAAATTTAGATAAAAAAATTTGTTTCATTATAATATAACAAATAATCCCTTGTAATGGTGTGTTATAGGATTTATTCATTATCTATTATGGTTTATAGGAAAATATTATATTAGTTTCAGTGATGTAATATATAAAATTATGATAGATATATTTTATGTTATGAAACAAAGTGTTGTCTGTATGAGGTAGGGATTTTCATTTACTTGACATGGGGGAATTATTGTC
The DNA here is from genome assembly GCA_963277665.1 of Viscum album. Classification (NCBI taxonomy): domain Eukaryota; kingdom Viridiplantae; phylum Streptophyta; class Magnoliopsida; order Santalales; family Viscaceae; genus Viscum; species Viscum album. The sequence continues at coordinate 1,653,064,869 of OY728137.1, read as the reverse complement.
ATTGGATACAGTTGGATATTAGATTTTTTATTGTATCAACAAAAAATGAAGTAATTTTATATTTAAAATCAAGATGATTCCAAGGACTTGTGTATAGAGTTATTACATCAGTTTAATAAATAACTTCTTTCATTAACCTTGAGGATTTATTTTATGTATGATTTATTAAGAACAATGTAGAAAAATTATTGTATATAATAATTTTTATACATGATTATGAATATTCTTGGTCACTCACCTAAGGTTCAAGGGGATTAAGAGTTCAGAGTATACCTTTATGAAAGATATTTACTTTTGATTATATAATTATAGGTTATCTTATTTTCTTCAATGGGAGAATAATATGTGACAATAATGTACAAAGATATGAATAAAAAATTTGTATGAATAAATTTTTTTAGAAGCACGTGACTAAATTTTTTATAAACAGTTAATATGGAATAGTGATATCAATTTTCCTAAAATTGAGTATGTAGAATATGTATATACACTAAAAACCATCACTATTGTACTTTTCCAAAATTGTGATTTTTGATAATTTATTATAAATATTAACAATATATAATATATTTATGGTTGATACAATGTATTAAAATTTTTATATCCCAAATATTATGGTGGAAAATAGGGGTCTAGTAGTGTGAAGATAATTGGAATATATAAGTTTCATACACTTGCACTGCAATTGTTACCACTTAAATAATACCAATAGTGAAATAGTTGAAGTTCACTAGTAACCCAGTGCAGAGTAGTGCAAGATGAAGATATTTATAATATATTCGTCAAACTAATTTATCATTAGTGGTGTATAGAGCAGGTGGTGGTATACATTAACTCAAATGACGTTTAGGATATGGACACAAATATCTCCCCAAAATAGAGTTACATAATATATAAGTACAAGAGTATATATAGGGTAATATTTACCTTTATTATACATTGTCTTTTGCACATTCTAGATTGTAGGGATCCCCATTCCTTTATAACTACATCATTAATTTCAGTATTGGGGGTCAATGTTGAGAGGCCTTATTGTCTTATGATTTTATATAGTATTATTTTATTTTGATCTAGGATGATGAAATTATTTCATTATTGTTTATTTGGTCATTCAATATCATTTTTTTACATCAGAGTTAATATTTTAATATATATAATTCTGAAATGTCATATTTTACATGGATAAATAATATTTTTTGTAAGGATATATTGATTTTTGTTAAATGTATGATATTTTTTACAATATAGAATAATACCATAGAATTTTTCTTGGCTATTCATATAATCAAATATATATTCAATTTATGAAATATATTGCATAAAAAATATATAATTTAATATTTCTTTTTAAATGTCCATGTGAAGGAGTTTCTATTTATAATTGAATGCTATTTTTTATTCTTGAGATAGTTGTGATATTACCTCTTATTTGTGATATTAAATTTAACTTATACTATCATCATGATATTTATCTTATATCAATGTCATCATATGGATTGGTTCTTATAATGTTCAAAGAATCGTGAGATGAAATTGATGATTTTATATAAAAACATTTCTTGTGTTGGAGTGTATGTTAATAGTGATATCTATTCATTTTACCATTAGGATTAAGGTTATTTATTGATTATCTATGATTTTATATTGTTATAAGAATGAATTGATATCCTACATTAAGGATTAATGAAATATTAAATTAGTTTAGGGGAGTTATAAGGTTATCAAATAAGGATTTATAGTATAATTATAACTATATGATATTAATGGAGGACGATATTGATATTATAATATTTTTTGTAGATATTGATAATTTATGTTTAGTATTTATTGGCATTTATGTTACAAATTCTACATCAGTGTTTATGGGGTTGATATATATGATATTTCAATAATATCAATATATGTTTTTTTATAATATTTATCAATGAACTTTTTTTTCTTCATATTTATTGAAGAAACTTATATTCCATCTAGGAATAAATTTAGAGCTTCTTTACCATAATTAGTTATATGAAAAGATAAAAAATTGTGTGTATTGGGTGTGGTTGATTTATTTTCATGTTCATATTTTTTATCGACTGATTTTATATATGGACTCATTTAATATAGAGGTAGTTTTCTATTTGTAAGTACATATGGTTCTCTTCTAGGTTTATATTTTTCTTTTTTTAGAGTTAATATAGGAGGTTTGTTTTTAGTTTTCCTAGATTGAAACTTAATAACAACCAAAATATTGAAGGATCGTGATATTTTCATGTGAAATCATTATAATATCTTCTTTGTAATGAACCGGTCTTCCAGGGACCCACATGGGTGGATAATTACGCTGAGAGTTCCACCCCAATATCACATCCTATAATCTAGTTGATGGTGACAAGAACCAAGATGGAATATCACATATGTGAGGTCTAAACCGATTGTTGACCAGAATTAAACCACATATATGAATTTTAATGAAATATTAAAAAAATAAATCATCGAATAAATAAAACAACCAATCTATAGAGTATTTTTCATGCATAAAAAATTAACTTTATAGTACAAAAAATAGGAAAACTATATAGAAAAGAAAATAAATCCGATAAAAATATCTCAAAGTAAGATATAACTATGAAGGATGGAAAAAGATCATATCAGAAAACATCTTTTATCAATCCACAATAGTGGGGTTCACTGTGTTTATAAACTAATAATATTATCTTCCATATTAGTATCCACTTCATTATCCCCAAAATTTTATATTATTTATTGAGACACATATAATGTGGGAAATAATTATTATGAAGTGATGATTATAAAAATTTCCAATAAGATTCCCTAAGGATAAAAGGTAAAATAGAAAGGAAATTCATATAAAAATTATATATTGAAAAAGGAACCAATATATGTTATTGGTATTAGATGAATGATTACGTAATGACTTCACATGTCATAAATCCTTCTTAAAATAATACCATAAATGAAACTATAATGATTGATATGTCATAAGACCCATGAAGCATAAACTACCAATCATCCATAACATCCAGACCACCTCTCTATAAATAGAGTGGAGAACTGAACCCTGTTAAGGGAAATATATATTGATCAAATGAGTTTTGAAAACTAAATTGGATTTTATATTACATAAGTGAAATGTATCTTGATCAATATAACAAATTGTCAGTAGATAGTTCACTTGTTCCTCAACACACACTGGAGTACATGAGCACCATTTTTGATGAGGGGAACCCAAACCCTATCAAAATTATATAGATATGAAAGTACCAAAATATAATTCAAATAAGGTGGACTTATTCCCTATAAAATTATATAGTATTGATTTTACAATTCATTTAGGGGACCTATACCATGACATAATTATACATCGAAGGGATTACTAACCATGTGCCTACTTTGAAAACCTCACCCAAACATAATTTTCATTCAATGAAGCTAAGATAAAACTAAATAAGTGGCCTCATGAATAGAAATTTATTTTAAATAGATCCATAATTTCAAATTTTATATTAAACGATTATTATTGTGTAAATTATTTACTACTTATGACGCCCAACTGAGTAGAAATAAAGGACACTTGAAGGGGAAATGCGCATAGGTTTTAGTATTCTTGGTATGATCTGTACACCCTGAGAAGTAGTTTTTTCTATACAACAATAACTGAATCATAAAATTTCAACCAAAATGTAATATACATAATGTGACCTGATTTATGTGACTTAATGGATGAATATTCATATAAAACTGAATTATAGGTTTTATAGTTTATCATATATGAAAGGTCATTACTAGCTACACACCATGTATAATATTTGGGTTAGCCATGAATAAATATTTTATATTGTCTAGGTCATTTCACTCAATTGGCAGGGAATGTTTTCATTAGATACACACCATGTGATATTTCTCTCTCTAACTAAAAACGCAACTCATTGAATTATACAAGGCACAAAAGGTTCTCATTGTCTATATTCCGTTTGATTATCATTTTCCTTCAAAAACCCATAGTCACTCAAAAATCCATTCACTATTATCATTTGATATTATTATCTTGTAAAACAACCAAAACTCTATTACTATTCCCCATGAAATATGCATGAGGTTTATCATCACTGTTCAAAACTACTATATCCCATTTTCAAACTGGACCACATTTTCTTTACTGTTGAACCCATCAGGTTGATCCCCCAATAACATAATTTTCAGGTTTCTATGAATCCTAGTAAATTTTTTCTACCATGAGAACAAATGGAGGTTCTAATCACCAATAGTTTGACAAATGAGGTGAATATTTCTTGGGTTTAAAGGGACATCCAACCATCTAGCAGTGATTAAACACACCATTAGTGTAATGACATAGATTTTCCATGAATTATTTTTAAATATTATATGGAATTATTTGGAGACCAAGCGCAGATATGACATGTCTCTTTGAGGACCAGTGAGCCCAGAATAGTGGATTGAATTTTTTTGTTAATCGCTTAAGCGTGTGTGTGCGCAGTTTTGTTAGTTTTACAACGAATGCCCATATTAAAAATCACAGGGCACCATTACATCCCGGACGATGAATTTACCTATGAACAGGCATAACCTATACTGATTCCAGTCGTGGGAAAAATTAATTTTCAGGCATTAAAAAATGAAAATAAAATAAAAAATTTTAAAAAGATTATTTTATTTTAATTGGAAACGTTAGCATCAATGCAATGACTTGGAAGCTTTTAAAATAATTAATAACTTTGAAAGAGAAATATTGCCTCATTAATTTCACTATGTAACACAATGTTGAACACATTCCTTCCTTTTAATTTTTTAAAGGAATGTTGATCGTTGGAAAAAAATATGATAGAAACTATGAGGAATTTTTGGATCTTTGGAGAGAACACAAAACAATGAATGATGACGAATCAACGACATGAGTCATTGTGCCAATGTAGTTAAAGGATCTAGGCAGTAATGGAAGAAATATTCCTTCACCATAAATTGATCCCTTCTTGAGGTAGGGGTTTTGTTTATTTGATTTGTTTCCCCATTCATTGATTAAATGATGAACACAGATCAACCCATGAATGCGTTGATCCACGGATTGTGAGTTCTTACAGAAGGGTTATTATTTATCATTTCTTTTGGGGTTTTATTCGATAAATTTCTTGTGATATTTGTTTGATTATCGTTTTATTAACACTTTTTAATCATTATAATGGGAGAAGATCTATGTCATGATGAATGATGATAGAGGATAGTTTGTAAATTTTTTATTGGATTTTTTCTTATTTTCATCACATTCTTTGCATTCTTCGTGGGGCGATGAATAATGGATTGTTGCTCATCCATTTCTCAATGAAAAGATCCCAAATTGGAGATTCGACATCACAATTACCTAAAAGAGGTGCGGAGATGATGAAGGATGACAAATCAACTCAGATCAGTAGAGGCCGTTCTTCGAGATTTTTCACATGCGTGGATCGATATAAATTTTTTAGGCCAGTCAGAGGTTGGAAAACCAATAATATGACATTATGATGTCATGGATAACTTAACTTTTGAGTTTTGTGGAAAATGGATCGTCGGAATGATGATCAAAAAAGTTACTGTGGTGCGGCGATGTCATTTTATAATTCATGAAAATTTTATAAAACACGACATGTATCCTGAAGAACATGCCCTATGGGACTGGTAGTGGCGGCTAGGGTTTCACGCCGCACACGATGAAAAAAAGCATCCCTCCGGGGAGACATGGAATGTAGGCCCCAACCAGCAATGACTGGAGTTTTGGACGACGAGAAGCACTAACATTGCGTGTTCTATGAAGAACATGGTGTGTGGGTCCTTACACAGGGAACGATGTGTATATTGAAAGGTACACAGACATGGGATGGAGTACTCGACTGTGTACTCCACCACATGGCTAGACCATGATGTTTTTTTTGGTTACCCCATGTATCAGTTTCATGGGTTGGCCCACACAGTTTGAATCCGTGTATGAGCTCATGGCCAGCGTGCATGGAGGGGACCCTGGTTACATAGACACAATGTGTGGTCTTTCTTACATGCCGCATTCTTACTCTTTTTACATGGAATGTCCCCTCTCACTCAGGCATTTACACACAAGAAGTACCCAGAGTTGCAAGACACGGTGTATGACCACTTCTACGCACCGTGTATATCCTGGGACATGGATTGATCCTCTTGACCACCATTCCTTGGGAATGTTTTGTTTGGGTGGGTTCCCCTTTTTCCTCATTCCCTTAAATATCAGTTATTGTTTCCATTAGCAGGATCATGATCCCTTCAACAAGACATCCCGCGATAGAGTTAGGTATCCCTATGTGAGGTCCGAAGTGAGAACATCTATCCATTGTTAACACTATGTAGTTTCTGGTATCAAGGTGAAATTTTATACAGGCCACCAATAATTTACATATAAGGTGAATCTAGATTAGTCGCGGTATCTGCCAAGGCCCTGTCAGTGATCCTCATCTGTGTATCGGATCTTTCCCCACTCAGAACTGTGTTCTCCCAGAAAAATTGTATCTACCTCTCATGGATTTTCGTGATGAAAAATACTTCTTAGATGAATGTCATCAGAACCATCAGACTTTTAGTGTGAGTTCTCTTAGAAGATTGTTTCGTGGAACCTTCTAATAGAATCCCAAGTGGCGGTATGCGGTGTTGTGAAATATCTTTAGACTATGGATCTGGGTTTTTGGTATTTTTGGATTGTGTTTCTCTTTTTATATGTCCAATAGACATATACTATATAGAGATGATTGTACCTTTAATTTTCATATTGAATTGTTGTTTTTGATGTAACTCCCCAACCCTTGTTTCCAAGAGTCAGTGCATTATTAAATAACATTGGAATGATCAAAATGGATTATATCCGAAAAGACTAAAAAATTTATTATCCTTGATGTACCAGATACAAATATAAGTTTTACATTACATTATTAATTGAAAAAAACAAAATTGTGTCTTCATTTAGCACATTCACCTCCCTTAGACTATCCATATAGGTCTATCCTAATATACTTCTTGGTATCCTAGGAAAAATAAAACATAGAAAGGAGTTTGATCATCTGCTCAATAAGGATAACAATATAAATGAAAACATTCATATTTAATAATATACATTTTCTGAAATTTATATGACTAAAACACAAGCCTTTTAAACATAAAAATCAGTATAATATGGCCATGAAAAATAAATAAATTCCATTTACTTATTCACATAGATATTCTACAAGTTAAATAATCACATGTAATATCAATAGCCAATTTCAAAATGATGGAATGCATAATTTTAGGCATCATAACCACATATTCAAAGACTCCTACTAAGAATAAAAATAAGATTTTGTTAAGGCCCTGAGCCAAAACACAATTTTGTCTCATAAGATCTACCAATGCATCAAGGAGCTATAGAGGGCTCCACCCATCATATACTAAGTCCAATGCATTCCTCATATGAAAAGGTTGAAGCATAAAAAAAATATTCGTATTAAAACTAGCATACGAAATGTAAATATTTTATTAATAAATCGTGAATGGTGTAAAAATATCACATCCAAAATCAAACATATCACAAAACCTTCAATACAATATGGAATATTTTTATCATAATAAATCTACTTCAAACAATCATAAAATCCATTAAAGGATGTTGAAATTGATGAAATCAAAACTTTTTGTAATGAAATATCTCTTTCTATTTTGAAATCATTTAAAAGTCATATAATTATAAATGAAAACATTTATTTTGAAAATATTATTATAAGAATGTAAGGGATACTTTGAAGGTGTTATAATTGCAGAAAATAGATGCACCCTTCATATAAGTTAAGAAGACATTCTTTCTTTAATTTTGTCAAAACGGTCATAAATGACCTTGTTTGGAAAACAACTGAAAGATTATTTTATATAATTTTTATAAAAAATCAAAAATGGTATAAATTACTTTATCCAATATTCTATAAAATAGTAAAAATGTTTTGAAAAACTTTTTTAAGAAACAAAGATATGGATGATAAAGAGGTCCCAATAGATACACGCATATAAAAAACCTCAGATAATGAAGATTTTGTAGAATAAACCTTTACCATATCATTTTCCTTGATTGAAGGTACATTAAACTCCTATATAATAGTTAAATAATTTTTAATAAATTACACAAGAACCACACACATAAATATTATATCTTATATAATCTTCTAATATTGCTTTGTTAATAATATTTCATTAGTATCATTGTTTCGGGTGTTAACTATTTCCTTTTACTTTATATGATTTGTTACATAATCCATGATTGATATGGATAGGATTTATTTTATTCATATACAGAATTATATTATGTTATTAAAAAATATTTATCATCATATAATTAAAATTATTCTTGAATGGTTATGATGGCGAATGCATATCATCACATTTGTGGAGACGGTAATCTGTATGTACGCACGAGTGACAATATCATTTCCTTGATAATGAAATTGTATGTAATTTGATTGTATATCATATATAAAGAAACATTAACATATTATATTTATTATTTAAATCAATTATACTCATTATTATACCAATCCAAATAATGATGTGTTGAATAACAAACTACACCACGACGTGGAGACGCTAAGCCGTATGTACGCACGTATGGTGACATTATCATTCATATGATTGATAGAATAATGAATATGGTTTTAAAATATATATAATAACATAACAATATTGAGAAGGTAATGTAGTTTTTATTTTGTTATGGAAACAACAAAGAAAAGAGGAAGTGGAAGAAGAAAAATATTTCGAAAGAGGTTATGAAATTATTACCTCTTTTTTAGGTACTTCCTGTTGATTTGATCAAAAGGGATCCTTACGTTAGCTTTTTTATCAATGAATGGCCTCTAGATTTAAGTGAGGTAGTCTGAAATATATTTTAGTAGGGTTTGGGCGAGCCAAATGGCTTTGGAGATGTGATTTTGAGAGAAGGGGATGTACCTTTTTATAAAAGAGGTGAGGGTCACTTTAGGAAATGCTTGAAATATTATTTTATTATACAGTAATATTCAGTTTCTAATGGCTCCAAAATGATTTATTCCGTGTATAATGTTGGGATAGGTCAAAAAACGTTCAACCAATAGGCTTTATATAGGTTTAGGTCACCCAATTAACCTTATCATTTATATTTAACTCTCAGTTAAATAGTTTAACTTTTACCGTGTATTATTGTATTATTATAATAAATGGGAAATAAACAAAATATAAAAATCCAAGAGAACCCCAAGTGGTTCATTATTGATATATATAACCTTATATAAGTCCTTTATCCAAAAATTATATTTTTTGGAATGTTATATCAATTAATAATATAGTATTTGTTTTCAAAACTCATTTATGTCAATTTTGACACTATTTGGTATTTTGTTTTTCTGAAAGTCATGAAAACATTATAACTTGTAAAAAAAATTATTTAATAAAACCTAACATTTCATAGTGACCTAGAAATTTTTTTAATTCATCCAAAGTCTCAATTTAAAATTATTTGGATATTTATAATATAAATTATTTTAATCTTTAATTAATAAGGTAAATCCTGCAATATCATTGTCTCATAAATAAATATAATTATTTAGTGTCTAAAAAATATAATTAAAATTAAATTATATCGGAAATATTTTTAGATTTATAATTAATATTTATAGTCTAATTTATCTTATGTAAAACCCTAAACTAAAAATGGTTTAACTATTAAATTTTAAATTTAACACTTTTAACTCTTCTATAAATAAAATAATAATAAATGTATTATTCTAATCCAAGTGGATATAAAGGATAATATTTTATACCTAAGGATTATTTTAGTCGAAAAACTCATATTCTATAGAATTAGTACATGTGTTAGGCTAATTATAATATCATTTTTACCTTTAATTGCATTATTTACTTTTAACCGTGGTAAAAAATTTCAAAAGTAACTGTTCACCAAAAAATATTTTAATCCTATTGAACCAAATATTACTTACTAAAGTAAATATTGTCTCTCAGTTTTGAGATATTCAATTAACTGAAGTGGTAAAATTACGTTTTATGCAAATTTGCAAATGTTCATAAAAGGGGGGTAAAAGGCGTAAAAATGTTCAATAAAATTTTATATATCTAATTTAATTATAAAACTAAACCTATTAATTATATTGAACCTATATGGGTATTGGTTATTTATTTTGATCTAATATAAATTTAAATAATTAATTAATTAAAAATTAGTTTTTATACAATAACACAATGTTTTTCACTATTCATCAAAAAATGAAAATTTTCAGAAAAATTCCAAAAAATTTCCTTCAGCTAATTTTGATATTCCGAATCAAAAAATGAAGTCCATTTGGAAATATAAAATTAATTTAATTTCGAAAAGTGGGTATTACTGTTCAAGACGACTATTTTGGTTGGTCGTGGTGTGTTAGAACCTGAGTTTGTGTTGAACGCAAGCTATTGTATTATTCATAGAGAAGTGTACCATGGAATCTTGGGGTTTTTCATTCGGGTTCCTCTACTGAGTATTTTTATACTCACCCATGCTTGATCTTTACCCACATTTTTGACGTCTTGTGCAGAGGAGCAGTCTTATGATGGACTACTGGGCGGATCAGGACCATACCGAGCTATATGAGTTCTTTATCGGTCAAGGAGTTCCTAAGGCTAAGAACAATAGTCTGAGTACCTCTTTGTTCTTACAGGTGGGTCTTTGTAGTTTTTAGACACTTGTTTTTGGTGGGCTTGTATTTTGGCCAAGTTTTACTTTCTGTAGTTTACTTCCTATGTACTCTGGTGGTTGGGATTAGTTGTATGCAAGCATTTGGTTCCTTAGTGATTTTTAAAAATTAATATTTGTGAGCTTGGATTTGTGTGCATGTATATAGGTACTTAAGAAATTCCCCCCATCTTATTTATATGCCTACCCAGTGCTAGTCACCATCCCCTAGCCTATTAGAGGTGTGCTTTGGGAGTCACGACATGGGACCCACTAGGATAGATCGTGACAGAGTGGTATCAGAGGTGGCCGGTTCTACCTTTGGACAAAGTGACTAAGAAATTTTGTTTGGGGAAACTATGTTATGTATTTTTAGCTCAGCTTTTAGGAAAAATACTCTAGTGTTTGTTGAGATTGCTTATGTACTCGTACACTAGGACTTTGATACCCTGCTTTTTGACTTAGTACATGAAAACACTAGTTGCAGGAATGTAAAAGAATGGGAGGTGGATCATATTAAAATGGGTTAAGTTTTCAATGTCCTTTATGTTAGCTATCCATATATACTAATTGTCTATGGTACATCTAGTTTCTAATAGGAAGCCTCTACGATGCATACCTAATAGGATTCAGAAAAAAGATCATGAGGATAACCCCATCAGTTATGAGGCTTCGATACAGGGACCAGTACCCTAGGCGTTACCTCCAAGCGGTGAAACATCTAAACCACCACCATTGGAGAAGCCCGTGGTACCTACAGTAAGGACAAACAAGGGGCGCCAGATAATCATTCTCCATGAGTTCTAGAGACGGAGACTCCTCATGTTCTGAGGCGAGCTCGACCCTCGGGTGGCTGAAGAATGGCTTGAGACAGTGACCAGAGATTTCCATATAGTGAGTACCACATCAGAGCAGATGGTGATCCTAATTGAGAGCCTCCATCTGGGCTCAGTGGGACAATGGTGGAGAATGACCACACAAACTCACGACGAGGAGACTCTTTCATGGAAGAAGTTTGAGTGACTCTTTAGGGTGGTGTTATCTCTGGTTATACTGAGATCAGGGCGTATGCAAGAGCTTCTTTATCTCCAAAAGGCTAGTTTGATTGTGGATGACAATTCATCAAGGGTCACCATCTTCGCTAGGTACTCAATTTATTTGTTAAGTGATCAGTACTTCATAACCCCGACCTTTGAGCAAGGTATACGATGGGGAATCTGAGCTATTTTTGTTCATCTATGCATTTAAACATATGATAGAGTGCTTGATAGGGCCTTGGTGATCGAGATATTCTTGGTGAAAGAGAGACAGTTGACGATAATCTGCAGTAGGAAGACATGTGAGGAGAACTCATCAGTAGGGACCGAACATCAGGCATAGGGTTTGGGACGTGGGAGGCAACACATGAGGATCAAAGATAGGGGATCGACAGTCCATGGATCTCAAGATAGATCCAGTCAGCCTATGGAGAGGTGATGTAGTTAGTACAATGATAGGGGACACCTCGCTAGAGACTGTCCGACCTGTTGGGGAGGCGGTGGATGGACCACCTAGGTAGAGGCAGATAGAAGAGCAGACAGACTCGTCAGGTTGTGGATGTGGTAGGGGAGAAGGGAGAGCTGTATGTTGTGGTAGATGCTTCTTTCAGCATCCACCACCACCCCCATGAGATCCACATAAACATTTGGGAGCTGGGGGAAAGGGTTGGGGAAAACTGCATGTGGTTGACGCATACAACCTATAGAATCTTGGGATGATCCATAGTATGATCTTTTTCTTCTCTACCTTTGCATATGTACTTATGAATAGAGGTTACAGACATTCCCTCCTCGCCACATGTCTTGTATGAAACATTGAGATTCTGGAAGAGTCATTGACTCAACCCTTATGCTTAGAGACACTTACGGCATGGGACTCAATGACACATGCCTTATATACAGTCAGATCTTATACTTTGACACAAACATTTTTGTTGGAACCTCATGGTGGTAGCATCAAAGCCTTAAAATGTCATTTTCAGGATGTATTGGTTATCTTTAGTCCATGTCCAGATTGAATTATTTTGGCGAAGAGTGTGGTGTGTCCATAGTGATGAGACAAGGTTTTCTATTTTTCGTTTTAAAGGAGGCCCTAGAAGCACATAATGCATTCATGTATAAGAGTGTGTAGCTGATAACTCATTATTTGGATTGCCTTACCCTTGGAGCAGAAAATGTTGTGGGCTTCCATTTCCAAGATGTTGTGTTGGTGTAAGAGGATGTATTTCTCAAAGATTATTCAGGACTATCTCCCCACTGGGAGATTGACTTATGCATCAACTTACATCCAAGTATTACACTGATATCCTCACCAGTATATCGAATGGATCCTATAGTGATGCATGAGATGAGGGTTCATCTAGAAGATTTTAATATCAAGGGGTTTGTGAGACCCGTTGTTTCACCATGGGCAGCCCCAATTTTATTTTTCCAAGAAGGCATATGGGATTTTGAGGTTGTGTGTTGATTACAGACACCTAAACATGGTGACGGTAAAAAAAAAGTATCATTTACCAAGGATCGACAGCCAATTAAATCAAAAATACAGGAAGAGTGGTTCTTAAAGGTTGACCATCAATTAGGTTACCACCAATTATGAGTAAGGTATGAGTATTTATCAAAGATGACATTCAGATGCCTCTATGGTCACTATGAGTACATGGTGATGCCATTCGGCAAGACAAACACCCCCGTATTTTTCATGGGAATTATAAAAGATATTTTCTAGCTGTGTATAGACTAATTCATAGTAGTCTTCATCAAATAAATCCTTTTGTACTCAATGTCAGAGGTGGATCACATGTGGCACCTATGGATGGTTCAAGATATGCTCTGAGTGCATTAGCTTTATGGGAAGCTCTCAAAGTTCTAGTTCTGGATTCATGAGGTCCATGTTCTAGGACATGTCATCTCAGTATATGGATTAGTACTGCACCCAACCAAGGTCGAGGTAGTGTTATCATGAGATCCACCCCGAAGCATGACAGAGGTACAAATCTTCCTTGGGTTGGTAGGATATTACATGAGATTCATTCCATATTTCTCTCATATATTAGCACCGATGATAGCCTTGACCAAGACGGGGCAGTCCTTTATGTGGTTGGAGATGTTTCGGATGGATTTTGAGCTGCTGAGAAAGAATTTTAAGATCACCATGATCATGAGATTGTCGGAGGAGGGTTTCATGTACATAGTTTTCTGTGATGCATCTAGGACCGAGATTGGTTGTTTCCTAATGTAGGGACTGGTAGTGATTGTTTATAGTTCGTGCTAACAATGACCACATGAGTAGAACTACATGACCCATGATCTTGAGTTGGAAGTGGCAGTATTTGTGTTGATGATGTGGAAAAAATACATTTTGGGTGAGCAGTTTATCATCTGCACTGGCAACAAGTTCTTCAAATATATCTTCTCATGGAAGGATCTAAATCAAAGATAGATGTGTTGTTTAGAGTTCCTCCCAGACTATGATTAAGAGATCATATATACTCTCGAGGGGGGGAATAAGGTGACAGATTCTTTTAGAACATGATCAAGCTTGTAACTATTGAGTGAGGCGATATATCAGTTGGCCACTTTACAGTTATCCATTTTTACAAAGGGGATGCAATTTACCATAAGTCAACGGTTGTCACCCCTCCACTATTACATCTTTTTTGGGTGGCACGGCTTGTGGATGTTGATATTGAGGCTTTACATGCTCAGTTATCCACAAGATGTGCTCTTGTTGGATATTCGGAAGGTGGGGAGCACATTGTTCTTTATAAAGGATGCACTATTGTACCAGTTTAATTACAGGAGGAGGCCCTAAGGGAGTTTCATACATCCCCCTTGGAAGTGCACCATGGCATGGAGAAAATGTACTAGGCTCTACAACAATATTTTAGGTGGTCAGACATGAAAAATTTAGTAGTAGAGTTCGTTTCACGATACCTTACAATCAAGAAGGTGAAGGCTGAGCACTGGGTTCTGGAAAGATTAGATCACCCTTTGGAGGTACCTGAGATGATGTGGGAAGGGATATCAATAGAGTTCTAGATAGGCTTACCGCGAATGTCCAAGGGATATGATTCCATCTAATTTATCGTTGATCGACTCACTAAGTAGGCCCACTTCCTAGCTATTAGGGAGAAGAGTTTCGTATAGATAAAATGATGCCTCTAGTTAAAGGAGATAGTTTGGATTCATGGGGTCCCTTCGACGATAGTCTCATATTGAGATCCCTATTTCACATCCTATTTGTGGATGGGACTGGAGAAGGAATTTGGGACTCAGCTACGTTTGAGCATGATGTTTCATCCACAGACTGATGGTTAGATGAAGATTACCATTCCAGTTTTGGAGGATATGTATTGGGCCTATATTTTGGATTTTTTTAGGGTTGGTAGGACCACATACCACTGTTGGAGTTTTCATACAACAACAGTAACCACTATACCATTTGGAAAGGAAACATTTGAGGATTTATTTGGGAGACCCTTCTGGTCACTGTTTTCCTGGACCAACCCCAGTGACTCATCAATAAAATGACCAGAGTTGGTTCGACTTACCAACAGGAAGGTGGAGATCATCTAGGAGCCAATGAAGATTTCACATAGACAATAGAAGTCTTATGTTGATATGTGACAGAGTCCTCTGGAGTTCAAGGAGGGATACCATGTCCTCCTTTAGGTCTCACCTCAAAAAGTGTTGCAGATATTTATCTGGGGCGTAAACCTATCTCAGAGGTTCATCAAACATTTTCAGATATGAAACAGAGTTAGTGTGGTGGAAAACAGCTTAGCATTGTAGCCCCAGTTGCACCGGGTACATGATGTCTTCTACATGTCGTAGCTGAAGAGATATGTGCATGACCCATCGCAAGTCATCGACTGGGGTGAGATGGACATCAAGGATGGAGAGAACGTTGCTGAGTACCTAGTGGGGATTGATGATTTTTAGGAGAGGACCCTTCATGGGTGATCAATTCCTTTGGTATTTGTTCGGTGCGAGAACGTGGATCTTCATGAGAGCACGTATGAGCTAGAGGCTTAGATCTGTGCCCAGTACCCACATCTTATTGAGTAGCCATTGTTTTGGATTTTCAGCGAAGCAAATCCCCAAGGTTGGGGGAATGTAATGTATAATATTTTCTCTTTATTTTTTTATATATTATATGGAATTATTTCATCACTATGTGTGGAGATGATATTTCACTCTTGGTCCCAATGATCCATGCATAGAAGATTGAATTTTTTTTTAGTTAAGTGAGTTTTTGTGTGTTCCCAGTTGTGTTGGATTCCAAAAAGATGACCAAATTAATAATTTGAGGAAACCATTATATTAGAGATGAAAAATTTACCTAAGAATGGTCTTAACATCAAATAGGGTGGGTGAAGGAGAAAATTTCATTTTCCAGAGTTTTTAATAAAAAAAATAAAAGAAAATAATTTTAAATTTTTTAATTATAATTCGAAGCATTCACTACAATGAAATTACAGGGCAACAGTTGTAATAATTAATGAATTTGAAACATCAATGATGCTACATTAATGCCACAGGGTAACAAAACGCTGAAACTAATTCCATTATTTTTATAGGTTAAACAATTGTTGATCATTGGCCAAAAATTTTAGAGAAACTCTGTGGAATTAGAGGGTCCCTAGAGAGAACTCTCGAAAAAAATGATGATGAATCGATGGCCTGAATCGCGAAGACAAAATAGTTAATGGATCTCAGTGGTGACGAAAGTAAAATTTATTCATCAGAGATCGTTCCCTTATTGAGGAAGTTGTTTGGTTTCTTTGTTTCGTTTCCCAGTTCTTTGATTCAATGACGAATGCAGATCAACCCATGAATAGGTTGACCTGTTGATCATTTTTTCATGTGGAATGATTTATATTTTTCATTACTTTTGGGGTTTTATTTGAGATATTGTTTGGGATAGATGACTGATTATCATTTGATTCTCCCTATTTAAACATTCTAACAAGAGAATATCAACATCACGCTAAATGAATGTTGATGTTTGTTCCTCAATTTGGTTTATTGGATTTCTTCCTCTTTTAATTGAGTGGTGATGGAAAATGGAACTTTTTGAATCCGTTTCAAAAATAAATGATCCCAAATTATAGATTTGACGTCACAACGACCAAGAGGAGGTGTGATGACAATAGTGGACGAGGAATTTCCCTGATTGGGAGATATTGTTCTTTGCATGGGTGGATCGATACGTGATTTCGAGGTCGATTGGAGGCCCGAAAACAACAAAGGAACCATTCGGATTTCTGGAAAACCATAACTTTTGAGTTTGGTGGAAAAATGATTGTTAGAATGAAGATTCGGGCATCACTGTAGCACGGTGAAGCAGTTTTGTGATTCTGGAAAATTGCAAAACACAAAGAATGTATCCCGAAGAACATGACATGTATGATAAGTGGGGGTGTCTATGGTAGCACACTACATGAGAAGAAGAACACAGCGTGCCTCCTGAGAGACTCGGTGTGTGGGTCCCACCCAATAGTGACTGGATTTCTGGGTGACTAGATGCTCTAACATGATGTGTTCTCTGAATAACATTCCATGTGGGTCCTTACATGGGACTCGATGTGTATCTCGTAAGGTACATGGACAAGAGGTAAAGTACATGGTTGTGTATACCACACGACCAGACGAGGCCAGTTATGTAGGTTACCTGGTGTACCGGTTACATGGTATGGCCCACCCAAGTTGAATCCATGTACAGGCGCACATCCAATGTACATGGGGGGGGTTACTCAGACATGGCATGTGGTCTACCATAAACACCATTTAGATACCCTTTTTTAAAAGTCATGCCCCATCTAACTCGGCCCATTACACTACAGAAGTACTCAATGTTGCGAGACACATCTTTTCACCACTTCTATATTCCATGTATATCTTCGGACATGGAATGATCCTCTTGTCCACCATTCCTTTGGAAAGTATCATTTGGATGAGTTCCTCTTTTTTTCTCCATCCTCTGATGTTTAGGTATCATTTCAATTAATAGGAGTATGGTCCCTTCAATAGTGCATCCCATGATAGAGTCAGATATCCCTCTTAGAGGCCCGGAGTGGGATCTTTTATCCATTCTTGACCCTCGTTTGAGAGAGTTTTCGACTTGACTATTACTATAGGGAACCGATCCTCTACATATTATGTGAATCTGGATGAGTTGTGGTATCTGTCATGTCCCTGGCAGTGATCCTCATTTTTTGTATAGTGATAATTCCCCACTCAGGAGTGTGTTCTCCCAGAATTAGTGTATCAACCTGTAATGGCTTTTCACGAAGAACAATACTTATCGGACAGAATTCATCATAAACATCAAACTGGTTGAGTGAGTTCTCCTGAATGAGTTCTTTGTGGAAACTTGGAACTGAATCCCTAGTGGTGGTATGTGGTTTTGTAACTTGAATCTAGACAATGGGTTTGGGTTTTGGGTATATGTAGATTGTGTTTCTCTTGTTATATGTTCAGTAGATATATACTGTGTAGATCTGATTGTACCTTTACTTTGCATTTTTTTTTGTTTTTAGGGTCCTCTACTAAATATTGTTACATTCACCACTACACGGTCTTTACCCACAAGTGTCGTGTCTTGTGCAAACGAGTGGCCTTTTGACCGTGTTCAGGGTATACCAAGACCAAACCAATCTATCTAAGTTACCTATAGGCCGAGGAGTTCCTACAGCTACGAGCATCAGTCCTAGTACTTCATTGTTCTTAAAGGTTAGAATTTTTAGTTTGGAGATAGTAGTTTTTGGTGGGCTTATATTTCAGCCTAATTGTACTTTCTGCACTTTACTTCTGTTGTACTTTTTTGGTTGGGTTTAGTTGTATACATGCATTTTTTTCCTTAGTGATAAATGCATTTCATCATTTTTGGGCTTGGAGAAGTGTGTATGTGTACATGTATTTAGGCAATACCTCCCAGGTTAGTGAAATGCCTAATCGATGCTAGTCACCAGCCCCAAGCCTTTTGGAGATGGTAATGGGGAGTCACGACACGTGCCCCATTGGGACTGGTCTTGATAGTGAGGCCCATTCCACAAACAATTTTCTATGATATTCTAATTATACTAGTGTATAGAGGAGAGTAGTGGTGGATAATGTTCATCTAGACATAATATTTGTTCAAAAAAAATTGATAAAGAGTGATCAAATCTCAATTATACAATTAAAAAACATTAACAACTATTGAAGAATGTTTTATGAAGAAATATAATGATGAAAAATCAAAATAATTAAAAACCACGTGGAAGAGAGCAAGATAATTCAATAAAGTTCCTACATCTATGGAAATTCATCAACCTATAAAAAATAATACCTATAATCAATGGATTTTATTTTTTAATTCAAAGAACAATATATATATGTATATATATATATACATATTTTATCTCAATTATTTTTAATTATTTTTTGTGGATAATTTCCAATTATAGAGAGTACTAGAATACTTATAACACACTTTCTAGGGTTTGTCCATACATTATGAAATTAATCAAATGAGATTTGTTCAGGCCCTATAACCAAGAAAAAATTATTCCCATCCCTGGTGAAATAAAACATCAAGATTTATACTATAATTATATATTTTCCATTTGTGTTCCGTTTTAAGCAATACAATAGATTTTTCATAATTCACATATAGATGATAAATTTTCTTATATTCTTTAAAATAATAATTATTTCAAAACATGAATGAAACTACTAAATTAATCCAAAAATCATGATCACTCTATAAAATAAAAATTATTTATTAGTGGATGAGAAAAAAATCATTGTTAATATACTATATCCACCCTCATGTATTTTCATTTTAAAAATCATTACACATTAAATAATTTTATGGTTGTAATATTGAATTTTATTCTTACACTCCCATGAGCTCACATGATGATTTCCATATTCTCAATAGATGTGTGCCGCTGGTATCACCCACCACAATTGTTTTTTCTACTATTAGTCCTCAATCCCCACTATGTACTCTATAATGGGTTTTTTCTTCCATAATATCTTGATCACCTTTATCAGAAATGTAAAATGGACTTTTCACATTCCCCCTTATCTATAATATCCAGAAGTTTTGTTTCCCCTAGATTTGAAATGGGGTAACACCAAGAGGTAGGAAAAATCTCATACCAAGTGAACCATGTAGAATGACTTGTTGAATATAAAAGATATCTTTATTATTTGAAAATAACATCTCACGATGAGCTATGATGAGGCAATTAATGTTATATAGTATCCCTCCACAATCATTAAGGGCCTATATATATGGTTTCTATATGACCTATTATGGATTTGAAATATCTTCATATTCTCTGAGATCACCTAAAAATTCTCCATCATCAAATACATCATCTTCGACCTCAGAATAGATAACTCAAAAAATTCCAATAAAGGGTAGATCTATATGTTATCTCATAGAAGGCCATGGTAGTATTTATTTTTAAATTTTTATGATACCTATTTATGTCTATGGGATCTATTATAGTTATCTAATTATCCAAAATATTATTTATACCCAACACATATTCTCTCCATACGAATATCATAATTTGATTAACCCACATAGTTTTTTCACCATTCTGGGGGTGAAATGATAAACTCATCTGAAACTAAGTCTCCAAATCCTCCTTAAAGAACCTTTATAAATGGGATGTGAATATGTATTCATTGTATAAATTTAAAATTCAGGTCACTCTATGAAATCATGAAATCCCATCCACATATAGTCAGCCTAAAATGTTCCCTATATTATTCTTATAAATAGGGGGAAGAGGTACTGAATTGATTAATTAGATGAAAATCACCCAGACAGTGTCATGAACCTCTAATAATCATCAGAGTCATATTAAAATTATAAATTACATACCATCCCAATTCTATTATTGAATTTTATGTGGATTTCTCTAACCATTTCAGACCTAATGTTTAACCATCGCTCATTGACAGGTGATACAACATAGAATAAACTATGTAACACTCTTATTTATACCTAAATAGTAAAAATGAATCTTAAGGCCATGTAACATCCCTATCACACAATTATTCACCTCTAATGAGTTTGTTTAAAACACAATTAACACCACCACACAATGTAAGGTATAGAAAACAATCCACCTATGGAAGAGGGTGGTGTGATCCCCACATTCAATGAACCCTACTATAACAACATTTTAATTAATGTGGTTATGTATAACTACCCAATCAATGTTACTAATCTCATCCTGCCCACCAGATGATGGATTTTGTGGATAAGAACCACCAATCAATGATACGTTATTTATCATTCTTATACCAAAATCGACTATTTAAACATCCTTGGCCCATATGCCTCTACAATATGCCCCGAGCTCAATTGGCCACATGGACTCAAGAACATTTACCCAAATACAAGAGGCCACTAAATAATATTGGTGGCCTGTGGTGGGTCAATATAGAAAGTACACCCTCTTATTAGTGTGTAAAACAGTTATAAAAATCATAAAAATAAATAAAGTATGGTGTAAATCAATCAGACTCGTGATAATCCTCTAAATAAAAGTTATATGTATATATAAAAATTATAGAAGTAACATCAATTATAATGATAATAATTTTGTGAATTTACAAAACATGAAAAACAAATATATAAGGAATATGTTCAATACAATGAATATTAAAAAATACAAAAAAGAATATAAATTTTCCCTAACAAAAGCATGATCCCTAGATCGGTCTGGTGATCCTCTTCTCCTAATAATCAATAAAAAATAAATAGTAGGGAACTTTCCCTTATCCATAACTACATTCATATAATCTTCTCAGTTACCAAAGCTAGATATAGTAGGGTATGTAATAGAATCCTAGTATACCACCCGAAATGGTGTATAATTACATTCACCCAGTGAATATATAAAAATAAAAACATGAAAAATGTAATTGAATATGTAATAAAAGTGCTTAAAGTAAAAACATCCAAAATGGTCCAGGTTCTCATGGACACCTGTCATTTGCTACATGTTTTATCCTTAGATAGAAAGTATATAAATAAAAATCTAGTGCTGAATCAGTTTATAAATATTTATTAGGAGCTAGCACGTAGAATAGTATCCCTTATAGGGATATCTGGTAAAACGATTCCTAATAGGGACATAATATAAGATATAAAACTCTAAATGAATCCATCCTTATGATTTTTCTTGGTATATTTTTCATATAAATAATTTCTTTAATTATTCAATTAAAAACATATTCCCATCCTTATAATTCCAAATTTGGAATTTTGGTATTGGTATATTCATTACATGATCTAAACAGCACACAAGATCATCCTATGAATTCCCCAATTAAATCCTTGTATTTCTCTAGGTGTGGTATAAAAGCATTGTTCACTGAATCAATCTTTGGTAGTCTTCTAAGAGAGCCCAAGTGTCCACCAAGGAATATTTAACCTACTAATCACTGAGTTCTTCCCTGTATATCTATGTAAAGATTCCATGTGTTACTTGAGAATATATAAATAAATCCTTCTTTTCATCCTTGGCAGTCCTATAAGGAGTCAAATTATCACTCAGGTATAAGTAGAGAAACATAAAAAATTAGTATATCCATGGTGTTTGTACATAAACCCATGTGTCACCAAAGACATTTGATAACCATTCAATCATATTTAGTTAATTATTTCATATGTCATCATTGTGATCATTCATTTCAATCTCACCGCATAAGGTGGATCAAAGGGGGAGATAAGAATATAATTATTAGCATCTAAATTACCTAACATGGAAATTTCATTATAAGAATAAACTAATTCTTAAGAAATTTTTAACATGGCCATAACCTAGGTATATAATCATCCATTACCATTAGTCAATTCTAATTACAATTTATCATTTATCATTTAATATCCCATGGGATGGGGAAAACATAACACCAGATGGGTATTCATGTTCCAAATCATGGTTTAGAACCTTCAATAATTTATAAATGGTATCATTAATGTCATAGGTCATAAATATGCATTTTAAATATGGATTAAATTCTATATCAATTTTTACACTCCTAAAATCTGTCGTGTGACACAATGGAAAATATATAAAGACCTCAAAATTGAGGAAAAATAATGAAACCACCTACTGTAGGTCCATATTAGAGTGTTCATATAGTATTATCACATGATTCAACACATATTAAAGAAAAAATGGAGAATGGTTGAAAAAAAAAATGGAAAATTATCATACAACTAAATAGAACAGTTTATAATAAGAATAATGAAGAAAGATACTAAAGGAATCAAGTACTCAGTGTTGTAGATCCTCTGAGACAATTGAAACTCAAATACGAGTCTATATAGAAGAATGAGATCAAATGTACATTTTGGATTCTAGAGGATATATAATTGGTTCACTACTATATGGAGGGATAAATAAGAATAGAAGTTATATGATGATATTAATTTAGGGAAAATGGCCATTTCACACCAAAATTCTGGGCCATGCAGTTTGACAACATGGTTGGCCAAACTGTGGACCAACCATGCCTCCACTGTTATAAATAAGGACACCTTGCATGGTTTGTCAGCACAATTTAAAAAACCATGTAAAAACCATTCCTCTAGAAACTATAAGAAATATATGAGTCTCTCATAGGGGTGTGCACCTGTCTCTACATCAATTGAAAAACAATTTGATCTTTTCATTCCCAATGCCTAGGTCTCAAATGGTTAGTTGTAATTATGCAGACTATATAGCATGGTTCCTACTAATAATGTTTCATACCTTATTCATCCAATAAATAGGGTTCTAAGCTCTGAAAAATCCATAGACAGGCCTAAAACATCCATGTCCTCAATGGGTGTTCACAATATGTCATGAATATACATTTAAAATTAAAATTTACTTGATATAAAAAATTATATAACATGAGAAATAACTCAGTTCTTAAAATAGTTTCCCCTTAATGTAATTAATCCCTCAATTACCCATCCAATGGTGGTGAAGTATTATTGGTAAACAACTCCAACCACAATATATGTCTCCCACTCCTAAGTCTCATTCTTTTCATGGTCATGATATCATATCACATGCACTAATGTAATTGAACAACCATAGGGAATATTTTTGACATGATCAACAATATGAATAAAATTCTCCTAAAATGAATAATATTCTTGTAACTCAACCTCCTCTGGTTGAAAAGAATGAGACAAGTCTAAATGGTAACAGTTCAACTAAGATATGCAGAATTCATAGTGCATGTCTTGGTACCTCTAAGGTAACTAAAACCTATAGGATAACTTCCCATATCTTTACAGAATCTCAAATGGTCCAACATATCACAGTGAAACATTACATTATCTCTTGACCCTCATATATCCTAGCCTCAATTATACATGAAAAAAATAAAATATCAAGAGCCTTAAACTCTAGTGGTCCTCAACGATGATCATTATATTATTTTTGTTCACATTATGAATTATCCATCTACTTTGGAATCAACTAAACCCTCTTTGTAGGCTTTAATAAAGGACCAGGTACAGGCATATCTATATATCCTTACTCTAAACAGCATCAAGGGGGGTCTTCATGGCCTATTGGAAGATTTATTTAATTAATACATATTATAATGTTTCAATATTTTAATTTATTGATTTAAATGAATAATCTATAAAAATTTGGAAAGGATTGATGTTCATTTTGTTTTTTCGTAGGATACATTGATTCTTTTAAAATAAGTGAAAGGAGGTGAATTTTAAATCATAAATACACACTGCGCTGTAAGCAAAGAGAAGTTTCATGACACCAGATTTGTGAGGATGATCATTGAGAATTTTTAGGTCATAAAATAGGAGAACTAAAGAGATACAATGCTTCCCAAGTAAATAAATAAAATCACACATCATGAAATCATTACATGATGTGTATTGATGCATGTGATGAAAATAAGGACATGAAGTGAGGAAATTAAAATAATTTGGGAATCTTACATGTGGTGTAACTTAGTTACACAAGTTATAAATTTCTAGATGGGAATTTTTCATTCATATTCCCCCAATAATCATTTCTCTGACCATATATTTGACATAGGTCTTGCCCCATACCATTGTTGGGCCATTCCATTACAGTAAGAATTAATTATATAACTCATATGGATCCTATAAAAGGAGGTATAGGCTGTTTTCATTGAAGTAATTTAAATTTGAAGACCAAAGCGTGGAGTGAGAAGTTGAAGGGACATTTTTGAGTTCTTCTCTCCTTTTTTATGCTTTTAATTTATTTTCCACTTCCCTATAATTCTCTCATCACAATGATAAAGGGGTTAACCCTACATGTTATTGGGTAGTTTAATAGAAGGAAGAAGATGTGTTGGATTGATTTGTTTTAATAATTCATTTATTTGTTTTGTGATATTTATTATTCATCATCCAATCCCTTTATTTTTCTTCTATCATGACCATTTATAATTGAAAAAAAATGAATCATAAAGTTACGCAAATAAAAACCATAAATAAGGAATAACCATTTACAATTTTATAGAAAATTAGGGTCCAATATAGAATCTATACAAACTTTATTCCACAACACAAAAAATTACAGAACCAAGGAAAATATGTGATTTCTATGTCAAAAAGGGGATACCATGACCCTTGAAACTTTCTCATATTGACTCTGACACTAATTATATATCAACATATTTTCATATATCCAATTTCACCTAAACCCTAATATTATAAAATAAGAGTATGCATTGAAAATATATCTTCAACCCAACCAACCAATCAATTTCTTTTTGATTTTTCATTATTAAAAATAATCAAACCATCATTTTCACACCCCTTTCACCAAATTAATAAAATCAAATGTTTTTCAAACATAATTAAACTAATTTATCCATTTATGTGGATCAATATCGACCCGGTTCTATAATACATTTTAATTAATTGAGTAGCATAGTTTGAGTTTTTAAAAAAAATTGATATACCCATTTTGAATTAATGACTCCCTATAGGGCCAAGAACCTACTATAAAAATCCACTTAAGGCACCACCTGTATAGTGTCATAAAAGCTATAATGTTAGGATAATTAAAACAAAGGTATGTGAATCTTCAATGAGGACCAAAAATCTAAGAATCAAGCCTGAGGAATGTCCTCAACCACCTATATCATGTGTTAGGAATGGCCATTAGACAGAGGGTGGTATGACATGCTCATAAGCACATTTGTACACAACACATGTTGCAACCCTTGAAAAAAACCAACCGGTGAACCAGGAATCCCTATCTGAAATTAAAGTACGAGGGAACCCGTGATGTCATACTGTCTCACATATATATAACATCCCAATATCATTCACTAAAAATGTATCCCTTATAGGTACAAAATGAAAAATCTTTATGAGAGTGTAAAAATTATCCCACATTGAATAATTACCTCATAGTGACCTCGATAACTTGTTCACAATATCCCTCGCAATGTTGAACCATTTCCACTAGGGAATGGGAAGCTTATATAAAAGAAATTTAAGTCGATTGTGTTCCACCTTCACCTTCTGATAGGTGGAACACCTTGCTCAAAAATTTTCTACATCTCTTTTCATACTCATCCATTTGTATTGGAAATGTAAATCCAATTAAATATTGGTGACCCTTAGATTCCCCGCTTATGATGAAGCATGAAATTATTGTATCAAATCCTCATGAATGTCTGCTAAACCCAATGTGTGGCCTTATAATTGAATAATTTAATCCTGATCCATAGCCCAACCTAAAGTAAAGTCCTCTCCTTCCACACTCTCTCATAGGATTTAGCCATCATAATATGATAGCTACATCATCCTCACTATATTTATAAGGGAATATTTCATGTTTATAGATGAAAGAAAAATATGCCACTGAATATCCTTCACCTCCAAGAGCATCTTAGAGAACCAATCTATATGATTCCACTGGATAATGGCCTCATAAACAACATGAATCTGAGTCATCCTACTTGATGCATCATCCACTGAATTTCCTTTACTAGTAATATTGGTAATCCTGAAGATATATACTTTTGGTACACTACCCACCTTCACTTATACAATTCAAATCACATTGTGTAAACATGTACAATAGGATTTGTGGTCCTTTTAAACATCAAATATCACTCCGAGTAAGTAATGAATTCAATAGCACATAGAAGGAAGAATTGTTGATAGCTTGAGATTGTGTGTCAGGTTATTCTTCTAATGTCTCCTCAATATCCAAGATATATATACCATGACTGAATAATCCAACATTAAAATTTCTCCATGAACAACTATAAAATATCCCTTTAACTACAAAATAATATTCTTTTATTAATTCTAAATATGTATTGAGTACTTTAGTGCATTTAAAGCCCTAATATTTAATCATTTCTAGAAAAGGTCTATTAATGGGGAAACTTATTAGTGTATTTTTATAATTGACAAAAGACACCATTTATCAACTCATTTAGTATCACTGATAAGGGGTCTATAAATACTGTATATTGTAGTGTTCTTTAACAACACACTACTATACTAGAAAAAAACATAATTTAGAAAAATTATAGAAAAACAATTAATTTAAATGGAATAAAAATTAAAAAAAAATACAAGAAAAAACACAATTTTTGAGAAAACAAAAAGTGTTTTAGAAAAGAACAAACCACCCCTATTTGAGAAAAAGAATGCACCGGTATAAAATATATTATTTAAGTCATAATATTAAGAAATAAATTAATTATAATGTGTTAATTTTAAACTATATTTTGAGTCATACTTGGAACACTATGCATCCGAGTGTGTTTTGGTTGATTTTTTCGCATCACACCCTTTATTGTTCATCTTCAATAATTTTCTTTGTGATAATTAAATATATATGAATAAGATAAAAATGGAAATGAAATAAATTATGCAAAAATAGATTGATTGATATAAAAACAATAATGGGTCACTTACTTGGTTTTGGAAATATGATTCTCGTTTTAAACTAAAATGAATCTTTTATATTAAAAAATATACTTTGAGTCGTACTAACCACACCGTTCATTAGATTGAGGTGCAGAAGATTACTACAAATTAAAATTGTATTATTATTTTTTTCCCTAAAGTATCAAAACAATCATATCATCTTTCATTGGTTTTGAGTATGCCACTTTTTTTTAATAAAATGACATTTTAAAATATAAACATGAAATTTGAATCATATCGGTCACAAGATTTGTGGGTTTGGAATGAGGATAATTTTGACACATCAAAAATTAATTATGAATGTTTTTTTAAAATTTTCAAGACAATATGATCACATTCTCTTGGATTTTATTGAGTGATACTTTTTGAAATTCAATATAAATTTTAAACTAATAGTGAAATTTTTGAGTTAGACCAGGTAAATCATGTATCATTTTGAGGTTAGAAAAAATTCCCACACATTAAAAATGACATATGAATATTTTTCATAAGATATAAAAAAAATTGAATGTGTTTACTTGGTTTTGATTATATCAATTATATTTTTTATAATAATTAATGTAAATTTTAAATAAAAAGATTCCCTTGGAGTCATATGGGTTACATTGTGTTTCAGATTGAAGTTACCCCAATACCAACATACCCCAAATGACTTCTTTATTATTTTTTTGTAGTAAAAAAATAATATAAATTTATTTCCCCAGTTTTGAGTTTGCAACATATTTTTTTCTAAAATGTCATTTCAAACTGGAAACATACACATTATGTCATATCAGTCTCACTATATGTGGGGTTTATGTGAGACTTATTCCTACATGTCACATGATAATTATGAATTATTTTTAAAAATTTACAACATAATCCGAGTATGTTTTATCATTTTTCCATGAGTGAATCTTTTTGAACCAAAATATAAATTTTAATCTGAAAACGAATACATGGAGTCATTCTGAGCATGACACATGTTAGATTTAGGTGCATATGATTAATAAACATAAAAAATTACTTATGCATCATTTTAATAAAGTATATAAGTAATCTGATTTTTTATTCTCATTAATGATTATTTCATAATTCTTTTTCACTAAAATGAATGTCAATTAAAAATAAAAAAGTCACTTGCTGTCATATGGGTGACACCGTGAATTAGATTGATGTAAGGGTCACTAAAACATTTCCCAAATGATTAATGTATAATTTTCCACATGTATCAAAATAATCCAAATTAATTTCCATGGTTTTGAGTATACCACTTTATATTTTTAATAAATTGTCATTTTAAACTGTAAATGAGTACTTTGATTTGTACTGGTCACATATTTTGTGGTTTCCTTGTGAAATTAATTAATAAAAGAGAAAAATTAATTATTTTTGTTGACCTATATTATCATGGATATCTAAGCATGTTTACCTGTTTTTCATTAAGTGACACTTATAGAACTAAAATGTCAGTTTTATACTAATATCGGACATTGTGAGTCATATCAGGAACATTGTGTATCAAATTGAGATAAAACTAATTCCTAAATGAGAAAATGACTTATAGATCACTTTCCTAATGTATAAAAACATTGTGAATTTATTTTCAATATTTTGAGTATTTTCGTTTAAATTTTTTTCTAAAATAAATGTCATTTATAAATAAAATGATGTGCTTGGTGTCATACTGGTCACATCATTCATTGAATTGAGGTACATATGATTCCTCCCTATCCCAATTCACATATGGATAATTTTACCAATGTATCAAAACTATCTTAATAATTTTACTCATACTGGTTACATCATTCAGTGAATTATGGTGAAAATGAATCATACCTATCCCAAATCACATATGTATTATTTTCCTGATGTATCAAAACTATCTGAATAAGTTTCCTCGTTTTTTATTATTCTACATGTTTTTTCTAATAAGTAATTTTAAAAAATAAACACACAAATTGAGTCATGAAGGTCACATTATTTGATTTTTTGACATGGTAATAATTTCTATATGTAAAAAATGTAATATGAATCATTGACAAAGTTTATCAATAATTTTAAATTAATAAAAAGAAAGATTCATATTGTGCATATCTTGTATCATATTGAGGTTCAAGTGGATCCTAAACATCCCAAGTAACATATATATCATTTTAAAATTTTATCCAAACAATAAGAATGTTTTTCCTTTCTTTTCAGTAATTTAGTTTCATTTTATCTGAAATAAATATCAATTTTAAATAAAATGACCATGTTAGAGTCATACCGGTCACACCCTACATCAGATTGATATACCAATGAATCCTAATTATTCCAAATTACTTATGTATAATTTTCATAATTTATAAAAACAATAAGAATTCACTTAGTTGGTTTCGATAATTCAACTTTTGTTTTTAAATTAATTGTTATTTTAAAATAAATGTATACAGTTTGATTTAGACCGGTCACATAATGTGCCCGTTTGATCGGAAACTGATTTCTACATATAAAAAATGACTTACTAATCATTTATCTATATTATCAAGTCATTCCGAGTGTTTTTGTTTCATTTATAGTGAGTTAATTTCTTTTTAACCTAATTTCTAATTTTAAACCTATAAAGGTCACTTTGAGAGATAATTATCACATCATGTGTCATATTGAGGTTTTGTTGATTCCTATAAGTGAACAATGAAATATGGATTTATTTTATAATGAATAAAACCAATATTAATGGTTTTTCTACTGAAATAGAATCCACTAGTATAAAAAACAATTCTTATGTTAGTGAAACTATAATGAAATAAATTAAAAATAAATATGAAAAAAATACATTAATAAAATATCAATTTAAAATTAAAACCTAACAATTTGTGTCATACTGGGTACATCATGTATTTCATTGAGGTATGGTTGATTTTACAATGTCTTTTTATACTACAGTTAATTATACACTCTAAATCATCTAACAATATTTCCATTTGATAATGAAGAATCTTGAATGCATTCGAGAATAAAAATAAAACTGCATCAACATGGGTGAATCATCCTTGATGATTGCATAATAATAGTACTTGAATGAATTATCATTATTGGTGAAGTCATGTTTCTGAACAAAACATTAAACATTAGTGTAATAATATCATCATTAATTAATATATAAAAAATAAATATTTACATATGATTTTTATGGAACATAATAAAATATACCTAACCAATTCACAATCATATTGTTTATAATCTCCATGATAAATCATTTATCTTTTTAGATATAAGGAACATTAGTGTGACCCATTATGTATTTTTATAAGATAATAAACTACATTATAAATTTTTTACCCCTTTTGAAAATATTTAACATCAGTATTTCACAATATAGAATCCAAATGGAACTAAAATATATTTCATACATTAATTTTTCCTAGAACTTTTTATTCATTCGTATATCGTTTTCAATATTCTAGGTGATTAAAAACTCAATCATAACATCATAATTATTTATTCATAAAAATGTTCACATATCTATTCTCAGGTTTTTGTTGTTGACAATGATGATGAGTATTTTATTAGTGATCTTGGGAATAAGAATCATTTTACATAATGAATTCTCTCAATCATAATAAATTTTACTTGTATGGCTTACAAAATCATTTGTGATATTTTTACCCATATCAATTTAATGATTGAATAGACCAAAATATTCCACCACCCACCAAAGAGAAACTAATATAATGTTCATTTATGAAAATTCATGATTCATTAAATGAAGTTTTTAATATCTCTATGTTTAGAGGTTTTTTACCAGGATACTAGTTCCTTTTTCATAGGGGAATTGTTTTTTTCTTAATTATCTTATTTGAATATAGATTTTATTTTTTGGGAATTTTTTCATAAGGTTTTTTCTTCTCATTAATGTGATGTTTTTTTACATTATCCCTTCTCAATGACCACAATATCTTAATGTTTTGTGTCTTAGAATAGTTCTCACATAATCCTTTTTGCTTCATTGGTTGATTATATGCATATTGATTGAAAATTGTGAGTTGGATTATATACCAGTTTTATTATTAGATTAGTGTTTTATGACTATCAGGTGACTATTGACTCAACTATTAAGAGAATTTATTTGTAGTGTGGAGGAGATATAGGCAAGAAATTATATATTTTTTTTATTCTGTTTGTACTTGGTGAGTGGTTTTGTTCACACTTAAGTAATATTTGATACTACGTAGAATGCCCTATGATAAATTATAGCCTTTGATAATAATATTGAAAAAATAATTAGTGTTTGTTTTGTTTCTAAAAATAGTCATCCACTTAAATTCATTTATAAAATCACTAAAACATGTAGTGAAAATTAGTTTTCTAAAAATTCCTCTGAAACCTACAAAAGGTCTCTTATTTTAGTGAATAGAGTTATTTTCACTTTTTAACAATTTTTCTCAAACAAAAACATGGTATGAACCTTTTTATACTATATTTCCTAAAAATATTGTTTTCAAGACAGTGCTTTATATCCTCTTCAACCTCGGTCTCTTCCTCTATATTCTCCTCTTCTTCCCCCACCACCATGGCCTCTTTCTCTGAATTTTCCTCTTACTCAGCCTCTACCTATACCCACACCTCCGCCTCAACCTCCACCTCTAACTCTGCTATTTCCTAACAATTTTACTGTCTACTAGTTAGTTCATCTCAAAAAATTCAGTTGCTCCATTATTTTTATCCTTGGGAAAGAGATAAAAAATAATATATATGCATTTTGAAACTAATTATTCACACACAAAAATATATTTATATGATTTGAAGCTCATACTAGATCCCAAAAATAGGAGGTTATCTCCAAAATTTGTTATCAATAAACATTCTTACAACATATATGCTACCCACACATATCTAAAAAAAATTACTTACTATTTTGAGTATGGAGGTTGTCAAAAATAATGAGAATACTATGAAAAAATAGAAAAAATTATTTTTAATTATATTTAATTAAATTCTATTTACCTTCATAAATTATCTGTTGGTGATAATGATAATTCTAGCCTTTATGATCTCTCTCATAAATTTTTGAACATAATTTCTTTAATCAATGTCATTGTCTTGATTAGAACATTATAGAAACAAAAATAAAAATATATAAATTGGTTTGAAATATTTATTTTTAGTAAAACCTTTCTTTATATTACATAATATTGTTCAATTTTTAGTAATCCATAAGTATTATTTATTCATATACTAACTTCATTCAATGACTTATCCAATATTTATTCTCATCACTATAATACCAAAATTATTGTTAAAACATAGAATGAAAATTATAATTAAAATATTCGATATAAAAAGTTTATTTTAGGGTACTAAAAATTCATAATACATATCATGTGTGGTTGGGTTTTTGGATATCCAAGCATTAGATCTAAAAAATAAAATTTTTGGATATCCATATTGAATATGATCTAGATCCAATATTTCCTATAAAAACAAAAACAAATAATTATTGAAAAGAGTTTAAAATATATTTTATATGATTAGATTGTAGAGTTTTACCTCATCTTCATAGGAAGAAAAAAAAATTTCATCGGAACTTTTTTTCACAAACCATTTCAGTACCTCATCTATTTTATTCTCAATTTATTCACAATCCAAAGTACATTTTGACATTGAATTGACATGGGGGTTAATGAATCCAAATCATTATTTTCATTATTTAAATTTTCTATAGAAGTAATATAAATTCATATAGAAAATTTTAATAGTTATTAACATTAATAAAAATATTTTCACACTATTTGGATAAATATATTTTGAAAATTTACATTATTTATGTTTTCACAACTGTGATGCCCATCCATTCATGCTTGCAAATCTCATTTATAGTCTCGAGACAAATTACATATGTCATAAAAGTTCCATATATTTATTTTTCATATGAAATTTCATTTGAATATACATATTTTAAAGTTATAAATTCATGAATTTGTAATTATAATATATGTTTCTCTGGAACTAATGGGGAGAAGGAAATCTCAAAAGGTAAATTTCATTTTATGGTCGATTCACTAGATCTCCTTGATCCAACAATTAGTTTCCCCATATCTTTATCCATCTATAATGCCAAAAATTACTTCAAGAATGTTTTCATCATATGTTACATATTTTTCATATACTTTTTTGAATACCCACCTCATGTATATTAATATGATTAGATGTTCATCCTATGACCGATATAATATCAAAATTGACATTTTTAATATCCAAATTCTCATGTGGAACACAAAACAAAGTTTTTGGATCATGAGATACCTAAATACCCACTCTCATGTGATATTTTGGTAGTTCATTAAATCATATCTGGTTTTTTAGGATATTATACAATGTTCTCATCACAATAAGGTGGTTCGTGGGGGTTGATAGATAAAAATAACATTAAATTGTACCCTAAAAAATTTAGAAATATAATGTTATTAAATCTAGTTTGATCTACATTAACGATAAAGAGTAATGAAAAAATTGATTACCTTGCGTAATGTATGCGGTTGTGCGGAAGGACTAGACTCAAATTTAGTGGTGTTAATTAGTTCAAATGTGAATATCTATTCCACCTCTAGTTTTCTTTTATCCTTTATCATACACTGAAATACCATACAAGACCAAACTATAATATATTACAGTGAGTTTATTTTTGTATGAAATCGTCTCACTATATTATATATATCTTCAATTGATTTTATCCTCTCATAATATGTTATAAGAGGCAATATTAATCCTAATCCTATAACACAAAAATAGTGTTCCATCCACTTCAAATATACTGAAAGTATTTTTTCATCTGTTTTGGACTCTTCATATTATTGTGTCTAAATTGAATAAAATAAATATGAACATTGATAGTTATTTTTATGTTATACTACTATAATTCATATTACATTAATATTATTTCATGCACACACATGTTTCCAATATTGTTTTTGCATTTTCATCAATTATTTTACCGTCATTATTTACATAAGCATCCTTCCATAGAAAATAATGTGGGATGGATGTGTATAATTATTTTAACTCATCAATATGAATATAAAAAAGGGAATATATTTTTTGTAGAACACATAAAACAATCATTATTAATCTAAAATAAATACTAATTTCTTCTCTAGTAAATCGTACCCCATTCATTTTTTTGGGATAGTGGAACATTTGTTTTTATGGGAGTTATTTATTATCAACACTCTTTGTCAATTTACTACTTAAAAATTTTGTATCAAATACAAAAAATATATAATTACAAATAATATATCATTGACTATAATGAACCTGAAATGATTTCTCATTATGTATATTGATGATTTAAATCCATGTTTCCTTCTTTGTAATGTGTTCATAACTAACTAGTGCGTGGGTTTTACATTCCCCATAGCATCCCTATGATGTAATTTCATAAGAAGTGTCCATAAGCCACTACATGATTTTAAAGTGGTTAATTAAAATAATTTATTAAAGATATCTTCTAAAATAAAATAACTCTATGTAAAAAATTAAAAATTAAATCAATGTTTCATTAAAAAATTCTTTCGATAAAACAGTGAAATTATATCATAACACTACTGTTATATCATTCTAAAGGGTTTCTTCGATATTTGTTTTATGTGGAAGCATGAATCAATATCAATTAGAATATTTATTCTCATTGTGACCCCAACATAACCGATGAACCTAGACATATACAGGTCAATAGGTTGGATGTTTTGATTCTAAAAAACCTAAAATTTTATACTTCGAATTCATTACCTAAAAATTTTATTCAACACTATGATGTGGTGTTGTATTTATTTATTTCATAAACCTGATGTTGGTCCCCTATTTATTCTCCTATTTTATTATCAAAAATCTATTCTCTCATAATAATTGTAACTACATCATGTTCAGAAGACATTATCTACTTGAGTAGTCAAACATTAAATTTTTTTGAATAAAAACAATGTAAACATAGAGACTGAATTTGATAATGGTTGCATGCATTCTAAATTTCAAACATGTTGAACTCTTTAACTCCATATTCATAAAATTTTCCCAAATGATTATCATTCATTCATTTTTAATGAAATGGTTAATTTAATTTAAGAAAATAATTTTTACACTATGATTGTATTTAACCTCAAAATTCATCTGAAGAGGAAAGTTAGAGAGAACTTTCTTACTCACCTGATTTATTTCCAAAAAAAGTTATTATTTCAATCAGTTTGTTGAGACTCATCCTCCATCTCTTCAATATATGACCTTATGTTTCTTGAATTACACTGAGTAGTAGTCATCCCATACCAGGTACCAGTGGTCATATTTGATGAATACTTATTTGAGTTATTCAATAAAAATAGATGTCATGGGAGTTAATTGCAAATAAATGAACTATTTTAATATTTGTTTAAGAGATAATGATGTTGATGAGGAAATGTTTCTCGTTAAAAAAATTTAAATTACCAAATCTTAATTTCTATTTTCAAATATCTTCTCAAAATGTTAAAAGGTCTCTAACAGGACCATGAGACCATAAAATCATCCCTATTAAGTTGTACCGACTCCAATCTATGTTACTAGTCCATTTTCCATAGTTTAATCTCAAATATAAGAGCTCTATATCCATTGAGGTTCACATTTAGGGTGAGATTTTAAAAATAAACTAGTAAATACTAATGGGAAGCGTAAAATATAAAAAGATCCTATATTTGAGTAAATGTTCAAAGTGGTAACACTAAAAACCAACAATTAATTCAACTCATTTTTAACAAACTAGGACACCCTAATAATAAAATGAACCAACATCACTTCAGACCATTGGATAACAATAATCATTCTATATATTTATACCATGGATTTTCATGACATTAAAATCAGTTCACAAATAAGTGGATAAAATTTGGTTGATTGGAGGATAAAAAATATTTATCTCCTTTAGAAAATAACCACATCACTGGTACCATAAAATTAAAACTTAGAACCCTAGAATCCAAGTCTATCCATCAAGGATAACCATCAAATGTACCTAGAGCATAAAAATAATGAAATGGGAATGACAAACCCATTTTTAAAAGGAAGTTTATTTTAGAATTGTGGACATCCCCATACAATTGATTCGCATAGGAATGAACCACACAATTAGTTCCCCAATACATTTTTTAAAAAAACATCTAAAAGGCCATAAATAAGAACAAACAACAACACAAATGTCACATCACCCTCACCATATCCCTCGATGAATCTCTAACATGTCTGTAGTAACACACATTTGAACATACCATACCTAGGCCTCACATAATACCCATAATATTTTAATATTTATAAATATTATTTTTATCAAATCCACAAATGTTTTTTTCGAAAAATATTATAATCATAAAATAAATTTATTATTCACTGAAAAAATAATATGGAAATATTTAAAAAAAATTCCAAAAATTAATTTCCAATTACATTTAACAAAATATTTTTCGAAGACATTACTCTAGAAGAAAGATTATTAGAAATGTATAGAAATTATTTAATGAATCATAAAATTTTTATACAATGATAAAAATGAAGACATTATAAATCAAATTCAATGAATTATTCCATTTCATAAATATTGAATTCTTAGAATAAATTTTGTATAAATATGTTTGGGTTCATATTACAATATAATGATTATTAAAAATAAATTTGTGTGCGAATACCATAAAATAATTTGAAGAATGTATTTATACTATAATCATTAATATATTATGAACAATTTCCTCAAAAATAGAAAATATCAAATACATAGAAGATAACATTAACTTATCTGGAATCATAAAAATAAATTCATTAATCAAATAATAAAACATGACAATCAATTAAATATTTCTATTATAGCATGTGTAAACCATATGAATTGATCATGATTTAATATAACTCTTTTTAAAAAACATATAACATAATTAAAACCATTCACATTCCTTGATTTAGTTAAAAAACTATCTAAAACCCTTATCAAATTAGTAATTTAATTACTATTGAATTACATAAATCATAAATAACATATTCTAATTCTTAATAAATAATAAATTATACATTTTAGAAAAATAATCTAAACAGAATAAATTATAAACTCTTACATATCATACATGATATAAATATTGTGAAATTAATATACATAAATATATATTTAAAGGAAATAATAATGTAATTTATATATTTAATAAGAAAATATTAATTACATATAATTAAAAGAAGAAATAAAAGACCATTTAGTTTCAAACAGAAAATAAATATTATCACTTATTGTTTTTAAAAAATATGATTATCCCATTTATACTCTAAAATCAATCATATTAAAAAATATCAAAATAAAATTTTAATTATGGATTATAATATATTTCATTTCAAAAATATAATACAATTTCCATGATAACATACCACCAACCACAATATAATACTAAAATAATTTTCACCCTCATTACATATACCATATCATGTTCTCATAAAGCATGGAAAGGTAATCCTGCATATTTCAATGATACAAAATAATTTTAATTTAACATGAAATAATTCAACATGAAAATAAATAAGTGGTCAGAATGCATTCATAATTAAGTTATATAATCCAAAAATACACTTTTCCATTAAACTAGCATGAATTTACCAATTCATTTATGGTAAAAATTACCTCCTCGTAAATATAATACAATTGTACTAAGATGCACTAAACATTCTAATATTTTACCCAATATGAGTTAACACCTTCAATAATTCATACATGTTGTATATCATCATCTCATTATTCAATAATATATTCGTCAAGTGAAATTATATTCAAGCGTATATAAAAATTGTACACTGACTTCAAAAAATAATCAAACGAAATAAAATATACAGACACTACCATTAAATTCCATTATTTTATAAAATAACAACAAACACAATTTATTAATTCAACTATATTACATAAGTTAAACTAATCACCCAACGTTAATTGATTTAAATTCTTCACCAATAATTCTATAAATGTTTATGTTAATGATTTTATCAGTTTATACACACATATGAATAAATAATAATATTTTCTTAAACATTTAATCATGTTTATGTTCATTCTATAATTCTAAAATAATATTAAAATAATATAAATCCACACTATTAAATAGGTAATAAGAAATAAAAATAGAAATATCATAAAATCACCTTTATTTTCAAGATTCGTGCTTCCCACTTTCATTCTTTAAATTTTGACATGGTTACAATTATATATTTGATTATTTTCATTTAAATATTAAAGAAACACATATGATAATTATACACTACTCATAAATATAGAGATATTATGGATCCCATCACCTAACTAGTTTTTTTGTAGTCCCATCACAACATGGAAATGCAGTTCATATTGGTTTGCTATGGAGCTAGAATGAGTTTACTGAGTATGGGTGGAATTATCTATGTATAGTTATGATAGAGAGAGATAGAGGGATAAAAAGAACGATGAGATGTTGGCTTTATCATTGATGAGAATAGGGGAAAAAAGAAAACTAGGTAAGTGAAAAAACTAATCCATGAGAGAGAAAAAAAGAGAAAATAACATAAATTTTATTCTCATCTTGAGTCGTCCTAGAGAAAATATATGAGGAATGACGAAAGTAGGGGAATTTTGCTAGATATTTAAAATCATGAAAGAATAAGTCATCATTAGGGTTCTTTTAAATAGATCGCATGGACTTTTATCGACACTTCCAAACAAGTGATGATATAAACGCCTTTTATCAATGTTTTTTAGCATTGATATACCTTTATCTCTATTAGAGATAAATAAGCACTGATAAAGTATTTATAATTATAGTAATAAATAAAAAAATTAAATATATTTATACTATTAAATATTTAGTTATTATAATTTAGAAAATTGAAATATATAATATTTTTTTACAATTACATTAATACATTATTTAAAAAATAATATTTTCCATTGTTATATATAAATATATAATTTTATACATATAGTAAATATACGTTTACAAATAAATATATTTATAAATATATATATATATATATAATGATATATTTATGAATATTTATTTATAATTAAAAATATATTTGTATCATTATATATATAATTATATATTATTTTATATATTTAAAAAATATATATAAATATAAATATAATAAATATATTCTTTATTTAAATTTATTTATTATAATTATATGATTATAAATATATTTATATCAATATTATTATTTATATAATTATATATATACATACATAATAATTATATAAAAATAAAAATAAAAATAAATATAGAAAATATATTCATTATTTAAATACATTTATTTTAATTTTATAATTATTTGAATGTTTTTATTATAATTTTTAATTTTTTCTAAATATTTAATATTTAATTTATAAATATATGAATAATCAAGAAAAAAATTATAAATTTATATCAATATATATATTCATATAGGTATATATATATAATAAATAAATATTAATATTAATATTAATATAAATATGAATATGAATATAGTATATAGTATATTCATTATATAAATAAATTTATTGTAAGCATTCTATAATTACGCGTATGTCATTGCAATGAAATGAAAATCATTGGAGTCTGTTGGGACATTAGATAATGATTATTGATATTTGGGGCTTTGATGGTCGGATGATGAAATCACTCGGAATGGTTTTTTTCCATTTTTTCATTCCATGTCCATCTATGAAATCTAGGGCACTTGGTTTGGTCTTTTGAATTTAAATACTAGTTAATCAGGATACAATACTGGAATCCCTCTATCAATCTGCTAATTGCAAAAATTCGCATACTCATATTTGGCTACAAATTCATGGTTTGAGCTAGTTTATATGGAATCCCCAGATATTGTGTAAAATGTAATTTGATATTGGTGTCCCAATTAAGATGGAAAACGAGAATGAAATGGAAATATTTGTTTATTTTTCTCGTTTTCTTTTTGGTGGTTGACCTTTCTTCTCCTTGGATCAAATCATTAGTTCTCTCGGATGAGGATTTTTTGTTTGATCCGATGAATGATTATGAAAAATTCTTGATTATTGTACAGTATTTTAGAACGTTGCACATAAATTTGATAAATGCAGAAGAAGTCTTGTTTACAACTAATTTGGGGGGAAATGTCATTCATCTAATACTAGAAGGCATGCTCGGGTCAAGGGACACACTGATAAAGATCCATATAATGATGAAAGGAAAGAGAGTAACCTGGATCCTATCATTCAAGATCAAGATACTTAGCTAGTGGATCCTGAGCAGGCTCATACTAATATACTTGAAAAGTACTTGATTGACAAGGTACATGAATAAGGATATCTGATAGATCAGGATCCTACTACTAAGGGTTAACAATCTAATCGCCATATCGTTTTAGGCCGAGTGAAGATAGGGGTTACTGATGACAATTTACAATGCCCTAGTAAAAATAAATTATAGTTACATATTGTTTCTATGAGTGAGAAAACTATAGTACAATATAGTTTGGTTTATCATGTTACTCAAATATCCACTGAGATTAGTAATGGTCATGTGATTGATAAGCATTTATCACCTATCATGGAAAGAATAAATCTGGTTGAAAGTGATATTACAGTTCAAACATTGAGGGATGATGCTTCAAGATTCATTAATTACTGTATGGACCAGCCTCCAAACCTATTTGAACTGGAAGGGTATTTGCAGTGAATGAAGACATGGGAATGAGGCCAACATCCAAAAAGGAATGGATGAGAATGTGGTGACTAGGATTAAGTTGGGAGTGGCCGGACTATGAATTATTCTTCCAAGGGTCTTACTCTAGAGTAGGTCAGACATAGAGAAAAGTCTTATATGCTTTTTAATCAGCAGAATTCATTGTATGAATGAGAGTCTGTTGATGACTCCACCAATCAGGACTATGGGGATGATCCTAGTTCTAACCTTTCATAGTTTTCTTTTTTGGATGAGGACGTTTATTTTATTGTTCCTGTTCTCTCCCCCCATTATATAAAATATTTTATTATTCAGCAAATTTATGTAGTAGAGGGTTCGCCTCACTCTTGAACCTTTTTGACTAAATACATGCATTTTGAAAATGAGTGAAATCAAATTATAAAAAATGATTTCACATTAAATATTTTGAAAATCGACAAGTTTTATTAATTAAATGTAAATTTTTTAAATAAACTTTTATATATTTATATATTGAAGTCAAGATGAATACATATTGAAAATACAAGAAAAATAGTAAATAAATATATATATATATATATATATTAATGATGTAAAATTATTAAACAACAATAATAATAATAATGAACAAATAATACCTAACTGTAATAATACTAAGTATATAAAGAAAAATGACAGATTAAAAACGTAATATAATAAATGTGTCATGATAAAATTATATTATAAAATATAAAAAAATTAAAAATATTACTTAATTATTTGGTCTATGTGTTTGTATATAGTATTTAATTAATTGTGTAAATATTTGTGTGTGGTAGTTGTATATAAAATTCATTAATTATGTATATATACATGAAATCAATGTTAGGCATGTTTTATATATGTTAAATAAAAAATTAAAACATCTTGAAAAAGAATAATTCATTATTTATTTTCAATATTATACTTTATTCATTTTTTATATATTACTTATTATATATATGTTAAACATATTCGTTTTTAATAATAATTTGTTTAGTAAATATTTTTTAATTTTTTTAAATATATTCATTTTAAATATCTTTATTTAATATTTAATATTTATTCACAAATAAATTATTTATATTTATATTAAATTTATTCCTATTTGTCAAAATTTATTTCATTAATAAAATCTTTAATATTTTTAAAAGTTTATTCATTTTTAATATTAATTTGTTTAATTATTTCATTTTATTCCTTTTACATATCATTATATTTTGTATATAATACTTATTAATATTTATAAATTTCATATATTTATATTCAATTTCATTATTTATATCAATAATTACTTAACGAATAAAATTATTTATATATTTTTTAAAATTTTATTTATTTAATTATTTCAATTTATTAGGAACTTTATCAATGCCACAAGAGCACTGATAAAGGCATCCCTTTATCAGTGTGAAAAATAAATCCATGATAAATGATACCATTTATCAGTGCTACGTAAAATTATTAATAAATGGAACATTTTATTAGCGCTCAAAAAGAAATGATAAATGGTACATTTTATCAATAGTTTTTTTCACTGATTATGGGTACCCTTTATCACTATTTTTTCCTAACACTATTAATGCACTATAATGTTAAATTCCAATTTTGTAGTAATGAAACATGAAACCTAATTCATCATAGTAAAAAAATGTAACTCCTACCCTATTCTAGAAAAATAATCATTGGTGTTGAAGTCAATCTCCCATTCAGCTTCTAAATCATAGGCATCTAACTATATAAACTTCACACCCTTATTATTAATGCTTGTAAAAGGTTATACTAATAATGATAAAACATGTAAAATATACTTGTAATATCAAGATATCCCTAAGAAACTTCGTATATTAATGAATTTCAAAGGATGGTCCCAAGAAGCAACAACTCTCATACTCTCCATATAAACGGATATTCCTTTCTATGAGATAATTTTAACTTGGAATTGAATCTGATCTGTCCAAATGTGGAACTTTGTGATCTTATCATATAACCAATGCTCTCTTAGTGTATCTAATATGATGTAATAATGTTTGGAATTGGCATTTTGAGTATGATAATACACCAAGATATCATCTAGGAATACCAGGACAAAAGAATCCAAATACGTATGGAAAACTCAGTTCATCAATTACTTGAAATGTGATGTCTTGTTCATGATATTTAATGACATAACTTAATAATTATATAGTCCATACATATTATGAGAACTAGTGTGAGATATATCTGATGGTCTACGACGAACCAGAAGATAACCCAATTTCTTGTAAATCTACTAGAACACCTAAAATCCTAAATTATTTTCAAAGTGTCCTTCTGTACATGGAAGAGGATATCATTTCTTAACTATATTCATGATAAATTTATAGAACACAACACATATCCTTAGGGTACTATAATCCATTTTTCAAAAAGGACTGTCAAACCCCATAGAGATTACATGGTTCTGATAAACCCCATTTACCTCTAAATCCTTTAGCTTCCTCTTGAGCTCCTACATCTCAATTGGATCCATCATGTAAGGGGTAATAGATACCAATGCATGTCTATGAACATCCACTATATAAAAAACAGAAACCTCTCTTACTGAATGTAACCATGAAAATTCATCTGTGAAAAATTCCCTAAAACAATCAAATAATATAAGGAAATATCCCTAATGTATTCCCTAATAATCCAGATATAAAATCCTAATCTGGGCTCAAATTTCAATCATCCTACAATTCTATGGTCTCAATCGGATCACTTTTACTTCCCATTAACCCTTTTAAATAAACTCTCTTCCCTATGGTGATGTAATTTTTATCCATTAGCAAAAAAATCAATCAAAACCTAGAATGTAACTAAACTTTCATCACAATAATGATGCAAAAACCTATGA
The DNA here is from genome assembly GCA_963277665.1 of Viscum album. Classification (NCBI taxonomy): domain Eukaryota; kingdom Viridiplantae; phylum Streptophyta; class Magnoliopsida; order Santalales; family Viscaceae; genus Viscum; species Viscum album. The sequence continues at coordinate 1,653,020,552 of OY728137.1, read as the reverse complement.
TGTTGAGGTGAAAGAGGTCCCAAATGAATAGAAATCCTCCAATTTTAATGGGGAACTTCCTTCATGGATATACATCCTTTTTTCAAATCCCCAATGGAGTATCATGTGTCATAATATTATCATAACACCAAATGATGAGCGTAAGGATATGCATAATAGGAAGAAATATAATTTTATGAGAATCCCATGTATTGAAAACTGTTGATTCTAAAATAGAATATTAAAGAATTCTACTTACCAAATTTTAATGTCATGGATTATGGTCCTCATGTTTTGGTTATACTTCGAATATCTAGCATGATCTCTGACCCTATGATAGAGCCTGCCTACCCAGATTAGATATTCTATATTTCCAGTACAAATTTGGGGACAGACTACCATGGCCTTGAAAACCCCCCATCAACCTGATTATCTAGATGTATTTTATATCCCTACCAAGAGATAAGCTGCTAACATCTTTCCTTCATTTTTATTCATTGAATGCCCCCTCTTACTGGATGATGGAGGAATATTCTTACAAAATTTCTATAGACTGACAATCATTCTGTATGATCAGCACTCAAATGGGTCTCTCATGAACTGAGTTCTCATATGTACTGATCTATTATACATGTGCTATATCCCCTATGTACCTAATTATGTGTTTTTTTATCTAATTTAACCATAAATAAGATTTAAATGATGATTCCTATTGTTGTTCGATATTGAAATGTTCTTGGCATTGAACTAGCCTATCTTAAATCCACTTCATCTATCATGTTATAATTTGTTATAAGAACCTAATTCGCTATTAAAAAATTGGTATCCATCCATTAAAAAATCACTGATAACCATATTTACTAAATCATTCCATTCTTGAATCACTTTCAAGTAGCTAACTCTTTACCCATCATAATAGGTTTCGTATGATGGAGTTTTCTAAAACGGTCTGAGTAATCTATAACTAATAACATTCTTAGATTTATGTACATGAACTCTAGCACTTTATCAACCCTAAACATATCAATATAGAATTAATCATGGAAGTCCATATGAAAATCCCTCTAAGCCATCTCCCGATGATGATCCGTCAGAGTAATGACTACCAACCATATCTTAGTGGAATCACATAGCATAAAGTAGATAGATATACACTTTTATTGGGATGTGTCTTGAGATTATCTAATATATACAACTTGGTCTCTATCCCTTACTCTTCTACTTTTGTTCCACCATCCCTAGTTAATGTGGGAAAATACTATTGCTAGAACACACATAGAAACTCATCCATAGACAAGGATGGATACCATTCAACCTGTAATTTCATCATGTTTGTGAAAACCCTCTTGTGTAATATTGCCACATCATATGTCTCTAGTAAAACTATTTTTTTCATATCTGGAACAATAGGAGGATCCAATGGTATCCCATGAACTACCAACTTATGAGTGTGTTCATTTCCACCCTCCCAACACATATTTGGAGGTCTTCATGGTGGCATGGCTCTCCAATTTCGAACACTTGCCTCAAAATTGAACATCCAAATATTTTCCATCTAAAAATACATATATTGTTATAGGATAGGTACTACAATTTTTATATAATAATTAAACCTTATGCCTACACCTTGAGTCACGTCTGGGAAATGTAGACTTCAAAATGAAGAATGATATATTGCCTAATGCCCACTATGATGGTTGGGGGTGGGTCATGATCTCTTTCCAACAATTTAAATTTCCATTTCATTTTCATTATATCACAATTATTTTTACATCATACACTTAATACACACCATAACACATTCTAGTATATTTGACTTTTGGTCTATGACTCAACATGCCACATTTTTTTTATTTGGGTGTCTTCTATTATCTAATCAAGAAAAAATTGATTATGTTATGGAAGGAACTCTAATTACTAACCATTTTTCTAAATTACATCCATAAAATAACTATCAAATTAGAATTAATAACAACCACAACACCCTTAAAATTATCATGAAATCAAGAAATGTGTCCCATATGTGAGGTCAAAATGCATGTCATGTGATTTGAGAAGTGTCTAAAATGATTCTTGAGATGGAATACTCTCATATAATCATGTTTCAACCAAATAAAACTTAAAATAATATCAATTATAGCATCACAATTCAATTAAATCACCCAATAGTGGAATCAAATAAATTGTAATAGCCATAATTTAAAAATTAAAAAAAACTCATTCAAGGAAATATGGCCTTTTTCTATATGTTGGTTATCCATGACCAGGCCCATATCATTACAAAATTAATATTTCATATGATCTATTAATATTGTTTCAAAATTATAAACAAAACTAGATAATAATAGCTCAGATACCACTTCATAAAGCTTAAGACCCAGATTCCACGTAATGATGCCTTGAGACCGGTTGGCCACAAAGCCTTAGTCAAATATCCACAAATTCTAAATGCTACAGACAAGTAGTGAGTGACTAGGATTTGTCTGTGGGGAGAATATACCCTCTTAACAGAGGGTAACATAATTTGATGGATACATAAAAATCAATACCAGAAGTATTAAATCAATAGTTCATTATATAAACATTCAAAAGATACTGATTTGTATACAAAAAATTGAAATATATGACCTCATATACAATGATGAAGATTTTATGAACCTATATCATAACTAGAATAGTTATATAATTCAGATGTTTCATGAAATACATGTAAAAAATACCAAAAATTGAAAAAATTATCTTAGATCACATCATGATCCTCAGATAGATAATATTTTCCTATCCCCCTATGAAATAATAAAAAATCTATAGTAGGGTGCTTTGCCTTGTCCATACCTAATCATATAATATTATGTGGTACCAAAGGAATCATAAGTATGGTGTGATATAAAATCCCATTTTTTCAACACTAATTCTTTATAATTTCATCTATTTAGTTAATAAATAATAATAATAACATACAGATAATAATTTAATATTTAAATTATGTGTTGGAAGTTGAGAACCTATAAAGGTTTGGGTTCCCATTGAAACATGTCATCTACTACCTTCTTTGACCTTTTCCAGAAAGTATCTAAATAAATAGTCAGCCCTGTATCAATTTACAAATAGTTATTGGGACCTGGAACATATCTCATCATCGATAATAATGCTATATATTCAAAATATACCTTACCTGGCCATTATATAAGGTATAAAACTAAAATAATAACCATGATTGTGCTTTGTCTTGGATGAAATGATGTATCAATCATTTCATTAATTGATCAATTAATTAAATGATATCATCAATGGAATTCATATTTTTTAATCCAGGTATCACTCCATACATAACATGAACCAAGAACCTTACATTTCCAACCTAGGGATTTCTTAATAGAATTGTAGTCCTTCTCCAGGTGGGGTATAAAATCAATGCTCACCGAGTCCATCCATGGCAGTCCTTTAAGGGAGACCAAGTGTCACCCTTGGAGTGTATAAACACCTTCCCTATGAGTTCATACTTGGAATTCCATATAAAGAGTCCAGGTAAAACATATGTGTATATCAGTAAATCCCATGAAAACATATTTAGTAGTTTTATAAGGATTCTAAGTGACAGTCAGGCATAAGTAGAGAAATAACCAAATGGGTCTATCCGTTTTGTTCTTATATAAACCCATGTGTCTCATAGGGAATATGATAAAAAAAATTCATTTTCATTTAATTATTTCAATGTTCATCTTAACGATCATTCATTTAAACCTAACCTCATAAAGTGTCTCAAAGGAAGGGCTAATATTAGAAGGCTGAGTCTCTTCATTATCTAACATGGGCATTTAATTATAAGAATAAAACATTTATTAAAAAATAAATTACATGAAAATGGTTTAGGGACATGGTCTTATATTACCTTACATTAATAAATTTTAAATTACAGTATACATTTTATCAGTTAACATCCCATATAAAGGTGGAAATCTCACACTAGACAGGAATTAATGTTCATCTACCACCCATTGAGGTCTAACTAATTAAATGACACACCCATGTAGTGGTTACTATTCATGGTTCACAAACTTCAATAATTTATAAATGGTCTCATTAATTACATTGGTCACACCTTTACATTTTGAACAAATATTAACTCTAATTAAAGGTTTATGCCCAAAAAAGTAGTTTCATAGAGAAAATACATAAATATAAACACCTTGAAATAGAGAAAAAAGCACAAGACCATGTAATATAGGTTTGTATTTCAGTAATCATCCTGTATGTTCTCTTGATTTGACTCTAATTAGGAGAAAAATGAAGAATGGACAAAAACCCATAAAATAAGGAAAATTAGATTTCACCCAAATTGAATTACTAATAATAATTAGAATGAATAACAAAAAAAATAGGATTCATGTACTCACAAGTTTGAATCCAATGAGATGATCAGTGCTCAAATATGAGATTGGATAGAAGAATGAGATCCATGCTGATGTCATGAATTTAATAGGAACTCCAATGTGTTAAACATTATTTGGAGTAAGATATGAGAATAAAATTTAGGTTATAAGATTAATTTATGGTAAAATGTTTATTTATCCTCAAAATAAGGGGCCACAAGGTTTTACAGCATGGTTGTCCAAACCGTGCACCCACTTCTGTAAGGAGGAGACCCTCGTATGGTTAGTAGGAAGATTTTAAATAAATATAATAAAATTGTGAATATATCCACTCTAAATAGCTAAAGAGTACTTTACACATGCATTCACCTCTCTTCATATGATTTGAAAAACCATGTGATCTTATCTTACCATCTTCACTAGTCTTTCATGGTTAGCATTAATTGTGTGACCTATCTAACACAGTTTCTACTAACCATGCATCCTAACATATTACTCAAAAAATAGAGGTTTTAGGCTCTGAAAAATCCGTAGATACCCCCCAAAACATTTATAATCTCAAAGGGTATTCAGATTAGCTCATAAATAAATGTATAAAAAATTATAGAAATTGAAATATTATGTACCTCAATAAAGAATTATGTTCTTACAAATAAAATTATGCTAGTGGTACAAATTTATAATGCATATAATGAGCACAAAATTTAATTTTAAGGGAGTCATCCACCACATCTCCGTATTAAGGAATATAAATATCTCAAATTCATAATCAAATAAGAAATATATACATTACCTCTACCATAGGTTGTGTTTTCTCCTGTACAAAATATAACTAAGACTCTTATGATCCTTATAAAATATGAATAAATTTATACTAAAATAATTTCTATAGAATTCTAAAAATATTATACTTCTATTAGATTAATATTATGGTTTTTCTAGTTTTTATGGTGAGGACTTACCAAATCCATAACCAATCACATCTTCAGTCATCAACAATAGTAAAAAATTCACAATTCATTGAGAATCTCTTACAATATGTACTGAACAACTAAATCTAAAAAAATAATTAAATTGATAAGTGATCAATCCAAGAATCATCACATTGAAATATTGCTAATAATGGTTCAACTATACGAAGGGTCACCCATTTTAGGTAAGAAAAATATTAGGATCCATAGACATATATAACTATTTGAATATCATTCAATAATTTACATTAAACACAAGATTTGTTTTCACCTTAATAACATTAATTTTCCTATCCTAAGACATCATAGCCCCATTCATTACAAATTCACTTACTAATCCATCCTCTGAGATCACATTCATTGTGGAATGAAATTATCAAATCCTGAATTTAGAATTTTAGTGCTTATCATAAAACAAATAATATTGAAGTAAACCTAAGATCATTATAAAATATATTTCATGTTTATCCAATAACCCAAAATAAATGTGGATTTCATCAACTAATACATGCTTCAAGTAGTCCATGAATGGTTGGATAATTTGGTTATTGAGTTCCTTGAAACTTTTAGGTGTGTTTATTTGTATAACATCACTAAGTACATATAATTCTTATAAAAACACCAAAATGTATTAATTGGGATTCTCTTCTTATGGACCAAAAAATAATTATATCTTGACTGGAGGCCATTATTCAAAAAAATCTCCCATCAGTTGGGTAATGAGGTCATCAATTTTCTAGGGGGGTTTTTCCTTAATTTTCAAATTGTTTAGGTCATGAAAGTAATCCAGAATTATTACTCCCACATCTTAATTAATAATAATTAAAATGTTTTATACCCAAGAGGACACACTAAGACTAATAAATCCAATTTTAGTTGGTTCATCTAGATGAAAATTTAGTTCCTAGAAATTATCTGGGGCTATATATTAAGATACCAAATATATTAGTGTTGTCTAAAGATATAGGATAATGAAAAAAATAGATCTTTTATTATGTTTAAACCATATAAACGCTATAATAAAAATATAAATGAACACCACCTTTACTATAATAAGTTAATCCTTAGAATCATCCATTGAACACTTAGTATAACTCCCAAACTAGTGTGTTGCCAAATACAATATATTGTATATATGTTTTTTTATACTGATGAAATATCTCACACACCAATAAAAGAAAACTTGAATCTATCTTTTAAATAACATTATAGACTTTAGTGACATATTTGTATAAAGATATAGATTTAATATTACAATACATACCATTTTTGGACAACATAAGGAATGATATGTACTACGATTAGATCCTAAGAAAACAATTCTCTACCTAGTGATATATCTCACTAAATATTGATATGGTTGACCATGTGGTTACACATAGTAGGATTCTCTAACAACATAAGATTATTTAGAGGCACTATCAAAATTAATAAAACATATAATAGTGATTACTCAAAAAAATAATGTATTGTTTGAGTGTTTAAAAGTATGGGTTCCAATATATAAAAGGCATGGATGGTACCATGAGCCTTGTTGGGAACTTCTTAATAAATTCCATTTATATAATACAACTATCCTTGAGTTATTATTCTAGACTCTTAATATTAGATATGACCTCTTAGTGGTACTGGTAGATAAAGTTGACTGATGTTCCACCCACCTATAGCTCCATATTTCTCACAACTATATACACTATTTAGAATGCATCTTTAGGGGTGAATTAACCACTATATAAAGGATGTTGATCTCATCGATACCACTGGCATGGAGATTAATCGACTGTGCAATCATGCCATTTTGACATCATTCAATATTTTTTGGTATTCCCCAAAGATGAGACCTTAATCTCTATATGTGTATAAAATAGTTTCACCCTATTTTTTTGATCATCTACATGAATCATTGGTTACTAATCATAAAGAATATGGTCTCATATGTATGTACTCCTACCAGTGGGATACTGTTTTTTTTATTTAATTCTACTCGAAAATCTTGCCAAAGAATATGTAGCATACCCTTAACTGATGTTGCAGTTACCATTAAAAACACAATCATAGGGGCCCCCTATTAGAATATTTCATTGGAGAGGATGCATATAGAAACAAACCGGGTAAACATATCACTATATTGACCTCAATTAATATTTTTCACCAAGAAAAATCGATTAAAACCATTCCCATGGATTAGTTTGTAAGGAATAAATACCTCTACATGGATTCATATATTGTTATACTTACTTATTAACTGTTTTAAACATGTTAAATTGTATCATCCTGGCATCACGCGATTATACTCTATAAAAAAAATTCAAACACCAACCATGGTAAGGTGGACTCATTGTGTGTTATTGTATTCAATTCCCAATAAGTTTTAATCACACTATGAAGTAGAATATATGTGAAAATTGTTTTGGATTTAGTGGTTTTCTAAACCATATATAGTAGATATGACATCGACACCATCCAATCCTATATCACATATTTTCTCAGATAACCTTGAAATTGAATAGGCATATGACACTAAAACTTTTAAAGCATACTTTGAATATGGGTGGACCCATTCAACTTAATTATATCTAAAATACACTATATAATTATTGTTTTTTCACAATGAAAAATTGGTGGAGGTTATTTACACTGATCACGAGGGATATATAACTCACGATCAAGTCCCTAAATTAAAACATTTTCTCTGAATTAATTTATAGGACAAGGTTATTGTGTTGGAAAAGGATCTTCATAGACCCTATTATGGACCCTAGTTAGTTTTATATAGGGTGAAATCCTATATTTTATATGATAAAATCACTATCATTATAGAAAATATGTTTGAATTTTATTGATAAAGACATGTGTGAAGAAGAACTGATATATAGAATGATGTATTGATTATATTATTTGTTCCCTTAAAAATACCCATTGTATTTATATGTAAATTACTATATTATCATATTCCCATAAAAATAATTCATTATCTACCCACACATATGTTGTGTTTCCTATTTTCAAGAAAAATATTATGATCTCTTGGAACCCATCCACTATTATTTCCAAACCAAACCTCATAAGAACCCTAACCCCAAAAAGTATTTCTTGTACTAATATCCCACATTGATAAAACTTTTATAAGACTCATCCTACTAGGTCCCCAAATAATATTTTAATTTAGAAGATTTTTCCATGCCAATCCCAATTCAAATAATATATGGGCTGATGAATGTCACTAACAACGATTATATCATATAGAATGCCTTAACGAAATGATGATATTACAAAAACAACATATCATCAATGTAGTAAAATATAGATAACATAAATGATTACATAAATAAATTTATTATAGAATAGTATAAAGTTCATTCATGTTATACCAAATATATTGAAAAATAAAACAGAATAAAAGTTTATAAGAAATAAAATATAGCGGATAAAATTTCTCAATATATTATGGACCTATGATCGAGGGAATGTACCTTATTGCTACAAAAAAAAATATAGTATGTTATCTAATAGAAGATATCACCTTTGATCCTAACTAATTACTAATTTCATTATCTTCAAAACTATACATGTCATCCCAAAATATTATATTTTCTACATAGAAACATCATACATGGAAAAGAAAACCCATGCAGGGGTGATTATAAAAATAACAAATATGAGGTATTTAAATTCAAAGGATGATGAATGAACTTACATTCACATAACCATATGTAGGGAATGTTGTATAGTACAAAAACATTTTTTTACGTCACCATTTTTCACGTCGGTTTTTTAGAACCGACGTGAAAATATCTAAAAATAGATTTTTCACGTCGGTTATTATATAACCGACGTAAAAATACATTTTCTCCGATTTTTCACGTCGGTTATATAAGAACCGACGTCAAAAATCCATTTTATTTGATTTTTCACGTCGGTTATTATATAACCGACGTTAAAAATAATTGTACATCACTTTTTCACGTCGGTTATTAAATAACCGACGTGAAAAATCATTTTCCAGGATAATATATTCAAATTTTCACTTATTTTTCAGGTCGGTTATTAAATAACAGACGTGAAAAATAAATTTTCGTGACTTTTTCACGTCGGTTTTTTCATAACCGACGTGAAAAATGTTTAAAAAAATGTAGTTCATTTCTCAGGCTTTAATTTGACAGGTCACGGAGCTCAAACGGAGTTACGGATTAAAAGTTATGGCCTTCAGAAGTTGATCATCTCTAAACGATGTCTTAAGGATGTCAAACTTCGGAAGGCCATAACTTTTAACCCGTAACTCCGTTTGAGCTCTGTGACCTGTCAAATTAAAGCTTGAGAAATGAACTACATTTGTGAGAACATTTTTCACGTCGGTTATGAAATAACCGACGTGAAAAATACCTTTTAACGTCGGTTCTTAAATAACCGACGTGAAAAAGTCATGAAAATTGATTTTTCACGTCGGTTATTTAATAACCGACATGAAAGAGTGATGAAGATTGATTTGTTACGTCGGTTTTATAATAACCGACGTGAAAAATAAGTGAAAATTTTAATATCTTTTCACGTCGGTTATCATAAAACTGACGTGAATGAAAATTTTAATATCTCGCGAACGCGAAATTTCAATTTTTTTACAGCGCGACATCGAAATTTTGAATTGCCGCCTAAAATTTTTAATACCGCGTTTTCTCATAGAATATCAATTATATGTTTCCATTATACACCCATCTTAATTTTACGATCATTTATTTCAACCATTATCGTTCCCCCAAATCGACTCTTTTTCTCTCAAACGCGAATCAATTCTTTCTTCTTTCCGCGATCTCGTCAAGGTATATTTAATCATACATCCATGGTTTATGGTTTTTATGATTTGTTTTCTTAAATGACATACCATTTTACGATTATTTCATTCAACCATCATCGTTCCACCGAATCAACTTGTTTTATCTTCAACGTGAATCAACAATTTCTTATTTCCGCGACCTCATCAAGGTATTTGTAATTATTTTACCATGATTTATATTTTCTATGAGTAGTTTTCTTAATTGATATACCATTTAACGATTGCTAATTTATTATAATGATGGATGATTCTTTATATCATGATAAAACTACAAATCCTCCTACGGATTCAAAAATTCTTTCTAATATGAAGCTACGGTTGGCTCATTCAATCTTTCCTCGAAACAAATATCAAACTTCTGATGGTCATAACTATTGATCCGTAAATCCGTTTGAGCGCTATGACCTGTAAAATGAAAGCTTAGAAAATTTTCTACAATACTGTAAACATTTTTTACGACGGTTATTAAATAACCGACGTAAAAAATTACTTATAACGTCGGTTTTTTCAAAAACCGACGTAAAACATGGCTTCTTATCGCTATTTCCAGAATGTATTTCACGTCGGTTTTTTTAAAAACCGACGTTAAAAACTATATTAGCCCATTTTTTACGTCGGTTATTAAATAACCGACGTAAAAAATCATATTTTTAACGTCGCTCGCAATAACGTCGCCTAAAAACCGACGTTAAAAAGCAAAAAAAACCGACGTAAAAAATGGTTTTTGTACTAGTGTATAAATATTACATAAGAACATAGATTACCGTAATTTTAAAAATTTATTATATTCAAATTACATTATAATGTAATACATCAAAAGAAACCATAATTATTGATATATCGAAGGAATTGTAATACCAAAACTACATGACTTCCATAGATTCCAAACCACATTATTGTAACTATTATGGGGGACTGAAACCTTCTTGATAAAATAATTATATTGATCTAGGGAGAAACAAAACCTATAGAGGACCTCCATAACTCATTAAGGGAAATTTATTTTGATCGATGGAGTAAAGCCTCCAAGGAAGGAGTAGTCATGCCTAGACATATGAGGGAGTAACTGGACTCCGTCAATATTCTGGAGGACCTATGAACTATCATGATTTTATTATAAGAGGAGTACTAAAACTCATGTATGAAATAAATGAAATTTTCCTAACTCATTGTTGAGTACTGAGTCTATAATGAATGTGGGGGACCAATTTCATGATGAAATTATGTGACCACGGGAATATAGACTCCATGTAAACATTGAATGAAAATACCAAACACAATTTTAATTCTTGTACTATATTATACATCTTTAAAATGAACAATGAGGGTGAGTAAGACCCTACCCCCCCAATCCCACTTGAAAAAAACATTGAATGGACTATTAATATGTATTGTTTTGAAACCCAGTTGATAATATGTGAAGAAGCCCCAATGGGGAATAGTATAAAAAATATAACTCATCTAGAATGATGTTTACATTTTGAGTAGTAGTTGGGAATGTACAACATTCACCTATTAATATCATCTAAACATTCACATTATGTCATTTATGTGACACAACATTTTGGACTTGTGGTTTTTCCAAGAATGTACCAATGAATCCCAATTTATGTAGTTTATCACAAATAGGAATATCATACTAGATACATGAAAATGTTAACTGATATGGTTGTTTGGAATGCACATCAAAATATCTTAGGTCATGTCAAGTATAAAATATGACGTGTTCTTAATAGAGAAATTTAGTGTGATATTTTCCTTCATACCTAAAAAACATAGAAAATGTCCAATATAATACATGTTTTATGATAAATAACTACACACCATGGGATCCTATTTTCCATATCATAAGCCCTATCCACGAACACCCATATACATTTCATTGGTTTTCATTGCCTCCTTTATCATGCCTTCATTGTTCTGACTAAGGGGCTCTCCCACCCTTTCAAAACCTAAGATTTTCGATCCAATTCCATAAATTATCATTCTATCCCACAAAATACCATCACTATTCATTCAACACCAATTACATGCCATTAATATATCTAGGATTATTCCCTCTAGTCTATTCACAAATAAACTATATTTTCTGTGATATTATGAGACGTTAAATTTGAAACATTAGAAATAAAGAGGGATAATAGAGGTTCTAATAACTTTAAGATGAAGAGATTATGGGAACATATAACTATAATTTGTGTATTAATGATCATATAAAGACACCCAACAATGTCTATTGGGATACAACGTCATGAATATACTCTATAGTGTAATGCTAATAGGGGTATAGAGGATTGGGGTAGTGGATGGAGATCATCTGACATTCAATATTCTTTCAAAAATTTATTCTTTATTGAATATTTTATAAGTGAAGAATATTCAAATAAAATCTCAAATGAAAAAAATAAATAGATACAGATAATGTCACGACCAGACCCTACCCGGGCTCGAGCCGCAACAACCCCAAGCACGCATCCATAGGCTAGGGACTGGTGACCAGCGCCGAAAGCACAACATCTCGGGGAGGCCTTTGCCTAAGTACATGTACCCACACACACAGCCCACTCAATGCAGAAGTGTAGAGTAAAAGGAAAAAAGAAAAGTACCAACTGCTATATATAAACCACAAAGTACATCGTCCTCTGAACAGTACAAAGAAAGTGCTGAAGGTAAACAGAAAAGAAAAGGGGGAAAAACACACCCAACTAGAAAAGTGACACAACCCGGCAACAGGTAAACAAAAGAAAAACAGTTGGAAGGATCCCCCACCAGGAACCTGACTCCAACCACTACACACGGTCTAAGATCCCAAACTTTTAATCTCCACTGAAGTCATGACCAACTTGTCCATCGTCTGCATGGGCACACCAAGTGCGGGAAATGACCAAGAATGGGCGAGTATAAAAATACTCAGTAGGACACCCCAAAGGCTCGAGGGAGCAACAAAGGAAGTACCAAAGGGTGAGCAGTAGATCTAACATGGAATAGTAAAGGAGCACAAAAGAGAAAGTGTAGAAGAGTAACAGTAGAGAGTCCAGCTCAACCCAATAAGAGAAAGGAGATAGACTCGTCCATACATAAGGAGCTGGAAACAGTGAGAAGATGAACTTCCCATCGAGTCTTCGCTATCTATAGCAGGAGAGTAGACTCTTCCAACCATGAGAAGCTAGACACAGAAATATCGTGGTATACCACGTGGGTCATCGCCTTTCTAGGAAGGAGAGTAACCAAAACCCAAGGAGTGGGTACTGGAACAAGGTATATACATATCCATATGCTCAAACCAGAAACCCAAACAAGATTGTAAGGGGATCTTCGTCCCATAGCTCAGCCAAATAAAGTGAGTAGCCAATAATCCTAGAAGTGAACACCATCAATGCCCAGCATCCCACATTTCTGCCCCAAACTGCAAGCCAAGGGGCTCAAATCACCGAACTTCGACACTATCTGCTTTGGGAGGCACTGACTCACCCACACGATTTTAGGTCACGTCACAAGGATGCGTCTCAGTGGAGAATGTTCCCCTATTACTTGATATTTCTAGTTAAAAATAAACCCCACCTCGTCACTATCACACAGTCGAGTGGTCCTCAATGTCAAGCTGTCACATCACTGACCAGTACAACCAAGGGTCCCGCTCAAGTAGTCCCGGAGAAAAGCCACTTACTAGCCTCATAAGAAGGCCTGAGTCTGAAATTCCAACAGGTGACCCACTGCCCAGCCCTGTTGGAGGGTAAACCCTAATACATCATCAGGCGACCCACTGCCCAGACCTACTGGAGGTTAGACCTAGATGATGTCGACAGGCGACCCACTTCCCAGTCTCTACTAGAGGGTAGGCCTGAAAGTAGTTGATGAGAAACCTGCTGCCCAACCCCACTGGAGGGTGAACCCGAAAGAGTCGAGGAGAAACCCACTGCCCAGTCTCTGCTGGAGGGTAAACCACGAAGAAGTCGACAGGTAACCCACTGCCCAGCCCTGCTGGAGGGTAGATGTCAAAGAAGTCGACAGGTGACCCACTGCCCATCCCTACTGGAAGGTAGACCTTAAATAAGTCAAGAGGCAACCCACTGCTCAGTCTCTAGTGGAGGGTAGACCTCGAAGAATTCGAAGGCGACCCACTGCCTAGTCTCTACTGGAGGGTAGACCCGGAACATGTCGACAGGAGACCCACTGCCCAGTCTCTATTGGAGGGTAGACCTGATAGAAGTTGAATGGTGACCTTCTTCCCAGCCCTGCTGAAGGGTAGACCAGTAAATGGGTCTGATAACTCAGCACTACAACTGACATCACCGGGTATTACCAACATCGCTATCGTAATTTGGTTCAGAGTGCATCAAAGGGACCTCCATCCAACACCCTTCCATGTTTCCACATTTAATAAGATCTCAAACTAGTCTCTACATGCCCAAATGGATCACACCGTTACAATCCTCGTAGAAAAACACACGAGATAGACTACATACTCGCCAGAAACGGACAACTTGTGAATATGATACAATTCACTATAGTCAGCCCGTGTGGGGCCTACACCCAGACTCTGATACTCGTCAGAAAAACTGCGCCATCGCAATTCTCTTGGAAAAACATGCGGAAACGACTAATCAAATGCCCCAAACTGACATCTTGTGTAAAAGGCGTAAAGACTCTCCACACAACTCAAGAGATGACCTGTAGGGCCAACGCCTCAACTCCGGGTTCAATGCCTAAAACCACCCCGATCAATTTCGCCTCGATGATAGGGTCACAACACCGTTGATGGTGCTTAAAACGGTCTCCGAATGAAGAAGCTACAACTCACTACGTTATATGCAAATAGAACCCCGTGGGGCCCACACCGCTGGCCTGAATTTAAGTGGGCAGATTGCACCGTTGCAATCCCCTCAGAAAAGAACTCATAAATGAGTCCTCAACCACCCCAAACGGTCATTGGGTGAAAAAGTGGTGTTTCGCCAAATAACATGTGAATTAGGCCCCATGGGTCCCACACCTTTTCTCCCACCTGAATGATTAAGAATGCACTTCAAAAAGTCCGCATGAGGACTGGGATCAAGCTGTCGCTGATGGGTCATCAATCGGACATCCCAATTAGGAGTTAGGTCAGACACAACAATTAATTAATTAGTTAATTAATTAATTATTTACTCACATTGTGTTTCTGCTACCGAGCAACAAAACCAACCCGCAAAGGCTCTAAACAAACCTTGGAAGGATCGTCTTGGCTTCAGGGTCATGATGCCTCTGACGGTGCGTCAAACGGACGTCCGACTCACGAGCCACGTACATCGCAACTTTAATAATAATTTATTATTATTAAATTAAAATTCCTCAGTTTACACGCCTTTGGGAACAAAACCCCAAAAAACTCTAAAACTCACTTTAATAGGAGTGCCTCGCCGATACGATTCTGTAGCCACAGACGGCACGTCAAACGATCGCGCCATTTAAAAGATACGGCCCCCCGAATGCAAGGGGGCCTAACTGGGCCGGTTCACCTCGGCCGGCCCGGACCGAGCCGCCAGCCCGTAGCCAAGCCATTGGTCTGGCCAGAACCACCGCGGCCCATTGGACGTGGCCCGCCCATCAGCACCGGACCCGCCTTGGGTCCGGTTTTCACAATCAGACCGGCCCTTTGGCCGATCTTTTCGCGCTGCCAGCAGGACCCGTGAATAGCGGGTCCCAGCCTCCTCTGCACTCCTGAAGCGCTAACCGCCACGGGGTTCCGCCTACTGATCATGCCAGGCCGCAGTCGGCCGCCTACTCCTCTGAGGCCCCCTGCCCTGCCTGGCTTCACCCCTCGTCGCCGCGCCCCGCTGTTGGCTCCTCCAGCTTGACGTCGCGCCCCGCCGCTGGCTCCTTCGTGTCGACCTCTGTCATCTCCTCCTTCAACCGCAACAGCCCACTGGACGCCTGCTCCTCCTTCGACCGCCGCACCGCAGTGCTACCCTGAGGTCTCCGCGCTCAACGGGACTCTTCCAACTCATCCTCCAGCTTCCACCCTCACCGGTGTCGAGCCTTCGACTGGTCCCCCCAACCACTCAAGTTGTCGGAAAAATTATCCAACCCCGTTTCGGGATCCTCGGGGCCGGGGCTTCACAACAGCATCCCTCGCTCGACGATCCGTCAACGATTTGCGCATATGAGAATTTGGAAGAAGAACACCCAAGAACGGAATGTAGAATGGATCTCAGACAATGGACGTGTTGGTTTGGACATCGTCCCAATTCCAGAATCATAGAATTAAAACGATGAAATTGAAAGTCCTCCAGAAAATTAAAGAAGGTGAGAAAATTCAACAAGAATCCTACCTCGATTTGTTCGTTGGTTGATGATGACATCTTTTCCTTGCTTTCACAGCGATCCACAGAAGGGAGGAAGATGAGAATATGGGAGAGGGAGAGCTTGAGGAAGAGGAGGTTTATCCAAGGGGATTTTGACGGGAGGAAGGGGATAAAGGTATTAAATAAGAAAAATTAATTAATCCCTTAATCAATTAAAATATCAACCCGAATTAAACCCGTGTCCGAAACCCCAAACGCAGTGAAGGTTAGGTCATGCCTAGGGTAAACATCACCTCCCGAGCACAACGGAGGCCTCAGAATTTTATTCTGAGTCACCGTTCAAATGTTATTAAACTCAATGCCTGAGACCGCCATATTACGAAAATGCCTCTGGCGGCATTTTTCACAGAAGACCCACGCCCGCGAAAGCTACACCCCTTCTAGGGTAAACAGCACATTCCAGACTCAACGGTGCCCTCAGTTTTCCAATACGAGCTACCATTTAACAGATAATTTAGCTTAACCATTAAACAAATAAATAGAATAATTTATTTATCTATTTAACATTCCAATAATGGGTGAGGGTTCCCAACGTCTCGTGCCGACATGATTTATGTCATTCCTATTGTAAAAACCCCATTTCAGATCCATCCGTACACTCAGATTTAGGATCTAAATCACCATTTAAGAGTTATCCCATTTATTCGGCATTCCTAGTGTGAACACACTGAAAGTTTAATTTCGGCAACACCAGAGCTCAGAATCGCCCGCCATCTGAAGGAGCTACTCTGGAATTACATCGAGAATATTACAAAGTCTTTTATACCAAAACCAGATTCTTACATCATTCCCTACTTCAAGATTTTGTCCCTGAAAATCAAAACCAAGGAACAAATCAGTGTACTAAGCCCGCAACAGGCTCTTCCGTACCCAGAAGAACTCTTGCACAATCCCACGTCACCACACACAGAGTAAAGGATTTGATCTGTTCATGTGAGGTCTTCCCTCGCTGATGACGTGCATAGGGGAATGCACAGTTTTTCTCAGGCAAGTCACGTGGGAGACACCATGCACCCAATCCAGACTTCGAAGGTTAGGGAAAGGTGTTAGGGAACCTCGCCATCCATTTTCATAGTCTCAAACAGCCCGAAGGTCCTCAGGGGTAGCTCATCTCCCTGATTGAACCTCTACATTGCATGTCGCAGCTGGAATCACTACCCGCACCTGGAACAAGGCCCGGTGATTCCCGCATTCAGAATATCCATATGGTAAAACACCCAAGGATATCTGGCCACACAAGATTTCACAGTTGATGTACCATGACCCAGACTCTCTTACACGCTCGGAGAGTGAAGGACATGACACCATCGACTAAAGATAATGGTTCCACACCTTTTACTCTACCGACATAGGGTTACACCGATTCCTCGCGCCACCCTAATAACAAATCAAATAAGGATCAGGGAGAAAAATAATTTCACACAGAGTCTAAAAATTTTAACTGCAAAAAGTAGAAGCTCTATAGAGCATACCTTTTACTACTTCATGCTCTAAAGGATCGTAGACATCCAAAGCTCACGACTATCCATGGTCCCAACTGTCAGCTCTCGGAGCCTGACGTGGACCGCCTAGTGGTGATGGAAATCCCTCACAAAGACATCCCCCACTACTATCTTCTCCCGCTCCTCTGATAGCACCACCTCTCTGGGTGCTACTCCGATCATGGTGTTGCCACTGCCGAAGAGGTCCACCTATTACCTGCTCTGCATTCTCAGCATGCCTGGTCGGGTAGTCTCACGCCAGGAGACCTCGCCCTTCACAAGCATAGCACCGACTCTCTCCAAGCTGCATTGGTGCCCCTGGCTCCATTGTGGTGTAAAACCACGCCCCTGAGTCTGGTTTTCAAAAAGCCACTTGCATCAAGGTTCTGCTTTCCGACGCCCGCTAGCTGCGGCAGACATCTCAGCTCCAATGTGTCAGCTGCCACCACCAACTCTGGAATGTGACAGAAATCTCTTTATCACCAGTGCCTTCTCTACCACCCCGACATATGTGTAAATTCCCAAGGTTACTATGACATCATGAATCTCTTGGCGGAGACCCTTCTCAAACTTCGGTGCTCGGATGTTGTCGTCATGGACCAAGTCCGAGTAAAAGCGTTCACAGTCTGCGAAACTAGCCGCGTACTCAGCCACCATCATCCCTCCATGCTGAAACTGCAGGATCTCCTGAATCCGAACAAAGTGTAAACAGTATGGGGAAAACTTATCATGAAACAACAACTGAATGTTTCCCCACGAAAGAAATGACTCGCCAAGAAACTGAGTCACCAGACTCCACCAACGCCAAGATGCTCTATGGAAATGTTCGGCGGCCAAAGCCACAATAAGATCTGCCAGCTTCTTCACAAGACTGAAAGGTTAACCACTACCTTGTGCCAAACCTCTGTTGCCTGAGGGTCTGGCTCACCCCTGAACCTCAGTGGTCTCTGCCGCAGGAACTCATGGTGCGCGCTCAAGCCTCGTCTGCTCTGTAGAAGCTGTCTACTGATCAATAGGTGGGGGTGTTGCTACCGGACCAACTGGATAAAGGGGATCACATGATGGGTCCTAGACTGAGGCCTCGTAGCTCACAGGGTCGTCATCACAAACCAAAGTTGGAATCCTGGCTAGCTGTCTTCACGGTAACATCATGAATGTTATCAAGGAATGCCGCGGTCAGATGAGCATATATGTATATACAAGTCACAACAATGGGGAGCTGACTCAAGAAGTATAGTCAAATAATCAATCCTATCTAATGCACAAACTAATTTTTCCCTATAATGAGTGTCTTAGAATGCTGAGTTGACAATCGGGTTATCAGGGTCTTGGTGAATGGATACGTTGGCCGTCGCACCATCACTGGACTCCCTATCCTGAGAGCTGCTCTCGAGACACGTTAACAATGTTTCCCTAAATCCAAACCAATTCCTTTTTATGGATGTCCGAACAACGTCCCAAGGAACGAACCACCTCTGATATGACTTTGTCATGACCCGACCCTACCCGGGCTCGAGCTGCAACTACCCCAAGCCCGCCTCTATAGGCCAGGGGCTGGCGACCAGCACCGAAGGCATAATAACTCAGGGAGGCCTTTTCTTAAGTACATGTGCACACACACGCAACCCACTCAATGCAAGAAGTGAAGAGTAAAAGGAAAAGAAAAGTACCAACTTCTATATATAAACCATAAAGTGCACTGACCTTTGAATAGTAAAAAGAAAGTGCTGAAGGTAAACTGAAAAGAAAATAGGCAAAACACATGCCCAACTAGAAAATTTCCACAACCTGGCAACATGTAAACAAATGAAAAACACATGTAAGGGTCCCCCACCTGGAACCCAATTCCAACCACTAGACGTGGTCCGAGCTCCCAACTCCTAAGCTCCGCTGAAGTCACGACCAACCTATTTTTCGTCTACAAGGGAACACCAAGTGACGGAAAAGCCCAAGTAGGGGTGAGTATAATAATACTCAATAAGACACCCTGAAGGCTCGGGGGATCAAGAAAGGAGGTACCAAAGGGTGAGCAGTAGATCGAACATGGAATAGTAAAGGAGTACAACAGAGAGAGTGCAGAAGAGTAACAGTAGAGAGTCCAGCTCAACCTAATAAGAGAAAGGAGATAGACTCATCACGACACAAGGAGCTAGAAACAGTGAAAAGATGAACTTATCGTCGAGTCTTCACTAACTATAACAAGAGATTAGACTCTTTGAACCATGAGAAGCTAGACACAGAAAGCACGTAGCATACCCCATGTGCCTTCACCTCTCCTGGAAGGAGAGTAACCCATACCCATGGAGTGGGTACTGGAACAAGGTATATACATATCCATATGCTCAAACAAAAAACCCGAACAAGATCAAAAAAGGATCTTCGTCCTGTAGCTCCGCCCAATAAGGTGAGTAGCCCATAGTACCAGAAGTAAACACCATTGATGCCCAGCATCCCACACGTCTACCCCAAACTGCAAGCCAAGGGGCTCAAATCATTGTACCTCGACACTATCCACTTTGGGTGGCACTGACTCGCCCACATGGTTTTAGGTCACGTCACAAGGACATATATCTCTGGGGAATGCTCCCCTCATACTTAAGAGTTATGATTAAAATTAAAACACACCTCGTCACTGTCACACCATCGAGTGGTCCTCAAAGTCAAGTTGTCACATCAATGACCCATAAAACCAAGGGTCCCGCTCCAGTAGTCACGGAGAAAATCCACCGAATAGCATCATTAGAAGGCCTAAATTTGAAATGCCAACGGGTGACCCACTACCCAGCCCTACTGGAGGGTAAACCCTAATACATCATCAGGCAACCCACTACCCAGCCCTACTGGAGGGTAGACATGGAAGAATTCGATAGGCGAACAGCTGCCCAGTCTCTACTGGAGGGTATGCCTAGAAGAAGTCGATGAGAAACCCACTGCCTAGCCCCGCTGAATGGTGAACCCAAAGGAGTCGATGAGCAACCCACTGCCCAGTCTCTGATAGAGGGTAAACCTCGAATAATTTGACATTAGACCCACTTCCCAGCCCTACTGGATGGTAGACCTTAAAGATTTCGACAGGAGACCCACTGCCCATCCCTCCTGAAGGGTAGATCTCGAATAAGTCGATAGGGGACCCACATCCCAGTCTCTGCTGGAGGGTAGACCTTGAAGAAATCGACATGCGACCCACTGCCCAGTCTAAATTGGAGGGTAGACCTGAAACATATCGACAGGTGACCCACTTCCCAGTCTCTGTTGTAGGGTAGACCTCAAAGAAGTCGACAAGAAACCCAATGCCCAGCCCTACTGGAGGGTAGACCTGGAAATGGGTCTGATAACTCAGCACTACAACTGACATCACCGGGTATTACCAACATCGCTACCGTGCGTTGGTTTGGAGTGCGTCAAAGGGAACTCTATCCAACACCCTTTCATGTTTTCAAATTTAATAAGATATCAAAAGTGGATCAACATTCCCAAACGAATCACATATTTGTAATCCTCGTGGAAAAAAATGCGACATAGACTACTTACTCACCCAAAACGGACAACCGGTGAATATGGTACTATTCACCATAACCATCCCGTGTGGGGCCTGCACCCTAACTCTTGTACTCGTCAAGAGAACTGCGCCATCATGATGCTCTCGAAAAAACAAGCGGAAATTACTACTCAAACGCCCCAAACTGACGTCTGGTGTTAAATGCGCAAGGACGCTACACACAGCTCAAGAGACTACCCATGGAGCCCACGCCTCAACTTAGGTTTCGATGCCTGAAACCACCCTTGTCAATTTTGCCTCGATGACAGGGTCACAACACCATTGACGACGCTTAAAACGAACTATGAATGCAGAAGCTGCAACTCACCACGTTATATGCAAATAGAACCCCGTGGGGCCCACACCTCGGGCCCGAATTTAATCGTGCGGATTGCACCATTGAAATCCCCTCGGAAAAGAACTCAGAAATGAGTACTCAAACACCCCAAACGGATGTTGGGTGAAAAAGTGGTGTTTCACCGTAAAACGTGTGAACTAGGCCCTGTGGGTCATGCACCTTGTCTCCAACATGAATGTTTCGGAAAGCACCTCAAAAAGTCCGCACGAGGACTGGGATAATGCTACCGCTGACGGCTCATCAATCGGACATCCCAAGTAGGAGTTAGGTCTGACACAACAATTAATTAATTAGTTAATTACTCACATAGCGTTTTATGCTGCCGAGCAACGAAACCAACCCGCAAAGGCTCTGAACAATCCTTGGAAGGATTTTCTCGGCTCCAGCGCCATTGTGCCCCTGGCGGCGCATCAAACGAACGTCTGGATCGCGAGCCACGTCCGTCTCAACATTAATAATAATTTATTATTATTAAATTAAAACACCTCAGGTCACCCGCCTTCGTGCACAGAACCACCAAAACTCCGAAACATATATTAAAAGGAATGCCTCGCTGATACGATTTCGCAGCCACAAATTTCGCGTCAAATTAAGGCGTCGTTTAAAAGATATGGCCCTCGAATGCAAGGGGGGCTAATTGGACTGGTTCACCACGGCCGTCCCGCGCCCTTGCTGCGGGTTTGGCCCGAACCACCGCAGCCCGCCCATCAGCACTGGACCCGCCTAGGGTTAGGTTTTCAAAATCAGACTGGCCCTTTGGCTGGTCTTCTTTGCGTCGCTAGTAGGACCCGCGAATAGCGGGTCCTGGTCTCCTCCGCACTCCCAAGGTGGTGACCGCCTCAGTGTTCCGCTTGTCGACCGCGACAGGCCGTGCGGTCGGCAACCTGCTCCGCTGAAGCCCCCTCCTCTGCCTTGCTCCTCCGCTCTTCGCCACGCCCTGCCACTTTCTCCTCTGGCTTGACGTCGTTCCCCGCCACTGGCTCCTCCGTCTCGACCTCCGCCGGCTGCTCCTTAAACCGCGACGGCTCGCTGGACGTCGGATCCTCCTTCGACCGCTGTACTGCCCCGAGGCCATCCTGCTCCACTGGAATCCTCCAGCTCGACCCTCGGCTACCACACTCGCTGGAGCCGAGCCTTTGACCTGTACCCTCGACCACTCGGGTGGTCATAAAAATTATCCAACCCCGTTTCGGGATCCTCAGGGTCGGGGCTTCACAACGACATCCCTCGCTCGACGATCCGTCAATGATTTGCACGTCTGAGAATTTGGACGAAGAACTCCCAAGAACGGAATATATAACGGGGCTCGGACGATGGCCATGTTCGTTTGGCCATCCTCCCAATTCTAGAATCAGACAATTAGTACGACGAAATTGAAAGAGCTGCAGAAAATTAACGCAGGTGCAGAAAATTCAACAACAATCCTACCTCGATTTTTTCGTCAGTCGATGACAACGTGTTCGCCATGCTTCCACAGCGATCCGCCGAAGGGTGGAGGATGAGAATATGGGATAGGGAGAGCATGAAGAAGAGGAGGTTTCGCTAGGGGTATTTAGAGGGGAGGATTGGGATGGAGGGATTAAATATGGAAAATTAATTAATCCCTTAATCAATTAAAAGCTCAACCCGAATTAAATCCGCATCTGAAACCCCAATCACAGTAAACATTAGGTTGCGCCTAGTGTAAAAACCACCTCCTGAGAAAAATAGTGGTCTCAGAATTTTATTTGGAGGCCCCGTTCAAAAGTTATTAAACTCAACGCCCGAGGACACCAAATTACGAAAACATCCCTGGCGGCACTTTTCACAGAATACAGGCGCCTGTGAAAGCTACACCCCTCCTAGGGTAAACGACACATTATGAACTCAACGGTGCCCTTGGTTATCCCATCTAAGCTACCGTTTAAGAGATACTTGAGCTTAAACATTAAACGAATTAATTAATTAATTAATTTATCTGTTTAACATTCCGGTAACGGGCGAGGGGTACCAACGTCCCGTGCCGACATGCTTTATGTCGTTCCTAGGGTAAACACCCAATTTCGAACCCATCCGTACACTCAGATTTAGGATCTGAATCACATTTTAGGAGTTATCCCATTTATTTGGCATGCCTAGTTTGAATGCACTAAAAGTTTAATTCCGGCCACACCGGGGCTCGGAATCACACGTCGTCTGAAGGAGCTACTCTGAAATAACATCAAGAATATTCCAATGCCTTTTATAGTAAAAAATGGGTTCTTACATCATTCCATCCTTCGATATTTTCGTCCACAAAAAAGTAAAACCAGGGAAAACTTAGGTTACTAAGCCTACACCTGGATCTTCCATACCCAGATGAACACTTGCACAATCCCACATCACCGCACAAAGACCAAAGGATTTGATCTGTTTACGGGAGGTCTGCCCCCGTCGATGACGTGCATAGGGGCATGCACAAATCTTCTTGGGTAAGTCATGTGTGAGACGCCATGTACCCACTCCAGACTTCGAGGTTAGCACAAGGTGGTAGGGAACCTCGTCATCCCTTTGCATGGTCTTAAATGGCCTGAAGGTCCTTAGGGGTTTCTCACCTCCCTAATTGAACCTCTACATCGCATTCCACGATTGGAATCACTGAATGCACCAATAACAAGGCCCGGTGATTCCCTCATTCATAATATCCACAGGTAAAACCTCCAAGGATATACTGTCATGAAAGGTTTCACAGTTGATTTACCATGACCAAGACTCTCTTACACGCTTGAGAGCGAAGGATTTGACACCATCGACTAAAGATAAAGGTTCCACACCTTTTACTCTACCGACATGGGGTTACACCGATGCCCAACACCACCCTGATAAAAACTCAAACAAGGAGCATGGAGAAAAATAAATTCACACAGAGTCTAAAAATTTTACCTGTAAAATGTATAAGTGTTTTAGGGTGTACCTCTCATCACTTCATGCTCTGTAGGATCGTAGACATCCAAAGCTCACGGTTGTCCGTGGTCCCAACTGTTAGCTCCCAGAGCCTGACGTGGACTTCCTAGTGGTGATGGAAAGCCCTTGAAAAGTCATACCCCACTACTAGCTCCTCCCGCTCCTCTGCTAGCACCAGATCTCTGAGCAATAATCTGATCACGGCGCTGCCTCTACAGTAGAGGTGCACCTGTTACCTGCTCGGCATTCTCAGCCTACCTGGTCGGGCAGTCTCATGCAAGGTGACCTATCCCATCGCAAGCATAGCACCGACTCTCTCTGGGCTGCACTGGTGCCCTCCGACGCCATTTTGGTGTACAACCACACCCCTGAGTCTGGTTTTCCGAAAGTCACATGCATCGATGTTCTGCTTACCGATGCCCACTAGCTGCAAAAGACGTCTCAGATCCAACGTGTCTGCTGCCACCACCAACTCTGGAACGTGACAGGAAGCTCTATGTCAATAGCGCCTACTCTAGAACCCCGACATATATGGAAATGCCAAAGGGTACAATGACAGCACGAATCTCTTGGTGGACACCCTGCTCAAACTTCCTCGCTCGGATGTTGTCTTCATTGACCAAGTCCGGGTAAAAGCGTGCACAGTCTGCGAAACTAGCCACGTACTCAGCCACCGTCATCCCTCCCAACTGAAACTGTAGGAGATCATTAATTCGAACGGAGCGTATGAAGGAGGGGAAAACTCCTCATGAAACAACAACTGAAATTTTCCCCACGAAAGCGATGAATCGCCAAGAAACTGAGTCACCAGACTCCACCAACGCCAAGATGCTCTGTGGAAAAGGTCGGCGGCCAAAGCCACCATAATATTTGTCAGCGTCTGTACAAGCCTGAAAAGTCAAACCATTGCCTCGAGCCAAACCTCTACTGCCTAAGGGTTTGGCTCACCACTGAACCTCAACGGTATCTGCTGCTGGAACTCACAGTGTGCACTCAACCTATGCTCAAGCCCCGTCTACTCTACTGAAGTTGTCTGCAGCTCACCAAGTAGGGGTGCTACTACCGGCCCACCAGGAGAAATGGGCTCAAATGATGGTTCCTAGAATATGTCTTCGTAGCTCATAGGGTCGTCATCACAAACCAATGCTGGTATCCTGTCTGGCTATCTTTGCGGAAACATCGTGAATATTATCAAGGAGTGTCGTGGTCAAATGACCATATATGTATATAAAAGTCACAACAATGGGGAGCTGACTCAAGAAGTACAGTCAAATATTCAATCCTATGTGTTGCACAAACTAATTTTTCCCCGCAATGAGTTTCTCATCTTGCTGAGTTGACAAGCGGGTTATCAGGGTCCTGGTGAATGGATTCACCGGCCGCCGCACCATCACTGAACTCCTTGGCCTGAGAGCCACTCTCGAGACATGTGAACACCATTTCCCTAAATCAAAACCAATTCCTTTTTAGGGACGTCTGAAAAACATCCCATGGAATGAACCATCTCTTATACCACTTTGTCATGACCCGACCCTACTCGGGATCGAGCCACAACCACCCCAAGCCCGCCTCGATAGGACAGGGGCTAGCGACCAGTGCCGAAGGCACAAAAACTCGGGGAGGCCTTTTCCTAAGTACCTGTGAAAACACACCCAGCCCACTCAATGAAGAAGTTTAGAGTAAAAGGAAAAGAAAAATTCCAACTACTATATATATCCCACAAAGTGAATCGACATATGAATAGTAGAAATCAAGTGTTGAAGGTAAACTGAAAAGAAAAGGGGCAAAACATGCACCCAACTATAAAAGTTCCACAACCCGACAACAGGTAAACAAAAGAAAAACAGCTGGAAGGGTCCCCCACCTGGAACCCGACTCAGACCACCAAACGTTGTCCAAGATCCCAAACTCCTAAGCTCCGCTAAATTCACGACCAACCTGTCTGCCATCTACAAGGGAACACCATGTGCGGGCAAAGCCCAAGCAGGGGTGAGTATAAAAATACTCAGTAGGACACCCCGAAGGCTTGAGGGAGCAACAAAGGAGTTACCTAAGGGTATGAATTATATCAAACAGGTAATAGTAAAGGAGTAAAATAGAAAGAGTGTAGAAGAGTAATAGTAGAGAGTCCAGCTCAACCCAACAATAGAAAGTAGAAATACTCATCTAGATACAAGGTGATGGAAACAGAGAGAAGATGAACTTCCTATCAAGTCTTCGCAACCTAAAGCAAGAGAGTAGACTTATCCAACCATGAGAAGCTGGACACGAAAGCATGTGGAATACCCCGCGTATCTTTGCCTCTCCTGGAAGGAGAGTAACCAAAACCCAAGGAGGGGGTACTGGAACAAGGTATATACATATCCATATACTCAAACTAGAAACCCGAACATGATCGTAAGGGGATCCGGGTCACGTAGCTCAGCCTAAGAAAGTGAGTAGCCAACAGTCCTAGAAGTAAACACCATCGATGGCCAGCATCCCACACGTCTTCCCCGAATAGCAAGCCAAGGAGAAAAAATCACTGCACCTCAACACTATCCACTTTAGGTGGCACTGACTCGCCCGCATGGTTTTAGGTCACGTCACAAGGATGTGTCTCAGTGGGTAAAGTGACCCTCGTACTTGACAGTTATGGGTTATGTTAAACCACACCTCGTCACTATCACACAGTCAAGTGGTCCTCAATGTCAAGCTGCCACATCAATGAGCCATACAACCAAGGGTCCCGCTCTGGTACTCACGGAGAAAAGCCACCGACTACCTCATAAGAAGTCCTGGGTCTGAAATTCCAATGGGTGACCCACTTCCTAGCCCTATTGGATGGTAAACCCTAATACATAATCAGGAAACCCACTGCCCAGCCTTGTTGGAGGGTAAACCTGGAAGAAGATGACAGGCCACCCACTGCCTAGTCTCTACTAGAGGGTAGGCCTGGAAGAAGTCAATGAGCAACCCACTTCCCAGCCCCGCTGGAGGGAGAACCCGAAAGAGTCGATGAGCAACCCATTGCCCAGTCTCTACTAGAGGGGAAACCTCAAAGAAGTAGACAGGCAACCCACTGCCCAGCCCTGCTGGAGGGTAGACCTCGAAGAAGTCGATAGGAGACCCACTGCCCAGTCTCTACTGGCGGGTAGACCTTGAAGAAGTCAACAAGCGTCCCACTGCTCAGTCTTGGCTGGAGGGTAGACCCAGAACACGTCGATAGGCGACCCACTGCCCAGTCTCTACTGGGGGTAGAGCTGAAAGATGTCGACAGGCGACACACTACCCAGCCCTGCTAGAGGGTAGACCAGGAAATGGGTCTGATAACTCATCACTACAACTGAAATCACGAGGTATTACCAACATCCCTATCGTCCGTTGGTTCGGAGTGCGTCAAAGGGACCTCCATCCAACACCCTTTCTTGTTTCCACATTTAATAAGATCTCAAACGGGGCTCCACATGCCCAAACGGATTACACTATTGCAATCATCGTGGAAAAACATGCAAGATAGACTTCTTAATCGCTTGAAATAGACAACCGGTGAATATGGGACTATTCACCGTAGCCAGTCCATGTGGGGCCCGCACTCAAACTCTGATACTCGTTAGGCGAACTTCTCCATCGCAATGCTCTTGGAGAAACAGGCAGAAACGACTACTCAAATGCCCCAAACCGACGTATGGTGTCAAAGGCATGAAGATGCTGCACACAGATCAAGAGACGACATGTGGGTCCCATGCCTCAACTCCATCATGGACTCCTGAAATGACCCCTGTCAATTTTTCCTTGATGAAAGGCTCACAATACCATTGATGACACTTAAAACAGGCTCCGAATGCAGAAGCTGCAACCCACCATGTTATACGCATACAAAACCCCATGGGGCCCACACCTCGGGCCCGAATTTAAGCAGGCGGGTTGCACCATTGCAATACCCTTCGAAAAACACTCAGAAAAGAGTACTCAAACACCCTAAATGGATTTCGGGTGAAAAAGTGGTGTTTCACTGTAAAACGTGCGAACTAGCCCCTGTGGGTCCCACATGTTGTCTCGAACCCGAATGCTTCGGAAATCACCTCAAAAAGCATGTATAAGGACTAGGATCACCCTTCCACTGACGGCTCATCAATCAGACATCCCAATAAAGATTTAGGTCCGACATAACAATTAATTAATTAATTAATTAATTAATTACTCACAATGCATTTTGTGCTGCCGGGCAATGAAACAACCTGCAAAGGCTCTAAAAAAAACCTCGAAAGGATCATCTCTGCTCTGGGGCCATTTCACCTTTGACGGCGCGTCAAACGGACGTCCGGCTCACGAGCCACCTCCATTGAAAATTTAATAATAATTTATTATTATTAAATTAAAACTCCTCAGGTCACCCTCCTTCAGGAATAGAACCCCAAAAATCTGAAACTCACTTTAAAAGGAGTGCCTCACTGATACGATTCCAAAGTCACAGACGGCGCTTCAATGGGACGCACCGTTTAAATGATATGCCCCCCCCCCCCCGAATGCAATGGGGCCTAACTGGGCCGGTTCACCCCGGCTAGCCCGGACCGAGCCGCCGGCCCGCGGCCCACTGGCCGTGGCCCGCCCATCAGCACCGGACCCGCCTTGGGTCCGGTTTTCAAATTAATACCATACCTTTGTCCGGTCTTCTTTGCGCCACCAGCAGGACCCGCGAATAGCGGGTCCTAGCCTCTTTTTCACTTCCGAGGCGTTGACCGCCTCGGAGTTCCGCCTGCCGACCACGCCTTGCCGCGGTCCGCCGCCTACTCCGCTGAATCCCCCCCCCCCTTCCTGGCTCTACCACTCGACGTCGCGCCCCGCCGCTGGATCCTCCGGCACGACACCGCGCCCCTGTCGCTGGCTCCTCCGGATCGACCTCTGGAGGCTCCTCCTTCAACCGCAACGGCCCGCTGGACGCCGACTCCTCCTTCGACCGCCGCACCACCGCGCTACCCCGAGGCCGCCGCGCTCCAGCGGACTCCTCCGGATCAACCTCCGGCCACCACCCTCGCTGAATCCGAGCCTTCGACCTGTCCCCCCGACCACTCCGGTGGTCGGAAAAATTATACGGCCCCGTTTTGGGATCCTCAGGGTCGGGGCTTCACAACGGCATCCCACGCTCGACGATCCATCAACAATTTGCACGTATGACAATTTGGACGAAGAATGCCCAAGAACA
Organism: Viscum album; assembly: GCA_963277665.1. NCBI lineage: Eukaryota > Viridiplantae > Streptophyta > Magnoliopsida > Santalales > Viscaceae > Viscum > Viscum album. The sequence goes on along the minus strand of OY728137.1, from coordinate 1,652,990,573 downwards.
GAATGCAGAACAGGGCTTGGATGATGGCCGTGTTTGTTTGTCCATCGTCCCAATTCCAGAATCATAAAATTAAAACGACAAAATTGAACAAACTCCAGAAAATTAACAAAGGTGCGGAAATTCAACAAGAATCATACCTCGATTTGTTCATTGGACGATGACGACGTGTTTGCCGAACTTCTGCTACGATCCACCGAAGGGAGGAGGGTGAGAATATGGGAGAGGGAGAGCTTGAGGAAGATCAGGTTTCACCATGTGGATTTATAGGGGAGGAAGGGGTTTAAGGGATTAAATAAGGGAAATTAATTAATCTCTTAATCAATTAAAAGCTCAACCCGAATTAAACCCATGTCTGAAACCCCAAACGCAGTAAATGTTAGGTCGTGCCTAGGGTAAACACCACCTTCCGAGCTCAATAGCAGTCTCAGAATTTTAATCTGAGGCCCCACTCAAAATTTATTAAAATAAACGCCTGAGGCCGCCAAATTACGAAAACACCCTTGGCGGCATTTTTCACAGAAAACCCACGCCCGCGAAAGCTACACCATTATTAGGGTAAACAGGAAATTCCGGACTCAACGGTGCCCTCAATTATCCAATCCAAGCTAACGTTTATGAGATACTTGAGTTTAACCATTAAATGAATTAATTAATTAATTAATTTATCCGTTTAACGTTCCGGTAATAGGTGAGGGGTCCCAACGTCCCGCACCGACATGCTTTATGTCATTACTAGGGTAAACACCCCATTTAGGACCCATCTGTACACTCATATTTAGGATCTTAATCACCTTTTAGGAGTTATCCCATTTATTTGGTGTGCCCAGTGTGAACGCACTGAAAGTCTAATTCCGGCCACACCAGGGCTCGGAATCGCATGTCGTCTGAAGGCGCTACTCTGGAATAACATCAAGAATATTCAAAAGTCATTTATAGAAAAAACTGGGTTCTTACAGATAACCTGAAAGAAGTATTACCATGAGAGACATTCACTAAATCTTCACCAATCTTTCAATCATATATGAGATTTCATCAAATCCAAAAAGAAATAGACATATAATTTCCCTTTCATGGATATTTTAATGTTATTTTATTTTAATGTCTCATTATATATAGTATTTTGATACTTATAATTCCATGTTTAGGAGGTGTAGTCATTTCATTAATTTCCAAAAATGTTTCCATTTCATGGAAACAAATCTATACTTGAACTATACAACTTGTAGATCAAACCCCTATCCTACGTCAAAATGTAGTGAAATATTTTCTTTGCATGGAAATGTTTATGAGAAATATATAGTAAAACATAATTTATATATATTAATATTACATATTATTAGATTAATATTCAATAACAAAATTAGATTTCTCCGAAAATAAAATAGGTTTAGTGAATATTGAAAAATTGATACACAAAAAATTTATTGACAAGAGATACACAATATATCACATAAAGTTCTTCACAAATAGAACCCTTCTTATAAATATCATAAATAAAACCTTTATTTAATAAATGGATAAGGTAAATATAAGGAGATGCGATAGTAGAGGTTCAGTAAGGGTAAAAAAGTAAGACTATAATGATTATATAATCATAACATGTGTATAAAGGTATAAGAACCCAGGAATAAAATTTGAGAAACATATCATAAATTTCAAACATAATAAACTTTATTTAGGGAATTAATCTTAGTAGTTTTTAAGGAATTAATCATAAAATAATTACAGAACACAGGCCTTGAAAGATTAACATCATCTTTAGGCATGAGTTCTTGGAATGTAGAAAAGAATGGAGAATCATTTAATTAGTCTAAGATCACTACTAAGACAATAATAGGTGATGGTTTTCACTTTCCATTACATCATATTCTTATTCTAGGTTCACTTCCAAGGATATAATAGTGGAAAAATTCCCTTATTAAGTTGCATTCACTCCACATTTCAACCCTTACTATCTCTGGGAATATTATTCATTATCCAATGCATTGGAGCGATATTTAATTTTTGGCCCACAAATAACTTATTGAATATCATACTGATTTTTCTCTCAAGATCATAAAATATTCATCATATAATGAACTATATAAGGAAATGTGTTTTAGAAAAAAAATTATTTATATACTCCTTTCATTACTACTAGAAAAAAGGGTCTCCAAAAGGACACATCGTAAAACAACCCAGTGAAATGGAATTGGATTTTGTTGAATCATTATTAAATCACTATCATCATAATAAATCCAAAGAAATAAATTATATGTTTTTTTTATCATAACCCCGGTAAATCTTATGTAACATCAAGGATATTATAATAGATGAAAATTAATTTAAAATATATTTTGAATATTTCATGAAAAATTGCGTTCTCATATTGAACCCACTCATTTAAAAATTATAAATATTATAAGTATTAAGGGAAAAAATATTTTTGAAATGAACCATGGAAAAATTTAAAATAAGCTTCAAAGCATTAACTATTCATAATGATGGGAATTTATGTTCATTCCATGTATGTTGAAACAATTTTTCATGTCAAATTATAGATAAAAAGAAAAATAACATTGTTCAATATATAACAATAAAATTAATATTATATAAATTACTATGTAAATAATTTGTTAAAATGAATTTGTAAAAGTAGTTGTTATTATTCAAATAATTCTTTATTATTTTAGAAAATATATATATGTAAGAAAAATTATTTTCAATAGAAAAAAAATTATACCTGATTTCCTTAAAAATATTTTTTCTATCTTTTGAGTAATTAATGTAACAAGCCTTTCACTAAAAGAATAATTTTTTCCATATTTATTTTAATTATTTACTTTAATAATTATATTAATTAGGAATATAAAATCAAAAAGATTTTTTTCATTATTTTCAGTTTTGATAAGGTTATATTTATATTATAAATTTCCAAATTATAGAATTTTAATTTAAGAAAATTAATTTAATTTCTGAATTTATATAGTTAGAATAGTTTTAGATTGAATTTTCAACAATTTTCTAAACATATTGATTTTCCATTGAATAGTGACAAATATGGATTTTCCTTGAACATTCTAGTTTCTTTGAGGGTATTTACAAGGTAAAGTTATGTTTTGGGATAATTTTAAAACTTAATCAGTTCAAATTTAGGTAATTGTTTCCAATTTTGGTTTTCAAATGGATTTTATAATTAAATTTGGTATAAAAAAATCAGTATTTAAAAAGTAATTTCTTAGAAATATAGTTTTTCATTGTGTTTTCCTATTTCATTTTAAATTAAATTATATGACTTTGATGTTTTGATTTCGAAAAATGTATTATATATTTGGAATCTATGCGTCTAAATTTATTAAATATTTCCTTTTTATTTTTGGTCAATATGAATAATTTTTTGACCATGAAAACGTGTAAGTCAGGTAATTAAATGTTAAAAATAAAATTATAAGGATAGAAAAATTATCTTAACACATTATAAAATTTTATAAAAATATCATTTATCAACCATAATCCTGAAACTCTCAAATTTATGTTGTTTTGGTGCCAATTTTATTATATTATATCCTTCATATTAATATATCTAATGAAATTTTATACATGTCCGACTCTAATTTTTAATAATTTTAATATTTTATTTTTGTATTTTCTAATGCATATATTTATATATAAATATAATTTTTCATTTATGAACGATATATCTTAATTAATTTAATTTATAATTAATTTTTATGGAATAGATCATTACCATAAATTCTTCCACAATGATGATGTATTAATTATTTAATTATTAGAAAAAAGAATAAATGATATAAAAAATATAAAAATAAATATATTTTGACATAATGAATGTGATCAATGAATTTTATATATATAATTTCCATATTAGGGATGTAATAATTTTTTAATTATATTTTTTCTATTGATATTATTAAATTCAATATTATGAATAGTTATAAAAAATGAAATTATAAATGTTTTATAGTGAATATTATTTTATTTAATGATATAAAATTACTCAAATTATTAAATTCATAACATTTTTTTTATAATGTTGAGAATAATGTCCATGATCTATTATAGGTCATTTTAATATTTATAGTATTAATATTCTCCCCCAGTGAGTAAAAATCTATATTATCAGAGTAAGATTTAAAGGGGATAAAAACAAAAATAAAAAAAAGTCAAAACACAAATAATTTCTATTTAATATGGTTATTTAGACCCATAATAATTATATTTATAAAATAAGACACTTTGGTGCCATTTTGAATTTAGAAATAATTTATATTTTGAGAAATTAAAATAATTCCCCACCCCTCTCTAATTAAAAGGATCCTCTTATTTCATTGCCTTATCATGGAAAACCTCATTTAGTTCATCCAAAATATAAAAACATCCCATCATAGAATCCATACCCAAATTATATATGTCTTAGTATAGGATGAACAATAACATTAGTTGTATTGAGTTATCAATCAATAGATATTTTCCATGGAATAGATATCTTTTTTTGATAATGCGTTTTTATTTTATTTATTCAATCTCCACCATAAAATATTAATAAACAATTATTATATATTAACACCATTTTATTCCATATAAAAACGTTTTCTATTTTTATGAAACAACCTATATGAATCTCCTCTTCCATCAAATGGGAAATGAAATCATTATTTGTGTGCATGGTGGACTACCTCCTCGTGAACCGATGTAATTAGTTTTCAATCACTATTTATAAATAATACTTATAAATGTAGAATTAATGTTTATATGGTATATTAGTGAAATATATGTCATTATTAGAATATAATATATAGTTTACACTATTTCCTTTCCCATAATAAGATAATGATAAAGTTATTCATGCTTATATGTGGATTTCAACATCCATGAAGGGATATGATTAGTTTTTCATTACCAAATCACATTGATGATATAAATAATTATATTTAAATAATTATTATGAAATATGTGATAATATTATATTTATTTAAAGATAAAATAATACATACATTCTTTTAATAATGATCTTTTAAAATGGAAATGTTACTCATGCGTATGTATAGACTACAGTTTCCATCGTGGTAACATAGTTAATATTTCATAAATATATTCGATTGATTGATTTAAAAGATGAATTTATGTGTGAAAATAACAACTATGTCAGGATAATCATTCATAGGATTATTTAATAATGACCACGTTGACCATAATAATCATATAAATGTAATTTTTTAATTTAGTATCGAATATCATCAAAACGTTTTACATAATCTTAATTGATTATGTAATTCTATATAACAAAGAAATAATGAATATAAGTTGAAAAATAAATATTATAAGGTTAATAAAAATGTAAATTTTTTTACGATATTTATTATTCAAGATGATAAATAATGTTCAAGATAATCCCGAGCTAAGGTACAAGACTTTATTTTAAAATCTTCTCGTAATCTTCCATTTCAACTGTTTTAAAAAATGGAGAGAATGAATGTATTTTGTTATGAAAGACATGAATGATATTTCCCACCTCTATGAAGAATTATTGATTTAAATAAGTATTTATATATTTACCTATTTATTTTCAGGTAAATTTTTTTCCATTGTATGTGTGCAATACTTCTAAAAAATAAGTGATTTCCAATGGAAAAAGTTTTTTTCCTAAGAATGTTTTTATGTTGAAATATTTCACAAGTAATGTTTATTGTATCATTTTTTAGATTTCTTAAATATTATTGGTGGTTATGTTATTAAAAAATGATGTGTGGTTCCATGATAAATAAATGATCAGTGGTTACGTTATAAGCTCCAATGCATTGGGTACTTCAGAGATTAAATTTTATCATATTGGTTATTACATTTGTAATATTGATATGGAAAATGATGTCCCAAGTTACCAATTTAACACTTATATACATTAATGTGAGATTTCAATTAAATTATTTGATTTTCAAAATAAATATAAGGTTATTTTTGATTTTTTGATTCACTTTTCATGGTAGAAAGGCACATTTTTGTGAAAATATATTTATGTGTTTCCAATAAAAAAATAGTTTTCGTAAATTTATATAACATACTAAGATTTTTGTGCTCATAATGAGTCTAATTTATATTCATAGGTTGTAATGGAGAATAGAGACATGGATGAGGTTTAGAAAAAAACTATGAATATTTATTATGAAAAGAAATCATGTTTAATTTTAAAGACATGTGTTCTATGGAAAAAATTTCTACAGTGGACGAGTTTCCACTTGTAATGTGTGGGTTTAATATGTAATAGATTTCAATAATTATATAAAACTATAAACCAGAAATATCCTTTTTAATGTTATAATTTGACTTATGGTTTAAAATAACTAGAATATACAATGTTTAACGTCGGGTCTTTAATGATTTTTTCAGAGAAAGGATTAAATAACATTTGAGGATATGATAAAATTAATAGAATAAAATTAGAATATTTATCCTTATGGTAAATTTTAAATAAGAAATAATTTTTTGATTACCGTATTTCATCATTGAAAATATTTTTATTTAGAATTGATTTCTATTGAAGGAAATGGGGAGATTAAGTAAAAAAGAACTAAGAAGAAGATGGCTTTCATAATAAGAAATCTCAAATGGTTGGAATTGGATTAAAATATATTTTAGTATTAGTGTATCATCTAATAAAAGATATTAATTTTCATGGAATTAATTATATATAGCATCCATATCTTCATCAATGTAACTTGACAATTGTTGGTAATTTTATAATACATCTTCCTCTAGTATTCATAAGAACCTCATATCTAGTGGAAGATAAATAGTGGATCATTGTTTTGTAGAATATAATTTGTGCAATGGGGTTTGTAAAATGTAAAAAGATAAAACATTATATTTATAATATTTATGATGATTCAGATCAATGGTGGTCTCAGGTTAAGAATATCGATCGCACTATGATTCACTGTTTCATTTTCACCCTTTACCACTATATTAAACTGAGTTTGTATCATAAATTACAATTTTCATAAAAAATTTCACTTCATGATTTATTAATATTTGTTGTATCATGGTTAAAAAGGTATATGTTAATTTTTTAGAAAATATCATGGTAGTTGGAGGTGGTTTAGAGGGCCTAATGTGAAGTGGAAGAAAAATGAGCCAAACTGTGCATGATCCCAATCACACCAGGGGACTAAAACTCACATTGATATGAAAACATGCATCCAATTTAGAGGAAATTTTTTTGAGGATCAAACATTTAGTGGTATAGAACTCTTATGGATTATACCAACCCAAATTAATCAACTAAGAGGAACATACTTTGTAATCTATCTAGGGAATCGAAGCTAGAAAATGTCAAAAGTGGTATTCTATATTCTGTTGATATATTGAGTTGGAGTTTTTGAAATATGATGATATTCCTAGTGGTTATTGTAAATAGGTTTTGATATAACTTTTTAATTTTCTTCAAAGTGTGATATGGATTTATGGAGGCCTAACAAAATTTTCTAAGTGGTTTCTCGAAATCCAGGGGTTCAAAATGACCATCTAATTTTCATATAAAATGATACATAGGGAATCCCATTTTACTTTCAAACAAGAAAAAATATATTCCATTATTGAGACCTAAAGTAGTCCAATGATCATCCAAGAAGATCTGGATACCTCTATTATAATATAGGGATCATAGATGAAGGATAATTTCAACTCAATCCCCCTCCCACTCATTGATATGTGAGCTAAAATTTGGTTGGTCATATTGAGGTACCTACACACACTTGTGAGGGATTTCTGGTACTTGTTATTCAATATGTTTAGTGTAATTTTTTTTAAATATTTCAATTTTGTTTTATCTTGAAATTATTATCCTCTGAATTAAATTCAATTGACCTAATTAAGTGAATCGATTTCCATTTCAATAGTGATTGGGTTGAGATTTGAAGTTGGAATCATGGGTTTCTCCGATTGGGAAATATGAGAATACCCTTTATGTCACACATACCTATGAAATTAGTATGATTTTGTAGCCATAACTCTATGGTTGAGATGTAAAATGTGAAAACACAATTTTTGTGTCAAGGGTTGATTCATTGTAAAATGTTTTATGAGGAAAGAGTGGAATCATGATCTTGAAAACCCTACACCAATTAATTCCATTAAACCCTATGAAATTTTTGAAATAATGAACTATTGGATATTTTTACTAAACATTAAATTACCCCTACATATCATAATTATAAAAACAATTCGTTCTTTTTTTAACAATTTTACTCTTTAAATTATGTTATTTTTCTAAATTTTTTTTCCAAACCTCCCCATATATTTTTCATTTAAAAAAATAAAATTATAAACCACCAACACTCCATGAAATATGACCAATCACTTCCCTAGGCTATTAAATCTTTTAAAAAACGTAATCAATTTTTAGTGCCTTGAAAATGTGCTCATATTTGGGCATTGTTTTCTGGTAGTGCTTCGATTTGTAGTATATGTTTTTGATAAGATATTTGTAAATTTCGTGAATATTTATTTGTTTTATCTTCTACCTTTCCATATCTTTTGGTGTTCTGATTTATATCATTGTAGTTTATGTGAATGATGCATTATACTATGGAAGTTTACCTCTTTTTAAACCCGAAAAAGAGATGAACCAATGTCAGCGACCCTAAGATGCGAACGCCAAATCTTTTAAGGAGGACACATGACAATGTGAGGATTTTCTAAACCCAAATTCATATAGAATAAAATTGAATATTTAAATGAATGGTTAAAACCGGGTTCAAAATAAACTAACACTAATATAATTACCATTTCCTAATGTTGATATCCAACCCATATATATACAATTTCAATGCGATGTACCTGATATTGTACTAAATGTTGGTCTAATTCCCTTATTTCCAAGATTTCATGGAATTGATGGAAAAGTATCACATAATAATATAAAAGAGTTACATACTATATATTCTAAATTAAAACCTACTAATGTGGATAAAGAACAATTAAATCTCAAGGATTTCCCTCTTTCATTAGAAGTCACTACAAAAGATGGGTTGTATGGTGTAATTTCTACTATTATGGGCCGGGAGGACTTCAAATGCATATTTCATTAACAATACATTCCAAACTCTAGAACTAAAACAATGATGAAAAATATAGTGAGATTAGAAAATCACAATATAAAACACAACATGAATAATGGGAATTATTTAAAATTATTTTTTCATGTTTCCCACAGCACTATATTACTTACCAACTTCTAAAACAATTCTTTCATTAATTTTTAATTCCTATTTAGAAAAACATGATTTATATTGTTGTAGGTGGTGTGCTAGTCTATAAAACTCCAATCAATGTAATGAACCTGATTGAGAATATGGTTAAATACACTTTATAATTTGGTTTAATGTCGAATGTACCCATTCAATGCCTCCATGAGGTGAAAAGTTCTGAGTTTTGATAAGATTGTCGACACAAATATTAAAAGGGTGTGTATCCTTCTTCAACCAATTTCCCTTTCCAAAGGGAAATATTAATCTCATCCTCCCATGTATGAAGGTATATATTCTTCTAACACCCCCCACTCTTACCAAATCACTTCATTTAAGTGAAAATTTTGAGAGTTTAATGGAAATTGATGTACCTTTATGATAATTTGATTTATCAATGTTTTTGTATTTATTTAAAAAAACATTTTTTTGATGAATGTTTTTTTTATCCATGAAATATGAACTTGTAGAGTAAAAATTGAAATAAGATAATGAAGTTAAAATTTTATGAATGAATACGTCCTTTTATTGCCGATGATTTTTGAAATAGGATGTTGATGAACATTGAGATATAAGAAGTTGGAATGTTTTTGTATATTTTTAAACAAAATCATACAATGAATTTATAATCAACAGGTAATCACAAATTAGGAAAATAGTTATGATAAAATATTTTGGCGAAATGTTGGAGAGGTTCAATGAAATCAAAATCACTAAAATGATTCATAAAATCATATCCAACCTTATTGTTTAACCAATCATAACCAAGATTCTATGAAAATCAAAATAAGTTTTCTAGGAAAATCATAACATCTTTTTTAGGAAAATAATTACCATGATTCTATGAGAATAAAAAACAAGATTCTGAGTAAATCAGAACCAAGATTATAAGAAAAAAAGAACTAGTACTCTAATAAAATTAGAAACATGATTCTGAGAAAATCGGAACTGTGATTCAGAGAAAATCAGAACCAAGTTTCAGAAAAAATCAGATAAATTTTTCTAAGAAAATCAGAAAAAATATTATTAATAAATCGGATCCACAATAATGTTTAAATAGAATCCAAGATTCTAAGAAAATAAGAACAATTATTTTGAGAAAATAAAATCCAATATTCTATGAAAATTGGAACTAGTATTCTAGGAAAATTATAACCAAGATCCAACTTTATCATATTAAAAAAATCAGACCCAAGATTCAACATTATCATATTAAGAAATATATGAATATTTGAAGAACTAAAAATAGAATTTTGATTTCTCTTAAATCGTAGAGAAATATAAATATGTTTGAATATGTCAATGATTAAATATAAAATACGAAATATTTTATAAGATTTTGAGATTTAAGTATACGGAAAAAATCACATAGTTCACACCTTTGGTTTTTTGAGTTTCTAATAAATACTTGCTAAAGTAATTTTTTATTTATAACTTTTATATATTTAGAAGAGGTAGAGCACTGGAAAACTAAAAAATAAAAGTTTCCTCTAGAATAAATATTATTTTTATGGATTTTGAGCTAAGAAAAGTCGTTAGCATCATTACCGTACTGAGAAAATCTGGTCAAGGATTTTAAATGAGCATTTTATGAGAAAATTCAAAAGTGTTTTTGTTATTTTTTGGATCAACTGTTTTATACGAAAAAATAATTATCTAAAAGAATTCATAATAATCTATGCTATTGTGAGATAGAAGGTGTATAACAAAATTTGACACAAGTTTTATTTACTTTTTCATAATACTGTATTTCCATAAACCCATGGGAGTAGCTATTGTAAGGACATATTTTCTCTCAAAGAAGCTGAACCTTTTAGATCATGTGTTCTTTTATTTATTAAATTCATTATCATGCAAAATTATTTACTAAAGGTTGGTAAGGATATAAATCATAAAAGGTTACAATGGTTACATTTATAAATATTTTGAATCTAATAGAAACATAACATCTTATTCAACCCCCTTTCTTAGTTGTTATTCGATCCTTGGAACTTTAATTTTTATTAGAGGTATTGTTCCATTTTTGAATCCTTATCATGGATAATATCAATTCTATCAATAGTAGATGAATTCATAAATTTTAAAGGGAAATTATTATGGATATAAAATTAGGATGATTCCATATCCCCAATCTATTGACTGAGAAGTTATCGATGATGAAACTATTTTTTTCCACATAATGAGAAAGATGATACTTTGGATTTTGTTGATAAAATAGATATATACGTTGATTAAAATTATAGAAATGAAATCATTATGTCTTTATCAAAAAATGTTTTTCAGAAGGTGATGGGACTCAAAACATCAAAAAGTATGTGGGAAAAGATGGAAAGTGTTATCAAAGGGAATACTAAAGTACTGGAAGAAATGGTACAAATATGGAATAGTAAGTATTAAAACACAAAAATGAGGAATGAAGAAACAATTGATGAATACTTAACCAAAGTAAATGACATTTTTTGCATCATCAGAGGATTTAGTGGTGTCGTGCAAGATTCTACAATTGTGAATAAACTTATGAGAATTTTTATAGATATGTTTGATTCTAAAATTTATTATTTAGAAGATATGTATGATTAATCCATTGATGAATCCCAAAACATTCTTGTTGTTTAAGACATTAGGAAATCTCCAATTCTTAAAAAAAATATAAAATATTAAATGGATTTTGATGTTATGAGACAGATAAAAATCTATGATATTATATAAGAAGATATTTGTGTGTCTATAGATGAATTGGACGATGAGTTGAATGAAAAAATATGGTCTCTCATATATAAGAACTAAAAAAGTTTAAGAGTAATGTATAAAGGAAAAATTACATTAAATTTTTTTGAGTGTGGTGTAATTAGAAAGGTTTTTATGAATTTTCTACTGAAAAAATTTAGATAATATGAAGATTATTTTGATAAAAAAATATTGATGGAATATGTGGAACCAAAATGAAAAATAAGAAACGTCTTCCAATAGATACAAGAATAATTTTACTAAAAAAATAAGTATCTTGTGTAAGAATTTTGAATCAGAGATAATTTAGAAAAATTAATATAAATATGAATGTTTTTGAAAATTTAGAACATTCATTGCAATAGTTTTGAAGAAAAAATAGAGAAGTAGGTGGTGAATAATGTTATAGAGAGTTTCATCTATGAACTGAACATATTATATATATTGAGAAAAAAAACTCATGACATAATATATATCCATGATGAAAGATCCTAGAAACGTTTATGATGGAATAAAATAACTTATGAAGCAAGAGGATAAATACATTCAGATGATTTTATGTTATTAACATTGAATTTCTAAACATGGAAAGATGATTGATGATCTTATAAATAAGATGTAGTAAAAATATTAATAGGTTAAAATTATTCAATAAAAAAAATTAATTTACTTTGAGTAATAGGAATGAATACATCAAAAATTATTTTGCAGTAAAATATGATACATCTAAAGTATCTGAGGAGGCTCAATAAAAGAATTAGGTGAAATAATTTCTTACTAAAAACAATGTTTCATGTGATTCTTTAAACATTTTCAATTTCATAAAAGGTATGAGGAAATATTGGGTCGATAAAGGAATTTATAAACCTATTAATATACTAATGTTGTAAACTCACTCAAAAGAAAATATGGTCCATGTCCATATCATGTTAGAGCAGAATGAAGATACCAACCTCAATAGTGAGTCTATATCGAATGATATTTATTGAATAGAAACTCAAGATTTTATGGATACTTCCTGTGTTATTGGATATATGGGAATAGGTATTATATATTTTGTCACAATATATCTTTATGTGGAATAAGGTTTAGAAAAAATGGATGAAATAGTGAAAGAAGAATGAGAAAATTTCATAACATATAGGATGTTGAAAAGGTTAATTCTTGAGATGTTAGAACCATTCCAAAAAATAATCAATTTAAATTTCTGGAAGATGTTTTTGTAATATTTTATCAGTCCATTCATCTTGTCTAAATATGTATGACACTTATTTCAAAACAGGTTTCTTATGAAAGAAAATAATAGAAAGATGAAAAGAAGAAGGTTTAGGAAAGAGATTTTATTATTGAGACATCTTTGAAAGCATGTAAGAGGAACAAACCATGGATACTTGATTTTGGTTATTCTTCACATGTGAAAGGTGAAATAAAAATCTTGAAACATGATGAAAGTCATGTTGTAGGAGAAGATACTTTTGGAAATTATAGTTCCTTAAAAATCATTGGAATCAGAATGACAGAGTTTGAAGTAGAGAAATATAAATAAAAAAGAGTTTTACTTGTTGAGGGAATAAAACATAACATATTTAGTGTAAGTAAACTTTTTTATGATGGAAAATAAGTAATATTAATAAAGGATTCTTGTATAATCAAAATAATTAATGATGGGAAAGTCATTACAATAGGAGAAAGAACAAGTGATAATTTATTTCAAATAAGAGAATTCAATAACTACTATACTTGAGTGATGAAGATGGAAATAAGTTGTGGCACCAATGACTTGGCCACCATTGGCCAAAAAAAAGAAATAAACATTCTAATGTTTATGATGTTTGGAATATTTGATAATTTAAATGAATAAGTGATGATTTTTGTAATACTTTCCATAAAGGAATGATGACGAACAAAATTCACAAAAGAGTTCAGATTCAATCTATCATACCAATTTAGCTTATTCATTATAATTTATGTAGACTGATGAGACATCAATCAACAAAATGGGACTTATACATTATCAATTTTATCAATTATTTCACATGGATGAAAAACCTCATGTTCATGAAGCACAAGTTAGAGGCTATTGAGATGTTCAAATAATTCAGAAATGATTTTGAGAAAGAAATGGTGGGTTTCTATCAAGAATTTGAGTACAGATAATCTTACAAAATTAAAAAACAATGATTTTGTATCTTATATGTAAATCATGGCATAAAAAATTAGTATATTGGACTCTATAATCAACAAAAACTCAATTTGAATAAAGAAATAATATAATATTATTGGAAATTGGAAGAAGAATGATAGCAGAATACAATCGTCCTAAATTATTTTGGAGAGAAGCTGTTTGTACAGCTTTACTTGTTCAAAATAGATTTTTTTGTGGTTGAAAAACAACATGATTCCTTATAAAGTGTGGTATAAATAACATTCATTGAAATACATCAATTTTTTTATAATTCCATGTTTGGTAGGGTTAAAAAATATGAATTGGGGAATGATTGATGAGAAAGGTGACGAAGGAACATTCAAGGGTTATTCACTAAATGTTTAAAGTTACAAATGTCAGAACAAACATTTACAAAAGTTACTGGAATCATATGATGTGAAGCTAATTGGAAATCAAATTTCATTGAATTTTTTTTATATTGTATAGGTGCATAAATTGGAAACATCCAATAATAGTTAAAGTAATTCAAAACATTCTCATCCAAATTCATAAGATACATGTGATGAATAAATTCTTGATGGGAATGGAACTTTGAAATTTCCTACATTTAGAAAACTTTTTGAATCTAAAAACATTATTGGGAACTATAATTCTTTATTTTAAACTTGAATTGTGTTGAGATTAAAAAATAATTATTCACTTATCTTAAAATTTGACCTATAATCAGTTTTTGAGGCTATTTAATGTAACAAATGGTTGGATTATATGAAAGAAGAGTTGGGTCAGATTGAGAAAAATGAAACATGGGAACTTGTTCCAAAGCCGAATTATTTTTTATCATAACCAAGTGGGTTTATAGAAACAAATTTAATGATCTTGGATAAGATTCATGAAACAAAGAAATACTTTTTTGTAAAGGATATACAAAGGTAGAAGGTGTGTATTTTAATGAATCCTTTCCCCCCGTTTCAAGGCATGAAACAATTATAATGTTTGTGTTAGTGGCTGATCATTGGAATTACAATGTTTTTCCGATATATGTAAACACGGTAATCTTAAATGGTGATATTGAGGATGAAGTTTACATTAAGAATTCTTCTAGGTTTCTACATTTTGAGGATGAAAACAATGTTTCAAAATTGAATAAATCATTGTATGGTATAAAAAAAGCTCCAAATTCCTGGTTTTCAAAGCGTGATAACTATTTGAGAATCCATAAAATTTCTTAAATAAATGATTAAAGAAACTTTTATGTAAAATATATTAACTAGAAAACAATAATTTTATGTATGTAGGTTGATGATATAATTTTTTGGGGGATGAATAAAATGTTGGTGATGACTTTTATGAAGAAGTAATGAATAATTTTGAAGAGTAAATGTTGTGGGAATTAACTTTCTTACATGGCTTAAAAGATCAAAAAACAAAAAATATATATTTTCGTATCTCTAGAAAAGTATGCTAGGTATCTGTTTATGATGCTTGGTATGGATTAATCCATAGAAGTTTGAACTTCAATAATAGTGAACACAAAGTTGTGTAAAGATGAATCATGTATAAGTGTGAATTAGAATGAATTTCATAAGATGATAGGAAGTCTTCATTACCATATATCATTAGGGCTAGATATTTTTTATGTTGTGAATTTATGTTCCAGTAATCAAACTAATCCAAAAGAATAAAATATTTTGTCCGAAAAATAGATTATAAGGTATTTCAAAGGAACAACTTCATTGGGGTTATTCTAGAAAATAAATTGTTATAAGACGTTTCTTGGTTATACTGATGCAGATTGTGAAGGAGATTATAAGATATAAATTCATCTTTAAGAGAATTTTTTTTGTTGATTGTTGTGTGAGTTGGAAATGTAATAAAAAAAATTCAGTAAAATTGAAAACAACCAAATCTGAATATGTTACAGCCACTCAGCCTTGTACTCAAATGTTTTGGGTGAATGTTCAGTTGGTAGATTTCAAAGTAAAAATATCTCAACCAATGAAGTTACATTGTGAATATCAGAGTGAAATTGATATTTCTAAGATCTTATTCAACATTAAATATCAAAATACACTGATATAAAGATTCACCTAACAAATGTAAATGTTTATTATGGAGATGTTTTGTTGTATTTCATTTCAACAAAGTATCATAGTGCTGATATATTTAAAAAATCAATATTTAAGTAATAGTTTTTTGAATTGAGGCTAAAAATTAATGTTCTTCCTCTTCCCAAGTCCTCATAAACCTCTTAAAAATGTTCCCCCATTGTGATTTGAATTATGTTGACATAGGGAGAGTGTAAGTAATATCATAGTACTTTTTAAGAAGTTTTTTACTTCAGATTATTTTATGAATCTAATTTTGTGGTTATCATATAATGGGGGAGATAAAAAGATAAAAGTAATGTGGATTTTATCATTACCTAAAGAAAATAATTACATTCCAGTGAGGTATGTAATCCTTTAAAAACCACTACATTATAATGTTGTGTGGTGTTAGGACACTTTATTTTTAGAAAGGTTATTTTTTAAAAAAACTAAACTATATGATGTGTTTATAAAAGATGAGTTGTGAAAGATTTTAAGAGTTGTAATATTTATTGATAGGGGTTGTCAACAAATCCAATGGGAGAGATTGATATACCTTTCTGATAAATTTTTCAAATAATGTTATTTGTATTTGTTGAAAAATAAATTTTTTGGTTAAAAAATATTATTGTAATCTAGGAAGAACACATTTGATGAGTTAGAAAGAAATAATTTGTTGACGATATTAGTTTCTGAATGAAAAAGACATTATGTGGATGAAGAGTTTGAAAGGGAATTTTGATAAATATTGAGATGAAATAAGTTACGATGTTTTTAAAAAATATTATTGATTCACTCTCTTGAGCATATAAAGAGAGTAAAATTAATAGGTAAAATTTAATCTCTAGAAATAGAAAAAATAATAATATAATTAATGATATTAATGAGAGGTATATTACAAAATTTTATCCTTATAAACATAATTATAAACATTACTGATAAACAATGATATTGTAATATAAAACCCATATAACATTGTTAACTTTTGAATCTAAACCTCATGAAATACAGAACCTTAGAATAATTTTTAAAACAAAATAATTTTAATTATAATCATCATAAAATAAATTAAACTATAGTATATTAACCATATAAAATTAATAAGTTTTGAATATGGAATGTGTCTCACAGAAATAAATGTGAGATGAAACTCCCTTACCTCATGTCTTACATTATAAAAAATTGAACTATAATCTAATATAATATATTTAAATTTAATAACATTCAATACTAGAACCATTTTAAAGATTATAACTTCTTATATGATCCACTAATAACATTTCAGCACCCAA
Source organism: Viscum album (assembly GCA_963277665.1). Classification (NCBI taxonomy): domain Eukaryota; kingdom Viridiplantae; phylum Streptophyta; class Magnoliopsida; order Santalales; family Viscaceae; genus Viscum; species Viscum album. Next base: position 1,652,973,061 of record OY728137.1, on the reverse strand, counting down.
ATATTAATAATTCATTGCTATGATCATTGTTTTTTGGTGACAACTGTTTCACTTTTTAAGAGAGTTTTTGTTCAGTAGTTTGAGCCCATGTCGTTTTCTTAGGGAATCATCATCTCCAATATTTTAATCATGATATAAATACCATATATATTCATTATATATCTATTTATCCTAAAATTATAATTTTATAAAATGAATTTATCTATTCATGTATAGGTTTGGTTAAACGTACTCATGATCTATGTATTCACTTATTGGCATATGGTATGAAAAAAAGATAAATATTAATTCACTATTTTATAATAATTAATATTACATATATATTATAGATTTTTATTAAATCCAAATTATTACCATCGAAACAATTAATAAATGAAAAATGAATCACATCGATTCATGGAGGGGTGGCATACATATACACACGAGCGACAATATCATTTATTAGTAGATATATATGTAATATGGTAGAGATTATATAATAATTATATAGAATAATTATGGCACAAATAAAATATATGTGCATTAGAACCATTTTAATAACCATCCATGAAATATGGTGATTCGAAATGAAATGTATAACTACGTGGATATGGTAGTCCATATGTACGAAAGAGAAATAATTTCACTTATCACTTGATTTAAAATTGGGTTGATAATGGTATTTAAATATACATTAGAAAATTTTAATATACTTATAATAAAAAATTTATTATTTTATGGTGAATATAACAGATTTGGAGGAGGTAAAAATAATTTAATCTAAATAGGTCAACTAAGAAGATTACCACTTATTCAATAGGCTTCAATTAGATAAGTTATTATAGACTATTGGAAGGTTATTTTAAGAATATTAAAAACTCTAATTAATGTAAATGGATTTTGAGAAGATAATTTGGTAGGGTCTTGTAAATCTAGTAGGCGTAATGTGTTTGGAAGAAAAAATAAAATGGGTGTCCTTTTATAACTGAGGGAAATGACTCACTTGGAATTAACAAAGATATTAATATATAATTATATCAATATCTTGAAAAATGAATCCAAGTGTAAATATATTATATTAAAATGTGGACATGTTTGAAACATATTCTCCTAATGAAATTTTTATTGGTTTTGGGTTACTTTTATCACTTATATTTGTTAATCCCACCATTAATTTATTTTATCCATAACTTTTTTTTAGTAATTGTTTCGTTTTTAAGGGATTTTTATTTCACATTTATGTTAATAATTATTTTATAAAAACAAAAGGGGCGATATTTTGAGAAATTGGTCACTCAAATTTCCCAATTATATGTTTTTTTATAATTCTTAAAAAATTTAATCAAATATTTTGTAGCATAAAATTCAATTATTGTTATTTCTAAAACTAATATTTTAATATGAATAAAAATGACTAAAGGAAATAATGTAACTCTAATATAAATCATTAATAAATCTCAAATATGTTTTAGCTATCTAAAAAAATTATAACAAATTAATTTATAAAATCATTAATCCATTAACTATTTTTAAATTTTTTTATTTTATTTCTCTATTAAATGAATATTCCATGACCCCTCTCACCAAACTCTCCCCCTTCTAGACCGATGATGAGGGAAGGGAGATGGTGACTACAAGAGTATTGGTGACAGTATGCTTCTTTTTTGTCCGTAACTCTGAGAATGAAATTACCAGAAATAGGGGAGGAATTTCCCCCTAAGAGAAAAAGCAAAAGAGATGGATAAGAAACATACACCAATAAACACCAACTCAAATATATATATATAGTAATACCATTTGAAAACATGAAATTCCAAATAGTAATACAACAACCAAAATGAAAAATACACCATCCAAATGGAAAATCATGGCATTGACCATAATTTCAAAACAACTCTGGAGACACCATGAGATAACAATATCCATCTTGATCTTCGAACTACTTTGGATGACATGAAACATATTACATATATATATATAGGGTTTTTATAATTGTATATGAACTAGGGTCCTCTATAATTCCTCACATGAATAAGATACATAAATCAAGATAAAATCAATGAAAAAAATGTAAAACTAACTCATCACTGAAATAAGTATACTATGTTCTTAGCTGCCCCATGGGTACTCTTTCCATGTATCTCATTCCATAAAAATTTAAATAATAATTAAGTCAATTTAAGGAAAATTGGGAAACTAGGGTTGACAACGAACAGATACCACTACACCCTATAATATCTCAAAAATTGATTAAACATAAGAATGTGATTATTTAATAAGACACTCTATATTGTTCCTAACATATAGTAGAAACCTCAGTGTCAGGATCCTCACAAATAAATCCTTAAAGTTGGGTAGCCATTATATTTATTGTTTTTGTAAATCTTTCTTATTTTATTTTTCATTGGTTGAAACTTCAAGATATGATTTGGTATTTTTTTCTAGCCACGCCTCAATCTTCTCATTTTCTTATACTTCCAAGCTTATTCCATATATTATTTCGATCTCCTCTTTTTAGGCATTGACCCAAATAGATTTTTAAATCATTTATTACTAGGAATATAAAATGGGTTTAAAAGACACCCCTTCATCTTCTTCCACTATTCTTGTTTTCTCACATTGTGATTCACTTTATCCATTCAAAAATTATTTTCATCCCTTGTTTCCTCTATTATTAGCTAACATTATTTCCATAGATTTAAAAATGTGTGAATAATCATTGAACCCCTTTGATTTTTTCCCTTTAACCATAATAAATTTCCTTGAGTCTCACTTTCCATTTCTACCTTTCTTCTTTCTAGGTTTTTGAAGCCCTTTTCCTTGAATTAAATCAAATATATCCACTATGAATTGAATATAACCATCATAAACTATGTCATCATCTTATTGAGCTAGTATCGGTTCTTGGACATCCAAACCTTCATAATGATTTCCCAGTACAACCACTAGGACTTATTTGAGGTGGATCTACCTCCTTGATGGCTTCACCTTACCTATTTTACCCTCAGAGAAAGTCATCTCCAATGTACTCATAGCCTTTATATAGGGATAGTTTTTTGTAAAGAGAGTGTTTGTCTCCAAGGACCCCGATACAGTCACCTCATCCAGCCACCATTTTAGTATACATGATTTAGTTTTATTCAATAATTACTCTTCCAAACAATAATTTCTATATGTCTTAGGCTACCCATAATTTTCAAAGGCCCATCAAGTTATTATAGATTTACCCTACTTACCAGGATAAACAATAATTTCAAATGATTTTTCATCGATCTCTACTCATTATTACCAAGAAGATGCAATTGAGTATATACATCCAGACCCAATTTTAATAGAGTAAACACATCTGCCACTTTTGGATTTTTACTCAACCTTCTTCTATCAAATTTAATAGAAGATTAAGACAGTTATCCTCGGAAAATACCCATTGAAATTCTTGGTCTAGACAACCGGGTTTTCCTCAGTAGGGATTGGATGAAAAATGGGGAGGCCCAACCCCCATGAAACATCCATGCATGCCTTCTCATTCCCATCTAAAATAGTAGCTCGGAAAGAGAAATCAACACCTAAAACTTCTACAATAGGATCCATGGGTCCTTATGGAAGATTATGGGGTTCGACCATAAAGCCACCCGAAACCCTTTTACAATAATCTAGGATATAGTGTCCCTTCCTACAGAAGATAGGTCCGAAATACATCCAATAATCCTAAACAATAGGTTGGAAGTACCTTCATTCTCCTTCAATAACAATCCACCCAACGTTTAGTGGAGGCCATGAGAGTTCCATTTTGACAAAAATACAAGCCACAATAGGATGATTCAATGTAGAGGTCCTCTGATTATAGCACAAGAAGCAGTCGATGGAGTTTCCTAAGATGAAGGGAGAGGTGAGTTATAGAAATATAGTGGTAGACTAGGATGTGGAATCCAAATTTCCAAAGTGGATGGATATCGATTCATGTGGAGGTTGAACGACCAACAATGAATATAAAATTGGAAGCCACGAATGGATCTACCAGATCAAGACCAAAGAAGAACATGATATTACTCATCTATGAAATGAATAAGGATTCGTCGTGGCCCAAGGAGCCAAGAAAATCACACGCTGACATAACCCCCATTATTTATTCACATATTTATCAAACATAGCATTAGGAAGTCGGTGCTGAAAAAACATTTCCACCAGAGATGAGGTGAGCAGTGATGAATTTTCAAAGAATTCATGCATAGAAATTGGAACCACTGGATGGCCATAAAGGACCCTCAGGACCTTGGGATAGATGTTGATGATGGGAAAGATGTAGAGAATATTGACAGGAGAAAATGGAATGATGTCCCAAACCCTAGACCAGAAACCCTGGTGATGACCACTACAAGCTTGAGGTTGAGTCCCCTTCCCCAGTGGAGGTGGGTCTACTGCATCTGCCACCATTTCTAGGGAATTACCCATCCACCAGAGAGGATTGAGGGTATATCCCCTACCATAGGATTACTCTAACCACTAAATACCATGTATCTCATAAAATTGATCATATAGAATAATAATGAAACATCAATGGTACCCCACTCATTTTTCACCATTTTTTTCCCTCTTTTCCCCAGCATTTAACAACATGACCTATCTATCTCTAAAATAGTACATTCCAAAGACATCATGGAATTTAATCAATACACCCACCTCATCAAATTAATCATCACAAGATCCAAATATCACATCACCATATATAGTATCAAAGTAGTATGTGAGATCCATTATATCCCATTTTATATATATCATACCTCAGTCACTATACCTAAATCCATTACAACACATACACCAAGTAAGATACATCAGTCCATCAGAGCCTATACAAGTCATACCTATAAAAATCCTTTGGATACTACATCTTGTAATAAATGTGTCTGAGATAAACAAAATCCATTACATCCTTCTACACTAATATATTGAAAAAATAACATCCATAACAAATTTCATAGGTAACTACTAATAAAAGAGATTCGAACCTGAGGTGGTAGTCAGCTATCCATCTCCCATACTAATGTTTCGGAAACACCCTTCCAGAGTTCCATGGGGTTCAGTTTCAGTAACCTATATTGATGGGGAAGCATATAAAATAAAAGAAATATACTATTTAATATAGATCAGAATCACAGTATGGTTATAAATATTTCATAGAATCAATATTATCTAATGTCTCCCATACATGAAACTTCAACAATAATGACCAAATATCCTATAATAACAAATGAATTTAATATAACTATGTTATCTATTTATTTTCATTGTTTCATTTACATCCATTGATTAAATAATTATAAATTAATTAACCATTGAAATTATTCCACACTAAATTGCATTATTTATCAGAATAAATTCCATTCCATCCAGGTGTAATCTAAATAGATTCCATGGTTTGTAAAGAATAATTTATTTCCATAATTATATTCCCTTCATATCCATCCCCATGGGTTAACATATATTTATTCATTATTTGATAATTCCAAAATCTATGTACTCTAGGAAAACCATCATAAGATACCACAAAGAGGAAACATTCAACCAATCACATCTAGCTTCCAAAAGATATGGGGAAAAAGTGCAGATAAAATAAGAAACATGGACACTACACATTAAACAAAATCACAAGGGAGAATCCTTTATCACAAAATCAAATCTATGTGTAAGAGTAAATTTAACATGTTCCATTATCCCCAATAAAATCCACAACACTCACATATAAGACCCAATTCATCCCACGATCATTGGCATAAAATTATTACACATCATCTGGGCCTCCCCTCGTCATAACAGATCAACCATATCAGGAACATATCAAATCTGGGCCATCGTGCACCATATAACATCACATTGAATATCTAGAATTTGTAGAAAATCACACAAGAAGTAGGAAACAAACTAGAATAACCAAAAGGGTAATCGAGGCCCAAAAAACAAGGCATATATCCTTCACACATAACTATTCCCTCACAGATATAATCAAAAGGATCCCAAACTTCTCAAGAATACATTAAACATAGGCACAAACAATTATATTTTTTTAAAAAAAATTATTTCATCTTGAATTAAATGATTCAGTATTCACAGGTTCCAACTATAGGTTAATTGAGGTATCATGTCATAAAAATCTACCAATTTAATTATTCAATATATTTAAACATGATTCTAAGAATCCAACCATTATTATTTATCAGTCCTTTTTAATAATTATGAAAAAAGAAGAAAAATTATTCACATTATTTATCAAAAACAAAAATTACTTGTAAAATCACATTTAATTAAACATGAAAACTAGAATCTATTTGATTATTATCAACTTAATTCAACCACCAGATTATAAAAATGAAACTTTTTTATTTATAATAAATCCATTTAATTATCATTTCATTTAGATTTATGTCCCTTATAAATATCGATATTATATTTCAATTGAAAGAACATTTTATCTATGAATATCGTAGATATCACACCATTTATAAAACCAAGAGACAAACCTCTCTCATGGTATAAGGAAACAACATTGACATCTGATCACTAAAGAGTTATTTATTAATATGATTCAATAATTAGACGGTTAATTTCACTACCTTAAAATTAGATAAAGCATGATCAATTTAAAATTAAACATAAAAATAGATGAAATGAATCCCATACATCAAATGAATCAACATTATTTGAATGAGAAAGGACCAATGTTTCTGATGTCTGAAAAACTCTCCCATAAGGAAACTACAATATTATAATGGCATTATTTCATAAAAGAACCAGAAACAACAACGAACCCAATTTATAATAGTATAGATCAAGGGATAGAGTATGTATATGTGAAAGGGAATAAAATGAGATTGACCTTGGAGAAACGACATGAAAAATGAGAAATTGAACACATTGGATCTCCATATATTGAATACAGATGGAAAAAATAGATCCACATAGAAGTAATCTCAAAATACCTCAATGGAGGACCACTTGTCTCCTATTAATTGATATGAAGTGTCATTGGACATACAACTTGAGGAAAACTATAGCACAAGAACCATTACAGGTGTACTAGACATGGAATTTTACAGGTGTTTAAAGCCTACACATCATGTAAGTTTCATGTTTTTGAATTCCCAAAAAACATCTACTTTAGGAATTTAACCTTTGAAATTTAAATATTGTGTAAAAACTGATGAACTGGTTCTAATAAACCATAAACCTCTTTCCAGACATATGTCACTCCCAGCCAAGTTTTATATATCAAATACATTACATAAAACACATTTACACTCTGTTCATTCTCCCTTCTTCCATTTCTTTTACCATCCAAAACCTCAAGACTCTCTCTAACAGTCATTCAATCACCAAAATCATAAAAAAACATGATAAGGGGTGGTCTACATGGATGTAAGACCTGAAATTAGATACATCTCAATAAATTACCATTAATGAGAATCCAAAACCATACCCATAGGGAAAGAAAAAATGATTTGTCTGAATTTCCACCCCACAAGATACCTCTAAAGTATATTTCCATCTAATAAACTCAACCAAAATTTTTTAATAATGATGAAAAACCAAACAGTAGGAAAAACCATCTCATAAACACTCTCCTAGGGGAGATACCTCTCAAATGAGATTCAATCCACAATAATCAACAAGACGATACCATATCATAACTAAAGATATTATCATCTATAAAAAACAACATTATAAGAGAATAAATAATAATAAAATAGATAATTTTAATGATTGAAAATTTTTGAATCATGATTCAAGGTGATCTCCCACAAACCATTGTGCTTTTATAAGACATAAACCAAGAAAACAAGATTCCCACACTACACCTTCTCTTGGTGGTCCCATATCCCCATAGTTTGATCATAAAATTTCACATTATCTTCAACATAGATCTATCACCAATCATTTTCATGAGATTAATCATGATGATAAAAATGTATATATGACATGTAAAATTTTAGAACCCGGATCTTTGTTTCAGGTATGTCTTTCTTTTTCCTGGAGTTTTTGTGAAAAAGGGGTTTGTGGAAATTTTAGAAGTACACGTAGTGTACTTTTTGAGTACACGTTGTGTACTCCCTTACCACTCCAAGCTGTGTGTGGCTATGTCCAGGCCACACACTGGGTGTGTAAGGGTGATGTGGAGGCCACTTAAAGCAGAGTACAGAAAAAATGAGTACACGCCGTGTACCCCAGAAGTACACACCTATTATTTTTTTTAATTAAACTCACCAGGGTTGTGACTAACAAACAGAATGATAGCCATGTAGTTCTTGAGGTTTACTTGGGCCGATACACGCGCTATGCATGTTTATTTGACACAGGGATGTGAGAACCTAGTGTAGTGGACCATATGGAGAATGGATGTAAGGGATTCTCCAGAGTGACTTTAATTTATGATGTGAGACCACAGGGGGGATTGACTTTGATTGCTTCCTCATAGATTCTGTAGTTCCTTGACGCGGGCCACAGGGGGAATAGATGTTGAGTTCTTCCCCAGAGAGACTTTATTACATTATGAGACTATAGGTGGAGTTTACGGTGAGTGTTTCCTTAGAGAGTTTGTTATTTTGCTGAACCAGAGGGGTGAGACTGTGTGTGCTTCCCAGGGGGTTGCTAGTACTGGTAGGTTGAACCTCAGGGGTTAGATTGTGAGAACTACCGAGATGTTACCTTTTTGTTCTACTTGATTGAGTGGTCGTTTCTTGTTTGTAGAATATATGCCAGAAACTGTGGATTGTTACTGCTGTGTATTATTTTGTTTACTGCTTATTGTACATTACCTGCCATATATTCATTGACTGTTATGAACAGATCGTCAGGTGGTTGCCTACTGGGACCTTGTCTCACACCCTGTTTGGGCCATGCTTTTGGGCCTAAGTAGATTTTATTGTTGTAGGTATAGATAAGGGAAAGCGCTCTTATACTTCAGGTTCTTTATTTCTATGGGGATAGAGAGCAGGGGACCAAGACAAGGCTTGTGATTCTGAGGAGTTTACCTATTTTTATTTTCCACTTTGGTTTAGAATTGTATTCTGCATTATGACTTGTTTGGCTATTTTCCTAGACATATGTATCATGCATCATTTTATATATGTGTGTGTGTGCTTCAGTTGTTTACTGTTAGTCTTCCGCTATTTATCATTTACTCTTGTATGGATGGTTACAGTTTCTGTTACTATTTATTTGTTTCATTATGATCTGTACTCTTCCAATGAGGGCATAGTTTCCCCACTATCACACCCAAGGCCCTCGCTTCTAGTCATCAGCCTCTCGCGTTCAGGGAAATGCGCTTGAGGCCATGTGACTAACCGGGTACGGGGTGCCTCTGGGTGGCTTCTAGAACCGTGATGTTACATAAATAGCATCATTAATCTAGATCATCTTCATGGATGGGGCTATATGATATTCCACAGCTCCATGATTATCCAACTACTTAGAGGCCCCAAAAAGATGGGGTGAGAGATTACTCCCATGACCAACCTTAACTACCCATGATTTGGAGTCACCTTATGGAACATTTGATCTCCAATTTTATATTCCATTGGTGTCCCCCTACGATTATTATTGGATTTTAAGAGATCCCACACTGCTTTTATCCTCTAGTGAGTTACCCAAACCATCTCTATTGTATTTCATATGAGTTACAGCATGAGAATTGTGGCCTCTCTTACCACAATACATTACAATATATAATGTAATGGTTGGCTGTAAAATGATTCAAAGAAACCATTCCAATTTTTCAATAGGAAACAATTATTTTAAGAAAATTTATCAAAGATTTAGTCCCTCATTCGTGAACCTCCAAAACTAGTTACATAATAGTGCAACTTGCCATCTTGAGTCTGGATGGTTTTCTCTATCTGACCATCCATTTAAATTGAAAATTTAGTTCCAAAGAATGTCGAAAATCAAAAATCAATTTGGTGTCTTTTATACACCCTAAAAGTAAAACTTGGACCTCATTTATAAAATATAATCTCCCTAACTCTGTATATTCAAACAACCTCAACACGATATAACCTCTATAAAACCTCTAATGAGCTTGAATCACGAACTGATATAATGTTGGATGATGTCACAAAACTATTCACTGTAAACCATATAGAATCATATACACCCTATGATTGAGTTATACTTTTTATAACACCAGTAATGATTCCCTTAAAATTACACTATGGAATATCAAATAGCTGGATAAAACCACTATGAAAATGGTGCTCTACTATCACCTTTTCATAGGGAAAATAATAAGAAACAGACTCCTTAATTGTACACTTCAACCTAGTATAGAGAAACTAACCTCTCAAGGCTGAGTAAATCATTGTCACAGTAGAATGTACCTGTAACACCCCAAGCTTCTACGGTACGCTTCTCTTTGAATAATGTGATAGCATGTGTTGTACGCAACACCGAGTTCTAACAACCAATCAATCTAGCCGTTATGAATAGTAATACCTAATTTTTAAAATTATATATATTTTATATATCAAAATGGACTTCATTTTTGGATTCTTAATATCTAATTTATCCTAAGGTGAAATTTTGGTACTTTTCGGATAACTTTCATATTTTGATGAATAGTGAAAATTACTAAATTTTAATTAAAAACAACTTTTTTAATCAAAATAATTAATAGTGATAAATTATGAATTTTAGTAGTTTTAAAGTATATTTAGAATATATTTTTACCATTTAATATAATGTTGGTCATTGGACATAATTTTACAATTAAACCGAACATAAACAAGTGTCAATCTTTTGATAGTTATTATCTCTTAAAAACACGCTTTTTGTTTTGACAGCGGGAATTAATTTTAAATTAATTTATTCCACTTCTGTGTTTTGAATTTAGGAAAATGGATTCCATATTTGGAATCAGGATGTTCAAATTGTGTAAATAGGTAACTTTTATTTTTAGACATTTTGAATAATTACTGCGGTAAATATTTTATTTACCATGGTTAAGGGTAAATCCGGTAAATAAGGGTTAAAAAATAATATTATAATAATACTAAATTACCCTAAAAAGTGTCTTAACCCTATTGGTTGATACATGGTCGACCATGGGCATCTTTGGGTCGATTTTGGGACCCCATGGATCCACTTGTAAGTGATAATGACACTTTATTTTAATTAAGTTAAAATGAATACAAAAATGACACAAGCATATATCTTTTAGAAAAACAATTGTTACATAGGGTTATATATGTTGGATTTTAGATTATAAATATTAATTATAAATATAAAAAGATTTAATACATAATGATATTTTATTTATAATTTTTAGACATTAAATAATTTATTTTATTTATGACACAATGATGATGCAGTAATTACTATAATAGTGAAAAATTAAAATAATTGATATTATAAATACCCAAATAAATATAATATGAAACTTTTAATGAATTAAACTAATTTTATAGGATAATATTATATATTAGGATTTATTTAATTGACTTTTTTCGAAGTAATCAATCTGTTATGAGTTTCATAAAAATCAACTATTGAATAGTGTCAAAATTGACACAAAAGAGTTCTTAAAACAAATATTATATTATTAATTGATATTAAATTCCTAAAAATCTAAGGTTCGGCCAAGAGACTTATATCATGAAAGGTTCATCATTAATGGACCACTTGGGGGTCTCTTGGATGTATATAGTAAGTTTATTAACCATATTATATAAAAATACAAAGAGACATTGTAAAAGTGAAACTAATTAACTTAGAGTTAATACTTAAAGATAAGGTTAATATAAGTACCCAAACCTGTCTAAATTCTATTGGTTGAGTGGTTTTAGACCTATCCCCACCTTAACCTTTGAATAATCAACTTTGGAGCCATTAGAAACCGAATATTAATTTATTATAAATTAATATTTCTAGCTTTTCCAAAGGTGCCCCTCACCCCGCTTATAAAAGGGCACTTCTCCTTCTCATTTCTTAACACCTTAAAAGCCTTTTGGTTCGGCCAAACTCGGCCCAAATACTCTCCAAACATGCATCAATACAACCTAGAGTCCTTAGTTTTATCGGAAAGCCAACCTAAGGAGCCCTTTTGATCAAATCAAAAGGAAGAACCCGAAGAAGAGGTAATGTTTTCACCACCCCTTTTCAAGTTCCTTTCTTCTTCCACTTCTTCTTTCTTTGTTCTTACCATTATAAAATAATAACTCCAGTATCTTACATATACTGTGATGTTATTATAAATATGTTACAACCATATTCAGTATTCTATCCACCCTTTGAATAACATGTCACCATACGTGCGTACGTACGGCTTACCGTCTCCACGTCGTGGTGTAATTGTTATTCAATATATTATTATTTGGATGGGTATAATAATGATGTGTAACTAATGTAAATAATAAATATAACATGTTAATGATTCTGTATATATGATATACCATCCATTTATATATTATTTTAATATCAAAAGAATGATATTGTCGCTCGTGCGTACGTACGGACTACCGTCTCCACGAACGCGATGAGATTCATTCTCCATCGTATCCATTCAAGTATAATTATCATTTGATGATTTAAAAATGATGTTTAAGGACTTTATATCATTCTGGATATTAATAATATACAACAAACATGGCTTATGTAACAAAACATATAAAAGAAAATGAGTAAGTTAACACCCAAAACGACGATAATTCTAAGATATTATTAACAAATCAATGTTAAAAGATCATATATGATATCATATTAATATATATGATTCTTGTATAATTTAATAACAATTATTTCACAATTATACAGGAGGTTAACCTACCCCAACCAAGGAAAAGTACAAGGTAAGGGTTATTTCACAATCTCTTCATTATCCGAGATTTTTTATACGTAATAAACTACTGGGATTTCTTTATCATCCATATCCATGTTTCTTCGAAATGTATTTCAAAACATATTTATTATTTACAATAATATGGGTTAAAGTCATTTATACCCTTGTTTGACTTTTTATAAGAGGTTTATAAAGGAATCTTTCCGTCGTTTTCAAAACAAGGTCCTTTTTAACCTTTTCGACAGAATTAAGGTAAGAATGTTTTTTTAACTTATACGGCGGGTGCGGCTATTTTCCGCCGTTATAAAATCTTCAAAGCTTCCCTTACAATATTATAAGAATATTTTCAAAGAAAATGTTTTATTTTATATGGATCTTAAATGATTTCAAAATAAAAGGAGATATTTCTTTAAAAAGAATTTTGATTTCATCTATGTCAACATCCTTTGATGGATTTTAAGATTATTTGAAGTTGATTTATTATGATACAAAACTTCTATATTGTATTGAAGGTTTTGTGATATGTTTGACTGTGGATGTGCCATTTTTATACCATTCATAGTTTATGGTGAAAGTATTGACATTTCGTATTCTAGTTTTAATACGAATGTTTATGTTATGTTTGAACCTTTTCATATGGGAATGCATTGGACTTAATATGTGAAGGGTGGAGCCCGCTATAGATCTTCGATGCATCGGTAGGTATCATGATACAAACTAGTGTCTTGGAACAAGGCCTTGACAAAATCTTATTTGTAGTCTTGGCACGAGGCCTTGGCTATGTGGTTATGATAGTCTGGCATTATGCATTCCATCATTATGAAAGTGGTTATTGATTTTGCATGTGATTATTCGATTAGTAGAATAACCATGTGAATAAGTAAATGGAATTATCTCATTTTATTTATGCCATACTATGTTAAAAGTTCAAGTTTAAAAGGCTTTTGTTTTAGTTATACATTGCCTTAAATGTTTATTCTTATTTATGAAAGTTTCTGCTATATTGTTATCCTTACTGGGCATTTGAGCTCACCCCTTTTCTATGTTTTATTTTTCCCAGGAAGTGAAGAAGTAAATTATGAATGACCTGCAGGGATATTATGTGGGGATATGAGTGTGGATTATGGAGACAATATGTTTTTGTAGTAGTTTTTCATTTTATGATGTAATGTAAGACTTATGAATATATCTAGTGTTTCCGAGACTACTAAACCAATCAGTCTTTAGAGATTTGATCTTTCTTGTGATCATACCAATGTTATGTAATAATGCACCGACTCTGGGTAACTGGGGTCGGGGCGTTACAGTTGGTATCAGAGGAAGTTTAGTACAAACCTTGGAAGCTATATTTAGATAAACTCTGATTAGAGCACGTAGACCTAAGATGAACTTTGAGGATTAGTATAGAAGAACTTCCTAGAATTTTGGTATTGTAGAGATTTTGCGAGTTTTCCGAGCAATACATCCCTGTCTGGATACGAGCAGGTAGAGGTGGCTCTGGTACAGATGTACCTAGGGGTTAAACCTGAAAACACCACTTTGAGCTAGACTCGAACGGGAACTGGTGCACAACAACGGGCCTTGCTGCACTCTTGGTTACGACACTCCCGGGGGATATGCTTAGGATAACTCTCATTTTTCTTTACAAATCATTTTGAAGGGATTATGAGTATATACTTCCTCAAAGAAAACATTCTTATGATTATGGATTATATCCATAAATAGTTCAATTTATGTTAAGTGTTTTAAAAGTATGGGATTATGTATTTTGATTCATAAACTGATCTAGTTTATGCCATTGTTTAGAAATGGTGCCTAGTGGAAGAAATGGAAACCGTATCAATGCACGCACTCCATGTAGGGATTTCCCTCCTGCTCAAGATAATTATAGTGGAGCTGGTGATGCAACTGGAGCCGATCAGCTAATCACCATACTGGGACAACTTACTCAGGTTATGAATAATAACCTTACCCGTATGGAGCACCCTGATCCGCAGCGTGGAGGATCAATGTTAGATCGATTCATGAGGCAACAACCACCAACGTTCAATGGGAGTACAAATCCCTTAGTAGCTGAGCAATGGATATTTTCCCTAGAGAAAATATTTCAGGCTTTGGGGAGCAGTGAAAGGGAAAAAGTTATCATGGCAGTTTACCGCCTCACTGGAGATGCTGATCAATGGTGGTCATTGATTAAAAATACGAAGGAAGATGATGAAGTATCAAATATGGAATGGAGGGAGTTCAAAAATATGTTTTTAGAAAAATACTTTCCTCGCGACCATCGAGCAGATATAGAAAGGCAATTTCTAAGTCTGAGACAGAAGGAGGATGAGAATGTCACAAAGTATGAGGCTAACTTTACAAGGTTAGCAAGGTACGCTGGCGATTATATACGTAACCAAAGAAGTAATATTGATCATTTCTTTGATGGGTTAAAACCATTTCTCCGTCGAGCATTAGTCTCACAATCCTTTTCATCGTACGAAGACATTGTCTCATGTGCTATCAAGACCGAAAAGGAATTCTCTAAGTCTTATGACTTTAAAGAAAAGCAAGAGAAGAAGAGGCCTGCTGATCAATCTGGGAATGGAAATAAGGGGATGAAAGGAAAGGTTGAATATCCATCCTGTGGTAAATGTGGGAAGAAACACCCCAGTGCTTGCTTGAAGGGAATGGGAGTCTGTTACAAGTGTGGTGAAAAAGACCACCAAGCTCGTGATTGCAAAGGGAAGAAGGAAGCCACCAACGTTCAGTGATACAATTGCGGGGAGATGGGACATTATGCGAATGAATTTCCTAAGAGTCAGGAGAACTTACCTCAGAAAAGGCCAAGGGATCAAGGCCAAGCTTATACTATCACTACTACTGAGGTAGAAGCTCCGAAAGACGTGGTGGCAGGTAATTTAATGGTTTCCTCAAGTTTAGAATATGCATTATTTGATTCTGGATCATCGCATTGTTTCATATCTTCCCAGTTTGCTAAGAAAATTAGATATTTCCAATTTGATTTAACAAGGGAGTTGTCAGTTAAAACTCCTAAGGGAAGTATCATTGCAACAAAGTTTTGTGAATCAGTCCCTATTAGAGCACATAAATTTTCGTTATCTGCTGATCTCATCGTCATACCTATGATTGAGTTTGACATAATCCTCGGTATGGACTGGATTTTGGACTATGATGCGAAGATTTATAGTAAGAAGAAAGAGGTTACGATTCTTGATGATAATGATAAGGAACACCTTATCTTTAGAGCAGAATCGTCACCACCTAATTCTTATTTAGATCCACCCTCAATTGCTCAACTAAATTCAATTATTGGGGAGGAAGAGAATGAAATAACTGCAGGTGAGGAAAGGAATGTTCAAATAGAGGATGTACCTGTTGTGAAAGAAGTTGTAGATGTATTTCCGGAAGATTTACCTGGACATCCTCCAGAACGAGAAGTTGAGTTTTCAATTGATTTAATTCCTGGATCAAGGCCTATATCAAAGACCCCTTATAGAATGGACACTGTAGAATTAGTTGAACTAAAGAAACAACTAGAGGAATTGAGTAATAAGGGATTTATTCGCCCTAGTGTTTCTCCATGGGGAGCCCCTGTTCTTTTTGTTAAAAAGAAAGATGGATCTATGAGGTTATGTATCGACTACAGGGAGATCAATGCTATAAAGATAAAGAACAAGTATCCCCTACCTCGTATTGATGATTTATTTGACCAACTACATGGAGATCAATACTTTTCAAAGATTGACCTTCGATCTGGATACCATCAGTTGTGTGTAAAGAAGGAAGACATTCCGAAGACAGCATTTCGAACCAGGTACGGGCATTACGAGTTTACTGTAATGCCTTTTGGATTGACTAATGCACCCTCTGTATTCATGGATCTGATGAATAGAGTTTTCAAGGAGTATCTCGATGAATTTGTGGTGGTATTTATTGATGATATCTTGGTATACTCCAAAAGCTACGAAGATCATGAAAATCACTTTCGCATTATCTTGAAGACTCTGAGGAGGCATGAATTATATGGGAAGTTTAGCAAGTGTGAATTCTGGCTTCAGGAGATTTCTTTTCTTGGCCATATTGTCTCTAAATATCGAATCTCTGTTGATCCTTCTAAGACCAAGGCAATCCAAGAATGGCCAGTACCTATGAGTATAACTGAGGTACGCAGTTTTATTGGTTTGGCAGGTTATTAACGACGTTTCGTCCAGAATTTTTCTCGATTGGCTAACCCATTAACGAAGCTCACACGTAAAGGGGTTAAATTTGTTTGGACAAAAGAGTGTGAAGAATGTTTTGAAGAACTGAATAAAATATTAGTCAATTCTCCTATATTGACTCTACCATCGGGGAATGATGGGTTCGTTATTTATAGTGATGCATCGAAGAAAGGACTTGGTTGTGTCCTTATGTAGAATGATAGATTTATTGCCTATGCATCACGACAGTTGAAAATTCATGAACAAAACTATCCTACTCATGATATCGAGTTAGCAGCTGTGATCTTTGCTTTGAAGATATGGAGGCACTACCTCTATGGTGAAAAATGTGAGATTTATACTGATCACAAGAGTTTGAAGTATATTTTCTCACAAAAAGAACTCAACATGAGGCAAAGGAGATGGCTTGAATTACTCAAGGATTATGATTGCACGATACACTACCACCCGGGGAAAGCAAACAAGGTGGCAGATGCTTTGAGTAGAAAAGACCATGGAGTTTTGAACAATATGAGAATTGAAAGGGATCCAATTTTCATGGATCTAGTAAAGATAGACATGGGAATAACCAGGGAAGGCGAAACATCATTTATTTTTCAAATGGTTGCCAAACCATCTTTAATAGAAAGGATTAAGAGTACTCAGACCGATGATGAAGAATTTCAAAAGAAGATTAAAGCTGTGAATGATGGGAGATTGAGAGACTTTGTGTATGAAGATGGAATTTTGAAATTTGGGAAGAGACTTTGTGTTCCCGATATACCTGATCTAAAAAGGGAATTTCTGGATGATGCTCATAGTTCCAATTTCTCTATACACCCTGGGAGCACCAAAATGTATAGATATTTGAAGGAACATTTTTTGTGGGACAACATGAAGAGGGAGATTGCTGATTTTGTGTCAAGATGTATGGTTTGTCAACAAGTGAAAGCTGGAAGGCAACAGCCTGGAGGAGTCATGAAACCTCTTCCCATACCGGAGTGGAAATGGGACAATATAACGATGGACTTTGTCATGGGGCTACCAAAGACTCCTAGAAGGAACGATGCAATATGGGTTATTGTTGATCGTCTTACCAAGTCAGCACATTTTCTAGCTATAAGAGAAGATCTACCCCTGGAACGTCTAGCAAGACTATATATTAATGAAGTTGTGAGACTTCATGGAGTACCCCTATCGATTGTTTCTGATCATGATCCCCGTTTTACTTCAAGATTATGGAAAAGTCTTCAGAAATCCCTGGATACTGAACTTCATTTGAGAACTTCATACCACCCTCAGACAGATGGACAATCATAACGGACTATTCAAACCTTAGAAGACATGTTGAGATCTTGCTCACTTGACTTTCAGGGTATGTGGGATCAATATTTACCTCTGGTAGAATTTTCCTATAACAATAGCTTCCATTCGAGTATTCAGATGGCACCATATGAAGCGTTATACGGAAAGAGATGTCGTACACCAACCTGTTGGGATGACGTTGGTGAAAGAAAACTTGTAGGCCCAGAACTGGTGGAGGAAACGGTGGAAAAGGTGAAAGTAATCCAAAATCACATCAAAGCATCTCAAAGTAGGCAGAAGAGCTATGCTGATAATCGAAGGAAGGATTTGGAATTTCAAGTCGGTGATCATGTTTTCCTGAAGGTATCTCCGTGGAAGGGATTCATACGTTTTGGTAAGAAAGGTAAATTGAGTCCCAGGTACATCGGACCTTTCGAAATTCTAGAACAAATTGGGGTTGTAGCTTACCGATTGGCAATGCCGCCAAGTCTCTCCAAAGTTCACGATGTGTTCCACGTATCTCTGTTGAGGAAATACATGCCTGATCCAACGCATGTACTCACCTATGAAGAATTAGAACTGGAACCCTATTTTTCCTATTGTGAAGAGCCCGTCAGGATTCTTGATACGAGAGAACAAGTACTGAGAAACCGGACGACTCGTCTGGTAAAAGATTTGTGGAGAAACCATAAGATGGAAGAGGCAACGTGGGAACCCGAGGAACTTATGATGAAGAACCACCCGAGTCTTTTCATGTGATAGTATTCTAGAAATTTCGAGGACGAAATTATTTGAAGGAGGGGAGAATGTAACACCCCAAGCTTCTACGGTACGCTTCTCTTTGAATAATGCGATAGCGTGTGTTGTACGCAACACCGAGTTCTAACAACCAATCAAACTAGCCATTATGAATAGTAATACCTACTTTTTAAAATTATATATATATTATATATCAAAATGGACTTCATTTTTGGATTTGGAATATATAATTTAGCCTAAGGTGAAATTTTGGTACTTTTCGGATAACTTTCATATTTTGATGAATAGTGAAAATTACTAAATTTTAATTAAAAACAACTTTTTTAATCAAAATAATTAATAGTGATAAATTATAAATTTTAGTAGTTTTAAAGTATATTTAGAATATATTTTTACCATTTAATATAATTTTGGTCATTGGACATAATTTTACAATTAAACCGAACATAAACAAGTGTCAATCTTTTGATAGTTATTATCTCTTAAAAACACGCTTTTTGTTTTGACAGCGGGGATTAATTTTAAATCAATTTCTGCCACTTCTGTGTTTTGAATTTAGGAAAATGGATTCCATATTTGGAATCAGGATGTTCAAATTGTGTAAATAGGAAACTTTTATTTTTAGACATTTTGAATAATTACTACGGTAAATATTTTATTTACCATGGTTAAGGGTAAATCCGGTAAATAAGGGTTAAAAAATAATATTATAATAATACTAAATTACCCTAAAACGTGTCTTAACCCTATTGGTTGATACATGGTCGACCATGGTCATCTTTGGGTCGATTTTGGGACCCCATGGATCCACTTGTAAGTGATAATGACACTTTATTTTAATTAAGTTAAAATGAATACAAAAATGACACAAGCATATATCTTTTAGAAAAACAATTGTTACATAGGTTTATATATGTTAGATTTTAGATTATAAATATTCATTAGAAAGATAAAAAGATTTATTACATAATGATATTTTATTTATAATTTTTAGACATTAAATAATTTATTTTATTTATGACACAATGATGATGCAGTAATTACTATAATAGTGAAAAATTAAAATAATTGATATTATAAATACCCAAATAAATATAATATTAAACTTTTAATGAATTAAACTAATTTTCTAGGATAATATTATATATTAGGATTGATTTAATTGACTTTTTTCGAAGTAATAAATCTTTTATGAGTTTCACAAAAATCAACTATTGAATAGTGTCAAAATTGACATAAAAGATTTATTAAAACAAATATTATATTATTAATTGATATTAAATTCCTAAAAATCTAAGGATCGGCCAAGAGACTTATATCATGATAGGTTAATCATTAATGGACCACTTGGGGGTCTCTTGGATGTATATAGTAAGTTTATTAACCATATTATATAAAAATACAAAGAGGCATTGTAAAAGTGAAACTAATTAACTTAGAGTTAATACTTAAAGATAAGGTTAATATAAGTACCCAAACCTGTCTAAATTATATTGTTTGAGTGGTTTTCGAACTATCCCCACCTTAAACTTTGAATAATAAACTTTGGAGCCATTAGAAACCGAATATGAATTTATTATAAATTAATATTTCTAGCTTTTCCAAAGGTGCCCCTCACCCCTCTTATAAAAGGGCACTCCTCCTTCTCATTTCTTCACACCTTCAAAGCATTTTTGTTCGGAAAAACTCTACCCAAATACTCTACCAACATCCCTCACTACAACCTAGAGGCCTTAGTTTGATCAGAAAGCCAACCTAAGGAGCCCTTTTGATCAAATCAAAAGGAAGAACCCGAAGAAGAGGTAATGTTTTCACCACCCCTTTTCAAGTTCCTTTCTTCTTCAACTTATTCTTTCTTTGTTCTTACCATTCTAAAATAATAACTCCATTATCTTACATATACTGTGATGTTATTATAAATATGGTACAACCATATTCAGTATTCTATCCACCCTTTGAATAACATGTCACCATACGTGCGTACGTACGGCTTACCGTCTCCACGTCGTGGTGTAATTGTTATTCAATATATTATTATTTGGATGGGTATAATAATGATGTGTAACTCATGTAAATAATAAATATAACTTGTTAATGATTCTGTATATATGATATACCATCCATTTATATATTATTTTAATATCAAAAGAATGATATTGTCGCTCGTGCGTACGTACGGACTACCGTCCCCACGAACGCGATGAGATTCATTCTCCATCGTATCCATTCAAGTATAATTATCATTTGATGATTTAAAAATGATGTTTAAGGAATTTATATCATTCTGGATATGAATAATATACAACAAACATGGCTTATGTAACAAAACATATAAAAGAAAATGAGTAAGTTAACACCCGAAACGACGATAATTCTAAGATATTATTAACAAATCAATGTTAAAAGATCATATATGATATCATATTAATATATATGATTCTTGTATAATTTAATAACAATTATTTCACCATTATACAGGAGGTTAACCTACCCCAACCAATGAAAAGTACAAGGTAAGGTTTATTTCACAATCTCTTCATTATCCGAGGTTGTTTATACGTAATAATCTACTGGGATTTCTTTATCATCCACATCCATGTTTCTTCGAAATGTATTTCAAAACATATTTATTATTTACAAGAATATGGGTTAAAGACATTTATACCCTTTTTTGACTTTTTATAAGAGGTTTATAAAGGAATATTTCCGTCGTTTTCAAAACAAGGTCCTTTTTAACCTTTTCGACAGAATTAAGGTAAGAATGTTTTTTTTAACTTATACGGCGGGTGCGGCTATTTTCCGCCATTATAAAATATTCAAAGCTTCCCTTACAATCTTATAAGAATATTTTCAAAGAAAATGTTTTATTTTATATGGATCTTAAATGATTTCAAAATAAAAGGAGATATTTCTTTAAAAAGAATTTTGATTTCATCTATGTCAACATCCTTTGATGGATTTTAAGATTATTTGAAGTTGATTTATTATGATACAAAACTTCTATATTGTATTGAAGGTTTTGTGATATGTTTGACTGTGGATGTGCTATTTTTATACCATTCATAGTTTATGGTGAAAGTATTGACATTTCGTATTCTTGTTTTAATACGAATGTTTATGTTATGTTTAAACCTTTCATATGGGAATGCATTGGACTTAATATGTAATGGGTGGAGCCCGCTATATCTCCTCGATGCATCGGTAGGTCTCATGAGACAAACTAGTGTCTTGGCATAAGGCCTTGACAAAATCTTATTTGTAGTCTTGGCACGAGGCCTTGGCTATGTGGTTATGATAGTCTGGAATTATGCATTCCATCGTTATGAAAGTGGTTATTGATTTTGCATGTGATTATTCGATTAGTAGAATAACCATGTGAATAAGTAAATGGAATTATCTCATTTTATTTATGCCATACTATGTTAAAAGTTCAAGTTTAAAAGGATTTTTTTTTAGTTATACATTTCCTTAAATGTTTATTCTTATTTATGAAAGTTTCCGCTATATTGTTATCCTTACTGGGTATTTGAGCTCACCCCTTTTCTATGTTTTATTTTTCCTAGGAAGTGAAGAAGTAAATTATGAATGACCTGTAGGGATATTATGTGGGGATATGAGTGTGGATTATGGAGACAATATGTTGTTGTAGTAGTTTTTCATTTTATGATGTAATGTAAGACTTATGAATATATCTAGTATTTCCAAGACTACTAAACCAATTGGTCTTTCGAGATTTGATATTTCTTGTGATCATACCAATGTTATGTAATAATGCACCGACTCTGGGTAACTGGGGTCAGGGCGTTACAGTACCACTAAAGGTTAGAGGCAGAACTCAAGAGTACCATATCATGAATTTCCAATAGAATAAAAAAAATCTTGAAAAAACACTTAGTGTTTTCCATCCTCATACCAATCGGCCTTGTAATCTAAAAATACTAGGTCTCTATAGATCTCTTCTATTGAATCCCCTAGCTTAGAATCATCCACCTACTTCTATAAAGATGAATGTACTATCATCGGGAAAATGAATCATCTTCCACTAACCTTTAGAATATCTAGATGTATCACATAGAATTCATCCATCGCTAACTATGAATTTCCTAATTCATGCATACCATCACCATGTGAATTCATGTTCAAAACATCAGTTAAAAATATACATTTCATAGAATATATGTGGTTTTGATGTTTTTATCAAACAATATTTCCATCCACTGACACTGACACAAGTTCAAGTAACATTGGGAGAAGACTTACATCAGTCTCTTATAGTCATTAAAAAAATAATTCTCTTCAATGAGGTAATGTCAACAATACATAAAAAACACTAGCATGAAATCATTGGTGGAATAGCTATAGTTAAGAGAACATAACATTAAAACCTGATAAGAATCAACTGATCAATGTTTCCACAGAACACATTGTAATTTGAGACATAAATTTTCATAGAAAATGTCAAACTTAAGTGCATATACTGTCATGAAAATACTATAGTGCTTCCTAGATTCACTTTCAGGTAAAAATAAAAATCAGGACATTGGTTAGTGCACAATAACACCTGATCCTTTAGCAACAACAGTATCAGATGACCCAAGGAAAATTGTCTAAGAACCTCCTATTATAGAACGTGAGACCATGAAAACTCATCAACCCTTCCACAATCTCGAGGGATAGCCAATACGTAACTGCCTCTATCATATAAGGAGGAATAGATAATCTCCTCAATGATACAAAATTCTATAAAAATTGATTTTATTTGTATAAACATCACACTTAAAAATTTTCCCAAATAGATTCCTAAAATGAAGAAGTCCCATGATTGAACATAGATTCCCCACATTATCTTACATAGACATGGAGTAGAAAAGTATGTAACTGAAGAAAACCACAAGATAGATATCCAATAATTCACTACATTATGTGTTCATCAACTTCATGAACACGGATTGAGCATTCAACCCCCTAAACAACAACACAAGGAACTTATAATTCCCATGGTGGCAATAATACAAACTCTTTAGGATATCCTCATCCTTCACCTGCAATCCTGACTACAATTCGATCTTTGAGAACCAACTTTATCCCTATAGTGGATCAAATACGTTATAAATCCATGTTCGAGGAAAAATATTCCTCATTGTCACTTTGTTCAAGTCATGATAATCTATTCAAATTAGAAAAATAATACAAGTATTCTTTATGAAAAAATGGTGCACCCCAGTGTGCCCCACTCTTCTGGGAAAAACCTCACAAAAAGATTACATTGAGAAGTACTTTTTTTGTTGCCACTCCTAATAAAATATCAAGCACGAGGAAATCGATATATCAGATATACTTAGTTTTATATCAATAAAGATCTTGATCTCCCATCGCTGTTGTGATGGTACAATGTCCCTTGGTGTTACAAAATGGTACACTTCAAAAACCCTATGAACGCCAGCTATTGAACCTACAATGTGATTATTGTGAACTATTCCATCAAGGATGATAAAGAAGGATAACGCATGGAACTCATTTAAGGCTCTAAATCACCAAAAAATGCTATTGGCCCCCACATCATCATTATAATAAACAACATGAATCCAATGCTGATTCACGATATACTACCCCTAATATATCCCATCCATGGAGAAGATGATTTTATATGGTGATATCCGTAAACATAGTAAATATCACCATGAGTGGTTCTTCCCCAATACTGACTTATATTATCTACACAAATCAAGAAAGTATTATCATCCTTAAAATGGTGTATTAAACCCCAAGGGAACTAGAATCCTCTCCTCCTCATGTCCCGATGCATGGATTATGGAAGGTGATATAAGAGATTATGTCGTTCCTAAATAAAAAAATTCATAAACTTATGTTGAAAAACCAAAAAAGGATATACTGAAATAAATATAGTTCACCTTTCACAATAAATTCTAAATCATGAATCCTATAAAGTCATTATCCACAACCTCCCTGACTTTTTTAACAACCACCTCCTCATCCGATATCTACTCCCTAAGGATGAGGATAATCTAGGGCAGTACTGAGAATACCTCATATCCTCTATGATAATCCTATATTGAAACATAATACTGCTTCTACCTTGGATAAAACATCCTCAATGGAGGAACATGAATTGGAACATCTATAAAATGCAGAAAGATAAGAATGATCAGACACTCTAGTTACTAATGACCTCAATCTCCATAATAATAATATATTCTTGATTCCTTAACAAATGTATGAGATCAGCCACCCCCATATAAATCAGATTATTAGTCTTGGACCTACCCCTTTCTATCTAAATACTCTAATTTATAGATAATTGGGAACCCCCGATCATATCTTGGATTTGAAAGGAATCATGACGATTACAACTACAATGTGATTCAATTCTAGATATCATTATCTCAATTACATATTCCCTTTCCAACACCTCAAGATACTTTATTTCATAAATGTTGTGACATAGAACTAGATATATGGTCACAATGAATCCTTGAAAATCTTTTACATGGATTCCTCATCTGAAATAAACTCTACATATTATTAGAGAAGGGTCTTGAAATGAATCCAAAACACACACACACACATAAGAAATCCCTATTCAACAGGTGAAAATATCTATGTAACTATTTACCTTCGATGTCAAATAAAGAAACTTCTCTTGAAATTATTATCATAACATGTCTCATGAGAGTACCTACTACTCACGAACCCTAAGGAAAAATAACCACCACTTCATTTTTTCCCCACATAGTATCATCACAAACATAGAAACCCATAGATCATTCTGAGAACATATTGAAATAAATGATATCAAAAATGTCTCAAACCAGTCTTATGTGACCTAATATGAAAAAGAACCACCATATATTGTATAAAATGGTGCTAAAACTCATAATTTGTCCTCATCTATGTAGAATCGTCATTGACCTCTACTATGCATTGTTCTTCTGGCATGTCCTACTAAATATTCTTAAAAAACCTAATTAGAATGTACCATTCTAGCCATTCCAAGGGAAAACGCATTTAAATATCATTATCATGGAATATAGAATATTTAAAATTGATTAATTATTGTTTTTTATAATCATTTAAATGTTTCACCATATCCCAAGGGTTACCCATCACAATCACACGTGCAAAGAAGAATAAATTATGATGCTTTCCTAGGCCTCTACCTTGAAACTAGTAGCACATAATTTAGTAGGCTCAATTAGAATGAATTTACATGCTTTAGATAACTGGGGGCCCTAAATAAAATTTTCCCATAAAGTCACTCAATATTTAATTTTTGATTAACAAAGTGGATACCATTTCACTAATAACCCATTCATCCTCATCTATGTTAAACTCAAAAAAAACCATCCTATCTCTCAATTTAAACCTATGATAAAACTCTACAATGACCCTCCCTCCTTCCATCTTTACCACTTATATTCCCCCAACGATTGAAGGGAGATGATGAATTCTTGAGTATCTACTCACATAGGCCATGGGTTAGTGACTAGAACTGAGGATATAATATACATACATATGGGTGGAATTACCTTCTATGAGAACATGTAGAAGAGATGTGTAAGAAATATACACTACTAAGCATCTTATTAGACATATATATATAAATAAATTCAAAGTGAAAACATGAAATACCATAGTGTACTATAATACCTAGAAATAAAAATACCAGTTCAAAATGGAAAATGATAGCAGCGATCATGAAGGCAAAACAACTCATAAAAAAATTGTAGTAATATATATCAGGATCGATAAAAAACATTGACTGACCCTAGAAAAACATTACATATATATAGGTTGAGCATAAAAATATCTATAGTAGGATCCTCCTCATAGTAATTCATGATAAATATATAGAAATAATGCTAATTAAAAGTTAACAACAATGAAACTTATAACCTAATAAATTACACTATGTTCCTTGTATCTCTAGGGATAACACTCACCATGTATCCCAAACAAGAGAGGATATAATATAATAATCTGACATAAAGGGTACCCCACTCCCAATTTTCCAATAATTTTCCACTCTACCACATTGCCTCACATCCTAATCTACCTCTTTACAAAATAGGCCACGTCAATGTCACGTGGGAAACACATCACAACATATAACTCATTTAATAAATCATTATGTCATCCCATATGACATAAGAATATATAGTAACAACATAGTTTCTAGGATCCATAATAGCCATTATGGCATGTATCATACATCGGATATTATACCTCAATCTATTACACACCATACACTATGTAAGGTACCTCATTCCATAACAACATATACACTTCATAAAACTAATAATACTATGGATACTATATTTGGTATAACCAAATTTTTATATAACGAAACTCTATTATGTTACTCTACACACACATATGGGAAAACTATCCACTATTCATACAAGTACAAGTAACTACCAATAGTAGAGAGTGGGGTTAGGGGTTATTCAAGAATCCATCTACACACAAGGATATTTGTGGAAATCCCTTTCAAATTACACTAGCTGCCATTTTCCCTAGACTAAATTAATGGGGAAACACATGAAATCGTTGAATATATTGGATATAATATATCTCACAACTAAAATATGGGTATAACCTTGTATTATAATCAACAATTTCTCACTCTGCTCAGAATCTTGGATACCACTACTATGATGAGATATTCTATACTCACAAAGGAATTTAAAATATCTATATTAATTACATCATTTTTAATTTTTTATGTTAATTAATTCTCTAGACACAAATTAACCACTACTATTATTCCTCATTATATTACATTAATCATCAGAGTAAAGTCTATTACATCCAAGAATAATCCAAATTGAGTCTACGGATTATCAATATTAACATCTTTTTGTCATACACATTCAATCATAAAAAATCCCATGGTTTAAGGATTGTTTTTTCATTATTAGTTTCATTTCATAATCAGGGTTCTATTGGAAAACCATCCTATGATAAAACAATGAAGAAACATGAAACCATGCATATCAATGTACCTTAAGAAATAGTAATAGGAATGAATATAAATTAATAAAATTAAGCATTATCCATTAAAAAAGTTCACAATCTAACATCCCAGATCCCAAAATCACATTAATGGGTAACCCAAATTTAACTCTTTCTATCAACTCCTCATCAATCCTTGACACCCACATTCATTTCCTGATACATATCCCCATCATTTTTTTCAACTAATACTATGTAATCTAGGAAATCCCTCCCCGTAACACATCTGTCATCCATGGATCATATCAAATATTGGCCTCTCCACACTATATCACATCACATAGTGAAGCTCATTTCTATAGCACATCATACAAGAAGTATTAATCTAACATTCGTTGTCAAAAGATAAATTTATTCCCAAAAATACAAAGCATCCATATTTCACACATACACATACACTAATGGATCTAATCACAAGGCATTCATTCTCATAAATAAAAAGGAAAAAAATTCCAATGCAATTATCAATTTCAAACATCATGTTTTATTCATCTAGAATCAACACATTAATTATGCATAGGTTCCAAATATTGGAAACCTAAGTCATAAATTTCATGACACCCTCCTCACAAGGTGTACCCCACCTAGGCCGGCAATGTGAGAAGCGAGATAATGACCCTCGAGTCCCACCTCCAGTAGGACCTGGGTTGGCGACTAGTACCGATGGTATAATAAACACACAAATGGGAGGCATTACCATATTAGAGAACACATAAGAAAGAGAGAGATAAGATATACACCAAACAAATACAACTTAGACTGAAATATAAATGAAAACCTGAAGGCACATTTTTAATGTCATTCATATCTACTACAACTGGAAGGGGGCACTGGATGTACCCAAAAGAATGTAAAAATAGTGGCCACCACTTGCCCTAACAGCTCCTGTATCCTCAAGCTAGTAAAAACCATCTTGATCTCTGTCCTGCTCCAAGTGACCTGAAAAAACAGTTTATATATACATAGGGTGAGTATAACAGTATACTCAATAGGATCCTCCCCAGATCCCCTCGTGAAAAAGTATAGAAAGCATGCTAAAGCGCAGTTAACAACAATTGAAACTAACTAATCAACTAAACATATAAACTATGTTCACAGCCTCATCATGGCTATTATCACCAAGTAATTCTTACAAGAGTATATAATATAATAAGTATTATCAAGCGTACCCTGCTACAACTTTTCCAGTGATTTCATGCTTTTCTACAATGTGTCACATCCTATGCATCTCTCTCCAAAAAGGCTTTCCCACACACATAGGGGAAGACCCACAATATGCACCTCATGCAACAAAAATAGCACATTCACACAAGAAATTAACTAGGTAGTTTCTGAGATCCACCACAACTTTTATAACATGTATCATACATCGAGTATTATACCTCAATCCATTACAGCCTATACATAGAGTAAGGATCCTCAAGCCATCACATCCTATACACATTACACCTATAGTATTCTATATGATACCATATCTAGAATATATGTGTGTGAATAATCACAAGCCATTACAACCCTCTAAACACATATATGGGGAAAATAAACCATTATTCCTACCTGCACAAGTAACTACCAAGAAATGGGACTGGGGCCAAAGGGGGTAGTCAACCATCCATCATTCCACCGGAATGTTGGGGAAAACACCCCTGGGCTTAGAACCCCCAGGGTGTCTGTTTCTATTACTGAAAGGGTGGAGTAGCATTTAGAAACAAAAAAAGTACATAATATACTATATCTCACAACCACACTATGGGAATAATGCAGTCTTAGACTCAACTATAGCTAACATCTCTTGGGCTCCCAATTGCCACTTCTAAGAGTAGGTATCCTATAATCACCCAACAAATTAATGTGATTTATTGCCTTACGTCATTCCCATTTTATTATTTCCACTTTATGTTAATAAATTTTTTAAATGTTAATTTACCATTAACAATTCCAAATTAAATTTCATTTGCATCACACCCAAAGTCCACTGTCCCTTTAAAAATTGTAACCTCAACATTTTGTTCCAGAAAGCACCAAACCCATGGGTTAAAATCATTTAATCAATTATTTATTTATAGAATTATATTCCCATATTCCCAGGGATTCTATAAAAACATTCAATTCTACTAAACACAATGGGTTTCAACATAGTGAGTTGAAAACTACATAACGAATCCTTACCGCTTATAGAAAAAGCGTAGACCCATCCTAACATAAGAATCTAAACATGAAAAGAATGTGTAATACCCATCGAATCATAACCCATTTTGGGAGAAGGGTATGCAAGACTGGCTGGCTTGAGAATTGGGGAAACTAAGGCAGATAAACATCTAATATGAATCAGCCGACATCCAAATATTCACATCCAACCCATTCAATCATCCACATTGTCCTCCACGACACCCACATGTATAAACTGATGCATCTCTCCACTCTAGATGACTACTACTGCCACAAACAATAGGCCTCCATACCCCCACATATCACAAAATCCATCAAAGTTCACATCACAACACAAGCTGCAGAAAAAACAAACATCTTATCAATTGGGCTCTTGGACCTTAAACAAAAAAGAAGGTAACTCAGAACCCTAGAAGGAATTATCTTTTACCAATCAACTAGTTCTTTAATCCATCATGGATTAATCTATTTATAATCTGTAGGATCCATATTTAATAAAACTAGATAGTAAGCTATCACATGTTTATTGAACATGCTTACAACTTCAATTTTATTTTCAACTAATTACGACAGGAATAACCAGATTCATTTGCACACCCCTTTTTCTTTATCCAAACAATTATCAATTAATTCTGACTTCATGTTATTTTCCAATATTAATTGATAATGAAAAATCTAATCATGAAAAAATATATATCACACTATCAAGAAAAATAGAAGGCGACAACATAAAACCAATATCAATTTATTTACCTGGTTCAGATATTTATTTTTTTAATTCCATTGTGATCCAGTGGGATAAAACATGCTAACTCTACAGTTGCACATAAATTAAAATAGAAGCAATAGATCCTCTACCTCAAACAGTTCCTAACGTTCTTTATTTGATAATGAACCACATAATGGGTTACGATCTCATCCCCTGGGACAACTGTATCCACCCGAGGATTCATAGACACCACTACATCTTCCAACACTCAACAAAACCCCATTAGAAACATAGGTTAAAAATTAAATAAAAAGGGAAAGGAGAAAGAATGAGATGAACCAGAAATAATGAAGATTGATCATACCTTATATCAAACACTGATCGATATAGCTTGGTATCATAAAAACAGAGTAGAAAAAATCATAGGAGGAAAGTTTGATTGCCCAACTACTACGAGAAGTAATGGGATATTCGAGCATCTCACATCCATGAACAATGAGGAAGAACTAGGGATGAATATATATCATCCCTTTAGAATATTTAATGGATTAGTGTTTTATTATACTCTGGGTTTTCCATTAAAATAGGATCACATTAAAACATGTGGTTTGACCAAGTTAAAACATTTTGAGCCTTAGGAGAAATTAATATAGGAGTTATGGCCTTTGAATTAGCCTTAGATTCCTTGAAACAAGGCTTTAAATACATTTTACATCAAAGGAAACATTAAAGGGGGGTGAACTATAGGAACCTAGAAACTATATTCATGAACTCAAAATTTGGAAAAGTAAAAACATTGTTCATGAACGTCAACATTGGAGACTCAGCATTCTGGAAACACTATTTAGAAACTTAAAATTTGGAAATAGAAAAAGGTCATTGTTTGGACCCCACTGCTCTGGAAATAGTCTTCATGAACTCAAATATTATAAATGGAAAAATTTCACCATTAGAACAACAACATTATGGAAACACTTCTCATGAACTCAAAATTTGGAAAAGAAAAATTTAACCATTAAAACCTCACCATTCTGGAAACACTGTTTATCAACTCAAAAAAATGTCAAAGGAATAAGGTCACCATTGGAACCACACAGTTCTATAATCACTGTTTATGAACTCAAAATTTGGAAAAGGAAAAAGGTCACCATTGTAACCTCACCATTCTGGAAGCACGGTTCATGAACTCAAAATTTTGAAAAGGAAAAAGGTCACCATTAGAACATCACCATTCTAGAAACAATATTCATGATCTCAAAATTTGGGAAAGGGAAATATTCACTATTGGAACCACACCATTGGAACCTCACCATTTCACTGCTCATTAAAGGATACCAATGACACTATTTACAAAAGATCCCTGATGACACTATTCATAGAATGTCACTGATGACACTGTTCAACAAGGTCACTGATGACACTGTTCACAGAAGGTTACAGATGCACTTTTCACAACATTATACCGTTGTAACTGTTCACCGATGGAACAATTCAAATGAATGAAAATTTGGAAATGTGTTGGGGATAAGCCACCTTGACATCCCAAAACACCTCATACACCTAATTTTCGCCAAGGAATAGATTGGAGAGGTCTGGTCCATTACATATGATACCTCTCAAAACATTCTTGTCCCCGAGAATTCATAACTCACCTAAAGGGGAAATGAAATGGGGTTCGAGAAACCACCCATCGAGATACCTCTAAAAGATAGAAAGCTACAAGAAGCCTGAAAAGAAATCCATGTTATAAACATGAATGGTCTATAACCATAAAGGATTCATTGATAAATGAAAAGAGTTAAACACCAAACAACTCTGGGTACTGAGCACGTATCTATGGCTCACATTCCCAGGTACCCTTTTCTATGCAACCATGTCACCACAAGACAAGAAACAAGGGGATAGAATGCCCACACAACACCATTTCGTTGTGGTCTTGGATCTCACTTGGTCGCTCCTCGGAGGTCACATCATCATCAATATCGATCTCTATCAAATCAATGATGTCAGAGTAATCTTTAAGATGAGGATGGATTTGTGATTCATGGAAAACATCATGTATCTGACTCATCTATGAAGGAACTGCTACTTGATATGCCACAAACCCAACACAAGATAACACCTTGAATGGCCCGACAAACCAGGGAGAAATCTTACTCCCATGAACAATCCTTCACTGCCGATGACAGGGAGTCATCTTCAGCAACACGTAATCCCCAACATCAAACTCAAAGGGTCTCCTCCTTTAATCCACATATGATTTCTGATGATCTTACGCTATCCTCATCCATTCACGAATCACCTGAACCATATCTGTTCTATTCTACACTAGTTCTAGTTTGAGAATTGCTGACTCTCTGACCCCAGTCCATCACAATGGAGAACATCAAGGTTGGACATACAAGGATTCAAATAGTGCCATGCTGATGGAGGAGTGGAAACTATTATTGTATGAAAACTCCACCAGGGGTAATTGTCTAATCCATGAACCTTAAAAATCAAAGAGATAAGACCGTAACATGACTTCAAGAGTCTGGATGGTTTTCTCTGTATGGCCATATATTTGAGGATAAAAAGCAGTGCTAAGGCATTGCTGAGAACCAAAAGCATGTTGGAGACCTTAACACACCCTAGACGTAAAACAAGGATCTCAATCAAAAAATTATCATCTATGGGAATCCATGATGTCTCACCACCTCCTCCAGATACTGCCTCGATAAAACATCCATTGAGAATGACTCTATTATTTCTATGAAGTGGGCTAATTTAATTAAACGATCCAATACCACCAAAATAGCATCATGTCCTCCCCAAGCTCGATGTCAACCAGTAAAAAAGTCCATTGAGATGTCCTCTCACTTCCAATGAGGAACATCTAACAGCTAGAGTAGACTACCAGGAACACAGAGTTCGACCTTCACCTTCTGTCATACCAAACATCGAGACACAAACTCCACAACTACATGCTTTATCCAAGACCACCAAAACTGGCTCATCAAGGCTCACTACATATTTTCCACACTAAGATGAACCTCTAATGGAGTACTATGGAACTCTCTGAGAACCATCTCTCACATCTTCAAAGGAACAAAAGGCCTTCCATAACACAATACTTGGTGTTGTTCATCCTCATACCAACCATTAGGGGTCATGCCACAAACAACTCGGTCTCTCTAGGCCTCAACCTATAGATCCCCCAACTGGGACTCTTCCACCTTATGCATCAAATATGACTACACCATCATCTGAAAACATATATCCTCTGACCCCAACAACTCCCCTATGAAGATGTAATGCTGAAAATTATTCCATTACTCTCAAGTAGTCACCAGATTCACACACTGCATCACTACATGAATTCCGACTCAGTACATATGCTACAACATTCCCCTTACCATGTGTATATGATATTCTGAAATCTAATTCTTGTAAGAAATATATCCACTGACACTATTGTAAGTTCAAGTCATGATGGGATAATACATACATCAGGCTCTTATGATTAGTGAAAACAACAAAGCACTCATCAATGAGGTAATTTCTCCACAAATTTAGATCAACCACCACGGATTTCAACTCAATATCCTGGGTGTCATAGTTACATTCATGAGGAAACAACTACCGAGACCTATAACAAAAAACTGATCTCTACTGCATCAGGACACAACCTAACCCAGAACTGAAACATCATAGAAAACATCAAACTGAACTCCCTCTACTGGAAGAAAAAGAACTGGAGTGTTTTCAAACTTGTTATTTAGATAATCGAAATCTTCTTGACACTAATCAGTCCATATTAACGCCTTATCTTTCCTGGTCAAAGATTTCATAGGATTCAAAACTAGATAGAAATCGGCTACAAACCTCTTATAGTATCCTATGAGACCATGGAAACTTTGCACCTCTGACACAGTCTTTGTGGCGGCTCAAGACACAAATACTTCTATCTTCGATGGGTCCATAGCTACTCCCTACCGGGAGACCACATGGACCAATAAACAAACTTATCGAGCCCCAAACTCGCACTTAAAAACTTCCAAAATAGTGGATGTTGACGATGAACTTCCAAAACCGCATGTAGATTCTCTTCATTTTCTTCTTCACACGTGGAGTACAAAAGGATGTCATCAATGAAAAATTCAAATAACTTTTCCAGGAACTCATGGAACCCAGTGTTCATCAATCCCATGAACACTGTGGGAGAATTTGACACACCGAACGACATTACAACGAACTCATAATTCCCATGAAGACAATGGAATCTATTCTTCGGTATATCCTCATCATTCGCATGCTTCTGATGACATCCTGACCGCATATTGATCTTCGACATCTAACCTTCACCTTTCAGTTGATCGAATAAATCAAAAATCTGTGGAAAAGGTTATCTATTATTTATTTTCCCTTTTTTCACACAACGATAATCAACACACGACCACAAACTGATGTCAGCCTTCTTCTCGAACAAAATAGGTGCACCCCATGGTGATGCACTCAGTCGAAAAAACCACACAGTAACAAAACAACAAGTTGTATACATAACTCTTGTAACTAAGAAGTGTCCTCCTATATGGAGACAAAGAGATAGGATATGATCCTGGTTGCATCACAATCCCAAACTCGATCTCTTGTCGAGGGGGTAATGCTACAACATCTTCTAGAAAAACAATATGGTACTCTTCTATGACCCTAGGAAATTCCAACTGCTAAACCTTTGAAGAACTCAACATTATCTTATCCATCATGGATGATAAGGAAGGAACACACCAATGACCGTTCCGAGGATCTCGCTCGCTAAAAAACTCCACCTTATATCCATCTAGAGTGGTGAAAATGACATTCTTCCTAAAGCAATCCATGATATACTGAACCGAATACAACCAATCCAGGCTTAGTATGACATCATATGGTTGTATTCATAAACATAGGAAATCTCATCTAGAGCGCTGCTACCACATCACTAGCTCACAGTCTCTACATACTTCAAACAGGTCAGCTCATCCTCCAACTAGTGTAGTCAACACCAATGGCACTGAAAGCCTCTCTACCTCAAGTCCCAAATCATGGACATGGGTAGGTGATATGAAGAAGTGTGTCACTCATGAATCAAAAAAAGGAATACACCAAGGTACAAAAAAGTAAAATAGTACCTTGAACGACGTATGGCTCACCAGGAGCTAGAAACTCTAAAGCAAGATGATGAACACAACCACCTCCATGACCTCTCTAACCCTATTGATGATCACCACCAAGGTTTTTCTCTGCTTATTGATGACGGGGAGCATCACATGGATATCATCTTCCTACCCCATCTACCCTCTACTGATCTAAAGCTGGTGCAGCCTACTACTGCTACCTCTGCTAGAACTGCCTCAACGGAGGATCCTGGAGTAGAACACCTAGTGAACGATGACTGATCTGAAAGCTCGGGCACTCTCACTACTCATGACCACGATCACCAGAAGAAAAAAAGTGCCTAATCCTAGGGCATAGTCATGAGAGATGTTGTCCCTAGAGAAACAAGATACTGAGGGCTAAGACCTACCCCCCGACCGAATGAAGACTCTTCTACCATAAAAACTGGGAACCCCACAACACATCTCGACTTCATGAGTAATCATGAATAATCCCCTCTCATGATGATCAATTTATATCCAATGTCCTCTTAATGACATATGCCCTCACCGGTACCTCATGATATGTCTTCAGTATAAATGGGGTGACCTGCTGCTAGATCTTTGGATGCAAAGAATCCTCGAAATGCCTCTCTCGGGCCTCCTCATCTAGAAACAGGTCCAAAGCATATCATAAAAGGTTCCTGAATGGGATTCTAAACTCTCTCAAACTGGAGATCCACTATCGAAGGGTATGTAGCTTCTAGTGACTAGATTCCTTCGTAGTCGAATATAGAAACATGGCTTTCAACTTATCTTGGAACTCCCCCATGAGATTGCTGACTCCCCACGATCCCTAAGGAACTAGAACCACCAGTGCCTTGCTACTCCACATAGCATCGTCACAACCAAGTTCATACATGCCCCTTACAAGCACAAATCGAACTAAATCCTATCTCGACCTACTCCAACCAGTCTTCCATGGCTTCTTCTAAAATGGATCCCTCATACTTCTGTAGACACTGGCTCTGAAACTCTCGGAGTGTCCTCCTCCAATCACCATCATTGTCAACCTCTACCCTACGGATTCCTACTGGCATATCCTACAGGACATCTTCTATGTGATTCTGACAAGGACGATGACCTAAATCTATACCTGTAAAATAAAACAAATAGATCTCCTAAACCTGGAGAATGTAAGACTCGACATTAATTAATTAGTTGTTTTCATTTATTCATTTTAGGATAACATATCCCATGGTCTACTCATTCAAACAGAGGCACAAAGAAGAATGATTCATGATCCTTTCCTAGGTCTCTACCCTATTACTAGTATCAAATCATTTAGTAGCCATTGTAAACCAAAATGTCCGTAGATTAGATACTATGGGGAACTAAACACCAATGTCTTAGCTGGTATCCAGTGTTTACATCACATTCTAAACTTGACTAACACTATTTCCATACCAACCCATGAAACCTCACGTATATCTAACTCCAAACTCCATCCTACCCTCAAACTTCCTCTAATAAGACACTGTCATGATTCCCTCCCCACAAGGTGTACCCCTCCTGGGCCAGAAAACTGAGAAGGTATATAATGACCCCCGAGTCCCACCTCTAGTAGGCCCCGAGTTTGCGACTAGCACCAACTATATGGTAAAAACACATATGGGAAGCATTACCCTTTAAGAGAACACCTTTGAAAGACAGAGAAAATATTGAAACTATCCAACTCCAACTCAGAATAAAATATAAATGAAAACCCAAGTGCATATATGTAATGTCAGGAAAAACTACTACAACAGGAAGGGGAAAACTACAAGTACCCAAAAGAAAGTGAAAAAAGAAGCAACCACAAGCACGAACAGCTCCTGCAACCCCAAGCTATTAAAAACCATCTTGATCTCCAACCTTCTTTAAGTGACCTGAAAAGAAGTTTATATATACATAGAGTGATTATAATATTATACTCAGTATGATCCTCCCTGGATCCTCTCATGAAAATTTAAAGAAAGTATGCTAAAACACAATGAACAACAAATTAAACTAACTCGTAACCTAAACATGAATACTAAGTTCCATGCCTCACCATGGCTACTCTTACCAGGTAATATAGACAAGAATATATAATATAATAAAGATTATCAAGGGTACCATGCTACTACTTCCCCATTGGTTTTCCTCTTTTCGCCAATGTTGCACGTCCTAAGCATCTCTCTCCAAAAAGGCTTGCCTGCAGACACCTAGGAAAAGCACCACAATATGAACCTTGTGCAACAAAACCACCACGTCCATGAAAGAAATTAACCAGGTAGTTTTTGAGAGCCACCACAGATCATAAAACGTGTATCATAAGTTGGGTTTTATACCTCAATCCATTATAGCCCATACACTGAGTAAGGATCCTCAAGACATCATAACCTATACATGTTACACCTATTATATTCTAAAGGATACTATCTCCAGAATATATGTGTGTGAATAACCACAATCCATTACACCCCTCTACACACATATATGTGGAAAAATAAACATTGTGCCTACCATCAAAATTAACTACCAAGAGAAGAGATCGGGGCCAATGGGGGGTTTCCACCTATCCATCATCCCACAGGAATGTTGGGGAAAACACCACCTCCAAGGCTTAGAATACCTAGGGTGTTAATTTCCCTAAATTATAGGGTGGAGTGGCATATAGAAACACAAAAAGTACAGAATATACTATATCTCACAACCATACTATGGGAATTAACCTAGTCTTAGACTCAACTATGGCTAATGTTTCTCAGACTCTTGGATGCCACATCTAGGACTAGGTATCCTATAAAAGCACAACCATAAAAAGAGATTTATTTCCTTAATTCATTACCTTATTATCAGTTACACATTATGTTAATTCATTCATTAAATATTAATTACCATTAAGAGTTCCATATTAAATTTCATTAGCATCACACCAAAATTCCACTATCCCTTTAAAAATTGTAACATCAACATTTCGTTCCAGCAAGATCCAAACCCATGGGTTAACATAATTTATTCAATTATTTATTTAAAACATTACTTTCCCATATTCCCAGGAATTCTATAAATAAATTAAATGCTACAAAACACAAGAGGGTTCAACACGGTGAGTAGAGTACAACATGTTGAGTGTTTGCCGCCTATTGCAAGAGCGTAGACCCATCCTACCTTGAGAAGAAAAACACGGAAAGAACATGGCATACCCCAAGAATATTCTCCCCTTTCTGGATAAGGGTAAGCAAAAAAATCTTCCTTGAGATGTTGGGAAAGTAATGAAGGTAAATAACTAATAAGAATCATCCAACATCCAAATATTGACTTCCAACCCGTTCCTTCATCCACGGTGTCCTCC
This sequence comes from Viscum album, assembly GCA_963277665.1. Taxonomy (NCBI): domain Eukaryota; kingdom Viridiplantae; phylum Streptophyta; class Magnoliopsida; order Santalales; family Viscaceae; genus Viscum; species Viscum album. The sequence continues at coordinate 1,652,933,583 of OY728137.1, read as the reverse complement.
CCAACACCCACATGCATAAAATGATGTATCTCGCCACTCTAGGCATCAACTGTAGCCACAACAGATAATCCGCCCTACCCCCACATATTACAACAGCCATACGGGCTCCTATCCCAACACACACGTAATATAAAATACAAACATCTTATCAACTGGGCTATTGGCCCTTAAAAAAGCAAGCGGGTAACTCAGAACCCTAAAAATAATTATCTTTAATCAACCAACCAGTTCTTTAATCCATCTTGGATTAACCGATTTATTATTCGTAGGTTCTATATTTGGGAAACCTAAATATTAATTCATCAAAAATTGACTAAACATGATTATTGCATTAATTTTATTAGAATCAAATTTACAACAAGATGAACTTGATTCATTTACATGCCTCTTTATCATTAGCCAAACAATTATCAATTAATTTCAGCTTTACGTTCATTACCAATATCAGTCAAGAATGAAAAATATAAGCAAGCAAGAATAGATATCATGCTATCTAGAAAAAGAAGAGGCAATAACATAAGATCAATATAAATTTATTTATTCGGTTCAAATATTTATTATGCCAATTCCATTGTGATATAGTGGGATAAAACATGCTAACTCTACTGTTTCATATAAAATAAAGGAGAAGCAATGGATCCCCTACCTAAAATTGTTCATAATGTTATTTATACAAGAACGAGGCACACAAGGGGTTACGATCTTCTTCCCTATGACAATTGTATCTAGCCAAGGATTCAGATACCCCACCACATCGGCCAACACCCAAGAGAAACCCATCAAGAACATTGGCTAAAAATTTAATAAAAATGGAAAGGGGAAAGAATGATATGTACTGGATATAAATAAGATATATCATACCTTATATCGAAGACTGATTAATATTTCTTGGTTGCATCAAAACGTAATGGAACAAATCCCTGGAGGCAAGTTTGATTGCCCAACTACTATGGGAAGGAAAGGGATGTTGGAGCACCTCACACCCTAGAATAAAGAGGAAGAACTAGGGAGCAAGAAATATCATCCATTAAGAAGATTTAATGGAGTAGTGGTTTAAGTTAAGATGGGTTTTATATTAAAATCGGATCCCATTAAACCATGCAGTTTGACCGAGTAAAAACATGTCGAGGCTTTGGATAAATTAATATAAAAGTCGCGGCCTTTGAATCAGTCTTAGAGTTTTTTAAACAAGGATTGAAATGAATTTTACATCAAAGGAAACTTTAACGGGGGTCCAAACTATAGGAAGCCTAAAAAAATGTTCAGGAACTCAAATTTTGGAAATGAAAAAAGCACTATTCATGAACTTCACTGTTGGATCCTCAGTGTTCTGGAAACACTGTTCATGATCCTCACCGTTGGAACCTCACCGTTGAACCTTGCCGTTTTGGAAACACTATTTATAAACTCAAAATTTGGAAAAGGAAAAAGGTCATCGTTGGAACCTCACCATTATGGACACACTATCGATGATCTCAAAATTTGGAAAATGAAATAGGTCACTGTTGAAACCTCACCGTTCTGGAAACACTGTTCATGAACTCAAAATTTGGCAAAGGATAATGGTCACCGTTGGAACCCCACCATTCTGAAAACACTTTTTATGAACTCAAAATTTTGTTAAAGGAAAAAGGTCCTCATTGGATCCTCACCATTATAGAAAAACTATTATTGAACTAAAATTTTGGAAAAGGAAATAGTTCACCATTCGAACCTCACCATTCTAGAAACACGGTTTATGTACTCAAAACATGGAAATAGAAAATGGTCACCATTGGAGCCTCACCATTCTGATTACACTATTCATGAACTCAATATTTGGAAAAAAAGGTCATTATTGGATCATCACCGTTGGAACCTCACTGTTGCATTGTTCACAAAAGGTTATCGAGGACACTATTCGCATAAGGTCACTAATGAAACTGTTCACATGATGACATCGATGTCACTATTCACATAAGGACACAAATGACACGGTTCACAGAAGGTCACCGATGACACTATTCACATAAGGTAACCGATGAAATTGTTCACTGATGTTGCCCAATGCACTATTCACAATGGTCTATCGTTGGAAATGTTCTCCGATGGAACTATTCAAAGGAATTGAAAATGGGAAAAGTGTTGGGGATAGGACACCTTGATCTCCTAAAACTCCCCATACACCTTATTTTCGCAATAGAATAGACTAGAGAGTTTGATGCCTTTATAATAATGATATAACCAGATAAAAAATTAATTAGATAATTAATTTAAGATATATTTCATGTATCAAACCATTCTCATTTATCATTATTTTTCAATTTTAATGTTCAAAATGAATAAAAATAATTTACATTATTATCAATTACATTAATCACATGGAAGATTAATTTTAATTATACATGAATACTCATATCAAATTTATTATCACGAAATTATGTCAACCGTGAGATTAAAATCATTCATTTTTTTAAATTATTCTAAATCTCCTTAAATATCAATTAATTCCATAAATTCAATCTGACATTATGATCATTTAATATAATATTAGAAAAATTATTTTCAAGGATACACCAAAAAAATTAGTCACTAGAACTTTTGATTCTCTAATGTAAAAGACAATGAGTAAGCCAATAGTTAATTTACTAAAAGTAGATATCATTTTGGTTTACTAATATTCTACTCATTAGGGATAATGTTTATTAAATACTTAAATGTCTAAATTCCTTACCAATAGGTCTAGAGAGTTATTACCACATGGATATAACCATTAATATTAGAAATTGAGCCAAACTATTTATTCTTTTATTTGAAATTAATGAGAAATTTCTTATTTTATGATCACCTTATTGTATTCACAAAACCGAACAGTTTTTACTACTTATTCTGGAAAATAGATTTGAACCTATTAAAAAAATTTGTTTAATTTCTTTAGGATTTAAATTTTAATATCAGATATACACTAATAATATGAAAAATCGTTGTTGATTCATTGAGAAAGTGGTATTTCAATGATGTTTAAATGTGATGATTGAAATATGAGGGAAAACATTATCACAATTCATTTCTACATAGATGCGTTAGTGATGAAGCTTTCATATATTAGATGAAGGTTGATTATTTTTTATATTTTTTGGTATAAATATATGATTTATGAAAAAATTTATTTTCTGATAGAGAGACTTGTTAGTATATAGTTATTATTTTTATAGTTAGTCTTAAGATGTCAATCAGAAGGTGTTACTTTATGGAAAAATATATATTCCTCTATGGAAGTGGAAATATTTTTTTTATGAGATACATAAATCAATATTAATTATATATACAACTATTTTGATGGTACCCCATTACTTGAAAAATGGTTTTGGTGTCCCATATTTAATTATGTAGTGGTTGAGTTTATATCCAGTTAACTTATGTGATAATAAGTGAATGCTAAAAAAGAATAATTTATGTGTGTTGTTCCCCTTGAAGGGTTTTTAGAGTAATTTTATGAATTTTTAGTGGATATTGTGATGATATTAGCTCATGAATTTAGAGGGAATTATGTTACATAGGTTATTATTGATAGATTAAGATGTAAAAATTATTCATCGAATTAATCAATCATTATTTTGGTCATAATTATAATTATTATATGGTAAAAGTGAGGGATATTTATTAATATCCATAGTTTTTTGTTTTAGATAAAAATACTATATTAACATCATTGTTATGTTTGATATTTCTGTATGATTTTAAAACAAAGTCATACCTTAGTGGAGTGCATATCATTTTACACTTACACTATAGATGGAATAAGTTCACGATGTTTTCTATTTTTTCTATCTTTGAATGAATCATTTTGATAAATATAATGTGATTGATTGGTCTGATATTGATATTAATAAGGAGAAATTCTTTGAACATATCATGGAGAGTAAATACAGATAAGAAAATGATTTTTTAAATATTATTCATATTCTTATTACAATTTCTATTAAAATAAGAAAATTTGGAGGAGAGTAATTTTAAATTATAATCATAGATGAAGGTTCAATATCCTAATGTATATATAAATTTTTATTTCATGTATTTATATGGTTATTTTTTGAAATTGATATGATAATTTTCTAATTTTATATTGACATGATAGGTGTAAGATTAATAGGGATGAAAAATACATTGATAGGTATGTGTTTTTGTGATAGAAAATCATCTTTATTTTTCTCATTAAATTAAAATTGTATTGTTTGGTCTTTTGTGGGTAAATAGTTTTTAATTCATGTTTAATATATATTTACACACATAGATGTTCCATTCAATATTTTATTTAATTTAAGGGGTATTTTAGTTGTTTAGATTTTTAAGTGAGAAATGGTCTATTATATGATCTCATAAATTAATCTTGAGTATACATGTGGGTTTAAAATGGGGTGTTTATCTTGGGGTACAATTTTAGTGGAAATATGGATCATCAAATGGTTCTTTAAGTATTTTGGGAAAGGTAATTGATTAGGTAAAAGGTTTAAATTTTTTTAATTTTAATATATATTAAATTTTTATTAAACAATTGATAGTTTCATTGTCTGACTATATCGTGTATATGAATGATTCCCATGAATTTATGTAATTTATTTTGGGATAAAAATCTTCCAAAATCATCATTTAACTATAAAACACCTTAATTTATTTAAAAGTTGAAAAGAATGGTTTTAGTGAAATTTTAAATGACAATAATCATTTAATTATATGATTATTTTTGTATTTAGTAGATCAAACAATATATTGAAGATAAAATATCTATAAATCAATATTTTATGTATGATTATTTAATTTATCATTGTTGTATATCTATTATAATATTTGATCGAGGAATTAGATTTGTTATTGGGTAGATCTTGAGTCGTAGTAAAATTAGATGGGGTTTAATTTAGAGTAATTTTGATATATAAGAAATAAAAATTTGAATAATTAGGATTGATTAATCAATATCTACATATTTATAATTTATCACATATGTTTAGTGAATAATGTTTTTATTAATTGATTTTTATATTACTTTTTTATGATTTTTTGGTCTATGATGAATGGTTAAAAAATAATTTCAAAATAATATTATTCAACTTAATTGTTTATTGAAAATGAATATTAAAATTTATTAAATGATTAATGTGGCTATAGATTCATATATGATTCATATTGTTTATACATATATTTGGATTGTGTTTATGTGATATGATTATTAAATAATGTGGTAACTATATATTGTATTATGATAAATATAATCAAATTGCATATTTTAGGGTAGTAATATAAATTTTATATTAAAAAAACAATTTACTATTATGGGAGATGATAAAAAATAAAAAATTTAGTAATTAACACATAATTGAAATAATTTATAGATTCCATAGATTCTATGAATATTAAAACATTTCTTAAATGGGGTTTACATTCTTCACTTATGTGATCTTGTGATTATGTGTACAATGAATATAGTCAGTTAAAATGGTATTTGATATTTTTGGATGTTATAATTTGAGTGACCAAGGATAACATAAAATTTCATTGTATCAATTTTTATAATTATTTATTTCAATGATGGATCGTGCAGTATTCACAAATCCCTATGGGACAACCAGTTGAGTTGGATCAGTTTTTTCCAAACATTCGTGATTTATTGGATTACAGTCGTATCCCAACATCTATATTGAATTTTATTGGTGAAATTTTTCCATCACTAATATTTTTCCCATATATTGGATTCGATATTCCCTCTACAAATTTGTAATACCTATCTTTGATATAGGATAATGGAAATGAAATTTTTTGGGAGAAGTATCGTGGGGATCCTGTCATATGTTATTATTTTTCATTGACAATAGTTGTATTATAAAAATATATTTTGTTCTAGGATATTATGATTGTTTTTAAAAATTGAAATATATGGAATCGCACATGATAATGACTAGATTAATTTATTTTTCTATTTTATTTATAGAGGATTTACAATGTTTCATTAATACCGATATATGTGAGTTCTTGAATATTAAATAAATTATTTTAGTTTATACTACCCAAATTATTTATATTAATTTTTCATATTTTAAAAATCATATAAGAGGTTATATTTGGCCTTAATAATTTTAATAACATGGTTTTAGCTAGATTTAATGGATTTTCTATTATAATTTTCATTATATATTGATTATGTTGAATATTTTGAACATGAAATTGTTTTGTTAATTTTTTTGTGTAATTTTTTATGTGTGAGATATTATTTTATATGACCACACATGATCAAAAACTAGTCTAAAAATATATGTAGTGTACCACCCCAAATGTGTCTCTAAAGTGAAAGATTTTGGCAGCAAGCACCTATAAGTCAAAACACACACACGAGAGGCCATACTCTAAAAAACATTTCATTAATGACATGAATAGTGGATATATATATTATATTTTTAGGATTTTATTTGACTAAATTAAATGTATTTTACATGTGAAACATATTTATAATCTGAAGAAAATTATAATAGAAATTCTAGTAAGCATATAAAACATACAAGGACAAGTATCCTATAATATAAACAACCCTAAAAATCATGAAAGGATAAATCCATTAGACCCTAATAATGAATTTAAAACCATTCGTAATGAATCAACAAATATCAAATAATAATTTGGATCTCCAACACAACTTCCACCGATATTAACTCCAAAATATGATTCATCTATAAACAAAAGAATATTTTTGTCCATGCAGATCATATAGGGTTGAATATTAATATACATAGTAAGAAACCACCATAAGAATATGGTGCAGTAAAATATTATTTCAATTTTATAAATAGACAAAACCCCAATAATATTTAATAGAAAATTCATCCATAAATATTTTAAGCTTATCTATATAGTGTCTATATACCCCAAGGGATAATTAATAATCCTAGTACACCAAAATGAAATATGTAATTGAATAACCACTTTACCTACCACTTATAACTTCCACATATTCTCTTTCGAATCGTGGTGGGGGAATCATGCCTCATTGAATTTTATATGTTATCCAAGGGTATTATGACACCTATGGAGGACTCATACCTCATCGATGGTAAAATATAATGTATGGGGATCCATATCCATCAATGGGGGACCAATTCCCATCCCATGTGTGTGGGGGGGTGTACATAGTCATATGGAGGACCCACACTAAATAAGGATCATATTTGTTCCCAACATATTCTAGACCCACAAATCTTTAGGATCAATGGGGGTTCAGATCCCATATTCAAATATAGGAAGCAAACACCATGAATGGATACATTGTGCCCCAACCTATTAGCTTCCATGTACATGCATGCTGATCAAGTAACACAATCTACTATATATGGTCTGTACACTATCCCTCATGGTGTGTGGATCAAACTGGTTATCAATGTCTATTATTTTGTATATGATTAATTCTCAGTGTTGGTTATCATGTGTGGTGTTAAGATACACATAATTTAATATTTAAAAACCCTAAAAACTCACATTCTAAATGGAAACAAGAATCATGACATGTGACATTGAGGACTACATTCCATGCTGTTGGAAAATTCATTGATAAAATAAAACCATCATCAAACTCCTTTATATAAAATTTTTCTGACCTAGTAGTCCCAAATAGATCTATGATAGTTGGTACTATATAACCACATGCATTCCTCCACATTCACTATAGATTTTTGAATATTGGTGAGGGTCTATTGATACCATGGGGAGAGTATACCATCATAAAAGAGTAAATAAAATAACAATTGAAATAAATATAACTCATTTTATTAAAGATGAAATAAATATAAAAGAATAATTTATCTCATACAATGTGAAATTTATTATATGTATATAAGATGTTATACGATAAATGTTTTCATAGTGAGGGTAAACCATAGACACTAGAATTGAAAAAAAATAGGGGAAACCATATATACAAGACATTTAGGATCTTCTACATTCCAACATGATCATTCTCAAAAATACGAATCCATATCTCAACCATAAATATCCCACCTATCTACTGGTCCAAGGAACATTCCAAGTAATCAAAATATAGTAATCAATAACATAACAAGAATCAATAATCACATGTATGATATTAGTACAAACTCGGCATATCATAACAAATCTACCCCTAAATAACTCCATCAGTACATAAGTTAATTTTGTGCATTAAATGGTAACGAAATAAGATATTTATATATCCCCTCAACAAATGGGTTTTATTCATCCACCCTTATACAACATGAAATTTGACTCTATCAACTCTATGCAATAATATCCAGAAATTCATACCTGATCTTAAAAATTCAGTAAACTCGCTAATATTGAATTCTTGAGCTAGTGGGCCTTAATAGGTCCAATATAGTTTGTTCAATATGTCCTTAATAATTCTTAATCATACACTATAGGTTTATGAATAATGTTTAGGGCCTATGTTTACTATGGGGAGACAATACCCTTATATTAGAGTAAATAAAATAGAAGTGGAAATAACTATATGTCATTATACACATGATGAAATAAATAAAAGACGGTAACGTATATTAGACTATGTGAAATTTAAGATATTCATACAAGTAGGTATACAATAAATTATTTCCCAATAAAAACTGTTCATAGAGATTAGGACACAAAATAAAACAACAGGGGAAACAATATATATTAGACATTGGTGATCTTCCTCATTCCACCAGTAGATTTTTCGATCATACACTTCTATATCTCAACTGTCACTACCCCAACTCTCTATATATCCTAGGAACATTCCCAACCATAAAAATCTATCCATAAAGGATACCACATAGATAGAGATTCCCATGTATGATGTGAGTTCAAACTCAGAATAAAACCTCCAACATTACCCTAAATAACTCCATCGGTACCAAAGTTTATGAATATAATCAAATAATATATAAATATTGTCTGAACAACCACTCGACACACAAGGTACTATATATACACCCTCATGAATTGGCCTACCGACATTAGATAGTTCTTGTGTTTATTACAAAAACAGATGGAGGATCATAAAATTCACCTACAAACTTCATCACATCATTGGTGACCTCACACCACCATCAAGTATGCCAAAATTTCCTAAATATATCTAGTGATTACAAAATCTCCTTATATATCCAACAAATACCTCTCAACACCATCACACTATACACCTTGTGATAGATACAAATTACCATGTTTCCACCGACAGGGAATAACTCACTTCAAAAAATTATCATAACATCTCTAATTCATCATGTTTCAAAATAAAACCTAAATATTTGACCATCATCCAAAGCGTATCCCTAGACAAGCCTGATGATCAGAATTTTAACAAAATTATCCTAATATATATATTGGATCCTGCCACTAATACTAATGATTGACTCAATTTGACATCCCCTGTTAACAAACCATAATGTATTGAGCATTAAGGGTTAGGGGTATCACTAAAAATTGAAACCACACTAATGGAATTTTCTCATCACTATGGATTTTATGATCATCATCACCCTAAATATCCATAGTGAGTTCGTAATCCTTATCAGTATATTAGTCTCTAGAATACCCCAATACACTTATGCATCAATGTTGTGTTGATCTATTGGTCTTTCCCACTAGAATAAAATTATAATTCAATAACCATAGAATAATAAATATATGTTATTATACCCCCAACACATTGAAAATAAACTATGTCAAGAACACACATTCCCTTCAATTAAGATTCTAAATATCACACTACTAATAAATTAATACATTTTATATTTTTTTAGATAAAAACTCACATTCTAAATTCAACATATCCATGTTATTCATATATACCACCTCGAGTATGTTTAACAAAAATTTCTAGAGACACAATTCTCATTATACGCAACCATCATGCATTACCAACCCCCACCCACATATTAATATGAAATATAATTACCCACTTCATGGTAATACACAATACATTTATACCACTATTTGTAGAGACTATCAGAAACCTAAACAACCTTCCAATGCTAAAAATAATACTAAGACCACTCAAAGTCAAAAATAACTAATATTGATCCAATAACAAAAAAATACAACCAATAAAACTACACCTTATATATCATGAGACACATAGCCCCATAAAATAGTGAATGAAATTTAATGGCAAAGCTATTGGACTTAGAGTGAATCTGCTAAAAAATATCATTAAATTTTTTTAAATTAATATAAGAAAATGATTAACCGATAATAATCAAATGAATTTTGGTATAACCAAAAGATATAATAAAATAGAGAGAGAAAAAATTAATTAATATAGAAATATATTCAAACATACCCATGGTGACACCCTGGGATTTATGGATCATAAATCAAGGGAGGAATGAAGTAGATCAATATTGAAATCCCAAAAATATTAATGTTTTTATAGGGTGGTAAAATACATTGAGGAAGGATGAAAATAAATTTTATTTCTAATATTTATCATCATAATTACCTAAATCACATCACAATATAATGTCTATTTATCACACCATTGAAACTATTTTGTTTTCAAAAAAGAACTATAGGGGAATCCACGTGGATTTTGGTGCACACCAACAAGGGTTCCAATGGCTTGCAATTGGCCTCAATATAGACCATTACAAGCCTTGTATCATTATATTAGAGTTATAGTGGGAATATTATATATAAATGCTGATACATTTCTTCCCTTAAACTTATATTTCAATCCAAAACCTTCTAAACACCTTCTAAACATAGGATAAAAACAAATACACGTGTAAAATTATAAATAAAACCCAAAAAGTACATATAAAAACCTAGGGTTATTAAACCCAAAACCACCATATTAAATAAAACTGATAATTGAACCCATATATTATCATACCATTGATGTCTACACTATTAAAACATACCAAATTTGATAATACCTTTTATTATAAGTAAATATTCACCACCATTCACTTGAACTGATGCCAATATTAAATCAAACACATTTCATCTTCAGTATTATTATTCCAAGAAAAACATCATCATAGTTGATCATCATCCAACTAACAATCCTAGTCATCCAAAATCAATCCTTTTGGGATTATGAATGATGGTGGCGATTTTTTTTCAAGAGAAAAAATGGTGTTAAAAATTAAGGGAAAAATTGGTTGTTAATGACCATCCATCCATTATCATTCTTTTCATGAAAAACACATCATCGTGAATCAATTATAAAAATAAAATCAATTAATAAAAAATTTAATAATTCTACTTTCACTGGTCTATGAAACTAATTAATTAAAAAAGTAAAAATTTGATATAGTAATAATCTCTTTCTATTTCAATCCATATATTATATAAATAAATAAAAAAATAAACTCGATATAACGAATGAATCATGATATTTTATGAATTAAAATAATCCAAAAATTATTATCTTAACTCTTAATGTCGCATTATTATTTAAATTTTAATAAATCTTATTGTGTGTATTTATTCATTCACATGAATAATAATGTAATTATAAATTAAAAATTACTTATATTTTTTGACATTCATTGATTCTTGAGCTCTGATCACAAATAAGGTTTGTCCTTGTGGTTTTTATGGCCTTCTCTATGGTGGAAGATCCTACAAAAATGTCACCTCGGGTTTCATAATCACTATTTAGAATCCATATTTTATGTTAGAATACAAAATATATCTGGAGTGGGATAATAATGTATAAGTTTTTTTTAATGACATGAAAACTAAAATCCTTAAATTTTTTATACAGGACCCAAATTTCAATCATGAAAATTATTCCAATAATAGGTAAGAATAACCGATCCTAACATATCCATAGTGTTTTATATTTTTAATGATGATCCATTCTAGAGATATTAATTTTTTATTGTTGTGAAGTTGAAAATTATATATTTAATACAATATATAATTTTGGTGCCATGTATGCATTTAAATGTAAATAATTCATTGCATATGATTCATGAACTCCTCGTGTTAACCAAAATATTCTCATAGTTCTATTAGAAACACACGAAACTATTTTTATTTCCATAAATTATATTCACCTTTTGATGCTCAATATCCAATTGGGAATCTACAAGGGAAGGGATTTACTCAATTTAAAGCTTTCTGAAGTTGGTAAAGTTTGATATATCATTCATATAACACTTCAAATTCTATCATGTGCATGAAATTATGAAGAAGGTACATTTCAAGGGGATATTATAGGGGATATAATACTATGATTACCGATTGGTTGATAAAATATAGAATAATGAATATCATGGTTAAATAATATCCCCAACCAAATATTCTTAAACTATGCCAAGGTGAGACTATTGTCCCAATATGGTAGCATCATGTGAATGGGTGAATTGATGTTGAAAAAAGACTAATTAATTTTCCCACAATGGAAATTAATTTTTTGAAGTAATTAATTCTAAACTAATAAATTACTAATAAAAAACAAATTCATTTAAAATAATAACCATTGGATGTTATTAAATAAACCTAGAAAAAATTCCAATCTAAAAAGGAATAGCATAGATAGAGAAAAATGTTGTTCAAATTACTATTTACATACTACATTAAAGAATAATTTTAAATGGATATCACAAATTGTTATAGTTGTGGGGAATCTTCCATTTTCTCCAAAGTAGATATCCAGATCACAACACAAATATTAGGGATAGATGTTCCTAACATAGAGTTTTTCGGATCAACCTGATAGGAATATAAGCATCTGAGGCCCTAAATGTCTTTAAAAACCTAAGGTTGAAGGAATAATTATTCACAAGATTCTCCTTGATCAACCAAATCAAAATCATGTCCTTCCCAATAATTAGTCAAACTAAAATTTCAGAATATATATATTCCTAGACACATAATCTTTTTGACCACATATGATTATAAGTAATAAATATATTAATATTATAGTGAGATTTTATAATAAAAACACAATAATGAATTCCTGAAACACACAATAAAAGAATACAAATATTTGATTCTAGAAAACTAATATAGTGTAAAATTTCAATTAAACCATCCTTTTATGTTCTTCTATAACTAGGATTTTCTTTTATTACATAATTACATTGTTTGAATTCATACAATTTAGTGCAAAAACATCTCCACGTTCTTCATGTTCAATTGAAAGAACATTAGAATCATCTTCACAATTTTTATAATAATTGTTTAGTTAATAATGTTTTTGAACATACATGTAGAGAAATTCACTCCACATATCTATGTGAATCATATTCTAAGAATTAAAAATAAACAAAAATAACAAAACATAATGTAAATAAATGTTAAATATAGTGTGCATGGTGAATAATCAAAAAATAGATGTGGAAGTTGTCATATTAGTAAGATGAATCAATATTTCCCCCTTTTTTTCTAATCACAAAACAAGAAAACCATAATAATGGGTTAATTCAAATATTTAATATTATATTATAGTATGAAACATTTATAAAACATACTCCCCCATGAGATATGCAATTAATTTTAGGATAAAAGTTCATCACAAAGTTCTTTTTCTATAATCTAAAAAAACCACCTCTTTAAACAATCAATAGAATTATATATATAATATTCCCTTGAAATACACTTAACCCCAGTAAATTATTCAATAAATCTCACTTAATTTTTCCCATTTTTATGCTAATAGTTTATTACTTTTTTGGAATAAAATAAATAATTAATCACCCAATAAAATTATTTTAACATCTAAAGATACCTCTATAGTACTAAATCAATATAAGAACATATAAAATATCACTATGTAATGAAATTCCCTAAATATTATTCTCTAAATTTACTTCTAAATTCCCCCTTTAATATATCATGAATTCATTACTTTTAATATGAAAATAAATTCTTACCCTTCATGGTAAATCTAACCCTATGGGATTCTTATAAAGAGACAAAAAAATATAATGTATAAATGAAAACCAAAAGAGTTAATTATAATAAATAAGAATATAATATTTTATAGTAAACATCAAGAATATGTAAAATTATTTTCAAAATAAATAAACAACAAACTTCATAAAATGTAAATATAATTTCATAATTTTTCAGAGTAATCTCAAAAGGCATAACAAATATACATGACAAACTTTAAAAACAATATATGTGTTAGAGTAAAATATTTCTACATAATGGAATTAAAAAAACCATATAGGGGGTACTCAAGTGAGAGTAAAACAAATGATATAAAAATTACTGTTTTGGAAATTACTATTGATAATTACAATGATCAAAATAAATTTTATGAAGCTTAGTTCTAGGATAAGACCAAAATACATTTTCTAATATCCATTTAGTGTTATTCCAAAAAAATTATGGGCATTTAAAAATGGTTTTCAACATTATATATAAATAATTAAATTTATCCTTTTTTATCAAGAAGTTATTCATATTTTAAAAATGTAAAACATTAATGGGAATTTAATAACATAACAATTACCATAATCATCATCCATTTAATGTATTATAATTTTATAAAATGTAAAAAAAATATAGAAATAGTACAAAAATGAATATTGAATCTAATAAATTAAATTATTAATTCTTCTTCCAATTTAAAGTAATAAATAAAAAATTGATACAAATGAAATAAACATAGAATGAAATTAATGGAATTTCGTAATTATTAATAGTTCATTAAGAATAAAAAACAAAATGAGATGTACACTAATGACTAAGAGAACTATACATTTTTGGATTTTATCTCCTCCTAATCATCATTATGTCATATTGGAATTTCATAAATCTATATGATAATTTAAAATTAAATAACATTCCAGAAGTTATCATTTGAAAAACATGGATAATATTAATTTAATGAATATAGATCTAAAATATATATGTAAAATTATCTCTTATCCTCTGAAAATTATCCTAAGAATATTAACATCTAAAAAATGTACAAAAAAATCCCCATTTCCCAAGAATTAAGTCAAAATATATAGCTAAAATTAAAATGGGTTAAAATACACACACAAAGGGTTTAATATGTAAAGGTAATAAAGTCATAAAAATGAGTAAATATTTAAGAAAAAAAAAATTAGTATTCTTATAGTAATATTCAATAGAAATTGGAAATTAACGATTCGATCTTGAGACCATCATGGGTCTAGTGATATTTTCGAGCAATATGTTGAGCACCAACATTTATCTAATTTTATTGCATTTAAAAGCATATGGATCCTTCAAGAAAAAATCCATTTGAGTTACAAAATAATTATTTTTTTAGAAAAATAACTTTTATAATATATATATATATAATTATAATTTCATGAATAATGATTCACTTTTTTATATAATGTAATTAGATTGATTATGGGACATATAGATTTTTTTCGTTAGGTATATTTTTATCTAAATATATATTTATTCTCATTGACATAAACTACCTAATAAGTTTATGAAATTTCTTATCTCCCTAAGTAAAATGAGAAAAAATACATATAAGAACAAACCTTCATATTTATATCTAATAACCTCATTCACATTGGATGTATAAATAAGAGTACACTTAGTATACTACTTATAAGAAAGTAAAAAAAGTAAAATTTTCCTTATATTATTTAGCGTACCCTTTTTAATACTTCTTAAGACAAATTTGATATGTATCCTCCAATTCCAGTACATAATTCATCCATTCTATATATGTATATGAATCATCATACATATCATAATGAGTTGAAGTGGAAATTTATTTTACCTCCATCTCCAATTATTGTTTAGAATTATTATTATCAACCTTAGAAAGATCTTATTTATCCAAATCTTATAATTTGTTCAAAATTTTATAACGTTTATTAAATATATTCATATATTAATGCATATTCCTATATAATGGAATAATATATTCATCATTATAAGGTAAAGAATATGAAGAATTTCATGATATATTTATAATTAAATTTGGACATACCTTTCTAATGAATAAAAATTCTTCAAAAGTATCTTCATAATATAAACTAATTATCTTCTATCTATCACCATTTATTGAATAACTCATAGTTTTAGAAAACATATCTCCACTCAAATTCCACATGTTTGTTTTTTATCTCATTAATTTCCCCTCTTTCTAATTTTATGATAATATATAATATTTGTTATTATTCATCCTGATTGGATGATAAATTTTAATGTTCCCAAGTTTCATTCATTAATAATAGATAACAGCCAATGTATATTACCTTACATAGTTATTGTTATATTATTCCTTCCAGTAATTTATATAATCATGACATAATTTATTCCTTCTGATAATGATGTCCATACATATCACATTTTGAGAAAATTAAAATTTAAGATGTTAAGAAAAACTACTATAAAAAATTACATTAGATGTTCTCTTCCTTGTATTATTCCTTTAGGTATTATATCCTAAATTTATTACACTGGGAATTTTATCAAATGAAACCTTAATATTTTCATTCCTCTTCGTAACAAATATATTCAATAGATTTTTATTTTATTCTAAATATATAATAAAATAATCCAAACTCATTATTCTAAGATAGTTTTTCATTATATAGATGTTATTTTAAATTTATATTCATTCAAAATCATATCTATGATATTATCCAACATTATTAATCTATAATATCTCATTATCTAGGATATTAAAATACATTTATTATAGTCATAAAATGTTTATGCATTTGATAACGTAGTTACATTGGAAGAATGCCCAATGCTTGTTAATCTACACATAACATTGACATTCAAATCATCAAAAAAATAAAATACAATAATTTGGTTTCTCTGATTTTCTCGAAATTTCATTAATTATATCACTAAATAAAATTATACTATATTGATTCACTATTATTGAAAAAATTAAGGTTTTCTATAGTTTAGGTTTTATTTATATTCTTAAATTTCATTATGAGTAAAATATTAACTTTCCTTATTTATAATCTAATAACATTCATTCAATATCTGTTAATAATATAAACCTTTGTTAATTCGAAAGTTATTCAACAAATCTCTCCAGTATTCATAATATCCTCTATAAAAATTTTACAAATATGTCGGATTCAAAATTTAATTTTTTTATTTAGAAAACATTAATTTTAAAAATTTCATTACACTAACAATAAATTAATATTAGGAAACATATAAAAATACACTAATAAATTTTTTTTATCAACACTAAAACATCAATAGGTGGTAGAATAAATTTGAATGCAAGTCTATAATTTTTATCACTAATAAGCGTAAATTGATCAAAAAAATTTTATCTAAACAATGATTAAAGTACCTGAAAAAAATAAATGAATGGGAAATTAAAAAACATGGAAGATGATAACTTAATTGAGATAAACAATCCAAAAAAATGGAAACATATATGGAAATGAAAAATAAATGTTTTAAATATAAATATGTGTTCTCCATTTAATGTTATTACCAATTGTTATAGGCACTGAAACTCTTCTTTTTTATCACTAGGTTGTGGGTGGATCAGTTTCAAGATCCTTGAAATTTACGTTTGAAACTAGGAACATCATCAATCAACCCGATCAAAAAATTTATGTTATGAACCTTGAGACTTCATTGTTAGACCATAATAACTACAAAAATCTATCCTTGATATACTCATTAATTAATGTAGTCGATAAAAATTCCTTCCTCACTCATCACCAAACCCAACATTTGGAGTATATTTATTTATTTCCATGTAATCTCATTGATTTTTTAGGATAATAAGTAATAATTTAAAAAATAATAATAATATGATTTTAAAATTTAATCCTAGAAAAATATATCACTAATAGAAAACTAAAAAAACTCACACTACATAGATATAGTAAAAAATATTGAATATAATACACTTTATAGCTCATTTATAACTTCTATTAAAATATATTCATCTGTGAACTTGTATGGAATTATAAACATTGATGTAAAACAATTGTACAGGTTCTTCATATATGGTTCTAATAAAATAGAAATCAGGAAACAATCTTCTTTTTTTAATTGAAATAACAATTTTCAATAACATTAATGAATTAAAATTTTCTCATCAAAACAATGTGAATTGAATTTTATTGCTACTTGAATAATATAACTAACAAAAACTCATGTTAGTTGAAGTTAAATAACGAGTGTGTTTTGAGTCATCAAAATGATTGATATAAAAGATGTATTTTTTCAGAATATGATTTAATAGATACATTCACAAAAATTAGATATTTATCCTAAAAACAAAGGGTGTTTATCATATATTTGTTTTATAATTTTGAAGGATTTGGTTTATCCACTTTTTATCCCATATAATTTGAATATTCTAAATTAGAAAATAGTTTATCTTAGACCCCAAATGTGATTACTCGCCTTTAAGATTAAAAAAAATAAGATATATATAAATAAACTCATACAAGACCTTGAATGGTGAAGTTTGAATCATGGTGTGGTAATTATTGTTGAATGAATACTCAACTAAATAAAGGTGATTGGACCAACTCAAAAAAAACCATAACACATGCTAACAACATATCCTCAACAAAATAGAAAAAATCTTTTATCTATGACTATCCTCTATAATAGACATCTGATTTAGGAATATATCATTATAATGTCTGGATATACTTCTAACAGGGATGTGCGAAAGTCTCTCAAAACATGAAACACAAACATACTATAGCTGTTAATATATGTCAGAAGAGATAAATGATTTCACAAAATTTAGAAAAATATACAAGGAAATATACCAAGGGTATCTTTTCTTTTATAATAGTTGATGTATCATAAACTATCCTTCCTCCCATAATATAAATCATCCAATTCCACCATAATTTATCAACAAAAAGAAGCATTTTCTACTTACACTAAGACAAATCACATCAAGGCTCCTTAATCATACACTTCTATTACATGACATCAAATCAGGAGTAAATATACTTTAGACTAATGTGTTCTATAAAAACCATAAATTATTCACGAAGAAGAGAGAGTATATAACACCACAATATTATAATAAATATTTATGGTAATATAATTTGAATTTTTCAATAGCTGGCATTGCAAACAATCATGAGTTTATGTGATATTTGAGACACTATTTTTATAAAATGACCATTATAACCCTATTTTTAAATTGGTGTGATTAAAAATGAATAACTAATTTTTTAAGTAAACTAAAAGGTTTTACTCAATATTAATATATTTATAACTGCTTATAAAATGAACACCAAATTATTAGTAAAATCACATTATTCTTGAAAATAAATTTATATCTACTTTTTATGAGTAAAAGCATTTTTAGAAATTTACGAAAAAGTATTTCACAAAATTAATTTCATTTTTTAATTCATCATGTCCAAATTATCTAATTTTTTTATTAGGGAATAGTGAAAATACTTACTGAAATATATATTTTCATATAATATATTTACAAGGCAATTTTTTTATTTGGATTAGTTTTAAATTATTATAAGTTTATTTTGATTTAAAATAATTCTGTTATTTTTTATTGAAAAATAAATTATTCAAAACTTAATTATAAAAAATATTTATTTCTTAAAATGGTATTTTTTTTGAAAAAACTGTTTTTCATAGTATTTTTGTGGTTTTATTTGAAATTAAATTATAAAAATTATGTGTTATTTATTTTGGAAAATGGATTACAAAATTGTATTATGAAGGGCTAAATTTAGTAAAAAGGTACCTTTCATTTTTTTAATAAGAATAGTAATTTTCGTAGTGTTTGTTATCATGGTAAAGAGTAAAATGGGTAAATTTTGTCCAGAATAAAATTATATAACTATAAAATAACCCTAAAACATGCAAAAATATTACTATATGAAGTTATTTAAATATAGGGTTACATTTTAGATTAAATGTAATATAAATATTCTTATAAAATATAAAATATTAATATTCATCAAGAAATTTTATTTTTAAATTTTAGTAAAGAAATAATAATATTAAATAATCACACAACACTAATATACTAAAAATTTTATTTAAGGAAATATCAAATAATGGTCAATTAACATATTAAAATAATTTTAATTTGAGATAATTATTCTTATAAAATAATTTTATTGAAGGAATTGACCTCTTAGGGATATAGTAAAATATTTTTTTTTCAAATTTTACTTGTTATGATAGTATTTTTAAAAACCCTTCAAATGAATAGTGTAAAAATTGACAGTATTGGAATTTTATCAAAACTATATTTTATTAAATTATATAAAAATATTAATAAATATTTAAAAATACCAAATAATTTTAATATGGTCTAAAAGGTACTATGTTCTTAATTTATAGTCTAATTGACATTAAATTATTATTATATAAAATCATTTAATACTGAAAAATTAGTACCTTATTTAAAATAAAAATATGTTAACTAAGGGTTAATCAAAAAGACAAGGTTTAAAAAATATCAATGGTTTTAAAAAATATATTTCTTTATAATATTAAAACATAATCTAATTTTATCTTATAAAATATGATTTTTGGAGGTAATTTAATTTATATGAATATTATTTTAAATTAATATTTTATGATATTCTAAAAGTTTTCCTCATATAAATTATAAAAGGAAACCTCATCCCTCACTTCTTCACATCCCTTTGAGCCATTACACATGACCATGACCTGAATAATTATCTTCTAAAAATACCTATTTACATTCTAAGGATTCTAATCATCTCAAAAGTCTAACTTTGTTGTCCCGAATAGGATATCTTGAAAGAGCTTTCCAAAGAAGAGGTAATTTCCTTCACCGTCCCTTCCAAGATTATTTATTCCCAAAACTAATCGTCATGTATCATTTCCATTATAAAGTAAAAAAAATCGAGTATAAGATATATTATTTTATGTTATTATGATTATGGAACAAACAAATTACACCTTTTCCACAAATGCGTACATACATATTACATTCTCCATGCTATGGTGTAATCAATTTTTTGTTTCCTCTCTACATGGGTTGGTATAATGATGGAAATAATAAATAAAAATAATATTTATAAAATTATATTTATTCTAAATCAAAATATATACCATCCACTTCCATATAATTTAACCATTAATGGAATAATATCATCTCTCGTGTGTACGTACGACCTATCATATCCACGACGTAGTGCGATTCATTCTAAAAGATGAACATTAATGAATAATAATAATATTTATATACTGAATTAATATTATATATATAATCTTATTATCATTTTGTAAATGGTTGGACTTTATCATATGCAAAATAAATAGGACTTATATAACAAAACATGCGTACAAAAATGATGAAGTTGAGACACAAAAGAAGGGTGATAACGAAATATTAGTAAAAATTGGCATTAAGATAATCATGCATGATATCATAAATTTAATTATGGTTCTGGTATAAATTATTTAAAATACATAAACAATTGTACATGATATTCAAATACAAACAATGGAAATCATACATATGGTAAGGGTTAATTTTACAATCTTATTATTATTCGACATTTTTTATATGTAATTATTTACTGGGGAATATTTTTCTTCCTTGTACATGTTTTTGAAAAATACATTCCAAAATATACTAAATATTCTTCTGCCATTTTTTAATGTCATTTGTAATTTTTTTTAATTATTACTAAATGGTATCAATGAAATATTTTTCTATTTTTTATGAGGTTATTTTATATTCATTTCGAACAGTATGGGAAGAATGGTTTTTAATTTATATAGAATTAATGTATTTTTCCAATATTGTGATATAATAATTTCTTAAACATTCCATTATTATCATTCCAGTTATTTTTTAATAAAAAATTTTCCTTTTTTTATTTCATGAATATTTTTTAAAAGAAAAAATGTTCGAGGAAGAAAGTATATTTTCCTAAAAAATTATATTGATGTGATCTTCTAAAATTAGTTTTCATCTACAATAAATTCCTCAATTCTAGTTATTATTTATTTGGGATATTTTTCAAGGATAATATTCCAATTATTCTTAGGGTAGTTCTATGTTTACTATAGAATGATATTTATGGAACCCATTTCATTCCATGCATTATGATATGATGAATGATTTATATTCTTATGGTACACATTTGTGTGGTTTTATTTCTGTGATTGGTTGTGCCTATATATTCTTCTAATGATATCGATAGTGATATATATATATATATATATTGATATAGACATGAATGGAAGGAAAATGATATCAGTTCAGTAATACATGGTTGGAATGGGATGTAACCCCTGTTCAGTAACATAGGGCTTTAATAGAGAGTGAACTCAGTTTTGTAAAGTGAATTGTCCACTATGATGGTCTTTTAAATGAGACTTGAATAATATAGAAATTATTCTATATTATAATCCCTATTCTAAAATAATAAATGTATTATGTTATGATGTATGTTCATATGTTATTTGATGAACTTGTATGATTTATCTTAAGACCTGATATCATAATCATTGATATGTAGGATTAATTTTTCAAATGTTAAGTTTACATTCTTATTTATTTTTAATTTGATATCATTGATATATCCCTTTTTTACACATACTTAGCATATGGGAACAAAATTGTATTTTTTTTGTTTTCCCTAAAATATGAATATGGTTATTACCTAAAATGTTTCAAAAAGGGTTATATAATTGAAATAAAATTCTGGAGATGATATAGATGTTTAATGAAACAATTGTTTATATTTCCTAGTTTCTAAAGTCTCTAACCCTATGTGGTATTATCATGGTTTTTTTTGTAATGAATATTATTTTATTTATATGGAATATATATGTATGAAATTTTTAAACAATTATAGTTGTTCTCAGAGAATAATTTTAGTAAACCTTTGGATACAAGGATGAAAAAACCTCATAAAAACCCTATGGGTAAGTCTAAATGTAGGATACAACCCTAATGTTTTTTTGATGATAAAAAATAACCTTGTATAAAAACAATGGTGTCATAAATTTAATTTTTATAATTAATATCCATTGATTGTGTGTTTTTCCATTATTATTATTTTTTCTCACACAGTGGTTATTAGTTATAGTTAATGGTTAAAACCCGATGTAATATCATTAATGTTGAATGTGATCAGAAATGAAATGAATTTTCTCCTATGAAATTTAATGTTATTGGAGATGTAATGTATAACATTATTTCTAGGCTCAAAAAACCATTTCAATCTATAAACCATATTGGAATTATAAATAAGAAAATGACTGAACAATATTTTTATGAGTCCTTCATGAGGCATTATCCTCCTTTTTTCATTTAATCTTCTAATCCACCAATAGATAGACAATGGATTAGTGCCTCTGAATAGATTTTTTTAGTTCTAAAGTCTTTAGAACATGTGATGTTCATCTTGGTAGAATATGTTTTGGAAGGTGAAGAAGATAAATGTGAGAACCTTATTAATAATACATGTTGGTGATATGAAATTGAATACATGGAACATGGCTAGTTTAAGAAAAAAAATTCAGCAATAACTTTTTTCAAATTCATCAAATGAAGATGGATATGTAAATACATGATATTAATCAAAATTATTTTGAATCTATAGGTACCAATGAAGAAAACATTACATGAATAATTGTATACACTTATGTAATTATCATTCGACCTGAGAGTATAGTTGATCAAATATATAATGGCATAAAACTATGTTTCTTAAGGGTTTTATTCATAATGAAATTTATAACCTATGAGGAAATCATTTGATGTGATATCATGGTTGAGATGGTGATTAGGGTTACCCATAAATCTCATGGGTTCGATAATAAGTGGAAAATGTAATTCTAGGGGAAACCTAATAACCGCCCTGAAAGGAAGAAAAAAAAATTATGCCCAAAGTGAAGAATGTAACATGGAAAAAACTATCATAAATGGAATATTAAAATTTTAATGTGTGAGAAAATAATTTCATCAGGTATTTGACTTCCAATGTTATGATAGAATGATATCTAATGAATTGAATATAAAATATTCTACACCGAATTCACCAACTGCACATCAATGAAACAAGTGCAAGTGAAATAGGAATTTTTCTAACCAATGACCAAATATATTTGTTATCAATGATGATTAATTTCAATAACTTATTAAGTAAAAAATAAAATAGAAAATATAATGTGATCACTTTCAGTGATACAGAGTACGCCAATGAAGTAGTGAAAGGTGTACTTACCATCCACTCTAAAATAGTGAATGTTTTACTTAATTTTTATCCACCCACAAGTTTATTTGGAAATATATTTATAATGGAATCAACATACTAACTCAATTACTAAATGTATTTCTAGCTGTGGAAAATTATGAAGGAACAATGATCACATCAAAAGTTTATAATTCTTCTCCAGTTTATGTTTGTGGGGATGATCTTCCTATAAATATCATGATTCTCCCCATAGATGAATTTTATGTGGTTCGTGTAATGAATTTTATTTCTATATAGGGTGCTCATATTAGTTGAAAAGTAAGTGAAGCATTATTTCATATTACTAGTGAATATATTCTCATATATCGATGAATGGATGAATATGAACTTCCAATGAAAATTATACCTATCTTGTGGGACTTAAATCCCATAAATAAAGGTTATCTATCTCATATGGTTTGGGAGAATCTCATAATTAAGGATACACCAACTGTACATGTGTTTTAGGCCTTTATAGAATCATTTAGATATATTCCACTGAATCATGATGTTTTATTTCCAATAGAATTGGTATTGGGTGTTATACCTATTTCAAATACTCTTTACAGAATAGAGCCAATTGAGTTATATAAATTTAAGAAGAAACTCCCAAAGAGTCTTGATAAGGGATACATATGCCCTAGTGCACCACCTTGGGGTAAACATATTATATTTTTTAAGAATAAGGAAGGATCAATGAGACTCTATATTAATTATCAATAACATAACAAGATCACTATCAAGAAAAAATATCAATTTTCAAATATTTATGATTGATTTGACCAACTAAATAGAGTTCAATAATTTTAAAATATTCAAATTCATTCTAGATATCATTAATTAAGGGTTATTAAGAAGGATATTATAGAGACCCTAGCCTTTTACACATAAAATTAAAAGATTTTAAGCAAAATAAAACATCATATTCCTACCCATGGATCGTGAAGTATGGTATATTGGAAGACTAGGTACATAAAGATAAAAACATGGGACTAAATAAAAAATTATTTAATAAATATTTATAAAGATTCCCTAACATCCATTATTATCATACTTCATCATAGGGTAACCTGCAGAGAACATGAAAAAATGGATGAGTTAAATGCCTTGTAGGAGAAAAATCACAGTAATAATGCTTTAACACATATGTTTGAAGGAATGGAATATAGATATAAAAACACATGAAACATGTGAAACCATAATATAATAATATTATATCATATAAAAATGGATTCATAATAATGTGGAGGCCACATAAAACATGAATTTAGAACACGTCAATTCTTATTCCACCTAGAGGATCACAAGTCATGGTTAAATAACAAGACAGTTGCACATGGTAGCACGGGTCATGGTTAACTGCCAAGACCGTTACACATAACATATCATTAGACTCAAAATTAACCTATATATGGTTTCTCTATCAAGGTACACCCATATTACCACGTTCATTAATATTTTTTCCGCATTAATAATCATACATAATCAATCATACATAAACATGAGGATACCCATAGAAAGAAATGAGTATCATAATCATGTCACAAAGCATAATGAACTCGCACATCACAAAAGTATCAATGAAAGAGAGGAATTGAAACATAAATGGAAATTAAAAAGGTAAAATAAAAATTTATCATTGTAATTGATTTAAAATAGAATTGATAACATGTAATAAGAGTAGTTAAGAAATATTATAATTAAAACATCTTATTAATATTTTAAGGAAAATACTATAGATTATTTAAAATAGAATTGGGAATAATATTTTATATAAAACTATAAATGATCCAATAATGTATTCATAATAAAAACACAGGTTGTATAAAAACAATGGTTTTATAAAACATATGGTTGATTTCACTTGAAATTGGGTACGAATTTCGGAAGTTCCCTTCAAATGTGATTGCTTTTCGATAAGTATTGACGAGGGAATCACTTAAAAAAATGTATATACACATAAGATAATGGATAATGTATCCCTATATATGATTTTTTACATACAATCACAAATTATAATATTTACATAAATACAATATAGGATTTATTTGGGGAAAACAAAGTATGAATAACCCAATGGAATAACGGAGGACCGGGTAGAATCCCTCACCTTAATTTTTATGGTGTTCTCCACATGATATTAATGAAATTAATAATAAAATTAGGTTCATTAATTAATAATTCCATAACCTATTTTACATGTAATTGATATTTTATAACCAGTTTGATTTCATTCATAACCTTTTAGATTGGATATGAGGTTGAATTTCATTGTTCATGTACGTTTGTTTCGTGATCAGATAATCATGTACAATGAGGATGGTTTTCTAGAATTTGAGTTATATTTTATTATTAAAAATGAATATGTTTTCAAGGTTGTAAATTTAATTTAGTTACATGGAGTGATGTTTAATTATTATATAAAACTTTATTGATAACTGTTTAGGTTAATTGGGAGGTTTTTGATCACAATGATCACATTTTGATTTATAAATAAAAACAAAGTTTAAAAAATTATTCCATAACCATAGATGGGGAATTATACATTTATTATATTTTGGATCACCCATAAAAATTGTATCATGACCATAATTGAATATGTTAATGGAAATCAAAAACCCATCAACCTTGAATGTTTTGAATTAACACATATCGAATGATTTTTCAGGTCTAGTATAAAATAAGGGCAAAGGAAATAGGATAATAAATTATTCCATTATAATAGAAACAATATAGTACATTTAAGGTATTAGTGTTGTCATAATATTTGGATGAGGTGATGTAATGATATAAAATTAAACAAAGGAACTTGAAAATAATGTAAAATTATTGAAAAGAAGAATGTTACCTCTTGAATTAATCTTCTTTTTGAGCCACATAAGGGGATAGGTTCTAGTATTTAGAGAGAACAAGGGCTTATGGATGTGGGGGTGGTTATTAGGGAGATATTTGAGTATAATTTAGGTAAGGTACAAGGCTAAAGAAGAGTGAATAAAAGTGGGTAGTGTGTGTGGTTTTTGTAATGGAGGGGAGGTGGGTTTTCATGTTATTTTAATCATTGTTTATTATTTCTTCATAAGACAATAAATGGTGATTATTCCATGAACATAAATTGTAATATGTTCATGTGAGTTTGAATAAATAGGAATCTAAATTATCCATTACTCAAGACTGATGCATAAATTCACGTTTTAGCACTTATTGTAAGTTATCGTATTTTACTATTCATAAAAGATTCATGTATTTTAGAAAAATAAAAAAACACACCCCAAAAATATTTTTAATTGAAGAATTTAAAAATGGACTCCATTTTATGATAATTATTTTCTAAATATGGTAAATTAAATTTTTAAATAAAGTCACGATTTACTTGAAAAAGAAATATTTTAAAATTATAACCGATTTTATAATATATTGAAAAATATAAAAAGTTCTCACCAAATTACCAAAAATTTTATGAAAAAAATAATTTATGAATACATTTTATGAAAGTATGTTTTTTCCAAAATATTAAATTGTTCATAAATTTTTAATTGTCTATTTATGACTTATAAGGATACCAATACTATCATATTGTCACTTCTAAGATGGATAAATCATGTTTATACTTTCATTGGTCATGTTACTTTTTACATGGATGATTTACTATTTATAAGGGTTATATTACTCTTCATAATGGTCTATTACTATTCACCAAAAATTAATTTTTTCTTATCGGAATCCAAACATCTTAGTGATCGCAACTGTGTAAGTCGGATTTTAGAAATTAAAATCCAAAAATTGACAAAATTATTTTTAAACGTCACAATGTACTTAGTAGTTCATTGGGTTTTGATTTCAAGTTATAATATGAAAAAATTATGTGAATTTATATTCCATTGATATGAAATTTGTTTTTATCATTATATCCTCCCTTATAAATTTTCACCCTCAAAATTTTGTTTTATATTATTTACCATAAACAGGTGTAGGTACTTTTTCTTCATTGCATCCTCTAGTTCCCATGTTGCCTATTCATACACATGGTTTTGCAATAGTAAATTGACTAGGGGAGTAGTCTTGTTATGTAGAACTTTTTCTCTATTATCCATGATATTCAATGGCTGCACCTTGTAAGAAATATCATTTTCCAACTGTACCATCTCTAATGAGAGTACATGGGATATATCTAGTATTAATATTTATAAGAGTGATACATTGAAGGCATCATGTACATTAGACATGGTAGATGGAAGTGTTAGTTGATAGGCCACATCCCTGACACGATCAAGAATATATAAGGGGATTATGTACCTAGGATATAACTTTCCATTCTTCCCCAACCTCATTACCTTCTTCCATGAAGATATGAAAAAAAATACCACGTCTCTTACTTTAAACTCAAGGTCATGTCGATGATTGTATGCATAAATCATATGTCAAATTTTGGTATCCTTAATGTCATACTGAATGGTTTTCACCTAATCCACCATTTCTATGACCATTTCAGGTCCTTGTAACTAACACTCACTAACATCATCCTGACATGTCAGTGTTTGGTACCTTTTCCCAAAAAAGGATTCATATGGTGCCATTAAAATTCAAGAGTGGGAATGGCTATTGTAGGAGAATTTATCCAGTGGAAGATATTATACCGATGCTCTTTTGAAGTCCATTTAACATACTCTCAACATGTCTTCCTATGTCTAAATATTTTTCTCTGATTGGACATTTTTTTGAGGATGATAAACCATACAGAAGTTCAGTTATGTGATTAGAGCTTGTTGGAGTCTTTTCCAAAATATCAAGGTGAATATTGGATCTCTATCAGATAAAATAAATAGTGGTACTCTATTATACCTTTAAACCTATTTGATATATATCTATGAATGTTGATCCAATGAAAATTCCACTCAAATTGAGATAAAGTGAGCTGTCATTATAAGAATATCCACAATGACCCATATAGAATTGTTTCTGCTGGATATCCTTGAATGTCTTGAGACAATGTATATAGTGATGTTCTCCAACTACAATTTTGGTATTGGTAGTGTTTTTTCCATTCCCATAGTCTTCTATCATTCCAACTATACTTGTTTACATACGAAGTACTTTGATGTATATTCCAAATTCTTATTCTTCATACTGTCCTACCAAAAGTTCATTCTGAGACATCGATACATCTTTGCTCTCCCAGGGTGACTAAAGAAGCTTAATATACTTGGGTCATTAGAAATATCCTAATTAATCTTTGGATTGGATGTTACACATAATCGTGAACCAAAACTTACAACTCCTTCCTCGTCAATATTGAACTCATAGGATTTCCGATTTCAATTTATTTCATCTCTTTTCTATAATTCCACATCCTTTCTTGGATCATCCTTTATTTTATCTAGGAAGTATGGTTAAGAAATCTTTTGAGAAAGGATTGATGATGTTCCTCCACTAATGATTCCTATTTCCATGATATAAAAATCTATGAAGATTGGTAAAACCAGAAAATTGTCCCATGAAAGGTGCAATCATAAGAAATGATGTGGGGCTTATGTATGTATGACTGCCCAAAATAGATGAGGATTAAGATTTACTTCAGGGAATAAATCCATGAACATGGTCCATAAAGGTATATGTGCTTCATGGATATTTGGATACTGTAATCTTGGGGCTTACTCTTAAGGAAGATTCTGAAGTTAGGAGGGGACTTATGATTGGGTTTTACTCCTAAGAAGGAAGCCCAGATCAAAAAGGAATTATGACTGGGGATTACTCTTGAAAAGGAGGCCTAGGTTAAAGGGATTTTAAAATTAAAGGGACTTGGGGCTTACACCAAAGGAGGAGGCCCATATTTGAGACTAGGGCTTACTCTT
The DNA here is from genome assembly GCA_963277665.1 of Viscum album. Classification (NCBI taxonomy): domain Eukaryota; kingdom Viridiplantae; phylum Streptophyta; class Magnoliopsida; order Santalales; family Viscaceae; genus Viscum; species Viscum album. The sequence continues at coordinate 1,652,903,576 of OY728137.1, read as the reverse complement.
GAAAAGGAGGCCCAGGTTAAGGGAATTATGTTTGGGGCTTACTCCTGAAGAGGATGCCCATATTTGAGACTTTAAGAGTGGGGCTTACTCCAAACGAGGATGCCTAGATTATGGGACATGGGGCTTACTCCCAAAGAGGATGCCCAGATTTGAGAATTTGGACTGGAGCTTACTCTTGAAAAGGAGGCTCGGGTTAAAGGAATTAAGGTTTGAGGCTTACTCTTGAGGAGGATGCCCATAATTTGGGGAGTTATGACTGCAGCTTACTCCTGAAAAAGGAGGCCCATATTAGGGGATCTGGGGCTTACTACTAAAAAGGAGGCCTAGATTTGAGAATTATGACTGGTGATTATTCTTGAAAAGGAGGCCTAGATTTGGGAATTTTGACTGGGGTTTATTCCTGAAAAGGTGGCCCATATTTGAGAATTATGACTGGGGATTATTCCTGAAATGGAGGCCTAGGTTAAGGATTCTCTCATCTTAAAGGATGAGGTTGAGAGAATGAAATCTAAATCATTAATGAAATAAATATATATAAATCACTAGATTTTGAGAGATGTTCCACAGAATTCCTTTCAGATAAAGAAGCCAAATAATGAAATCATGCCATAAATGGCTTTGAAGAGTGTCTTGAATACTGAATCATGAATAGGAGAGGTGGAATGACATAAGAGTGGTGAAATAGGCAGTAAAGGCACCCAAAAAAGGTAGGGGCGTGCAAGTCCTGGAAGGCACACAGGTACTGCGTGGGCGCGCAAGTCCTGGTCGCGCATGTATACCTGTGTGACACATGGGTATTTGCGCGATTTTAATCCATTAGGGTAATAATTGGGCAAGACTTGGCTCAAACCCTTCGTATTATCCCTAGAGGCTTTCCAGAAGATGGCGCTCAAGTTCTGGTGAAGAAGTAGGGCGGTGCACAAGTGTGTTCATTTCCCTTAAGGGTAAAACACATAGGCGCACAAGTGTTAGTGAATTATAACACTTAGACCTTACTCCTCTTGTTTAGACCTTCCATTCTAGGTAAAGAATTACCTTAGAAGAGTTAGGAAGACCTGAAGAAGAGACTTGGGTATTCAGAGCTCTGTCTGTGAATTCTGGAAAAATTCCTCTAGGGATTATACCAAGAGTTTGAGCCAAGTCTCTCCCAAGTATTACCCTAAGGGATGAAAATCGCGCAAATACCCATGTGTCGCTCAGGTATACCTGTGTGACCAGGACTTGTGCACCCATGAAGTACATGTGCGCCTACCTGGACATGCATGCCCCTACCTTTTTTGGGTGCCTTTTTTGTCCATTTCACCCCTCTTATGTCATTACACCTCTCCTATTCAAGATTCAGTCTTCAAGACACTATTCAAATCCATTTATGGAATGATTTCTTGATTTGGCTTCCTTATCTGAAAGGAACTCTGTGGAACATCTCTCAAAATCTAGTGATTTATACATCATTATGTCACTAATGATTGAGATTTCATTCATTAAACCTCATACTTTAAGATGAGAAAATCCTTAACCTGGGCCTCATTTTCAAGAATTATCCCCTGTCATAATTCTCAAATATGGGCCTTCTTTTTAGAAATAATCCCTAGTCATAATTCTCAAATCTGGTCCTCCTTTTCAGGAATAATCCCCTGTCATAATTCTCAAATTTGGGCCTCCTTTTCAAGAGTAAGCCCCAGATCCCCTAATATGGACCACCTTTTTCATGAGTAAGCCCCAGTTTTAATTCCCCCAATTATGGGCATCCTCCTCGGGAGTAAGTCTCAAACCTTAATTCCTTTAACCTGGGCCTCCTTTTCAAGAGTAAGTCCCAGTCCAAATTCTCAAAATTAGGAATCCTCCTTAAGAGTAAGCCCCAAGTCCCCAAATATGGGCATCCTAATTAGGAGTAAGCCCTAGTCTTAATGTCTCAAATATGGGCATCCTCATCAGAAGTAAGCCCCAACCATAATTACCTTAACCTGGGCCTCCTTTTCAACAGTAAGCCCTAGTATCAAATATGGGCCTCCTCCTTAGATGTAAGCCCCATGTCCCTTTAATTTTAACATCCCTTTATCCTGGGCCTCCTTTTCAGGAGTAAGCCCTAGTGATAATTCCTTTCTGATCTGGGCTTCCTTCTTAGGAGTAAAAACCAATCACAAGTACCCTCTTAACTTGGGAATCTTCCTTAAGAGTAAGCCCCAAGATTAGAGTATCCAAATCTCTAAAAAGCACATATACCTTTATAGACCCTGTTCATTGATTTCTTCCCTGATGTAAATCTTAATCCTCATCTCTTTTGGGAAGTCATACATACATAATCCCCACATCATTTCTTATGATTGCACGTTTAATGGCACAATTGTCTAGTTTTACCAATACCTATTGTTTCTCACACCGAGCATGACTCACATGAGCTTAGTGTGTAAAATTAATTATGACATCTTTATTTGATCCATCAATCATAAACATCATACTCCCTTATTCGAACTATGTGGGTTCTGATTCCTTTTCCAAAACAAAAGATACGTAGGTATCCCATTAGTGGGTACGATCCCAAATCTGAAATAATCCATGTCCTCCTAAATGACAATAAGCATCAAGTTCCCCACTAAGTGGCTTTAAAACAAGTATGGTCATCACAAGGACCAACAGCATTTTTATGTATTTTTAAGGATACCATCAACTAATAATCACTAACAAATATAGATGATTCTTCATCGATGAAGAACCTTGAATACATATAAAATATTCTCTGAATTTCTTACATATCAATCATTGATTGTCAGACTAAAGGAAAGCTCATTTTATACTTGTTAATTTAATAAGGATTCATGAACATAACATAAATTTATAATTAGAGTCTCGTAGTAGACATTAAATCCCCTAAAAAAGGTGTGACGAGTCTGAACTCCCATCCTCTTGACCAATGCAAATTCCTAAGCCTCATCAGTCCACAACAAATGAGCGCCTACCTTCGGAAAGTAGGTCCAAATGGATATGGAATCATTGGATGTTTTCGGTTCTAAGAACAAACCCGTTATTAACTGATTGGAATGTTTGAACCTTCAATCAACGACATCATCCCCAATTCCAGAGGGAAACATAAAATGGTGAACATGACGAGAATCCTCAACCAAGCTAAAATGATATTTTTCTTATTTGTTAGGCCCCTATTTATACTTAATGAGAGTGCCAACAAAAACAATAATTGACATATATGCTTATCCAAAAGAAGTAGTGGCTGAATTTATCTTGATTACATCTGTTATATCAAACAAGCACTCTTTTCCAAGATTTTCTACATTCTTTGAAATGGCTGCTCTCAAGTTCACACCCATGAATACCATTGCTGTGAATACCGCTGCTGCAAATGACACTGCTGCTACTCCTTCTAGATCGTCATCCGCTCTGAGGATGACATCACCTACTCAGCATCTTCAACGCTGGGTATCAAACACACTGGTTAAGGAGTACTTTCAACACGGTACCATTCCAACTCTGGAGGCTGCTCGACAAGCCCTCCAAGTGAACAATTCACCCTGGTCGTCCGGAAAACGACGACCAGTGATCACGAAGCAGGTGGTGCTAACCACCGTCTCCAACCGTTTCGGGTCGTTATCCCCGAAACACAATCAACATTCACTCCCATATTATGGGGAGGTGAATGAGAAGGTCCCTCAGGGCCTTAATTCGATGAAGTAGGAGTCATTCCTGAGGGATCCTATCAACAATCACCGTTAGACTCGTGCGGCAGTGCGCCCTCAACATGTTGAGGGTACAGACTCCAGGCATTCAGCTCAGGTTCCTCGAACCCGACTAGAAAAAACGAATTGCCAGATGCGAAATCCAGTTAACAGTGAGCAGGTTCTCATCTCTGCCATCTCCGAAGAATTCCACCAACCTAACTTGGTGGAAAGCAATGAGCAGGCACATACACCTGCCCTTTTTAATTCAGATGTCCAGCCAAATTGTCTGGAAGCATCACGCCAATCCTGCTAGGCAGTTCCGGCGGAGAACTATAGGCAGGAACATACACCTATTTATACATCATCATCTAGTCAGCAGGATCTTCTGAATACATATGATGTAACTCGTCAACCACATTCGGTGAAGTACAATTAGAAGGCACATACACCTACTAGTATTGATGAAGCCTACCAACAGTCTCACTTGGTAGCACACGGAGAAGTCATTCGGAAAGCTCCGGCGACAAACAGGAGGCAGACTCAACTCTCTTCTACCATACTTGAGTACTGCTAGGATTCACTGATAGGAAAAGGATGACTGGAGAAGGCACACACACCTATTCCAAGTACGGAATGGGCGTATATCCCCATTCCGGTAGCTAAAGTCACCAAGCATATTCTTTCAATGGTGAAAGAGCAGAAGAAAATCCCTGCTCATATTTTGGATGCCTGCCAGGATATTATAATAGATTCTGCAGCATCTCAGGAAAAGACACATAAATCTATCCCTTCCAGTGGAGTGACACATCAACAGTTCACTCCGGAACAAACACACACATTTGTTCCAGTCCAAGAGGGTTTTAGGGCATACTCCCCCATATCATACAGACAACCAAGTCAAGCACATACACCTGATTTGAGTGGAGATTGTCAGCCTAACCTGGCCATCTCTCTTGATCAGGCACATACACCTGCTCAGAAAATCCACTTTCGTCAACAAGTGGTTTCCAAGGTGAGTAAAAAGGGGTCTAAGAAGATAACCCGCCCAACATAGTCAAGAGATCAAGAGATAATCTGTAACAAGTCCTTGCTCGATGCTGGAGTTCTTAAAGCCCTAAGACAGTTATCTGATGGAATTCAAGATTCTACTCCCTCATTTCCCAATAGTGGGAACATTAATTCTGAAGGTCTTCAACAGACACTTCCTCATGACGTATTTATTCATGACAATTTGGTCGATCTTGAAGTTTCATCTTCAGATGAGTGCCACAAGAACCCTCTATGTAGTCAGAAGACCAAGGAGTAAGAGATCTCATATTTTGCTATAACCCACTATGGTGGTCCTCCCCATGATGATGAATTTCCCTACGAATGTCCTCACCGCAATAGTGATGCACATTGCCCAAAAAATTCTCCAGTGGACAATGTAGTGCCGAGAAAGCTCTCTTATCTTGAGGCACTTGTAAACGTGAAACCAGTCATGTTTGATGCTTCATCTCTAGTAGGTGAAATACTTTATCAATCGGAAGATAGCCCAGGGTGTAGTTCATTTTACAAACCACCCCTAAGTCATGCATATTCTAGTTTGATCAGTGATTTCTCTACCAATATTATTGAATCCGATGAAGCAATAAAGAAGCACCATATCTGGTCAAATCAGGTAGAAGAATCTTTATTGAATGATAAAGAGGAAATACTGAACATGAGAAAACAACTTGAGAAAGGTGAATTGCCAGTCATGTTTTGGCCTCTGGCTGACTCTCAGTATGACATTCCAGCGATATTTACAGAATATGGAATTCATGATATTCGTCTCAGCATATGGAAAACTCTTTGTCAGTTTAAAAAGAGAGTATTATCTTATGATAAATATGAAAATCATGTTAAGATAACAGAAGGGTTACAACGTCAAATTGACTTGGAATCTCTATCAGTCTCTCAATATTCGAAGGATGAAAAGCAACAGAGATCCCTTTGGCGTTCATGCCTTGGCACACTAAAAATATTTCGCCAGTTAATTTCCAATTCCCCATATGGTATTCATGTCAGAGGATGGGGTGTTCATGGAGCAGTACATTTTATGGTGATCTCTATTCAGAAAAGCCCGCCGAAAATGGTCTCATTCAATGTTATTGCCCATGGCCGTCCACAGTCAATGGTTTTTGTTTGTAATCAAAAACTTTCTCAAAAATAAGCCTCAACTAGTTCTTCTCAAAATCAAGAAAACATAGAAAAAGTTGTTGAATTACACCTGTATCAAGCAAACGAGAACATTGAACAGGCCTCTCATATAGAACAAGCACATCATCAAGTGACAGAAGTTTCAGAAATATTCTAACGGTCTTTCGAGCCGGGTGATAAAAGTGGATACAGGTTGATGCATCCAGCTAATTTCCGGACTAAGGTCCGAAAGATCAGGAGAGATTTTAAGAAAGTCTCAGACATAGCATGTCAAGAGCCACCCCAGATTGCTAGACTGGGGACTTTTTTATACGAACCCTCGGAATCAACAAATAGGATTCGAGGAGCTGAGCAATGACAGCAGGAACTACCCCAGTCCACCGAACTGGGGACTTTTTCAAATCATCAATCCCCTCCTCAGAGAATGTCAGTCTTTTCTCGATTGGGGAAGAAGCCTCAAGAGGAACGAAGATCCAAATTATCAGGAGATTCTCTCCAAATTACGGTTTGTCAAGAAGTTCCTGAGGGATTGAGTCAACAAAAGGCAATGTCTCATCAAATACATGGATGAAGACAATATCACAGAAATGATGATAGAAGGGATGTGATGCGTTATGCATCAATAAATTTCATAAATTCCGTTGTTGCTGATCCACCAGATGAGGATCACTCAGGGGACTCAGATGAAGAAATTCCTACTCAAGAAGTTGTACGCACAGGCACAAATGAAGAAGGTCTGTGTACACGAAATCAAAGGTTTACCCAAAATCTGGGTGTTCCTTCAAATAACCCACTTCCCCCTCTTTGAAATGGATAAAACAAGGGCCTCCTTAATTCCTTTAACCTGGGCCTCCTTTTCACGTGTAAACCCCAGTCCAAATTCTCAAATCTGGGCATTCTCTTTAGGAGTAAGCCCCAAGTCCCCTAATCTGGGCATCCTCATTGGGAGTAAGCCTCAGTCTTAAAGTCTCAAATATGGGCATCCTCCTTAGTAGTAATCCCAAACCATAATTCCCTTAACCTAGGCCTCCTTTTTAGGAGTAAGCCCCAGTCTCAAATATGGGCCTCCTCCTTAGGAGTAAGCCCCAAGTCCATTTAATTTTCAAATCCCTTTAACCTGGGCCTCCTTTTCAAGAGTAATCCCCAATCATAATTATTTTTTGACTTGGGCTTCCTAATCAGGAGTAAAACCCAATCATAAGTCCCCTCCTAACTTGGTCATCTTCCTTAGGAGTAATCCCCAAGATTGGAGTATCCAAATCTCCATGAAGCACATATACCTTTATGGACCCTTTTCATTGATTTCTTCCCTGATGTAAATCTTAATCCTCATCTATTTTGGGCAGTCATACATACATAAGCCCCACATCATTTCTTATGATTGCACATTTCATGGCACAATTGTCTAGTTTTACCAATACCTCTTGATTCTCACACCGAGCATGACTCATGTGAACTTAGTGTGTAAAATTAATTATGACATCTTTCCTTGATCCATCAATCATAAACATCATACTCCCTTATTCGAGCTATGTGGGTTCTGATTCCTTTTCCAAAACAAAAGATACGTAGGTATCCCATCAGTGGGTACGATCCCAAATGTGAAATAATTCATGTCCTCTTGAATGACAATAAACTTCAAGTGCCCAACTGAGTGGCTTTAAAACCACTATGTTCGTCATAATGACCAAGATACATTTTATGTATTTTTAAGGATACCATCAACTAATAATCTCTAACAAATACAGATTATTCTTCATCGATGAAGAACTTCAAATACATATAAAAGATTCTCTGAATTTCTTACATATCAATCATTGATTGTCAGACTAAAGGAAAGCTCATTTTATACTTGGTAATGTAATAAGGATTCATGACCATAAAATAAATCTATAAAGAGAGTCCCGAAGTAGACAATAATTCCACTCAAAATTGTGTGATGAGTCTAACCTCCCATCCTCTCGACCAATGAAAATTCCTAAGCCTCATCAGTCCACAACTAATGAGCGCCTACCTTTGGAAAGTAGGTCCAAATGGATATGGAATCATTGGATGTTTCCGGTTCTACGAACAAACCCGTTAGAAACCGATTGGAATGTTTGAACCTTCAATCAACGAGGTCATCCCCGATTCCAGAGGGAAACAAAAAATGGTGATCCCGACGTGAATCCTTAACAATGTTAAAATGATATTTTTTTTAGGCCCCTATTTAAACTCAATGAGAGGGCTAACAAATACAATCATTGGCATATGGTCTCATCCAAAAGATGTAGTGGCTGAATTTATCTTGATTACGTCTGTTATATCAAACATGCACTCTTTTCCAAGATTTTCTGGATTGTAAGAAATGGTTACTCTCAAGTTCACACCTATGAATTCCACTACTGTGAATACCGCTGCTGCAAATGCCACTGCTTATACTCCTACTGAATCATCATCCGCTCTGTGGATGAAATCACCTACTCAGCGTCTTCAACGCTGAGTATCAAATGTGCTGGTTAAGAAGTACTATCGACACGGTACCATTCCAACTCTGGAGGCTGCTCGACAAGCCCCCCAAGTGAACAATTCACCCTGGTCGTCCACACAGCGATGACCAGTGATCATGAAGTTGGCGGTGCTAAGAACCATATCCAATCGTTTCGGGTCATTATCCCCGGAACGCAATCACCATTCAATCCCATATTCAGGGGAGGTGAATGAGCGGGTCCCTCAGGGCCTTAATTTAAAGAAGCATGAGTCCTTCCTAAGGGCTCCTATCAACAATCGCCGCCAGGCTCATGTGGAAGTGCGCCCTCAACTTGTTGAGGGTACCGACTCTAGGCGTTCGGCTCAGGTTCCTCGAACCCGAGTAGGAAAGACGAATCGCCAAAGCCGAAATCTGGTTAACAATGAGCATGTTCTCATCTCTGCCATCTCCAGAGAAGTCCACCAACCTAACTTGGTGGAAAGCAATGAGCAGGCACATACACCTGCCTGTTTTAATTCCGCTGTCTAGTAGACTCAACTGGTAGCATCATGCCAATCCCGCCAGGCAATTTCGGCAGAGTACTATAGGCAGGCACATACACCTCTTTGTACATCATCATATAGTCAGTAGGCTCGTCTGACTACATATGATGGAGCTCGTCAACCACATTCGGTGAAGTATAATCAGCAGGCACATACACCTGCTAGTATTGATCAAGCCTACCAACAGTCTCGCTTGGTAGAACATGGAGAAGTCAGTCGGAAAGCTCCGACGACAAACAGGAGGCAGACTCAACTCTCTTCCCCTACACATGAGTAATGTCAGGATTCACTTACAGGAAAAAAAGGATTGAGCATGCACACACACCTACTCCAAGCACGGAATGAACGTATATCCCCGTTCTAGAAGCTAAAGTCACCCAACATATTCTATCAATGGTGAAAGAGTAGAATCAAATCCTTGCTCATATTCTGGATGCCTACCAGGATATTATAATATCTTCAGCAGCATCTCAGGGAAAGACACATAAATCTATCCCTACCAATGGAGTGACACATCAATAGTTCACTCGAGAACAGACACACACATCAGTTCCAGTCCAAGAGGGTTGTGGGGCATACTCCCCCATATCATACGGACAACCAAGTCAGGCACATACACCTGATTTGAGTGGAGATCATCAGCCTAACCTGGCCATCTCTCCCGATCAGGCACATACACCTACTTAGAGAAGCCACTTTCATCAACAAGTGGTTTCCAAGGCAAGTAAGAAGGCGTCTAAGAAGAAGACCCGCCCAACACAGTCCGGAGATCAAGATCCAATCTATAACAAGGCCTTTCTCGATGCTGGAGTTCTTGAAGCCCTCAGACAGTTATCTTTTGGAATTCAAGATTCTACTCCCTCATTTCCCAATAGTGGGAACATTAATTCCGAAGGTCTTCAACAAACACTTCATCATGAAGGCTTTCTTCATGAAAATTCGGTCGATCGTAAAGTTTCATCTTTAGATGAGATCCACAGGAACCCTCATTGTGGTTATAAGACCAAGGATCAAGAGATCTCATCTTTTTCTATAACCCACCAGGTTGGTCCTCCCCATGATGATGAATTTCAGTGTGAAATTCCTCTCTGCATTAGTGATGCAGATTGCCCATAAAATGCTCCAGTGGACAATGTAGTGCCGATAAAGTCCTCTTATCTTGAGGCACATGAAAACGTGAAACCAGTCATGTATGATGCTTCATTTTTAGCAGGTGAAATACTTTATCAATTGGAAGATAGCCCAGGGTGTAGGTCATTCTCCGAACAACCCCTAAGTCTTGCATCTTCTAGTTTGATCAGTGATTTCTCTACAAATCTTGTGGAATCCGATGAAGGAATAAGGAAGCACCAGCTTTGGTCAAATAAGGTAGAAGAATCTTTATTGAATGATAAAGAGGAAATACTGAACATGAGAAAACAACTGGCGAAATGTGAAGTGCCAGTCATGTTTTGGCCTCTGGCTGACTCTCAGTATGAAATTCCAGAGATGTTGATGGAAGATTGAATTCATTATATTCGTATCAACATATGGAAAGCTCTTTGTCATTTTAAAAAGAAAGTATTATCTTATGTTGAATATGAAAATCATGTTATGATAATAGAAGGGTTACAACGTCAAATTGACTTGGAATCTCTATCAGTCTCTCGATATCCGAAGGCTGAAAAGCAGCAGAGAGCCCATCAGCATTCATGCCTTGGTGCACTAAGAAGATTGCTCCAGTTAATTGCCAATGCCCCATCTGGTATTCATGTCAGATGATGGGGTGTTCATTGAGAATTACATTTCACGGTGCTCTCCAGTCAGCAAAGCCCACCAAAAATGGTCTCATGCAATGTTATTTCCCATGGCAGACCATAGTCAATGGGTTTTGTTTGTAATCAAAAGCTTGCTAAAGAACAGGCCTTAACTAGTTCTTCTCAAAATCAAGAATAAAGAGAACAAGTTGTTGAATTACTCCTGCATCAAGAAAACGAGAATATTGAACATGCCTCTCGTATGGAGACAGCACATCATCAAGTCATATAAGTGTCAGAAATTATCCAACGGTCTTTTGAGACGGGTGATAAAAGTGGATACATGTTGATGCATCCAGCTAATTTCGGGACTAAGGTCTGCAAGATCAGGAGAGATTTTAAGAATGTCTCAAACATAGAATGTCAAGAGCCACCCCAGCTTACTAGACTGGGGACTCTTTTAAACCAACCCTCAGAATCAACAAATAGAATTCGAGTAGTTGAGCAAAGACAGCAGGAACAACCCCAATCCACCGGACTGGGCACTTTTTCAAATCATCAATCCCCTCCTCAGAAAAAGTCCGTCTTTTCTCGATTGGGGAAGAGGCCTCAAGATGAATGAAGAGCCAAATTATCACGATGTTCTCTCCAAATTATGATTCATCAAGAAGTTCCTAAGGGACCGAGTCAACAAAAGTCAATGTCTCATCAAAGACATGGATAATGAAAATATTACAAAAATGCTGATAAAAGGGATGTGATGCGTTATGCATCAATCAATGTCATCAAATCCATTTTTGCTGATCCACCAGATGAGGCTCACTCAGGGGACTTAGATGAAGAAATTCCTACTCAATAAGTTGTACACACAGACACAAATGAAGAAGGTGTGTGTACACGAAATCAAAGGTTTACCCAGAATCTGGGTGTTCCTTCAAATAACCCACTTCCCCCTCTCCAAAAGGGATCAAACAAGGGGAAGGGAAAGAATCAGGTTACATGTCCTTCCTCCGGAGAAGGCCAAATGATCTCACTTGAGGAAATATTTTCACAACAGGAGGAAGAGATGAAGGAATTAAAGAGGTTGAATGCAGAACTACTTCAAGGTAGTCTTCCTCCTAAACCTGCTGGAGTCAGTCAGCCAAGGGATTTTATTGCAACTACTAAGATGGATCAAGAATATCCTCCTTTATCAGTACACCCTCACAGGTCTAATTTTATGGGTCAAATGTAACAACAATTGGAAGTGCTTCCATCAGTTGTAGTACCAGCTTCCATACCTGTCCAGACTCCAGTCATTGCACCTATCCATGTCCAAGTTCAACCGGATGTTTCTCAAAAGATAATAACTATGATTGAGTCATTAACAGCTCGGTTAGAGACTATGAAAGGGAAGTGTGTGTAGGTTCAACCGGAAAAGAAAGATTACCCTGAATGGGTAGATTCAATCTCTCCCCCATCAAATTTTGGGAACCATGTATTCCGTATTTTCAATGGATCAGGCGACCCTGAACAGCATTTGACGCATTACGTGTCTTGTTGCGATCCTGTGATGGGAACTCCAGAGCACCAAGAAGCAGTGAAACTCAGATGCTTTGTGCGAACCATGCAATGACCAGCCTTTTTCTGGTACACAATCTTGAAATCCTAATCAATTGCCAGATGGGAAGATCTTCCTCAACGATTTCTTCTTCAATTCGGCTCAACATTGCCAAAGACAATAGTTTTTGATCTTACAAACTGTAAGAAAAGGGAGAATTAAAGAGTATTTGATTTCATTGCTCGCTGGAAGGGATTAACATATTCCCTAAGCATAGAACTCCCTCAAGAGGAACTGTTGCCAACCTGTGTGGAAAATTTGTGTGAATAATTACGCATGTTGATGGTCCCTGTGAAATACATAGGAGGGTTTTGAGACCTTACTTCAATCGCCCAATAGATTGAAGAGTCTCTTATACTAACTAAGGCTAAATCTCGTGTAATTCCATTAGCTCTATAATGGAGAATGGGTAAAGTAGAAACAGTTATAGTTATGCTTAAACAAGAACCTGTACCTGCTTATACTTCAAAACCATCATCTTCTCAAAGGGCTCCACCTCCTGAGTGCCAACAAAAATGGTTGTTTCATCAAGACGATCAAAGAGATCAATGACAGAAACAATTTGAGGACCTAAAAAGCAAAACATACTCTTTCCGAAATGAACAAGTTCCTGGTTTCTTCATTTTAGCTCTGGAGAAAAATTTGGTTCTGCTGCCAAGGCCCAAGAGGCCAAAAAAGGAGGGAGATGAAGACCATCCCAATTATTTCCCCTTTCATCAAATGCTGGGACATCCCATCCATGAGTGTTTTGTCTTCATAGACCTCCTGCAAAAGATGGTCAACTCGGGATAAGTCAAACTGAAAGGCTCTTCACCCCAGGTAGCATGTGTTACTGCTACAGTTCTAGAGGAGGAAGGTGAATGGAAAGACGTCAAAAGAAAAAATGCACAAAAATATGATGATTGGATGGTCAGAAAGACGATCAACTGAACTCATGCTATTTTTCGAACACAATTGAAGAAGCCAATTGTACACTCTTCTATAAATACCATAGAAATATCCTCTTCAGAGGTCAAATCCTCAAAAGGGAGGCATAATTCCAAGATAGAGGAACAATTAGAAGAAGATGAGTATGTCCCACAGCCTAAGTTGTCTTTGACACTGCCGGACTTCATGACATCTACTTCGAAGCAACGGGCACCGCCCCACTAAATGGCACAACCTAAATTGGCTAGTCAGGCAGAGTCTTCATCGGATGAAGAGTTGATTTTCAGTTCTGTTAATATGATTCAATTAACAGATCTGTATGCCAGTCGCATTTTCGATTTCGATGAGCCTAAATTCCCTATATCAAACAGAGGAATCAGAGGAAGTTCCAGAGGCTCAGGATACAAGGGAAGACATGGATCTTTCAGAATCCACTATTCCAATTCTACCCCTGCTAGAACTGTGTACGTAGAAGAAACTCGTGGTAGAGCCCTTCAGTGAGCTCAGCAAGAACAAGGAAGTTCTTCTACCAATAGAAAATTCAGTCATGCCACAGTTATTTTGGAAGACCGGTTGAAGGTTCCATCTTCTTCCTCTCAGCAAGTAAATGGATCTAATCAGTCTAGTCTTCCAAAACCAGGAATATTTCCAACTCCTATCCCAATACAAGATGCATCAACTTCCAAAGCATATGCTTCTAAGGCACCTGCTAAACCACATATTCCTTTTGGGAAACACAGACCTCTGGATCAAAAGTATGATGTATTGAAATACCTGGCCCAAGTATCAGGAAAGTTATCAATTTTGGATGCTTTGAATCTATCAAAGGATCTTCAGGAAGCACTCATCGAGGTTCTGTCAAGTCCTCAAGAGTTTGAAACTGAAATTTCTGCAGCTGAATTCTATCACATAGAGAATAATCCTACGGAATGCCATGCAATAATATCTTTTACTGATGAAGATGAAGATGATGTTTTGCATGGTAATATTAGACCTTTTTACTTATCTGGAATGTTCAATGGAATAGATGTCTGAATATCATTCATTGAAAATGTTTCAGGAGTCAACCTCATGCCCATTCATACACTTCATCGATTGGGCCTCACAGAATCTGATTTATCTCCTTCTACCATGATGTTACAAGGATATGATAAAAATGAACAAGAACCACTAGGTGAAGTTACACTCAGAACTCAGTTTGGAGATCTTGTATCCAATTCATATTTCATGGTTGTTGATCAAGACTAAGCCTTCAACATATTGCTTGGAAAACCCAGGCTACATCAACATGTGGCTATCCCTTCATCATACCATCAATGTCTCAAATATTGTTTCGATGGTCATGTTGGGACATTGTATGGTGATAAGGCCCCATTCAAGACATGTGAGTCTTAATACATTGAGGCAAAATTCTATCACATGAAGGGGAGGGTGAAATCCACAACAAAGGAGATTACCAAAATTAATGCTCCATATGGTTTGGAAAAGATTCCAGTAAATCCATTTGCGCATGTGAGTACAGATTATATGTTGCCTATCAGTCAAATTGAAAAGATAGACCCAAATCAGAATAATCTTTTGGGAAGATCCATATTGTCAATTATGACAATCGATCCAGACAACAAGGGAGAAAATGGTGATCCTCCAAGCAGTGATGAAAGCCCAAATGGTGACGTCTTCATTTCATCTGCTGAAATCCAACAAGTCTATACTTCTCCAATTAGGCCAGAAGAAGTTATAGCAACATCGGAGGTGAACAATGATGTCAATTCTCAATCCATAATCTCCTCTTTATTTCCCAAGGAAGACCATTCATCATCAATTTGGTCAGAAATGGAGGCTTCTTCTTCAAGATGATCAAATTTTAACATCCCTTCTGATCATGAAAATTCTGTTTCATCATCAACTATGAAAGTAGAAACAGAAGAAATAACACATGTTGAAGAAGAAGAGGAAGATCTCAGAGATGCTCCTCTAGTATTTGAAGAGGGTATCTCTACCAGCGTGGATGAACTCAGTGAAATAAATATGGGTACAAAAAAAGATCCACGCCCCACTTTAATCAGTGCAGCCATGACTCTTGACAAAAAAGAGCTGTATATTTCCTTTTTAAAGCAAAATCAAGACATATTAGCATGGAACTATATAAAAATTCCTGGGCTTGATCCTTATGTTTCTACTCATCATTTGGTTTTACCAGAAGAACATCGAGGATTTAAGCAAGCTGCGAGAAGAACACACCCAACTTATGATTCAAAAATTTAAGCTGAAGTGGACAAGATTATCAAAGATAAATTCATCAGAGAAGTTCAATATCCAAAGTGGTTGGCTAATATTGTCCATGTAATGAAGAAGAACTGAAAAATTAGAGTTTTCATCGATTTGAGAGATCTTAATCGGCATTTCCCTAAGGATGATTTCCCAGTTCCGATTACAGAACATTTAATTGATGCAACTGCTGGAAATGAAGAACTTTCTTTCATGGATGGATATTCTGGATATAATCACATCCGAATGGCCTCAAAATATGAGTAATACACAGCCTTCAGAGCCCCTCAGGATGTGTTTTGCTACCGGGTAATGCCCTTTGGCTTAAAGAACACGGGTTCTACATATCAGCGTGCCATGCATCGTATCTTCAAACCCTTTCTAGGGAATTTTGTTGAATGCTATGTAGACAATTTGGTGGTTAAATCTGAACAACATTCTAATCAATTAGATGATTTGGAAGTTGTATTCCACAAGCTTCAACAACATAATTTGAAGATCAACCCCTTAAAATGTTCTTTTAGTGTAACCTCAGGAAAATTTCACGGCATTGTTGTACGCCATCGTGGTATTGAAGTCGATCCTGAGAAGACAAAGTAAATCCTTGGTATGTCACCTCCTCTAAATTTGAATTAATTAAGATGACTTCAATGACACTTAGCCTATATTTGGCGTTTCATCTCCAATTTGGAAGGCAAAAGTTTACCCTTCACCAAATTGATGAAGAAGGGTGTCACTTACCATTGGACTGAAGAATGTCAAGAAGCATTCGATATTCTCAGGGAATACCTCTTGAGTCCACCGGTACTCATGCCACCTATTTAAGGTGGACCACTTATCCTCTACGTGACATCTTTAGAGTGATCATTGGGTGCCTTTCTTGCTCAGAAGAATGATGCTGGGAATGAAAACAGCCTCTACTACCACAGTCAGACTATGCTTGAAGCAGAAACCCAGTATTCAAGTATTGAGAAGTGCTGCCTGGCATTAATATTTTCAGTTCAGAAGTTGAAAAACTACCTGCAACATCACGAGGTCCAATTGGTATCTCTCAAGAACCCACTCAAATTCATACTTAGTCGTCCAATTCTTACAGGACATCTGGCAAGGTGGGAAGTTATTTTGCAGCAATTTGACATTTAGTATGTGTCTCAAAAGGAAATAAAGGTCCATGATTTGGATGATTTCTTGGCTAAACACCCTTCACTGGAGGACACATCTTCAGATATTGAACTCCCTGATGAAGAAGTCTTCTCTATTCAAGAAAGTCCTCTCACATGGGAAATTTATTTTGATGGTTCTTCCAGAAGTCCAATAGGGAGGAAAATGGAAAATCCTAAATTCAACAAAGTTGGATTAGGAATTGTGCTCATTTCTCCAGAAAAGGCAGTGTTACCTTATTCCTTCTTATTGTGGGATGGTGGTACCAATAATGGAGTAGAATACCAACCTCTCATCACGGGCTTGGAATTAGCGCTTCAAGCACAAGTGAATCACTTAAAGGTGAAAGGTGATTCAGACCTGGTAATCAAGAAAGTCAATGGGGATTATTCCATCAGAAAAGAATAACTAATCCCTTTATATGATTATGTCAGAGAGTTAATCATGGAATTCCCTTCAGAACGGACATTTTCTTATGTCCCACGATCACAAAATGCTCAATTTGATTCACTGGCTAATATAGCCACAGCTCTGGCAGATCCAAATCGGGACGAAACAGCCATCAGTATTGCCTACCGTCGTGCAATTTCACCTTATGTTCGAATCAGAATGTAGGAAATTAATGAAATTATTCCCATTACTGAACCGTATGGTCATACTACATGATGGATTTCACCTATCACGGAATACCTTCAAAATGGAATACGTCCACCTGATAGAGCCGGGAAATAACAAATCCAGCGACGTGTGGTCAATTTTACTATTTCTGATAGCCCAGATCACCTATAGAAAATTCTATACAAGCGTGGTTTTGATGGAGTTCTCTTCAAATGCATTGATGGTGAAGAGACAATGGTTGTCATGAAAGAAGTGCATGCAGGAGTCTGTGGTGCCCACCAGTCTGGACATAGACTGTCTGATCAGATTTGATGTCTTGGATAATTTTGGCCTTCAATGATACAAGATTGTGCTGATTTCACAAAGAAGTGTCATTCATGCCAAGTACATGACAACTTCATTCATCAAACTCCAGATTTTATTCATACAACTAAATACTCATGACCATTTTCCACAAGGGGAATGGATGTGGTGGGACCTTACCCTTCAGCTACGGCCAAGCAGTTTAAGTATATTCTTACTGCTATTGATTCCTTTTCCAAATGGGCAGAGGCAATACCTCTCAAGGATTTCAGTTCTAATTTCATTGTTAGCTTTATCAAGTCTAACATCATTACCAGATTTGGTGTCCCTCATACCATATTGACGGACAATGGGACCAACTTTTGTTCATCTGAGGTGAAGATGTTGTATCAATAATAAAACATTAAATCCAACCATTCATCTCAGTATCATACAGTGGCGAATGGATAGATAGAAGCCTTCAATAATACTCTTTCAAATATACTGTAAAAGATGGTGGATAAAGATAAGAAATCATGGCCTGATAGACTCTTCCATTCTTTATGGGCTTATTGTACTACCACCAGCACTTCAATGCGGTCAACTCCATATTCATTGGTATATGGAACGGAAGTAGTCTTGCCAATTGATATTCAACTACCCTCGCTCAGAGTTTCCATTTGTGATAAAAAAATCTACAGATGAACAATCTCAAAAGTGATTGAATGAATTGAAATAGTTAGATGAGAAAATATTGTGCACTTTGCATCACTTGGAAGTCTATCAGAATCGAATAGCATGAGCTTTTAACAAAAAAAATAGTCTTCGTTCATTCACTCAGGGAGAATTAGTATTAGTTCTCAAAACACCAATGATACCAGGAAAGAAACCTCCCACACTTGAGCCAAAATGGGAAGGACCTTACTTAATACATAGGGTCTACTCCAATGGAGCTTATTCATTAATCTCGATGGATGGAGAACACATCACTACTTCAGCCAGTGCTATATTTTTGAAGAATTATTTTGTATAAACACAAAATATATCATCATGGTTTGATATGACCTTAAACTGCACCACTGTCCAGCAAGACGTTAAACTGCATCATCAACGGTCCATGCATATGACCCTAAACTATTTACAAGTCCCTTACGTCCGCAAGATGTTAAACTACATCATCCAAGTTCCATACATATGACCTTAAACTATTTGTATTAATTTCATCCCACATGACGTTAAACTATGAAAAAGTACCTAATATGTTCAACATGACGTTAAATGGTGTACTCCTTTGTCCTCACTGCATGACATTAAACTGCACAATCCCCCTTTCATCCAACATGACGTTAAACTATATTTTCCCCATCGTCCTAACTACATGACGCTAATCTGTACAGAAAGTCCTTGATATATCCTACATGACATTAAACTTTACTTTGTCCCTGCTACATGACACTAAACTATGCAGCACCAATAGTCCTAACTGCAAGACTTTAAACTGGATTGTCCCTTTATATGTCCTACATGGCATTAAACTGTGCATCGTTAAGGTTTTTGTTACCTCTTGTTTCTCACACCGAGTATGACTCACATGAGCTTAGAGAAAACTTCAACCATAACACTCTCTCCAGGCTACTAACCATGTGTAAGTCCTAACAACATCATTTTTTTGGTCGTTGTCCCCAAGAACAACTTGATCATTAATTCATTCTTTAATTGAACTACATGAACTTTGATCCTTGCCTTCTAGGCTGGGTACGTAGGAAACCTCCTAATGTTCAAGCCCAAAACCAATCTCTTCACATTGGTTCACCTCCATCTCATACGATGTGGATTCGTGAAACCGCCCCCATAATCAATATATTTACATTGGTTCACCTTCGTCCTTGCTATACGATGTTAAACAGCACAACACTTTTGTCCTATCTGAAAATAAATTATAAAATTCTTTGATACCCTCACCTAAGAGGGAACCATTATTTCCATTGATTTTTCAATCATATTTCATTTCAAAGACTACGTGCATACATGGAAATTTCAAAACCTTTTATCTTGGGTTAAACCATCATTGCACTAAAGTCCCTTTTCACCCTTCACATGTACAAACCCTATTTGTACAAACGGTAGTTCTAGAACTATATGGGCTTGATTCCCATCCTTATGGGATATGTAGGAATGTTCGAGTGTCCCTCGAATCCTGCCCCAAGTCTTTCGGCCTAACCCCAAATTCCACTTTCAGTCCCTTGGCTGAAAAGTCCCCATGAAAACACACACAATGTATTTCTTATAATGGTCCAAGATATATGACCCTAAACTAAGATCTCTAATCCTTTTGTCCCACACAACGTTAAACTGTAGTTTAAGAACTATGTATGTCTTGATTCCCATTCTTATGGAATACGTATTGAAGTCCAACATTTCAATTCAAGACCCAGCCAAAACATGATTATGGTTAGCATTGATCTGTGTATCTCTGTATACATTGGAAAATACCCATCTTTATGTGTCATAATCCTAACATTAAATATTTTTAGATCTTCATAACCCTTTTCTAAACTTCTAATCACAAAAGGCCTAAAATTCTAAGAGTTCTTTTGCATGACCATGCAGCATGTGCCCTTAGGCGACCTTGCATAAACAGTCTACATAACGGACCTGTCAGCCAAAAGATGCTATTATTTGACTACGCAGTCAATACCCTTAGGTGGCCCTGTATAATTCAACCCCCTAACGGGTTTTTTGGATACTTGTAACTTCATTCTTGGGAAGAAATCCTCTTTTTTCCTTATTGGTCTTAAATGAAAGTATGTAGGGATCTACAAAAATATCCATCCTTAACATATTTGTCCCATATCCTTTTTTTCATGATCTGAAAGTATTCAAGTCTATGGTCTATATTCTCCTTCCCTATATTTGGCTCAGACCTTCGTTGGAGTGATATTCATCCAGTTCTTCGATAATCTTGTTTGGAAATATCTTCTCCATATTCAAGTACCTCTTTCCATACAGAAAACACTATACTTTGGAAAATTTGAATCTTCATAAACATTCACTGGCTTTTTAGCACTAGGAATGTAAATTTATGAGAGTTCTTTTGCCTGAGTATGCATCACGTTCCCTTAGGCGTCCTTGCATAAACAGTCTACATAATGGACTTTTTAGCCAAAAGATGCTATTTATTTGACTATACATCCAATGCCCTTAGGTGTCCCTACATGATTAAACCCCCTAACGGGTTTGTTAAATAATGGTAAATTCATTCTTGGAAACTACTTCTTTTAATGCCTTTTAGCTCTTTTTTCATATCATTCCTCAGATTCAAATATTCTTAAGTCATAGTTTATACATATTTTTCGTCATACTTGAGTGAGTTAATGTATTTTTAGATAAATTTTCAAGGAATTGAGTCAATTCTAATTCATTTCGCTCAAAGCTATTTCAAACTTAAACATTAGACTCTTTATGTCTGATGTGCATGACATTAAACTGCACACAAAAGACAAAGGAACTCTGAGTAAAAGTCAAGTTCCAACTCACTAAACATACATTTTGTATGATTTAGGTAATATTGAGAAATTAAAATACTCAATGTTTGTAGGGTTATTTATAAAAATCCTAGTAAAAATAAAACTATGCTTACTAGGCCCATTGGCTTAGGTAAAATTTAAAGCAGGGAGAAAAGGAAAATACGTGCACAAGTGATTGAAGATGGAAGAATTATTTCGATTTTTATGCACAAGAATTAGAGGGACATCCACAGATTGGAGCCTCTTCTCTTTTTTAGGAAATTACAAAAGACCGCCAACATAAGTCATCAATTGATGAACCACATACTAAGCTTTATCAACAGCTAACTGAAGCTCATGCACTCGACCAACTTCACTCTTTTCAGCCTGATGGAGTTCTTTCTTGGAATCTGTAATGGTATTCATACCATTCGTTTGAACTCCCTCCAGTGAATTATTGAGTTGGTCAAGTTCCCCAGTAACAGCATCTAACTGTTACTGAAGGTTCATCTTTTGGATGACTTTTTCTTTGATCTTATGCTTCAGCTCCTTCATCTCGGCAGCATAGTCAGCCTCAGCTCGGGATACCGCAGCCTAAAATTCGCTGATGTTGACTGATAGTTTCACCCTGTTCAAATCTTCGTGACACTTTTTCTCTTTCTCCCTCCTAAATATGACTTGTTTCACCGCGGTATGGATCTCTTGGTATCCAAAACCGCCAAGTCCTAGCATGATAAACTGGGACGACAACCGGAAAATATTTGATGACATCTCTTCTAAAGGCACCTCATATATGATTTTCCATATGTTGTTCCATGCCTTCTGTCATGAGAATATTAGCACCTTAATCACCTCTGGGTTTGACTCAACATCATCATCACATGGTGGGTATGTAATCTGGGATTAATGCACTTAAGGAAGTTCCATGTTCAGCTTCTTCCCCCCAGACCCTGGTTGCTTCACCTTCTGCTGCTGTTTAGATGGATGTTGAGACCTCACCTTTATTTATAACCATTGAAGTTGATAGCCCTGTTTGATCAATTAAAATTATGGCTAGTTTCATAGAATAATGGAATTTGGCTGTCTATCTTGAAAACTCGATCCAATCATTACCTAAAAGTAGATCAGCAGCCTGAGAAGACTCCTCCCCATATTTCCCAGTTTCAACAGGATATTCATGATGGGTCTCATGAGGGTTTAATTGGTCTAGATCTACTTAATCTAAGGTTTCTGCAATGGTAGGGTTGACATCAATGTCCACACCCTCTTCAGGAATTGGCAGTTCAGCAGATTCTATGGATGGAACTGCATATTATTTTCAGTCATGATTAGAAGTGTAAATTATAAGAAAATTTATCGGGAGAAGGATAAAAATCACGCCCAAGGTCTTCTAAATCACATGATAATCTAGCATGATCATAAAATTCCTCGAAGGACATGCCACAATTCATCATTTCATCCAATGATATTTTAGAATCCTGGTTAGTTTCATCAGTGGGAGTATTTGATGTGTCCTCTTGGAGACCCTCATTCTGCGTCCCCTGACCCTGGACAGCTTCTTCAGGAAGGTTGGAAGATTCAGTTGCTATGGCCTCCAATGATTCTGGTACAGGTTCTTCTCTACTTATAGCAGCAACCAGAGCAGTACTGGGAATAGATGTTGGCTCTTTTTCAGAATCAGCCAAGTCAGCCTGAATTTTCATTTGTTCCACAGCACCCTCCGTGGTCCTTGAGGGAGGATCATTCCTTTCCCTCAGAGGAGAAATTTAATAAGCCACTGCAATCCCTAGAAATATGAGCAACCTTTTCATGGGTATAGAATCTTGATTACCCAAAGGACTTACCACTGCTAATGAAGCATTTAGCTATGGACATCCTCCTTCGTTGCCTTTGCTTCTTTGGGTTTTTGGGAGTATCGGCAATCTCCATTATTGGCACATGAAATGGTAAATGGAAGGCCATGTCCAACTCCTCATTCATGGCCTACTGGCCTGGAGATATCTCACCCAGTTCGCGAGGAGATTCAGCAGCAAGCCTGATGGCAGTACCACCAGGGCTATACTGAGGCGAAGGAACCTCAGTAGTTTTGCCAAGCTGCAAGATGAAGAAAACAATTTCCTTAAGTAAAAAAGTTTGGATTTAAACCAAGTTGCGAAGAAAATAAGGAAAGAAAAATTACATATTCAGGAGCCACGTAATCGTGCCACTCCTCATCAGTCCCCTTAGCGGTGCCACGATCAATCAATTCCTTCACCCGCCTGGTGACAGGAACAGACTCATCAGTGTCATATATGAGCATTTCTAGCTCTCTGATGTAAGCTCATACTTCATTGGGGTTATCCTCGTATTGGATATCCCTAGAAGCCAGAAGATTACCTATTCTAGGAAGTTGTATGCCCTCGCACAAATCCAGCCATGCGGTCTCAGTACCACAGTATAAACTCTTTCATAACTAGACAGCCTCTAGTCTTAGATATGAAGGTTGCGAGGAAGGTCCTACAATTTTTTACTTCAATTTCTTCCCAGCCCCTGCAACTGCAGATAGAGAATAAGAAAATAAGACTTATTTCTTTATAAAGTATATGTGATTAAATTACCACAATGAAGTAACTCACCAGGAGTTTATGGAGTAGGTCTCTTGATTCTAACTGGAGGATTATATCTAGCACGAGGCCGCTTTGCCACCTGTTGTGCCTCATCATCCCCATCATGGGAATCTGTTGAATTAGTCCTAGAGGAGGAGTCCGGAAAATCAGCTTCAGGTGGGGAAGCATCACCTTCATGAGGGAGGTTTTCTTTATTTAAAGTCCTCTTCCTTTCCCCGACCTGATAAACTGGGTGATTCAGTATCCCTTTTGGGTATAATTTTATCTAGTCCTCATAATAATATTTAGTCAAGTTATGTGCCGCTTTTTCAATTGGTTGATCAAATACCGCCTCAGTATTCTCCATTGATGACAGCAGCCACAGTTGCTGAGCAACCATCAGATGTTGCTCTAACCTGACATGTACTGGGGGAGATACATCAATCTATTGCAGACACATAAATTGACGTGAAAATATATACAGAGCATAGGCCTCACATATAATTTCTCCATCAATCCTGGCAACTAGCACACCATCTCTACAAGCTAGCATGTATGCCCTCAAATCCAAGTGGGTTGTTCCATCATCAACAAACTGCCCGGTTGGTGGATTTCCATAGAGAAAGAAGTTTAATTCCTTAAACATTCTCAGCCTCACTTTCATGTCATAGGAATTAACATCTAATAGAGAAACTCCAGAGAATTATTGCACTGATGGCCTGAAAGAACTTCCAGGAATTTGTAATCCATTATGTACATTGTAAGTCCTGAAGTGAGTGGCAATCCATCCCCATAAAACTTGGAATGGTCCCACTATTCTTAAAAGAGATTTACCCATGAAGACATGAATAAAACTCCTGTGAATATTTGCTAAAATGGGGGTAGCCAACCCAACCATTTTTCCCTCATCCAACTTTGCTGCAATGATGAAGGTCCCGGGCCAAACGCCTCCCTTCGAATATCTGACTGGCAAGGGATAAACAATGAGCCACATGTCCATGAAACCCACCAGACGAGTCTTCTTTGGGATCCTATGATTCACCTCATATACCCATTTCTCAAACTCTCATTCTTCTAGTGTTGGCTAGAATGTTCCAGGAACACCCTCTTCTCAGGTTTTGGGCAGGTGGTAGGACGTTTGGGCCTCTTATCCTTGGATTTCTTTTTCTTGGATCCTTTCTCCTTCGGCTCATTCTCCTTTGGTTCATTCTCTTTCTTCTCAATATGAAATATATTCATCCACTCCTCTGTATGAATATTCTTTCTAGAATGAGTTAACGAGGTCTCTAAACTCATGAGCCTATGGAAGATCTTAAATAATTCCCAGGATAAAGCAGGATTCTTCTCTGAATCATTCCAAGTCACCTTGGGAGGAATGAACTCATCATACATATCACCCGAAATTGGATCCCCTGAGATATTGTGGACATCCCACAGACTAATACCTACTTCCCCATGAGTCATATGGAAAAAATTAGTTTCTGGGCTCTAGTGGCTAAGTATCTCTGGCACGAAGTTATCATGTTTGTAAACATATGTTTGCCCAACCCAAACAGCTTCATATATCACCACTCCTTTCAGATCCTCGACAAACTCTGCACAGGTTTGTCGCACCCATTATGCCAACATCCAAGTTGGCTTTACACCTACCCCAGGATGGAAGTCCCAACTTTTCTTCCAGCCTTTGGATTGATCCATCTAATCATTTTGGAAGATTGAAGGATAACAGTATGGTCACATCTCGGACATATGAGGTTTCAGATCGGCATACAAGGGCTATGATGCATCATGTGGACCTTCTCCATTGTTCCAGCACTTAGAAATACTCCTCCACATGAGATATTTGCTGAATCAATGTTTCTATAATTCTGAAACCACAAAAATGGGAGATAGTTCTTTGCTTCTGGAATAGTAACTTCTTGCAGATGACCATATCCATATAAAGGCAAATAAATACTTTGGGGGAAGTCGCGATGATATTTCTTTAGATACATAGCCAAATTCAGAAGAGTGCTACTTTTGAGAGTATAATAATCATGGCCAATGATGTTTTTTATATCAACAATACGCTTGTGATCCAGTTCATCAGCTATTCTGGTTCTAAGATCCATTGATTCTGCACAAAAGTTGAATAAATTAACTTTTATGTAAGTTGATTTTTCATAAAATTTGTGAAGTAATTTCAAAAAAATGTCAAAGCAATTAAGGCGTGCAAGTCTAAAACTTGGCATGAAAGTATGGATGTATTGCACAAGTGTTAATGTGCCGCACAAGTTTTTGGTGTGCAAGAATCACCTCGCAAGTCCTATTACCTTAACAATAACGTGAAAGTGAAGAAACTGCAGAAAACGAGCGACTTGCACGGCGAAGGGGACTTGCACGGTGAGAGATTGAAAATCCAGAAATCAGATTCTATGCGCGGCATATGACCACATATTTATAGTCCAGGCGGCCCACCTACGCGCCTACACCCAGCGCTCTCCATCCAGCGCGCTCCAGCCCTGCGCGACTCGAACCTAGGCACCAAGTGTTGCGCACTGAACACTTGTGCGCCACCTTTCCTTTAGTTTTCTTCTTTTCCTTAGATTCACATCCTCATTTCTTTCGGATCCAACTCTGAGGGGGGACTTTTTTTATGCTCCTTTTCATCACATTATCTAAAAGAATGGAAAGGTAAATGACATAGCACAAATTGATTCATCCTTTGAATAAATCATCAAAAATCGACAAAGGCATGAACAAAGTTTCAAAATCACAAGGGTCGTGCAAGTTCCCTCACTATTGCAAAAGTATACTTTCGTGCCAACTAATGGTCGCGCAAGGGACTTGCGTGCCTTAAAGGATAACCACTCGGGGTCTTCTCCAGCCTATAAATACCCCTGGTGGGCCCCCCATTTCAGGAGGAACTTTTCCAGAATTCACAGACAGAGCTCTGAACGCCCAAGTCTCTTCTTCAGGTCTTCCAAACTCTTCTAATACAATTCTTTACCTAGAATGGAAGGTCTAAACAGGAGGAGTAAGGTCTAAGTGTTAGAATTCACTAACACTTGCGCGCCTAAGTGTTTTACCCTTAAGGGAAATGAACACACTTCCGGGCCACCCTACTTCTTCACCTAAACTTGTGCGCCATCTTCTGGAATGCCTCTAGGGATAATACCAATGGTTTGAGCCAAGTCTCGCCCAAGTATTACCCTAAGGGATGAAAGTCGCGCAAATAACCATGTGTCGCATAGGTATACCTGCGCGACCAGGACTTGCACGCCCACGCAGTACCTACGCGCCTACCAGTACTTGCGTGCCCCTACCTTTTTTGGGTGCCTTTCCTGCCCATTTCACCCCTCTTATGTTATTCCACCTCTCCTATTCAAGATTAAGTCTTCAAGAAACTCTTCAAATCCATTTATGTCATGATTTCTTGATTTTCTTCCTTATCTGAAAGGTACTATGTGGAACATCTCTCAAAATCTAGTGATTTATACATCTTTATGTCACTAAAGATTGAGATTTAATTCATTAAACCTCATCCTTTAAGATGATAGAATCCTTAACCTGGGCCACCTTTTTAGGAATAAGCCCCAGTCATAATTCTCAAATATGGGCCTCCTTTTCAGGAATAATCCCCAGTCATAATTCTCAAATCTGGGACTCCTTTTCCGGAATAATCCCTACTCATAATTATAAAATATGGGCCTCCTTTTCAGGAGTAATCCCCAGATCCCCTAATATGGGCCTTCTTTTTTCAGTTGTAATCCCCAATCATAATTCCCCAAATTATGGGCATCCTCCTCAGGATTAAGTCTCAAACCTTAATTCCTTTAACCTGGGCCTCCTTTTCAGCTGTATACCCCAGTCCAAATTCTCAAATCAGGGCATCATACTTAGGATTAAGCCCCAATTCCCCTAATCTGGGCATCCTATTTAGGAGTAATCCCCGATCTTAATGTCTCAAATATGGGATTCCTGCTCAGGAGTAAGCCCCATACATAATTTCCTTAACATGGGCCTCCTTTTCAGGAGTAATCCCCAATCTCAAATATGGGCCTCCTCTTTAGGAGTAAGCCCCAAGTCCCTTTAATTTTCAAATCCCTTTAACTTGGGCCTATTTTTCAAGAGTAAGCCCCAGTCATAATTCCTTTTTGATCTGGGCTTCCTTCTCAGTAGTAAAACCCAATCATACGACCACTCTTAGCTTGGGAATCTTTCTTAGGAGTAAGCCCCATGATTAGAGTATCCAAGTCTTCATAAAGCACATATACCTTTATGGAACCTGTTCATGGATTTCTTCCATAAAGTAAATCTTAATCCTCATCTATTTTGGGCAGTCATACATACATAAGCCCCATATCATTTCTTATGATTGCACCTTTCATGGCACAATTGTCTGGTTTTACCAATACATCTTGTTTCTCACACCGATCATGACTCACGTGAGCTTATATTGTAAAAGTAATTATGACATCTTTCGTTGAGCCGTCAATCATAAACATCATACTCCTTTATTTGAACTACGTGGGTTTTGATTCCTTTTCCAAAACAAAGGATACGTAAGTAGCCCATCAGTGGGTACGATCCAAAATCTGAAATAATTTATGTCCTCCAGAATGATAATAAACTTCATGTGCCCCACTGAGTGGCTTTAAAACCAGTATGGTCATCATAATGACAAAGATACTATTTATATATTTTTAAGGATACCATAAACTAATAATCTCTAACAAATACAAATGATTCTTCATCGATGAATAACCTCGAATACATATAAAAGATTCTCTGAATTTCTTACATATCAATCATTGATTGTCATACTAAAGGAAAGTTCATTTTATACTTGGTAATGTAATAAGGATTCCCGAACATTACTTAAATCTATAAAGAGAGTCCCGGAGTAGACAATAATTCCCCTAAAAAGGTGTGATGAGTCTGACCTCCCATCCTCTCGACCAATGAAAATTCCTAAGCCTCATCAATCCAAAACTAATGAGCACCTACTTTTGGAATGTAGGTCCAAATGGATATGGAATCATTGGATGTTTCCGGTTCTACGAACAAACCCGTTAGAAACCGATTGGAATGTTTGAACCTTCAATCAACGAGGTCATCCCCGATTCCAAAGGGAAATGGGGTTATAATGATGTGGCTCTTTTTTTCAAAGTTTTCCCACATCTTTTTACTTAATTTTTAATGATTAAATTATTTATTTAATCACTTTTTAAAAAATAAATGTACTTTTGTATTTTGAAAATTATCATTGTCAATTAATTAATTTTTATAATTATTATTTATTATTAGTCCTGAAATTAATTATTTTAATCTTAATTAACTTTTCAAATTTAATTATTTCATAATTAGATTGGATAATTTAAATCTGGTTGACTTTTTATTAAACTATAATTTTTTAAAAACAATTATTTAATCTCTGTAATTTTATTTCATTAACTTCTTCTTTATTTTAATATTTTATCTTTTAATTTAGGTTCATTAGAATAGGTTAAAAAATTTTAATAACTTGTTTAGTCACCCTGCTAGGTAATTAAGTTAAGAATTTTAGTTCAAATTTAGTAAAATAGTTCTCTTTTAATTTTATGTGATCAATTAGTTGTTTAATTAATTATTTTAGAGTTTTCAAACATTAATTATTTAATCCTATTTATGAAGTTTTATTATTCATTAATTAATTTTTTAAGTCTACTAGTGAGGTAGACAGGAGCTATCGGTAACCTATTGGTTCACCAATGCTCTTAATTTTTATTCACTGCTACTATGAAATTAATTATTTATAAATTTTAATATAAGCCTTTTATTAATTTAGTTTAACAATTATCTAGTTATTAATTCAAGTGTTATCAATTAATACTCATTATTATAATTTTAAAGTTTAATGTTTAATAAAAATCCTGTTTTTAAATTATGGTGTTTAGAATTATTTTAATTTTATCAATCTTTATTTAGTTTACATAAGTTTTAATTTTTAAGATCAATTTACGTGTTTAAAATTTTTCACAGTTACCATTAGTTATTTATTTTTGTTCTATCAGTGACCCCCACCCCGATGCTTCCCTTTTTTGTTTTTTTAAAGCTAGCAGTCACATTTTAATTTTATACTACCGGTAACCTTAATTTATTTTTCTAATGGTGACTTTTCTCAATTAAAACTATCGGTGACACTTTAATATCAGTCTAATAGTGACCCTCTAATTTTAAACTTACAGCAGCCTTGGATTTTAGTCTAACAGTGAACTTGGACTTCTCACTAATTGTTTTTTCCATCATCCCTACACCTCACCATTAGTCACCCTTTTCATCCACCATAACCTCTACCACTGCATCCTCTTCATTAACTACCACCTGTACTTCCAAACTACATCTCTTCTATTTTAATACCACACACCAGACCAGAATCATACAATAAATTCAAAATTAAACTAAGATATCAGATCTAAAACCCATAAATCAAGCAACCCTAGATAGTTTCATATTTAAATCAGTTCAATTTACTATTAAAATATTCTAGGTGGTGGATATCTCGTTACTTCTGGATAAAGATGGAGCAGGGCTGGGCTAGAGTAGAGTTCTGTTGTAAGACAGAGCCGACCTCACTTGATTCTGTTGAGAGATGACTAAGCCGCCGCACACGGTTCACACCTTCAACCGCTGTAGGAGAAGAACTCGCCACTGAAGCTGAACTAGAGGTTGGTCACACCACTAGGTTTGGAGGGTTCAGTGTAGTTCGAGGAGGAGGAGGTCCACTGGGTAGCCGAGCTGGAGCTATCGCTCCGCGGATCAGAGGGAGGCGGACTCGCGGGGTATTGGAGAAGAAGACTGAAAAATAAAAAAATAAGAATAACATAACATAAATAAATAATTCAAATAATAATAATAATATAGAACTTTATATTAAAAAACTAAAAATAACTAATATAAAAATAATAACAATATTTAAAAAAATTCAAATAGAATATGTGAAAACTAAATTATTAATGCTTAAATTATTTATATAACTAATATATGTAAATTTAATACTTTAGTGAATATATTTATTATAAATTAACTTCTTCATGAAAAATATAATTTTGAAATATAACAACTATTTAAAATTTTATAAACTGTAATAATTAATTTTCAAAAAAAACTAAACTCTGATAATTAAATAAGAACTATACATTTAATCTAATTAAATTTTTAATTAATCACCTTCAAAAATTAATTATATATATAATAAAATGTATCAAAATTAAATAAAATAAAATAATTAACAAATAAAATAATAACTGATAATTATTAATTTAAATTTAATAACATCTAATAATTCTTTAATGAATATTTTTTAGTTAAAATTTGACATTTAAACCCTGATTTATTCAATTATTATTCTTTTCAAACTATGCTGGTTCATTTAAGAGATGGGAAAACATGATGTTAAATTCAACTAACTCAGTAAAAGATAGTTACCAGGGAAAAACTAGTGCGACATGCCAGTTGCGAAAAAATGCACGTGTGCAGTGCAATAGTGAAAGATGAATTCAAGTTGGTGGAGAGTTCCAGTGACGAGAAGCATATGAAAATGGGTACTTAATACAAAGAAAGTAGTGGTATTAGGTGGAGGAAATCATTCGAGGAGGAAAAAAATATAGTCACACATCTGGAGGATCCAGTACCGAGGAGAGGAGACCGGAGGGCAACTCTGGAACCACTTCTTGGAGCTGGAGAAATCAATGAGCAGCAATTTATGCTAGAAGAGGGAGTTTATATCCCCTATTTTCTATTAATTGTTTTTTTTGGTAATTTAATGATCTTGGTATACATATTTAAGAGGAATTTTATCTAAATCATTAGTTCATTGATAAAATTAAGTTCCTCTAGTTGTCTTTAAATTCTCTTTTCACTTAATCATTTTGATGATCATAGAATTGATCGGTGAGATCGATATTGAGTTCGTCTAATTTCATGTAACACTAAAATATAATCTCAATATTTCACAGTTAGATGGTGATATTGATTGTGGAAACACTTATAAAAATATTATAGATTCAAAAGACCTAAAGACTTACGGTGAGTTCAACTTATGGTCATTTCACAAATAGTTTACAGTTGATTAATTTTTGAGTGGCGAACTCTTAAATTTGTTGGCTAGTTTGATTTAACTCCTGGCGAGGGAGACGATTCATAATCATTTAAGTGGCACTCTATAATAACCTTTATGTTAATTATAATTCCTTTAAAACTAGTATAATGGAGATTACTCCATGTGAATTTTTATAGATTTGTTCTTTCTATCTGTTTTCTATATCTCTATTATTCCATTGTTTTACAAATTCCTCTAGCCTCAATCTAGTTTAAATACATGTTTATAATGATCTTTCACTCTACTACTTATAATATATATATATATAAAGTAAAAAAATAGAAAAATAGAAAATCAATTCCACTACTATCAATAGTGGAGTTTAACAAGTTTTTTTAGAAGACTAGTTGCCAAATTTATCATCCATATGGGTTCAACCCTTCTTGCCACATATATTGTAGATAGTAGGAATATAAATTTTAAACATTGAACGACTTCAACAATGGCCGAGGTCATATGACATGCTTCATGAATGATACATCCTACCTCCAAAACTATCATTTACTATATAATGAATATAGTTTCTCCCTTAAAAAAATATTTTCCACTGCATTCAAATGCCCCTCATGTTTCTCATTAACCTAAGAGTATATCAAAATATCGTCGATATAGACTACCAAAATTTTTCTAGGTAATATCTAAAGACTCTATTCATTAAATACATGATAATTAATGGATTATAAGTGAGTCCTAAGTGATTCACTATAAACTCTTATTGTCCATACCTCGTTCGAAATGTAGTCATTGGAATATCTTCCTTCCTCATCTTTAATTTTTGATATCACGACTGAAGTTCCACCTTATAAATATAATTATCCCCATGAATCTGATCAATCATGTCATTTATCCATAGTAGTGGATACATTTTCTTTATTTTGATTTTATTAAGCCCATTATAATAAATGAATAGGATTGATACATCATTCTTCTTGATAAAGAGTACTAGTACAGACAATGGTGAAGCAATCATGCATATAAAACCCTTCTCTAGATTATCATGCAACTGATTCATCAGCTCTTCTGTATCTATAATGTCTATTCTAATCGGTGACTACAATATAGTTAAGGATCCAAGAATAAGTTCAACTGAGAACTAAAGATATCGATCAGGAGGAAGACTTGGAAACTCCTCTAAGAATACATTAGTGTAATCCCTCACGATGAGCACATATTCATGAATTATCATCTACTTTGTCTCTATCATTTGAGAAATACATGCTTTCTTAAAATGCAGTATTATCCACACATGAGATAATAATTCTAAAATAGATTCATTTTCCTCCTTACACTTCTATGGAATTGGAGGACGCATCAGGATGTGAGGATTGATCTACCATTCCTGAATGTTGATGTTTTCATTATATAAATATATCCAATCCATGACCAAGATAACATGAAACTATAATAAAGGATATGTGAGAAGTGTATCTTGGAGGATTAATCAACAAAAATATACCAGGGAGGAGTTATAAACCATGTATTCAATAACTTCCCCATTCACTGTTCTCACAGATAACATAACCACCTAAATATGAGGTGGTGTATGAGTAGTCCTACTAAAAATGCATGATATGAAAGAATTCATAGATCTAGAATAAAATAATACATTTTCTATTCTTGATTGAAGAACTATAGTACCTGTCACCACATCTATTTCCTACTCCACCTCAGTTGCAGTTATAACATATGAACTTCCTTGTTGCCTTGGAGGATGTTGTTGATTTCCTCTAACAACACTTGTCTTTAGGAAATTGTTTTAACATTGCACATGATATTTTTAGTTGTAACACTAAACCAATGGATGAGAATTTATTTGAACATTCCTTTCCTCTTCCACATTAGTATTATTCTTCATATCCCTTTGGTAGTTCCTTTATAGATTTCTCATCTTTCTACAATTGAACTAATTATTGGTTCCCATTAGACTGATCCATGGACGCTTCTTCCCATAATTTTGACACATGGGAGTTTCAATCCTCTTTCCATCAGGGGATTTAATTTACAAACCACTCATATTAGACTCCATGTTATGCTTTTTTTTCTGGTCCCATGAGACCACTAAGAGTCTCTGATCTACATTTAATCCGTGAGGGAACAACAGACAATCTCATTATCAGTTTTAGTGTCTCAAAATGACAAAAAAATTCATAGAATCATATGTAGTCCCATAAATAAGTGATCCACATTGAATTTTGTGTTCTAAACAAAGCCAGAGGCATATCTTTCTTGAATTATGTTGTTTGTTTCATTTACTCTGATGGACTCATCTTACTTCTTCTTGAGTATGTTGAACTCTCTTTCCATATTTAGTTAGAGGGTTTTGGGAAAATATTTATTAAAAAACATATTCTATAATTCCTCCCAATACATGGAATAATGTTCCTCTTGTGACTTTTTATTATTGACCAGTATCCACCACTAATCATATTCCACGTCAAAATGATAGACCTCCAATATGAATTTCTCCTTTTCTGAGAACTGGAGGACATAGAATATATTTTTAATGGAGTTAACCCACTATTCTATGAGGAGGGGATTAGAAGATACACTAATAATGGAAGGACTTATCCAAATAAAGTATTTAGAATAAGAATTATCTTTTCATGGGGAGGAGAGAGTTTCACATGGTTGAATTTATTATTCATAACTTTAGCCACCTAAGTATGTTCTATCATGATGTCTTGAGCACCCATTCCCATCATATTTGGTATATCATTTAGGAAATCCTCAAATTCCATAAAAAAAATATTTTTGGAACATGTTCTTATTTTTCAATCCATAACATTGAAAAATAACATAAAATTAGAGGGCTTTAATACTTATCTATTAAGATTAAAAATGAAACATTGAGCCAAAAAGGATAAAATTTTAAAGGGGAAGTATATACTAACTTGTTATTCCTTAGGTTGAAATATATTTTATCCATGATATATTTCTTACCTTATATTCATTTGAGATCTCTTTTTATTCTCTTAATAATGGTTTATACCAGTATTATAAATTTACTAAAGCATATCCCTCGGGAGTGTCAAAAAAATAGTGCAACAATGCCTATTTTCCTAAACCAGATCCCATTAGAGTATAGATAAAAGTGATTTTTTGTGTTTTATACATTGATACATATGTATTAGAGACAAAACTACCTATTTGTAACCAAAATGGGATTTATTTTCTTGATAAACCACATAATCTATAATTACCAAAATTTATGGATGTTTTCTTATACATATTCTCATCCTCAAGGTTCTTACTAAATTTCCCTATTCCTAATCTCTAAAAATGCGTAGACCTTTCCTCTAATACCAATTATTGTCACCCTATACTTTTATACATAAAAATACATGATTTTAAGCATAATAAAACACTATATTACAAGCCATGTACTGTGAACTATTGTGTCATGGAAGACTAGTCACATAAAACTGAAAACATGAGGAGAAAAAAAACATTTCATTATTTAATCATCAAAAAGAGATCATAAAATCCATTGTTCTCATATATTTTAAAAGGTTAACCAAGGTGTAACATGTACCAATGGATGACTGAGAATCCTAGTAATGGAAAAAGTACAGTAATAAAGCAGTAGCACATAGGTTAGACGACATGGCATAATAATATAAAAAGGTGTGAAACGTGTGAAATCAGAACATATAAACATGTGATCATATAAAAATGGTTTCATAATAATTTTGTGGTCACATAAAAGATTAATTTATAATGAGTCGATGCTTATATCATATTGAGGAGAAAAATTCAAGGTTAACCACCTAGACTGTTGTGCATAGTAACTCAGGTCAAGGAAAACCTCCAAGACCGTTGCACATGGAATCTGATGAGAAACAACATTACTCGATGCATTGGAGCACAGTCTTTTTCACCCATATTAACATGTTCATTTATATGTTTTACACCTTAATAATCATACATAATCAATAATTCATAATCATAAGGCTACCCGTGTAATGAAATGCGTGTAATAAACATGTCATAAAGCATAATGAATGGGGGTATCATATGAGTTTCCATGAAATAATGAAAGTAAAAAATACATCAAAATTAGTAAGTTAAAATATGAATATATCATGTTAATTTATGTCAAAAAGTAATTGAAAACATGTGACAAATTTATTTATCAAATTTTATCATTAAAACATTTTTGTGCGATTTTAAGGAAAATAAGAAGGAGCAATTATAATATAAAAGGGAATAATCTAATATATATAACCAGAAGTGATAAAAAAAAATGTTTTCAGAATTAAAACACTGGTTTTATAAAAAAAAT
This sequence comes from Viscum album, assembly GCA_963277665.1. NCBI lineage: Eukaryota > Viridiplantae > Streptophyta > Magnoliopsida > Santalales > Viscaceae > Viscum > Viscum album. The sequence goes on along the minus strand of OY728137.1, from coordinate 1,652,867,625 downwards.
TCTATAAATCATATGGTATAGTTCACATGAAATTGGGTATCAATTCGAGAAGTTCCCTTAAAACAGGTTTGTTTATCAGTAAGTATTGAGGATGGAATCACATAAAAGAATATATGTCACCCAAATATAATTTATAAAGTATCATGATACATGAGATTGTAAATATAAATATAAATTAAAATATGTACATAAATATAATATAGGATTTTATTTGGGTAAATAGAAAGTAAGAATAACCCGAGGGAATAATGGAGGTTCATATAGAATCCCTTACCTTAAGTCTGATGGTGCTCTCCAATTGATATTAATGAAAATAATAATAAAATTATTTTCATTAATTAATAATTCTAGAACTTATTTTACAGGTAATATATATAGTAAAAAAGTTTCGTGTTTGTTCATAACCTTTTTGATTGGTTATGAGGTTCAATTTCATTATTCGGGTCTGTTTGTTTCATGATTGGATAATCATGTTGAATAAGTATGGATGTCTAGAATTTGATTTTTATTTCAATATTTTACATCCATAATTTTACAAGGATTTAAATTTAATTTGGTTACTATGAGTGATATTGAATCATTATATAAAAATTTAGTGATAACCATTTTGGTTAATTGGCGGTTTTTTGATCACAACGAACACATTTTCATTTATAAATCGATTTGATGTGTAAAAAAAGATCCCAGAACCATAGATGAGTCAAAATACATATATTATAGTCTGGTTAAACTATAAAAATGGTTTTATGACTATAATTGAATATGTTCTGTGAAATTGAAAACCTATCGTCCTTGAATATGATAACTTAAAACATCTTGGATGGTGTTTTCATTTCTAATATGAAAAAAGGATAAACGATAAAGGATAATATCTCCTTCCATTATTATAACCAAATTATATCACATGTGAGGTACTATAGTTTTCATAATATTTGGATGAGGTGTGGTATGTAAATTAAATAAAACCATGGAACTTGACTGGAATGTAAAAGTACTGAAAAGGTGAATTTTACATCTGGAATTATTCTTACTTGAGAGCTGCATAAGGGGAGATGATTTCGTATGTGAATAAAAAATGGATCATTTTCATGGGGGATTAGTACAAGGAGTTATTTATTCATAATTTAGGGAAGGAACAAGGCTTGATATGAGTTAATTTAAGAGAATAGTGTGTGTGGTTTTTATAGTGGAGGGGAGGAGGGAATTTTTAATATTCTAACCATTAGTTTATAATTTCACCATACGACATGAAATAGTGATCACTCCAGGACAAAAAAAGTAATAATTACTTGTATGTTTGAATCAAAGGCCATTTATTTAATCCATTATAGAAGCATGATGGAAAACTTCAGTTTTTAGCACTTATTGTAAATTTTCATATTTTTCTATTCATAAAAAATTCAATTATTTTAGAAAAATAAAAAAAACACACCCAATTTTTATTTCAATGTGTAGAATATAAAAATTAACTCCATTTTATAATACTAAATTACTATATATGAAAATTTTAATTTTTAAATAAAATAACCATTTCCATGAAAAATACATATTATAAAATTAAAACTAATTTTATAGTAATTTGAAAAATTAACTGAGGTCCCATAAAATTGTCCTATAATTAGAAGACATGAAAACATTAATTTATGAATACATTTTATGAATATACGTTTTATTTTTTTAATTATTAGATTATTCATAAATTTTTAATTAACTATTTATGGCATATATAAAAACCAACACGATCATATTGTCACTTATAAGATTGATAAATTTTATTGATACGTTCATTGGTAAGGATACTATTTAATTGAACAATTTACTTTTTAAAAGGGTTATATTATTATTAATATGTGTGAAATTACTATTCATAAGGATCCATTACTATTCCCTAAAAATAATGTTTGTATTATCAAACAGTAAACAACGTACTGATCGCAACCGTGTATATCAGATAATCAAAATTAAAATCAAAGAAGTGACAATATTATGTTAAATACTCACATAGTACTTAATAGATCATTTAGTTGGTATTTCATGTGATTATATGAACTAATTATAAGAAGGTAATTTCCATTTATAAAACATTGAGTCATTACAAATATACCCAAGACCACATTCCATGGATGGTATGGACACTTGGAATTTATAGTGTTGGATTTTGGTGTTATTAATTCCTATAAAATCATATCGATTTATTGAATAAGATTTTTGAAGACTGTCTCGATTAGTTTGTGGTATTCTGTATAGACTGTGTTACTGTATATTCAATGATAAAGGACTAACATGAAGATAAAATTTGGATTATACAAATTACCCTGAGTAAGGTGATACTCTATGAAAAATAAAGCATGTGTACATTTTGGGTTTGAAATGTTTCACTTTAGGTTAATATAATCTCAGGGGTGGGGATATATATGTATCCAACAAAGAAAGAAGTTATTGAACGTTGGTTTAGACCAATGGTGGTGACTACGATCCAAGGTTTTATTGGTTATGCTTGATATTATTGACATTATTTTAAATATATCTCATGATTATCTTATACACTCCCAAATTTGACATGGAAATGTGTTAAGATCATATGGATGGAAGAATGGGAAGAGGATTTCAAGGATCTTATAAGAATGTTAGTTAATGCACATGTTCTTTCACTACCCTATTGTGGATTTGTTTTTGATCTATAATGATGATTCCAAGAAGGGATGGGGATGTGTCCTCATGAAAAATGATATGGTGAAGTGCATTGTGTTGCATTTGTTGTCAATGAGGCATGAAGTTGTCTTGGAATGAATGGATGTCAAGGAGTCAAGATGTGAATGTCAAAGGATGTGATGGTGATGGTGATGAAGGAGAATGTCCATGGTACTAAGATGCATGTCACTTAGGAGATTCACTAAGTGGTATTGGAAATTGTGGTTGAAACATTCTCCATGGAAATCAGACGATTGATGAGCTGATCTTTAAGTTCATAGAACTTGTATCATGATGATACAATGTCACAACATTGTTTGAAGACCATGCATTGTACTGACAATGCATGAGGAGAAGCAAGAGATCCATCCACAACTTCTAAGTGGATGACGTGGATTAAAGAAGTCCATGTGCTAACTTTTAGTGCATGTGAATCAGAAGAAGATCCAAGTGATCTCTAATTAGATCAATGAAGAATGTTGAAGAACATGTGTGATTTATGAGATTCAGTTGAAGAAGTCCCTCCTAAGTATTGAACACATATGGAAGAGGAGATGAAGAAGATTAAGAAGAAACCTTTTGAATTCCATATACTAAGTGAAGATTATATGTTGAGGAGGATTAAGGAATTCTTAAGAAGTAGAGAAGGGAAGAAATGGAGAAGAAGAATGAAAGGGCTTGATATGGCATTTTATATGGAGGAAAACTTGTTTTTATACAAAGTCTAGGTTCTGTCCTTTGCCAAAAAATTGGCCAGCCAAGGCCAGCCTTAAGGGTTCAACCCCCAAGGCACATGTGGGCCTAAGGCGCCACGCCCAAGGGGGGATCCCATGTGGCCAGCCCGGGCGGCAGAGGCAGAGGGGGCCGTGTGTAAGCCCCCGCAGACACGCGGTGATGAAACCCGCGCACCCGGAGTGCATGGTGGGCGCTAGGAGCGCGCCCGCAGGGAGCAAGAGTGGGCGCAGAGCGCGCCCGTAGGGAGAACACGGTGCGGGGCGGCACCGTGGAGGGAGGAGATTCAATTGAGCTGAGGAAGGGAGCGGCATGTTAATAAGCCGCGAGAATTCCGCGGCCCGTTTCGATGTGGGATGCGGAAAAATTCCCAGGAGCGAATCTGAGCCGCTCGATTGATCGCGCGCTTGATCTGCGCCGCACGATCCATCCGCGGCGCCCCGATCTGATCCAAGCCGTCGAAGCCTTTTTGATCACCGCATCCAATGGCCCAGCGCTCGTCTCCTTCGTCGAGCCACCCCGAAGCCACCTGCGAGCCGCCGCATGAACCAGAGCCTCCCGAACGTTGATTTTGAGCTTCCGGCCACCTTTGAAGGATCTGAAGGCTCCATTGAGCTCGTCTCTCCACACCGAACCTAACCATGCAATAAAATAAGCATGCATGCAATGTTTGGGAGATTTCGAACAAGGCCGAGGCAAAACGAAGTTGCCGAGGCCATGAGGATTATTGTTTTGCATGGGATGAGCCGAAACGAAGGCCGTGCATGCGTTCTAAGTCGCATGCACGTGGAGGAAACCGAAGGAAAAGAAAAGGAAACCCGCGTTGAAACAGAGTATAAAAATCAAGATTTTAAGATTTTAAAGAACCGAAAACTTCAGGAATTTGAGTTATTATCACGCGGATGATGCGAGGCAGCCTCTGCCTATAAAAGGAGCACCCGAGGCTCTCTGATTGCTTGCTGATCCTTTTTTGAAAAATCCGGAGTCCCGTGAGAGCACCTTTGCCTCGCGAAGAAGAGCCTGCGCACACCCCTGTGCGGCAGTGAAGCCCGGAGCCATCAGAGGCTCTGTGAGATCCTTTTGCGCATACTTGCACGAAAGAAGAGGTCCCATGCGCGCCTCCCTTGCGCGACAGGAAGACCCGTGGCCGCAACATCTTGCACGCCCACGGTTGAAGCCCGAGGTGCCTTGCACCCGAGGCCTTGCGCGGCCCTTGTGCCCGAGACATAGGTTACTCAGGCACCCTGCGCGCTGCCTTGCACCAAGCACCCTTGCGCGGCTGCCCCTTGCACCAAGACACCGTGTGTGCCTCCTTGTAGAAAGGGTTCAAGTGAGAATACCCTACGGGCAGTGGGTGTGAACAAGACAAGGCCACACCTAGTGTGTGCATTTGAAGAAAAGGCAGTAGCCTTGTGTGTGTGCAAGAAGGGAAGGAAAGGCCGTAGCCTTGTGCAACCAAAGAAGACCCAAGGCCTAAGTGTATTTGTGTGTGCTAAGTGAAGAGGAAGAGCACACTTGTTCAGGTGTGTGCAAGTAGAGGCCGAGACCACACCTTGTGTGAGTGCCAAATTGAAGAACACACTTTGTGTGTGGATTTGAAGAAGAGGCCGTAGCCCTTGTGTGTACAAAATAAATAACCAAGTGTGTGCATAAGTGAAGTGCATACTTTGAAGAAGATTAAAAGAACAAGGAAGTGTGTGTGCCTAGTAAGTGAAGTAGGCCAAGCCTTGTGTTTGCTAATTGATCAAAGGAAGTGTGTGTGAGCAAACAAGAACAAGAAGGCCGAACCTAGGTGTGTGCACTAAGAAGTGTGTATACACTTAGAAGAAGAAAAGGGAGGACATCCACACAAAGAAGAACACACATTTATGTGTGTAGACAAATTGCATAAAGTGTGTGAAGTTTGAGAAGTAGGTGTGTGCTGAAAAGAATTACACCCTCTGAGGGTTTACTGCACCAAGAAGAGTAGAAGGGGAGTGCATGCATGCATGCATGCACATGCACACATGAATAAAGCCAAACCAGCTTGTGTGAATCTGAGAAGTCCAAGACTTGAAGATCTTGAAGAGATTTGAGAAGCCATGCACTCAGTGCATGAAGTTGAAGTGAGTTGAGACTGGACCAGACTGAAGTTAAAGACATCATTTGTCTGAGTATTCAGTAGTTGAAGAGAGAATCCAGGTCATCCTTAGAAGAAGGAGATAAATCCTGAGCAAGACGAGAAGACCTGATCATCACAAGTGATCAGAGGTATAGAGCAAGGCCAGCAGTCTTTATCCCAGGCTGCTGAAGATACTTGAAGAGCTGAACAAGAAGAAGAGCTACTCGTGTGACTCGAGGAGCCAGGAGAAGACCCCTGTGAGACTCAGGGTGGAGGAAGTCTTCAGTGGGATTCTGGAGCAGGCCAGTGGGACTCTGGTAACACTGTGGGACGCAGTATAAAGACCCTCCTGTGGGACTCAGGAGAGATATGGTGGGAAGCTGTATCGACCATTGTAATTCTAACAAGTTATAATGGGAGAATCCATGCTGGGAGAGCATGGCAAGGATGTAGGCCTTTGGTGCCGAACCTTGTAAATTCTTGTGTCCTGTGCCTTTTCATTACCGCATTATCCGGGAAAGGTTGAGAGATACAAGAAGAGTGGATCGAGGATTTAACCAGCCATAGAGGTTTAATTGATTAAGAATCAATTAGTAAAAAGTTTTAAAGGATCACTGATTCACCCCCTCCCCCTCTCAGTGATTCACACTGATCTGGGCACTTCAATTGGTATCAGAGGGAGGTTACCTCTAAAAGATCCAAGAGAGTCTTTATGAAGTGCAGATTTGAGGAAACGAGCGACCAGCCTCAAATGGAGATATCTGCCAAGACTCAGAAAAATAGAAAGAAGAAACGGGCCAAGAAGATGAAGAAAGCCTGTCCTAGCTGTGATGAAGTTGAAACAATGAATGATCTTCAGAGTGCACTCAAATATCTTCAGAAGACAGTTCCCATGGAAGTGGCAAAGTGTATAGCTACAGGCATCCATGATCTTCATGAAGAAAAATCACAGTTAGAAGAAGAAGCCAATGCCATGGAAGATCAGCTGGCTAAAAGGGTTGGCATTACCAACACTCTCAGAAAGCTGGTAAATGCCAAAGATGAAACAGTATCTCTTTGCAATGAAAGATATGAAGACACTGCTGAAGAATTGCAAAGAAGCCTTTCTGAGAAAGAAATTTTTATGATAATGATCAAAGATGTTTTCCATGCACTGGAAAAGAGGCACAAAGTGTCAATGGTTGTCAGAGATGCTCAACTAGAAGACAAAGTCAAAAGGGTGAAGGAGCTTGACAACTCATTGCTTGAAATGAAGCAGATGCATGAAGACCAGATAAAACAGCTAGAAGAGAAATGGGAAGGAAGGCTAAGAACAATTGAGGATGATAAGAACTCCCTCAACATGAAGTGTTTAGAAGTGGAGGTGATATTGAAAAATCTGAAATCACCCAAAGCTGAATCCTCCCAGACAGCTGGAAGAAGAAATGTTGCCACTCAAGTGAGCTTTGAGAAGGATGATTCTAAAAGAAAGACATCCTCTAGTGAAAGTGCAACAACTTCTAAAAAGAAGGTACCATCCATACCATCTTGTACTGATGCTTCTAATTGTGTTTCCACAAAAAGTGCAGGATGGAAAAATAATTCAAAACAAGTATGGATGAAGAAAATGAAGAAGCAAAGCTCTCCTGAAACAACACAGCAAGTCAAGAAAAGTACCCAACAATCAGAAGGACAGAAGAGGTCTAGATTTGTGGGTCAGTGTTGGTGTTGTAACAAGTATGGGCACTGTGCAAAGGATTGTTGGTACAATCCACTGAATGTCAAAGCACAAAGGAAGCCCATGCCAAGGGGGAGCAAGCCAGAAGAAAAGAAGCAGCATCCACAGGTCCAGAGACATCTGTTTACTGCAAATAGATTTGGATTACTTGACAACATCTGGGATGATTGCAAAAGTGGTCAAAAAGATACATGTCAGTCTCCAACTGTATCCAGAGCTCAAAGGAAGAAAAGATCACAGAACCTGGCTCAGAGAGAATCCTTGGGAAGCAAGCAGAAAAAAGTGGAAGATGCTCCCAAGAAGATTATGAAAAAGGAAGAGAAGACCTTGGAGTCTAAGTCCAAGAAGGGTGAGTCATCCAGTAGGACCACCAAGAAGAAGTGCTTCTACTGTGGAAAGATTGGTCATACCATGGATCTTTGTAAAGAAGCCATGAAATTTAATAGAATCCAACTGGACTCAAACAGACAATCAATCCAAAAGAAGCAGAAGGGATTGATTGAAAACAAGTTGCCTAAGAGAGGTAGCTTGACAGAATCAAAGGAACCATGTGGAATATCCAGAACTGAGGCCACACTTCCAAGTGACTTACTAGTCATATGGCCAAATCAGTTGCAACTTGCCAAAGATCTGAAAAGAGCTGAAGATGAAGTTCTGGAAATTGCTATGTCAAGAGGGAAGAAGAATATTTCACATGAAGATGTTTTGAGAACCACACTAGCACAATCATCATTGAAGATCAAATGTGCAAGTGTGAAGAATGGTGAAAATGGGACATCTCGGTTGAGAGAATCTTCTCAACCTTGTTGTTCACATTGATGAACCAAGGAGGTTCCATCTTATTCCCTTATACATTGGTATTTACATGTGCTAACAATGCAGGGAATTGAAGATGATGATCATTCTCAGCTGGAGGATGGTTTGGACAGAATGGAGTGCACCCCTTGAGGGGGAGCAAATCTGAAGAAGATGATGTTCTGAGATTAATATCATCTTGAGAAAAGTGAAGGTATTCCAATCATACTTTCATCCCTTGATTCTTAATTACATTCATCATGACAATTAAGGGGGAGTATTGATTGAAGACAAATGGTTGAAAGGGAGAGCTTTATCTTTGCACCTGAACTTTTTAATGAGTTTTGTGAAGTTGTGCAGGATTTAGCAAATTCATTGTTATATCAGAAAAATTTCAAACCCCCAAGCATGATCTCACATGTGTAGAGAATTATGGACAGCTTTGAATTCCTTGGTCATATCACTCTTGTTTTTACACCGGGTTAGCCCAAGTAGACTTAGAGTTGATTTACTAAAGGTTCTTTGCTAAAGAAGAACATGTGGCATCATCCCTCTCTTAGTGATTTTTCAAGAAGATACTTTTCAATGGGAGGAAGTGATATTTTGGAAGAGATCCACACCACACCTTTGCATTTGATTGCCAATAAGGGGAAGAAAACAATGGCACACATATTGACCCATTCATATGTGCTGAAGGAGTGTATTGACAACAAATACAAAGGGGGAGATTGAAGTGCATTGTGTTGCATTTGTTGTCAATGAGGCATGAAGTTGTCTTGGAATGAATGGATGTCAAGGAGTCAAGATGTGAATGTCAAAGGATGTGATGGTGATGGTGATGAAGGAGAATGGCCATGGTACTAAGATGCATGTCACTTAGGAGATTCACTAAGTGGTATTGGAAATTGTGGTTGAAACATTCTCCATGGAAATCAGACGATTGATGAGCTGATCTTTAAGTTCATAGAACTTGTATCATGATGATACAATGTCACAACATTGTTTGAAGACCATGCATTGTACTGACAATGCATGAGGAGAAGCAAGAGATCCATCCACAACTTCTAAGTGGATGACGTGGATTAAAGAAGTCCATGTGCTAACTTTTAGTGCATGTGAATCAGAAGAAGATCCAAGTGATCTCTGATTAGATCAATGAAGAATGTTGAAGAACATGTGTGATTTATGAGATTCAGTTGAAGAAGTCCCTCCTAAGTATTGAACACATATGGAAGAGGAGATGAAGAAGATTAAGAAGAAACCTTTTGAATTCCATATACTAAGTGAAGATTATATGTTGAGGAGGATTAAGGAATTCTTAAGAAGTAGAGAAGGGAAGAAATGGAGAAGAAGAATGAAAGGGCTTGATATGGCATTTTATATGGAGGAAAACTTGTTTTTATACAAAGTCTAGGTTCTGTCCTTTGCCAAAAAATTGGCCAGCCAAGGCCAGCCTTAAGGGTTCAACCCCCAAGGCACATGTGGGCCTAAGGCGCCACGCCCAAGGGGGGATCCCATGGGGCCAGCCCGGGCGGCAGAGGCAGAGGGGGGACGTGTGTAAGCCCCCGCGGACACGCGGTGATGAAACTCGCGCACCCGGAGTGCATGGTGGGCGCTAGGAGCGCGCCCGCAGGGAGCAAGAGTGGGCGCAGAGCGCGCCCGCAGGGAGAACACGGTGCGGGGCGGCACCGTGGAGGGAGGAGATTCAATTGAGCTGAGGAAGGGAGCAGCATGTTAATAAGCCGTGAGAATTCCGCGGCCCGTTTCGATGTGGGACGCGGAAAAATTCCCGGGAGCGAATCTGAGCCGCTCGATTGATCGCGCGCTTGATCTGCGCCGCACGATCCATCCGCGGCGCCCCGATCTGATCCAAGCCGTCGAAGCCTTTTTGATCACCGCATCCAACGGCCCAGCGCTCGTCTCCTTCGTCGAGCCACCCCGAAGCCACCCGCGAGCCGCCGCATGAACCAGAGCCTCCCGAACGTTGATTTCGAGCTTCCGACCACCTTTGAAGGATCTGAAGGCTCCATTGAGCTCGTCTCTCCACACCGAACCTAACCATGCAATAAAATAAGCATGCATGCAATGTTTGGGAGATTTCGAACAAGGCCGAGGCAAAACGAAGTTGCCGAGGCCATGAGGATTATTGTTTTGCATGGGATGAGCCTAAACGAAGGCCGTGCATGCGTTCTAAGTCGCATGCACGTGGAGGAAACCGAAGGAAAAGAAAAGGAAACCCGCGTTGAAACAGAGTATAAAAATCAAGATTTGAAGATTTTAAAGAACCGAAAACTTCGGGAATTTGAGTTATTATCACGCGGATGATGCGAGGCAGCCTCTGCCTATAAAAGGAGCACCCGAGGCTCTCTGATTGCTTGCTGATCCTTTGTTGAAAAATCCGGAGTCCCGTGAGAGCACCTTTGCCTCGCGAAGAAGAGCCTGCGCACACCCCTGCACGGCAGTGAAGCCCGGAGCCATCAGAGGCTCCGTGAGATCCTTTTGCGCATACTTGCGTGAAAGAAGAGGTCCCCTGCGCGCCTCCCTTGCGCGACAGGAAGACCCGTGGCCGCAACATCTTGCGCGCCCACGGTTGAAGCCCGAGGTGCCTTGCACCCGAGGCCTTGCGCGGCCCTTGTGCCCGAGACATAGGTTACTCAGGCACCCTGCGCGCTGCCTTGCACCAAGCACCCTTGCGCGGCTGCCCCTTGCACCAAGACACCGTGTGTGCCTCCTTGTAGAAAGTGTTCAAGTGAGAATACCCTACGGGCAGTGGGTGTGAACAAGACAAGGCCACACCTAGTGTGTGCATTTGAAGAAAAGGCAGTAGCCTTGTGTGTGTGCAAGAAGGGAAGGAAAGGCCGTAGCCTTGTGCAACCAAAGAAGACCCAAGGCCTAAGTGTATTTGTGTGTGCTAAGTGAAGAGGAAGAGCACACTTGTTCGGGTGTGTGCAAGTAGAGGCCGAGACCACACCTTGTGTGAGTGCCAAATTGAAGAACACACTTTGTGTGTGGATTTGAAGAAGAGGTCGTAGCCCTTGTGTGTACAAAATAAAGAAGCAAGTGTGTGCATAAGTGAAGTGCATACTTTGAAGAGGATTAAAAGAACAAGGAAGTGTGTGTGCCTAGTAAGTGAAGTAGGCCAAGCCTTGTGTTTGCTAATTGATCAAAGGAAGTGTGTGTGAGCAAACAAGAACAAGAAGGCCGAACCTAGGTGTGTGCACTAAGAAGTGTGTATACACTTAGAAGAAGAAAAGGGAGGACATCCACACAAAGAAGAACACACATTTATGTGTGTAGACAAATTGCATAAAGTGTGTGAAGTTTGAGAAGTAGGTGTGTGCTGAAAAGAATTACACCCTCTGAGGGTTTACTGCACCAAGAAGAGTAGAAGGGGAGTGCATGCATGCATGCATGCACATGCACACGTGAATAAAGCCAAACCAGCTTGTGTGCATCTGAGAAGTCCAAGACTTGAAGATCTTGAAGAGATTTGAGAAGCCATGCACTCAGTGCATGAAGTTGAAGTGAGTTGAGACTGGACCAGACTGAAGTTAAAGACATCATTTGTCTGAGTATTCAGTAGTTGAAGAGAGAAGCCAGGTCATCCTTAGAAGAAGGAGATAAATCCTGAGCAAGACGAGAAGACCTGATCATCACAAGTGATCAGAGGTACAGAGCAAGGCCAGCAGTCTTTATCCCAGGCTGCTGAAGATACTTGAAGAGCTGAACAAGAAGAAGAGCTACTCGTGTGACTCGAGGAGCCAGGAGAAGACCCCTGTGAGACTCAGGGTGGAGGAAGTCTTCAGTGGGATTCTGGAGCAGGCCAGTGGGACTCTGGTAACACTGTGGGACGCAGTATAAAGACCCTCCTGTGGGACTCAGGAGAGATACGGTGGGAAGCTGTATCGACCATTGTAATTCTAACAAGTTATAATGGGAGAATCCATGCTGGGAGAGCATGGCAAGGATGTAGGCCTTTGGTGCCGAACCTTGTAAATTCTTGTGTCCTGTGCCTTTTCATTACCGCATTATCCGAGAAAGGTTGAGAGATACAAGAAGAGTGGATCGAGGCTTTAACCAGCCATAGAGGTTTAATTGATTAAGAATCAATTAGTAAAAATTTTTAAGGATCACTGATTCACCCCCTCCCCCTCTCAGTGATTCACACTGATCTGGGCACTTCATATGGTGATAGCTTACGCATCACAAAAAAATTAATATCCCTGTAAAAAATTACTCAACATATAATTTGGAGTTCTACACCATAATCTCTAGATTAATGATTTGGATACATTATATTTTTGGATAAAGGATTGAAATATATACTCATCCAAAAAGTATAAAATATTTCCCCACCCACTAGGAATTGAATATTCACCAAAGGAGATGGTTGTGGTTGATTAGTGATTACGAATTCTCAATACAATATAACCACGGGAATGCGGACACAATGGTTGATCTGTTGAGTCAAAAGTACCAAACTAGACTATCTATGATGGGGATCTAAAAATATCAAACATTACCATATTTTCAAAGAAACAATCTGGAAGTATTATATAAATGGGATAAAAACGACATTTCTCAAATTAATTTCCAACCATCTATACAAGTGATGATTATAAAGTCCCAAAAGGAAGATCTGGAACTAAAAAAAGGTGAGAAATGATCTTATGTTCAAACTTGATTGTGACGTAATAATAAGGTTTATAAACCGTGTTTGTACTTTTCCCATACTAGAAGTAAAGAAAGAGTTGTTGGATAAGGATCATAGTTGGAAATTTTCTATTAATCATCAAAGGACATGGATATATTTAGACTTGATAGGGAATTTCTAGTGGGATGGAATGAAGATAAATATTGTGATAAATGATTCTTGGTGTACAGTTTGTTATAATTTAATGGATAAGGGAATGAAGTCTATGGGGATTTTAAATCCATTACCCTTACTAGAATGGAAATGGAAAAACCTTGACATGGATTTTGTTGTTTTACATCTGAAAATAACTAAAGTACATAATGTTATATGGTTTATAGTTTATTTCTATACGATGTTGACACACTTCATTTCTATTAGTGAAAACATCTCTCTTCATAATCCCTCCAGAATATTTATTAATGATGTGCTGAGATTTCATTGAGAATCACTTTCCATTATATATGATTAGTATCCATGGTTTACCTCGATATTCAAGGTAAGTATTCTATAGTATTCAGATACGAAGTGATGTTTTAGTACTGTTTATCATCCTTAAATAGTTAGTCGATATCAGAGTAAAATTAAAAATCTAGAAGATATGCTAACAGATTTATATATGGATTTCAAAGCTAGTTGGGATCAACACCTACCTTTGGTATATTTTTCGTTCCATAATATGTCTCAATATAATATTCATTAGGTTATTTATAATGAACTATTTGGTAAGATGTGAATAAATAAATCAATATAGTATGATGTTGGGAAATGAAATCTATTGTGTCCTGATATAGTTCGAGAGATGGCAGGGAAGGTTAGATCTATTCACCGACATATAAGAGTATCCCATAGTCAACAAAAGAGTTACGATGACAATAAAAAAAGACATAGAGTTTGAATTTGGTGTTTAGTCACTTCTATGACTATATCCTTGTATGATAGTGATGAGATTTAGAAATAATGAATTGTTATTCATTAGTAATATCATTTATTTTGAAATTCTTGATTGTGTTGGGAAGGTTTCTTATCGACTGGAACTACCACTGAATCTCTATCAAGATCATGATGTGTTCCTTGTATCACTCTTGATAAAGTACACAAATGATCCTCCACATTTACTAATCCCATAAGTTGTACCACTATAATAATATCTTTCATTTTAAGAACAATGAATAGATATTCTGGATTATAGTTTAAATGTTTTACTTAATAAGGCAACTTGCTTTGTTATAGGTTTATGGTGAAACCAAAAATTTGAAGAGGCTACCTTGGAAAATAATAATGTGATGAAGCAGAGGTATCCTCATCCATGTATATCAATGTGATGAATTTCTATGTTGAAATTAGTTATTAGGGTGGTAGAATGTAACACCCTGATATTTTAATAAATATTCATCTTTAAATAATTTTAATTATTTAATTGGTTTCATTCCACATAATCATAAGTTTAAGTGAAATGCAAGGAAATATTAGTATAAGTTAACTATTACAACATAGCTGCTATCTTGATATGAGTAAAAATGAATAACTAATTTATGAAATAATCATAAATGTGAAAATCAGTATAAATATATTGGTATGTGCTTATAACATGAAGAAACAATTTTGCGTAAAATCACATTATTCTAGATAAATATGCTTATATTCTTTTTAGGAGTAAATATTAATTTTTATAAATTATGGAAAATGTATTTGGAGAAATGAACATCATTTTTGAATACAGAATGTCAAAATTATCATAAATTTTTTTTTATGAAGGAATAGTGAAAATTATAAATGAACGAAATATTTTATTTTCAAGTATTTATAAGGTAAAATTAATTTTTGTATTAATTTTTAATTCTAATAAGTTAATTTTTATTTAAAATAATCAAATAAATATTTTTTATGAATAATTTATGCACAAATTTATAATAAAAGAAATTTTTTATTTTAAATAGTTATTTTTTCGAAAAAATGTATTTCATGGAATTTTACCCATTTCTTTTTTAATTAAAATCATCAACTTATTTATTTTTAATTTTAAAAAAAATCCAAAATTTCATTTGTAAGTCAAATATTTCCTAAACTGAAACCTTTTTATTTTTTTCAAATATTAATTGTAAAATTGGAAAATTCTAGTAATGAGGGAAAGGATAAAATTGCTAATTTATGCTAATTTTTTTAATACATTAAGATTACCCTGTAACATAAAAAAATTATTGGATGAAGATCATTTGGAATTTACCAACTAATGATGTAAATTAATTTGTTTCATCAATAGTTTTTCCTGTAAATGAATTATATAATCTTTAAATTATAGAAAGTCATAAAATGTCAATTTCTTTTTCTTCAATATCATTTATGTGACCAAATTCATAATAATGTTTTTTATGAATAGATATAAATATAAATCAGTAAGCTAATAAACATATTTCCATTTTATAAATATATTTTTCATGTTTTTGTCCACTTATGTGAAATTAATAAATTCATATTATTTTATTTAATAATAATATAATGATATCACATTAAAAATTTTGATAAATATAAATTTTTAATATAAGGTTATATAATAGATAAAATCCATAGTAAATAATATTATAAAATATATAATATTTTTCTTCCTCAAGGTATAATAGTTTTATTTATAAAGACATAAATAAGTATATTAAATAATTAGACAATGTTGATGTACTAATTATTTTATTAATAGAAATACAAAATAAATTTTATTAAAATTATTAAAAAAATAATTTGAGATAATTAATTTAATAAAAGAATATTATAATGATATTAAACTCTTAGTGATATAGTAAAGTATTTTTTTATGTTAACTTGTAATATTTATATTTTTTGAAATCTATGAAATGAATAGTATGAAAATTGAAAGTATTGATATTTTATCAAAATAAAGTTTTATTAAATTATTTAAAATCATAATAGTTATAATAAAAAAATTATGATCTGTTCTAAAATGTAATAAAATTATCATTTATGGTCTATGTGACATCAAATAAGTAAAAGCTGTAATATTTTAATATGGAAAATGTGTAACCATAGTTAAAATTAAAATATGTCAATGAAGTGCTAATAAATATTATATGGTATAAAATTATAAATAAACATGATAAATTTATCGGTTGATGATATTAAAACATTATACCGTCATATATTAAAATCCATGTCCATTTGGTGGTATTTTTAATGATAATGAAGTTATTATAAATTTTTATTCTCATATATTCCAAAAGTTCCCCCCACATCAATTAAAAAAGGTCCCCTCCTCCCTCACATCATTACACCCCATTAAGCCTTTAATATCAACCATAACCTAACCATTTATATTATAAAATTACATATTTAAATTATATTGGTTCTATTATTCTCAACATACCAACTATGTTTTCCCAAACAAGTGATCTAAAGTAGGCTCACCAAAGGCTTGGTAATCCCATTCACATACTCATTCGTGATTATTTCTTCTACTATATAATATTCAAGTGTTTTTATCATTAAAATTTATTTAATCCGGTATAAAATATATTCACAGATGTTATTAGGATTATGGGACAACAAAATTCACCCTTGTATCCATCCTATGAAAAACAATATTACCCCGCGTGCATACGTACGACTAACAATCTGCAGACTAATGTGTAATATTTTTTTTATCACCACTGTACATGAGTTGATATAATGATAGAAATAATAGTTTGATATGATAATAATTACATTATATTTATTCTGGAACAAAATATTTACCATCCACTTCCATATCATTTCACCATTAGTGGAATGATATCATCGCTAATTCGTTCACACAACCTACCATCTCCATGAATCGATGTGATTAATTCTCCAAGATCACCATCAAAGAGTAATTATATTAATTTATATAATGAATAAATATGATATATGTCATCATAATATCATTATGTAAAATTTGTAATGATATACAATTTAAAATAACTAGGACTTATATGCAAAGCCATGCATAGGAAAATAAAACACTTAACACCCAAAAGAAGGAAAATTGTGAATTATTAATAACAAATGGGTAATAAGATAATATTTTGTGAAATTATCAATATAAATATGGTTCTAAATAAAATATTAACATTTTTTGAAAAATTATACGTGGGTTTTGGATACATACAATACAAATTGGGCCAAAGGTAATGATTGATTTGACAATCTCATTTTTATCCGAGATTGATTATAATAAGTATTTTGTAGGGAATAATTAGAGTCTATATCCTTGTTTCTTAGAAATGTATTCCAAAATGTTCTTACTACTCTTATACCATTTTTAATGTCATTTATAACCATTTGTAAATTTTTACTAAACGGATTGTAGGAATCATTTTTTCATTTTTATTTCAAGGTACATTTTTTATTATTTGAAAAATGTATAAAAATAATGTTTTTTAATTTAGACATAATGAGGTTATTTTTCCACACTCAAGATGTGTTAATTTATTTAGGATCCCCTTATAATGTTTATGGGTTATTTTTTATGATTTTTTCCCTACTATGCTACATTTTATGAAAATAAAACATTTTCCAAGAAGAAAAGATATTTTCTCTCTAATTATTATCAAGAGATATATCAAAATAGTTTTCCACTAATGAAAAAATTTTCAATGGTTTTTTATAAAGGTAATGCCTTGGTCAAAGACTAAGACATGATTTTTTAAGAAAACAAACAAGGAAATAAAAAATTTTGAAAGAGGGGAATAACTTTTTTTATGGTTAGTTATGCATTAATTGGAATATTTTTGGGGGATAACATCCCTATTATTCCAATGGTTTGTTTATTTTTATGATTGAATTATATTTATGAAACCTGTTTCATTCTACAAGATATGATATGGTGAATGATTTATGTTCATGTGGAACACATATGTATGGTTTCATTATGAGATGGGTGGGACCTATATCTCCATCGATTTTATTGGTTAATTATTTACATCTGATGAGATATAAATGACTTAAATTATAAATTATCCTGGTTCAGTAATACATGGATTGAATGGGAAGTAAACCCATTTTAGAAACATATTGATGGAATAAAGAGTGAACTCAATCTATTAATAGAATTTTTCCACTATGACGGTCTTGAAAATTATCCTTCACTAATTTGAATCTTATTTCGTAAGATTATGTGTATGCTGATAATTCCTTATCTAATGTAATTCTCTCTAGGAATAAGTTCTTTGATGAATTTCAATGATTTACCACATGACACGATATCATGATATTTCATATAAAAGAATAAATTTTCAAAGGTTACCTTTCTGTTCTTATGTATTATGATTATGATATGAATGATATATCACATTTTTACCCTTACTAAGAATACAAGAAAACTGTTTCTTAGTATTAGATTCCCCAAGAAATAAATAAGGGTATTAAGTAAATGTGTCATAAATGGTTCAAAAATGATGGAATAAGCTAGAGACGACCAATATGTTTTATAACCCATTTTTTAATATTTTTTAGCTTCAAAAAACACATAACCTATATTATCTTGGAGATGTTTTTTTTATTTTGTGTATTTAATATTATTCTATTTGTATGTAATATCTATTTTTTAAAATTATGCACTATTATAGGGTCCCCATATCTTTATTAAAAAATATCACTATTGTATGATCTATGTAATGAGTTGTGTTGTTTTTATTGTATGGTCTTGGCTACATTGACTGATTAGAAATGATGGTTTATATAAATAATTCTAAGAACCATAATTCATTCCTATTAAAATAAAATAATAATTCATTCTTGAGTCTCACATTTAAAAAACATATAATTAGATCTTTGTGTTGCCTCTTATTTAGCTCCATTAAATACATTTGATAGTCATCAAACAATTTGGAAGGCTACACCCACTAGGTAAGACCAGTTATAGGGCCTGAATTCGAAGAGAAATTCTCCTCAAATTTTTAATAATATATTACCATTCCATGGAAATTTTTCACCTCAAACTCTGTATTCGATAGATCATATTCCATTAATATCTCAGTCTCTATGGGATCAATTGTGACACTATATTTGGAGTTGAAATTCAAAGGAAAATTACATTCTAAATTGAGAAATATACTTCATGAGATTATAATAATTCTAATTCTAATAGAGATGTTCAAATTCAACCCTCAAAATATCCACATTAAAATAATTTTTCATGTATGAAATATGGATTTAAACGTTAAAAATTTCATTAATAGTATTATATTGTTGTAAGATCTAATAAATGTGACCCATAAATTATTGTAGGGATTTTTTGGGTAAAAACAACAGTAGAAAATTATAATGACAATAGTGATGCTTGAATATTGTATTCATGAATATCCCAATCTTGAATAAAAACATAATGATAATAATATCTAAGATCAATCTAAAAAATCCATTACACAATTTAGAAAATTTAAGAGGATTTTGGTTCTCATGAGCGTTTATTTTTTCATGATTGTTGCCTAATTTATGAAGTGGTAATAAACAAAAACACACAATCTCTCATGGTCCCTCCTAATGAGAAAATCATAATCTAACCAATTTAAAATATTTTTTATAATAATCCCCTTTTATAAAATCTCATCTAAATAAACCCTCAAATTCCTATTCCAATATAGGGACACTAAATTAGTTGTAAAAGGTATGAATGTAGCACTGAGGTATAATTTGAAAATAAAATCGACCTCTTAATAAGGGAAAACCCAAGACACCCTATATAAAATTTTGCATATACATCTCTGAAACCATGAAAAATGCTGACATACATGACTCAGTCCACTCATTAGTAACTATGCCTTTTTGGAGACATGGACTGAATTAACCCTCTCAATGAAATAGATGCTATATATTAACAGTGATGGTCTTTGATCGTATGGTGTGGATACATCTTTGAGGCCCTTTGGCCAACAAGTTTCACCTGCATATGAGTGAACGTGGACCGTGATGTCAAAAAGTGGTATCATATGTTATTTTCCATTTTGTAAAACTTTTGGGTAATTTTTAGGGGGTTAGGGATTTATTGTGCGTTTTTAATGGACAAATTCCTTGGAATAGATAAACCATGTATTGGGAACATCCAAATTTCATAAGATTTTAATTGATATGGTGGATTTTACCTTATTTAGTAATATTGATTTCATGGATGGGTGACAGACACATTGTTCTATTTTTATTATCATTGTGAGTTTAATTTTACCCTCGGACTAATGAAGCAAGAAGGTATATCATCATGCATTGGTATATGGAATTTTTTATTCACATTTCATGAATATCCCATGCCATATCTATTTTACTGCATGTATTTCCTATAGGATGTTGTGTTTCCATGATTTTTATAACTTTTATTAATAATTAATTAATAATGAATAAGATATGTAATTGGGTAATTAAATTTATGAATCAACCAAAATGTTGTTTTTCTTTAAAGATTAATGAACACATGTTAATTTTCTAATTATGATATGTTTTATTACAAATCCATTGGTCACATGTGCGGCTGTCTTAGTTGGTTGTGAGTTAATGGATGTAAATTTTAATTTTGGGAGAGTGTGTGCCTCTATAAATATTGAATTGTGGTCCATCTAATTGAACTATCTTAGAGGTTTGATGTGGTTATATAACCTGAAAATTTTAATTTATAATGACTATAATCTTTAAATTGTGAATGGTAATTCATATAACAATACCATTAAGAGTATATATATAGGCACATATGAACTACAGATTCTTCTGGAATTTAATTATATTGTTTATGTAAGTGGGGATTTCAATTGAATCATAATGGGTGTTTTCCTCTATTAAATGAAAATGACACTCCATATACAAGAACCCTTGAAATTGTGTAGAAAACATACCATTGATCTGACACTAGTAGTGAGTTGTAGGGAGTGCCTATTAATACCATTATGATATTTTATACCACCCAATCCTGGATGTTAAAGATGGAACATGGGAGTGATTCTTATATAAGTAGGCTTGTAACTGTCCCATTTTATGTCTTCGATTTAAATAATTATCAGGATTATTCAGAGGAATGTTTATGGAATTTTTAGATCTATTCCACAATGACATCCTCGATTCATACACCATTATGATGGAAATGAACATTCTCTAGAGGTGTTTAACCATGAGCCACCAATGTTACCTCATGTATTTCAAATTGTGGCACCTATAATTATAACATAATTGGGTAATGAAGCTGTATTTGGTGAGTGATTCTTATTTCTCATGAATGCGATGTAAGTATCCCAATAACCTATTCCTAGAATGAAAGAGTTGATGTGAGAGTTTCAATAGAATCATCCACCCACGTTTTCTGGGGATGGTGGTTTGTAGGCTGTGGAGACATTACTTGAAGTTATGATATTAGTTTTATAGAGCCTAGATATGCCTCCAAATAGGATGGTCAATCTTAAAACTTTGATTATATATGATTCATCCAACATATGGTGTGACATTATTTATAATATGTAAAATTATTATGATATGGTTTATAGGGATTTCAAAATAGCCTTCAATTATTATTTATTTCAAAATACATTGTGGGATGACATAGCTAGAGAGTTTATGAACCTAGATTAGATACCTTTATGAGTTTTGGATATCTCTTCTCATTTCATGGATCTCCAGTGTTTCGTACTGATCCTTCTAGGTGAAATGTTATCTAGGGATATGTTATTTTAGGATTTTGTAAGGATTTAAATATGATCCTAGTTAAACATGTATGATTTGAACATTATCCCTGAGATTGTGAACTATGACCTGATTACTGAACATTACCTGATGGATGTTGTGGTCTTGAACCTGAGTAGTTTGAATCCTAGGCCAGAAATTATGATTACCAGTGGAACGATTAACCAATTGGTGTTTTAAATAGGTATCAATTATTAGTGTAGGTTACCAGGTAGTAATGTGGTCATTCTTAATTGTGGTAAGAAGGAACATATATATATATATATATCCCCAGTGTGATAGATCTTAGTTGAGTAAATAACCTACAGTAATATGGGACATCTAAATATATTAATTCATACAATTCCACTTATGGCTAGTGGATGAGGATCCATGATATATCTACATTATAGAGTAGGATTTTAGATTTCCAATATGCTAGTAGAAATAGTACTACCATACACTCTTGTCAAGTAGGTGGTATTAGATGAGTGATTTAGAGACCATATTTATAGATCAAGTAGATTTGGACTACCCAGGGTATTCAACATATTTATTAGGGCAATGATTATGGATATATATATTCAATGCATCCAGTTCCCTAGGATTAGAGTACATCTATGGTTGGAGGTATGATTTTAGTATCCTTGACTTTATTATTTTATATATTATTTACAGGTTCTTCCCACTACATCAAATATATAGTGACTATAGAGAGTACTTTGTAAGAGATAAAATTTTTATGTGGCATGAAGAGACTTAATACTCTATTTGGAATTCAATTATAGATTGTGTTCCAGGGAAAGTTATTCCCCCTTGATACGCGCAAATATCATTTTATATGGAATCTCGACTTCCTCAAGATGGTAAATACATAAATCATTATCATGAAAAATTGTTTAGTTTCTTATCATGCTTATATTTATTTCTAAAATCAGAATGCATACCTCATATCCCTCAAAGTAAATAGCTATATTCACAAGGTTGAGTGGGATGTACATGAATTTAAATCTAGACCCGAGCATCATGGGTTGGGAAAAGCGACTAGCAAGACTACTAAACATTATTTAGATTTTTTGGTAAAACATAATGATGAATTCCATATAGTAGTAGATCATTTTATCAAAATGTTCCCTATTGACACTTATAGACTACCTTCATATGGGAGACATAATGATTACAACTAATCTGGTTCCATATGAAGCATTGGAATCCATTACTTCATATTAAATGGCTATAAAAACGTTTTATGAGTATAATAGGATGGTAGAGGACATATAATCTTGGTATTTTATGTGGCCCAATACATCCCCCTGGGGTTCACCAATCCTTTTCTCCAAGAATATAGATGGTAACATTGGGATATTCATGGAATACCATTACTTGATCTAGTATATATTTACTAATTGGTATCAATTTCCATGTATATATGAACTCTTAAACCATTTGAGAGGAGTTGGGGTGTTATCCCTGATTGATTTGAGGTCGGGATGCAATCATTTTCATGTTAAACCATCAAATTTACCACATAAAACATTATACTGTATATTTAACTTGTATGAGTATTTTTTCATGTCTCTTAATCTTAAAAATGATCAAAAAATAGTCATATAATTGATGAATTAGGGTTTTCAACTACATCGAGATTTTTTTTGTGGTATTTTTTGTGGATGACATCTTGGTGTACTCACATAATTGATATGAACAAACCAAAAATCATGATATCATTTTGAGAAGAATTTAAAAGAACTATATATGTGATAATCATAATAAATACACTTTTAGATAAACAAGTTCCTCCTAATGAGACAAATTATCTTTGATACCAGAGTTTTAGTTGAGGTTGAGAAGGTGAGAGGCAATATTTTGTTAGAGCATCCATAGAATGTATTTGGTATTCAATGTTTATTGGGTAAAATTAGCTATTATAAGTGCTTCATATATAATTTTTCATGTTTGGAAGAAACTCTAATGGGGTTGACTATGAATTGTGGACGTTTTAATGATATATGGATTGTGGAAGATCCTTTTTGGAGTTGAAAGAGTGATTATATTTATAGTTTGATCCTGATGTTACCTGAGTTTGGAAGAGGAAACACACTTTATTGTGATGCATCAAGAATTAAGAGGGGATCCATTCTGATGTATGAAGATTGGGCTATCTTTTACACATCATTCATGTTGATTCCACTTGATAATAATTAACTAATTCATACATCATGATAGATTCTATGATTCAGAAATTTCCTTGTAGGAGGAAAAATGTTCTAACTATTTTTTAACGTACACAGAATACAAAATACTCAAGTATATATTAAATAATTACGATCTGAACCTTTTTTAGTGAATACAGGTTGAATAAGTCTAGTTTTTTGACATTGGGATTGTTAAAAAACATGGTAAATTAATTCTTGTTGTTGATTACCTAATCTATATGACTTACAAATAAGTAGTAATAGAGGTAAGAAATGATTGGAAGTTGATATCTCCATTTTCGTAGAATCAGATAGATATCTAAGATCATAATAATTATTATATTATTATATCAATAGTAGTGGCATATTCACTTCAAGAGTGTGTAAAGATAACACACCTTTATTATCTATAGGGTTTGGTTCTAGGAGAATCATTTTTAGGTGTAGATCCACCACCTTGTTGGATCGTTTATGAGGATGAGGTATTATGTATATATAGATTCATTTGAATTCCTATAGACATCTGAGAGGAATTTATAAGAGATTCATATGCCACTGATTGGGGTTTACATCATGGCCTTATGCTGATGTACTATGAATTATGCCGCAAATACCTGTATATTGGTTTGAAAATAGATATATATTTTTTTTGTTACGTGGTGTTCCACTTTTCAATAGGTGAAGAAAGAACACTAGGGGACAAAATGGAATTTAACTTCATTTCACATTCCATAGTGTAAATGGGACAATGTCACAATGTATTTTGTTATGGGATTACATTTGTCTCCTCGAGGATTTTCTTCAGCATAGGCTATGATTGATAGACTTAAAAGGTCTTGCACATCTTACATATCTGAGATACCTTTTCATTGAATGATTTAGGAATGATATATGTTATAAATCTCCAATGAATTCCTAGTTTTCCATGTATAATAATTTTTTATATAGACTCCAATTTTATTTCATGGTTATGGAATGGATTGAAATGGGAAATTAGGTTCACATGTACTATTGAGTACAACCTATCACCCACTAACTATTTCAATCTATAATAATATGATACATTTGTTAAAAGACATTCCCTATAGATGTGTAAATGGTTTCATTGGTTCTTACTAGAAAAACATACCACATGATGGTATTTTAAAACAATAGATTTATGGAAACAATAAATATGTATCCTTATTATGACCTATATGATAAAACATTGAATTCAACCATATAATCATTAGTGGAATGATATAAAATTCTACTACCCCCTATATTTTTCTAAAGATATCAGTGTAGGTATAGATTTTCAGGAACTTCTTGACTACAACTTAGTATATGATGAAGTGTTATTCCAAATGAAATTAATGACCTCTAGAGTTACGATTGGGGATTCATACTTCTTATGTTTCTCTTCTAGATTGGGATATAGATAGATTATGTGATAGGTTAAACATTAAAATCATTAGGAGAGACCATTCAATATTATTGAGAGAGTGGGGCAGATATCCTATCAGTTATAGTTACCTCAGTTGTGTTGATCTATGTATGAAATCCTACATGTATCTCAGTTATTTCATTATCACACATACATGAATCATATTGTTTATCTTAATGAGGATAATTTATAAGTACATGTTTCCATTATGAAGCATCTTGTACATATCATTGATTAGGGCATTATGTCTCTTTTAGGATGGTCACTTTCTCTATTTTGGGTTCCCGAGAAGCATGTCCATGTACTAGAAAAGACCTAGTAGTGAAAGCATGATATACCTGCTTGGGGGATGGAATTATACATAGATTATTATTTTTCTTCCCTTGGATGGGAATCATAAGAACAAATTCATTTAAGGAGGTGAGAATATACCAACCCATTTTCCTTACCAGGTATGGGTTTCTTAAATTTTTTATTCGAACCTTCATTCATGTTTCAAGTGGTCACACCCAAGATATTCATTAAAGGTACTTATATTTCTTATATTTTTATTCTAACATACCCCATAAGTCACCCCTAATCCCCCAAAAATTTTATTTGAATTTGGATATGTTTTTGGGGGAGGAAGGAGGGTGACTGGTTTAGGATAATAGTTTTATAATCATGCCCACAAATCGTGCGCCCATGTCCAACTCAATAAAATATATAAAATGAATTAATTTCCCTCTAATGAAATATCCAAAATCAACCTTTTATTCCCCATTCATCCATTTCTTCCATTTTAGCCTCCCAATCACCTAAAATCCCACTTGGAACTTAATTTTGAAGGGGGGGTTTGGTGGAGGAACTTGAAACAATCTCAATTAAGTGTCTCTCCCTCTTCGTTCCTCACTTTTTCATAAAGATTAATCCATTTTTATAGAATTAACAAAAGATATGAGCATGGGGTTCCAATCCTAGGGTTTAACATTGGGTTTTCTTAGTCCAGTTATTTGATTTTAGGCTCGATCTACCTTTCTTGAGGTGCGACGGTGGTGCGATTGAATTTTCATTCAATGGTTTCAATGTTTTATCAATTTTGGTTGGTGATTGCAAGTGTATGAAATCCTTGTGATTTACCATGCTGTGTTTATTATATTTTCATGTTTATCTCATTTCATTATTGGTGTAAAAATTTGTTTTAGTAGTATTTGTAAGGCTAATGATGTTTAAGTGCCATTTTTATGTGAAATTAGGGGTTTTCATAGATTTCTTTTATTGGTTCATTTGGTTCAGCCCTATAACTACTTATGTTATTTTATTGATATTTATTAGGGATGAAAATAATGTATTTAATGTTTATATCCATTTTTGGTTTCTAAAAAAACATTTTTTATGGTTTTTGTGAAGCATATTAATTTTAGTGCCATGTTTATATTAAAATGGAGGTTCTACACATATATCACCTCTTGGTTCATATAGGAAAACCCAATAATGGATTTTTTGGTTTCATTGAATGGTATTAGGCTTCCATTTCTATTCTGGTGTCTTATAAGTGTGCATATTATGTGCAATTTGGGGATTTCATGGTTTTTTGGGTGCAAAACCTTGCGATATTTTGAGAAGTTGTTCTATTGAAAATCTAAAAGTTTTATGGTGTGTTTTAAGTGGTATAAAGTGTGTATACCAATATTATTGTTTATATGTGACCCATATTTGTTTTTTATATTAATTGGGATGTATTTGGAATGAAGAATTTTTTTTGATCACAAAAGGGGAAACCCTGTTACGCAGGTCAGTTCATATGTAGTAGTACGCTAGTTATCTGGATGAGTTTTTCCAATGTTTCACTTTGTATAATGGATAACTGCTACTCTAACTAAACTATGTGGATGATTTTTGGGGACCACGAGGTTATGGGTTTGTTCCCTACTTGTGACTTGTGCATGTGAATGGACTGTGAAAGGGATATTTTACACTGAGGTACGAGGCACATAGGGAACGAGACTATCTAGTGCCAAGGGGTGTTCACAATTTTGGTGCTCATTGGATTTGTGGTATTTAACTATGTATTAGGGTGTTTCTTTATGTAAATTACATTATCTAACATTTCTTTTTAAAATTTGTTTTCATTATGAATGTTTTATTTTGAAAACTATTTACTATTGACAGATGCATTTCATGAAATTTATCATTATTTTCCTTACATATTAAAATTTCATGTTTTTTACCATGTATGGCATACATAATGAAATATTTGGGTGATATACTACTGGGATTATGTTATCAAAATACTTACACCCCTTCGGTTTAAGTATAAATTATCATGTTTGACACAGGTAAAGACAAAGTCTCAAGTGTAGGCAGTTCGAGTTCTTAGTCCCCTCCCATTGTGTAGTGTTGTGGAGATGACATGGGGGTGATGCCCCTTACCGTGTCGAGTCATTAGGGAAGATTTTATGCTGTTTTAATTTCTTTTTGGACATATTTTAATTTATTTCAAACTATTTATTTAGATCTGGTTTTGAATAAGGCTTGTTTGGCATGAAAATTTCAAATTCAAATTATTTAATGTTTTTAATGTTTTATGCTTTCATACTTGGGTATATCATCCCCAACCCAAATTTATTGATACCCAGGAACTACTGCTAGAATTTGGGTTAGGAAACTCATTTAGTTCCTTATCATGGGATGGATTTGGTGCTGGTATTAGTGGTCACTAGATTCGGTTCATGACAAAATGGTATCAAAGGATGCCAATGTTTTGAGTTATATTACTATTTTGGGATGAGTTGGGATAGATAGGAGATAGGAATGTTGGGGATCGGGGTTTTGGTTTTGAGTATGTTTCCTAGAATACACCTCTTGTGGAAGACCTTTAATCACTAGGGGGTGTTGGAATTTCCTGACTGAATTCACTTCAAGGTGAGACGTGGGCGCTGCAGACCACACGTGAACATTGGGAGGGGGTGGAGTAGTTTTTTTGTTTATTAAAATAATGTGTTTAAATTATATATACTTTATGTATTGGATAAAAATATTCTTAATTGTGGTATTGAATGTTCATTTTTTCACTATTTCATTTTGTATCATCATGCCTCCCTAGAAAGCTCCCATGCCCCCACAGGAGGAAGTCAGAGAGAGTTCTCCCGCACCGATTGATCAGATGCTAGTCGATACTATAGTTCGTGTTATCCAAGCTCATGGATAGGGACTGTATACAATTCCCATTAATTTTAATGCATATGTTATGGGTCCATGAAAATAAAATGCTCAGGAGTTTCTGAAAAACAGTCCTCCAACTTTCCAAGGCAGCATAGAACCTCGAGAAGCAGAGGAATGGCTCGAGAAGACAAGATCTTTTTTGAGTCTAGGATACACTCGAGGGAGATCAAGTTGAAATTTGACTCAATTTTGTTGGAGTGTCCTAGCTTCAAGTGGTGGGAGTTAGTACATCAGACTGGGAAGAATGAGCAGATGTGTTAGGGAGATTTCAAGTATGTCTTCAATTAATAGTACCACCCCAAGTTCTTGGCATATGTGTGGTCCCGAGAGTTCATGGACCTTGTTTAGGGTAATCTATTAGTGTTGGAGTACTCCAACTATTTCACTGAAATGGTTTGGTATTCCCCTGAAATCATCTCGAATGAATAAGCGAAGGCCTAAAGGTTTGATAAAGTCTTTCCACTAGAGATATACTCCCACTCCTTCATGGTCATGTTGAGGACCAATGTTGAGGTCATTGATTGGGCATGTATGGTGGAGATTAATCATGTAATATCCTTGATTTCTCCATAAGGATTTTTTTAATTGCGTTCATTTTAGTCCATTTATTTGAGAAAGTTAAGTGCTTTCAAATGTCCTTGACCTGGCTCAGGGATTTTTCAAGGGTTCAAGACATGAAAATGGGGGGAATGAGTTTATGGGCTATCCGCATAGCCTGCGCATGGTTAGTGCTAACCATACAAGCATCCAGGGTAAACCATACAAGAAGAACATTTTTGGGATGTAGTCTCTGCACAGTTTGCACACGGTTTGGAAAACCATGTGGGTAAACTATGCGAGGGGGGATCTCTGTGACAGAAGCATCTTCATAGTTAGCGCATAATTTGGAAAACCATGGTGGTAAATTTTTCATCCCGAAAACCATTAATAATTTACAAAAATTCCACTCTAGGATTTTATAACCCACTTTGAATTTTCCTCCTCCTCTATTGAAATTCTATGAATGAACCAAAGGGACCAAGAGCTCCCAAGGATAAAAATTCTTCATTTCATGGCCATTTGGAATGTCGTTGGATGAGAATTGATCATTCGGGTATGTCTAATTTCCTTCTTCACTCCCTTTACTGGTTTAGGACTTCTATTTTGGGCGATTTCCTACTGAAGCTCTCAAACCACTATTTTTCATTGAGACATAGGTTGAGGATTCAAATGGTTTTTGGATTGGGATCTATGGATTCGATTGGGAGTGTCTTCTCTAATTGATTCGAGGTATGTGGTCTAAAATTTATATCCCTTTGGTTTTGAGTATATTTGTGCATGTAGGGATTTTATACTTGCCAAATTTTGAAGAGTTCATGGTGCCTTTGACATGATGTGATATAGTGGTGTCTATAAGGTTAATTGAACTCCTCTTGATCCCCATGGGATGCATGGAGGTTTACCTAACCCAAATTAGGGCCACCCAAGGGCCATGTCGATATTTCCCTAGACATAGAGTAAGATATGTAAGTGTAGGAAGTTGTGCAATAATGTAGAGCCCTTGATGAATATGTAATATTCTTAAAAAATGAAATTGGTGTCTATTAATACACCTTGGTTGGATAATTACCCAAGATGTTGTTTGGTTGGCACAAAAAAAAGTGTTAAATGGTTAAATGTGAAAATTATAGGGATTAGATTTATACATGAATATACTTAGTGAGGTAGGCATGGATAATGGGAATGGTGAAAATGGGTTAGTAATCAGAAAAATTAATGTTTCAATGGATTTAGGAAAAACATTAATTACATGTTTATTTATATTATTGTAACAAGTGTAAATAATTTTGGCTATGTTGTTGTGATGTGATGTTTTGTGGTGGATGATAAATAAGCATGTGCACATGGCATGGCTGAGTGGGGTACTGACTTGAAGTTCTACACCCACAGGTCAAGTTGAACCGAGGTTCTAGCTCAACTCTTAAAATAATGTGTTAGAGAAGGGGATGGAGTTTTATTCCCCTAATGGTTTCATTCCACCTAGATAGAGGCTTCAAGGTGAGGATATTGGAAATTGTTATATTGTGATGCCTATTGAGATATGGCTTTATTGTGTTTTGATATTCTTCAGAACACTGAATATGCCTAATCCATTGAACACATAAAAAGGGGAGATTTAATAACTAATTTCCTAAGTAGTGAACCCAAATACATTGGTAGTATAAATAAAATAATCATACTTTAAAATGACCTATTAAACTATTTAACTTAATTTTCCTTTATTTATCATTTGCATGAACTATCTTACTTTCTGTATATTTGGTAGACATCGTTGGTGGTGGCCAACTAAGTTATACACAAACCCTAATCGGGCCATTGTTGGGTACCCGAGCGGAGATCATGCTTGCATTTTAGGACAAGGGAAGGGGCCCTATGCTAGGGAGATGAGTTAGACCTGGGACATGTTTGTGAGAGGGTCTAGACATTAGGTATATACCATTTTTGGGATTCTAAAATTTTCATTCTTTTGGGTCTTGTTCACTTGACAATGTAGCATGGCATGGCATATTAATTGTTGTTTAGGATTGTACCTTGTTTTGGGATTTGATTATTATGAATGTTATGGATTTTTCACTTATTTTTACACTATTTCAATTATTATATACTGTGTCTCACCATGGAAGTAAGTTATAGTCTCCCCACATGACCTATTGGACCCTATCTTATAGTCGTCAACCTATGGAATACGAGGAGGTGCACTTGTGGTCATGTAACTACCAGGATTAAGGTAGTAGTTTATTAGCTCTTTGGTCAAGGACATTAAAAGTGGTATCAATGTAGTTATTTTCCCTTTCTTATTATTTGGTGATGGTATACAGAAGATTAAGAATGTGTTGGACCAAGGTAATGAGCTCGTTCTTGGGAGTAGCTAACCCATGTGTGGGGGAAATCCCATGTCACCCTTAGAGGGTATTTCTGTTATAGTAGTGTGTTGTTACGTTTAGTGATATTTCACTATTGGGTGATTCACTTGTTGTGTGATTTGAAAATTTTGTGATATTTCTCATGTGGTTCGGAAGGTACGGGGTTGTGCATTCATGCATCATTCTAGGAACATCTATAGAAAAGTGACAGGAATCAAGATAGGCACACACACGGGATAGGATTGCAACATATTATGGTTTGGATGAATATATTCCCTTAAAATTATTGAATTATGCCAAAAAAGATGGTAGGAATGAGTAAGAAGGAGAATTAAAAATTTCAAGTAGTAATTAGAAAGTGGATCTTAATAAAGAACTAAAAGTGGAATAATTTATTTTTAAGGGTAAATTGGAATATGAAAAGGGTTTGAATGGGAGTAAAAGTTAATGATAGTAACCATGATAATTAGATACGGTTTTGACCATAGACATAGGGAGGTGGTCGTGAGTAGTGACCCGGTTGCGAGTATACTATTTTGGGTTGTGTATGCATACCGGTTTGGTTATTACAAGTGATGATCCTATCTATACATTTTTTATCATAAAGCATTAAGGTTTCATTATAATGCTTGTTTTTGGAATTGTAAAGAAATGCCACCTCAACGACATGAACCAGATTTTCGAAATGAGGATGTTTCCAAAAATTCCCCTCTAGTAGCGGAGAAAGAGAATGTGGTGGTCCAAGGAGATATGGGAAGACAGGTTCCACGAGAACTCTGCTTGTTTTATGCAGATGATTGAATGAGACATTGGGTGGGTTGCATCGAGTATGTTTGAGCTGTCTATGGAATTTTAGTTTCAACACCCTACATCCTTTACCGAAGTGGGTGAGCTAGAAGAAATAGATTTATTTATTGAGTTTTTTCTATACTATTCTCGACAATCTGTAAAATCCTATCGAAAAGTGAGTCATGTTAACTCTCTATATGTTGAGGGGGCACAAAAAACATTGGTGGGACAATATGGTTCAGACAGAACAGGCTTAGGGAATGATGTGGAAATATTTATAGGATAAGTTTCTTGAGAACTTCAATCAATAAACATTGATGTAGGAGAAGGATGAAGATTTTATGAGGTTCACTCAAGGGACAATATCGGTGATTGACTATGTAATCCATCTCACCGACATGAGGTGATTATTTTCGACATTGATGATAGATGAGGAAGATATGGTGAAATTCTTCCAGGATGGGCTGAGACACAAGATTAGATCTTAGTTGAATATATTTCATCTAAAAATGTTTTTTGAAGTGGTGGAAGAGTCCATTATCTCAGAAGGAAACCTAAATGCAGTTTTAGGTAGTGAACTTGTGGTTATAGTAGGGTGACCAAGTGGTTCTACTCCTAATAGTAGGAAGTGACATATTAAAACCTTCCAAAAGGGGTAAGCACATTGAATGGTCAGAAGTGGGGGTTAGTTTCTCAAATTAGTGGTCAGGTCTTCTATTTTTAGTATTGTATCTGAGGGCACAATCATGACTGGTGTGCCCACCCAATAGTTGAGTTCTGAGCATGTGGTAGGCTAGGACACGTGTAGAGATTCTGTAGGAACCCGTGATAGTTGGGTAATGATGGAGGTCTGTGGAAGATTCCATGTTTTGGGAAGGGGGTTCGTTATACCGCATCAGGAAATAAGTTAGAGCTCCATTGGTCGTACTGGTATGGATGGTGGACTTGGAACTCTTGGGAGACACCACACTTACCAATAGAGAAGCATGATGTGGGGTACTCAGGCTGGGGCCCAAGGAAAAGGCGTAGTACATCTCTAAGCTATTCAAGCTACACCTGAGGGTGGTGAGGCAGGACCGTCTACTGATCGAGGTACAATTCTTATAGCATCCACATTTCCTAGTTCTTTATTTGATACATGTGCTATAAATTCCTTTATTTCAGCTTAGTTTGTAGTTTTGTTGGTCATAACCATAGGAAAAGAATGTGGGGTAATGTTTCTTGATACTCTACTAGGGGTGAAAGTCATGGACATCAGATAGTGTAAGGGCTGTGGTTTAGAGACTGGTGGGTATCATTTTCTATGGGATATGTCTTTCCCTGATATATTAGGTTTTTAAGTAATCTTGGGAATAGTTTGGTTGGTGTTATATCTGTCCCACATTGACTTTTACCAATGTCAGGTAACATTCACATCACTCTTTTGGAGAACTCATGTCCTTTGTGGTTAGTGGGATACTTGAGTGGGCCGCATAGTGCCACTATGCCATCAGACGGGGGAGCTCATAGCCCAAGTGGCATGCCTTAATATAGATTATGGGGACAAAGCAAAACTATTATTTCCATTTGTTGTGGACCAGTTCCAGGATGTGTTTCTAGATGACTTCTAGAGGTTAACAACCAATAGAGATGTTGAGTTTATGATTGAATTATTTCCTGGAGTGGAGCCTCTTTCCTTTCCACCTTACTGAATGGTGCCAGAAGATATCCAAGAAATGATGGTTTAGTTAGTGTAATTGGAGCGTATAGGGTTTATATGCCCTAGCACATCATCTTGGGATCTCCTGTACAGTTTTCTATGATGTATGACGGATCACTGAGGTTGGGTGTCGATTATAGGAAGTTGATTCATATGACATTTTTGAACTGATACCCTCTTCCTAGAATTGATTACATATTTGATCAGCTTAGAGGTACCTCAATTATTACCAAGATCGATTTGAGATCATGATACCATTATTTGAGGGTGAGACCATCTAACATATCATGTACGACTTTCAGATGTAAGTACAGGTTGTATGAATTCCTGGTAATGTTGTTTGGTTTGACCAATGCACTAGTGGTGTTAATGGCATTGTTGAAACAAATATTCTAACCATATCTAGATCATTTTGTATTTTTTTTCATTGATGACATCTAGGTGTACTATAGAACTCATGACGATCATTCCAAACATCTAGACATTGTCTTGAGTAAATTAAGAGATCATATGATTTACACCAAGCTAATAAAATGTTAGTTTTGGAGTGATCAAGTTCACTTTTTGGGACATTTCATATCTACATCAGGTGTATTGATTTGTCACATAAATGACTTATTTTAATGTTAAATTTAATTTAATTTCCATTTATTCTTTGTTTTTGTGGTTTCTCAAGCTTTTATGGTGGAATGGGTGAGTTTTCGTCAATTGGGCCAAACCGTGAGCATGATTCTAGAGTTAAAAATAAATATTGTTTATTTTATATCATTTTCATTTTTTAATAATATGCACCCACTACAATTCCATAATTGTATACCCTGACATATTAACACCACCATTATAGTTTGGAGCCTTTATAATTCCATAACCAATGTGTATATGGGTTTTTATTTAAGGGATTAGGCCTGCCCAAAATCGCAATTCCAGTTTTAAAAATCAAATCTGATTAATTAATAACATAATCAATATTAATGATTTTTAGGTGATTCCAATCCTAAAACACGCCCATGGAACCGATACACGTGAACAACCTCTCTCTCTCCTCTTTTGATCTCTTCTTCATCGATATTGATTGCTGAAGTTCTTTGGGTTTCAAAAATCGGGCAGATTTGAGGAGGTATGTTCATTCCATCATAAATCTATCAATTCTTACTCTTTTTCCTCCATTATTGTTTCTAAATGACCTCCTCATTCTTTTTCGAACAACCCCTGAATTTTGGATGTTTTCAATTTTATCTACTGGTGTTTTGTGGAGATTAATTCAAGATATCTCAAGTAAGTTAGTCCATTTCCTTCCCCTTTCAAAATGCTTAGGGTTTCATTCTATTTGTTTAGGGTTTTGTTCCCTTTTCCTTGAATTGAAAAATTACCAGGGGGTAGGGTTTGGAACTTGGGGTTTATCCTTGGGTTTTCTTGGTCTTTAGTTGTGGTTTTAGGTTTGATCTAGTTCCCTCTTGGTGCGGCAGTGGTGCGATTTGATTTTCGCACAAATGATTCATGGTTTTAACTAATTTGGTAGGTTATTCCATATGTATGCAATATATGTGAATTGACATGATTTTTTTTTTGAAATTTTCATGTTCATTTAATTTTATGGTTTCTGCATAAAATAGTTTTAGTTGTTTTTGTAATGAAAATGAATTTTGAATGCCAATTTTAGGTGAAATTTGGGGGGGGGGTTCAGGGAAGTCTCTTGTTGATTCTTTTGGGGATACCCTATGACTACTTATTATATTTTATTAGGATGTAATAGGTCTTCAAAAATTGTTTTGAGTGTTTATCCCTTTTGTTTGTTGCTGCAAAATTTGGTTTTAATGGTGTTGTGGAACTTGTGAACTTTAAGTGTCATGTTTGTTTAAAAATGGATGTTTTACAATGATTACATTTCTTGGTTCACATGGGGCTGCCCTAAAATTTATTTTTTGGTTCAATTCAAATGTATAAGGCTGCATTTTCTGTTTTGGTAACTTATAGGTGTGCATATAGTGTGAAATGTGGGGTTTTCATGGAGTGTTTGGTTGAAAACAAAGTGTGTTTTTTAGAAATTGTTTTATGGAAAATCAAAGTGTTTTATTGTGTGTTTTAAATGGTATAATGTGTGTATAGATACTGTATTTATTTTAAGTGACCATTATTAGTGTTTTTATATGAAAATGGATGCATTTGGAATGCTGAATTTGTTTGAGTGGAAAGGGGGATGCCCGTGTACCTAGGTGGGGCAGATGTGTACTAGTACGACTAGTGGATCAGATGGGTCTTGTCCCTGTTTCACCTAGAATATGGATAATGAAAACTCTAACTAAACTATATGGATGATTATTTGGGACCAATAGGTTATGGTTATGTTCTCTACTAGTAGCTAGTGCATGAGAATCTACTTTACTATGGTTACTTTACACTGAGGTATGAGGTACATGGGGCCCGAGACTATCTAGTCCCTAGGGGTGTTCCAGATTTTGTTTCTCATTGTGTTTTTGGTATTTTAAATTGTATTTGGGTGTTTTTGTAAGTTCATTACAATATCTAACATGTCTATTTAAATGTGTGAACATTCTGAAAACTTTATACTGAAAAATGCTTTCAATTGAATGTTGCATTTCCTGGATTTTATCACTACTTTTCATTGCGTATTAAAACTGCTTTATTTTTCATATTGTATTGCATGATCTTTGTAAAAATTGGTGGGATCATATTGTGATTTGGCTCACACCCTACTTACACCCCTTGGGTGTAAGTAGACTTGGTTATGTCTGACTCAGTTAAAGGAAAGGCTAAGGGAGATGGCGGTTCAGGGTGTTAGTCCCCATCCTTGGGGCAGAGTTGTGGACACGGATTGAGGGTGATGACCCCTTGTCTGGCGGAGTCCATGGGGCTATTTTCTTTCTATTTCATTATGTCTATGGACCTTTTTTATTACATTTTAACTTATGTATTTAGTTCTGGATTTTTGAATAAACCTTGTTGGTTTGAATTTTTCATATTCATTTTATCAAATATTTTTGGTGTTTTATGTATACATATTCAGGTAAATTGTTCCCAAAACAAGATAAATGATACTCAGGAACTTGTGGAAGACCGTGGGTATAGAGAACGCCCTTCAGTCCTTGTCACAGGTTGGTTTTGGTGCCAGTTTTGGCAGGGACCAGATTCATTTCATAACAAAATGGTAGCAGAGGGAGGTTCGCTCTCTTTGGGTCATGTTATTTGGGGACCAGTCAGGATAGTCTGGAGTTAGGATTTTTAGGACATGGAATTTGGGTTATGAGTATTGCGGTTGATCACCATGCCTCCTGACAAGATTAAGGTCTCCAGGGGAATTCGCAACCTTTCGGAGTCCTTTGTTTTTCATGGTTTAATGATGTATAGGGGAAATGAAAAGAGAGTTGGGTTAATGGTATTAGTGAGCTCGCATGGCCTGGCAAGCCATGTGGAGCCATGGATATTCCCTAGAATACTCTCTGTGACAGTGAAGGGATTGTAATATGGCCGCCAACCATGTTTCCAAGTCACCCACAGATACTAGCTTCCTCTCATAGTGTCTTGTGTTCTTTTTTTTAAATGTTGGAACTTTGGTTTTAAAGTGACTTGGTTTTAAGAAGTGTAATGTTTTTGTGTAATGTTTTTAAAATAAATATGGACCAGTTTGATTTATGAAATGGTGGAACTGAATATTTAGAATTATTTTGAAATGTAAAATCATGTGCTTACACATCTTTTGAAAGTAGAAACTATACTGAAGTTTTTTTGAAAAAGTGTTTCCAATAGAGTTTTCTAAACTATTGAAAGGTGTTTTAATGGGATGAGATGTTCTGAAATTGATGTAAATAAATTGAAATTGAGTTTTCATTGGAATGATTGTGCCTTTATAAAATGTTTTTTTATGCGGTAATTTGGGTTCAATCTCCTGGTTAGCAGTTTTGAGAAATAGGATGTGTTTGTTGACTATTTTGGTTTTGAAACGTGGAAGGAATTTTTTTTATTTTAACCATTGGTATTTCCATGAACGACTACATTCATGGGGTTATATGGGACGATGTATGGTTAATGGAATGGCTGGATGAGTTCTGGGATGGATATGAGGAGGGTTCCCAGTGTGGCACAAAAACATGCATGTGTAAGGACAATGGGGTACCATTGGTGGATACGCTTACCGCTAAACCATTTGTTTTCAGAGAAATGGTTTTATTGAAAAAAATGATGTCTTGATGAATAGTTTGGGATTGTTTTTATTATGGGTTTTTGAGAATGTTGATGTTTGGGATGTTTTGAGTACAAGAACCCCTCCTGTTTGAACTATGTTTTGGATTTGTGTTTTGTCGGTAAGCTGTGTTGTAGGGACGGTTAGTGGTCTCTTCTGAAAAATGATTTTGGATCCCTTTATGGAGGTTCCCTTCATGTGTTTGGATCTATTTTTTGTTATATCATTACCAATGGAATAGCTTGGTTGGGTCCTTGGGTTCAATCATTAGATAATTTATTCCCCATTAATGGTTATTGCACAACTGAAGTGCAACCCGTTTAGTTTCGCCGTTTTAAGACCCTCCAATTCATCAATATAAGGAATATTTTTCTTGAGATTTTTATATTGAGTCCACACCATATCCTTTCTTGGTTTTGTGTATCCTCTTGTAGTGGGATAGTGATAATATAAGGTTGAAAGAGACCTTAGCCTCTTATGCTTCCTGATTTTCCATAGGTGGAAGTGGTCTGGGGTTGTTAGCATGGATGAGTATATGGCTGGTGTCTAAGAGGTCCTCTCGGTCTTTCGTAGTCTCTTCAAAGAAGGAGTTCACAATAAACTACCAGTGTGGAAAATCTAGTCATGATAGGATATTGTGGCCACTTTCCAGAATTGTCTGTTGTTTGGGGATGTTCTATAAGGTCCCACTCCATGCATTGTTTATATAAGTTGCAATGGTCATGTTTGAGGAAGCCTTGTGATTTTGTGCACTCAATTGACTTTGAAGGTGAAAGTCGTGAAATCCTATGAGAGTCACATTATGTTGGGAGAATGTATCCCTTGTAAAAACATCAAAATCATTCATTTTAAAGGATAGTGATTATAGGTGTTATTTACTTGTATAGTTTCTCACTCGAAGAAACAAGGTGTGATGTGTGTTCATTTCCTAAGCCCTTGTTTCAGTGAAATAACGAGTTTGGGTAAAGTGAGTTTAGAATGTGTTATGTCGTAGGAATATTATTGGGGATTTTAGTATACTTGTTGGTGGCACAAAATAATAATTCTCATTTAGTGGGGTTTCTAAATCCTAACTACGAGGTCGAAGATGCTTCAATCATTTGAGCTCCAGCCATAGGTCTCGAAGAGAAGATGACTTGTGGTCAGGGGAAATCCTAGGGTTGTTTAAACCCATGTAAAATGTCTTATCCTCAGTATGAAATATGGTAAGATTTTAAACCTCTAGTGTCATTAGATTTATTCTGTTGTTCCCATTTGGTGGAAATAGGTTGAGGGCCTTGTACCCATTTCATCACATAATGTCATTCCCTCCACCTTTGGTTTCTATCGAGTCATTAGAGAATGGTTGAAAATTTGGATAACCGTGATGAGGACACAAATTGTGTAAGATTAGTAGTGATCATGTTCCAGGAAGACATGCGAAAATAATTATCTACACAGTTAGTACAGAATTTCCCAAACCATGCAGACTGACCATGCGCCCTTCCCAAATCATTAAAAAAAATTGTGTCTTTCTTTGTCAGCCTATGATAGTCGGTTAAGATGGTTGGTTATTATGGTGGGGAGACCCACTATGATTCTAATTTACATTCCTTTGAAAACTTTGAATTGAATTCTACCCTTTGTACTATAGAGTTCATTCAGGCCTCCCTGTGTTAGTGTCTTGATTCTGTCTTGGAAAATAATATAGGTGGCCTCTTATGGTGGGGTGCCTATTTGTGTTCCCCCAAACCAATAGCTCATATTTAACCAAGTTAATGGATTTTTGGTAGGTGGTCTCATTTGTAACATTATAGGTACCCACATATTCCTTGAGTAAATTTTGGGATTGGAGAGCTCCCAATGGTTTAGTTAATGCATGGTATGTGTAACCTTGTTCTAAGTTGTTGTTCCTTTGAGTGAGTTGATTGAGTCTTGTTTGGAGAGTGTTTGAGAATTTTTATTTTGGGATAAAGTATGAATGTGATGGATCATTTCAGGAAATTGGTGTAATTTTTGGTTGTGAGATTAATCATTCTTTAATTGATCACTGGAGGTGTTTTGGCCCTTGAGGGTGAAGCATGGAAAAGAAGTACATCTCGGTTTATCGGTTGGGTTTGGTTTTCGTATCTGGCCTTGCTGTAGCTTTTCGGGGATGGAAAGTTTTCATTGTGGGGAGAATTTTCACACAAATGACTAATATTAAAATTAAATTTCATTTAATTTCCATTGATGCTTTGTTTTTTTGGGTTTATCAAACTCTTATGGTGGAATGGGTGAGTTTTTGTGAATTGGGCCAAACCGTGAGCCCAATTCCAGAGTTAAAAAATCAATTTTGTTTATTTTATAAATTTTTTATTTTTTAGTATTTTTCACCCTTTCCAATTTCTAAATGGTCACCCCTGACATATTAAATTCACCATTATAGTTTGGAGACTTTATAAATCCATAACCAAGGTGTATATGGGTTTTTATTTAAGGGATTGGGCCTGCCCGAAATCCAAATTTCAGCTTTAAAAATAAAATTTGATTAATTAATAACATATTTAATATTAATGATTTTTCGGTGATTCCAAGCCTCAAACACGCCCATGGAACCCATATGGGCGCCCAACCTCTCTCTCCCCTCTTTGGATCTATTCTTCATCGCGATTGAGTTCTAAACTTATTAGGGTTTTGAAAATTGGTCAGATTTGAGGAGGTATGTTCATTCCCTCATAACTCTATAAATTATTACTCATCTCCCTCAATTATAGTTCCTAAATTACCTCACCATTCTTGTTATAACAACCCCTTAATTTTGGTCGTTTACAATTTTAGCTACTGGTGTTTTGGGGAGATTCATTCAAGATATATCAAGTAAGTTAGTCCATTTCATTCACCTTTCAAATTTCTTAGGTTTTCATTCTATTTGATTAGGGTTTTGTTCCCTTTTCTTTGATGTGACAAATGAACATGGGTTAGGGTTTCAAACCTAGGGTTTAAACTTGGGTTTTCTTGGTCTTTTATTGTGGTTTTAGGTTTTATCTAGGTCCCTCTTGGTGCGGTGGTGGTGCGATTTGATTTTCGCACAAAGGATTCAAGGTTTTAACTAATTTGGTAGGTGATTCCATATGTATCGAATATTTGTGAATTGAATTGATATTTTAATGAAATTTTCATGTTCATTTAATTATTTTTTTTTGTAAAAAATAGTTTTAGTGGTTTTTGAAATGAAAATGAATTTTTTATTCTAATTTTAGGTGAGATTGGGGGGTTTTCATGGAAGTCACTTGTTGATTCGTTTGGGGATGCCCTGTCACTAATTATTTTATTTTATTGGGATGTAATAGGGATACAAACACTATTTTGAATGTTTAATCCTTTTTTTTTGTTTTTGTGAAAGTTGGTTTTAATGGAGTTGTGGAACTTGTGAACTTTAAGTGTCATGTTTGTTTAAAAATAGACGTTTTACAAAGATTACATTTCATGGTTCACATGGGGTGGCCCTAAAATTGATTTTTTGGATTAATTGAATTGTATAAGGCTGCCTTTCCCGTTTTGGTAACTTATAGATGCGTATACAGTGTGCAATGTGGGGTTTTCAGGGAGTGTTGGGTGCAAAACAATGTGGGTTTTTGAGAAATTGTTTAATGGGAAATCAAAGTGTTTTGTTGTGTGTTTTAAATGGTATAGAGTGTGTATAGCTAGTGTATTTTTTAAGTGACCATTATTGGTGTTTTTATATGAAAATGGATTCATTTGGAATGCTAAATTTGTTTGAGCACAAAGGGGGATGTCCTGGTACCTAGGTGGGGCGGATGTGTACTAGTACGACTAGTGGACCGGATGGGTTTTGTCCCTATTTCGCCTAGATTTTGGATAATGAAAACTCTAACTAAACTATTTGGATGATGATTGGGGACCACTAGGTTATTGGTATGTTCCATACTAGAGGTTCGTGCACGAGAATGGATTTTACTATGGTTACTTTACACTGAGGTATGAGGTACATGGGGCCCAAGACTATCTAGTGCCTAGGGGTGTTCCCAATTTTGATTCTCATTGTGTTTGTGGTATTTTCCATTGTATTTGGGTGTTTTTGTAAGTAATTTACAGTATCTAACATGTATATTTAAATTTTTGAACATTTTGAAAACTTTAGCATGAAAAATGTTTTCAATTGAAAGTTGCATTTCATGGATTTTATCACTGCTTTTCATTGTGTATTAAAACTTATTTCTTTCCACATTGTATAGCATGCTCTTTGGAATAACTGGGTGGTATCCTATTGGTCTTAGAATCACACCCTAATTACACCTCTTGGGTGTATGTAGACTTGGTTATGTTTAACTTAGGTAAAGGAAAGGCTCTGGGTGATGGCGGTTCAGGGTGTTAGTCCCCAATCTTTGGGCGGAGTTGTCGAGACGGCTTGGTGGTGATGATCCCTTATCATGTGGAGTCCTGGGAATGTTTTGATGCTATTTCATAGTGCCTATGGACCTTTTGTATTGCATTTGAACTTATGTATTTAGTTCTGGATTTTTGTATAAACCTTGTTGGTATTAATTTTTCAGATTCAGTTTATCAAATATTTTTGGTGATTTATGTATACATATTCGGGTAAATCAATCCCAAACCAAGCTAAACAACACCCATGCACTTATGCCAGCCTGTGGGGATAGGGAACACCCTTCGGTCCTTGACATGGGTTTGGTTTGGTGCCAGTTTTGGCGGCGACTAGATTCGGTTCGTGGCATGATGGATCTAAAAATGGTGCATGCAGTGGTGTCTTGGGAACAACCCAATAACGTCACTAATGTTCAAAGTTTTTTGTGTTAGGAAGGTTATTATAGAAGGATTATTATAGATTTCTCTCATTTGGCAGTGCCTCTCAAAGGGATAAACAAAAAGTGGGTTAAGATCAATTGGTCAAGGTATTTTGAGGATACTTTCTAGGAGATGAAGAAGTGGTTTACACCAAACCAATTTTGATCATACACGAACTAGTTATGTGGTATAACATGTTATGAGATTCATTTGGTGTTATACTAGGTGTATTGTAGATGTAGGATGATCGGGTCGTAGCTTATGTGTTGAGGTAGTTGAGGCCACATGAAAGAAATTATCCTACTCATGACGTAGAGCTAGCTG
This sequence comes from Viscum album, assembly GCA_963277665.1. Lineage (NCBI taxonomy): Eukaryota > Viridiplantae > Streptophyta > Magnoliopsida > Santalales > Viscaceae > Viscum > Viscum album. The sequence continues at coordinate 1,652,824,703 of OY728137.1, read as the reverse complement.
ATGTGGTTTGTGGATTAAATTGTTGGAGGCATTATTTGCTGGGATAACCCTTTATGATCGTTACTAACCATAAAAGTATCAAATATATCTTCTCTCAGCGAGATCTAAATCATCAATACAGACTTTGGGTTTATTACCTAGAGAATTTGGATAATTAATTGGTTTACACACCAGTAAAAGGGAATAGTGTTGTTAATGCTCTGATCCAGAAGACTCAGAATCAAGTAGTTTTGGAATTCAATTTTGAGTGGGTGATGATGGCCCTGTTTACGGAGATGTATTTGGAGGTACAAAAGAGGCACGAGCAGATGAACCTTGCATCTATATCAGTCAAGTCTGTACTTTTGAGCTGAGTTAAAGATAGTCAATTGGTATATTTAAAGTGTTTGGATATGAAAAAAGTCTTAAATATGGGGAGTAACCTTTAGGTTGGACCTTCAGCTCTGATGGAGTTACATATGTTCATGGTCGTATTGTGGTGCCAGTCGATATACGGTATGAGTTGATGCATGATTTCTATACATCAAATTGGACAGTGCATCTAGGCTTGACTACGATTTAATGTTATCTTCATTGGAAATTTTGGAGGATAGGAATTAAGAGAGAAGTTGTGGGTTTTGTGGCACGATGCCTTACCTGTGAGGAGGTGAAGTACAAACATCCATTCCTAGGTGGGTTGTTGCAGTCATTTCCTATTCAAAAGTGGAAATGGAATGACATCACTATAGAATTCATAGTGTGTATTCCTAGAACGCCATGGAAGAATGAATCCATTTGGGTGGTGGTAGATAAACTAAACAAAGTGTCCCATTTCATGCAAATTTAGGAGACCTATATAGTCGACTAGTTGGGGGAGTTGTATGTTTGGGAAATATTATGGTTGCATGGTGTTATGAGAACCATAGTTTAGATCATGATCCACGTTTAACCTCTTGTTTCTAGAAAGGACTACAGAAGGCACTTGGTTCCAAGGTGTTTCTGAGTACAGTATACAACCCACAAATTTTTTGGAAGTCGAAGCATACAATTTAGGTATTAAAAGTCATTTTGAGCGCATGTGTTCAAGACTTTGGTAGTTCATGGGAAAATAACTTGTTTCTTGTTGAGTTTGCGTATAAAAATAGTTTTCAAGATACAATTCAGGGGGAACCTTTTGAGGTTCTTTATGGGAGACCATGTAGATAACCATTGTGTTGGTTGGAGGACTGAGAGTCTGAGTTGTTAGGCCCATCTCATGTGCAGGAGAAATCAAAGAAGGGTTGTTTTATTCAAAAGTTTCTGGAAACAGCTTAGATTAGGTAGAATACATATGAAGATTAGTGTCGTAGACCTCTTGAGTTCGTGGTTGGTGATAGTGTGTCTCTTCTATTGATTCCATGTTTGGTTCAAAGTCAAATTTGGAAACAGGGCTAGTTGGCACCTAGAAATGTGTGGCCATTTGAAATTATAGAGAGTATCATACTGGTGGCTTACTAATTGGCTCTCCTGTAGTGGTATAGTATAATTCATGATGTTTTCAATGTTTCACAACTCTGATAGTATCAACAAGACTCATATCATGTGATAAATGCAGAGGATGTCAAGCATGAGGATGATTCGTCCTTTGAGGAGCACCAAGTTTGTATTGTGGATCATAGTGATAAAGTTTTGTAAGGTAAGCTAGTGCCCCTGGTTCATGTTCTATGGCTGCATGGAAATATCCAGAAGGAAACTTGGTGAGTCCAATGGTATTATCTCTTTCCTTTAAAAACTCAATAAATCTCAGGAAAGTCAGCTCAGGACAATCCATTATATGGTGGGGAGGTTGTAAGATCCAAGATTTCTTCACAAGGTATGTCTTACTAATGTTCAGTTTATGCCCATAATTTGAGTTATATAAGTACTTTCCAAAGTCCATGAGGAGGCTCTGGCTTGTTCCGGGGGATAGAGACATGAAATAGGGGGAAATGAGTTTCTGGGCTAGCCGCATGACATACACACGGTTGGTGCTAACCATATGGGCAACCCAGGTAAATAGTACAAGAGAAAGATTTTCAGGTAGTTTCCTCCACAAAGATTTCATACGGTTTGGAAAATCATGTGGGAAGACCATGCGAGGGGGGGGGGTCTTGAGGGACAAGAAGCATCCACATGGTTTGTGGAATTTTTGGAAAACCGTGTGGGTAAAACGTGTGTCCTAGAAACCTTTAGAAAATTACAAAAAATTCCACTCTGTGATTTCATAACCCACTTAGGACTTTCTTCCTCCTCCTCTCTTGCAACCCTATGAATGTACCAAAGGGGCCATGAGCTCCCAATCATCAAAATACTTTGATTTTTGGCTGTTTGGAGTGTAGTTAGATGTGAATCGATGATCCAAGTGAGTCTAATCTTTTCTCTCTCTCTCTTTTCAAGTTTATGTCTTCTATTTTGGGTGATTTCTATCTGAAGCCTTCAAACCACTCTTTTTCGGTGACACCTAGGTTGAGGCTTCAAAGGGGTGTTGGATCAGGATCAAAGGCTTAGATTGGGAGTGTGTTCGCCAATAGATTCAAGGTAGTTGGTGTATAATTTATATCCCTTGGGTTTTTTTTGTAGATTTGTGTACGTAGTTTTTTTTTCTTGCCCTCTTTTGAAGAGTTCTTGGTGCATTTGACAAGATTTGATGTAGTGGTGTCTAAAAGGTTAATTGAATCCCTCATGACCCACATGGGATGTAAATATGATGACTCCACCAAAATTAAGTCCACCCGAGGGGTGTACCGATATTTCCCCCAACAAAGAGTTCTCTAAGTATGTGAAAGCCGTTGTGAAATAACGTAGACCCCTTGATGATTATGTTATATTCTTAAAATAAATGAAATCGGTGTCTTGTAATACACCTAGGATGGGTAATTACCCAAGAGGTTGGTTGGTTGTAATGAAAAAATAATAAATGGATAAATGGGAAAATTTTAGAGATTAGCTTTGTACATGAATATGCATAGTGAGGTAGGAAAGGAAAATCGAAATTGGGATAAAGGGGTTAAGTATTTTGAACAATGAAAGTGTTAATGGATTGAGGGAAAAAATGTAATTTCACATTTATTGATATTATTGTGATGATTGTAAATGATGTTGGATATGTTATTGTTATATGTTGTTTTGGTGGGGAATGATAAATAAACATGGTCACTTGGCTTGGCTAAGTTGGGTATTGACTTGAGGTTCTATGACCATGCGTCGAGTTGGACCTAGGTTCTAGCTCCACCCCTAACTGCACAGGGCATGGAAGGGGAAAGAGTTTTATTCTCATAATGATCGCATTCCACTTGGACCGAGGCTTCGAGGTGAGGATATTGGGAAATTTTATATTGTGACGCCCTGTGAGATAGTGCTTGATTGTATTTCCATATGCTTAAGAACACTGAATATGCCTAATAAAATTGAACCAGAAAGGGGAGATTGAATAATGAAATGGTGAAGTAATGAACCCGAATTCTATTTGTATTATAAATAAAAAAGAACATAGATAAGAATGACATATTGAACTATTTACCTTAACTTTTCTTTATTTACCATGTGCATGCACTATCTGCCTTGCTGGATATTTGGTAGACACCATTGGTTGTGGCCTACTGAGTTATACTCAAACCCTTCTCAGGCCGTCGTTGGGTACCCAAGAAGACATCGTGCTTCCAGTTCAATAAAATTGAAAGGGACTTATATGAGGGAAATGATTTGTACCTGAGACATGTTTGAGAGAGGTTCCAAAATTGGAGTCTGGACCATTTTTGTGAATTATAACATTTTCTCTCTTTTGGGTTTTGTTCACATGACACTGTAGCATGACATGACATATTAATTGTTGTTTATGATTGTTCCCAATTTTGGGATTTGGTTATTATACATTTTATGGATTTTTCTCTAATTCTCCATCAATTTGAATTATTATCTACTATGTTTTACTCTGGTATTAAAGGAATAATCTCCCCACATGACCTGTTGGACCCTCGCTTCTAGTCGGAAACCTCTGGAGTATGATGAGTCATTCTTGAGATTATGTAACTACCCAAATTAGGGCACCAGTTTAGTGGCTCTCGAGTTTGGGATGTTATAGACTGTAAGTTAAGGGAATGTTTTTCTAGAACTATATTCGCCGTGGGAAGTGGAATCTCTTCAGAGAAGAAAAATATGTGGGAGGAACATGTGAATAAGTGAGGTGGTAGTGTAGGAAACTCTTCAAGGTAGTTTTCATCTGTGGCTTCTAATTCGAGATTGGTCGTGTGCCACCAGTGTGGGAGGTTAGGGCACATCTGACCAGAATGTACCCTTCCACCATGTACCTATTACCAATGTGGATGTATGGGTCAATTAAAGTGCTTTTGCAGGGTGTAAAACTAACTTTATAGTGGGGAAAGTACTATGGCTTCATGAGTATCTCTATCACAATCAGATCCATTGAGGACCAGGGGATTGCAATTTGGTGTCCATGATGACAGGGATGGTTCATTATCTAGGTACCACCAATTTAGGTAATAACCACAGACCAACGGTCTCACTAAGGCAGAGACTGGACATCTCCATACGATGGATCTGGCACCAGTAGGATTAGAGGTGATACCATCATCATTTTGAGGTACCATTTTGATCGCCTCTTCTATAGTTGTTTTCCATATTGATATCAACACCTCCATTTCATTCATTTTTACCCATTTTGTGGAAACACTAAATCTTCCAACCGATTTGTTGTCTTTTGTGTTGGAGTTGGTGACATCACTGGGAAAGATAAAGGAGTAGGGTCTTAGTTACCTGTGATGTGTGATTTTAGTGTTAGGGTTTGAGATGGAGTGGGACCTATTTATCTTAGACATGGAACTTTTTGAGATAATAATTTGCATGTATTGGATATTACACTTCTAGGAACACATCGATTTCTATTAGAGGTGAGTGAGTTCATGGCACCTGATGAGAGTCGTCTGGTTTTTCATTGAGAATGGGATCCCTGGTCGGGTCACATAGAACCTCCACTCCTAGAGTTGGAATGTCTTAACATCCAGTATTCATAATTTGTGCCAGATGATGATATTAGTTTTCCTGATGTTTCACTACCTCTTGTGGTTAATGATTATCTGGAGGTACTCTTGGATGATTTTTCAGGTTTTCCCCCAGAGTGGGGTTTTGAGTTCGTGATTGATCTGACCATAGGAACACAACCGATATCACTTCCCTCATATCATATATCCCCCACAAAAATGAGTGAATTAATGATACTATTGGAAAACATAGAATCAAAAAAATTCCTTATCTTGAGCATCTCTCCTTGGGCCGCTCCAGTGTTATTCGCGAAAAAGACTGACCAATCCCTCCAGTTGTGCATTGACTACTGAATGCTAATTAAAGTTAACAATTAAGAACAAACACAATTTTCCAATAATATATTATTTCTTTGATTAGTTGAAGGGTGGAAATTTGGTTCCCAAAAATAGACTTGAATACGGGATACCATCAACTTAGGGTGAAAGAGGCAGATATCATGAAGACAGACTTTCGATGCAGGTATGACCAATTTGAGTATTTTTTTCATGCCTTACAGATTCACCAATGCTCCAGTGGTGTTTATGAAACTTAGGAATAGTGTGTTTCACCAATATCTATATTCCTTCAATGTGGTGTTTTTGGATGACATTCCAGTATACTCTAGCTCTAAGGAGGAACACGAACATCACTTAAGAAACATATTGGGAACATTGAGGGATCACCACCTCTATGCAAAGTTGTCAAAGTGTACTTTCTGGATCAGGGAGGTGAAATTTAGGGGGCATGTGATCTCAGAGCGGGGGGGTTTGAGTGGACCCTAGGAAGATAAATCCAGTCATGTCATGGGAGAAACCAAATAATGTGTTTAATACCCGGAGTTTCCTTGGCCTATATAGTTATTAAAGGCGATACTTCAGGATTTCTCTTGGATTGCTTCATTAATGATCGTGTTCACCCAGAAAGGGGTAATGTTTGTATGAACCCCAAAATTTTAGGCATCCTTCGAGGTGATGAAGCGACGGTTGACCACCGCGCCCGTTCCAATTTTCCCTGAGGCCTAGAAGGGTTATGTGGTATATTTTGATGCTTTAGATATAGTGCTTGGGTACATGTTTTTGCAGAATGATCATGTGGTGACATATGGATCTCTCCAACTCCGACTATATGAAAATAATTACTCGACGCATGACTAGGAGTTGGAAGTGGTGATGCAGGCTTTGAATACCTGGTGTCACTACCTCTTTGGTGAGAAGTTTGTGGTCTACTATGATCACAAAATCTTGTTCTATATCTTCTGGAAGAAGGACCTCAATCTGAGGCAATGATGTTGGATAGAGTACTTACAAGTGTTTGACATTGACATAGTCTATACCAAAGTAATGGTAAAAGTGGTGTAAAACACCTTCAGAATATGAGTTCCAGTGTAGGTTTTTAGGAATTCTAGTGATGAGTGGACTTTAATGGGGATCTTTGCTCAAATACACATGGAGACCTAGGAGCATAGTGAAGGTACTTTCATGGAAAGATTTGAGTTGACTCTATCTTTGTGGGTGTTCATTCAGCGAGTACAGCCCAGTGATGAGCATTACCAGTGGTCAAGGAAGTATCTTTGTGGTGGGGAAACATCCTCTTATTGGTCTTCATCCCCTATGGTCATCTCGTACTTCAAGGTCCATTCAGTAGTATTGTTTTCTCTATAGAAGGTGGTGATGGGGGATATCCCCCAGTCTTTATGAACTATCCATTTGGGTTCCCCCAATATGTTTTATGACGTTTGTCAGTAGTTCTAGGGGATGGGTAAGAGACAATACATCTCAAACTTTGTGTCGAGATGCAAAACATGCTATCAGTTGAATGTAGAGCATCAATGGCCCTCTGATTTTCTCTATCCATTACCCATTCCTACCTGGAAGTGGGACAAGGTTTCCATGGACATAGTTGATGGATTAAATTGTACACCTTGGGTAATAATTCCATTTGGTTGGTGATTGATCATCTAACCAAATCAGCCCACTTCATTCCTATCATAGATACAACTAATGTGGATGAGTTGGGCCGTTTATATATTCAAGATATGGTGAGACTCCATGGAATTCCATCATTACTTTTCTTATATAGAGACCCATGTTTCACTTCTCGATTTTGGAAAGGCCTACAGAAGGCTTTGGGGTCTCGGAATAAGATCAGCACGACATACCATCCTCAAACCGATGGTTAGACCGAGCATGCGAATCATATTTTGAAGGACATGCTTCATGCTTGTGTTATAGACATTAGGGGTTATAAGGATAACTATATGGGGTTGGATGAGTTTTATTATAATAATAATTACCAATCCTTAATTAAAATGGAGAATTTTGATTCACTCTATGGTCATCCAGGTCGGTCCCCCTATGTTGTGCTAAGGTAGGTTAGACATCAATGTTTGGACCAAGATCTATACATGAGACATCTGAGAAGGTCAAGTTGATCAAGAATCCCTTGTTAACAACTCAATGTCCTCATAAATCATATGATAACCAGAGGCAACAATACTTAGTGTTTTTTGTGGGTGACAATGTATTCTTGAATGTGGCCCCTCGTCTAGGCCATCGTAGATTTTGGATGCAAGGGAAGCTGACACCGTGATATGTCGACCATTTTGAGATCACTGATCAAATATGAATGGTGGAATATATTATGGCTATACCTTCTCATTTGACATCCATTCATGATGTTTTCCCTATATCCCATTTTAATAAATACATTTCGGATCTGTACCATGTGTTGAGTTGGGAAGAACTAGAGATAGAGTATGACTTGTCAGTTTTTGAGCAGCCAATGAAAATAGTGGATCCCAAGAGAAGGTGCTTTAAGGGAAGTCTATTCAACTAGTTTGGGTTATTGGAAGCATGGTAGTGAAAAACATGAGACATGGGATTTGAATTCATGTTATGAGGATGAGTACCCATTATTTTTTCCGATCAAGCCTCTAGTTGACTTTCTGGGATTGAATGTTTTCATGGTGGGAAGAACTATGAAAAAATAGTTCTTCATTATGGTTACATATATTTATTATATTTTTATCCTTACACCCCCTAAGTCCCACTATCCCCCCGATAATTTTTTTTTCATTTTGAGAAGTTTTTAGTGGATGAAGGAGGATGCACTGTTTAGGTGCACAGTTTCCTTAACAATTCCCAAAAACTGTTTTCACAGGTCAAGACCATTAAAAAGGTGTTAAATGACTTATTCTCCCTCCATGTATTTATTCAAAACCTCCCCTTTATTCCCCCATTCAACCCTTTCCACCATTGGAGCCTCCCAAGAACATAAACCCCTCCTTGTAACTTCATTTAGAAGGGGGTTTTGTGGAGGAACATCACACAAGCTCAAGTAAGATTCTCTCCCTCTTATTTCCTCCCAATTTCATGAAATTTCTCCCATTATCGTTATTTTCCCAAATTACCATATGTTAGGGTTCCTAACCTAGTGTTATATTTGTGTTTTCTTGGTATAATATTTTGATTTTAGGCTCGATTAACCTTCCTTGAGGTGCGGCAGTGGTGCGATTGAATTTTCAAACAAAGGATTCAATTTCTTAACAATTTTGTTAGGTGATTACATGTGTATGAAAGACTTGTGATTGAGAACTATGTTTTAATGTATTTTCATGTTTATATAATTTTATTAATTTGAAAAAACTTGGTTTTTGTGGTATTTGTAACAAAAATGATGTTTAAGTGCCATTTTTATGTGAAATCGTATGTTTTTCATAGAAATGTTTTATTGATTCATTTTGGGATTTACTATAACTACTTAGTAGATGTTATTGAAATTTATTAGGTATTAAAATATTGTTTTTAATTTTTTTCTACTTTGGTGGTTGTTGAGAGAATTTGATTTAATTGTTTTGGTGAAGCATATGAATTTTAAGAGCCATGTTTGTTAGAAAATGGAGGTTTTACAAAGATATCACTTGTTGGTTCATATGGGTATGCCCTATAACATATTTTTTGTTTTCAATGAATGATATTGGGATGAAATCACGATTTTAGGGACTTATAAATATGTAAATAGTGTGTAATTTGGGGATTTTAATGAGTTTTGGGTGAACAACTTTGCGAGATTTTGAGAAGTTGTTTCATTGAAAATCAAATTGTCTTGTTGTGTGTTTTAGGTGGTATAAAGTATTTATATCTACTGTATTGTTTTTATTTAACCATTAGTGTATTTTTTAAATGAAAATGGATATATTTATCATTATGAAAAAAATTTATCACAAAGGGGAAATCTTGAGTACCTTGGTGGGAGGATATGTACTAGTACGGTAGTGATCTAGATGGGTTTTGTCCTTGTTTCACAAAGCATTTTGGATAAAAAAACTCAAAATAAACTATGTTAATGATATTTTAGGAACACTAGTTTATGGTAATTCTACATATTAGTGTCTTTTTCATGGTAATGTATTGTGACTTGTATATTTTACACTAATGTATGAGGTACATAGGGCATGAGACTATCTAGTGCCTCGAGGTGTTCCCGGTTTGGCTGCTCATTGGATTTGTGTTTTTAACAACTTTTTTAGGGTGTGTATGGATGAAAATCAAGGTAGATAACAAGTATTTTCTAAATGTTTTAACATTATGAATGTTTTATTTTGAAAACTATTTACAATTGAATGTTTCATTTCTTGGAATTTATCGACATTTTTCCTGACATATTAAAACTGTAAGTTTTTCACCTTGTATTTCATACTATTTAGAATCATTGTGTGAAATCCTATTGGACTTAGGATAAAAACCTACTTACACTCTTTGGGAGTATTTAGACTTTATTATGTTTGATATAGGTAAAGGCAATGTCTCAGGTGAAGGTGGTTCGGGTTGTTAGTCCCCTCCTATGGTGCAGTGTTGGGGAGATGGCTCGGGGGTGTTGACCCCTTGTCGTGTGGAGATTTTTTTTTGATAATTTTATGATATATTTATTTATTTTTGTACCTATTACACTTTATTTAACACCAGGTATTCATATTGGAATAATGTTAAGGCTTGATTGGAATGAAAATTTCATATTTATATTATAGATTTTTTTTTGATTTATGCTTTCATAATTAGGTAAATCGTTCCCAAACCTAATTTATTGATACCCATGAACTTTTTCCAGACCATGGGGATATGTAGCGCCCTTAGGTCCTTTTAATTGGATGGATTTGGTTTTGGTATTAGTGGAGATCAAATCTATTTATTTACACAAGTAATGTTTTAGGTGTTTTATGAATGTTTTAAGAGATATATGGGCTCTTTTGGTGCCTGAAGTTGATTTTTTTTAGGATTATTTAGTGTCACATGGTTGGATCTAGGTTAGTAGTTATCTTGTGTCTCATCCATGATGCACCATAAGAGGTGGTGCATTGTTTCTAGATCCAACCATGTGAGTAAATGATTTTAGGTTGGACAAACAATCATATAATAAGCGACCAAAAAATGTCAGGGGATTCTATTGGGATTTTATATTTTTTGGAAAACCATGCTCCTAGAACAAACATGTAGTTCCACATAGGTCATGAGAATGCGTGGTTGGTTCATGGTTTGGACAGACCATGAAGCCACAAAGTTTTTCTCTTAGAAATCATAAAATTACCAAAACACCCCACTCCTTTTAAATATTTTTATCTTTTTTTCTTCATCCCAAACATAGATGACCCCTCTCATTTTCAGACCCACATACCCACATAGGATTAATGATAACATCATCTTTTAGAATCCTATTGAAAATTATTTTTTTCATGTTGGATCTATAAAAGTAATCTCTTCATTCCCATTTCTTTCGTTCTTATACATGTGGTGGTTTTTTCCTATTGTTCAAATTAATCCACCTCAGGGTAACCTGAGATTACCATTAATTAATGGGAGTTGGTTATAAATGTAGAGAGTGGTGTATTTTGACTACCTACTATAATAAATTTTCATTTAAAATGAATGGTGTAATGAAATGTATTAAATTGGAGTTTTGGAATGAAATTGACAACCCCTTAGCTCATGCATAATTATTTAATTGATAAGTGAAGTGGTACAAACACTAAAATATCCCAATATATTATCACATGTATAAGATTTTATTAAATAATTGAATATATTGAATTACGTTGATAAAGGGAATAGACCTTAACATTATCCCTTAAGATATTTTTTAAATTAAATTTATCATAGTTGATACGGTGGGACATCGATGTGAGGTATCAAGATTTGGAATGCCTTAGACTGTTACATTTGATCATGTTTTCATCATCCATAATGGACATGATATTTTTGTTCAACCAAAGTCATTATTGATTTTTCTAGGGATGAGCTATGTGGATTAAAATAGGATTACATTGACTAGGATATTTTCCCATGTATGTCTAAATTCCCCTATGTTTTCTATGGAAGGGCTGTGTGGACTCAAAAAGGATTCCATGGTCCTTGTCTCATGGTCGCGGGACCCATAGGTCTAATACATGATTATTCATCATATACCTTACATGGATGAAACATGAAACACCATCATAATATGTAGCTGATAACTTTCTCTGTTATACAATTATTCATCATTTATACAGTATTTTTTATTGAATGTTCTTATAGAAAATATCAAATCATCTATTTGTCATAATTATTTATATTATAACTATAAACTCTAAGAAATTATTAGCTTGTTCTATATTTATTTCTGAAACCCTTGGTGGTGGCCAACTATGTATATCTCACACATTGTATTGATTTCCAATTGGTACTAAGACTAACTTCATGATTGAAGGTATCTAAAAGGGAATTATCTAGTACTTGATACATAATTTATTATCCTGGGATTAAATATGGTATATGATTAATGAGATTATGGTTGTGATTCTAGAGGATATAGCTTTTGGTGTTTTTTCAGTTTTTTATAACATGATATATTTTTTATTTCTTTTTTCTGATTCCTATATACCATCCCATGATTTATATATACACGAAATGAGAATCATTTTTAATATGGTATTTGTTATCTTTATTCCTATTATTATATATAGATGGTTTATTCTTATATTTTATATAGTTTTCACAAATTACTATTATTGTATACAGTTTTTCACCACTATGATCATGGGGCAGTAATCTCTACACTATACCATCAGAGACCCTCACTTCTATTTAGTATCCCTTAGCATAAGAGAAGGAACACTTGAGGCTCTGTGTCAAGTCATTTTTTCTTACATATGAGTGAACCATCTCCGTAACATTACATAAACATTACCTATAAATTATCCACAACAAATGAGTTTATAATCTCAAAATTATGTGTGATTAATTGTAAATTTGAAGTGTTTTAGTTTTTAATATTTCATAAGGGTTCCACTCACCAAAGAAGTGGATTATATACCTTTATGATAAATGATATATCACCCTAAATCAATATAAATTTATCAATTCCAAGATAGTAAAAACTTTTCCATGCAAAGGATTACTTCATAAGCATTTGTGTTTTCCATTTAGAGATATGAAGAAAACATCTATCTACTAATAATAATTTTACATTATGAGAAGATATAAGAAAAAAATTTAATACCACTAGTTAGTCTTTCTATTTATTGTGGCCATGGTAGTGACTCTACTAAAATATATAAGTTCTTTATAATTCTACGACAAGAAAATAATTTCACAATACGCTTTTAATTAGTATAATTCTAAAAGAGACTAAAATGAACATTTAAACAGAAATTCAGTTGGATTTAACATATTAATTACCCTATAAATCACTCATTTGTCCTCATAAAATTTAAATTCTTATATAAAACACCCCAGGGGGGATGGTATTCTGGATCATACATCCATGCAACCCATGATTATACTATCAAATTATATCTAATAGGGTAAACGCCTCTTATAGGGCCACCAATTCCATTTTTTTGTGTGGACCATAATATTTTTAAAGAATTTTTATAGAGGTATATCTACCAGGTGACACTAGAAATAATTTTATGCCATATTATTGGGAGAATCATGAGATAAATTCCTATGTATAGAATGTATCTCATAAAAAATGTGATCATCAATGCATACCAAGTAATAATATTTTTATCCTAACGGGATATGAAAAATCAAGAACCCAACAAATACTTTTAATTAATTGATAATAATCCTCTAAAAATTATTGTTGAACTGCATAAATTATATGGTAGACTCATTAAAAATTATCAACCAAATCCCACAAATGATTCATTATGTCTTAAAGGAAAACCCAAAGAAGAAATAAAAATATCTTCAATGGTTTCTTTTATCTAATGGAAAATTCGAAACATCATCTTAATCTAATCCTTAACCTCCCAAGTGGAAAAACCGCATCCAAACCACTAAGGTTTCTATTATTGAAACTCATGTGGTATGTTTAACTAGTTAGTAGTATCTATATTCGTAGTAGTAGGCATTGTATTCACTAACTGTGGGTCTAATATTTTTATAACTAGAGAGTGATCTACAATTTTATTTTGAGGTATAGATATCTATTATAAAATTCAATGTACTAATTTCATATTACTCAAATATACATAATTTTAGATGTTAACATACTAGCATGAGAACATAATTACTCTACCTTTAAATATGAGATCACTATGTATGGTAAACCTTTAGTATTTGACAAGAAGAACCCATAGTTAGTAATCAATATCATGTTTAATTGAATCAATAAATATATAAATAAACATATTTTAATTTATATAGAATGTATTTATTAGTCTATATACACCGTAAAAACAATGGATGTACATATTATGTCAACTAAATGATTCTAAAAGTCATAATGAAAGGATACAACATCTGACCATAGATTTATTGTATTCCATTTGTAGTTAACTAATCATTATAAATCATTTTATCCTTTTACCTATGATTCCGAAAAAAATATTATTGGTATATTATATCTAAACTCTGTAATTAGGTGTCAAACTATTGTGATACTATTTTGACACAATCGTACCCAGAAATACCCCACATGGATCAGAAATTGGAACATTTTGTCACCATAATCCCACCTTAAATATGAAATGGGTTTGAAACAAACACTAAGAAGACATAATAAACATGGGGTCCCATAGCCTATAAAACCCATGTACAAACACATTCCACTTGCATATAATATGATAATAAGAAAAAATATAACCAACTAAAATATAACATTTCTGTAAAATATGTTTAACATTCACATAATATAAAAAAAATACTAGTAACTTAGAAAAAATTATATGGTTGGATATCTAGAAAAATATATATCTCCCAAATATTATCTGTAAATTAGAACCCCACATAACAGTAATACCAAAACTAGCATTGCAAGCACTAACCACCTCTAATAACTATAATGTCATATATTAGACAATACCAAGTCCTCATTAATCATCATCAAATTTTCTATTATCTAAACTAACACCACACTTGTTGACCCAATATTTATACATGTCTTATTATAAATATTATCATGGGGATGACATGATAAAAGGAGAGGCAAAAAAATGTTAGATCAAATAGTAAATATAAACTACATATTCATTCATGGAATAGGTCAACCCTGGTTAAGTGGAATCCAAATATAGAAGATCATCTCTATAGAGTTCATGTACTATATCGAATCCCAGTATAACTATAACATCAATAGTCTCACATTACATTAATTATCAACTCTATAAAACTATCGTAACATCCAAATCACAACATTAGTACTGGGTTGGGGAGCTCACACCTCACTATACTGATAATTTCCATAATGGGGCTATCAAACCTAATAAAGGACCTACATATCTTTACGTGTAAGGTAATAAATGAGGGTTAACCAATGTTTGAATAGAGTACCCAAACCATATCTCCATTGGGGATTAACACATATGGGGGACTTGTACATTTTTGAGATCAAGTGTGTGTTGACCCCATGTCTGGATAGTGTACCTATAAACTATGAATAGAATTTTTGTGCCTATGTTTGAAGGGGGGTGATGAAATATATAATATAAATTCAATATATTAACCTCATATAAAACATATTTAGGTGGTTACCATACCAATTAAAAATATGAATATCCCACCAAATGTTTGAAATCATATTTACAAATATATGTAAACTCTTTTACTGATAACTCCATGGAAAATTCTCTAATATTCAAAAAACGTGACTCTATGAGTAAAATATAGATAGAAACTTGAGAAAAATTATTTGTTTTCATAATCCTAACACTATGTGGGAAGATACTAGATACCAATGGATGACACATAGTACATGACATGTACTATTATGTTTAAGGTGTGAAGGTCAAGGATGGAGCAATGAATTTTATTCTGCATCTCATTTCATATCGAGTGAACCTATATGGTGTGTCCAATTAGAATACACATCAGGAGATACCCACATACTAGTAATGTATGCACTCCTATAGAAATCTATTCCATGTCATTAAAGTACATGGAATATACTCTTTTCTCCACAATGTGTAGGACTTGGGTTATAACTGGAATGTTCTCAACAACATTTTGATTTATATAGAATTATATATATGGAATGTACACTGGAGAAAATTGTGTGTGGAAATATATGTTTATACATGTGTATAATATAGTATATTTTCATGTGTTGGGGTTAATTAAACATGATGTGTGACATTAAACCAAACACCATGTGATATTTATGAACAAGTAAATACTGTATATCCAAAAAGTAACATGGAACATTATATGTAACCTGGTGGTTATAATGTTTTTTATTTAAGAATTTTGTGAAATATCTATAACCATTTTATATTTTACACCATTGTTTTTTCATTCTAAATTTATCGTTGTCCCCATTAGTAATCAGGTATTTCATGCCTATGTCATTTAACAATACATCATTTGAACATATATAACATTCTCTTAACCTTGACATTGTTTTTAACAAAAAAAATGGGTTGTTGATTAGGGACTCATGATGCCTACTAAAAACTAATATATTCAATTAGACTCAATTACCACTGATCATTAGTCACCCCACCTTCCTAGTCATCCAAATTTCAAAAAAATTCAATTTGGAAGATCATTGATAAATGTGTTTCTTTAGAGGGGAAGGTGCAATAGAATATAAATTGAATGTTTTTTGAAGTTAATAATTGACTATTTTTTTAGTCATTGCATAATTAATACATATTCACAAATTTTTTTTTGAAAATAAATCTAATTAAAAATAATAATTCATGTGTGTGATGTCTGTTAGTCATAAAAATCAATATGTTAAAATAATCAATGGTTGATCCAAAAATAATCAATCATTATTCCATTCCAAAATATTTAATAAATAAAAAAATACTAATTATATTTGATATAATGAATGATTTAATATATTTTAGAAACATATATTCTTCTAAAACTATTAAATTAATACTTAATATAAGAATTTTATATTGTTTCAAACAGATCATGGTTGAGAGGTCATTTTTTACTCTCATAAAGAACAGAGTGATGATAAATTGAAAAGTCCATACATTATTATGATTTTTCTATTAATAATTATTTTATTTAGATAATAATTTTTATTTCTGGTATTGATGATGTTATTTATGATGAATAATCCTCCAAAAAATTATCAGACATAGAACTAATGCTTGAACATTTAAATTACTCTTTTTATAGGTTATACCAACAAATTTTTACATAACCATAATGTTTGAATTCCGATTCGGGGAATCAATTAAGAGATAGTGATTATTTAGATTCACAAAAACAAAAATTACATATTAATTATGATTAATATTTTACAATGTCCCATGTTTATATTAAATACGAACCATCTTCACAACAACCTTGATTAATTTATTTCAAAATATTCAAATGGAATTATTATAAAAATCATGGTTAATACCTAATAAATGAATTTAGTCAATGATGCATTCATATTGTTTTATTATGCATATGTGTTTTATTATTTATTTGTGTCTGGGTTTTAAAATAAAAATGGTAATTGCACCAAAAACAATATTTGTATACCCTTAGTGATTATCATTACCGCACAACCAATATGAGGTTTTTTATAGGGGTCACTCATGATCTCTCCACTAGAATAGGTGATATCATAGTGGAGTCATGTTGTAAAAAATTTGTGGTGAAAATATTATCTAATAATATTATATATGTTCTTTGGGGTAGAATACAATGAAATAAATGAAGACCTACAAGATGGAAGTGTTAATCATAGCCCCTATTGATATCTCCCTTAACCAACCATTTTATTAAAATGTTTGGTCCACATAATCAGTGGGATTAAAATAACAGTATGTCAACCAATAGACTTATAATGCGTTAGTGTTGAACTGGGTCTACCACTAGCTATGTGTAATTATTCCCATGTCATCTTAAATTAACATAATAATGTGTTACCAATTTCGTGCATCACTTCTTGAATCATATATAACATCGATACAAGCATAAATGATTATAAAATATGATATGTTAAATGGTTGTTTTATATTATAATTTAATTACATTATTTTCAATGTTTTTCTAAAAAGACAAACATTTTATTAAATTAATAATTTTTAGTTTTAATTAAATTTTAGTATTTTAAATATTTTTAGCATAATATTATATTTTATGGATTGTTATAATTGTTTTAAAATTATAAAAGAAATTTTTTTAGGGTCCTAGATATTTTTTATTAATTTTTTAATGTCTAAAATTTAAAATATTTGGAGGGTAGTTTTTTAATATATAAGCACTGTATTGTTTTTTTCAATTATTTATTCGATTTATTATAATAATGACATAGAAATTTTGTGTTGTATTTTTTAATTATTCTACTCTATTATTATGTCTTTCTAGGGAATTTATTAATTGGATATGTACTGTAGTGAACTATAAATTTGTATTTATGATATTTAAATTTTTTGATAGTTTTTTACTTTGATAATATGTCAAAATTTTATAATTAATGATTTGAATAGGAAGGCTTATTCCCATAATAACTGCAGAGTATCTATGTTTCTTTTATATTGAATCCTACTCGAAAATCCCTTATTGCTTTATTGAAATGTGATAAGAATATTTTGACATGGAATGACCAAAGGAGTTACCAAAACGAGATTGGAAAGTGTATACAATTTCTATGAGTCTAGACCATTAATATTAAATGATTCATCTAAATTCTGAGTGGGGGATGCTCACACTGATCTAGGTTCTAATTTTTCTTTAATGTGTTTTTTTACATTTGTTATATCATTCAATAATTTTACGGTGTAATCACATTACACCTTAGGGTTTCATTGTGCAATAATTATTTTTTATTAAATTTATTCGGGTAATTGGTTGGGTGACAAACCCATGTATCAGATCATATAAAAAAATATGTTTGAATTAAAAATTTAGTCAACAAATACACAATGGATATTTGTTTTTATAAAAATATAGTTAATGTTTAAATATAATATTCATATTTCGGGCGATAAATTTGGTTATGAGATATTTATTTTGGATATTAGGTCTTAGAGAGATGGCTTCCTCTTCCTTCCTGATGAACGCGCCTCACGCGCCCTGCCCCCGGTGACGTTCGATCGGGGATCTGAGTTTCTGTCAGGTGGTTTTCCATCCCGTAGGGGGTCTCTGGTTCTCTCCTCCAGAGAAGGGTGTCCGCCTCCTTCTTTCAAGGAAGCACTGTGCGGGAAGGCTCTAGCGCTTCAGATCCTTGTTTCCTAGCGATCACTCCATTTTCACATTCAGGGGTGAGGGATGGGTCGCGCTTTTTGTTGTCTTCCCCTATATCTGCGTTCAACGAGGCAGTTTTCGGCTAGAAGTGGACGCTTATGGAACGTTTTGGTTCTGAGAAACCCTCCCTTTCTGGTTTCAATAGTTTTGTGGATTCCTGGGGCTTGAAGGACGGGGTTCAAATATTGGTGTTACACAGGTACTCCTTCTGTTTGGTGCTTTCGTCGGAGGAGGATTTTAAGGCTTGGTGTGTCACTCTGCGTGTAAGGCGCTGATGTCGTTTTAATCTCTCTCGTTGGTCGATGGAGGATCATAAGGGGAAGGAATGTCCTCAGGCTGCTGTTTGGGTGATCCATCTAGGGCTTCTGATCCCTTTCTAGAAGGGTACATTTCTCAATGTTATTGTGGATTCACTTGGGGAGTTTCTATGTATGGATGCACGCACACGAATCGGGGAGGCGACATTGATTCGTCAGATTTGTATCAAGATGGATCTGTCTCTCCCTATTCCGGAGTCATTATCTGTGGACGTGCAGGGATCAGTGGGCTGGCTTCAAGATATCGTATTCCCTGTGTTTCCAAGGTATTGCTCGTCCTGCCTCCTTCAAGGGCACTCAGTTCAAATATGTTGAAGAGGGCACCACGGGGTTCGTCCGCATTTTCCCCGTCCTTCCAAGTCCAGAATGCTAACCCCTCTCAGTGGAGGGTCAAAGGTTACCCTGATTTCATCCGTGGATAAAGATGTGGCCTCCTTCTCAGGGGTCTGTGATGCTTCCAGGTCTCTCCTTGGTTGCTAGGTTTCTGATGCCCCCCAGCGAGTTCTAAAACTCCTACCAGCAAGGCCATAGTTCCTTGTTTTTTGGGTTCCAGTACTATGGAGCATTCTGGAAGCTCATGTTCTTCTTCCATCGTGTTCTCCCTAGGAGAATTGGAGGAGTTTTTTCTATCGGTTATCCCAAGAATTCTGGTGTTTGAATCTCGAGATTTTCCTCTAGTGCCTTTTGAGCCGCGCCAAGGGAAGGTGAGGGTTCTCAATTTGAAGGATGTACATGAGATTTGTCCCAATGGGCTGGAAGAGGTTTCTTGTGAGGCTCTCGAAGAAGGGTCAGGTCCTGTAAAGGCGGTGGATCTGTCCAGTTTGTCCAGTTCTTCTTCATCTTCTATGTCTCCTAGCGGGGTAATGTAGAGGAAGTCCAACTCCTCTGAGCCGCTTGTATCCCCTGCTGCCTCTACCAACAGACTGGGGTATGCACCTGGGCACATATGAGACTTCTTAGGGAAAAATCTTTTCCCATTAGAAAAAAGACCAATGTTCCTAGGGCTAAAGCTGGGCTACCAGTTTTTTAATAATATCTCTCCTCATTTGGAATGCTCATGGCCTGGGTGCTCTGGTAAAGTCTGACCTCATTGCCTCAGAAGGTATGAAAAATAAAGCTAGTCTTGTGGCTATTCTTGAGCATAAACAGAAGCCGAGTAAGATCAAAGACATCAGAAGCAAAGTTATGATGCATGGATCCTTACATGATGATCCAATCGACATACATATTTTTCTTTTTTTAGAACAAAGAGATTTCATTGGATCTCATTGAGGCGGGAGATCAATTTATACCACGAGAGTCTTGAAGGAAGTAGACTGTTTCTTCTTCTCTATTTGTTTCTTCTTCTCTATTGTTTATAGAAGCTGTGAATTTCTGGAACGTAAAAGGTTGTGGAAAATTCTTGGTGACATTGATCCTCAGGATCTACCATGGTTCATTGAGGGGGATTTCAACACCATTCTTTACCCAGAGGAGAAGAAGGGAAGAGGTTTTTTTCCCGCAAGGCCAGTCAGGACTTCGCTCAACTTATGGCTGACAAGGGTCTTGGCATGGGCTATTCAGGGGATCTCTTTACATGGTGCAACAACCAATTTGGCGGTAGAAGAAGCTGGAGCAGTGTAGACTGGTGCCTAGCTAATACTAATGCGATAAAAAAATTTCCGAATGCCAAACTCAAACACCTAGCCCGAGGTATATCAGATCACTCCCCTTTACTAGTTTCTCGGGTGCCCAAGCAGAATTACTCGATGTCATTCATATTCAATCAACAGTGGTCTCAGTTTCAATGTTATCAGTGGATTGTAAGGGAGCTGTGGGCCGAATCTACTCAAGGTCATACATGGGTAGCTCTTTATAACAAACTGTGGTGGCTGAAACAAGGGCCGATGGTTTGGGCCAGGGAGATTCCTCCCTTCGATCATAACATGGAGCTTCTTAAACAAAGTATTGAATGTTTGGAGTCTATCGTGGAGGAGGAGTGGAACGACTTTGTGTTTGATGATTCAATGGGATATAAGGTGTCTTGGGCAGAGATGCTTCTAAAGTAGAAGTGTTTAGCCAGGGACTGCTCCTAGGAGAGGTGGTTGCAAGAGGGAGACCAAAACCCTGCTTTTTTCCATGCTTATATTAGAGAAAGAAGGAACTCCCTTTCTCATAATCTTTTTCTTGAAGATGGATTTTACACTGAGGACTGTGATATAGTGGGGGGCTTGGCGTTTTCCTTCTTTAAGGATCTGATAGCTGGTCTTAATCTGGGGATGATTGGGGGATATCCTAATGGGCAAGGGGAACTGTGGGAGGTTTTTACCAGGATAGTCACTTTGCTAGACAATGAGGGCCTGGTGGTGATTCATTGTGAGGAATAAATTCACTCGACCATGCAGAAACTCAACCCAGATAGTGCTCTTGGGCCGGATAGTTTTCCAGGATCTTCTTAAAGAGGGGTTTGGGACGTGGTTAAGAAGGACATAATAGAAGCTATTCAGGACTATTTTCATGGTAGGACTCTGCCTCGGGTTGCAAGTGATACTAAATTGGTTCTCATCCCCAAGATTAAGAATCCTTCATCTCTATTTCACAATAGACCCGTGTGTTTATGTAACTTCCCCTACAAAATCCCGCCATTTGTTATTAATCAGAGGTTATATAAATCCATCCCCGACTGGATATGCCCTGAGAAACATGGGTTCATGAAAGGATGCTCTATTCAAGGAGCGATATCTCTATCCCAGGAGATGATAAGGGACATCAATGAAAAAACTCATGGTTCAAAAGTGTCTATCAAAGTGGAAATTAACAAGGCATATGATAGGATTGAATGGAGATTCATTAATAGAGTCCTCTCAATCATGGGATTCTCAGCCATAGTAGTGGACCTCATCTTCAAGAGCTTCAGCTCATCATGGCTAGCGGTATCCATTATGGGAAAGGTTTATGGATTCTTCAAGGACCAAGTGGGATTTGGAAAGGAGATCCCTCTCTCCCTGCATTTTCATACTAGCACAAGATACTCTTGGTAGACTATTTAACTGAGGCCTCCACCAAGGTGTGATAAAACCTTTTAGGAGGAGGATAAATGTCTTCCAGATCTCTCATCTGATGTTTGGTGATGATACAATTTTATTTTTGAACGGTGGTAAGGATTCGGTTTGAGGGATCAAGGGAATTTTAGAAGAATATAGTAACTGGAGTGGGAAAGTCATCAGTTCAACAAAGAGCAGTTTCTTCATCTCTAATAAGAGCACCCCCAGTTGAGTATCCTCCCTGGGAAGCTGCTTGAACATACAACGAGGTGTTATTCCAATGGAGTACTTGGGCATGCCAATATCCGCTGGTAGACTTTGGGTTTGTGATTTTGATCTCGTTGTGAGTAGGATAACTTGCCGAGTGCTTAACTGTAAAAACCAATTCCTTTCATTTGGGGGCCACTTTTCTTTAGTAAATAGTTTTCTATCAACCATATCCATTCATGCGATGGCTTCCTCAAATGTTCCCAAACGAGTGATTAAAAATTTGGCCAAGATTTTATATTCCTTTGTATGAGATGCTAAATCAGAAGGTAAAAGGAACTGGTTTTCATGGAGAAAGATGGCGAGGCCGGTCCATGATGGGGGGTTCAGTGTAAGGAGTATCCAGAGTACAATTCAAGACATTCATCCCAAGTTGGATTGGGAAATTCTTGAGGATAAAACATTGTGGGAAGATCCATGTCAAAAATTTGTGGGGGAAGTGCAGAGGTTGTCCATGGCTACTGTTCACCCCTTTGGAAGAAGATTTATCCACTGGTCCAGTTTCTTCTGCCATGATCTCGATGGATTGTTGGATCTGGGGACTTACTCTTTTGGCACAAAAACTGGGCTGTTTCTATTCTTGCCTTCCTGGGATGCCCTGCCACTACATTGTCGGGGAAGGAGGTGTGTCTCCATCCCAGGTTCAACAAGGCTGTGTTGAACTTGGATCAGTAGGATCTTCTCGAATCCATTGAGATCACTACTGGACAAGATTCCTGTGTGTTTACTCCTTCATCTTCAAGTGTTTTTTCTACCAGAGAGTACCGTAAGCTGATTTCAGAGCAGATTCAACATGATGGTTGGAATGGAGTGGTGTGGTTCTAGAAGATCCCAGCAAAGTTCAATTTCCTTACATGGTGAATTTGGAATTCTTTTGTAGCTACGGATTAGAATTTCAAAATGATGGTAATTAACTTGGCCTCGTCATGCCACTACTATGATATCAGGAAAGAGGATAGTATGCATCACTTATTCTTTGAAGGGGAGTGGGTTTCGGTAGTGTGGTCCTATTTCAGAGGCTCTGTTTTTAACTCCATTCTTTAGTGGGATATTTATTCGTTCCTAGGAAGTTGGTTTCAATGCCCGCCAAGATGAGACAAGGATGGGATGGCTCAACCAGGAATATTGAGTGCTGGTTGGTGGAGCTTGTGGCAAGCCAGAAACCAGTCGAGATATGAAGGCTCATCTGCTACAGCAAGAGCCATCATCGACATGACTTGCTTCTTCTTGATGGATTTTTCTTCACTCACCCCGGACTGGTGATATGCCCTTTCACTCATACGCATCCAGGTCAGTACCCTCGTGCCCATTCCTCACCCAGTAAAGGCTCATGGACAATGGGTGTGATGGCATCACCATGGTTCTGGTTTTGAGATGAACACTGACGGGTCTTGCTCCTTGGGAATCCTTAAAGGAGGGGGGATTGGTTCACGACTCTTAGGGGAACGTCAAGCTAGAATTTACATCGTGTTTTGGGACGAGAACTCCCCTTTTGGTCTAGGCCAAGGCAATGATCACCGGTCTCTCTCTTTTCATCCAGCAACTGGTGATATTATCTCTGGTGGAGACAAATGCCCTGATTCTTCATGACTCCTTGATGTGTAAAGGTGGTACTCTGTGGTCCATGTCCTACATCATGAGGAATTTCAGATCCTTAAATCGGGATACCATCCAATTGTCTCACACCTGGCATGAGGGAAATAAGGTAGAAGACTATTTGGCTTCTTTAACAGAGCAGGGCACCATTTACACTAGTCTTCTTTATTCTAATTTATTGAAACTAGAGGCTATTAATTTAATTATAGGGGATTCCCTCGACCTGCACTACTTCAGACCTCCATAAGCATGGGTCCTTCTGGTGTCTTGCGCCTTTTTGTTGAATAAAATGTTTATTTAGGATGGATTGATATATTTATTTGGTAATAGAAAATAATGTATTATATTTAGTTTTATTTTCATCTAAAATATTGATGTATTTTATGTTATCATAGTTTATGAGTGTGTGTAATTTTTTATTAGTGGAACTATGTATGCTTATTTTTTTCCAAAATACAAAATAATAATTTTATTTATTCACTTTACCGTGAGATTTGAAATGGATATATGATCTTATCGATTGGAACTTTCACTGAATATAGAAGAAATGAACGATCATAAATTTGTTTATTCTTCCTTATGAATTAATTTATTAAATTTTATTTAAATATTTATCATTTTTTATTCGTTTTCATATTATTTAGTTTATTTTATTTATAATATGTTTTATAATGAAATTTGATTCATTGAAAAAACTAATTTTATATTTAATTTTTTGGGAGTATAGGAAATTTTAAAAGTGTCTTACCCATATTATATTGAATAAAGATTACACATTTTCAATATCTTCTTTATAGAGTGGAAAACAATCCTTACATAATAAATAATTTCTCATAAAGTTTGGTCTTTAAAAATTAAAATGATAATTATATATATTTATCTTTATGAAAAAAAATTATCCTTACATTGAATATGATCTTTACAGAAATATAATCCTTATGTTAAAATTGATCCCTTTGGAAATCAAATTGACTCATATGATTAAAGAAATAACCCATAAATCTATGAAATTTTCTATGTTTAGGAGTCTAAGATACACAAGGTCTATGAAATTTTATTCTTAGTTGATGTAATCAGAAATGAAGTTCTGATATGTGATGTGTTGTTATTTAATACTCCTAAAGACTCATATATATTTTTCATTAATACTGTTATAAAATTTAAACATAGTGTTTAAATATTATATAGATCAACTGTAATGTGATTTTGTTTTACACGAGACTTCTTAATCTGATATTATGTTAATACACTCATATATGGATTTCCAATAACATATACATGAACCATATTGACTATTACATGATATATTGGGTAACATTTTAAAATAAATGGTACAAGAAATTAAAATATTAAAAATTATATATTTTTGTAAATTTTATAACATAAAAATATTTTATGTGTATTTAAAATTATTTATTGATTTTAAAATATTTATGTAATGAAACTCAAGGATATTAAATTAGGATTACTTGGGAGTTATTGAAGTGGTAAAAATTGTTAAAACCTTTCTATGAAATCAATGGAAAAACATTGTGAATATTTCTACCGAAATTGGAAAGATTTAAAGAAATAAGAATTTACAAAATCTAATGTAATTCATTAATTATGGAGAGATATTTTAAATGTATATTTATGGAATCTGAATAGATAATTAATGAATGGTGAGTTATGATAAATAATTAACCTTATCCAAACTCTACTAGAAACCATTTGGCTAGAAATCATCATGAATAATAACTTCAGCAAAGAGTTGAATTCCACCATGACCTTGATAATAAAAAAAATTACTGTTTATTATGGGTATTGTGATCTTGTAGATTCCTTATATAATTTCATTATGAGTTATATGTTGGTTTAAGATTTTTCATTAAATGGAATGACATGGTTTGTTTAACCATCATTCAAAATAACATTTGGTTTGTTCCACTAGTTTGAAATGGGATACTATTTGAGTTGTGCCTAAAGGGTGAGAAGCCATGTTGTATTGTATTGTGACTCTATTTTAAAAGTTAGTTTCTTGTATTGATTGTGAATCCTATATAATAGTAAGGTTTTAAATATATTGTGACTCCCCCAAATAATATAGATCATATGTTTGTGTCATTTCTCTGAGGGATAGAGATAAGTAAAGAGAAGGACTAGGCTCACATTTAACTGAAATACTATAAAATATCTTATGCAAGTCAATTTAGTTATTTAAAACACTTTTATTAAAAATAATAAATAATTTTTTTAAATAATTTAAATTGATAAATTAATCCATAACATGGAGAGTTCACCCTCTCTACTTTGTCAAAACAAAATTGGAAATAGGGATTGTCCCTTTTAAAGGGTGATTCATATTGACTTATAAAAATAAAAAGTATTTTATCAGATCTTGAAACCAAATGTGGTGTGGGGGTGTCTGTGTGTTTCTTTATCACTAATTGACTCATAAAAGACCATATAAGGGAATAGTTTATTTTAGAAGGTGGGTTATATTTCCAATATTTGTTAAATTCTATAGAAACCTATATTTTTCAATGTTAATACCTATATCTGTTGGATATATAGAAGGGAATAATTTCTAAAAACCCATGAAATATTTATTTGACAATCACTTTAAACCTAAATTAACTACCTGATATTGACCTAAATATTTGACTGGTAATAAAGGGGAAAAATGATTTATGGTTTAATGTTATGAATGTTTTATATTTTTATATTGGATTAAATGTGATTAAAATGTATCTATATGAAAATTTCTCATGATATATGAATAATAATACATGTTACACCATGTGAAACTACAAGGCTAATGAGATCAAAACATGGCAAGTTACCATATAAATATCAAAATTAAAAATTAGTGAAGAGGAAATTATAATTAAAATATTCAATTAAATTACAAGAATTGTAATTAGAATAAGTTAATTTAGAGAAAACAATAATGATGATGATATTTTTGATAGAGTTCATAGATCATTACCCAATAAATTTCATTCTATGAATGTTTATATTGATTAAAATAATAATTTTAAAAAATAACACCATGATGACTATATTTTTTAACATTAATATATACTGAAACTTCTAAATATTATTAATGAAGATTCACTAAGATAAAAAGATGATTATTTTAATTCAATTGTGAATTTTTTTTTCTTTATGCTTCACACTCAGTGGTAAAAAGGGGTGAAAGAGTTGAAATAATTCAAGTATTAGTATGAATCTAAAAATGAAAAAATAATACTCTATAATAATTATAAAAAATTATACAAGATATTATGAGAAAGGACATAAAAAATTTAATATTATAACTAATCAAACATCATAAATATTCTTGTTTAAATTCAAGAGAAAAGGAAATATCAGGCCAGACTACCCATGGTTTAATATATATAAAAATAAAAAGTATTAAAACCATGGAGACGATTGTTTTAGGTGATGGTCATAGTTTCAATAAGTATTTATATTCTAGTGATGAATCTAGAACATAAAAATTAATATCCAACTTGTTTCTCATTTCTTCAACAAATTTTGTATGTGATTATGAGTATGGTTTATTGAATATGAATCATTAAAAATATATTATTTCTGATTCATATGATAATATTTAATGGTTATGAAAGGGTATTATTAAAAAATATGAACTCTATAAGTAATATAAAGATAATAATAGGGATAATTATTAATATAACATTTCTATTTTTCATAAAAATAGAAGAATTATGGTAACAAATATTTAATACAATGATATTATTTATAAATAAAATTGATAGGTAAATATAAATATTTTATTTATTATTACTACGTAATAAAAGAGATAATACAAAATGTATTATGTGAGGATTTATACATTTATTGAAAGGAAAAAAAAGGTTGAAAAAATAAAATTGTATGCTTTTAGAAAAATATGTCATCATTTTTTCAAGGAAAAAAAATCTATTCTAAAATGATGATTAGGAAAAAAATAAATTAAATTTATAAAATATATGGATAGAATAAATAATTATTCAAAATGATAAATTTTTTGATAAAATTATTAATAGAATTGTATATTTTATTATATTTTATTGAAATATGATAAGATATTGTTATACTAATAAATGGTCTTTATTATTTACAAAATACATAGGAAACAAATATTTCTTCATTTAATTATATTTATCAAGAATATTACCTATGAATAAATTTATTAAATCTAATTGGGTTCTAAAAAATGATCTCTTTAATCAAATAGGAACGAATGTTTCATGGTTACCAAAAATATATTCTAATTTATATGTTAGGAAAAATGAATTCGATGTCTAAAAGAGGACTTATGATACAAGGAATGTTTATAATCTATTACAATTACTAGAGATTCATTAAAATACTTTATAATAATATATTTTATAGAGATACTATAACATTTTGAGATAACACAATAGAAAAGGTTTAAGGATTTAGTGAAATAGGTATTTCTAATTTTGTTAAACATTTTAATGTTTTATATATTGAGTTTTGAATGAATTATCAGATTATCATTTCATAGTTATGTGGTTATAGTACTATTATAAAATTTAGAAAATATATATTTTTTTATTTAATGATGGTTCTATTCTAATTTATGCTGATTGACAGGAAAAAAATTAGGTGATATATTTTAAAGAAATAACTTTTCAAAATGTAAAACTTTAAAAAGAAATTGTAGTTAAAAATGATTTTTTTTGAAAAATGATGCCAAATTATACTAATTTTAAACTATGACAATAAACTTATAAGGAACAAAAAGATATTCATTTTCCATATTTAATTCAAATCAAAAATCCCATTTTTGATTCATTGTTTATAGGTAAAAATCATCCAAAAATGTTCATATCATTCCGAGAAGTTAAATATATAAGTCCTATTCAACTAATATATTTAAACATATTTGGATCTAAAAAATTGTAATTATTTGGGGTAAGAAATATAGTTTTTTATATTATATGATTTTATAGATTTACATGGGTATATTTACTTACATTTAATAGTGAAACAATATAAATTTTTATATCAAATTCTATAATGGTTCAAAATTATAAGGATTATTTAATTTTATCTATATTATGAAATAGAGTAGGAGAAATTATAAATCAAGAATTTCAAAATTATTCTATATAAAAATTTTATCTACATATAATTTTTATGACATTGAACACTTCCATGAAAAATGTTTAATTGAAATAAAAATAGGTAACATCCAAAATATATATGTAACAATATTAAATTACAGGAATGTATCTATTTTTTTTATATTTGGAGCTATGAATATAGATTTTCTATTTTCAATTATTTTTTTAATAAAATTTTTAATTTATAACCTATTGGAAATATGGAATGGAAATAAACCTAAAGATTGAAATTTTAGATTTTTTTGTTGTCATGTCTTTATTCCTACTACGAAAGATTCTTAACAAAAATTTCTAAGAATGTATGATGAAATGTATTTTTTAGGATATTAGTATTTATGTTAAATTTATAAAATTCATATGAAAATAAAAATGGGTGTTAAATAATTGGTTTAGGTTAAATTTGGTTGAAAATAATTAAAAGATAAATCTACTAATAGAAATATGATTCAAGAATATTTCAATGATTTAAATTTTGAAAAAAAGATAAAATATAGAATTTGATGTACTTATTTTGGGAGATCATTTTCATCCTAAAATAATCTTGAAAACAGTTCAAAATTATTCTATAGATATAGTTACTAGAGGAATTTAATATTGAGGTAATAATAAAAATTATTTGACAAATTTTTGTACTTCTGATTCTTTAATTTCTAATTATAGTCCAAATTATTTTCTAAAATAATTAATAAAAAATATATATAATAGCTATGTACGATGTACCAAATATATTTTCAAGAAATATTTTTTGAAATTTAGTTGAACCCTATAAATTTCAATATATTATGGGTTCTAAATGTATATATAGAAACAATCATGAGTAATTTCATCAATTTTTCAAAAATAAAACCAGACACATTTCTCAATGTTATTTTAAAGAATAAGGAAATGGTTATTATGAATTTTTTTAAAATATCACAATATTATATTATATTTTATAATTACATTCTTATACACATAATCATGGATATAAAATACTTCAAACTGATGTAAAAAGTTATTTTTTAAATTTTTAAATTTTAGATGAAATTTATGAAATAAATCCCCATGTTAGGCATATGAAAAGAAACATTATCATGTTTTACTATTTTCTTATGATATTTATAGAATTAAACATGCTCCTAGAGCATGGTATAAGAGTTTTTCTAAATTTCTTTTGAATCTTATTTTTAAAAATAGAAATGTATTTCTTACATTATTAATTTTGGAGAACACTAATGTTATTTTTATTGTTAAAATTAATATATATTCTTCAATCATTGGATGTTCAAGGATATTGCTTTTTTTTTTCAAATTTTAGGCATTCTTACTTAATCCTGTGTCATATAGGTTAATTAAAATTATTCCTATAATATCAGATATTTGAATGTGATGCTATAAGTTTTATAAATTTGTCTAAGTATGCCAAGGAATTAGTTAAAATATTTGGACATGATTCTAGTGAAATATAAATTAACTATATGAGTTTTACCTATATAATAGATTAAAATATTATCACATGTCTTTTTGTTATTGAAAAAATTATAGGAATAATTCTTATATTTTGTTATATAACCCCTTCCATATCAAATATATATTTTTTGCATATGCATGTGTGAAATATTTTAATATGTCCAAAAAGAGAGTCACATTAATGTTGTATAAAAGATTAAAAAATATGTTAAATTATTCATAAATCATTGATAATTATTTCCTTCAATAATATCATTAGAATTCAAAAGTTATTTTTATTATGATTTTTAAGGTTTTAAAATTGATTGAAAAATAACCAGTAGAATGTTTCAATTTTTTTGAAACATTTTTGTTTCTTGAGTTCAAATAAATCATTAAAACATAATCTATGTATAACTGAAGAATAATATATTACTATCTGAATCTATTCTAATCAATTCTTATAGATTAAATAGACATTGTCTAATTTTGATATTCCTTTTGAAAAAAATATGTATCTTATGTGAAAATTCTACTTTTTTTATGAATCTATTACAAAAATATATAAAAAATATATAGAAGGTAAAAGTTTTCTTATTAGAGATTATATAAAGAAGATATTTTTGTGGAATATATTTCTACAGATGATCAATTTGAGAATATTTTTACTAAACCATTATATTTGTTTTAGTTAGAGAAAACTAAATATGAACCTAGTATTAGGGAAATACCAACTAAATATGTTATATTCTATGTGTTTATTACTATTTTTTAGACTATTTAAATGACATCATTTGAGAATATGTATTCCACAATAATTTTTTAAAATATCATACTCACTATTTTTTTTATATTTCAATTGACGAAAGATAAAACTTCAAGGAACTTATTATTGCATTAATATTTATATATTTCTTTAGTTTTACATGTATTTTTTTCATGTATGGTTTTAGGTAATGTTATTTAATTTACATATAGTGAATTATATTGAAATATGTTATTTTAAATAATTTTTTATTGGTTTTAAAATCATTCTTCAAATGCTAAAATTTTAGTTTTATATCTGATTAATGATTATTTCCCTATTTACTACATCAAATTTTTGGGTGAAAATATAATGTTTTGTTTTTTTAAATATTTTGTGTAAAATATATAATACTTTTCCCATTTTTTATTATTTATTAAAAGGATGAGTATTTTAATATGTTATATAATTAGTTTTTTAATTTTCAAGAAGGAAGATATTATTGAGTATCCCCTTTCCCATTTAATTTCTTGTGTTTTCATAATTATAAAATTTCCTTATTTTTTAATCATTCTGAAAAGTATTTTACAAATAATAAAATATGAAATTTATTTAATATTAAAATTCTTGTCTAAGAAAATAATTATGTGGAATTTTTTTTTATTTGTTGATTATTTATTATTGTAATTTTATTTAATTAATTATCATTTATTTATTCTTTAATATTCATCGTATTATATTAATTATGGTTAAATTATATATTACAAATATATTTTATTATTGAAAAATTGTTTTATTACAAAGTAATTCAACAGTTTCAAACTTTTTCTAAGTGTCAGGTCCATTCATTGATTGAAACATCATTAAAAATATTGAAAATGATCCTTATGATGTGAAATAAAAACTTTAGGAATAAATTAAATATTACACATGTTAATCTTTATAATGGAAGATGATGCTTTTATAGAATCATCCTTACATGAAATTAATAATATTTATATAAATATGATCAATAAATTAAAATTATTTCTTATGAACAAAATAACACATATATTGATGGAAATGAATTAATCATCTAATAATTATCCTAAGATTGTGAATATCACTTACATAAAGAATATTTTTTTATTCATAGATGAATTACTGATGAATGAAGTAATATTATGTGAAATATTCATATTGAAATACTATTATGTTCCTTATTATAAATTTATAAATTATTTATTATAAAATTATAATTGTTTTTAGTGATTATATAAATAAAATCATATATTTTTTATACTCTTACATGATATATTAACTAAATCTCATGTGAATAAACTCATATATGGATTTAAAATCAATCACACATGAACTTTTTCGACTCCTATCTAACTGTGTTTGAGGAAACCCAAGGTAATATCCTTAAATAAGGAATAAGTTTCATAATTTATATATTATATAACCCATATAATCTCACATGATA
This sequence comes from Viscum album, assembly GCA_963277665.1. Classification (NCBI taxonomy): domain Eukaryota; kingdom Viridiplantae; phylum Streptophyta; class Magnoliopsida; order Santalales; family Viscaceae; genus Viscum; species Viscum album. The sequence continues at coordinate 1,652,792,011 of OY728137.1, read as the reverse complement.
TAGATCAAAAGGTATAATTTATCTTCATAATACGTACACAATGAAGTTATTTTACATTGTCTTTAATATTAACCATTAGAAATCATAAAAATAGTCACCCTATATTGGAATATCATGCATACTATAATTTTTAATAACCAAGGGAATAAAACATAATAAAAATGAGAGATTATATTTTCAATAAGGGAAACCATGGGAAATATTAATCAAAGATCACATGTGAGAATAATATGAGCATGTGGGTTTGAGATCATTACTAGAGTGAATTTAAATATTAGGAGAATCATACCCAATAATACATCAATATAAAAGCATCAAATCAATGGATAAAGATTTATACATGATAATGAGTCATAATAAAATTACCACGATTCAATATAATATATCCATATGGATGTGTAATAAGTGTGTGGAATAAAAAAATGCCTAGAACATAATTTTCCATATCAAGTATCACTTCCAGTAATATCATCACTCAAAATTAATTTTTTTTTGTAATTTTTTATGAAACAAAAAATCAAGACCGTATTTAATGGGGATGAAAATTGTGGATCCCAAGTGTATCCCTCCTAATGACAAGAATAACTCTGAAGGTAAATACCAATTACACATATAAAAAAATGATAATTTCTGTAGGATTTACTTTCATATCCAAGGAATCTAAATTATAATTATCTCCCCTATACGTAGGATTATCATTAATACATCAAATAATGAACTTTTTCACCATCATCAGATTATATATAAATTTTTTAATGGATTGGGTTCACTCCCCATTCTATTCAAACCATTACATATAGAGTCTGTTGTTGGATTGGGTTTAAATTCCATTTTCATACATGTTATCTTTTGAGATATAAATTTATACCCAATGAATTGGTAGGATAAAAAAGGCCAACCCATCAGAGAATTATAAAACATATATATGTATTCCCCAAGAACATAAGGTAAATCAAAACTTCGTCAATGCATAATTAACCAATGGAAAATAAACGGATTGTTTGACAATTTACATAAAACATCATCAAATTTTATCCAGTGGACAAAGTTGGATTTTTTACGTTTTAGAATATCCCCAAAATAGAATAAAAACAATAACATTATATTCTAATATATAATATATACTTTTATAAAAGCATAAAAAACATTTGAAAAAATAAATTGAAATATACATTTATTTTGGAACCTAAAACAATTACTATAAAATTAGGAATAATATTTTCTTTTTAAACCCATGTAAATATAGAATGGAAGCTCAATAATAAAGAATATTCATAACAGTGGGTAAATTCTTTCACACGCAAAATGTTATGGATAAATTTATTTTCATCCTTGATAAAGAATGATAAAAATAACCCATATAGAAAATACCTAAAATATTACTTTTAAATCATTATTAATGACATTCATAGATATTTTAAAATGACCATAAACAATAATTTGAGAATAAAATTATTGAAACAATATATATAATATAGAAATTTTTGGAGAATATTTGGATAAAATATTTCAAAATTTATAATGTTGTGATTTATAATAAATCCCATGATGACTTTTAATGTCAAAATCCATTAAAACAAAAAACACGAGAAGGAAGTTAAAATACATCAATTATAAATAGATTCATAATACAATATATCATAAAGGTACATATACACCATAAAATGAAAATAGAATCATAAAAAAAAACTTATCTTAAAGAATGAATTTTGAAACAAATTCACACTCCTCAAACTTTATCTTAGTAAGATGTTATAAACATTACCTATATGATATAATTTTGTTTATCAATTATAACCCACTATAATTTTTGAATATATTTCTCTTCAAGAAAAAATTGTTCTGTTCAATATTTTTTGATTCACAGAACACCAATCTCGAGTGAATAATTATATTATCTATAAAAAATATAGAATATATTAATAGACAGTTAAATTATATTTATAAATAAATGTTTTTGTGAAATAAAAGGACTCAAATTCACTTAATAAAATACCATTGATTTTATTTTGAACTATTTTTTTGAATTATGATTTTTCGATAAATTAAATACTATTGAGAAATAATTTCAATAAAAGTTATTGATGAAACACAATTCATAAATTTTAAATTAAAATAGTTATATCCTTGGAATGGTTAAGTAATAATAAAAATTACTGGTTAACTAATTTTTAGTTTAATATAATTGTTTGTCTCACATAATGATTTAATTTATAGTTGATTTTATTTAAAAACCATTTTTGAGTATTTTGAGTACTTAACTTATATAATAGTATTGTTAATTCGTGTATAAATAAGGTAAAATCAGTTAAACATTGATTATAATTTTTTATAAATGAAGACAAAGTCATTTGAATACAGAATAAGATATATTTTCCTATTTTATTACTATAAACAATGTATTTTTATATGAATAAATTAAATTAATCACAAAAACTTAATGATTTTGTATAATTTATTACATAATATATGAAATAATATAAATTAACTTTTATGTAATGGTTTTTTTATTTAATTTAATGAGACTAAAATCCTTTATATACTAAAAGATGAATTTATCTAAATTTTTTTATATGTGTAATTTACACATATATTTTAATGAATTTATTCTATCATTAGAAATTTAATCCAATTAAATTGATTCTAAATTATATATTTTTGTTTACAAATTCTTTTTATGATTATTTTAATTTTTGGTCTTGAAAATATGTCGTGATGGTAAAAGATATGTCTTGACAACAAATGTTTTAATTTATATAATGGATTAAAATAATGGATAAGGATTAAATTATAAAAAACAATTATACCTATTTTTTATGTTTATTTGTACCTACCTTCATATTGTATTATTAATTGGGATTATTTGGACTCTATTTACATTGAAATTGCTATATATTACTGTAAAATTAAAGGTATTTACAAGGGTTCCACTCCCCTCACTTATAAAAGGGAACCCCCTCTCCTCACTGATACACACATTTCGAGAACCAAGGATCAATAAATACTTTTTAAAATCACTAAATAACTCCCTTACACCTGAATTATTGTTTCTATTATAACTAAATTACCATCCAAAAAAGGATTACTGAGAGACCTTGAGGAGGATTGCAATTGAAGAGGAAATCAGTCAAGTTCTATGAGTTTTCATTCCCCTTACACCTTAATAAATTATTCTATAACCACATAAACATACTTAAATAGTAATAATTAGTATACTATATTGTGATTATGGTTGAATAAAATTATATTCTTCCCACATTCCATATAACTGAAAATAAAAATTTCTTTTATGTATACATGTACGTAACCATATCCATCAAGAAATGTATATATTTTTTTAAACCCACATCTATTTTTTTTATATTTGATTAGTTAATATATATATATATATGATATTTATTACATAAATTTTATTATAAAAATATAAATTATTTTCTACCATTATTTATTTCCAGCCATTGAAAAATGAAAACATCACCAGTCTGTTCGGGCGGATAACTGTATCAATGAAGTAGTGTATTTCATTTTTCATAACATTCTGAAATGAAAGGTTATATAGTTGTATTTAATTAACATATAAGATATTTATGTCATGAATAAGTTTTTTTAATAGATAAAATAGTACTTAATTTCCATATCATCTAGTCGTAGTAAAATGGAGAGGCCACACCTAAATGTATATACTACCGCATATATATAGTAATGTATTTTATTTTCCATTACATCTATATATGTATTTTTATAAAAGATTACATAATAAATATATATACAATTTTTTTAAAAAAATTTATATTTAAACCATGTAAACGACACAAGGATTAGAACCATAAAAATCAATCATGGATGAAATATAAAATAGTTTAAACAGAAATAATTATTTTAAAAAATTATTATTATTAATCTTATTAAAATAAAATATAAGTCAATTTTTATATTGTAATATATAATTAAATATTATGATAATTTTTATATTTAATTAATTTGAATTTATTATATATTATTTTATAGAATGTTCCACTGTGCAGTAGACCAAAGTAATAATGTATGTTATAATATCTCATTTTATTAGTATTGATTTTATTTTAGTTTATATTAGGTTTAATTTTATGTATTTATCTCATACTACCTATTAATTTTATTATCCATTTTTTATTTATATGAGTGTCTACTATTCATTCCATCTCCCCCAACAATTTACTAAAAAAAGAATGAATGAATTTAAGAGAAGCTGGCCAAAATTCTCTTTTTTTGGTGAATATTTATCATCCAAATACATATTTTTTAAAATATATTTATTGTAGTTATTATGTGATTTTCAATAATTTATAAAGCTATTTTTCTACAATATTTAACATTCATTATTGACATTTCAAAGTAATATTCTTTTTATTTTCAAAATGGATCAATTTTTTTTCTAAATGTGTGAAAATAATGTTTTACAAAAAAATTACAGCATAAATCCATTTTCAAAGAATAATAAAATTTTTTATTTATCATTATTCCTTTAAAATCTACAATTAAGTTTTTAGATAAAATTACATTCCATTTTTTCAATGAATATTGTTTTTAATGTTACAATATAAAATAGATTTACCTTATATTTTTTCATCTAATGCTTTTTATTATTTTATAAAAAAATTTATCTATCTAAAATCCATAAATATAATTATTCTTTACTAGGTATATAACAAAATAATCATTTAAATGAATATAATTGTTTATCATCATGACGTATTATATTTTTGTTCAAAAATGGTTGGAGTTTATTGGTATAATAATAGGGATTTTAAAAGTTTTTTGATACACTACGGGTAGGATAATGTCATGGTTTGGGCTACATTATACCTGGAAGATATATATATTAAATGAGTAATACCAACATAATCAGGTTTGGAGTGGTATCAAGTGTGTATCACTAGGGGTCCTCATACAGACCACAACCATAGAGGCCTTACAACACCAAGGTTGGAGGCTATGTTAGTCTAAAATAGATAGAGAATTTATACCTTGATATAAAGGATTTTTGTGCTGAAGATCCTATATGTACCGAGATTGATTCAAGTGAGGGAATATTATGTGTCCCTAATCTATGTAATAACCATTTCAAAAAATTAAAACATCCAAAATGATTACATATCTTTGTGGTTTCTATGTGATTCTTAGATGAAATTGGAAAAAACATTAATGAAGGATTTCTAATGCCCTTTGACTCAATTTTTACCTTTAATAATTGTTTTTTCATTAATATATTGTTATTTACTCATATCATAAAATATTTTACATGATTCAAGGGTGAATATTTGGATGATTAGGATTCTTTGAGAAACCACATAGGGTGTTTAAATCCTTCAAGGGTGTGTTCTTACTAATCTAGAACCATGGGGATCTTAGGCTCTCTTATTTTTTTCCTTATTATAGAAGTGAAATGCCACATTATTTGACTAGAACATGATCAACTATTGACGTTTGTTATGTTATTATGTGATATGGATATACCCTTTTATCTTAATTCCCTTTTTAATATCATTCTATAATCATTTATTCGATTGGAATTAGTTCTAGTAAACCATATCTTGCGGGTTTGATCTGGTGTTGCTGAGAATATAGTTTCAAATCAATATTATGATAATATTGAAATGAAAATATATGAATTTTGGTAGGTATATCCTAACCATAAATAACCATTTTATTTGATAATTATCAAGATATGACTGTCTATATTTGTGTGATTTGAGACCCATTCATGAGTTTTGATCACACGAGTCTGCATGTGTTCCCCATGAAAACCATGTTTGATTTATATAAAATGAATTAATATGAATAGAAACTAATAATATTGTATTATATTATATATAGTGACTACATGTTCAATTACAAATCATTTGTTTATGTATGACCTTCAGTGTTTTTGAATTTTTAATCAATGGATTGTTGTACCATTAGGTTTGGTTAGTCCATTAGAGAAGTATGATAAGTGACATGTGATGATAATGAAGATATACTGAGACATAGGGTTGGGTTTGGAAGGCCATTAGTATAGACCTAAGAAATAGGAATGGGTTTGATGACCATATAGCCCGACCCAAGGTAGTTCCAGTATATGACATCCATGTGGACGTAGATGTGGATAATATAGTGTATTATGGACTTGTGGTCTAACCTAAGATATAGACTGGTGTTGATAACCCTTTTTAGATCCCAAGAATAATTGTACTCTTGTATTCATAGATATAGAAGATGTAAAACTGTGGAATACCCCTAATTATGATAGCTGTTATATCCATTTCTCTAGCATGGAGATGAAGTAGGTCTGACATGGGTTTGTGGCAGCTTGGATTGTGCACAACATCATGATAAACGACTAGTTATTTTAATTGTTTTTAATTTACATAATATCATTGAATATATCATATATAAATCTAAAATTATTTTAAGGATTATTTGTTAGTTTCCAACTAGGTTACACTCACACTATAAAAGAGAACCTCGGTGCGTCTAAAGAATTTGTGATCTGGAATCCCAAAAAGGTTATTAACCTAAAGACTGGTTGGTGAGGATTATTGATTTTGGGATGGATTCACTGTACTTAGGGACTTTAAAATAGATTATTTATTTTATTTTTTATTTTTAAACATTTTTATACCTTTTCATGTTGACTAGCCACACCACGATTTTGTTACATATTATTCTGTGGCCTCACATGACATCTATTATAGGATTTATTCATGTTATTTCAATTTTTATTTTTCTATTTTATGTTTATTTTGTTATTTTATATTTTAGGACTATTATAACCAATGGTATAGTCTCTCCATGTCATCTTATACCGCATCCAATTTCCGATAGCCCCTTGCATTTAGAAAGGGGCACATGATGTTATGTGGTATGTCATCTCAGACATAGTGATTCAGGTTGAGGTTTTAAGAAACATTATCAAAGGATATTAGATTATATTATTAATGTAATCATGGGAAGCAATATATAGTATACCTGACACATGGAACCCATGTTGGAATGTTTCTTTGTTCTTGGACAACTCATGTGCAACAGAACTCTATGTTATATATGATGTGATTTTTGTTCTAATTTTATAGAATTTTGGTTCTTCAATGCATCATTAATTGGGACATAGGATCAAATTTCATATATATAAATATATTGCGAAACATAGTAGTTATCTAATTAATGTTAATGATTTGTGTAAATCTATTCAGTGATATATATTTTTTACGACTTTTTACTAAATCTATGAGTGAATTACTTAATAAGAATGGGAATAATGTAATATATATATATATATATATATTAATGTGACTAAAATGAATTCATATAGGACAAGGACTGATAAATGGGTAGACCTAGGAGGGTCAAGTCATATGTGGGGGTATATCATATGATATGAATTCTGATAGAAATCTATTCTGTGTGCCTTATAATTACTATATTCTTCTTATTACAAGGATTTATTATTTGTTATAATAATTCATATGGAATTATAGTATAATAAAACCACAGAGACACTAGGATATTACTATTAGAAAGGACAGAGTAGTTCCACTACAGTAAATGAAAAAGGATGCACCTCAAAAATCTTTTAAAACTACTCCAGTGGTTTAGGAGGTAAACCCACCTCATCCCAAAGTCTAACAAATTATGTCTACCCAGAGTAGATGTATAAATAATATGATGGTTATGTTTTTCAAAGTTGTTGAAATCTTGTATCTAATAGTACTGAATGGAAAAGGTTGTCTTCATGATGTTTAATATTGTATAGATATTATCATGGGAATCCTTGGTCAGTTAGAGAATCATAAGTATAAAAATACTGATGTTGGATGACTATATACTTAAGGTACGCACCAAGAGGTGGAAGGGTATTATGGGATAGGCTATAAAGAGTGATGGTCATACTTGGGATTCTTTCTGGGATATGTTATTCTAGGATTTCTTTCCCAACATGTTGAAACTAGACCAATCACAATATTTTATGGATCTTCAATAGAGGTGATCTCAGTTTTGGAAAACCAGTGATATTTTATAGATTTAATATTCCTCAGACCTATTTTAAATCAGAAATATGCATGGAAGTATTAAAAGTTTAATAATGGAGTTATTAATAATCGTAGACATTATGACATTGTAATTCATTTAATTTAATAAATAGATAATCTTCAAATGTCCATAACATCTGAGATAGACCACGAATAATAACAAATTGATGTTCTCCTTCTATCAATTGGTGGAAAAGATATTGGAATTTCCAATGCTTTGGTGGGTTCCTCTTTTGGTATAAAAAATATTAAGGATGATTGTTTAATGAAAAATGGTTATAGGTTATTAGTGAAAAGTAGGGCTTCTTTATCCAACTATATGGGGTGTGCAGTTCCACAATGTATCAAGAAGGAATAGAGTGGGACCCACTAGAAATATATCTGCATACCTCAGAAGAAGTTTTATAGATATGGAATTATATCAAACCCTCATCAGTTATTGTTAAGGGGAGTTCCAAAATGGATATCATTGTGGTGGAGGGTAGGTGTAGGCTATGACCTTTAAGTCTACATCAAATCCCGTATTGAAAGATTCTAACCCCATATACATTGGTGACTGAGGTGAGTTATGTGCCTTAGAGGAATACCATTATATTTAAGGTGGGAAGAGTGTATACAGTAGATCTGATCCCCTATAGTAGACGAGTGGGATCTTATATAGTTTTATGTATTGTTTTTATTACCTCTATACTCTATACATATTTTTATGAAACATGATATTCTCATATTTTTATTTCAATTAATGTTGTCATTGGCATATATTTACCAGATATATTATCTTCAAAGATTTTCTCTAATAAAATTCCTTTGGTAATGATAGTAGATATTTTCAAATAATGTCTCCAATATAATATATTTCATTTTTCTATATACATCTATGGGAATTCATGATCTTAGATTTGACTAGTCTCAATAACATATTTGTAATAGAATAGTTAACCAGTTAGTAAGCACATATCAACTAAAATCAAATACATGTGTATGTAACCATGATCAGAGGTGAGAGTTTTGTATTGATTAGTGAAAGGGATTTTGTAGAAGGTAGGATTTCATTATAATTGATCCAGATTGGAGCAATCAAAATTCAAGTAGGAGGCTTGCCTCTTATAGAAAAATCAGTGGTTGTCAACTCCAGCTTCCCACTAGTGGTATATAATTATCAATATTGGTTCTAAGATGAATTCTAAACTAATAAAAAATACATAGTAATTTCATTTTATTTGGATCTTATACATAAGATTAATTCGATATCAATTTCACTATATCTTATAGTACTAGATGAGCTAAAAATGATGAATGTGAAATTAAAAGATTTTGAGGATAAGGGATTTATTTTATTAGGAACATACCCTTGGGGTGATCCAATGTTGTTTTCCATGATTTTAAATGGTATTATATGGTTTTTTGTAAACTATATTAAGATTAATTAGTTAATATTAAATAATTGGTACCATTTACCAAATATTGGAGGTCTATTTTTTTAGTTATAAAGAGCTTGGATGGTATCCTATGATTGATCGACATTTAGGCAACCATCAGTGGGGGTTTGGATAAACTGATATTTCAAAGATAACATGTAGAAGTAGATATAGACTATATTATTATCTTTTCATACTTTTTTGGGATGAATAATACTCTAGCGGTGTTCATGGATACCATGAATTGGGTTTTAAATCCATATCAAGACTCTTCCTTGATTATATATATGGTTGATATCTTGATATATTATGTAATTTAGAGAAACAGATTCAAAAATTTGATATTATTTTAAAAAACATCGATTGAATATTATTTATTCCAAAATATCAATATGTTACTTTAGGATAAAAATTTATTTGTTCATTGGGTGTTTGGTTTCTAATGAAGGAATTTCATTATAACTTGAGAAGGATGAGATTTTGAATTTGTTAGGAATATCCTAAGAACATGTTTGACAATTGGCACATCCTTAAGATTGTGTACTACTATAAATATATTATCCATGAATTCTCTTATTTAGTAGTTTTAGTTATTTAAATGACTAAAAACGAGATGATACATGAGTGGCGTGATTTTATTGAAATTCATTTCTTAGAGATGAATATGAAGTTTGAAATAATTCAATTTTTGATTCTTTTAGAGTCTGGGTCTAGAAATGTTGTACACTATGATTCCTCAAGTGTTGGGTTGAGAGTTTTTTGGTGCATACAGATCATGTAGTATCTTATTGGCCATGTCAATTTTTACCCTATGAGTTAAAATAACTACACATCACATAGATCTGGGAGTTTCAGTACATTCACTTAATTACTAGAAGAATTATCTCCATGATTAGAGATTTGTAATCTAATTGAATTAAAAGAGAAGGTATTAAATGTTTTATCACAAGGATTAAAACCACAATAAGAGTCATATGTAAGATTATTTATAAATAATATACTCTAAGATGGAATATTATCAATGAAAAGGTAATGTTGTTGCAGATGCTCTCAGTATGAAAAGCCTTGTGATTCAAGGGTTTGGAGAGCTGCTATCATTAGCTGAGTGATGTATATTATGGTTGATGGATAAGTGGATAATAGATAAATATGGCTACCATTTAGTTATGAAATATGCACATTTAGATATTTTATCTTCTTTAGTGGACCAATAAAAGGATCTCTAGGAGTTTGATCTTGAGTTTTTAGTGATACAATAGTGCATGGTGGGGATCATTCAGTTACAAGATAGTCCTTATATGAAAATGGAATGATCTATATTCATGATAGGTTAGTAATACCAGCTTCCTTGAATGAATAAATGAGGAGGGAAAATGTAACACCCCAGGTAAATAATGAATATGAAATTTTCATATTTATCCATATTTGTGAATAAAATATTAATATGACTTTAAAGGGGACGCTATGCTCGATGGCGTACCCAACACGCAACAACGAGTTTCTTGGGAATCTTACGTTGCACTCTAATAATAAAATAATATTATTTTAAATGGTAGTTAACATGTAGCCGTTGTATTGGCGGGAATGGATAGAAATAACTAAAATATGATTATATATGTTCTTAAATATTTTTACATTTATACAATAAAAGATAAAGGCTTAAAATACGGAAAGAATTCAATTTTTGGCGTATATGCCCTAGTTTTCACTAAAGGTTCACTTATCACCTTTTGATGGAGAACCGTCATTAAATATAGTTTTGTTCACTCTTAAACATTCTTTTGGACCAAATAAAACTCTTATTAAGAATCGGGACATCAAAATTTACTTTGTGTAAATTTTTGGTATCTTTCTTTTAAAGTTCATTTTTTTAATGAATAGTGTAAAATGTTGTATTTTAATTCAAAACCACTTTTTAATCTAATTTATTTATATGATTAGATAATATTTTGAATTGGTTTTAAAGTGAAATTAGAAAATATTTTTACCATTAAATCCAATAGTGGTCATTGGAATTAATTTCACTTTGAAATCAGACTTAAACTAGTGTCAATCTTTTGATACTTATTGTTTTATAAAAACACGCTATTTGCTCTGACAGTGGGAATTAATTATTAAATTAATTAATGTGACTAATATGTTTTGAATTTTTTAAAATAAACTTCATTTTTGAATTCGGAATATCAAATATAGCTTAGGGTTAATTTTTGGTAATTTTCTGAAAAACTTCAATTTTTGATGAATAGTGAAACCACTAAGTGGTACTTATAAAAACTGATTTTTCATTTAAATGAAATTTTGCCATAATTGTGTTTTGATTTTCAAAAATCCGACATACATGGTTGTCATTAAGAAGTAAAATGTGGTTCAATGAGATTAAAATATTTTTTTGGTGAATAGTAACTTATTAAGTTTTTAATCGCGATTAGTGGTAATTAGTGTAGTTTAAGGTAAAAATGATATTATAAGAATGTGAAAACACCATGACACTTGTCCTACACATATTGGGTGAGTCATGTACGAGCAAGACAAGCCATGGGCCAACTTGGGGACCCCATGGAGCCACTTTAGTTGGAAAATGACATTAATATATTTTTATTTAATGTTAAAGTGAAAATGACACTAACATAAATTGTTTTACTAAAACAGTTTTTAAGTGGGGTTACACAAGTCCAAATTTTGATTATAAATATTCATTGGAAAGATAAAAAGATTTCCTACAACATATTAATTTTTTTATAATTTTTAGACATCAAATAAAATAAATTATTTATGACATAATAATGATGGAGCGATGACACCATTATTTGACGATTTAAATAAAATGGAAAGATAATGTAAAATCTAAAAACTACACATGTCCAAAACCAATTGGATGAGTGGATTTTGAAGCCTTATCACCTTATCCACTAATTCTATCAATGTGGGACCTTTTAAAACCGAAACACATTTTCAAATAAAGTAATATTTCTTTCTTTCCAAAAGTACCCCTCCTCTCCTCTTATAAAAGGCCCCCACCTCTACCTCATTTAACACACTCCTCAAGCCTTTGACTCGGCCAACCCCTGCCCATTTACTCTCTCCACATCCCTCTACTAATCCTAGAGGAATCCCTCTGGGCAGAATCCTTTCAAAGGAAGCCTTTAGGCTTAAATCAAAAGGAGTTACACTTTTAAAGGTAATTCATTCTCTCATGTTCATTTGTTTTATTTTGCTTCTCCAACCCCCTAAACTCTTTTTATTTACTTCTTTTGTAACAACACCAGTATCTTCAATATACTAGGATGTTTTTATAATATTTATTCGAGCTACACTCTCACACAACTACATCAAATGGTTAAAGAACATACGGTTTCCGTGGATGGTGAAATTCTGCCTCCCGAAACGATGATTGTTCAATACTCATTTAAAACCTTCAAAGGTGGCCATTATGATGTCACTATTTTTATATATGATATATAATATGTTTATGTTTTATTTATGCTTCTGTATTTTTCATTTTTGTCTTACCTTTATGGCTTCCATTATGGGTATACACGATATCTTCATTTAAGGAAGTGCGGACTACCGCCCCCTCAAAGTGATTTGATTCGTTAAAATACCATATGTGGGATGTATAAAGGATGGAAATATGATATTATATATGATATTATACTGGAATTATAATATACCTTTATATAATTATTATTCCATTCTATAAAATACGAAATAGAAATGAAAGTAGCGTTCATGCGTACGTACGGCTTACCGTCTCCATGAACGGTGCATTTCATTTCTTACCTCTAAATGATTATGTAATGTTATAAATGCATGAATGTACTGGATATATATGAAATATATGATATCTACATAATGAATACAATTCTGGATATAATAAACATTTGGCCACACGAACAACATGTAATTGTAAGAAGACCACTTTCGACTTAAGAACCAAATATCGACAAAACAAATATTTTTAACTTAAATGATTACATAATGTTTGTTACATGGTAATAAGTGGTATAAAAGTAATAATGAACTTGAAAAAGGGTTCTTAAGGAATTAGAAATTAACTCAAGTTTATTATTCAGGAGATTAAAGAACGATCGAGTCAAGTCGGACCCGAGGTAAGGGATCCTACTCCTCTCTTTCTTTTTAAGTATACACTTTTATGTCATTCCTTTTAAAGCTCATATCTCTTATTATTGGGATGATCTTTTATATTACACTTACTGTAATTTTTATGTTCATGTTATGAGAGACACTATTCTCTCTCATCAATCCATTTTGGAAGTTTTATGTGGCGCCGTTAGGCTGCCGAGTTTTCGTTAGGGATTTTTCATCTCACTTTTATTCCCGTGAGATTTATGCTACATTCGCCACAAATTCCATTGAGTGGTATATGTACTGCCCATTATTCTACTATTTGTGTAATATAATTTCGTTTATGAGTATTTACATCAATGACCTATTGTATTTCTTTCATGGGGTGTATGTTTTGAAAGATACCCAAGTCGGTAAGGGAACCTTTCACCCTCCTCTTTTTTAAAAGACTTCTTTTGTTGGGTCTTTTAATTTACATATTGTTATGTTGGGATATGTTCTCATATATCCTTATTAATGTAAATTTTATGTCCAAGTGATGAGATACACTTTTTATCTCTCATCAACTCATTTTGATGTGATGCCGTTAGGCTGTCAAGGGAACTTTTTAACCCAATTTTGATTTCTTTGGGTTCAACATGTAGTCATTGAATATGTCATCCATTGAATATGTGTGAATGAACTTTTATTGTTTTACACTTAATATCCACTTATATTGGGTGAATTTATATTTGTCACACATATTTTGAGATTGATTTGTCCTTAATTTAAGGATACCTTCTTTATAAGGGATTTCATCACATTTGACATTTCTATTGAGGGTTCATTATTGTTATGCACCATTTCACTCGTATATGGTGTATATACTGTCCTTTGGAGTATTATATCATGAATCCTTTTATTCTCATGATATTATAAAGTTCCGACTAAATGTTATTCCTCGATTATTGTATTCAAGTGTCTCTAATTTTGGTATAACCCCTTTAACCAAAATATCATTTTAAATGTTTTAATTATTTGTTCTTATTAATATCCATGTTTTCTAAATGGTTTTAAGGATTTATTTATATGGATATTAATGGTTTAAAATGTTAAAAGCTTCAAGGTGGTATGGGACACTTTGATTCAAAAATCTCTTTATTAAATGTTTTAAATGGTTTTGGAAATGGTTTCTTTTTGAATGGATTCATTATTTCAATATCCTAAAATTTTATATTGTGATTGAAATGTGGAAATGTTATGTTTCCTTTATTCATGTTTTATGTGATACTATTATGTTATGGTTCTTGGGCATTGTTATGAAGAACGGGTGGTTCCGTGATAAACTAAGGGCGGGTGAGCCCGATATAGCTCTCCAATGCATTGGGTAACGCGAAGGAGTGAAACGTTAAGGTTTCTCCGAAGAGATTAAGGGAATATACTGTGATGGGTATTCCAAACGTAACCAAGAGGGTTACTCCCTACGTAAGAATCTTATGAATGCCTCAAGTTACCTTTATGTCTTATGTTTTCTATGATTTATTCATGATTTGATATGCCTATGTTTTATGGGTAAAATATGATTTAATTCTTATGTATATATGAACTCATGTTTCCTTTCCATATTTTTATAACCCTTACTGAGCTTTTTATGCTCATCCCAAGTTTTTGAAATGTTTTTCACAGGTCAAGGGAAAGGTACATGATGTGACGATAGTGTCAAGGATGTGTCAAGAAAGAATCCGTGTTTTATTTTAAATAGGTTTCCATTGATGGGAAGAATGAATATTGTCTTTTATGTAACCACTTTGTTTAAATGTGGAAGGTAATGCAAGTTTCATGATCTAATTCTCTAAAACTCTAAACCTGAAAAGATCCTCAATGTGTAATCTTGTAATAACTCAAGATTAAGTAAGGTTTAAGGCTGGGGCCTTATAGTTGGTATCAGAGGTCGGTTTAGATAACTTTAGAGGTTAGGGTACTCTTTAAGCATAAGTGAAATTACCATAATGGTTAGGATTTCAGAAAGAGTCCTAGTTTTAGATAAAGTGATTAAGTAAGTGTATCATAGTGTTTATCTTCCTCATTAGTACATGATGGTTTTGTTGATATACTCACACTGACCTTTTTGGTTTTAGTAAATGGATGGATCTAGCAGGCACCAAAGTAACAGTGGATGTGAAAGAAACTGTGACAATTTTTTGAGCAAGCAACTGAATGATATGGGAGCTGCAATGAGAACTCTTCTGATTATCCTCAACCAACTATCTGGAGTCATGATTGACCACCTAAACCTTGGAGTTTTCTCTAAGGCATCATATATGCAAGAAACAAATCCCTACGGAAGTACAGGTAATAATCATAAAGGTATGTGTGTTAAAAAACCTATGTGTCAAAGATGTGGAAAGAAACACCTAGGAAAATGATTCAAAGGGACAGAAATATGCTATAGATGTGGAAATGAAGGTCATAAAGCAAGAACCTTCCATGGAAAAAGGAAGCATCCAGTTGACTCGAGGAAAGGGAAAGAAGTTCTTTCTGAGGGATCAATTGAATGTTTTAAATGTGGTGTGCATGGTCATTATGCAAAAACATGTTCTATGAAGAAGTTTCGTGAATGGGGTCACCAAGAGCGTACAAATGTTCATTTACCAATACCTAATTCCATTCCTATTGAGGATGAAGAAACTGACAATGACCAATCAAAGGTATGTACTATTTCATGACTATTGTTTTCCTATTTTGGAATCTTAGGATATGATTGATGATTTTGTTTGTAGGAAAGAGGTATTTCGGAATAGGTTGGAAAGGAATGGATAATGGATCATGAAGAATGTTGAATGAGTAAGATGTCAACATATAAGGGCTTCAAGAGTTATGGTGAAATTCTTAAGATTATCAAGTCTCTTTTGATGATGGGGTTACATTAGAAGACTTTTTATATTATGTGTAACCCTGATGTTTAATATAGGCAAATTTTATCCAAGGAATAGTTATATTTTATTTTGTGGACATAGTTATAAATAACCATTTGGGTTTATATGATCCTTACTTTTGAGGAAATTATGGGTTACTAAATGTTATGATTGAAGTGGAAGGCATGAGATAAAATTGAGGTTAAAATATGTTATGAATATTTTTGAAGATTTTATCTCATTTTGGGGAATGTTTTGAGAATTATATAGTTTTGAAAAAAGGACAACACGCAGACCGTGTGACAACCCGTCGCGTCGGACAAAGCTGCGAGAATCGAACCCACAACCAAAGTGCGACTGGTATTTATCGCCTACCACTGGACTACGTGAAGTCCCTGGTTAGTTTGACTGATTCATTCTAGTTATATGATTTTATGAATTAAGAGTAAGTTGATTTTGGGTTATTTATAAAAATGATTAACCTATCATGGAGGATATGTGATTAGGTTAATTACTTTTCAATACGAGACTTTAGGAGAAACTAATGTTGTTTGGAGATAAATGTTACGATTTAACATGGAAGACTATGTGACAAAATCCTTCAAATATTTGGGTTTCAATATTATATTATGTTTATTTTGAATAATTTTATGGACAAATTGTTTATCGGATGGTCCTCGTTGAACTTTGTGTTTTTTGGACAAATTTTGAGATTAAGAGTAGATTTTCTTTTTATAAAGGGTTATCCTTTTCTGGATTATCTGATCTTGTAGTAACCTTTTTGGTTTTAGTTTTGGTTAAGGTTTGAAGACATGGGAAATGTATAGTTCTTTTTTTTAGGTGCTCCTCTAGAAGTTGTTTATAGTACTCTTAATGTGAACAAGTCTTCCTAAAATACTCATCTTTTGGAGAAAATATGAGTTTGTGTAAGGAATCTAATAAAGGTTGAAAGTCAATATGATAAGTGATTATGTTTCCTTATGAATAAATTCCTCAATAAAAAGTAACTTAAAACAAAAATGTTGACTATTAACTTTTCCTACTGGGGAACCCAACACCGTTTAACCCATCACAAGTTTGTGATTTTCTCATTGTTAACTTTCTCCTAAACATGTTTTCTATCACTCTCCATCAGAACACGACCCTATGTTTTCTCCTCCATGTCCATGTTTTCCTACATGGAGTCCTAGTATGAGTTAACTCGGGTGACCTTTGTACTTATCTTTCTTTATTTTAAAGTGTTTGTTTTACTGACTTTTGTTCCGATGTGGGACTTTCAAGGATGTTTCCAAGCGTAATTTTAAAATTGCGAGGACGCAATTCCCAAAAGGGGGGAAGGATGTAACACCCCAGGTAAATAATGAATATGAAATTTTCATATTTATCCATATTTGTGAATAAAATATTAATATGACTTTAAAGGGGACGCTATGCTCGATGGCGTACCCAACACGCAACAACGAGTTTCTTGGGAATCTTACGTTGCACTCTAATAATAAAATAATATTATTTTAAATGGTAGTTAACATGTAGCCGTTGTATTGGCAGGAATGGATAGAAATAACTAAAATATGATTATATATGTTCTTAAATATTTTTACATTTATACAATAAAAGATAAAGGCTTAAAATACGGAAAGAATTCAATTTTTGGCGTATATGCCCTAGTTTTCACTAAAGGTTCACTTATCACCTTTTGATGGAGAACCGTCATTAAATATAGTTTTTTTCACTCTTAAACATTCTTTTGGACCAAATAAAACTCTTATTAAGAATCGGGACATCAAAATTTACTTTGTGTAAATTTTTGGTATCTTTCTTTTAAAGTTCATTTTTTTTAATGAATAGTATAAAATGTTGTATTTTAATTCAAAACCACTTTTTAATCTAATTTATTTATATGATTAGATAATATTTTGAATTGGTTTTAAAGTGAAATTAGAAAATATTTTTACCATTAAATCCAATAGTGGTCATTGGAATTAATTTCACTTTGAAATCAGACTTAAACTAGTGTCAATCTTTTGATACTTATTGTTTTATAAAAACATGCTATTTGCTCTGACAGCGGGAATTAATTATTAAATTAATTAATGTGACTAATATGTTTTGAATTTTGTAAAATAGACTTCATTTTTGAATTCGGAATATCAAATATAGCTTAGGGTGAATTTTTGGTAATTTTTTGAAAAACTTCAATTTTTGATGAATAGTGAAACCACTAAGTGGTACTTATAAAAACTGATTTTTCATTTGAATGAAATTTTGCCATAATTGTGTTTTGATTTTCAAAAATCCGACATACATGGTTGTCATTAAGAAGTAAAATGTGGTTCAATGAGATTAAAATAATTTTTTGGTGAATAGTAACTTATTAAGTTTTTAATCGCGATTAGTGGTAATTAGTGTAGTTTAAGGTAAAAATGATATTATAAGAATGTGAAAACACCATGAAACTTGTCCTACACCTATTGGGTGAGTCATGGCCGAGCAAGACAATCCATGGGCCAACTTGGGGACCCCATGGAGCCACTTTAGTTGGAAAATGACATTAATATATTTTTATTTAATGTTAAAGTGAAAATGACACTAACATAAATTGTTTTACTAAAACAGTTTTTAAGTGGGGTTACACAAGTCCAAATTTTGATTATAAATATTAATTGGAAAGATAAAAATATTTCCTACAACATATTAATTTTTTTATAATTTTTAGACATCAAATAAAATAAATTATTTATGACATAATAATGATGGAGCGATGACATCATTATTTGACGATTTAAATAAAATGGAAAGATAATGTAAAATCTAAAAACTACACATGTCCAAAACCAATTATATGAGTGGATTTCGAAGCCTTATCACCTTATCCACAAATTCTATCAATGTGGGACCTTTTAAAACCGAAAAACATTTTCAAATAAAGTAATATTTCTTACTTTCCAAAAGTACCCCTCCTCTCCTCTTATAAAAGGCCCCCACCTCTACCTCATTTAACACACTCCTCAAGCCTTTGTCTCGGACAACCCCTGCCCATTTACTCTCTCCACATCCCTCTACTCATCCTAGAGGACTCCATTTGGGCAGAATCCTTTCAAAGGAAGTCTTTAGGCTTAAATCAAAAGGAGTTACACTTTTAAAGGTAATTCATTCTCTCATGTTCATTTGTTTTATTTTGCTTCTCCAACCCCCTAAACTATTTTTATTTACTTATTTTGTAACAACACCAGTATCTTTAATATACTAGGATGTTGTTATAATATTTATTCGAGCTACACTCTCACACAACTACATCAAATGGTTAAAGAACATACGGTTTCCGTGGATGGTGAAATTCTGCCTCCCGAAACGATGATTGTTCAATACTCATTTAACACCTTAAAAGGTGGCCATTATGATGTCACTATTTTTATATATGATATATAATATGTTTATGTTTTATTTATGCTTCTGTATTTTTCATTTTTGTCTTACCTTTATGGCTTCCATTATGGGTATACGCGATATCTTCATTTAAGGAAGTGCAGACTACCGCCCCCTCAAAGTGATTTGATTCGTTAAAATACCATATGTGGGATGTATAAAGGATGAAAATATGATATTATATATGATATTATACTGGAATTATAATATACCTTTATATCATTATTATTCCATTCTATAAAATATGAAATAGAAATGAAAGTAGCGTTCATGCGTACGTACGGCTTACCGTCTCCATGAACGGTGCATTTCATTTCTTACCTCTAAATGATTATGTAATGTTATAAATGCATGCATGTACTGGATATATATGACATATATTATATCTACATAATGAATACAATTCTGGATATAATAAACATTTGGCCACACGAACAACATGTAATTGTAAGAAGACCACTTTCGACTTAAGAACCAAATATCGGCAAAAAAAATATTTTTAACTTAAATGATTACATAATGTTTTTGACATGGTAATAAGTGGTATAAAAGTAATAATGAACTTGAAAAAGGGTTCTTAAGGAATTAGAAATTAACTCAAGTTTATTATTCAGGAGATTAAAGAACGATCGAGTCAAGTCGGACCCGAGGTAAGGGATCCTACTCCTCTCTTTCTTTTTAAGTATACACTTTTATGTCATTCCTTTTAAAGATCATATCTCTTGTTATTGGGATGATCTTTTATATTACACTTACTGTAATTTTTATGTTCATGTGATGAGAGACACTATTCTCTCTCATCAATCCATTTTGGAAGTTTTATGTGGCGCCGTTAGGCTGCCAAGTTTTCGTAAGGTATTTTTCATCTCACTTTTATTCCCGTGAGATTTATGCTACATTCGCCACAAATTCCATTGAGTGGTGTATGTACTGCCCATTATTCTACTCTTTGTGTAATATAATTTCGTTTATGAGTATTTACATCAATGACCTATTGTATTTCTTTCATGGGGTGTATGTTTTGAAAGATACCCAAGTCGGTAAGGGAACCTTTCACCCTCCTCTTTTTTAAAAGACTTCTTTTGTTGGGTCTTTTAATTTACATATTGTTATGTTGGGATATGTTCTCATATATCCTTATTTATGTAAATTTTATGTCCAATTGATGAGATACACTTTTTATCTCTCATCAACTCATTTTGATGTGATGCCGTTAGGCTGTCAAGGGAACTTTTTAACCCAATTTTGATTTCATTGGGTTCAACATATAGTCATTGAATATGTCATCCATTGAATATGTGTGAATGACCTTTTATTGTTTTACACTTAATATCCACTTATATTGGGTGTATTTATATTTGTCACACATATTTTGAGATTGATTTGTCCTTAATTTAAGGATACCTTCTTTATAAGGGATTTCATCACATTTGACATTTCTATTGAGGGTTCATTGTTGTTATGCACCATTTCACTCGTATATGGTGTATATACTGTCCTTTGGAGTATTATATCATGAATCCTTTTATTCTCATGATATTATAAAGTTCTGACTAAATGTTATTCCTCAATTATTGTATTCAAGTGTCTCTAATTTTGGTAAAACCCCTTTAACCAAAATATCATTTTAAATGTTTTAATTATTTGTTCTTATTAATATCCATGTTTTCTAAATGGTTTTAAGGATTTATTTATATGGATATTAATGGTTTAAAATGTTAAAAGCTTCAAGGTGGTATGGGACACTTTGATTCAAAAATCTCTTTATTAAATGTTTTAAATGGTTTTGGAAATGGTTTCTTTTTGAATGGATTCATTATTTCAATATCCTAAAATGTTATATTGTGATTTAAATGTGGAAATGTTATGTTTCCTTTATTCATGTTTTATGTGATACGATTATGTTATGGTTCTTGGGCATTGTTATGAAGAACGGGTGGTTCCGTGATAAACTAAGGGCGGGTGAGCCCGATATAGCTCTCCAATGCATTGGGTAACGCGAAGGAGTGAAACGTTAAGGTTTCTCCGAAGAGATTAAGGGAATATACTGTGATGGGTATTCCAAACGTAACCAAGAGGGTTAATCCCTACGTAAGAATGTTATAAATGCCTCAAGTTACCTTTATGTCTTATGTTTTCTATGATTTATTCATGATTTGATATGCCTATGTTTTATGGGTAAAGTATGATTTCATTCTTATGTATATATGAACTCATGTTTCCTTTCCATATTTTTATAACCCTTACTGAGCTTTTTATGCTCATCCCAAGTTTTTGAAATGTTTTTCACAGGTCAAGGGAAAGGTACATGATGTGACGATAGTGTCAAGGATGTGTCAAGAAAGAATCCGTGTTTTATTTTAAATAGGTTTCCATTGATGGGAAGAATGAATATTGTATTTTATGTAACCACTTTGTTTAAATGTTGAAGGTAATGCAAGTTTCATGATCTAATTCTCTAAAACTCTAAACCTGAAAAGATCCTCAATGTGTAATCTTGTAATAACTCAAGATTAAGTAAGGTTTAAGGCTGGGGCCTTATAGAAAATCTTACATTGAAATTGATAGTTCATTTAGGGTTGAAAAATATGTAACATGACATCTACCATCAGTTTTGGAATCCAATTATAAAGGGATACATCCTTAATTTTTTACGATGTCTTACTTACAAGAGGGTAAAAAATAATAATTAACATCATCATGGTATACTACATATTTTTATGGGGCTTTATGGAGTTAGGATGATGTCAATATGGAATTCATTATGGGGTTCCCATAGACCCCTAATAGTAGTGATGTTGTCTAGATGTTAGTTTATTAATTGACGACAGTCTGTCATTTCATTCAAATATCTGTGAATATTCACATGGGTGAGTTGAAAAATATTAATATATGGGAAATTGTAAAATGGAATTGATCTATTTTGAGCATCATATTAGAAAAATATGTGTGATTCACATCATAGTTATGGAATATATTTTAGAAAACTATTATTATGAATATAAATATTAGTATGTTGTATCATTAAAATATTGATGGGAATTCACAGAGGATGATAAAGATATTAAACGATATAGTTTGGGAATGAAAACTAGAATTTAGTGGATATTGTTGTGATAAAACAAACTTGGATGAGTTTTCATAAAGTAATATCATCCATGATTCAATTTAGATTCCACCAATCAAGGATCTTTAGGTTCGGATATGTCACTCAACATTATGTTGGAATGAGGATGATTTGGAAATATTTTTTATAGACAATATTATTACATGAGACCACTAATAGAGTAAAATTGACCCCATAGAGGGGTTTTACAATTATGATATTATAATGATTGTATTTTTATAAGAATAGGAAACCCTTTGAATTTAATGGTGGTGGAAGAGTTTTCTTACAAGAGTCGCCTCAAATAGGGAAAAGTTGATTGAGGACGGTGGGTAAGGTAACACCATGATTTTTAGACCATTCATGATTACTATGAATATAAGGATAGTGGAATACAATTGTGATCTTCCCTAACAATATAAATGAATGCATTATGTGGTCCATGATTCTAGATTTTAGTGGTATATTCCCAATGATTTTCATGTGATCAATTTTGAGGATAATGAGATAGATCATGAATCATTGTTTTGGAGTGAACTATATAGAGTATACACGGTATAAAAAAAAATTTCGGAGGGAAGATTTTATAACATGATAGTGTTATTTTCTGGATTTGATTGATTTATTTGGAGAATTGGGAGAATGATTTTGATGTTCAGACATTATAAACAAAGGTGTTAAAGAAAGATGACACGAGGCACTACCTGAGGTTGAGAAGTCATTAGTTTGGGAGATTTTTAACATCCTCAGTTTTAAATGAATGAAATATTTACAGCACATGATGGTTTATTTTTTTTCTTAATGTGTACGAGGTCATTGGTGGATAATATAGTGTTTTTGAGAGTTTTCTTGTACACTAAATATAGTGCCACACCATGGTATTTTCATTTTATACCTAGAGGCTACCTGTGTGAAATAAGAATGAACAACACCCCATATTTGTGTATAGAATAATGCATGGAGTGCTAAGAGTCATCATATTGACCAAGGATAAATAGGCCTCCTAACGACAATAGTCGAAAGCATAGTGACTGAAAATATGATAAGACACATTCTCCAATGTATTAGTGTCTTCTCATTGTGGAGGTATGAGGATTAGCATAATCAAGGACCCCACGGGATTAGTGGGAATGGCAATGTTATGTTAGCACCAATATAGAAATGTGAAAATTAAGATTTGGTCTCTAATATTTATGGGTCATTAATATTTCAAATAGGAAAAATAGTTCATCACTAATTGAGGAAGGAAAAAACATTGAAATGGTTTTTACCACCATTAATAAATGTTTCATAACACTCATATTATTTCCTCATATCTATTTACTACGTAAAATAATTGAGGTTGAAAATTTAGATGATATCTCATATTATAGCAATCTCCTAGGGTAGTTACTTTCTTCAAGAGATTGTTTACGATCATTTAGGCTTATTAGGATCACATACTCTCTTCTCCAGTCATTATTGTAGGAGTGGAATTTTCTATAATTAGAAAAACACCTAGATCACACTTTAATAGTTGTTATTATTGGGCAATCGATATGGCTCCACACTATTATATTGATCCAATTTATGAATCACATTCTAGATCCTTTATGTTGTTTTATTGTAATTGGTTCCAGGGGAACTAGACATATGGGTTTGATCCAGTGGTTCTATTATGTGATTTGGGAGTCATTTTTTCATAAAGTATTGATGTTGATGTTGACACATTGAGTTAAAAATATTTTTACGATACATATCCATTTTATACGATTGTTGGCATGATATGATTGTATATGATTGTTTTTTCTAAGACCCATGCTTGATTTTTATCACATGTGTATACCTGTTTAGCCTTTAAAAACCATGTTTGTGTTTGATCACATGTGGGTGCATGATTTAATGTTGATATTATAATTTGATAATCTGTGTTGTGAATATATATGTTATGCTATATTGTTAGTGAATGTATGGTGTTTGGAGGGTTATATTTTTGTAGCAATGGACAAGTTGATTATTGGGCCTCGGTTTGTAATTAATCACGTAATGTTGAGATTAATCATTCTAATTTCATATTAATATTACGAGAGTTATATTTGTTAAAATAATATTGGATGTATATTATGTCAAATGAAAGAAGATTCATTCTTATCAAAAAATGGTCCACCATGAATTATATGGTTTTATTTAAAAGATTGATTAAAAAATTATAAAAAATTTATTTGAAAAAATAAAAAACATTTTTGAATTCATCATGTTAATATTATCATATAACTAATTTTTGAGATTTTTCCAATTTGTATTATTTTTCAATGCATAATTGAAATAATTTTTTTATTATTAAAAACTCGATTTTCATTTCATCAATTTAAAAAGTAAAATTATATTTTAACATTAATTTAATTTAAAATTATATCATTTATGTTATTAGGAATTCAATTAAGGTCATTTTAATCAATATTATACTTTAATTTGATATAAATAATTTTTTACACATAATTTGTCATTTTTTGAAGAAACAGTTTTTGGTCATGTTTATAGTTTAAATATTAAATAAAATTCATAACCATATATGAATTGAATTTGAAAAAATGATTGAATTAATTTTAATAAAAATAATTAATATTATTCAATAATATTTCCATTGTAACTTTTCATAATAAATAGTAAAAATAATAAATATCCAATACCACAGTTAAGGTTAGGACAAGTTTATCGAGGGCTTAAAATGAATATAAAATGTTAAAATGGCATAAAAACATATCTAAATTCAATTTTACTTCCATATTTAGTCTATTTATAAAATAATGTTCATAAATTTTCCATTTTCCACTATCTTTATTTATAAATTCATTAATATATTTTAAATGTTTGAAAAATTCAATGTGTATCATCACTCCACTTATATAAGGAAACTCACTCTCCTCTCCCCTAGATTTCTAAAGAGAATTTTTTTAGAATGTAAATACCCAATTTCCTTCATAATACCACTCCAAAAAACATATATTCCTCATTTTTATAAAAAAAATCCCAGGAAGGATTTATGTATAAACCTAATTAGGATTTTTAAAGTATATGTTTAGTTAGTAATTGATTTTTTTTTTATTTTATTTGTTCTTCTCCCTTGTTAAAATTTTCATCAAATCTGAGGATATAATAGCAAAATTATCTAAAATATAATAAAATTATAATTTTTACATAATAAACTATATCCATATCCACATACATCAAATGGTAAACAAAATCATCATTTGTGTGCATGGTGAACTACCTTCTTGTGAATTGATGTAATTCGTTTTCCATCACCACCAATCATGAATTGTTTTAATGAAGGATTTAATGTATCTAAATTATATTAATGACATAATTAAAACTCAATAAATAAAATATATCTTATTTTTTCTAACCATTCCATCTATTAAAAAATGATAAGGCCATTTGTACGTAGTGTAGATTAAATGTTCCACAAAGAAATGCGGTCCATTTTTCGTCACCACACCACATGGATGATATATATACGTGTAATTAAAGATACAATATTATATTATATTATTTATTTATAAAATTTGAAATATAATTTTGCACTTACCTTACATTTTTCTTACTCTTTAGAAAAAGAAATATGTTACTTACACTTTGGTTTGACCAACCGTCTCTATGATTTTAATTTAATTAATTTCTCATAACCATACTTTATAGTTTTATTGAAGTAACAATTGATATAAAAACCTATAATTATATCTTTAATATTATTCTATATATTATTAAATAATTACCACTTTGACTATAATAAACCGAAAAGAGTCATTTTGGAAAGATTAGTCATATATGATCAAAATATCTAACATGGATTTAAAATTTTAAGTAATAGAGTATAACTTGGAAATATAAAATATAAGAAGAATAAAAAAAGATGTTGTGAAATTAAATAATTAATTAAATGTTGTTTTTCATGATGTTAAATAATTTACATGATGATTCATAATTACGTTTAGGTAGACTTTATCTTAACAAAAAAATTATTTTATTTTAATGGTGTATTTTTAAAATCCATTTATTCCATATATATTTTCATGATATTATTTTATGGTTATATTTACATGAAAATAATGTAATTTTATAGTTCATTTTATTTAGACTTTTAATTTTGTAATTTAATTTTAAAAGGAATATTATTGAATATTTTATAATGAATGTTTTGAGTTTTCAACAAAAGGAAAAAAGAAATATTCTCTTTTAACCTGTAAGGTTTCAATATATTTTTCCACCAGAATAAATAATATTTTATTTTTGTATTATGAAAAAATATTCAATTTTTTTTACAATGAAAAGTGTTTTTTCCATTTTTTATTAATAATTTCTATATTAAAAATTTGGTTTTAAAAATAAATGATATTTCTATATAAAAAACTATTTTCAATATGGGTTTAAGATAGTTTTTCATGTGACTGAAGATACAAATTTTTAAAAATAAAATATTTTATTAATGATATAGTACATAATAATTAAATATGATGGAGAATTATCAAAATTTAACTTATATGATGGGTGGGATCGATATGGATTCTATGAACAATTGAGCCCAATATAGATTATATGAATGAGTGATCCCAATATTGATCTATAATTCATTGATTATTATTACTTGTATTTAAAAGAAATAATGAGGGGGTTAATCGGGGAGGTTCATCTAATGGATTTATTTAGGATCTATTTTTTTGAATTAATATTAACATGAATTATGAATATAATGCTCTAAGATTACCAATGTGATTCTATTTGATTTATATGGGTTGTAAAGATATTATTTGAAAAAAATTGTGGGGTTTTCATGTTGTTATGAATTATTTAATAAGTTTTACAAATTTTTTTAGAATAGTAAAAAAAATTAGGATTTTTTATGTTTTTCATTAGACTAAATGATTTTTTACTCATATGTCCCCTACTAGACTTTTTGTACTCATCCCACATTTTTAAATATTTTTCACATTGATTGAATATGAGTAAGATCAAAGTAGAATTCATGATGAAATTTATAAAGGTTTTCCTGAAAATAAGACATGTTTAATGTAAAATGTTATATATTTTTGGAAAATTGATATTGATTATAATTTTATAATTTTAAATATATTATTTATTTATATAAGAGATATGAAGAAAATTATCCAACACACTAAACCTAAATGATATTTGGGAATAAAAGAATTCAAATTATCGTATAATGACACTGGATTATATAATGATTAAGGATGGTCCATTATATTTGGAATCAGAATAATGTTTTATATAACAATATAGGTTATGATAAGGATAATACAATACCCTTGAGGAATTATATTTTTTGGTTCCCATGATTTATTATTTTAGGATTTCTAGGTTTTTGTAGATATTATATATATATATTCAAAAGGACTTTTCATTGAGTTAACATGGAACCTATAGTAGGAATCTATTGAGAGGATAATTTCATTCTAGTTTATCATCTTAGAATGGTTAAAATTAGAACTGATTAATTTTTTTCCAATGATGTATCATTTGATGCATGCCATAAATTATTGTGGTAAATATGTAAAGAGAAATAAGAATCACAATAGAGAAAAATATGTATTTTGATATTTTTTTAAAAACCCTAAATATTATTTATAGAAAATTGGATCCATGGGTAGCTAAATGATGGATCAATACCTTAGAAAATAGGTTCTCTGTCATGGGATGTTCATTATGTCAAAAAGAATCTATTTTCATTAATCTTGTTTAAGGTTAAACAAGTCGATGAGGGTTATTGATGAAGAGTTATTAAGGGATAGAAGTTATTGATGATATGAAATGGAATATATTTATTAATATTTCCAATATAAATATTTATTGAAGGATATTTGATATAGCATGGATAAAAAATCTTGGAATGGAGGAAAAATTAAGGTTCTATATTCATGCAAGAAGAAAATTTTACATGATTTTCCAAGTACACACTAAATTCTATTCATGAACCTAATAATAAAATTAATAATACCTCTCAGGATGAATTTTATTTCAATAGACATTTGACTAATAATAATTTAATAGTTTTGAGAAATTTTTTTGATAAAAATTTTAAAATGATTTCGATGAAATGTATTTTCCTCAAGATGACAAGATAATGAAGAAGACATGCAGAAAAAATGTGGAGGTAGTCAATTAAAAAATATGGGGGTTTATTCATAACATGATCCACTAGTGGTAAAAAAATATTCATGTTATTTTTGATAGGATCTAAATTTTTTTATTAGTGGGTTTAGTTGGTCATAGGGCTCATTAGTGCAAACAAAATAGTCATTAATGTACATGAATTTGGTAACATGTATCTTTCTAGTGATGGGATGATCTAAATGAAATTAGTGGATAATTGATGAAAATATATGAAAATATTTAGTTACTCAAGATATAAATCATCAAGATCAAAATATAAATTGCATGGAAATATCATTTTCCTCTAAAATTGATCTTGATGGACTATATCATTAAGTGGTTATATGTTTGATACATGTTAATTCAAATTATTCCAATTATCAACATGACACAAGATTATTACATTCAATCATTTTTTATAATTTTTTATTTAAAATGGGAATATTACCCCATTAAATATAGATAAAACTTTTAATGAAAAATTCTAGTTTAACTAGTAAAGAACCAATTAATTATATAAATAATTCAGTTATTATTAGTGAAATTGTATTTAATTAAAATATTTATAAACATACCATAATATATTTTGTTATTATTTTTGTTATGTATTGGAATTTAGATTATCCTAAAAATATAGTTTATAGATATGTGAAAGTTTTATTCAATGGTTTTAGGATTTGGTTGAAAAATTGAATACTTGAAATTGATTAAAGGAGGGAGTGATAATATATTCGATAATTTTATTTAAAATAAATAAAATTTTCAGATTAATGATTTTATCATAGTAAATATCAATATAGATTTATTTCATGACCATTTTTCTTATGTTATTATTGATTCGAATGATGAGTCTTTTATGGAATTATGCATCATAATAATCTAATGTCAAAACCCTCTTATTAAATTTCTCATGTAGATAATTTGGAATTGAAAAATCAGTTGAAATATATAACATATAATGGTATAATTCATCTGATAACTTTACCATGGGTTGATACATTCTTATTTGACAAAAATTATGTTGTTTAGTTGATAATTTTCATTGATTATAGATCTTAAAATAACATCACTATTAAGAAATAATATCCTTTGACTCATATTTTTGATTTATATGACTAGATATAGTTAAATTTTTTTTTTCAAATGATTGATGTCAGGTCAGGATATTATTGGTTGAAGGTGATAGATGGAAAAAATAATATAACGGTGTTTTGGAATCAATATGGGAATTATGAGTTTTTGTATATTGATTTTCTTTTATTAAATTCAGTGAATATATTTATAGATCTTATAAATACATTTTCTAGGACTTTTTATATATTTTATGATTTTATTTATCGATGATATAATATTATATTATAAAATTCATTTGGATCATGAATTATTTCTAACAATTTTTTTGAAAACATTTAAAAAACATATGCAAAATTTTGTAAGTGTGAATTTTTATGAAATCAAATTATATTCCTCAGTTATATTTTTTAAAATTTAGATAAATATTGACCATTAAAAAAGTAATGTTGTAAAATAATAGAAACAACTAAAAATTTTCACATAGATTCATAGTTTTCTTTTATAAGTTGGTTACTACTGTAAATTTTTTGAATCATTTTCTAATTATCAAGCCCATTGATTGAAATAATTGAAAAAATGGGTTAAATTCATTACGATTAATGAGTGTGATGGTTATTTCCATGAATAGAAAATCATATTGATGAATGTTTTAGTTTATGACCCTACGAATGGAAATGATGTATTTTTAATCTATAATGATTCTTAATTGAATGTACTTGATCTTTTTTTGATATATATTGATAAACTCATTTATTATGCTTTACATCAACAAAAAAACTAAATTAAATTCATACACATATGATATATAGTTATCTATTTTCATTTTAGATTTAAAAAATGGTATGAAACATTAAAATTGGGTAAATTACTCTATATATACTAATAATAAATGTTTGAAGTAAATATTTACTTTTAAACACTAAAACATGAGGCATTGAATATGGATGAAACTTATTATAGATTAAGAATCGATGATTAATAATCATCATAAGAATGAAGAAAATGTATTATATTCTCGGTTTTTGAATGATAATGAAACATTAACCATGTTAAGTTTGTAACGTACCACTCTAGTTAATTATTTGATAAATTTTGGACTGGAAATTGTGCATTAAGGAACTTATTATATATATTTTTGGTGTTAGTATAATATTCTATGTCATAAAGAATTAATAATTCTAATAAGGAACATCATATATAATAGTAAATGGTAGAATATGTTATGATGTGTACATTTATAGAGATTACTATTGATGAATAAGGTGGTATTGTATTTTGAAAGAGAATATTTATGACTTGTGATTTTTAGTTTATGAGATAATTGTTGAGTGAAGCTCATAGTTCCTTATTTTCCATTCTTCCTGGAATCAAATTTATATTTAGAGAACCTTTGTAACATTATTGGTGTGATTTAATGAAAATATATATTATTGAAATTTTAATGAAATTCTTGAATTTTCAAAAAAATAAAGAATAATAACAATTACCTAAGGGGTTGTTTACCTTTTTAAATGCTGGGGTGGAAATAGTAAAAAATTATATTCATTTCATGTTGGTATTTTAAAAGTATTATTAATTTAATAATTTTATTTGGGTTATTTTTTATTGACTAACTAAATATTCATATTCCATCCAATTGAGATAATATGTTTTTAGATCACATTTATCAACAACATCATAAAAATATAACCATGTTAGATGTAGTTACACTCTCAATTGGATTTGAGTGTGATCTTATTTTCACTTTTAATTTGTTGAGAGGACCTCAAAAGTCATCAAATGCATAATTAAATTTCATTATAACTTTCTATCATCAATACAAGGGATAATTTCTTCGAATGATTCATAAATTTTAGAACATATGTATTTTTTCCAATGTATTATAATATAATACAGGATCATCATATTTTATAAGATAAATTATCTTATAATTTTTCTTTCATTTTAGTATATATATGACACATTCATATGATTTATATGGTAATCATTGACAAAATTTATATTATTTGGGTGAAGTATGTGAAATGTATTAATTAAGTCTATATTAGGTGAAGTAAATGGTTGAGAAGGTGAAAATGATAAAAAATATAAGATAATTAACTACAGTAAGAAGAATATTTATATGGACACTAATATGAAATAACTTTATTTATGGTTGGTTGTCTTTTTTTAAGAGTATCTCCAAGGAAAAGTGTGATGTGTTTTGGTAAAAAAATGAAGATGATTCAAGGGTTCATTTGACCATATGAAATCATTGGTAAAATTTAATCATTTTCTTATCAAGTTTCATTTTCCCTATGTTTTTATTAGTTACCTGACATATTTCATATTTTTTGTTAGGAATATATCTATGGGATGAATATCATATCTAGATCCTTGAAGTAGTTTAGTTGAAAGGAAACCTTTCTTATGAGGAATTATCAGTACAAATTATCAAAAATAAAGGGAATGTGTTTTGGCATAAGGTAATTTTTCAAGATGATGTATTTAAAAAAAAACTATATAGTTAATGAAGTCACAAGAGAATCATAAATGATATAAATAAAAAATGTCCCCACATATTTAATTAATGAAAAAAATTATGAGGACATAATTTCAAAAAGACAAGAAGAATGTTAAAACTAATATAATATTATGATATTGAATTTTCATATCATTAATATTCATTATTTTTTATTATTTGGATATATATTATATATAATAATATTATTTAATTTTTCAATAAAAAGGGAAAAAAATTATTTCTAACGAAATTGGGTTTTCATGAATTATAATGTTTAATTAAAAGTAATAATTTAAAAATTATATAATTTTAATTCAAAAGAGTGAACTTAATTTTTTTAATCAACATTTCAATATTTTATTTTGAATATTCATTTAAAATTTATTGAAAAATTTTATTTTCTAGAGAATATTTCTAAATTATGAATTTTTGAATTTTTTTTCATTTCAAGATAATACCTTGATTTATTTTGTTTTAAACTGGTATAAAAGTAAAATGAGTTCATATAGTTTTATATTAATCCACTTTATATCATTTTTCTCAACATTATTCATTAATTTTGTATAAAATCATTTTTATACTTAAAAGGGAACTTTAAAAAAATCATTTTCATTGTGTTTATGCGATTAATTTATAATTTAATTATTACGCTTCCTTGAATTGAATTTGATAAAACTGATTTAGTATTTAATATAATAATATATAATATTACTTAATAATGTCAACATTATTTTTTGTCATAATGAATACTACAAATATGTAACTACAATTAATGTTAATGTGTATTTACCGGGATTTAAACTAAATTTATAATTATAAAATGACATAATACATATTATAAATTCAAAATGGTGTCTATATATAATTACTATATCATTTAATTTGTTTTAATTATCAATTTAATATCAACTTGGATTGTTTTATACATTTATATATTTTAATATTATAAATTTTTTTACTTGTGTCCAATCCCTCTCTTATAAAAGGACACCCCACTACTCTCCCCTTCCCACATAAATATCCTTTTAGTTTAGACATTTCCAACCCATAATCATTCTTAATATCGTTCTATATATTTAAAATTCCATTTTCTAATTAGTAAAAAATACAAGGAAGTTTTTAAATTTAAAAATAATATTTGTTATTCGATGAAGTGGTTTAGTTATTAATTAGGATTCTTCAGAGACGGAGATGAGGGTTGCAAGGCGGGCGACAGTTTTCGGCGAGGAAGATGGATTCTAGGGTTTCCTCATGGCGATTACACACTACCTCGAGTTCGATCATTTTCCTCCTGGCGGAAGCGCGGCTAATCCCTCTGACTCGCGGTGTATTGTCGGGGACAAGGCTTGCACTTCCTCGTGGTGCCATGGCGGTTCGGCCTCGGTGCCGACGGGATCATATTTCTCCTTGGCATCAACTTCTCACGGATCTGGTCTAGCGGAGAGACCTCATTCCACTGCAGATCAGAGGCCCCTTGTTGGGTCTGTTGTTTCAGCGACTCAAAATTTTTCAGCTCTTGCATTTCTGGTGAGATCAGGTGTTGCGGGATCTGAAAAAATCAGAGCTTCATCCCTCGGTGGCTCTCGGTTTTCTGGACAGAATGTACTGCCTCAAGGAGATTCAGCTTCACCTGGTGATAAGGTTTTGCCTATGCTGTCTTACGCTACTACTTTAAATAATTCCAACTCTGGTTCGTTGCTTGGTGGAACTCATCCTTTTGCTCGGTTCAAGGATCCATGTCCTCGTAGAATCATTCGGAAGGGTTCATGTGCGCATGTGGAAGCCAATCATGCAGCCCTTACAGAGAGAATGATCCTTGGTAAAAACTCTCTGATTTCACGTATTGTTCTCCCTAAGGGTGAGAAACCATGGAAACATAATGATTTGTTTCACAGAACCTCAATGTTATGGGGTTTTTCAAACTAGAAATGTGTCTCACTTGGTCGCAGATTCTTTAATTGTTTGTTCCCCTCTGAGGAGTAGAAGCTGCAAGCATGGAGCAGTGGAACCCTTCTTTTGAAACCTAGTTGGATTCACCTACATGAATGGTCTATGGAATTTAATGTTTCACGTACAAGAAATTCTTTTTCTCAGTTCTGGGTCAGCCTTCATGGACTCAATTAGGTCCTTTGGCATCCGGAGATCTTTCTTGATATAAGATCTTCTATTTGAACTCCCATCCGCCTTGATAAGGAGACTGAATATGTCTGTTATGGTCACTTTTCCAGAATATTGGTAGAGATAGATCTCAGCTCTACGCTGATTGACAAGGTAATCCTCTCTACACCTTCTGACAATATCAAAATTTATGTTGAATATGAAAAAGGCCACTTTTTTGTAATCATTGTATGAATGTTTGGCATTCTTTAGACTTATGTCAGAGCAACACCCTCTGCGATGAATGTGGGAGGATGAGCCACCCATCAAATCTCTATAGAAGTAAAAAACAAATGAAAGATACTTCTTTGTCAAAAGCCACCATTCATTATGGTGACTTAAGAAAAGAATCACCTCCGGCTTCTTCTAATGTTTTGATCTCTGGGAACCAGTTGACTGCAGGTGATACTGCTCCCAGAGAGTCATCTCTGGTTGATGCAGAGAAATCTATCCCGCATCTGCCTCACAAAGATAAAGACAAGCTAATGGATGTGCCCCCCATAAGAGACCTTAGTGGTCCTTCTTTTGTAAATGTTGGGCAACGGGTTGATGATCGACAGGAACCCCTTACTGGTAAATTGGGGGATGTTTCAGATATTGAGGGAGATAAGGATAGCTTCACTACTCCGAACAGTGGTGGATCTCTCTCCTTTAAGGATATGGTCATAGATGGGGAGGCAAGGATGACTGATGGGGAGGATTTTACTTCTGTTCCTACAAAGAGAATATATCACAAAGATTACTCTCAAATTCCTAAGACGGTGTCGACTAGATCAGCTTTAAAGGTCTCAAGAAAATTTGATGACAATTATTGGAAGGCCTTTAACCAAGATAAGTCTCAATCTGAATGGGAGCCAGCTAGAGACTCTGATTATGGGAATGACATGTCATATTATGATTTTTAGTCTTTGAGAATAAGGGAATTTTTGATTGTGTGACCCCTTTCGCCTTCTTCAGGTTTTCTCTTTTCTTTATTGAATAAAAGGGTCAGAAGCTTTTGCTTCTGACTTGACCTTTTTAAAAAAAATTAGGATTCTTCATTTTATTTACTATTTTACCACATTAAAATCTTATAAAAATAGAATAAATACTAAATATAATATATTCCATATATTAATATGTTGTTATTTTAATTTAATAAACTATATATATCCCTTCCACCATTAAATGTGAAAAATAATGGCATTTGTCTATGGCGGACTACTGCATCATGAACCAATTTAATTTATTTTTCCATACATCCACTCACATATAGTTATAATGATTCATTAAATTTATGTATTTGATACTCATGAAATAATTAACTTTCCAAAAATATAATTTA
Source organism: Viscum album (assembly GCA_963277665.1). Classification (NCBI taxonomy): domain Eukaryota; kingdom Viridiplantae; phylum Streptophyta; class Magnoliopsida; order Santalales; family Viscaceae; genus Viscum; species Viscum album. The sequence continues at coordinate 1,652,755,825 of OY728137.1, read as the reverse complement.
TCATCTATGTTATTACCTTTCCATCAAATGAAAAAATGGTAAGGTACTTCATGCATACCTATGGATTAAAACATCCATAAAAAGATGTGATTCATTTTTCATCACTATAAAATATGGATAGAATATATATGCGTATTTAATGATATAATAATACATCTATGATATAATATTAGTTTTTGAAATATAGTATGATACATTCCGTGTTTCCCTCATGGTATTTGAAAAATGAAATGGTTACACTTGCATACATATGACCTACCATATCCATGATTGTATCAGAATCCATTTTTCATAACAACCTTTCATAGATGGGTCTAAAGGTATTATTAATGTATTAAAATGATAATTATTTCCTGAATTTTATTATAAATTTTATTTTATGATGACTTATTTTTCCTTAGTCAAACTACTATAGTCATTTTTTACATATGAGATGAATATAATCAAAATGACTAACATGGATTTAAATGATTATGGAATTTAATATATCATGAACATAATTAAAATAAAAGAAATTATAAACATGAAAAGGTCCTTAAACAATTAAATTATTAAAAAAAGTATATTATTCATGATTATAATGAATTTACATGACAATTTAGACATAAGGTAAAGGAAATAATGAATTTAAACTATGTTTTAAGTGTTTAATAATATATTTTATAGATATTTTTCCATGTATATATTATTAAATTATTTGATGTATGTATTTATGAGTATAAATGAATTTGTAATGGAATTTTATTTTTGTTTCTAATTTCATACAATTTTTTGAAATAGAATATTTTTACATATTTTATACCATGCATTTTTACTTTCTTTATAAAAGGAAAAAATTAATGTTATATTTTAATAAAGATAGAATCAATGAATTTTTACCCATCAAATACTAGTATTTTTTTTTGGATTTCAATATAATATCCCACGGTTTCTTAAACGAAAATAAATTCACTATTTGCTTCTTGGAATTTTATTTTTGAAAATTCATTTTTAAAATGAATTTATATTTTGGGGAGTGATTTTATTTATATGGGTCAAAATTGTTTTTCTAGAGTACAATAATGAAATGGAGTAAGATTAAATTTTTTAATTCATCAGATAGTATATAAAAATTATAAATGACTATTGTTTATTCTGATACAACATATATTATTGTTGAGCTGAATATTCCTCATATGAAATGGAGATGCTGATACAACTAATACAAATTGGTGAGATCGATATTGGTTATAAAAATGGGTGAGCGTGATAAATATATCAAATTTATTGTGTTATTTTCGTATTCTACAAATGAGAAAAGGAAGGAGTTCGTTAATGATGTTTTTCCTATGGATTTTACTAGACATGAGTGATTTATGACATGAGTTTAATATGGGTTATGAATAAAATTATAAATGATTCCTAAAAGGGTTTCTGTATTACGTTAATGGATATTAAAGGGGTTTATTTTTCAAATTAATAGTTTTTCATATTTTTTATGGTTTATTTAACACGATCAAAAAATGTTTTCGTAAATGTAATTTTTTTTTGTACTATCCTATTTTTCAATATATTAGTCCATTTCTTTCATTTAAATCACTTGTATTTTTATTCACTTCCAATGTTTTTAAATGTTTTTATATGGGTTAAGGATGATTATGAATAATTGATAATTCATGTTTGATGTAATCAATCTTTTTCATGAAAAGAAAAAAAATTATTTTACATGATTTATATTGTGGGGAAAATCTATATTGTGTAAAGTGTCAACATTAAAATATATTTGTTCGTTATATATATATTTTTAATAAATTATCAAAAAATGTTAAATATATCAGGGATGTAATGAAATTTAATTCTTGAATGAAGAAAGAAGATCATTAATTGAATAAGGTTGGTTCCTTATATAGTCAGCACTGAAGAGGTAGCACATGTGTAATATGTTACAATGGATATAATGGATTTAGAAAATTGGAATTTATACGACAGACATATAACATGGGTAAATATAGAGTAAGAGGTGTGAAATCCTAGTGTCCTAAGTATAGGTTAATACCTGATATGAGGACCATGTGGCACAACCCAAGGCAGAGATTCAGTATGATAGTTGTGTGTTCTGAAATATGGAGAAGATGGGGTTTAACAACCCTATGGTTATACCTATGACTCACTAACTTTGTGGATAATCAAGGATAGTTGAGTTGGTGATGTTATTGGCCCATTATCATGAATTATATTATTTTAATTCGGCTATAATGTATCCAAAATAGGTATGGATAGGGTTTGTGATTTCTTGTATAGTGTATAAGTGATCTATAGTAGATTATATTTTTATTGACTATTAATTTTTATACTATCATTGAACATGGATTCTATGTATTTTCACTTATAATAAGGATTTCATAGTGGTGTACTTCTACTAACTACTAACATGCTATATAAAATAGCCTAGAATAAGCACTCTTGGATTCAATGCTCTAATTATAATATGTTAATTAATCCATCTTATACTGATGGAGGTGAAACAGTTTTATAAAACTGAAACATACAATATTAATATAAAATATTGGATAAAATCAATTATCTGGTACTTTTTATGTTTAAATTTTTATTAAACTATGAAAAACTTCTACAAAAACAATACCCAATAAATTAACTGAGAATTTATTACACTTAGACTAACTTTCCTTTTTTCACATTATGTTATCATATTCATCTATATGTAAAAAATCATGAAATAATACAATCAAAAAATTTTCATAATATCATTACGAAATTGAATCAATGTATGGGAAATCTAAAATTCATAGTAATGGTAAACATAAGTATTAATAGTTGAATTTGATAATTAATCATAAAAAGTTAATAAGTGTATCATAACATAATTTCAGTGTGTGAGAAAATAATAAACAAAATTGTACCCAACAATACCAATATCATAAAATTTGAAAACATTGAAAATGAAAGGTTCATCATAAACAATAATCAAGATCATTAGAATATCAATTTTGATAATAGGAAAAATTTTAAATCCTTAACAAGCATGACTTTTTGGGAAATTAGGAATATTTTTCATGATATCTTATGTTAATTACCCATCATAAATAATAGTAACCTCTTCAAATACATATGAGAAACTCTCAGGTAACTCACTCATTCCTTCCTCTCAAGATAATTTCCACATCAAAATTATTTAATTACTTATATGGGATCAACATTCTTATAAACTATAACGGGCTCACCCAATGCTATATGATTTTCCCCGTTATATATTTTGTGATGGTCTCACCCAGTTCTATATGTGATTCCCCATCATATAAGCTGTAACACACTCAACCTAATCTATCATTATCAACCTATCATATAATCTTACTAAGAAAAAAAATATTAATTACATAACTTATTCAATAACATAAAATAAAAAAAACTAGTATTCCATGGAAAAATTTATTAACCATTATAAAATTAATGTGCCCCATAACAATCACTTTGAATCATGACTTACGAGTGAATGAGAAATTAGTTTCATAACTATATCTTTTAAATTAAAATATTTAACTAGGGAAATAATGAGGATGGTATCAATACAAAATATCCTCAATGGAGGATAATTAAAAAAAGGGTTTTTTATTTTGATAAATGAAAATAACATTATAATGTCATAAAAATAATTTTTTAAGAAAATATAATTTTTATTTTGAAGTATGTTTATAAAAAATAAAACATTTTTAAAATAAGTTTTTCAAAAAACCAGGAAACCATATAATGAAAGGCTTATAAATTATACAAAAAATTTATTTAGAAAAATAATCATTTGGATTTCCAAAAAATATTAATAAATTTAATTTTTTTAGAAAACATGATTTTGGAAGGAATAATGATTTGACTAAAAAGAGGAAAAATATTATTTGAAACTACTGAGTAAAGAGAGAGATATAAATGATTCAAAACCTTATATTCTCATGAAATTAATGGAGGAGAATATAATTCAAAGTATTATTTAGATAAATATAATAATATGTTATAATTTTAAGCGTAACCATAAACAACCCCGATAAATGTTAAGATTCTAACATAAGACTCTTAAAATTTATTTTAATTTGATTCATAATACCGATGAAAGAATATACTTAGCTGAATCATAAAATATCAGGTATTTATTTAAATTGATTATATAGAATTTCCATGGGTAATTATATACTCATTATAAAATATGATAGGTTTATAACATAACCTGCATATCAAATAAAAAAATTGGTATAAAAACCACGAACTACATTAGTAACATTGATACCCTAAACCCCATTAATGAGGGGAAATAAATGTATATATATATATATATATATCGAATAAAATATAAGGATAATAATCATAAAATCAATTTAGTACTTGTACATAAATTATATAATAAAAAAAGTGGTGAATATGTCATATATCTCACAAAAATAAAAGTGAGATGAGAAAAACCATACCTCATCCTTTCATTTGGTCGAAAATTACATATTCTCATGTATAGTGATTTTGAACATGAAATTTAATATTTAGAGAAAAATATTAATACTTATAACATCATATATTATCATTTTATAACATCTAGTCAAATGATCGTTAATAATAACTCATTATTTTCTTTGGGTTGGTCGACAATCACCTTGTCATCTCATTCATTCTTTTTTTACAAATTTCCACATTCTTGTGAAAAAATATTTTAATATATTATCAATTATAATAATAATGAAATAAATATAATATTTATAATTTTATAATACTTTTAACACTAGTCATGAAATATGGTTATGAAAAATTAACTAATGTTAGGATCATGGAGACTATAGGTTATACACACATTATAGTAAACATTTCAATTTTTAAATGATCATGATGGAAAGAAGGTAAAAAATAATTTTTATTTATAAATAGATAATTAAATCATAAAAACCATATAATTTAATTATATATACTTATATATATAATTAGTTTGATTTGGGGGTGAAATAGGAACCAAATCTCTTTGGGGAAGTAGTAGCCCAATCATCCACGAACAAAGTTATCATTATTGTCAGTGAATGAAAAGGTAAGAAATAAAATAATACATTATATTTAAATAATGGTCAATATTTAATTAATATCACAATTTTTTCATTTATATCATATTTATTTATTATCTTTACACTTATTTCTAAATGTGTGACCTGTTAGTGAAAATGAATCACATCGCTTTGTGAGGAAGTAGATCACTCTACACCTGAATGATATTATGATATAAAATATATAATTTAATGTAAAAAGGTATTCAAGATATAAATACCAAAGATTTATATTTATGTTATAAATATAATATTTTTACTTTAGATACATCATTATAATCATCCTTTATTGGTGGTAATGAAAAAATGGAAGACATTTATTTGGGAAGCGGTAGTCAATTGGTCACATGAACTTTGCTTTAGTAACCCATTTGATTGAAGTGTGTGTAGTTGTTTGAAATTATTTTAACCTAAAAATATAAAAGTATATATATTATAATAGGTTTATCATAAAATTATAGAATTATAATAATATATATTGGTGGATTAAAAATTAATATAAAGACACTCAGAGATGAACATAACCTCTTCTTCTGGTATCCTTATTTGGTTTCCCCCACAGGCATTCCTAGGATATATTTATTAAAAACAATAGATTACAATATTATAGGATGGATTTGGGGAAATTAATTTTTTAGTTTTTGGTTGAATCCAAGTGTTTTAAGGTGTGATGAAGAGTGGAGTGTTATTTGACTTTTATATGTGAGGTGAGTGGAACAATTGCAATTTCATTGATAGAAAAAATTCCACCCACATTTTTTTCCTTTGACGATATCCCAATAACGGTCCATTAATGTAAATATAAGTTTTATGTTTTAAATTATTTCATAAAATAGGTTTTGAAAAATTTTATAGGTGAAAATTTTCAATATATTTAATGATTATTTCCCTCAGTAAACTCGTTTTTACCATAGTCACAACGATTAATTTAAATTATTTTCACTAATCAATATGATCAAAAATTAAGTTGGACTTATTTTAAATTAATTTTTATTCAATTTAAAACTATTTAATTCAATTTTCCAAATTTAATTCATATAAGTGTAAAAAAATTTATTTTTAAATTAATCTCATAGATAGGGCGAGGCACATAGTTTTTAAGAAGAGTCTTTTTATAGAAATAATGATTCTATATTAACTATATGACTAATAATAATCATCATATAATACTAAATTCATTTTAATTATTGTATGTTATATAATTTTTATTTTAATCATACCCTAACAGGTATTATTTAAATTAATTAAAATTGATAAAGATTATTCATCTTAAAATAGTTTTTAGAAAAAACCAGTTTTCAAGCATAAAACAAAATTAAACTAAAAATAAATAAATAGGATTAAAATTTATTAAGTTACATAAATATAAATGAATACAATTTAAGTAATAATAAAACAAATGGAGAATGTTGTATTACCTTTAGTGGACATTATTTAAATTCAATTAATTTTTTAAAAATAGTTATTTTTCAATATTAAATAAAAAACCAATATTTTACAAAAAGTCCCAAAATTTCATCCAAAGTAAATTATGATATTCCAATTCCAAAAATGATGTTAATATTTTAAAAAAAACTGTAAAAATAGAAATTTTTTCCCATGAAATGAAATCAAAAACAATTTTATGAAAATATAATTTTGATGAATATGAGCACCTAAATAAAAATTCATTGATTATTTAATTGAAATTTTTTAAAAATTTATATTAAGTGAGGCATAATATATATTTCAGAATATATTTTATACTATTATTACATTCCAATTTAATGGAAAGATTATAATGGTAATGTATCTCATGTGTCATTTATGTTTTGTATTGTGTGTTGATTGTGCTATCAGACGTAAAAACACCCATAGTTTTATGAAACTATGGATAAAATGAGTTTGACATCTAATGAAATATGAAATTTTTTTATAAAATATTATAAGATAATATCATTTTTTCATTTCATTTATTCTATAGAATATTATTTTATTCTATAAGAATCTTGGGGTGTATACCCCCCTTTAGGAAATAATATCCAAAGAATTTGAAATTTATCTCCATAATTAATGTTTATATACATGAAAATAACAAATTGGGAATAAAACATCCTAAAATGGTTAAAAAACAAAATTATTAGAGATAAATGTTTTTTAAGGCCATATAGAATACTGTGCAACAAGGATTCGATGTGGGAGAACATAGGTTTTAAGGTAAGATAACCATAAATTATTAAAAAGAAAGATTAAGGACATTGATAATAAGAGAGTGAATGATAAATGGAATGTTAAGGGCCTTCAAACCATAATTCTATAACTATTTAAAATACAATTTGGTCATCATAAATAGAGGTACTAAGATAACACTTTTGTTTCATTATCCTTTTCTAAGAGTCGAGGTGTTATCAAACCATCAAGACATAGAGAATATTTAAATATAATTAATTGATTAGTAAAATTTCATTTTTTTAATCACATTCCACTAAAATAACATCTATTTTTCAAGGATGAGTATTTTTGAATCATTTTATCGTGCTATAACTACTAAAAATATCTTTTAAAGACTACGTATCCATAAAAGGGAATGTCAAAATACTCCAAATTCCTATAGAAATTAACCAAAAAATAATGCTTGTCACATCGTAATATAATTTCCAAAATAATTAAATCTTGATATGATAAACTAAAATTCAAGATTTAAAATTAATAAACAAAGTTTACACTAAATTATTTAAAAAATAACTATCTTGTAAATTCATCAAAAATTTATTGACTTTGTTTGAAACCCAAAACATAAATGGATTTGGTCATATATTCTTCTAAGATTAATAATTTGTTATTCCAAAAAATCCCATATTTTAAAAAATAATAATAATCTATACCTATGAAAATTCAGGTTATCTAGGACCTCATGTAGGACAATGGTAGGCACGAGTCATTTATCATCCTTTAGGAATTAGATTAAAACCCATTTCCTTACCATATGTGATGGGTTGTCACCTGTACTTCAGGTTTTCAACTTTTATTTAAACATGTGAAATATAATTATTCCTTAAATTAAAATTAATTTGTATTATAGGGGTTAAAAATACCCCCAAAATAATAAATAACCTCCCAAAATATCATTAATTACCTCTCATGTTTTATTACTTAAACCTATCTAATGAGGCATCTATGACATTAGAATAATGATCATACTTAGCATCATAGACCTATAATGGAATCCATTACTATCACTAAAAAAATAGAAATTCCCTATATTATCTAATCCTTTACTCTAATACCATTTATAATATCCCATAACCCACATTCACACATTCTATATTAAAAGAATAAAATATACATATTCTGTTGTGATACTGACGGATTTCACCTAACTTTTACTATCCATAAAATATCCAATGTAAATAATGGATCACATACATTATACAAGAACTATTTAATTTATAGTTCTATAGAATTATCATGAGATCCAACAAAACCAAAACCAATGAAATTAAATGAGTATTTCCCTGACTTAATCCATAATTCTGTATATCAAATTAAGTCAATAATATCATACTCTATTTAAAACCATTCTCGACAAAATTCATTTAACAATATTCTCGATATCCCAGGGAGAAGGAAAAATATGAAGGGTGACCACATATTCTCATTAAGGGTAAATATAATCCATAAATATTCAATATCATCCTTGTGATTATCATGTGGAAAAAGATATAACGACATTATCTAGGTGAATCATAAAATCATAAAAAAACTCATAACCTTCAATACATGGATCATCAAATATGAAATCATAGTTAAGGAAGGATCCCAAATAATGTATAATAATGATCCATGTCATATCAATATTGATTATAAGAAAAATTTAGAATACAAAACAATCATGAAAAAAATGTGTTGGTATCATAGAATTTTTTTTCTAATTCAGGTTAAACCTTTATCAGAAATGAATATTGACATATAAAATCTGTAAGAACAACCCTCATGAAACCCCATAATTATTTACTACACATAAAATGAACATTACCCAATGAAGTATAGAACTATATTGTTTTACCCATCATATAATATTTAATGGGCTCACTCGACACTATCTAGGCCACCATATCATAAAAGTTGTAATTGGATCACCAGACTCAATCTAGGCCTCCCATCTTATAAGATGTAATAACCTTCCCTAGTGCTATCTAGACCACCCCATCATAAAATGTTTACATGAACTACCAAAAATGTAAATATTGATTATAAATCATTTAAAACTCATAAAAATATAATATGTTTCACTTAATTATTAATTTTCTGAAAAGAAACTGGTTATATAAAAATCGCATTGCAACATGATTAACCCATGAAAGAGAAATGAGTTTCACAACAATCACAATGAAACAATCATATTATATACAGAGAAATAATTTGGTTGGTATGAATACAGATTATCCTCAGTGTAGTATAGGTAAAATATTTTTTATTTTATGTTGATGAATTTTTGTACAATTAAAATAAAATTAACCATAGTCTTGAAAAAATTATCTTTTTATATTGATTAAAACTCTCTAAAACCAATATTTTTTGAAAATAAATATCATATAAAAAGGAAAAATTAATAATATAATTAAAGGCTTAAAAATTATTTAAATTATTTCTTGAGTAAAATATCCTTGAATCTTGGAAAAAACATATTAAATCCTTTTTGAATTATTTTTTTGAGAAAGTTTTTTTATAATAAATAGGTTTTGACCTAAAAGATAGAAAAAATTATTTTAAACTATTGAGAACATATAGAGTGAAAAATGAAAATACATTATTCACCTAAAATAGTGATAGAATAATAAAATTCAATAGTTTCTTAAGAGAAATATATAATATTTAATCAATGGGAGAATAATCATAAAAAATCCAGATAAACAATAACATTGTAAAATAAAACTCTTATAGGTTTGGTAAATTTAAATCATGATATCCATGAAATAATTATAATATCATTAAAATAATGATATTTATGATATATCATGTCAAATATGTAGTATAAACTCCTTATAAAAGACCATATTTGTATAACATATGAAACATCTCCAAAAAAGAAACAATAGACAAAAATACCTTACCACTTTTGTAACATTGAAAAAGTAAACCCAAAGAATGAAAGTTCATAAAAAATATTTGTAAATCCCCCTAATTAAAGTATAATAGTCATAAAATACATTCATTTGTAATATATACAACACAAAATATTCGTTTAATATGGTATATAACTCAATGAAATAAAAGTGAGATGAGAAACATCATTCCTCATGCATCCTTTTTGGTTGAAAATGATTAATCCTGTATTATAGTGGTTTTAAAAAAATTTATTATGTCCTCAATGAACCATATTAATATCTATAACATCATATATGATCCTTTTACACCATATTGTATACATTTAGTTAGTAATAATTAACTATTTTCATTGTTTAAGGTGTAAATATTCTTGTTTTTTCATTCATTCTTTATTATGAAATTTTTGGTCCTTGTGCATATAATTTAGTTATATATTATAAAAAAATATTATTATAAATTAATTTAAATATTTATAAATTAACTATAATTTTAAAACCAATCATGAAATATGTTTATGAAAAATGAACCAATGATTTGTACACAGAGATAGTAGGACATATGAATGCATGAGTAACGTTTACATATTACAATATTCATTGTGGAAAGAAGGTAATAAATATTTTATATTTAAATAATAAAAATTATATTATAAATACAATATTATTTAATTATATATAATCATATATATCATTATTTTTATTTGTTGATGAGAAATAGAATCTCATTTCTTCAATAAAGTGTTACTCCACACATCGATGAAAAACATTGTCATTTTTAGTGAGATAAAATGTAAGAAATAAAATGATATAATATATTTATATAGTTATAAATTGGTAATTAATAAAATAATTTTTTCATTTATATCACATATAATTCTTATCTTTACACTTATTAACTTCTATGTTACGTATTAGTGAAAATGAATCACAACACTTCGTGATGCGATAGTGCGTCATACACATGAATGACATTATCATATCTATTAAGAAATAGAATATAAAATCGTATATATATATATATATATATGTTTTAACGAATATATAATTTTAAATATTTCATTAATATCATATTATATACTTTATATCAATTGTCATACCCAACTATGAGAGGTGGTAATTGAAAAATGTTCAACTTCGATTCGTGAGGTCGTAGTCGGCTGCACACCCAAACAATGATTTCATAATCCATTTGAGGGATGTGTGTGTGGTTATAGTATATTCCAAAAAATTAAACAATATAAATACATGGAATATATGTATTATATTCTATCTTCATGGTATACAAATAATTTAAATAGGTGGGTAATAATAAAAATAAATACACTCATTGATGAATTTTACTTCTTCTTTGAAGGAGAGTTTTTTTTAAAATATGTTTATATACTATCTATTTGAATAATAATAATCAATGTATAAAAATAGTTTAATATATACTGATATATATTAAATACATTTTATTTAAAAAATTACCCATTAAGTATTATTTTAATTTATTAAAATAAATAAAAATTATCAATTCTAAAAACATGTTTACAAGACCATATTTTTAAACTACAAAACAATATTATAATAAAAAATAGTATAAATTTTATTCAAAGTTATTATGTAGACAAAATATAAATATATAAAATATAATAAACATTAAAATATATTCAAAACATATTCGTATTTTTAAATTAATTAATTTGTTAAAAAGAAAAGACTTTTCACCAAAATATGTATTTTCACTATTCACTAAAAAATCAATATCTTCTGAAAAGATACAAAATATCTCCCAACATAAATTCTGATATTTAGATTCAAAATATTAAGTTAATTTAATTAAATAAATTTTCTAAATATTCAAAAATAATAATTTATCACATGGAAATGGATTAAAACATTTTTTAAGACAAAATAATTTTGTAAAATAAAATCACATTACAAAGAAATTTATTGATTATATAATAAAAAATTATAAATAATTTAAAATTATTAGTAAATAAATATTTATATTTTAAATAATATTAAATAGTATTCTTACCCACCAATTTACTTTCTATGTTATAATTCTAATATATATCTTAGGTCATTTATGATCTTTGTTGCTTGTGAAATATTATATCAAAAATTAAAAAATCATGGGGTCACTGCAACAAAAGCTAAACAGGGTGATCAATGTAATACAAGATGAATTTTTTTTTCATGTAACCTAAGATACACTTAGTGGTTCATTTCATTTTTTCTACTCTATATAATTTTATTCATTTAAAATATCAGGGTGTTACATTATATGGTCATCTTGGTTCATGTGTAGTATTACTGAGTAATGATTTTAATAAAGTGAATGGGCTAGTAAATGGTTGTTGAGGTGCTTATATCTGTGGATGGATGTTGTATTGGGAAATATTTCAAACATTTTCAAGAACATATTTTATTTTAATTCTTAGTTTTATAACCTATTCTTGTTGACCAATACAATGAGGTCTGTTTCATATTATTTTGTTTTCAGAGATGAAATATTTTATTGTATTTATTCAAGTTATTTTCCATTATGTTGTTTGGTCAACATATATATATGGTTTAATTTTATGATAAATGGTTATGATTACATTAGGTATAGTCCCTCCACTTCACTTGAGACCCTCACCACCAATGGGAACCCACTTGCATAAGGTGTGGAAGGTTTGATGTTATGAGGAAAATTTGATATGAAATGGTGATTTGGTACATTTTTTTATAGTTATTCTCTAATGATACCATCCATATTATTTATATGGATAGATAATGATAATGTTTTGAGGATATTTTCAAGAAACTTAACTATTTTATTTAGATGAATTCTACTCTAATGGAATAAAGAGTGTTATTTTTCACTTGTGGAATACTTCTATACATTTTATTATTATGTTAAGGATGGGTCCATTATTGCAATCCAATTAATTATGTAATTTTTTATATCTTATGATCTCAATGGGTACACATGTAGTTATCCCATGACCAAGAGGCTACAGATATGGTTATCTCAATCCCAAAAATGTACATGAGTAGTTAATCCAAGTGTACTAAGTAATGAAATTATTCATGTATAGCCTTGAAAAATTATTTATAATTTTATTTTTATGCCACAGTTTTATTCAGAACTCTTATAAGATTTTTTATTCATATGTTATGCTCTCGTGGATCATGATTATTTGATGTTACACACTCTTATGACTCATGTATTATATTATTTTGATGCTTTATACCATGACTCATGATTTCACAATTAAGTATTTCAATAAGATAATTATCTTCACATATCCATATAATGATCTTATGCTCACATATGATCTTCAAATTTTATCTACCATGTTTACCCTTATTATGCATATTAACATATCATCTCACCCATTCATATATTTCCATTTCCATAGGCTATAAATAATATTATTAAGTATAATATTTATATAAGGGTACAATGTGAGATTTAAGTTTTTTGGAATTTTTATTATTATTAATAAATATGTTTTTATATATATAGAATACAGATAATATAACCCATTATGATTATCAAGAGTGAATTATTATCAGATGTATTATTTTTTCATATAAGATGAAAGAATATGCATATATGTTATACTAATCAAAAAATATTATTAATTTTTTAAAGCCTTTATTGTTATTTAATATTCCTTATACCATACATATCTAAATCACTATTACATATACATTGTTTTTTTACTATAAAAATAATATTTTATTTTTATCTTCTTTGTTTCCCGTACATTTTTTGGTTTAGTGGTTCTGGTCCTTGTGTACATTTCATGCGATCAACACATGTATAAGTTTAATTCAAATATAATATATGTGTTTGATATATTTATAGATCACTATCATAATTTTAGAGAATAAATGTTTTTGGTTTTCTGGGAATGCATTAATTTTTTTTAGAGATTACCTAACTGATTAAATAATTAAATTTATAAGTATGTATATATTATTATATTACCCCTAAAAAAGTATGGAAATATATTATATAAATATTTATTAATTTTTATTACTATAAATTATTTTTTATAAATTATTCATTGAATAAAGGCTTTTATATCATTTAGGTAGGTTGTATAACCGACCAAAACATGGAAATGTTGTAGTAGTTTAATGATTAATGACATGTTTTTGTATCAAGATAATATAATGTTAATACATGATCAATAGTTTCCAAAAAAATAAAAATTCTAAATCAAATTCAAGAAGATTTTCATAGATAATTTAATGATGAATTATAAAAAAATATATCTCTTAGATTTAAATATTGAATATTGTCTTTTAATTTCTCTTGGAAATGATAATTTTAGAGACTCAATTTTGGATGAGAGGATCCCAAATGTAATAAATTATTAAGAGGTAAAAATATTGGGTATGTATTAAAAATAATTTATATGGAAAGGTGTGTGTTTTGGTAGAAAGATAAGGACTCTTATAAATGGGAAGTGTGTAATTTTGTAATATTTATTTCATATACCATATTAAAAAATTAATTCTCATGATGTGTTTCTCTAAGAAATTTTATAATCTAAAATAGGGGAGATATATAATACAATTATTCAATAAATTTTATATAATTTTTTAAATATTTTTTACCCTTATCAATTGATTTTACTCTATTTTATCTATTTTATCCTTTTTATGGTTGAGTAACATTAACATTGGAAGCATATTTTTATCATAATTGAAATTATACATACCACTCAATTTAAATATATTTATTTCAAATATTTAATAAAATTTACATGATTCAATTTATTGAGGTGGTAACAATTAATTTTCATATAACAACTCATAACACACTGGTAATAGTTTTTATAAAAAATAATTTTTTTTAAAAATAAATTTAAACACATTTCATAGAACATAATAACTATTAAATGATAGGTAATATTTTTTAATATTAATATTTATGATTAAATTAATTAGTGTTTTATTTAAAATATAATATGTTTTAAAAAAATCTTATACTATTAACCAACTTTTTTTTAAACAAAACATTTTTTTACACATGAATAATAAATACCATACTCCTTATAATTAATTAATTATTTCATGAATGATAAAAACTTATTTCAATAATAATTATTCAATATTAAAAAATTTATTTCAGGGGTGAAATTATTAAAAACTAATAAATCAAACAGAAATGTGTAGGTTATTAAAATAGTTTATGTATATCTTGTGATATTTTCCAATTTGAAATGGATCCCTTTTATTTTGAAAAATCATTTATTTTGATATTTTATCATCTTTATTTCTATTAATATATTTCATGGTAAAATATATTATTATTAATTTTATTTCAATTTTTCATGTATCAAAAGCTATCATACACAATAAATTTATTTAAATAGAAATTCATACTAAATTAATTTGGAGTTCTAGACTCAACTGAATTTTTAAAATTAATCTTATATGAAATTATAAACTTAATTATAATATGTATTTTATAATTTTAATTATATAAATTTATTTTTTCTGCAAATAAAATTTTATATATTAATATAATATTAGATAAGAAAAAGATTCATGGAGACTAAATAACTATTAAATGCTACTTAATTTTTGAAATTTACTCATGAAACAAAACTTATGTAGATGATGACAAAAAATTATGATGATTTGTAAACTTTTCCTGAAGAATAAATGAAAATATAATTCCCAACATTAATCTAGTTTATTAATGAAGGAGATATATCTATAAATATATTTTGAGAGAAGAAAAACCAAGAACATATTAATAGTTAGTTTTACTACATTTTGAACATTCATTAAATTTTATTGTGATACATTATTATATAATTATTATGAAAATATTCTATATAAAAGGGTTGAAATATATATTAACATACACTTTAATAATGAAAATATTTATCTTTTTTTTTGGTGCAGAAACGTCATCATCATATTTCCATATATATTAACTAATGGTTAATGTTTTCTCATTCAAGATTTTTACATGTTTGGTTATAACACCCTTAAAAGACATGTTTGGATAGTGCCTCTAGGATGGAAACGTAACACAATTAAAGTTGTGTACCAAGGGGAAAAATCTAGGTTTCAATGGGGTTTGACTGCCCTTTAAATGCTTGGTTCTTGAGCTAGTTGTGAATCCACTTGAAAAGAAGGTCTAATTTGAGTTATATATCAAAGGGTTTTAAACAGACTGAGTTGAGATTATATTATATACTATTGGACCTTAAGCTCAAAAAAATTATAATTGATAATCGACTTGACTTGATATGAGTTTAAAATCATGAGTTTGATTTGATTTTTAAATAATGTACTCGATCTTAGTTCGACTAACTCAAGTAATGAATCTATCTCAATTATTACACAAACCTAAGCTTGATAGTTTATCAACTCAAGTCAAAAATCAATCATGTCCATTACACACACACACATATATATATATATATTACATCAATATTTTTTTAATATTAACCAACAACATTTAAGGAACTTTATAAATTAATTTGAAATATAAAAATATGAAAATTATATTAACAAACATTCCCATAAAAATAGAATCCTCCTATATTAATCAACATAAACCAGATAATGGACAACTTCATCAAACATAATAAAACCATATTATAAAAATAAATGGAAACTTTATATTTTTAATGTAAAGAGAATCTTCAATATTGACATCACTCCCTTTAACATAATCTACCAATATAATTTCATGTCATAACATATTAAGTTATAGTTGATATAAATAATAAAAAACCTATTAGAAAAAATGTTTTTTTAAATGGTAATGATAAAAGAAAAATGTGAAAATTATAATTATTTTAAAAATAATTGACACATGCAGGATCCAAATCAAAAATGGCACACTTCTATTCTATGTAACCAAAACATAGCGACAAAAGTCTTATTAAGAAAATTATTTAAAAAAAATAAATAACCATTCTACCAAATCAGAGATATAAATACTCATATGATCATGTAGATGGGTATACAGTTTTCGCTTCATTACATTTTTATCAATTAGTTTTTTTTCATAATATTCTTGATTTGGGTAATAATTCTTTATTTTTCCGGTGACCTCAATAATAATAAGTGTTGTTCCCATCCTTGAATTATGGTTATTCTAAATCAACCACAACCCACACATACCCAGTGATGGAATATGAAGTTTGGTTTTAGGAATTAATAAATGAACTAAAAAGTAATTATTTTACCTCAAACTTCACTAGCTTTTTACTATAGATGCATATTCCCAACTCTTCTAATGAAATGATAATCTAGAAAATCCCTGAAAATAAAAACATGCATTATTTTTCCTTCTAGTGTATGCTTCAATAAACCCAAAACAATTCATCTATTTTATTCTATAACTAGGGGATCTTTATATCAGGTAATGGTATCCATTTGATTCAATAAAACAATGATAATTGATTATAGAAACCAATCCATCTAGAGACTATAAATTTAGATATCATAATAACTACAAACTTTTATATTATATAGTTAAACAAATAAATCTATATTTCAAAAACTATAATTCAACACAATAATCTATATGCATGTACTAATAATAAAATAAAATCTCACGTAGACTGTTAAAAATATAATCAATTAGAAACCTCACTACATATATGTAATTATATGCTTAGATTCTAGCAAACATTTTTTCTAGGTTTTTAGGTAATATAGTGAAACATTTTCAATGAATACCAAAATGATTTGGAAAATTTTTCATAAAACCATAAAATATAATTAGAATAGAAAATTTATTTTTTATTTTATGGAAAAATTCCTTTGAAAAATTCTTATTATAATTCTAAAATTATATACAACTATTATGAAACCACTAAAAAAACTATCCCCAGTTGCATTCTTTTTATATTTCAGTGAATTATTATTGTATCATAGAGTAACTAGAATACCAAAAATTTTCAATTTAATATTGTTTAATGATAAAATGATGTACTATTACTAGAATATAGACAACCACATACCAAATGGTTACAAAATAAAATTAAAAAATTGATAAATATGTTTACAAACATACAAAATATTAAATTAGATAATCAATTTCATCCTTCAAATAACTATATTGGATGGAGGCCAGTGATTTTTATGAAGTTTATTTATATGTAATATGTATTATGTTTATGAAGAATATCTTTTTATGTTGAGTTTATAAGATAATATCTCTTAGATGTTATCATTTCTTCATATGATACATTATTCAAGAAGATATATTTACGCATAATATTTTAATTGTTACTCAATCCTGTGATTTAGAATAGGATACCATGTAATAATTATTCTTTGTAATAAGTGAGTTTTTAAAAAATAACTTTATGTAAGATAAATCGATCACATAATATGATTGAAACATGTATGAATGAGGCTTATATATATATATATTATTTATCTTTTGAAATGAATAAATTTAAAAATTGATGAGGATTACGCATTATTATTTGTAATATTGATATAATATTATACATTAATATGATATTTATGTATTAATGTAGCATGATTATGTTTTTTTAATCAATATGAGAAGAAAATGAAAATTACATGTCATCATCATCCAAACTTCCATGAAATCAATACTTATTTCCATGCATACTATAAAACCATTAAAAAAATAGTAGAAAAATGTTTCAATGAGTTGTAATGAAAAAAAATCGTTAGTTTAAATTGAAATATTATGTAGGTTTCTAGCCATGGATGTAAAGAAGATGGAATGAGAATACAAAATTGGATTTTTTGTAATCCATTTAAAATGTGAGAAATACTACTTTATAATAGTAAAGATCATTATATTTTTTATCTTGGAAACAAATATTCTTGATATTCTATGAATATAAATTAATTCATGTAATAGAGTAGTAAAAATTATTCATGAATTCCACATGAGATTTTGTTGATAAGTGAAAAAAATATACAGTAGTACCTTGAAGATATATAGTGATGCTAAATCTTGGAACCATTCAGGAATAACGATATCTATGTTACTGATCATTCATGATATTGGGAAGCTTATATCATTAAGTATCATTAGATTATATCAATAAATATAATTATATCAATTTATGATTATTAGTTTTCATTGTTTTTTAATGTTTTCGAGTAGACCATTTGTCCCGTATTTTCATAGATGGATATATACATTAGGTGGTGAAGAAGTAACGAGAGCAAAAATTAGTCATTCTTGTATTGGATCATTTAATTATAGTGGGAGGTAATAATATATGTACAGTAGTTGGATTATTGAAGAATAAAATAGTGGAACTATATTTTGATAAAACAAGGTAGGTTCTTAGTTGTATTACTTTCATATAATGTGGATAATCCATGATTGGTGGGACCAACGAGTCTTGGAAAAGAGTTTGATTTTAAATCATAAAATTTTAGATCACTATGTTTTATGATTTCTCAATCAATATTATTTATGATATGAGGATATGATAAATTATGATTTATAGGATCATGAATTCAACCATTCCAAGAGGTTGAATTGAAATGAATTTTTAAATGTAATTTACCAATGATTCACCACCACCCCTTCTTAGTGGTACATTATTATACCTGGGATCAATAAGTAGTATCATAGATAATATAGGATTCCTATAAATATCCAATTAGTTTTGGACTATAAATAATCAAAAATATTGGAACCTATGAGATTTCCCTACTTTCATTAGAAAATAACTACCATAAGTGGAGGAAAATGATACTTCTTTACTTTATATAACTTATATTAGAAGTAAGAAATTTTAAAAACTTTGGTTTTCCACACTTTTTTGAAGGAACCCATATATTTTTTTCTAAAAATAGAAATATAAAAGTTTATGTCAATTATTTAAATGTATTTTTCGAGGCTCTATCAAAATATTTCTAGACAATGATCATGGGACATCAATAACCAATGATATTTTGGATAAATTAAAGATATATAATGAAAAAAATATATTATAAAGTGATGATAAATTAAAATTTTCAAGTAGTAGTATTGAATATATTAAATTATATGGTAATGGGAAAATTGATTAAAACTTTATAAGAGTCAATGAGATTATTGGAAATATTTTAGGTCTTGCTGAGTTGTTGTAAAAATCCATCATTAATAAAACATAGATTATAAACATTCCATGTTTATTTTATCAAAAAATTTATTATTTATATGATAGAGAATAAATTTTAGGAGAAAATTTTCATACTATACTCTTTCATTATGAAATGATAAAGGATGTTTCCTTAATGTAGAAATAAAAATTTTACATGAACATTGAATCCATGAGAAATAATAAATCTTGAGACAATGAAGTTATATAATCAAGTGATTCTAAAGATGATGAATATTTATAAGGAATTAAATAAATCATTTCACCTCATTCATACAAATTTATAAAGTTATGTTTTTATTTAAATGAGTATGAAACCACCATGGTGCTATAATTATAATGGAACATGATTATTTAATATAAATTTCAAAAATATGAATGTAATTGAATCTGAACCATTTATGGGAAATGTTAAATTGTTCATTAATAATGATGATTAGTTAAAAGAAAATTATTCCAACAATAATAAGACAAATATAAGAGGAAATAATAAACAAACTGACTCATAATCCTGAAGAATGGGAGTTTATTAATGAGAAATTAATGCCAGATTCTTATAGAAAGAAAATAATGATAAAAAAATCTACTAATATTCCCACATAATCTATATTTGATTTTTTTTGAAGAGATTTTAGTTAGATATAAAAATTATTGTTAGAAAACTACGGTATATACTACAATGATACAAGGATAAATACCCTATATTTTAAATTAAGGTGATGTTTTAAGGGAAAAAGAGGACAGTTATATACTGAGGAGACTATCAAGTTTTTTTGGAAACAAACCCAATGAAGAAAAAAAAAATAATTTTTGACATTTTTTATATCTCAATTAGATATGGATAAGATAATTGATAATTAAAAAATATTGACAATACCATTGTAACTAATGTTATATTAAAATTGAACCTTTTGGCACATGATGAGTTATCTATATGTAGTTATTTTAAAATTCATGAGATGTTCTGTCAAATATGTGAGTGCGAATGACATGGTATGAATTATTTCATTACTATATTAAAACCCCCTAGGAACTAATGATATTGTTGATTAAGTATATATAAATTAATTTTCCATAATAAACATGGTGTAGAAGGAATTTGTCGATATATTAATTGGGGAAGGGGGGAAGCTGAACCTGAAATCTATTCCGGAAAAAATAGGAAATGTAACATAATTAAATCATTGCATATTTTAATTGGAGTGAATGAGAGGTCTTGGTTGAGAGGATCTCTCTACCAACATATTTCTACTATGGAACTTGGATTCCCCTCTTTATTCATTACCTATTTTTTATTTTTAAATAAAATATAGCGAATTTAAGGAGAAATGTTAGATC
This sequence comes from Viscum album, assembly GCA_963277665.1. NCBI lineage: Eukaryota > Viridiplantae > Streptophyta > Magnoliopsida > Santalales > Viscaceae > Viscum > Viscum album. Next base: position 1,652,734,231 of record OY728137.1, on the reverse strand, counting down.
TATCTACACTATATATAAAATAAGGTGTCCTCTAGGGAGTTTCCAGACATACCTAAAGTAGACAAAGAAACTTCATCATTTGAGGGGTATCAAAGAGGATGAGAAGATGTCACATTATCACAATGTATTGAATATGTAATTTCTTGATATAACTATAAATTTAGTGAATGATCTATAAAATTCACACAAACACACCTTTTTTATTATCAATTTTTTTTCCAATAAGGAGTGTTGTTTGATGAATTGATATTAAAATGGGTGATGTTATAAGTATTATACTTGAACTATTCTATTGGTTTTATTGAAATATTAGTGTAGTTTAATAATTCTTGATAACACTATTTATAAAGCCCATATAATTATAATTGATTTGTGTGAATTTTTCAACAATATTGAACAACATGGTTAAACGAATCTTAAATTAAACCACAAGTTATCTCATATAGACTAAGAGTTGACCAAATAATATCTCATTGTAAATAAAATAACGGGGTTCCTTTATTCTCTAAAAAATAGACCATGTTATTAGTCTGGATAAAAAAGGGATAGTAAGATGTTATTTTGAGAATCATAAAATATTAATGAATACTATTTGAAATTATAACAACTACAATCTGTTTATATTTATTTTCAACAAGGGGGAGGTGGAATAATTTCACATAGGGTAAGATAATTGGGCTATTTCTATCAAATATAATGGGGTGTTAATGTTCCCACAGTAATAAGTAATAATTTTTTTGGAAATATGGTTATGAGAAGTGAAGCCATATTATGATGCTGATGAGACTTAAACTACTACCTTGTTGAATAGAAAATTATATTTAAGGATCATTAATGAAAAGAATTTACGGATAAAAATGTTGTATCTTACCATTTAAATAAAGTGATTAATGTTATGTTCTTCAATGAAACCAAGAAAACCTTTTATGAATGAAAATAATTATCTACAATAGTTTAATGCAAACAGATAAGCTATCTAGTTGGTTGTTTAAAGGCTCGAATATGAATGCCTTATTTATTTTAAATTGTAATAATTTTTCATATGAGTATTCATATGAGTAGATGGAGGGGATGGTTTTATTTGTAAAATCCCTAGTTTAGCCTAGGATATCTCCTATGATTGGATATATAACTTCTTATTAGTGATTTCATGATCTATAATGAAGTAATTCTTGACCCTTTTGAAAAAATGAGTATGGAAAATATTTAATGGGAGTCATTCATTGTAGTTTACATTTCATTTAATTAAATTAAATTTCTTTTACATTATATTATTTTAAAAATATGTATAAAAAATTTAATGGTATGCTAGATTCAATCGAAATATTCACCTATGAGTTAGTCTATAACTGAGTGAGAAAATTGAAATGGAATTGTGAATTTATATGAGTATTTTTCAACTTATTAAGATTCATTGTACACTTAAAAAGATATAATATTCATAATATATGGAAATCGTTTCATAATGTGTTGATATAATACAATATTGGGTTTTTTGTACGATTTAACCCCTCTAATAATAAGATCTATATATGGTGAGTTCATAAGATGTTTTCTTTATTCTGATATCAAGTCTTAATATAATATATGATATCATACTATTTTCTTCTACATAGTATTATCTCCAAATAAGATGGTGTGACTTACCTTTATCACTTTTATGTTTCGGTATTTGATTCATGGATTCACCCTTTCAGTTAGTGGTGCATTGGGCTAAAATTGTGAATTTTTTTTGAATTTTAATTGGTCACATTTTTAATGAGAATAACTAAACAAACCATGATGCATAAGTATAAAGCCATTGAACCTTTTATTGATCGTAATCATTATAGTTACCACATGGTTTTGTAAATGTTGTTGCTAAACAACATGAATCACTTGAAGAGATTTATTTTTTGTCCTTTTACATATTATTTAATCAATGGTTGTTCCATTATATTCCCCATTTTTTCTAACATTGAAACTTATCACATTACTATACCATCTCATAATATCCTCCATGTTTGATTTATGATTCCCAATTTTGTTCTAAAATTGGGGTTCTTTTTATAGAGGTAACCATCCATCCATTATTACCAAAATTAGTTGTTTTCATTTAAGGTGATATGATTCCACCACATTAGGTATGTGATTTATTTTTATTGGATTATATTTAAAATTTATATTTGGTTTTCTTTCTAAATAAATCAAGAAAAATATAGTGCAGGTTTTCTTGGTGTGGTTTATACTATTTTTTTATAACATCACTAGGATTTCATGTCGCTTATTAGGTTTAATTTTATATTTTATATGAACATTGATGAAAACACTTGTTTTATTAATTATACTTTTTTTATAAAACACAATTTAAGGCATTTAATAATATTTTTTTTCATTTTTTTCACCAAATGTGATTTTCATGTGGTTTTCCTTTATGTTTTAGGGGGTTTTCAAGATTTAAAAGTGGTGGTGTTGTCCTATAAAATTAAATATATATTCTATTGATATGATGTAGTGTTATTAGAGTTAATTTTTTTCCATCGGATTTATATTTGGTTTCCAAATAGTTCTAAAAATTACTTTCCAAATATATATAATATAACTGAAAAGTTGATGTATTGGCTATCACTTTATGGAGTAATGTTAGAATGATTGGGTTGTAATTCCATTATGGATCCCCATTGTATTTGTTGATGAAATTTATGTGTATACATGGGATGTATTATTATATTTTTATTCATGATATGATTATGGTTTGGGGACCTTTCTAAGGAAAATGTTGGAGGTAGGAAAAATGTGACTACGGTGTTATTCTTTGGGCTTTATTATTTTCATTGGATGGCATTTATTTTGATAGTGGACCAAATAATTTTATTACTAAATGAGGGACCCTATTTTACAAATTGAGAATTCATGGAAAGTTTCTATGATAGTTAAAATTACACACTGGCTACTCACCCCTCATTATATATAACACGGTGCTGGAGGGATGTAGGTCTGGGGAAGTGATTAACCATCACTTTTTTAAGTCACATCAAGAGTTTCCATTTGTGGTTTTGTGTTTTATTTTGAATCTTGTTCTATTATTTGTCATTATATGATATCATAATGTGGTTTTCTATTAATAAAATAAATATTGTGGTTTTATGAGATATTATGTGAAATTAATTATTTTAATGTGAATTTGGATAGAATCCAAGGGGCATAATGTTATAGAACAAGATCTGTCATACTCTTTAGATTACAGGTAGATCATTTTAGATAACTTGTATTAGGACTAAACTGGTTTTTCCTAGTTTGAAAAAATAGTGTGGCCAAACTATGTGTAATTTATAATGATTGGAATTTTTTTCAATCATTTAATGATTAGGTTCTTATTTTATTTATATAGTTTAATTTTAGGTTTTTAACATGAATTTCATGGATTATAGATTTTTAATAATATATATTTAAAATCAATGTTTTATGATTTTTTATTTGGTCTTGGTTGGAGAACCCTTTCACTGGTGAGTTGTGCTATCCTTATGAAATATTTTCAACCTTATTAAAATTGATTTTATTGAAGGATTTTATATGGGTTTTGTGCTTATTTTAAAATAATTTGTCTATGTGGAATGAACATTTTTTAATTATTTTGGGATTTTTTTTGAAAAGGTAATTTTTTTGACCATGATTTGTTTGATTCAATGTTTGGTTCCCTTTTGTAAAATTTTGATTTGTCTTTTAATTTTCATTTATTTTTCTTCTGTTGGTTATCGTAGTGATGATGCTTAATGTGGTCTGGATGAGTTTTTTGTTTTGTGATGTCTTCGAATTTGACCCTGAATAAGGAACATAAAATTCAATAAGGGAATTCCATATTTAGTTTCCCTAAAGACAAAGAAGATATGCTTTTGGTCACTAACTCTACCTAGATTTTGGATTGAGTGGAATTTCCATGATATTATCCTCTTATTAATCATTCTAAAGAGTTTATAAATAGATATCATCCAATATTTTTTGGTGATTGATGGACTGACGAGGTAATAAATTGGTAATCCAAGGTTGGTGAAACTTTTAACTATGTAAAAACGCATGAAGACTCTAAAGTGAGGTACTCTATTTCCTTATTCGATGGATTTTTTTTTGTGGTGGTGGATTCTCAAAATAAAATCCCAACTATTCAATGCTTTATCATAGGGACATTTTATGACTATGTTGATCATCTAATTTTACCATAATAAAGGATAGTTGAGAAGATAATAAAGTTTTTGGGTATTATCTTTGGTTATTAGTAAGTAAAAGATTATGTTGATCATGTTAATAACTTTTTATACTTATCTGTAGAGTTGGATGTTAATTATTTTAAGAAGGTGTAGTTCTTTTAATGTGGTATTAATTTAGATCTATTTTTTAGTTCTTTACTTGGTTCTGAATTCGAATATAGATGAGGTTTATATAGGCACCATCGTTGAGGTAATTTTAACATTGAAACATGAAATGTTCAATACTCAAACTCTAGATTGATAAACTTAATATGATTTGGATAATGGGAAGGGGAAACATAAAAGTGATGAGCATTAGTGGACATATTCTCATCATTCAATTCCAATGTTAGTAATTAAAAATATATGTTTGTGTTCCCAATGTGGGATGTTTGGAATGTTTAACCTTTATGTATGAAATCTATAATGTGTGTAAATTTGTTTCTTTTCATTTCACCATGAGTAAGAGTCATTATGTGATGAAAAGTTGATTTTTTCTACTTTGATAGGACTTATGGTTAATGTTAATTTTTTTACAAATCATGCAGCCTAAGTCTAATGATAATACAATTTTTAATATTTTTGATCTACATTTTTTGGTAAATAATGTTTGTGAAACATGACACCCACCCGATGAGGGTTATTTTTTCCATTTGGATCCTTTATAATTGGGTATTTTCCCTTGATTAAACCTTTTGTTTTCCCCTAACATAGAAAAATATCCAAATATATTTCCCTCTCCTAGTCTCATCCAAGGTGAATTTGTGATGGATTCATGGTGATTCTTCCCTCATATTTAAATGTTAGGTTTCCCAAATCATTTTTCATTAGTTTTCACTAATGTTCATCCTCTTCACTAACCCATATATCCATGGTTGATGAATGTTCATACATAGGGTTATTCAAAAATTTGATTGTTTTTATCATGGGGGTTTGATCCCTCCTTTTAAAAATTACTATAGATTTAATTCAAACATAATATTATTCCACCGTATGAGGTAGGTGTTTCTATTTTGACTACTTTTCTATGAGCATCACTGGACCTTATAATTTTTTTAATCTAAATAATTATATTGTTTGCTATATAGGTTTTGTTTATAATTTTTCCTTAACTTCACTTGGTTTCATTTAGATTAATGAGTGGAATTTTCAAATTAAATTGAATGTTGATGTTTATTTTAATTTTATGAATTCTAAATTTTTGATTTGATACCAAGGATAATTTTTAATAAGTAATAAAATTGTTTATTGTGTTATAAGCCAACTATTACTATCAATTGCGTAACCCTTTTAGTTTTAAGAAGTTTTCATTATTTAAAATTTTAATTGTTATCTAATAAAATGGGAAGGATATTCCTTTTAGTTTTTTTATTTGTATTTGTGTCCATTTTGATTTATAGTGGATTTTTCTTTTCTGATTTCCAAATAGTTCTAAAGATGTTTTTACAAGTATATATATATATATATATATAGTGTAATAGATAACTGGAAGGCCCGATTGGCACTATGTGAAGTGTTGTTTGATATATTGGTGATGTGACCTTATTGAGGTCCTTTTCATTTATTGATGACACAAATGTGTGTCCACATGATGGATATTTGTAATGATATTCATGACATAATTATGGATTGGGGATCCTTTAAATAGAAATATTCAATGTTTTATAGAAATGATTGTGGTGTTAGCATATGGTATTTTTTATTTTCATAGGATGAAATTAGTTTTGATAGTGAGAATCATCCTTCAGAAATTAAATGATATACCCAATGATAATAAGTAGGATGTCATAGGTTGTTGCTAGGAAAGTTTATATTTTGAACAGGCCAATCAACACTAGTTATATGTTATACCTAGCTGGTTCGAGGGTCATCAGCAATACATGTTGTTGAGAGATTTGGTAGGTGAGATTTTTAGCCTTTAAATAGTCTACATTTCACCCCCCTTTGTGTGTCTTGTACTTGTCCCATTTTTTTATAATGTGATTCCTCATGATATGAATCATATGATATCCTTTTATATTTTTTGGATGCGAGTTTATTATTTCTTTTATTGAATTTCATTGTTGTATTTATCTTCTTTTGATTTATTCATGAATTTGATTTGTATTTTTCTATATGATTATTAGGATCATTTGAGAATTCCTATGGCCAATCTTCTTTTCTTGATATCCTTGTTCCTTTCATACATCTGATATGGGTGTGATAAATTTTTTAAAAGATAACGTGGGATGTTAATTTCATTGTGAATATCATTATAAATGATATCCTAGAAACTATATAAACTATGTGATGGTTGGTTTCCAAAATAAATGTTTTAAATGAAAAGGAAATGAATTTGTATTACAAAATATTATTATTAAACAATATTTTTTTGTTTCTTTTATACATGTACAGAAATATTTGAATGATGGAATTATAATAGACTTTGGTTCACTCCATTCATACTCACATATTTGGGTATGTTTATTCATTTAATTTGAATGTTTCTTTAGGCGTCTGATTTATGTTTTGATCTAGTGCTATCTACTTTGGAAAAGGGATGTTTTTTTTTCATTGTTTATTTTGACTTAAAATTCACATGGAGATATTGTTTAGTCCTTTGGTTTCATAGGGTCAGTTGGCTTTTGTTATGTTTCTTACTCTTTATAATCCTATCATTTTTTCCTTTAGTTTCAATCTTCCCTTTTTAATCCTGTATTATATCATTATTTTCTAGAAATTTTTATATAAAAATTTATTATATATTTCTATATTTTTTTCCTTTTTTGATGTTTATGTAGTATTAATTGAGAGTGAAAACATACCCAATGGTTATTCATGCCACCTTTCCTTTTTTCATCAACTCAGGGGGAACATGGACACCCCTCTAGTTAGATGCGGGGCCACTCAGGAACATGTCTAGATTGTGGTATATGATGGTTCATTGTAGAATTTCATCATTTAATATGAGTATTTTGTGTAAGAAATCAACTGCATAATAAGTCATTTTACATGAGATACATCTATTTATGATAATGGGATCCCATTTGATGAGTGAAATAGGTATGACATGAATATTGATAAGATATAAATTATCATTTTTATTGAATAAAAATATAATATATTGTGACTTTATAATTTTTTTATAAACATTCTAATAAACTAGTTTATGGGTATATTTATCTATTCAAACATCATTAACATAGATTATATTTAAACCAAATAATAATTTGAGGTTAACTCGGCATTAAAATATGCACATACATATCATCAAATCATTTTCCATGCAAACATGTATTATTTTAAAATAATTATTGGAATCATATTTCATATAGATATTTTTGATGTTGGATCGTATCATTGTTGTGAGTAGTGGGATGAAAAAAACTCAAATGGGACTCTAAAATACGAAAATAATAGAAAACTATGTTAATAGGATGATGAGGATTCTTAGTGTTACCACTTATATATATAATGGTGAATCTATGAATGAGAGGACTAACTAATCATGCTAAGGATAATGATTTTATAGACAAAAATTTTATATACATCATGTTTTGTGCTACAGTGTGTGGGTTACATGATTAGTAAAATCCCAATGTAATCTTGCAACAAACCCACACTAAAATCCAAAAACAAAAAAATATCATGTTAATATAGTTATGTATATACTGTCATATTTAATTTAGTGGGTTAATGTAGGGGGTTACTGTAGTAATGGTACAATAGATTAGAATTAGGATTTTAGAAAATAAATTAGGTGTTTGTGCCAGTACGGTGTTGGGCCATCACATGATGGTCCTCAAAGATTATATTGGAGAACCTATGAAACCATATGGATAAATATTCTATGGTGTGATATCCTCTTAGGTATCTTCATTAAATTACAATTTCATTCACCAATATTAAATGTTTATTTGTTTGGAAGCATCCAACCTGAGGTGGTCTTCTCCAATGTTGGGTATTTTTTACTATCATAAGGCCACAATGGATGAAGATTTCATGTGAGTGGTTAGTGTGCAGTCTCATGAGGCTAGCATGGCATGGGAAGATTAAAGTATAACATGAATGGTTGGTTAAGAGAATTGGAATACATTTCATGGAATTTGTTCATTTAAACCTATGCGATATGTACTATCCAATTCATTGTGTATTTAGGACATCCATTCACGTAAGGTTTACCTATTAACCCTATTAAAATTTTTTCTTATAAAAAACACCCCCAGGATGTAGCACACAAATAACCAAAACCACCTCAACCAACTATAAAAGATACCTCACAGTCTCCATTAACTATTTGTCTAATACAATGGAAACATTATGAGTATCTAGTGTTTAGGACCAGGTAAGGTTGGTTTGTAAAAAAAATGATATATAATAAGGATAAGCATTGATTGATTAAAATGTTGGATGTGACCACATAAAAAACTATAGGGGTTGAAAGATCACCTGAGTGTATCAACCCATGTCTCAATGAGAGATATGAGAAAAAGACATCAGAAGATGATAATAATGGTGGGGAATAGCGAGCTGACGTAAAAGAAGAGTGTGTAGTATACCCCTCAAAATCATTGTCTTGTAAAAACCCTAGTTATAAAGAAAGGGGAACCGACGATTCTCATAGTATACTATACACTACAACTAGAACTGCCCATATTCATTTAATTTCATTGAAATTATCCATTTTAATTAATACCATTAAAATTACCCAATTAACTAAAATTCAACTAGAAGTTCCCCGTATCATGAACATTAATTCATTATGAGAGAAAATAATGAATAATCTAATGTTTTATGGTTAATTACATGGCCATGATACTTTACTCACTATGATGAAAATGTATCATCATCCATCTAGTTTTGCTATAAAAACCAATCCATCTCCTATTACAATATTAACCAGTAAACCATATAGATTACCATGAAAAAGGGTGAGGTGTCAGATTTTTACCCCATTCACCCAAGTCATTTGTCAAATTAATGATAACTTTCTATGTATCAAAATTACCATAAAGGAATCAATGAGGTATCAAATCAGTTTCAAACCGAAATTAAATTTTCAAAACACAAAATTCACCATTAAATAAAATCTTATAAATAAATTTAAAATAAATTACAAATATTTAATCATTTCCAATGGAATTTTTACAAATTAAATTTATCATAATTTTATTTTTTGTCAAAAAAATCATGGATTAAAAAATATCTATAATAAATAATTTAACATACAAATATAATTAAATAAATTAAAATGTATTAGCTAATCCCATTTAATGTATCAAAGCTTATTACATAGAAATTAATTCCAAACACCATTATGGATTTGTTAATTGAGGGTCTTTTTAATTTAAAAAGATTATTTCCATAAAAAAAATACTCTAAAATATTATTTTATGCACTAAATGTCCTAAAAAACCAAATAAATGAATTTTAGAAAGACATTATTTATGTGGAATAGCCTTATTCCAAAACAACTCGACCCAATACAATTAAATTCAAGAGTGGATGACCATAATAATATTTTATGTTAACCATATAATATGGATATACAACCATATAAATCACTAAAATCTAAGTATAAGTATAAAATTTAGAGGGGAAATTTTATATAAAGTTTCATAACTCAATATCATTTTGATTCATCTTGTGAAAAATATCATAAAAATATATATTTACACGTCAATCAACCACAATAATAGGGGTTTTAGAGAATTATTACATTAATAAATAATATTAAATTTTTAAATAAAATATTTGTAAAAATGTATTCCATATACATAAATGACTAAACTAATTAATGGCCTGTGATGCAATAATTTTTCCTAGGATAGCCCAATATGCTACCCATTCAGAACTTCAACCTATCTTGAACGGAATTCAAGAACACAACAAGTAGGAAAATTGTGAATGGGAATCATGGAAACACAATTTATAAAATTGATTTCTAAATCAGTAAAGCGTTAACAGAAAATAGATCTTTGACCATAAATATGGAATGGAAATTCTATTGGATAATAGTGAAGGTAAAATAATTAGATACCAATAGACAATAAAACCAAAAAAGACTAATCCAATAAAAATAAAATATATAACATACAAATATAATATGAAAAAATCATGGATAATTATATATAATGATATTATAAAAGGAAATTAAATATCAATAAACATCACCTCACGTGGCTATTTCATGAAAATGGAGAAAATAAATAACAAAAACTAATAAAAATTTAATAACACCACAGTGAAAATGATTATTTCTTAACACTTCCAAAAAATCCATATTTGATAGAATTAAAATAGTATCCATGCGAGAAGAAAACATGAAACTATTATAAAAAAAGGAGCCACACAAACTCACATTGAGTGTGTAAGCATCTTATGAACCAACATGACTAATGTGATCTCAGTATGAAGTATATAGAATGACATTGAATAAATTGGTTCATAATTATCATTTTAATTAAAAAATAAAATATGGAATTCTATTTTAATATAGAATCTATGAAACAAGAGTAAAATTTAATATTCATAATTAAAAAATATTTTATTAATTTTTTTTGAAATGATAATGAAATACAGAAAAGGAACCTATGGTTTTTATGAAATCCAAAACAAACAAACATTAAAAAAATATGCCACTCACTAAATTTTAAATATTAAATTAATTTGATGAAATACTCAAATACATTTTATAAGAACAATTTCCAATACATTTAAAAAAGGGAAATCCATAGTTAATCAAGAAATAATAAAAGAAGAAACATTAAATAAATGAAATGTATCAAAAGGTGTAAGAAATATGGTACCATAAAAAAGAAAACAAATGGAGATACTATTAGAATGGTATAGGAATACTATAGAATAAGAATCAATAAAGGAATATGGTTTATGGTCTATAATATATACTCTAATGTGAAACAACAACAACAATACTATCATAACAAGAACCAATTGCTAGTTTTTAACACATACACAATACACCCTATTTTTCCAAACTGCCAAACTTAGGGGAAATACCATAATACCTGATAAGTATATAATAGGATACCATAGATAGTGTGTCAACTAACTAGTGTATTATGAATCCAGATCTCTCAAATTGGTAAATGGGTTCCATGAACAAATAAACATGGAGTTGAGAAAGAAACCAAAGAAAATTCCAAAAAAATATAAACATAGTATCACACCTCACCTCCAACACCCACTCATAGAAAAACATCTTTTAACATCATAAAAACATATAAAATTTATAAAAAACCCATAATGAGTGCCTCTATCCTGGGGTAATTCAATTAGGAGATCACGAAAAAGTTCTATTTACTATTTAAAGTTCCAAACTATCAATTATAATAAAAAATTAGATTTTATTGATCTTTAATTTTCATTAAAATTAATCATTTCCATTAAAATTAATCATTTAAATTAAATTTAAAATCTTAGAAACATTTATAACCCCATAATCATTCCTTATTACTGAGGAAATTTCTTTTGAAAATGATAAAATAATGCATGATTCCAACATTTACTTCCAGAAACCATTTAAATAACCTTGTAAACATCTTCAATAATATATTCATATCAATATATTTATTTTAAAATAAATTCATGAAGGTAGTAAAAATGAAACCACATAACATGTTGGAAATTGAAGAAAATAATTTAATATTTCACTCTTGAATCCATACATATTTATATATTAATTAAAAATAATTTCATAAAGTCCAAGTATTACATGAATAGTTAAATAGAGAATTACATATAATCACTATTCCCAACAAGGTGGAAGTCGAGTCAGAATGTGTTTTATTCTATGTAAAATTGTAAAATAAGGAAGTATTACTGATAACACATACTAAATAATAAAAATAATACGTTATAATTAACTTGAACCTCAACCCAATCTTACAAAATGAATAAGGTTACCAGGAGGTTAACAAAAACTAAGAAATTTAAAGAAATAGAAATTGAAATAGAAAACAAGGTAGGTGGGAGGGGTGAACATATAAACAAAAGGAAATATGTATAGATGGATCCCTTAATCAATGGAGATGATAGAATTTCTCTCCCCAGGCCCCATGGAGGGTCAAATAATAATGAATGATGAATAGGAAGGATTAAATCCCCAAATTATCATGGGGGAATAATTTTCATTGAAATTTTATGTTCTTTTGTTTAGTTCACATGGTCATGCCTCAAAATTTTGGAAATTTTGGGTCACTATGCATCTAGAACTGGAAAGGAACCTTACACCAGTATGATTTTGTCATATGGTTTCACATAAATTCTATGGTCAAAGTATATGAAAATGGATGTATGAATCTCTATGCCATAATGTGGGAGGATTGTGGGATAAGGAAAACAAAAGAGGGTCTTATGAAGGAAGAATACCTTAACATGATCTATCATCAATAATAACCACCCATACTCAAATAATAACCCCTATCTCTATGAAGAATCCTATCCAAAACCATATAACTTAAATTAAAACATTTATGGATAACTATTATAGTTTTATCCTCCATTTAGAATTTCTAAAAAATAATTAAATGAAGTGGTAATAATTTAGAAAATTATATCTCCAATAAATATATAAATCATCCAAAAAAATAACCAATTAAATGAAACATTCATCTATTGAAAATGACCATAAAAAATAATAAAAAACTTTTAATAAATAAAAAGCATAATAAAAACAAAAACTCAATATAAGGATCCTATAAAAATCCTTAAATAATCCGTAAAAGAGATTCCAACATATTAATACAACCATAAATATCCTCATAAGAAGTGAATTGGTTCCATAATTGGGTAAAATTATATAATATATTGGAATATTGGGAGCTCAAAACTAAGGCACTGACCCGCGATGAACCTAATAATAACCAATGGTTGCGCCCAAATTTACCCTACTGGCAAAAGCGGTCGTTGAAGTACAAGTAGGGATCGAATCCATAGGGACCGAAGAAGTAACCTTGAGACGCTATGATTTGGTGCGGGATGGGATTTGAAGTAGACAACTTTGGGTTCGATTTTTGGATGGTTTAAATAATAATAAGAAACCTACGTGAATTCAATTTAATGAAAATGGGTTGATCTATGATTATGCTCGGGGTGGATTGAATGAATTTTACTTCTTTAAACAATTTTGGTTTTATTAATTCTTGATGAATCCATTCTTCAAAAAATAACACTACATTCATCATTTTCTGGTTTGGTGCTTACTAAACACAATTACTAATCCCCTATACACTTATAGAACCAAATTCATGATCTCTCCGAGGTATATGATCATTTTGTAATTGAATTTATTTTGCTCAAACACAGTAAAGATGAAGAGTAGAAATAAATGAAGAATGGATGTCTTAAATTAATTATCCAATTAACAACAATTTGTTCATAAAATAAAATTCAATCCTGACTTTTCATCCTCCTAAGATCAACCCATTAAGGGTTTATCCCTCCATTGATGGTATACTCTCAATGGTGGGTGGAAGATGGCTAACAAGAATTGGATTGAAGAAATTAAAACCGTGGAAATAACGAGCACCTCTCCGTGTGTGTGAATGAAATTCACACCTATGTGTGACCTAATTCACAACAACACAGAGATATCACTGTGATTTGTGATTATAAAGTTTTAATAAATGAAATGTAAAATATATAAGAGAAAGAAGTTGATTAAGAACATAAAGATACAAAAAAAAAAACTTACATGGAAATGGAAAACATTACAAAGGAAATTTGGAAGCATAACCTTACAATGAAACAAGCAACAAAAGATGATATGAAAAATATCCACATCTATTCCCTTCACTAATAGATCCTTATATAGGCATATTAGGAGCCTTAGGTCCATCCCCCAATAATTAATTCACCCCACAACAATTAATAGAGTCAAAATAAGGGTGAATAATCAAAAGGAAATTGACGTTTCGAAGTTGACCCGGAAAACTGTCCAGATTCGTCCTCCATTTTGATGTGTGCGTTTGACACTTCATATGGACGAATCCGAAGGTGTCTTAAATATGAAATATCTTCTTCCATCTGTATTCTAGAAGCTCCCAAAACTTTAGGACATTTGGCTCATCCGTTTGAAATTTTTGGTCGAAATGGTGGGACGAATTTTTGTGCATTAATGACGAGTCCACCATTTAAATCTCAACTTCAAATCCCTTTATCATCATGAAAAAACAGAATTAGCTCTGGACACAGTAGAATAAAATGATCCTAATATTTTTATCTTTCTACTGTATAAATTTGAGCTTCATTGGGATTGGTTTCTGGGCACCACATTTGTTTGATGGGCCTTAGGCCCATTATGCTTTTTCCAGCATGTTTCTGCCTTCAGGCACAAAAGTCTCCATCTTCCTTTGGGATTCATCCATCGGACCTAAAAGATAAAATGTTCCAAACAAAGTGATAAATCATATACCAAAATTTCAAATTAAAATGATGAATATTGTAATTTCCACAAGCAAATTATTGAGTGGGCCCAAATTGACATTTTAAGCATGAATTGCACAATGATGAGAAATGAAGTTCAATTTCTGAATTGGACTAAAATTGATGTTTATGAACTTTTAAAAACATTAATATTAATATCTTAAAAATGAATATTAGCCACTTTCAGTGACTAATCACACCCCCCAACTTGAGTTTTGCTAGTCCCGAGCAAAATAAATTACAAATATGAAATCCAAATCCCCTTTTCCAAAAACATTTAAATACACATTGCTCACTCAAAAAACCTCATACCAAAAAAATTATGGAACCCATCAAAATCATTTAAAACAAGCTAGGTCCATAAGCATATCCCAAGCCCAAGCCCATTCCTTTGTTCAAATTCATCGCCACATTTCATCCAATTCCAATTAAGCATTATAAAGTGTTGTGCATCACAAA
Source organism: Viscum album (assembly GCA_963277665.1). Taxonomy (NCBI): domain Eukaryota; kingdom Viridiplantae; phylum Streptophyta; class Magnoliopsida; order Santalales; family Viscaceae; genus Viscum; species Viscum album. The sequence goes on along the minus strand of OY728137.1, from coordinate 1,652,719,124 downwards.
AGATATGGGGCCCATTTTATTATTCAAGGGGAAAAAATGGAAGCGCTAGGTGGGAATCACATTAAACCTTAAGATGAGTATCCATTTTTTTTTGATTTTTTTTGATGATTTTTTTATCCCCAATAGATATGAAAAGACTAACTCTGGGCAAGAAAACTATGGAGTCACGATCCCCAAGTGCCGGACGCCACAAATATTGTCAATTTCATGCTCTACAATAGAGATATAAATCCTAACTCTGGGCAAGACAACTATGGAGTCACGATCCCCAAGTGCCGGATGCCACACATTTGGACAAAACATTGCTCTATGTGGTCATTATTTTTTCAATTTTTTTATGTTTTTTTGTTTTTGTTTTTTTTTGTTTTTGAATACTCAAATTAAACTAAAAGTGACCCCAGAACCCTATGCTATAATGAAAGGGACCCAAGAACTCAAACTTACACCCACGATCCAGTAGACGTGCATTGTGGCATTTTTATTAAGAGGATGAAAATGTAAACTTTGAAAAATCACATCAGACAACCGCACTTTCAAAAAACTATGCTCATGAACTTAAACTTGCATTAAAATCAGAATCAAGGCATGAAAAATTTATTTGATATTCAATTTTAGAGTTTGCAATGTGTGTTTATCATGTTTATTGTTAATGGAATTTTTCTTTTCATGCATGTTTTTTATTCACAAAAAAAATCATTTTTTATTTCATGTCCCCCCAACATAGAATAACACTGTCCCCAGTGTTTAATGAAAAGAAAAGTTAGAAGGGGGTGGGAGAGGATTTCAAAGAGTAAATTTTAAATGATAATCATGGAATGAATTCACCTGGTGGTTGATGATGATAGTGCGTTCCACAGTCTCCCTTCACTCCTGGATTTGAGTCTCAGCGGCTTGGATGGTGGTGAATGGATTTTCCTTATGGATTACGACATGTCCTTTTATTTTTTTTAACATATAAAAACATAAAAATAAAACAAAACAAAATAAATTGATGATACATTGTCTTCTTTATATTTTCTGGGTATGGTATTACTCAGAGATCACACCACGTGACACGGATTAATATGGAGCTCCCCGTTCATACCCATCCTTACTCATAAAAGAAGAACAGGTCAACAACTTATGGTAATTTATTATATGAAAAATAAAATGCTTTAAAATTATTAGAAACATGAAAACCATGGGTTGCCTCCCATGCAGCGCTTTTGTTTAATGTCATTAGCTTGACTTGAACCCCCCAAATTATCCAATTCCAACTTTCAAAATTTTTAGGACCCCATTTTTGTCCACTTCAACTTGATTAAGATTGATTTTTTAGAATTTGATTCATGTGAAATCCCATGGTCAATAATGAGTGTAGAAGTCCAAGGAAATTTGGTAATGGTTGATTCGGTTGAATTTCTAGTCTTTCCTAAGACATTAATGACCATTCCAAAATTATTGGTTTCTTGAGAAGAATGAACTACAAATACAAGGTCTTTTTTATCACCTATGATGTAAATCTTGTCTGGGGAAGGAAGGATAATGATTTTGAGTTCTGGTCGATTGCAATTTCCAAATAAAGATTGGAAATTTGAATGAAAGTCAGTTTCTTCTCCAAAAAATTTAGAAAGAATTGGTTCTGTTTTAAAATATGATTCATCCCCAAAAGTGTCTAGTTGAATTTGAGGTGTGGGTATGGGCTCAATGTTTGGTATTTCTCCCAATTGTTCAGTGATTTGTGTTATTGAAAAATCATCAATGGAGAAATATTCAGGCCTCTCCATCCACAATGTCAAGTTTCCCTCTTGTGAATATAAAAAATAAGTTTCCTATTGATTTAAGCACCCATCAACAATTCCTTGATTATCTTCAACTATCCCAAATCCAATGGTTTGTTCTTCAATAAATTCATTTGAGGTTTTTGGGATACAAGATTCTTGTATTAGTGATGAGGAAGAGACAACCTGAGTGAGAATGGGTTCCACAACCATTTCAATGCTTTGTAGTTCTACTCTTAAAGATGAAACCTATGAATTCATTTTAACCATTTTTTCACACAAATGTTCAAGAATTTTTTCAGAATTAGTATTGATTGATGTTTGGACATCATGAACTTCATTATGTTTGATCTCTTCAATCATCCTCGAGAGGTATGAAAATTGATCCTTTAAATAATCAGCATCCCATTGATTGTACATCTCATCTAGTGTGGTGTATTCAATTAAGTTTTGGTCAATGAAATTCCCTATGTAAGGTGTTTCCCAATATTGATTTCTGACTGGATTTCAGAATTGGTTTATGAAGGGGTATTTTGGAGGATAATCCATTGAAGTTGATTTAAAAGTGGTTTTTGGATTTTTTTGGACACACAGAAATAGAAAGGGGAAAAGAGAAGAGAAATTGGGGTGAGAATAGAGAATTTGGGGTGAGAAAAGAAGATTTGGGTCTAAGGTACTTACTTGGGTACCCAGAAACGACGCCAAAATTTGGTTGCGCCCAAATTTACCCTACTGGTAAAAGCGGTCGTTGAAGTACAAGTAGGGATCAAATCCACAGAGACCGAAGAAGTGACCTTGAGACGCTATGATTTGGTGCGGGATGGGCTTTGAAGTAGACAACTATGGGTTCGATTTTTGGATGGTTTAAATAACACTAAGAAACCTACATGAATTCAATTTAATGAAAATGGGTTGATCTGGGATTATGCTCGGGGTGGATTGAATGAATTTTACTTCTTTAAACAATTTTGGTTTTATTAATTCTTGATGAATCCATTCTTCAAAAAATAACACTACCTTCATCATTTTCTGGTTTGGTGCTTACTAAACACAATTAATAATCCACTATACACTTAGAGAACCAAATTCATGATCTCTCCAAGGTATATGGTCATTTAGTAATTGAATTTATTTTTCTCAAACACCGTAAAGATGAAGAGTATAAATAACTGAAGAATGGATGTCTTAAATTAATTATCCAATTAACAACAATTCGTTCATAAAATTACATTGAATCCAGACTTTGAATCCTCCTAAGATCAACCCATTAAGGGTTTAGCCCTCCATTTATGGTATAATCTCAATGGTGGGTGGAATATGGCTAACAAGAATTGGATTGAAGAAATTAAAACCGCGGAAATAACGAGCACTCCTCAGTGTGTGTGAATGAAATTCACACCTATGTGTGAACTAATTCACAACAACACAGAGATATCACTGTGCTTTGTGATTATAATGTTTTAATAAATTAAATGGAAAATATAGAAGAGAAAGAAGTTGATTAAGAACATAAAGATACAAAAAAAAACTTACATGGAAATGGAAAACATTACAAAGGAAATTTGGAAGCATAACCTTACAATGAAACAAGCAACAAAAGATGATATGAAAAATATCCACACCTATTCCCTTCACCAATAGCTCCTTATATAGGAATATTAGGAGCCTTAGGTCCATACCCCAATAATTAATTCACCCCCCAACAATTAATAGAGTCAAAATGAGGGTGAATAATCAAAAGGAAATTGACGTTTTGAAGTTGACCCGGAAAACTGTCCAGATTCGTCCTTCATTTTGACGTGTGCGTTTGACACTTCATATGGCCGAATCCGAAGGTGTATTAAATATAAAATATCTTCTTCCATCTGTATTATATAATCTCTCAAAAGTTTAGGACATTTTTCTTAGCCGTTTGAAAGTTATGGTCGAAATGGTGGGACGAATTTCTGTGCATTAATGACGAGTCCACCATTTAAATCTCAACTTCAGATCCCTTTATCATCATGAAAACATCAGAATTAGCTCCGAACACAGTTGAATAAAATGATACTCATATATTTATCTTTCTACTTTATAAATTTTAGCTTCATTGGGCTTGGTTTCTGGGCCCCACATTTGTTTGATGGGCCTTAGGCCCATTATGCTTTTTCCAGCATGTTTCTGCCTTCAGGCGAAAAATGCTCCATCTTCCTTTGAGATTAATCCATCGGACCTAAAAGATAAAATGTTCCAAACAAAGTGATCAATCATATCCCAAAATTTGAAATTAAAATGATGAATATTGTAATTTCCACAAGAAAATTATTGAGTGGGCCCAAATTGACATTTTAAGCATGAATTGCACAATGATGGAAAATGAAGTTCAATTTCTGAATTGGACTAAAATTGATGTTTATGAACTTTTAAAAACATTAATATTAAGATATTAACAATGAATATTAGCCACTTTCAGTGACTAATCAACCAAACCAATACATTTCAATGAATTTCCTAAATAGGTTTATTACACTTACTTGTCAAAATAATAACAATCACTTGGCCTTTCCCCTGATTACTCAGTGATAATCATACCTCATCACAAAAACCATATGAAAATAAACCCTTGAGAATCAAGGATCCACAAAACTAAACACAAGTAAAAACATAAGCATCTAATGTCCGAAAATAATAATTCAAGAATTAGATAATGATAAATTCCAAAAAAATCACTCAAAATATTTAATACAAATAAATTCAAAAAAATAAACCACCAAATATATAATAATCCCAATACCATTAACAATCATGACCTAATTTTGTAACACAACTTATAAAACTATAGAATATGACCTAATCGTAAAGAATTATGATAGGTCATTAGCTATTAAAACAATTGGGGATTATGATTACCTAGGGAACCACAACAAAAGAAGAAAAAATAAGAGTTCTATACTTTTGAGGTGCATTTAAATCTCAAAATTACTGACCCGCAACAACATACATATCAAGAACTGGATTATTATATTTTCCTCTAAACTATATGTCTTACCCTTAGTAAGAGTGAATAAAACTGTGGTATCACCAACCACAGGCTATAAAGACATATCATCTTCAGCATTAATAGATATTTTGACAACTTATGTTTATAATGTTAGATTAAATAAAAGAAAAATGTATCTATGGTATAGGAGAATACTATATCTGAATAAATAATATTTTACAAAAACCATCAATATCTATCTTAGGGGTGAAAATAAAAAAATATTAGAATTGATTATAACACTATTTTGTTTTTTATTCCTCTTGGTGAAGGTTGATAACATCAATATCAATCACTACAATATGTTATCTGGGTAAAACAGATGAATTAACATCACTTTAATGAAATCGCATTACATATCTTAACAAAACAGGGGCATGACCATTGACTCACCCCACACAGTACTTGGTACCACAAGAAATATTATAATATATATCGCCCTTAAATGCCTAGAAACCATGTGGGATTTGAGGTTTATATAAATACATTATACCCCTGATAATAATTCAACCCAACCATAATTTCCACCACTAAATGATCAGTTCCAATCTAAGAAGTTTGGGACAATGGTTGACAATTGATAGGGTCCAGAGATAACCGATCTAATTAGATTTCTATATGGTTGGGGAAAAAGTAGTTATCTACTAAAGTATGTTAAATATATCATGGGTCATTCAACGAAATTCCTATACTTTATTTGATGATATTTCTAGGATTCATTTTCAAAATACTGCAACATATGAACTCATTAAATTTATTCCACGTTAATCAAACCAATTATTTATCTAACAGGCTATGGGACCAATGAAATATAGAAATATATGAAAATAAAACCCGTCATTTAGTGATCACAAAAACATTTTTTATTTATAATTAAAAATAAAAACAATTCAATTTAAACCCATTTATCATGGCTTATTCAAAAAATGTCACCCCATTATATGATGGGAAAACCATGGTAAAATAATAAAGTTCAATTTTAATAAGAATAAAAATCATTTCAGAACCCATCATACCTCTAAATCATCTGAAAATTTATTATATTCGTTTCATAATGTTTACATAAATCCCAAAACCATTTCAAAATGATTTCAAATTTTTATAATGAAATCATCCACTTTATGAAACACATCATATAAACTAATGAAATATTTTTGAAAATACTTCTCAAAATAATATTTGAAACATGGAGATTTATAACATTCATCTTTTCTTAATAATGAATCCACTTAAACCACAATTCATGAGAAAAAATAATTTTAAATATCAATAAATACTATTTCAAACACATTGGAATCTAATTAAAACGTTATATAATCCATCAAAATCATGTAGGAACCATTTTATAAGAAGTCCAAATCCATTAGGGGTTATAAAAAAGTGATATATAATTGTTCATAGTTTAGGCACATGTTTTTGTGGACATGGTTCCACAAACTATATAGTCCTCAAAACAGTTCAACATGAGCTCAAATTGGTTTAATATATTGTGTGGGATTACCTTCATCCCTAATTACTCATCTAAATTCACCCACAAAACTCAAGAAATCACCAAAATAACTCATTAAACAAATCAGGTGAAAAAACACCATTAGTATAATAAAATATAAATATAAATATAAATATAAATAGATTATCAAAATAAAAAAATGTCAACTGCCCATGGAAACTCATTTTTTATCAAGAAGGGTGATAACAAACCATTTAACCATGATTTACCTCTCATGTACGAACCATCATATTCTCATATATATGAATTCATAACCCAAAAAAATTTGACCCTAAATAACTATTACATTTCTAAGATCCTAAGATTTTAAACCCTTTGTAATGAACTAGATTGGGATTAAACAACCTGATATCCGAGATGTCTCACCTCTAGAACTAAATTGAATTAAAAATCCCCATGAGTTAGAAACCAGATCCTGATAATTTTGGAATCCCCATTTTTTGAATTATTTCAACCTCAAAATCGAGTTAGTGCATATCATATCTTTGACCAAGAAGATGATATGGGTTATACATAATTTTTAAGACCATGGATGTAAAATTAATAGATTCATATACATAAAAAAACAAAAAAACCATATCCAAAAAAATAAAACAAATAACATACATAATAATGCATTCATCATCCATAGAACCATGGACCTATATAAAACATGGAATTTAGACGAAAACACACATTGTGTGAATCAAGCATGTGAGAGAACATAAACCCTATGATATCACCAAGGATTATATAAAAGTAATTTAAATAAATAATTTAAATATTATAATTTGAAATATAATATGAAATATTATTGTCTATTTAAATATGGAATCCATGAAAGAATAGTTCATAATCATCTTTAAAAAAATTAAATACTCTTTATAAAAAACCAATGAAATAAAAATGAAATCGAAAATGGGATCCATTGATTTTTATGATAACCAAACCGAACCAGCTTATAAATCATGTAGAAACCCTATATGAAATATATTTCCTAATGAAGGAATATCACATTAATTTAATCTATTTCACACTACAATTTTCAAAAATCATTTTTCAAACCAGATTTAGAAATAATCTTGACCGTAATTTAATAAGTCAAAATAAAATAATTCACTATTAAACCAACTAAATTCCTCAAAACAAGAATTAAGTAGAGTTCCATAAATACAAAACACATGGTGATATTCAATAAATGATATAGGTATCCACTATATACTGCACTAATCAAGGAGAAAGTGTCATGGGATATACCCTAGTTAATAAATATAGATGACCTCAAAAATAAAATCTTATCATATGCCAAACATCATCTTTTGTTTCGTTATAACAAGTTCATATTCCACTCAATTTTCCTAGACCATCCACTTCAAGGGAACCCTATTAGCCTTAGTAGACATATAATAGGTAATTCTAAGTAGTGAGTTAGATAAACATCATATCATGAATCAATATCTTAATCCATGGCACTCAGGTTCCCATGAGACAATAAGTAAATGGTGAGAAATATATATTGTGAAGTTAGAAAATTTACATCATAAATTTCTCACACCTCGCCTCTAATACCCTCATATAAAACAACACATCTTTATTGAATACATACAGAAAAAAATAATATCTCACTTGTAATAGTTTCAATATATATAGGGAAAATAAAAGTTGATATCACAAATAATGAACCATTTAATTTCTAATGTTCAATAAATTCCTTTAAATAAAAACAATCTCAGTATAAAAATATTATTTTTTCCATTAAAATTCCACATTTTCAGTAACATTGAATTCCGACCATCATCGGTAAACTCCTAAACATTATTACAGACTATTATGGTATCCATTAAAAACAAAAAAAGACACAAAACCCGCAGTCACTTCCATTTTTTTAAATAAATATATAAAAAATTAAATTATTCTTGTCCTATGAAAACCATTACATTAAATGTAATTCACTATATTAATAAGGATAAATTTCCTTGAAAATAAAAAAATTCAAGGAAACAATTTATAATTTCTCTTAAAAGGTATATATAACTATAATTAATTTTTAATATTAAATTTTAAGTCCTATAATTCTATGAATTATTATTTAATGGAAGAATATAGAATTACTATCCTCAAAAAGATAAAAATTGAAATAGAATACGTGTCCTTATTTTTAGAGTAATCAAATAAGTGACTATCACCCTATATGGGTCTTAAAAAATAAACATAATAGGTTGGAATCAACCAGAACCTCAACTACAGCTTACCATGTTAGTAGGGTCCCATGGAGTAGCATGGAACAAAGGAAAAAGGAAGGGAAAATGAAATATATTATAAATGAGGTGGAAGGAGAGGCAGATAATACCATATAATCCTTTTGAAATATTAAAGGAAGTTTAATGAATAAAATGGTATTATCAGAGTGATTTACCAAGGTTCGATGAAGGATTTTTCAATCATGAAAGAAGTAAATAGAGGAAAACATCCACTAAAACTGAGATGTTTATAATTGTAAAATAACCATTTAACATAATTATATATGGATAAAATTAATAGGCTATATGATTTGGTAATCATTGGTCCTATCATGTACATTAGTCTGGACATGAACTAGTAACCTACACAGTTTGGTCTGATGGTTACACCCAACTATTTAGAAATAATGTGGGCCACTCCTATAAACAAAATAGGTCACATGGATTCCTAATAGACTCCATACAAGTAAAATTATTATGTAGTATGAATGAAAAATTAAGTTGAAATGTATATATAATTGATTGAATTGGTTTTTCATAGTTTTTACTAACTTGAGTTGGCCATGAAATACCCCAAAGATTTAAAAAATTTCTTAAAAAAATACCAAATAAACATTTGGATTCCAAAATAGACAATATTTAAATAAAAATAAGAATAATAATGATATAAGGGTGTCACATATGATCATATTTCACCTAACACACCATCCAAAATTCCATAATTAGTAATAATATAATATAGAGAGAGCTAAAAGGCAATAACATGTCAAACTACTCCTTTATTTTAGATCACATTTTCGATATCAACCTATGATCCTCAATGGGAATATCCTCATTAATTGGGTTACAATCCTTTATTTCAATTTTATTAAATTTTTTTTGTATTTATATAATCCCATATTTTTAATATTCCATTTAAATTCCAATCTGAATTATAATAAAAATTTTTGTTGTCTAAAACAATAAAATGATCATTTACCATATTAAATTATGTATTTCCCTAGAACAATACCTATGTAAATACAAAATCAACTAGAAACTCTCAATTCCATTAACTAAATTGTTATAAAATCATATCCATCTGATTGATTAAAAATATATTATATTATTTTCTAAAAATTAATTCTCCAATCATAAATTAAATCTAAACTCTCATCCACCTAATGATTATTAAAGTAATGATTCATAATTAAATGTTAAATTTTTATCAGATTCCATTTCATAATCACTTTAATAGATAATATACATTTTATAATAAATATCATTAGATACCCTAAAAAACATGGGTTTCACAATTAAATTCATTACAAGACTTTTAATCCCTATAACATTGGTGAGTAAATAATCATTGGAATGATCATTCCACCCCTACCATATGAGATATTCTATTTACCAGTATTCCTCTTGAATAAATAAATTCTTTCATAAAACTCAGACAAATTGAATACTTCATCATCTGAGATTATTTTCTATTTTATATATGTTTTTTAAATCAATATCAATATATAATTGTAATTAGATTTTAATTATAACCTCTTTTTTATTTTAAAGTTATGTATCATTATATAAATATATATTTATTTACTAAAATTATAAAACATTGTGAATTACCACTATATGTTGTAGAAAATCAATTTAATAAGATAAATCCCTAATCCACTTTACAATCTTAGGAGGAACCAAAAAACTATTTCTGAGGCTTAAAGATGCCTTAATAATAAATACAAGAATCCCATTATTATATTTTAATTCTCAATAAAAATGATAAATGTTAGAATTATATTGAGTATATGTTTAAATATTATGTTTTTAATTTAATATAACTCAAACTTCCATTTATTGTATATTCTAGGTCTAAGAATATTATTTTAATTGGAATAAATCCAGAATAGTAGTGGATATTATAGTTGTGCATATATAACTTCTAATGGATCCATATGAATCTATGATTGATAAATATTTTCTTTAAAAATCATAAATTGACAAATGATCATCATAATACATTCCAGTGTGATTCACACATTCTGAGATCACATCAACTATAATTGGTCTAGATCATTATTTTTTCATATAAATCCCATTAAAATAACTAAATCTAAAATATATATTTTTTGTGTGAAATTATGGAATTCATAACACTATGTTTTCAAATTATTTTATTGACATAAATTTTATCCCAGGAAGCAATTACATGATTTTATAAAAAATTTGTGAAATATAATTATTTTTTATGTCAAACCACCATTAGAAAAAAAATATTATTTTTTAGTGATCATAAGAATATATAATCATGGTATCTAATGAAATATATTCTCACTTATATGAGAAAATGATTATTTTTTGTAAAAACCAATTATTCATTAATGCTTAACATTTCCAATTTATAAGCTAAACATCAAAACAAATTATATAATGTTATTCATTACTGTAATCCACAAAAATTGGATTCTAATTTATTGATACTTATGGGTAGATCTAAAATTCATGACTGAACATGAATGGATTGTGGTTTTTGGAACTTCATTCATCAAATCAATATGAACCCCAAATTAATCATTTAAATAAGTAAATAAATCATGTGGAATATTATCTTTATTAGTGATATTCCCATAATATATTAAATAAATCAATATACTATATAAATAATTATATAACTAATTCGATTTAAAATGTTTCATAATCATGAATATTACATTTTCACCATGGAAAAACAATTCATCCATTATTTCCTCTACCTCCATTTTAAATCCCATGATTAATATTATCTATGCCACTACACTATAATCTAATAATTTTCTTTTATAAGAATATTACTATATAATTAATCTTTTATTTTACCTACTTTTAACTACTGTATACATAAGAATAAATTTAAAATATTTAACATACTCTACAACCCTATGTTTTCCTAGATTAATATCATGCAATGGTAAAATATAACTTACACTATTACGATTTATATATATATATTATTTTTCTCACTAAAAATTATGTCTCTATAAGTAATTAAATAATATACAATAAATAAAAAATCTAGATCATGTTTAGGTAAATTAATTTCATACTGTCTAAATTTCTTCGATCTATATGACACAACCATCCCTTCTTTGTGGAAGAGATCGGAGACACCCAACCATCGGGGGAGCTGTGGTTTCAAAAAAATCCTTAAAAAAATAATCCCCACACACGGTAAATATATTTTTTATTAATAAAACCAAACATCTATGACGAGTGATTGAATGTGAGAAGTAACATACATGAAATGAGATATTGTACAAGGTTCGTGAGCTCTTTTGATCATGTGGTAAATCCTTATTGTAAAATAGTTGTCATCCAAATATCTTGTTCTTTATCTTATTATTGACATTAAATATAAGAAATAAATAAAGAATACATTAATAAAATTAAAATATTATAAAGATCAATATAACTGTTAATAAGTTATTAAATCTTTTATATTCCTCCTTCTATTCCATTACTTTTGGATTAAGTGTGAAACATCACTATTCTCTTTAAACATTGATTAAATTTTTATAAAATTATATATAAAACATTTTATTAGAAATAATCAAGTCTCCTCACTATTTTTTAAATGTATATCTATTTAAATATGTATAGAAAAATTCCTAGGTGTTGGTATTTGTCGAGGGCATAATGATTTTAAGGATTTATAAATATATAAAATATGATTTTATATCTCAAATAATCTATATAAATTAATTTATATTTTCTCTCCCTTGAATATATATCATACATACAGTATGTTTAAATCCTAGTGACCATGGGATGGTTTCTTCAGCTCCAACATAAAATGATTATAACCATGAGTATTTTTCCTTCAATATAGAATACATAGATTTTTTGAATCATTAATTTATTATTTGAAAATTTAACTTTTTATATTTCATATTTAGTAAATTATAAACCTTAAACTCTTCATAGTAAATCAATATTTCATACCACTCCCTCATGGACCATTACTAAAGATACCATTACCATTTATGATAACAACCATGTAGTAGTAGAGGAAAAATGTCATTATTTTGACTTATCATTTTCATCCATCAACATTTAAAAAAATGACCCTTATAATAGTCATTTACCATTAATATAATCATTGTAACTTTTGATACAATAAATTTCACTTGTTTTGACAAGCACGATGATGTAGTTTTTACTTTTTTTAAAATGTACACATTCCATTTCACAACTCATCAAATCTAATGAGTCCTCAATAAAACCATTATAATTTTTTAGTAAAATAAAATATTAAAACACATAATAGAAACATGAATGATTTTATAAAGTAAATAAATCAATTAGACTCTCATTGTGACAGTTATCTAGACATAAAACCCAAGGATTGAATGATATTTAGTAGTGTTCTTCAAGGATCTATATAAATATTAATACTACATTGAAAAGTCCAAATTATTGTATATAATTCTCCAAAATTTTAAATTAAATTAATGATATCTTTTAAATATTAGTAAAATTTAATGGGTATGTAATATTATCTTTTTAATTTGTTGGAATCATGCTCAAAACAATGTAAGAACATCTGAAAAACATTAAAAACAAACATCTCATGTTTCTGCCCTTAATGAATTATCCATTTAATATTTAACCATAAATGATAGAATATATCCAATTTCTCTATTAGATCAGAAAAATATTCCCCCATTTAGAGAATTGTAATGTAATTAATTATTGAAATTAAATAAATGATAAAATTGGGATTTTAGGAGTTAAATAATTCATAAAAATAGACCAATGTCTTGAAATAACCTTAATTAAGAGATTCATCAAAATATATATTACTTATTAATTAATTAAAATATAATATTATTAATTATATCTATATTTCTTTTCCTACTTCATAATGTTCTAAATTTTTCAAATACAATACAATCCTAAATAGTGAACTATATTCTTTGAAAAGTTGATTTACCATTGGATTTAAAACCTAATAATATAATGATATTTTAATTACAACCCAATAGAATCATGTTTTTTAGTTAAATAGCATCATTTGGGTTATGTATTGTGGGGAAAAAAATAATCAACATATATTCTAGAAAATGTAGGAAAAATTTCATTTGGTATTGCCAACAATTACACCTTCCTCTAATATATAAATCACTTCTAGATGATCACAGTTTCCCACACACATCACCTCCTAAATCAGTATCTTAAAATATAAAAATATATATCTATTTATCTTTTAAAAAATTTATCCCATGTTCTATTGTTTATTTCATATAACACAATATATTCTTAACCATAATAATATATATGAAGAATTATTATTTTTTCTATAAACATTCCCAAAGTAAAAAAGACATAGACAATTCCATTTATTGAAACTTTCGTGTGGAGTGTTCTCATAATATTCTTGAATAATATTTCTGATCCGCAATATAACTATGCACATCAATATAAAACATATTCCCCGGTGATGTAAGTGAATACACCTCTATTAATCCATTATCTATAAATATATTTAACAACTATCTAGCATGATTATCTTATGATATGAAAATATAAATTGTTTATTTCGTGACATAAAACAGAAAAAAATAAAATCAATTAAAAAAAATTATTTCTCAATGTTGATTTTAATTTAAGAAAATATCCATCACATGTTCTCACTTAATTTCTTTAAAAAGTAATTGAATCAACATATACAATTAAAACAAGGGAATGTTCATCCCCTAACTTTATATAAACATTTCAATTCAAAATTACTTTATTGAAATTCATGCTCTTGATATTTTTATATAATATTGAATTCCATGAAATATTACTTCTTTAAGACCATATAAATAATTATTTACTTTGAGAATACTTGTAAAATAATTTCCATGAATAAATACATTTAGTTATACAATTTAAAAATATTAATCACTCCTTATATAAGAATGATGAATTCACATATATTTGAAATAATATAAAATTTCAATGAACAAACATTACAAGTAATATTTAAATTATTTCAATACTTTTGACTGGATCCAAATTGTCATTAAATTCCATTATTTTATTTGATATAATATATTTCAAATAAGACAATAATTATTCTATGTAACATATCTCTTCTCGTTGATCTTATTTTTTAAAACCCAACACATCTTCATTATAGTCTTATAATGAGAAAGTGACGATAACTCAAATATATTAAATCAATTTAGTTAAAACAAATGGTCTCTAAAGGTGGGGGGGGGGGGGTTAATCAGTGATCAAAAATTATTTTATATTTCATTGAAGGTTATGTACACATCATGTTATTATGTAGTGATGATTTCTACAATACAACCTATCACAAACCAACATAATAGAACATAACATATATATAAGTATTACCTCTAAAGAAAAGAAGAAATGTACTTAGTGTGAAATGGATTTTTTATGGCGCAAATTTTTTAACTGGTATTACTTTCCATTAAAATATTTTTATACACCACAATACTATATCACTTTTTAATGATGTGGTATTTATAGAGTATAAAGATAAAAATGACCATCAAGATTTCATCATTTTATAAATACTAGTTAGATATGAACTTTGGTCAGTATGACCATTGGAAAATATAAACTTTGGAATAGTTTAAATTTTATAAGTAGAAATGAAAAAGGTAAATTATTGCATAATAGGGAAGAGATGAACTCAACCAATAGATTCATGTTGGTTGAAGCCCATTTTCTAGAACATGTGATGAAGGTAGCATCACTAGGGTTCTCCATTGAAAATTACCAAGCTTATATTCAATAAGTTAAATTTTAAGAAAATTATCTACGTGAGATGTTCAAGTTAGTGGAAATTAGCACTCATGTGATGTTAGCAGATCCACAACATGAAAATATCACTGTCACACACCTTAACATTCAGTGATATGTAGGTTTTATAAGTGGTTACATTTCAATGGATTTGTTACTTCATTTGTAATTACATTTTATAAATGTTATTATAATTTCATCATATTTGGTTTATGATTAGTTTTTCTTAAATATGACGAATTTCATAAATTAATTTTTCATAATAAATTGTACTTTCCAGAAAGGGTGTAATTTTTTAATAACAAAATAAGGTATGATAAATAATATTCATTTTAATGAAATTTTTTGATAAAAAACTCTATTTAAAATATAAATTGTAAAATAATTTTATTATGTCAAAGATAATTTTAAAATGTCAAAAATTATACTATGCATTTTAGACCCACTATTTTTTAATATATTTATATATATAATTAATTATTATAATAATTAGGAAATTATTATTGTCAAATAAACTTAATTTATGAATTTTTCACATTTATATTAATTTATGTATAATTTATCAAAATTTTCTAAAATACAGTTTTTTCTATGAATAGTAAAAAATATAGTTTTAGCTTTTAGGTATATTTAATGATTTCATGATGATGTTATAATGATTTTATAATTAATTAAAAACAATACACAACCTAATATGTGTTATTTTATTAATAGAAAATATTTTAATATATTTTAATCAATTTCCTTACCTATAAGTTACATTCCAATCTAAAATGGAAACTTTAAACATTAAAAATAATATTTTGTTCAAACCTTATCATTCCATTAAAAAAATAAGTAATATAAAATTAATCTCTTTTTTTTTCAATTAAAATAACTTCATATATGTCAAATATTCCTAAAAAATAGAATATCCATGGGAAATACCATGGTTTATCATATTACATAACCAAGATTTCTAAGGCCTATATTTGGAAATTATCATATAAATCCTCAAATTGAATTTAAATAACCACCCATTTCTCCATTTTCATTCACTAAAAATACATCCTTACCGAACATATGAAATTTTTTCCTCCCATTTCCCCCCATTGTTTCTTCATGCAGGAAAAGGGTTTGTTTCTCATGTTTTAGGATTAACTCTTCATGGTATGAGAAATCACCACATCTCATTTCCATTCAAGTTCCATTTTTTATCTGGTTTTTATTTCAATTTAAAAAATATTTTTTACTGTCCACATTTTGTATCCAATTAATTTAATTAATGTCTTTTATTAATGTAAAACACCTTTACTATCACATTTTACCCTATTGTAAATCCACATTTATAAATGTTATGATGCTGAATTTTATACTGAAAATTTCCATCTTCTTCTAAAGAAATTGTCATTTATTTTATTCTTTTGAATATCCATGCCTGTTTATTTTTAAATGGTATTCAAATAAATGTAAAAATGATTTATTTTTTTCTTTTATTAACATATATAAATCCTATATTCCCTTTTTGTGGGTGGAAAATTATATATTGATAATGGTTTAAGCATGTTTGAAAGTCCGTGATTTAGATATGAAACCTATTTATTATTCTTCAGTGGTAATTTATGAATTATTTTATTATGATCTATGTTGATCAAATTAATTAAGACATATTAATGGTTCAACTTGATATCTATCCAATTCATTGTGTAAATAATATAATATCTAGAGATGACATGTTTTATAATACCATTGTGGATAACCATGTTAGTTTTCATTTATGAATCTTTAGTTACAAACCATGGTGTTATGCTTTTGAATGTATCATTTAATGTCTATATCCACATTTCCATATTATGGTAAATTTTATTTTTATTATGATATGCATTATTTTCATTTTATCATTCCTAAATGACAATCCTAATGTTCTTATTTATTTTATATATGATCACATATGAATTGTTTTTGTTTAATGGGACTCATGCTCACCCTTTTCCAATGATATTTTTCTCTAGGATATGAGATTAATTAAATTTACATTGGTTAAACCCATTAGTGTATCTTCCTTTGTATATATAATAATTTATTATGATTTCATGTACTCTGTACATTATTTCTATGAAATTAATATTTAAAATGACAACTATTTGTACCATATAAGCGAAATTTTATTGTAATAAAAAGTAGGGAAACCATTGTTGGTATCAAATGAATATTTAGTTGTTTATAAAAATAATGATTTGAAAACATTAGGAAGAACACTAGAGATAAGTTTAAATTAAGGAAAATATCCAAGAATTTTTTTAAAGTATTATGTAAGTGTTTTCTAATAAATGAAATATCTATCTCAATAAAAAAACAAGATACATTTATAACAATGATATTTATAGCGGTAACACCAGAAAATACTATATTGTCTTATACTTGAACTTGAACTGGTAAATGTAAATAAACCTTGCATCGCTGTTGGATTGACACTGTTAGGGGATCATTCTCATGATGTTTTCTATTCCAAATTCCTTTATAGTGCGATCAGAACATGGTTCATTACAATAATATTTTACAAGACAAGAGAACAGATTCACCTCAATAGAAAAATCCATCTATTGGTTCCATTATGCATCAATGATGACATTATTTTACTGAATCTACTGACCCATTGATTGCTGAAAAATGTATAGGATCTATTGAAAAGATATTTTTTATATAATATTATTTAGACTATGAAAAATTCACCACGGATTTATACTACTTAAAAGAAGAATCTAAGGAGTGGTGGAAAATGATTAGAAATACAAATCTAATAATGTAGATTGATGATATAGAGTAGTTAGATATCATGGGATATTTTTTCAATAAATATTTTCCTCATTTGATACAAATGAAAATGGGGAAATAATTCTTAGAGCTGATACAGAAGGAAAATGAATATATTGGAAGCTATGAGATGAACATTACAAGACACTATCGTTGCATATATATCTTTGTTGTGGATCCTAATAGGATATCGACTCTTCAATGGAATATGATGCCATATAAAGATGAATATAGTCACGTGTGATGAGGACATAAATGGTGAAATAATTTGGAGTAGTTTGATAGATGAATTGGAGTATTCAGAGATGTAGTGGTTACTCAAATCAAATGAAAAGAAGTATATTTGGAAAGAAAAACGTGGTAACTTTGATAATAGAAGAGGAGAAATTAAAGTGAATATTACTAAATGAAATAAATGTGCTAAGAAGTATTTGGGGAATTATTTTATTGTTCATGGAGAATGATAAATGTGTAGAATATATGGGCGTATAACACAGAACTATCTGGGAGAGGCAAAGTCTCAACTTCTCAACACTAATGATAATGGGAAGATGGTACCGACAAATCCTAATGTCTAATGCTTAATATCTGGAAATATCATTCACTTCACCAATCACTTTACAAAATCAATGATAATGGAAAAAATCACCACAACCTCAAAATAGAACATGAGTTCATGTTCTTTTTTTATTATATTTTTGTGAATTAAATTTATTTCTCCATGTTTTCAATGAATATAGAAACATATGTGATCTTCTAGATTTATAGTTTTCAGTCAAGGCTTCTGGGGGGTATCCAAAAGTTTAAAGTGTATTGAAACTCAAATATAAACATTGGAGAGCACAATATCATCACAAATCTAATAGTTATTTACATGGTGGATTTAAAAATTATATCTAGGATGTATTGGATCTCAATGTATAATTACATGATAAGCTATAGAATAATAGAAGTCTCAGTAGTATTGAATGAAAAACTAATAATTATTTTCAATGGAGTGTTATCATGACTTGTGATTTTTCATGAGAAACATCCCATATACTTCCTTATAGAGATGAAAAGAGAATAGACTGTAGGAAATTAAAGTATAATAACAGAATATGTTCCGATAATATAAGAATACATTGACATATTTTTTAAAGAGTTACCTATACCTCCCATAAAACGATATGGATAGATCTCCATTGAACTCATTCCCAGATCATTAACAACATCAATGTCCCCATATAAAATGGAATATGTAGTGCATGAGGAATTAAAGGAACATTATTAAAATAATTTTGAGAAAGGGATTTTATGACCTAGTGTTTCTCTATGGGGAGAACCTCTTCTCATTTAAAAGAAGGGCAGATCAATGCAGGTATGCATTGATTATAGAGAACATAACGAGATTATAGTGAACAATATGTACCCTCTCCTAAAGACTAATGAATTATTTTACCATGTTTGTCGAAATCAATTTTCCTCTATGATTGATATTTAATCTAGTTATCATTAATTGAGGGTGATGAAAGAAGATATTAAAAATACCACCTTTTGATAAACATATAATACATATGAGTTTTTTGTTAGTATTTTAATATTGACTAATTATCCTACTATGTTTATGTTTTTGATGAATAGAGTCTTTATTTACTACCTTGATAAATTTGGGGTTGTTATTTTTAGGATATTGTCATATATTTTAAATTTCACAAGGAGCATGAGGATCATATTATGGTTATATTGAAAACACTGAGGAAGAGGAGGCTAGTTGGAAAATTCAACACAGGTGAATTTTTATTAAAATAAAGTTCTTTCATTGTGAACATTGTAAAAAGTGATGGAATCTATGTTGGACATTCCAAGAAAAATGATATGGATGATTAGCCTCGTCCAACAAAAATAAATTGGATTTGTAGTTTCAATGGATTAGTATGATATTATAGGAGGTTTGTGAAAAAAAAATTCATAACATTCTAATATGTTATACATGTTAACTCCAAAGGGAATAAGTTCTTCTGGAATAATAATTGTAATGAAAGTTTCCATGAACTAAAGAACTGATTGTTACTAAACCAATATTAACCCTTTAACATACTGGATAATTACACAATTTATTATGTTAGAATCTATGAAAGGGATTGGGTGTGTCCTTATTCAAAATTACCTAGTGATTGTTTATTCATATAGATAGTTAAAACATCATGAGAATTATATATGAATGGAAATTTTGTGTTATCATTGATGAGAATTCAAGGTGGTCCTTTGAACAAATACATATTAAAATTTGACATGGGAATCGTAAGGGATGGTACATCATCAACCCTATCCCAAATGATTTATTAACTATTTATAGGAGTAACTATAGATAATTATCAAATAAAATATCCCCAATTGCAAAAGAAGATAGGGGATATGATGAATATAATGTTTCTAGAGTTCAGTAAATATTAAGAAGCTATACTGAAATTTCATAAAAGACTATGTGTTTCATATATTTTGAAGACAATGAAAGAACTGATTGATTAAGAACATAGCTCTACATTCTATAATGATCCTAAATGAATTAATTTATTTGGACCTTCATGATCATTATTGGATGGATTATATGAAAATGTATACACCCGAATACATTAAAATGATCTTAGTGGGTCAATAAGTGAATGAGGAGTGATAACCTCCTAAAATAGTAATGCAACCATAACCCATCCCATCATAGAAGGGGTAAAATATCACTATAGAATTTTTTTACTATTATTTGAAGTACATCTAAAGGAAAAAATTTGATATGGATTATTTTGGAAAAACTCACCAAGACAACCCATTTCATTTCTCTTCGAGAATATTTCTCACGTGACCACAATTCCATGATTTACATATAGGGAGTGGTGATGTTTCATGGGGTTCCACTTTTTATCTATTTAGATCATGATCCATTTTTAAAATTAAAATTATAGATAATTCATATACATTCCCTAAATACTGAATTGAATTTCACTACAGGATATCACCACCAAACTGATGGACAATCTAAAAGGGCTATTAAAATAGTCAAAAAGATTCTAAAAACATGATCAATAGAATTTAAATGTGGATGAGATCAACACCTCTCATTATTTGACTTATAAAACAAAAAATTCTTCTACTTGAGTATTCAAAAGAATCCCAATGAAGTTATTTTTGGGAACTGATATTTAACCCATGCATTTTTGGATGAAGTTAATGAGATAAAGATTTTTAGTTCTAATCTTGACAATAGATGACATGCAAGTTCAGGCAATCCAATAAAGCATAAATTAATTATCGAGTCAGTAAATGTGATGTGTTGAAAACCTTTTAAGTGACATGGAGATTGATGTTGGTGAAAAATAGTTTTATTGAAAATCACCAGGGAGGATAGGCATGTGGTTTGGGATGAGGGGAAGTATAACTCTAGGTACATTGGTACCTATGAAATCCTGGATCTCATTGGGGTAGTGGCCTACCAACAATCACATCCACCAAATCTAGCTCATGTTTATGATGTATTCCAAGTATATATCACTAGGTGGTATCTACATGATCCCTTATATGTATATAAACTCTAGGTGGAAAATATGGATCATGACCTCTCTTACGAGGAGCATCTGATGGGGATCATAGACTATAGAGATAATGTTTTACCCTACAAGACTACCCACCTCATAAAAGGGTTCAGTAAAAACAATAAATATAAATAATTAATGTGGGAGAGAGAATACAAAATGAGATTGTAGTACCCATAAATGTTTTCAATTGAGAGAATGGGTTGAAAATTTTAAGGATGAAATATCTTAAGGGGGAAGAATGTAACAAAACAGAACTTTTAATTGATATATTTCTTATTAAAACAGTGTGTTGTACAACAAAAAACCGTATCTATTTTTAATGAATTTATCTTTATAAAGTATACAAGGAAATTTTAAAATCAGGATTTAACACTCATATGACCATTTTTCAAATATGAACATTGATCAATATGAAAATTGGAATCTAAACTCTTTGTTATAATTTATATGTTTTAATTAAATATGAAAAAGGGTAATTAATATAGAACCGAGTAGCAATGACCTCAGCAAGTAGAGTCATGCCATATTTGTCCCATTTGTAAGAACATGGGAGGGAAGTAGCATCATTTTGATTATCCCTTGACAAAGAATAAGACATTCTTTAACAAGTGAAGCTTGATATAAATCATCTATGGGATAAGTTCATGTTAGTTGAAATTTACACTTGAGAAATGTTAGTCGAGCAACACCATGAACCTATCACTATAGCACACCTTTCCATTTGTTCACACATGGTTATCATAAGGGGTTAGGCTTCTGGAACTTGGTAATTTATATTAAAATTCCATTATATAAATTAAAAATTACCCTCAACTCTATTTTATGACTAGTTTTCCCATAATATGACGAATTTGATAAATTGGGTTTTCAGACCAAAATGTACTTATGAGAACAATTTTAATTTATATAATAAAATATGGTATTTTGAATAATTTTTATTTTAATGAAACAATATGATAAAAAATATTATTTAAATATAAATAATTAAATAATTTTAGAATATCGTTGAAACTTTTTATATGTAATAAATTTTACTATTCATTTTCAACAATCTATTTTTTATAAAATAATTATTTTTGTTTTTAAATGTTAATATTATCTTACATGGAGATTTATTATGATAAAATAAACACCAGTTTCTATGTCAGTATTTTAAAATTATGAAAGGGTGAATTTTTATGAATTTTTTTCAAAATACATTATTTTTCTATGATTAGTAATGAAATAAAATTTGGATTTTTTAGAAAGTATAATGTATTCATAATTATTTCATAATATTTTAATAATCAATTAAGCACTATCCATGCCCTAAAATGTGATATTTTATACACATAAGTTATTTTAATATATATTTTTTTAATTTCCAATACTATATGTTACTTTAAAATGTTTAAAATGAAAACATTATACATTAACAACATAATTTTTAAAAGAATTAATTTTCCTTAAAAACAATTAAAATAATATAATTTTTGTTTATTTTGTGTAAAATTAAAATAAAATACGTTCAAAATGTCCAAAAACATTAGATAAATCCAAGGTAAAGCCTGTGTGTTTAATAGATAGCATCGATTTTCATACATTAATATCACATCACTTTTGTAGAACTCTTAAAACATTATAGAAATAGACTTGCAATGACCAAATTAGACTAGTGACTTTGGGATTATGGAATAAAAAACATAGGTACCTAATAGTGCTACATTATCTTCCACTAGATTCTCCATGATAATCACCCTTCTTAGACACAATTTACATAATACATTTCTTCATAACTTAGTGAAGGAAACAAAAAAATCATGATCTTAGATGCTCAGTAAGGTTATATGAGGGATATATGTAAGCATAAACATGATAATAAGGGTTTTAAGAAGTGGTAAAAACATTATAAGATCAAAAATTTCAAATTAAATATCATAAACATGAATAATGGCATAAAGCATGGGATTTTATAAGACATCAACCATAATGAAATAAATAACATAATCCATTCATGAATATAATAGGAATACTACATGGAATTGTGGTATACATATACATGTGATATCATTCCATATAAGAAAATACTCATTTCTAGAACTTATCAAGTAACTTAATGGGAACCACACCTACTAGGTGTGTCACACCACCATCTCTATTCATAGTAATTTAATTATAAGAGAATGGATTTCCACATCTTCTAATAGTGGATTGGGTCTTCCCATCTTCCAACTTCATGGTGATTACACTTATTATGTTAGATACAATCCCATCCCCAATCAGATTCCATTCCATGTATGGTATTTTCTAAAAACCTATCTCTCTATATATCACATCAATACATGATTTATTATATAATAATAAACTTAATACCAGATAGATTATGTAGAAGTCTAGTGTCCTTGGGATTTATGTACATTACATAACAATATAAAATAGAAAAAACAACACCTTTACTGAAAAATTATTTAAGATGCTCAAAACAATAAATCAAACAAAATACTGAATGGGATAAACTAGGGAAAAAATATGATAGGGGTGAGCTATAAAGCATAGTAAGGGAATAAACATGGCATAACCTGAAAAAAAATATTACATGTCAGAAAATATGCATATCAGTGGGGAATAAAAAGATTAGGGATCATAAACAATAAGATGAGGCATGATATAGCATGATAATCATAAGATGAAAAATTAGTTAATAACTTAAAGCATACTTTCATTAATACATTATAAGGCTAAAACCACCAAGTCATAATGTTGGAAAAAGTCCCATAATGGAATCATGTTCACTCTCTATCCAAATATAACATATCATGATAATAAAAAATACCAATTTCAATGGAGCACTATCTAGGTGCACCCATCATATTCATTTTAGACTCATGCTTATGTCATCGAAATAGATCATTAAAAATGTATTCATTAATTATCATAATTTATTCCATGATCACGTAGTGTAATATAAACATATGTAAGTACCCAGTAAAAAATTATCTGTGAAGAACTATAAAAACCCTTTTCATGAAATTGGAAGGGTATTCACTACATAATTATTTTGGAATTGGAAATTGAGGTGATATTTCAGCATCATAAGGATGTCACATAAAAGTTAATAAAATTAGTTGATGAGAGAAATATGGGTCTGTAATTATTTAGATGCAAAAGTTGAATGTAATAGGGGAATGTAAATAAATGTCCAAACAAGTGTAATTGGAAACATGTGTTTTATGATATTGAATAAACTTTAATAAAAAAAGAAAGAACCCTTCCAAAATATCAACATTATAACAAGAGTACATAAGGGTTCAAATGAGAGAAAATGAGATATAAAGGGGATAAGATCATTTAAACTTATAGTGGTTATTAGAGGGGATATAGGAACATATCCTTAAATATGAAAATAGAAATTTATAAACTTAACATAAAAGTAGATCTTGATAAATGAGGAGAGTAGAGGAACCCTTTCTAGAGTTTCTGGCTCCATTGGCTTAGTAATGGACTCTAGAGGTATTTGGGGCACATTAAGATGGGTATAGATAGTGTAGAAACGATTTTGGTCATTCTATAAAAAGTTTGAGTTGATATTAATTGGATCTGGGGTGAGTTTATATTGGAAAAT
The DNA here is from genome assembly GCA_963277665.1 of Viscum album. Lineage (NCBI taxonomy): Eukaryota > Viridiplantae > Streptophyta > Magnoliopsida > Santalales > Viscaceae > Viscum > Viscum album. The sequence goes on along the minus strand of OY728137.1, from coordinate 1,652,693,876 downwards.
AGGGGGATTTTTTTAATATTTAGGTTTTGGTGTGTACAAGAATAAAATATCCAAAAACACAAACCATCCGATTATTTTTGACTTTGATTTCTACCAAACTGGATTGTGTTTCATTTTTTATATCCAATTATATAAATTAAAAAAGTGTGACCATTTTATGTGTCGGTGAGTAGCTCTCTTTAACAATGGATTCTTTATTATAAAATATAATATATGTTTTGGAGGATTCATAATGGTTTACTAAATATATAAAATAAACTTAAAATTAAATTTTTATATAGGTAAATCATATATTTCATTGTGTATCCTAGTTATAGTAATTGTTACTTCAATATTTGGTTAGTATTATGTCATAAAACCCAAAGTATATTTACATCGTATTTAATTTTTACCTAAAAAATAAACTATCTCCAAAAACTGTGCATGATTCACCATTGGATAATTTCAACGCTCTGATTTCAGATATATTATTCTATATATTTTAATAAATTTTTTAATATATGAATTTTTACTTTTGATATAAAATCTACAGTTATTATGAAATTCTAGGTTTTTTTGACAATTTCAACTATCAAACACTTATAAAAATTCTAATTAACTATATGATAATTTATATTTGATAAAAAATATTTGATAAAAATATTTTATTTATTTCAAAAATTCATTAATTTCATTAATTCATAAATCGAATATGAATATTATCAAAAAATATTATTTTTTCATTATTGTATAAAAAAATATTTCCAAAATAAAAAAAGTAGGATGCATCCTTATTCGTTATTTTATATAATATAGTATAAATATTATCATATCTAGGGTCTCGATATATATCCCTGTAATACACCTACATACACCCTAATAGTAAGGTGCTTTATAGTTGTAATTTCATTAGGTAGTTCGACCAATATGGTTTCATTCATGAGTTCATCGAATTTGAACTTCTCCCACAAATGGTCTCGATAGTTCATAAGTTGTTGGATCCCACCATAAGATTAGTCAAGGGAAAATCTAAGAGATGGTATCTCCCTTTGAATCTATGAAAATTGGGGTTCATAGGGTATGATCTTATTGGTTGAGGCTATCACTTCCTTTGTCTTTATATATTATAATTTTTTTCGAACCCTATATTTATACTAATCATGTGATCTATGTTCATATACTATATTAGCAATAGTAATGATATAAATTCTTCTTTTAATTCAATGGGAATAATAACAAAAAATAAGTTTATATGTTTTCTATAACTATACTATCAATTGAAATTTAAGTAAATCAAATGAAGAATTTTATATAGAATAATTCCAGTCCATACAATCGTTCCCCCTTGATAAATTTAATCCTCAAAATTGTCATTTCCCTCACATTAATATATGATGGTAACACTATTTCATAACTTCTTCTAGTACCCACAATTCTTTTTTGACTTTTGGTTTCACCAAAACACAATTATGCGGTGAATTGTCTTATTTCATAGTACTTTTCACTATGATCTATGATCTTTATCAGCTAATCCTCATAAAAAATCTCATTCTCTAATGTTACAAATTCTGGATTGAGTAGATGTGATGGTCCTTGTATGTAATTCCACAAGAGGTATATATAGAATAAATCATGTATCTAAGATAGGTTTGGTGGTTGTGTTATTTGATAGGTCATCGCACCAGTGAGATCAAAGATCATAAAGGGGTCGTTGTATCATGGACTAAGCTTTCAATTCTTCCCAAATCACATCACATTTTTTCATGAAGATATGCAATGTAATTCTATGTCTCTAACATCGAACACTAGGCGTCATCATTGATTTTCCACATATCTCTTTTTTTACTCGTAGTATACTTGATGAGATGCTAAATGATATTAACCTATTACAACATTTTTCTGACCATTTAATGAAATATGAAATTACATTATCCAACATCCTCCCAAAAAGAAGGTGTTCTACACCTCCCCAATTAAATTTTATTATAAGGATCCATTTGTATTCCTGAGTGGAACTCGTTATTGTAAGATAACCCGTCCAGAGGAAGATATTGGTCCCATACTCCTTTGACATCAATTGAGAATTATTTAAACATTTTCTCAGGTGTTTGGATAATACACACATATTTTCCATCTATTTGAGGATGATAATTCATACTAAAGTTTATATATGTGTTTAGAGAATGTTGGAAACTTTTCTAAAACATATAAGTGAATATTAGATCTAAAATTGATATAATTGATAGTGGTACTTTATGAAGCCTAACCAATTCTATGATGAGTATTTTTGTAAGTTGATCTAGTGAGAAAACATATTTAACTGCAATTAATTATATTGTCATTTTACAATGATCCACAAAAATAAAAATAACATTGTTTCCTTTTGATTTCAAAGGATGTATGGTGAAAAATTCTAATAGTGATGCTTTTACATTTCCATTTTGGTATTGGTAATGGTTGTATCATCCCCTTAGACATCCCTCTATAATCCTTAACTAGATGACTTATCAGAAACATTGATGTATATTCAGTGATCTATTTCATCATGTTGTCCCACCAATAGTTTTCTTATAGATCTGTATATATCTTTTTGTTTATTGGGTTGATGAAGAAATTCAAACAATATAAAAAATTAAATAGTTCTTTATTTAACTCATTATTTTATAGAACACATTTTCATTAACAAAATCTCACAATTCCTATTCATTGCCCATGAACTCTGAAAATTTCTATTTTCATACAATTTCCACATTCGTTTAAATTCTCAAATCGTCTTATTGATAATCCTTTTACCATTCTAGAAGAGATAGTTGAGAATAATTTATGAAATGATTGATGGTATTCCTTCTGTTATTATTCCAATGTTTATCCTTTTTAATTATAATAATAGTGGATCCTACTCAATTCTCATCAATGAAAAAATTATTGAATCCTTTTTATATTGAGCATTGTCAAATATAATTGTTTTTCTAGGTTGGTAGTGAATTGAGATGTCATATTAATTGATCAAATATAACCATCGTTATTATCAAACATTCATCTATTTCAATGGGAGTATGTGCATGAGGATTTAATTACATATATATATCTCACATATCATACCAATGAGATAATTCCACCATATTTTCTAAACGATTATCATTAAAATGTACTATAGAACATGAATTGTATTGTTTTATTCATAACGTTTCAAATAGACTGAATCATAGGCAATGAAATTCTCATTATTCATTAACACACAACTCAATCCCTTTATAAAATAATCACTAAATACTCTGAAAATTTATCCACTTTGAGGTAGTGTGATGATAGGGGTACATATAATATTCCATTTTAACTCACTAAATCTTTCTCTACAATCATCATTACAAGAAAAATTGACTCCCTTGGGAGTTATCAAGGTGAGAGGGTTTGGGAATCACAATTAATTTCTCTTAACACGCTGATAATACACATATATTATAAAGAAACTAGGGATATTTTTCCGAAATTTTGTCCTCAACCAAACATAAATTTATTTTTTATGTGATGGATCCATAGATATCCCATTTATTTAGATGATATTACCCATGAAAGATACATCATTCCTCTAGAACATACATTTTCTATACTTGTCTTGAAGAATATTCTTTAATTGGATCCTTAGTAAAGTGCTCAAATTCTCCAAATGCTGGTCTTTGATTTTGGATTATATTAGAATATAATCTATAAATACTACCAAAATATTATCAAGGAAATATCTTAATAGTAAATTTATCATTTCCATGAAAATTGTTGGATCATTAGTGAGTCTGAATGGAATTACTATGAACTCATGATTCTCATACCTTTTATGAAAATAAGCCTCAGGGATATTTTGTTATTAAATTATACTTGATAATAACCCAATCTATGATCTTCCTTGGAGAAGTAGTTTTATCCACATAGCTTATTTTACAAGTCAACAATCTATGGAAGAGGAAATTTTTTATTTTTCATGATCATTTTGATCTAATTATGATCAATGCAAAGGTGCGTTGATGGTTCATTTTTTTTGAAATTGACATATGGGGCACACCATGGTGAAGAAAATGGGAATATAATTCCATTATCCAGATTCTCCTATAGTTTATTCTTTACCTCCGCATGTTCCACAATATACACTCTATATAGATTCGTGGAAATTAGAAGTTCTCCATGTATAAGAATGATTAAAAATTCTCTTTTCCTTCAAGGAGGAAGAGCAAGAAATTCCTCAGGAAACACATGAATGTATTCCTTCGTAATAGTCTGGTCTTTGAGTACAATCCTTTCTTTATTATAAATTATATGAGCTAGAAATTTTTCTCATAAGGAAAATATATCCATTCTTGAGATTATGGTGTTCATGAAGATTAATTATACTCCACAAACATGTATAGAATCATAGTTCAAATCTCCATACCGAAAGTGATTTCCATATCATAGAAATTTATATTATATCGTGATAGGTAAAATCAATCAATGAAGATAATTATATGCAACTACACCAAAGGAATCCTAAAAAGGTTTTATGTGAATCTTATCCTATAGATTCTGATTGAGGAGGATTTATATACCTATGAAGAAATAATTTCACCATTTTCGGGTTTCACTTCCATTTATACTTCTATGTTTTTTGTGTTGTATGATTAGTTCTACTAGACAATCATGATATGATGTAATTCATATTAATCAAATAAAAATGTATGTTCACTATTTTCTAATAATAAACCAGTATACCTATCACCACTTTTTTGTTGAGATTAAAATTATTGGTATTGATGGAAAAATATTTCCCTTGCAACATTTCAAGTTTTTCAGTGTCTCCAAAAATCATTGTCTTTGGGGAATTGTTTGCAAAGATCAACAGTTTTATGAATTTTAAAAAATGAAAATGAATAGATTGTTAACTGTAATATTTAAATCAATCTATCACATTAACCGGATTATCTTATCCATAATTTTCAGCGAGGTGTCCTTCCTTCCAAATCCTAAATAATTTTATCATTCCCCTTAGGTAATTTTTGGTGTTCTTTTTTAGAAAACATTGAAAAGTTGGATAATGAAATTTTGTTGAAACCTTTAAATTTATCAATTAGACCAAAAATATTAAACCCCAAATTATGATTCTTATCACTATGATACCCTTGAGATACACAAATATACATCTCATTTTTTAGGGAACATCGTACTATTTATTAATAGTTATCAAAGTAATGTATCTCCAAAGATTTTTCTAGACTGTGTTTTATCCCACCAAAGAAGCATTCAACTTTGAATTCATGGGTAAAGGGAAAACTGTATGAGTATCGTGTACGTTTTAGGATTTTTTCCTCATGCATCCAAATTTATATTTTTTTCTTGAGTTAAAGGAACTAACATTCCATTTCAATACCTAGAGTGCGACGAAAATATTTATCAAAAAATATTTTCCATAATTCCATGAACATCATTACTTCTAATACTACCTTAGTATTTGTATTCATTATGAATTTACAAAACTGATTTTCTATCCCATCCAAACATTAAAACCCCATAGAACCCTCTCATTCTATAAACATTTAAGGATGGAGAAGATATTCTCAATGGTGAGGGTCTATTTCTATAAGATTGAAGGATAACATGATCAATTTAATGTTAGACGCCTTTTCCACATGAAGAAATTGATTAAGTCTTGATATATATTAGGGGGTGGGTGGGTTGGATAGTACTCTTGTTCTAGGTTTCTATTAAGAATATGATCTTGTTGAGTGAGTATCATTATGCATTTCATAATTCACTATCCCATTGGTTTTGGCATCTCATTGGGGCTACCATCACATTTCCTGTTGCATTGATTTTTTACTCAATTCCCCAATTTATTTCCATTGTCTATAATAAAAGATAAAACATGGGTATGAATTTTTTAACTATTATAATCATAAAATTTAATCTAACTATATTAAATGGATACCATGAATATTATAAGTATTACCTTAACATTTGAATTCATTGGAATCAATATATGTTATCCACTGTCTATTTCATAACATGTAATCTTATGGTCATCTTTTGTTCAATAAATAATGTTTTTTAATTTTTATATTAATTTCCTAAGAAATATCCCTATGGATTGTTAAATAAGATACAAAATAAGGCCATTTATCGTGTACCAAGTCACCACGAGTCAAGCCCAAAAAAAATTTTCAGAGCAGTTACACCTAGGTACATTTGTGCCTGAACCTTGTCCACATATAGTATCTAGACAAGGATTTATTTTCTTTGATAAGCCACGTAATATATACGAACAAATATTCCATAATTTTTTATTATACATATTATTATCAATAAGGATTATGCTATAGTTTTATAATCCCAATCCCAAAAATAATTAAACATTTTCTCTAATACCAACTATAAAAACTACACACTTTTTTTCACATTAAAACTTGATTTATTAAATAATACCACACTTAATGAAACTCCTCTAATAGATATATATTGTTCAATTTGGAATTAGGTACATTATATAACTGTATAAAACATGGAATAAATCATCTTTATAGAAAACGTCCTTAACATTATGAAAATCCCCATTCTTACGTAAAACTACATGGGATAACCTGGAGAAAACATTATAAAGGGTTGATCCATAAAGAACAGTAATGGAATTTACATGGAATAGAAACAATAAGATGATGAATATTATAAAATAAGAATATAAATGGTGTATAACAATAGTAAGGACCTAAAACATTACAATGAGACATCATAACATGGGAAAGAGGAGGATCCCTTGCTAGAATGTGTGACTCTGGAGGAATGAGAGGGCATCATGAGAGCATCAGGGTGCATTTGGAAGGCCCTGGGTAGTGTAGGTCAGTGTTTGGTGATTTTATGTGGAATTTTAATGAAGTGAAATCAATCGATGGGTTTGTTTATGTTTGAAAATAGGAAATTTTATTTATTTTTTAGGTTTTGGAGTATACATAATTAAATATAAAAAACAAAAAACCATACCATGATTTTTCCAATGTTTTATATATAATGGTCATGAATTTCATTATTCTATGTGTATAAGGTCCAAAAAAATAAAATAATACCCTTGATTTTGTGAAAGTGAGTAACAGTCTTAAATAAATTATTTTAAACCATTAAAATATATTATAAGTTTTCAAGGAGTCTTAATGGAATTAAAAAATAATTCAGATAACCATAAATGAAACCAAATTAAATTGAAAACATATATAGGGTCTTTTATCCCATTTATCATAATTATTAAACACTTTTGGGTCATTATGATGTCTTAAAACAGAAACGATATATATATGGTATTTAATTTTTACACGAAAACTCAATTGTCTCCAAAAGTTATGAATAACTCAACATTAGATAATTTTGTGTCATTGATTCCAAAAATAATATTCATTATATAAAATTAATTTCACTAGTATTTGATTTTTTAAAATTAAAATAAAATTAATATTTATTAATAAATACTCGGTTTTTTATATTAATATTTTTCCAACACTTAAAAAATTTAATTTTATTATATAAACATTTATATATGATAAATATGATTTAATAATAATATTTAATCAAAATATTATATATTTTTGAAATCTATTATTTTCATAAATTAATTAATTGAATTTTAATATTAACCAAAAGCAAAATATGTTTTTTATTGTATCAAAGTAAAAATATTTACAATGTAACAATAATAGTATAAAAATATATTAATTATTTTATACAGAAAATGTAAATATTTAAATTTTTAGGGTCTTGATACATATACCCTTAAGACACCACCATAGGCCCATCATATTAAGTTTCTTTATTATGGGCCCCTCATTGAGTGGTTCAATGAACATGGTTTGGGTCATGATCTCAATGAGCTTGAACTTCTCCCATAAATGGGTTTTCTCAAGGATAAGTTGTCGGATCAAATATTGGTATTTTTCAAAGGAAAATTCTAAATGTTTTATCTCTATTGTAGGATTTGATTAATGGGGTTCATAGGGTACGATACTACATGTTGAGTCCATCAATACCTTTGTATATGTTAATTAGATTTGCTAAAACAATATATTTATATTAATAATGTGATCATTATAAAATGGATATATTATCAATGGTAATGATACATTAAGGTATTTTAAATAAAATGTGAATAATAAGACATTATTAGTTCATGTGTTTTCTATAACCAAATTATTAAAAAATATATTTAATTATATCAATAGGGGAATTTTATTTATTATAGTTTGGGTACTTATTAATCGGGTTTCTACATTTTACTAGAGTATAAAAATACCATTAAACCGATTCAGATTATTATCTATGGAAAATTGATATTAATTATAATCACTTCATCAAATTATATCCTAGGAAAACAACAGGGTTTCAAAATCCAATATCCCATAGAAGAGAAACGAGTGTCATAAGCAACATTCCATCAAAACATAGACCATTCAATAAATAATAAGATTGGAACATTTTGATTATTTTATAGAAGGGAATGAGTAACATAAAAAGATGTAATATTAGATTGAAAATATATTGGAAATATATTTTTAACACATTTTTTGGGAAAAATATTCATCCATATTTTAGAAAAGCACAATAAAACACAAAACCTTTTGAAATTTATTTTCTTAAAAATAAATAAAAAAACATATAAAGAAATATTTTAAAAAAAATATGGTTATATTTTTCTTTGACAAAATATAAATAGGTTTTGAATATTTTTGGAAAATCCATTATCAATGACCACATATTAAAGAATCTTGAAAACATTTTGAAAACAATTTCATTAAAAAAACCTCAAAAACTTAAAAATAATGATTGAAAACATTTTGAAATCATTTTAACTTGAATATTATTGAAAAAATATTTAGCTTTTTTTGAAAACCATTTTCCTTGAAAATTTATTAATGAAGTATCAATATTTTTTGAAGCTTACTTTTCCTTAGAAAACATTAAAAAATATTTAGATCATTTTGTAAACATTTTTTCCCTTGAAAATGTATAAAATAATCATGAAAATAGTTTGAAAACCATTACCTTAAAAAAATATTTAAAAGAAAAAATTTATTCAATATTAGGAAAATATTTTCTTTCAAAAAATATAATTTTTAATAATTTAATGGAAGTTTCAATATAATGACAGTCAAAATTGCTTGTATATCCATACATTACAAACACTACATTTGTACCGTAAAAGTTTAGAAAAGTTTATTGATCAAAAAATGAAAAGAATATTCCTTTTTACAATCCCTTTATTTAAATGTAAAAAATAAAAAACATTTTATTTTAAATATCCTATGATAACAGTATAATATATTTAGAATCCTTTTTCCAAACACTGTTTTGAAGGAACACTGATTTCTGACTAAAGAGAGAGGTAATGTTGGATGTTTATAAAAACACATTGTTAGGTAACTTAAAAAAGGATTAAAAAATATTAATAATTAATGAATAAATACTTAATAAATAAAAGATAGTAAATATCATGATTTTTTTTATATATGGATCATAATATATCTTCATTGGAATCAATATCATATAAACTTTCTATAAAAGATGACATTATTTCAATACAATCATACCACATGGTGACTTAGGATCATTCTCTACATTTAAGAAAGTTAATTTAAATGAATATTAAAATATCATTAAAATTATTATATTCAAGATATAACATTTAAAATACACATCAAACAAATAATATAGGTTTATAAAAAAATAGATGTCTCAAGTAAGAAAAATTGAGACAAAACTATCTTACCGATTTGGTAACTTTTGAAACATAAACCCCATGAGAGAAATATAATAGAATTGATATTAAAATACAAATAAACATAATTTTAACAAGAATATAATACATTCATGGGATGTATATACACTCCCAAATATAAGTGACTAGTGAATAAGGTGTGTATCGCAGGTAAATAACATGTGAGATGAAATCCTCTTACCTTGGGTCTTAAATATCATTTACATGTTAAAAAAACCTATATGATAAATTTAATAATATTATTCATCTATTAAAAACCATATTATTATATCTAATATAATATATGGTTGTATAATGACTTTATATTACCCACTAGTTAACAATTTCATGTAATGTCTATGCTTCGAGTAATATTTACTTTGTTTTTCTCTTACCTCTTGATTTTGTTATATCATTTTTATATTAAATAGATATCATGGATTCCAGAATGTAAAAAATGATATAAATATTTTTTATATTAGTTTTTAAATTATTATAATAAAATATAGAATATATAATTATGAAATTGAATACACTATTCATGGAGATAGTAGGCCGCACATACACATGAAAGTTATTTCAGTTTTATCATCTTATTGAAAGAATGAAGGAAAATAAAATATATGAATATATGAATATAATACCATTATATTATAATTATTATGTAATATATATAATATAAAATCACAAATCACATTCTTAGTACATTTCATGGAGTGTGTGAACGAATCAATTAACTTTGAGGGGGATGTAGTCCACACTTCCCCAAACGAAAATATTATATTTACATAAGATGGTACGAAATATTTTATGTTACAAATAAATAGTTAATAATAATTAAGAATCTATAAATATCATATATTTCATATATAAATATAGTTTTCATCATAATTTATATCATGAGAGTCCGTAACGAAAAAATGAAAAATCATCATTTCGTGACGTGGTATTTCATCGTACTTTTAAACAGTATTTTTGTTACCCATTTCAAGGAATTTTGTGTAAATTAAGGTCAATATAATATCATAAAAACAACCTAATATATTCATTATACTTGTTTTATAATAAAATAATGGAGTAATATGTTTTTATGGGGTGGATAATGGAAATAACGAAGCTTAAGGAGGGATGTTACCTCGTCTTTGGGTAACTCCTTTTGGTTTTCACCAAAGGGCCCACTAGGATTTCATTATCCCAAAAGGGAGGATTCAAGGATTTATGTATGTATTGTTTTGGAATTTTATTGGGAATATCCTATCTAATCTGATTTAAATTGAGTTGTGTGAAAAATAGGGGGAGGTGGTGGCCTTTTATGGAAGGGAGGGGACACACTTGAATTTTTTTAACAACTTATGTGTACACACAATTTTACCTTATATGACTCATCCCAAAAAAAAAACAATAATAGTATTTTTATGGAATAAATATTTCCATACAATGAAATTTTAACTAGTTTATAACTAATTTGGACCCTTATGTATAAGGTTTAGACCCTTGTTATGCTTAATTTTTCTTTAATCAATGTAATTAAATTTAATTACATTCAATATTAATTTTCATAAAAATTAATTTTGAAGTTATTAGATATTATAAATTATGATTATTTTCAATTTGGAATCCATTTTTACAAATTAAAATAAAAAAATTGGTATAAATTTATTTTAATTTAATTCTATAGACAGGATGACAAGGTGAGTTTTTAAGGTAAAAAATCATAAAAAAAATCTCTGTTTTTATAGACATTTTCAAAGTAAAAATGAGTCCAATAAGACACATTGGTTTAATTAAAAAAAATATTATATAATTAATATTGAAAAAAATTTAAGAAATATTTTAACCTTATAATTAAATTATATTAAAAGATGTTTGGAATTAAATTTCAGTCATTTTCATTATTCAATAAAATACAAAACATCACAGAAAAATAAAAAAACATTAATACAAACCTAATTTTATGTTTTCATTTAAATTATGAATTCTATTTTGACATATTCAATCCTAAAAATTTCCAAAAAATGGATTAAAAATAGGTTATCCATTAAAGGTTGGTAAAAATTCCTTAAAATATAGTACATTATTTTTAAAATTATGTTTGTTTTTATCCTTAGATAGTCAAATCTATTCGATGAAAATAAAATATATTTTATTAGTTAATATATATATATATATATATATATCACTTTAGTATCACTCACTATTTGTAATTAATTTAATTTTTAAGGTACTAAAATTTATTTTTTATTAAACTAATAATATTTTTCATAATATTGAGTAAGTTTCAATATTCTATTCATATTCATTTATAAAAAATGAATTATTTTATATTTGTGTAAACCATTGATTTTTATAAGTTATTTAACCCTTTTAATAACTACTTATTTAATGTCCATGTAACAATATTTTAATAAAATATCATTATCCTTATTCAGTTATGCGTGTTACACAAGCCATCGATGAATGTTATAGTTGTGTGAAGCACAAGCTAGCCTCAGTGTTCTATGTAGAAAAAGATAAAATTTATGTTTCATGTTGTTCACGATTAACAATATATTTTTTATTAAATAATATAAACATACAATTTAATATAAATAATCTATTTTATATTTTTTGTGAATTGAAAACTATTAAAAAGATTAAATTAATTATGAAAAATATATTTCACAAAAAATTGGGAAGTTACATTCTGCACCCTTAAAATTAAATTTTCCCTCAAAATTATTCTTGGATATCTAAGTCTTAATATTTTATTATTTGATTCATGGAAACCCACATCATATAAATGAACACTAAAACATCGCTTATAAAGTGAATGTTAGAAACATAAAAGTTACCCAAAGTAACATATAACTTCGTTTTCACAATGGAAAACATTAGTTTGGAGTGATGACTGGACATGGCAGAAAAGCGTAAATATTTAAATGGGTGATTGAGTCCATCAATCAAAAAAATTGATATATCAATGAATATTATAGGCCATTAAGTCATAAATATGTGATGATTTAAAAGGCCATCGGTTTAACAAAAATTATGGTATTAGGACAACACAATTTGTATAATTGTTATATCATTGAGTAATTTTTTATTTAACAAGAATATAAATATATTTACTTGATATATTTTTAGAAACAAAATTTCATTCTTCGGTTCTACTTTTATCTATTTCTAATTCATTCATTACATCACAAAATAGATGCCTAGAAAATAAGATTGATTACTAACACACTAAAATATACTTTTCACAGATCATAAGCACTGAAAAATGAAAAGTATAAAATTTTTATCTAAATATCATTAAGAATAAATATTCTTTATAAATTAATATCTAAACATATAAATTAACACTACTATTTCATCAAAAATATTTATTCATAAAAAAATTTATATTAACTAGGACATAATATAGGCTAGTGGTTGGTGTGAAACCCTTGTCATCCATCAGTCATTGGTTCCAGACCCACAACATTAGTGGAATTGATTGGTTGTCATCTGAAATAAAATACATTCTTTTAAAAAATACACTAATACAATATCTAAAATAAATATGATGGACATCCATCAAATATGTTCAGTAAATAAAAATCTTTTTAAATAATGTTTTCAATACAATCTCAATAGTTAAATTCTTCCGTCAATGTTTAACATAAGAATTTAATGATTGGTTGACCTTATAAAACTTATGAATGATGAAAATAAAAATTTCTAGAAATAAATTCATTGAATATAATTGGCATTGATTCCCAAAATATCACAAAACATGACTAGTCTGTCACATGCCAAGCATTTTAATACATTCATCATGTGTTCTATTGAAATAAAGTAATGTACTGAATTAAAATAAATCATTTTTTAAAACATGAATGTTTCCTTATTCCAATGTATATTACATCTATTAATTAAATCCAAAATGTTGTAAAATTTATCAATTATATCACCAACCACATTTGAATAAGTCCTTAATTAGTTCCAAGGTAATCAGTACCATCTGATTTACTTATTAATATCCCAAATATTTTTATCCAAAAAAATGATCTTATCATAAAAAACATATTAAGGATTATATTTTACAATATCGTGTGTTTGATATTAAAATAACCTTACCAATAAATCCATTTTATATTATATTGGAACCATTCAACATGTTATTGTAAATCCATAGTGAATAAAACTGAACTAAATGATTTTAATCTATTTCACCATTCACTTGACATAATTATTATATCCAAAGACATAAAACAATGACTATTCAACATCATACTTAATCTATTTACAAGGATACCTCATCCTGTTACATAATACCTATCTCCATTCAATTTCATCTTTATTGTTTTCTTTATAAAAAATTTAACAATTACTCACACCACCATGTTAATTATCTTCAAGAGTTTTCCTCTTGGTACATTGAGTTATAGAATTTCAAATTATTCTAAACATAAATCATATAACCATTGATTATTTCTTAGGGAGGATAATATTCTCATCCATTTCATTAAATTAAATCATCATTTTTCACTTACAATAACTTTCTTTTTATCTTTCATTTCCAGAGTCATAAAACCTTCTTGTTCACCTCATACATTAACTTAGGTTATTCGTTCCAAATTATCAACATAAAGAAAACTAGAAATTCTTTCTTACATGGTCTCCATCTCCCAAATGGTCACCGAATTCTAACCTTGTCATCTTTTGTGATTCCGAGTTTTGGTTACCGTAAAGGTTGTTAATCATGTTTGTGGAAATCTAACTAGGAATGATCACAACAGCTATTACTCTTATGATCATCCCATTTGACTTATCATTATAAAATTTTATACCACATTCAACATTAACCCATTTCCATCAGTTCCAAATATTTACTAAAACTGGAAATCAATGTGTGAGCAACAATTATCAAAATGGGAAACCAAATAATCACAAAAAATAATTACATATAAAACATATAAATCAAGAAACCTTCTTATTTAATTTATTATACCTTATGTTTTTCATGGATGATTCAAATTCATCACTTATTTAAATCCTTCATGGTTGTCTGTAAAGAGTTTTGGAATTTCTATGGAATATCTCCTCAGAGTGTCAAACCTACGGTGTTGTATGGACCATTTTCATGTACTTTGTTATGTCATGTTAGGCAAGACACACAAGGTTAGAGTTGTTAACCCTAGGTGCATCTATTCTAGATCCAAAACCACATGTAGTATCCAGAAAGAGATATATGTCAAGGAAACCACTTACTATATCCTTTACCAAAATTCCAGTATATTTCTTTATATGTCAATTCATGATGATACATATTCTTATATGTATCACTATACATATAATTATAAATATACATATGGATCTCACTAATGTTTTTTCATCCTAGATTCTAATGGTTAATTAACCTTAGATCTGATACCAACTATATCCACATATGATTTTTCATATAATATCATTACAGCACGTCTTTTAAATACATAAAATATTAATCAAATAAACACCCAAAAACCGTATTAGTGTAGTTCCTTTGGAAACATGTAAGCATAGACACTAAAACATAGGAGATCTAAATTATCTCCCAATAGGTTTATCATGAAAGAAACCCTTTAAATACATTTATTAATTAATACATATTTTCATAACCTGATACAGAAACATAAAATAGGGTGATCTCAGAAGCTTGGTAAAGGTAAGAAAAGGAGGTGTGTAAGAATAAACATGAGCATAGGGGTTTGAGAACATGATCATAACAATAGATGGTCATACCCTGTATATAAAAGATCATAAACCTGAATAATTGAAAAAATATGTGTATTTCATAATACAGGAATCATAAGAAGATTAAAAACCTATGCCATGAGACCATATCATATGAACAAGACATAAAATTATGTAATACATATGCATGTGAAATCATTCCCTATATGTCAAGACACATTGCTAGAAATTATAAAGTTACATCTTGGGAATCACACCTACTAGAAGGGACACCCCACCATCACTAGTCACAATCCTTTCCGTGTTATGAATCTGGTATTTCCATTATCCCATTGTGGATTGGGTTTCCCCTTCTTCTAACTTAATGGTTACAACACATTACGGGTGGGACACACCACCATCACCAGTCATTGTCCATTCCATATAAGGGATCATGTTTCCACATATTACCATAGTGGATCAATCTAGTTGACTTTATTCACATCATTATAATTGGAATATATATATGTTTTATAATAATTTCATCAAAACATAACCCATCAAAATAAGAGGTTTCAAATGAAAATAATTGGTGGAAGAGAAACAGGTGTCCTAAGAAACATTCCATCAAAACATAAACCATTTAATAAATAATATTAATGTAGTATTTTGATAATTTCTTATAAGGTTATGATTAACATCAATATATGTAATATTACGTTGAAAATAGTGTGAAAATATATTGTGAAAAATTTTATTGAACAAAATGTCATTTTTTCATTGAAAAATGATCATCAAAACACAAAACATTTGAAAACAATTTTCTATAAAATAAACATAAAAAATTATAAAGAAATATTTGAGAAAATTCTGGAAACCTTTTTCATTAAACACATATAAATAGAATTTATATTTTTTTTCTTGAAAACCATTTAACTAGAAAACTTAGAATGAAATCATGAAAATGTTTTGAAACCATTTCTTTGAAAACAATGGGAACACGTAAAAATATTGACTGAATTTTTTTGAAACCCTATTTAATTTAACACATATGAAAGAAGCTTTATAATATTTTTAAAACCATTTTCCTTAAAATTTTATTATAGAATTTGGAATTTTTTTAAAAAAGAATTTCTATCATGAAAACTTTTAAAATAATATTGAAAAGATTTGGAAAACATTTTCCTTGAAAAAAAATATAAGAAAAAAATTTACATAATATAAGGAAAAAATTTTATTTATAATAAAATATATGTTTAATCTTGTTGATGAAGCATTATTGGAATGACGATAAGGATAATGGGTAAATTCGTACATGATAAAAATTCCTTTTGAACCGAATTTTTTTTAGAATAGTGCCTCACCATGAAAATAATAAAAAGTTTCCTTTTAAAACCCCCCGTTTTAAGGTAAAACTTGGATATAAATATGAATTAAATATAATAGGATAATAGTTGAATATTAATGTAAAACATTTTGAAATAATGGTTTTGAAGGAACAAACATATATCTAATCAAAGAGATTGGTGGAGTAAAACATTCATAAACCCATATCCTATGTTATCGTAAGTATAAAAGTATTAGAAAATGGTACTTATAAATGATTATATCATGAATAAATATAAGATAATAAATATCCAGAAATTTCATGAGATATGGATCATAATATTTCATCAATATAAGCATAATAAAAAACAATCCTGATAAACAATGGGATTGTTTCAGTAAACTCTTACCACATGGTAATATGAGACCATACGATACATGTAAGAAAAAAATATATGAATCATAAAACATCGAAAAAATAATTATTTCAATGAAATAACATGTAAAATACACCTTAAAATATTAATATAGGTTTAACACAAAACATATGTCTCAAAGATGGAAACTGAGACCAAACTTTCTGGCTGATTTGGTAAGTTTGGAAAATAAAACCCCATGATGGGATAGATCAAAAAATGGATATGTTAATAATAATAAATTTAATAATAAAAATAATATTATACTTTCATGGGTTGTTTATAAACCACATAAATTAAGTGAGTGGTCAATAACCATGTATCTTGCAGACATAAAAAGTGAAATGAAATCCACATACATTTTGTGTAGACTGTCTTATAACTTATTAAAACCTCTTGTATAATAAATCAATTTTTATTATAAAAATACAAAAAATAATATTCTTACATATATTACCAAATATATTTTTATTATGAAATTATATTACCCCTGCTAACAATTTCATGTTATGGTTATGCTTTGGTAATATTCACTTTCTTTATCGCTTATATCTTAATTTTGTTATATATTTTGTCCTTATAAATTTATAAGGGTATCTAGAATGTAAAAAATGATATAAATAAAATTTAAATTAATTATTTTTGTGTTATAATAATCTATAGAATATATATGTATGAAATGAAATACATAATTCCTAGATATTGTAGGTCGTATGTAGGCATTAATGTTGTTTTTTTTCTTATTATACTGATTGAAAGATTGAAAATGAGATATATATATATATAATTAAATTAAAATTATAAAGAAGTATATATCATATATTTTTTCTAATCACATCTTTTATACATTCTATGTAGTGTGCGAACGAATTACATCGCTTTGTGTGGTGGTAGTCCACAAATCAGCAAACGAAATTATCTTATTTACCCAAGATGGAAAGAAAAAAGGTATATTATAAATAAGAATTATATAAGAATAAATACATTATAAATATCACATATATAATATATAAATATATTTTCTATCATAATTCCCCCAATGAGAGTAGGTAATGTGAAAATGAACAATCATCGTTTCATGAGGTGGTATTTCGGTGTACACATAATGGTATAATCATTACACACTATATGGAAGCGTGTGTAAGTGTAGGTTGAATCCATATCATAACAAAATCCATGTATATTAATGGTACTAAGGTTGTTATAGAAAATGTAATAAAAATATTTGAGGGAGTTGAGAATGGAAAGAAAGGATCTTGTGGAGGGATGTTACCTCTACTGTGGGAAACATGTTTTTTTCACCATAAGGATTAAAGACATTTTTAATCTAAAATGAAGGATTAAAGAATTATTGTATGGATTTATAGAAGTGTATTGGGAATATAATTTCATATAATAAATTTTTTGAGATGCTTTATAATGAGGGATAGGTGGTGGCCTTTTAGAGGGAAGAGATGGGACACATTTAGAATTTTTAGAATAATGGTAGGTGTACCCATTTTTTCCCTATTAAAAGTAATACAAAACAAAATAAACTCAATAATGGAAGGATTATATCTGAAATATGTGCGTCTAATGGGTTTTAGACAATTATATATGTCATTTGGGTTCATATGTTTAAGGTTGAGTTCCTTTTTAACGTACATTTTCTTAAATCTATTTAATTAATTTTAAATAATTTCACTAATGTTTTGGGTAAATTAATAGTTTTACCTTATTATAAATTAAAAAAATTTCTGATAAAAAATGGAATAAATTTATTCAAATTTCAATTAAATAAGTGGAATAAATTAATTTAAATTTATTCTCATAGGCTGGACAACATAGTTGGTAATTAAAGTTAAAACCTCCAAAACTATTCTATGTTTTTTTTGTAAATTTAAGAAGTATAATTGAGAAAATTGAGCTAAATGATTACAATTGGTGAAAATATAACCTATTTAAACATTTATAACAATTTAAATTATAATTTACCATTATAAGCAATATATATGAAAATTAATTTTGAATTAAACATCATTATTTTTCCTTATTCACTAAAAAATAATTCTTCACATAAAAATACAAAAAATTTACCTGAACCTATTTTTTGGTTCTAATTTAAAATATGATATTAACTTTGAAATATATAATCCATAAATGAACCAAAAATTGGATCTCCATTAAAAAGAGGTAAAAATTCCCTACTAAATATATAGTATATTAAACATAATATAGGGTTTGTTATTATATTAAAAATATATAATGTATTTGATGAATATCAAAGATATTTTATTGGATATATAATATATATAACATTACTGTCACTCTATAGTTATAATTAATTTAATTTATAAGGTTAAAATGTCATTGTAGGAAGAAATATAATAATATTTTTTTTCATATGAAATCGATTTTCATGTTCATTTATAAATCATTTGTAATCACTGAATTCGTTTTATATTTGTGTGAACCATTAATTATCATAAGTTAGTTAAACAATTTGATAACTAATAATTTAATATCTCTTTTGTAACATTTTAATAACATACCATTATTTTAATTTTTCTTTGAGTGTTACCCAATCCATCAAATAAATTCATTATTGTGTGTAACACAAGCTAATCTTGATGCTACATTTAGAGAAAGTTAACATTTATATTCCATATAGTGCATGTTTACATGATTTATCAAATAAAACAATCCAAGCATAGTTATTTTATAATAAATAATTTTTTTAGTTTTATTAACAATAAAAAATATTAACAAGATTAAATTATTTAAAAAATATATTTCATAAAATCATGTGGTGTTACCATTTGTCATTTTCCACAGACTATATTTATAAGGCCTATCTTTGGACATTATCAACCAAATAATAGAATTTTTCGATAAATACCCACCCATTTGTATATTTCATTTCACTCACAATCCATACTCCATGAATATCTGTAAGTTTACCCACACCAAATAGTACAACAAGGTTTCCTCAAGACCCCAAGTTTCCATTTTTCAATATCTATGTGTAACACATCATGGAAAGAGAAATATCCACATTTTTATTACATTCATGTTCACTTTTTATATAATATGTCATCCAATAACTATAATGAGTTATATATTCACTTATTTTTGTCCCATTACTATAATAAAAGTCATTTATGATGATGATAAACTTATCCCCCCTCATTTTAAAATTTGATAAGACCACTTTTTATACTCATTATGATGTTGAATTTATATCTCAAAATTCCCCTCTTCTCCTCAATGAATCCACTTTTATTTTCTTATTGTGAATACCAGAGCCTCTTTGTTTTCCAAGGGTATTCACATAAATCTTAAAATTATTTATTTTATACTTGTATTGACATAAATTAAACCCTTATTATCTTTCCATGGGTTGAAAATGATATAATGATCATTTATTTAAGCTCATCTAAAATGCCAGGATTTTTATATAAAAGTTGATTTCATATTCTTCATTTATGAAATGTTTGATTATGATATATGTGTCTCAAATTAATTAATACCTATCAAGGATGAGCCTGAATATCTCCCCAATGTATTGGGTATATAATTTAAACCGTAGATATGGATTGTTTTAAGATACCTTATTCAATAACCATGATAATTTTCATTTATGACACTGCGTTAAAAAAGCATGGTGATATTCTTATGAATGTCTCATTAAAATGTTGTATCCACATTAATATGGTTTGATTTATATTCATTATATTATTATATTACTTATTTTTTGTTATTCCTTGTTGTATTATTTAATGTTCTTATTGATATTTCACATGATCACATTTAAACTATTTTCCCTTACTATGCCTCATGCTCCCTCTTTTCTTTGATTTATTTCCCCAAGATATGAGATGCAATAAATATAATTATGATGAAACCATGAGGTTGTATTTAAGTAGATTTGGAACAATGTACAATGTTTTCATGTATTATTTGTCTTATTTACAAGAAACTAAACATTATATGATCCTAATTTTGTACCATGAAAATGAAAATTTTATATAATAAAAAGGAAACATCCCATAGGATTCCTCTAGGATCACACTACCCACTAAAATTATGATGTGAGTAAAAATGATTAGGTTATTTCCATAAAACTCATGTTTTCACATTTTCAAACTATACTTCTTTTTATACCACAAAAAAATCATCTAACACATTATAATGAGTAATGGTTGGGAAAAATTAGAAAAATATTCAACAAATTAGGCTTCTTCTATATTTTTGAGTGTTCTGAAATCTTTCACTTCCACTCTACTTGACTAATATTACATAAGAAGTAAATCTCTATTAAAATATCATAGGTAAATGTTGATTATTTACTACTTTAGGCATAAAACAAGCCCACAACCATAATTATATTCATATTACATCATATAATATAGATAATCATACCATGTTACCTATATTCCACATGCCCAAAACATCCTATTCTTTACTCTTTTCTCTTTTATTCTGAATATTCAAACATGTAAAATTTAATCAACAACCACATTAATTAAATCATAATTTCAATTTCAAATTAAAATTATTAACTTCCTTTAACATCATTATAAATCTCAACATTGGGATTATTGTCCCAATATATCCCCATATTCCAATTTGAATTGGAAATTGTTATAGATGGGAAATAACTACAAAATAAATTAGATGAAGAAAAGTTAGAAAGGTTAAATGTACTTCCTAAAATTTTATAGAAAAACATAAATCACATCACATCCTCCCCCATTAGTGAATGGTAATGATGTTTAAAATAGTTTTTTTAATTATTTGGACACTTTGTGGTGTAGTATACTTATTTTATTATATAATTATATAGTATCATACATTCATAAAGACATCATAGCCTCATTTGTGAAGTGATCCATGAATTATGGTGTATTCCACCATATTTCCTCCTCACTATGGCATAAAATATGATTTGTGACCCTGAGATAAAAATTCAATAGAAACTCATGAAATCTATCATTCAATGTATTGCATCATGAGGACCTCTCATCAATCCTCCCATACGGTATGGTCACTCAATCCATAGTGTGAGGTCTTATTGATCATTTTAATTCAACTAATTAATTTAATAACTCCATGGTGTTGAAAAAATTCTAGGGCATGATCAAACATGATGTTTTCTAGTTATGATATGCATATATGTTACGGTGAATGTTTTCTTCAATGACTAAACAGTAGAGTAAAAACCCTATTTTAAATCATGTAACACCTTTCTATACTCAATTTGATCTATTAAAATCATGTACACTTCTCATGATATATACTCACATAGAATTAGGTTATGAATCAACTAATTTAATTGACAAACACCTACACATTAAAATAAATTTGAGTTTGAAATTTTTTTATGAATTCGAAAAAATAAAATAAAATGAATCAAATCCAATCCACCATCTTCCATTAACATATCAAAAAATTATCACAGAACCTCTAGGTAGTAATAATATTTCCTGTTGAAATTATTATCAAACAAGGTAGATAAATAACTTAAAACCATTTAATATTTAGAAATGTTTCATCAAATAATAATTCTAATACTACATGAGTGAACACATTATATAAAACAAAACCATTGAATAAATAATACCATGTTATCCATAATATAAGAGTGATTTATAACCATAAAACATGAAAAACATAAAATTAAATAATTATGTGATTACACTTTAACATAAATAATTAGTATGATAAATATTAATTGATTATAAACATCTAAATAACACAAAATCTATTATTAATATTTTTCTAGCACTACAAAAAACTAATTGAACATTCTATACCCATATAAAATGATAAAATAACATATTTTAACATTTTATAAATTTTTTAATATATTATCACTCTTTAGAGAAACACGAATCAATGTATAGTCCCCTATAAATATTCATCTTTACCTGAACATAAATGAGATAAATATAAATAATGATTTATGTTTTCATTTTAGTATCTCATTTTCAAAAAATATTTAAAAATAAAAAGAGATATTGTAAAAGAGATATATACTTAATCTTTGAGAAGGATGATGTTGAATCCCAAACACCAACCTCAAATTCCTAAATTCTCTTGTGGGTAATGTCTTTGGGGACACATCAACAATTTTATACATTTAATTAATTATTTACACTTTTATCTCATTTATATCCACAAGTAACCTAATGAAATGATATTTGATATGAATCTGATTGATTCATGAATGATGAAACCAGTTATTTGATAAATTATTTGTACTTTTTTCATCACACACCATGAGAAGTGGTAACATCACTAAAACATTAAAATAATCAAATTGTGCCCTTATCCACCTAAATTAAGTCATGACATGAGTTTAGGAAATATATTATAAATCATCTATGTTTAAAGTCATATTACTATTCTTTTGAATGTTCCAATGAACACAATAGTCTCAATCATAGAAATATCTACTAGATTTCAACCTCAAAATATCAACACAACCTTCACAATCTATGTCTATGGAACTAAACAAGTCAATGTTCCCTTTATCATCATATTAAAATTAATAAATATTATTTGTCTGATGTATCTAATAATACTCATTCTATCATTTAAATGAGACTATTTTGGTGAAATATGATATCAAGAATAATGTTCAAGAGTTTATAAAATTTGATAATGTAAGGTATAACAAACATCCAATAAAAAATATGAACTCCCTTGAATTAACTTCTTTTCCCTCACCATTAATAGATAGATTATGTCCCATAAAATATGGTGTGGAATCCATATTCTAATCTTCCCCACCAAATATTTTGAAGAGTCCCTTATTCTAGTACTCTTGAGAAGGGAAATGTTACCTATTAATTATATTTATTTCAAACCCATGAAATATTTTATCACTCCAAGCATTGAAATTTCAAATAACACCTACATCACATCAAAAAAATTCTCACACATTGATTTATAATTTCAATCAAATATAATTCCATCCACCTAAACAATAATAATAGTCGAAACCTCTCTATCATTTTTTATGTTTATTTTATTGTCTTCTCTTCCTTTAAGAAAATTTAAGTTCTTCCAAATGGAAACTATCTTGTAAAAATAGTATCTCATAGTTTCTATCAACCCATATAAATACATCTTATAAATAAAAAAAATTAATCTTTAAATCAATGGACAGAACATGGTTACTCCATATATACCTCATATTTAAATTAATTAGTGAGAATGATGATTTCAAATCCATTTTTAATATCATATATTACATTTTTAAGAAATAATAGATAGATTATAATGGTTTCAGGCATTGAAATTAGGTAAAACCCCTAAAAAAAATCTACTCCTTAAACATGTGAATATCCCTCTAATAATACCTTTTTTGATCGTTAATTCCATTTAATTCAATGTTTTTGGAACACTGAATTGGTCTTGATAATAATCTTTACATTAGAATTGGGAACTAACTACCAAGTGTGATTCTTATTTATATAATTTAATAATTCATATATAACCTAAAATCATTAATGATTATTCTATACTTCTTTAACATCTCTATGATTAACTTGAGAGTATAATTTAGTATGATTTGATGTCCTCACAGTTATCATAATTTACTTTTGTTGTGTATGGCCCCCATTCAAATTCCAAAACCAAACATTATTCAAAATATTTTTATAAGATGATTTACATTTCTAGTTTCACTGAAATGGGCGAATATTTTTCACTGAAAAATAAATTTTCACCACTTTCATCTCTATTTGAAATTTCCTCAATATGTTTAAGAAAATTAACATTATCTACACCGATATAACATTACTTATCATGTTAATATTATCTATTTGATTGACATAGGAATTTAAAAATTGAAAAAATTAATGATATTTTAAACTTTATTTTCTAAAACAATGTTATCCTCATCCATTTATAGGATATCCAAGAGAGATCCCACCAATACAATGATTTTAAAACAACCCAATATCATGACCTTTTACTTTGAAAACTATTGGGTTTCTACAAACATGAACATACTTCAAACAATTATATTTTCTATAATACAAATAATATGGTCACATATAAGAATTATAATATTTTAAACATTTGTTTTGGATTAGAACCATTTTACTAATAGAATATAACCAAAAATAACAAGAAGTATCATGATCAACAAACATTTTCTAATCCATCTCCATTGAAACTTCATTATTATATTCAGGAACAAAATTATTTTGAGGTTTGTATAGTGCACTAAGTCCACACAGGATTCCATGATTATATATATAATATCCAAACACGCCATTAAAATATTTAGTTCCATTGTCTCCTCCAAAAATCTAGAGGGAATAAACACAATTGATTCTGTATATACATGGTAATTTTTTAAATAGTTATATTACATCATACTTTTTCTTTTTTAACATGAAAAAATAAACTCATTTGAATGCATGAATAGAAGTAATAATATAGGTATCTATTTTAGTTTATTTATTCTTCATTGGCCTACACACATCTGAATGAATTAACTATTTATGATTGAGTAGACTGAATATCCTCTATATTTTTTGAAGAGTTAAAAATTATCCCCTTTTAGAATTTTGTGGACATAAAATATTATTTCACATTAATAATGAAAAATCATGAAAATTGGAAACTAAATTAATCCAATTCATATTATTTTTTTCAAATATTTCAAAGTTATTGATTTTATAATTAATTGTATTCTTTCATTATTTGATATGATGAGCATTAAACATCACCCAATTGAAATAAAATTCCTCTTATTCACTCTCCTTTTGTCACTAAAGTTAAAAATTAATGGTTCTTAAAAACGAACCATTTATCACAAAACAAACATAATTTCATTCAAAAAATACTATAAAACTCGTGGATATTATTCATCAATCGATGAAAAAAAAATTAGTTTTTGGATACTACTTTTTCTTCCCAATAACTAATAATCAAACCCTTTTAATCACAATATATATCTCATTAAAAAATTTTGCATACTCATATTTATAAATTTTCACGATGATCAAGATTTTACAAACTATTATAGTACTATATGAGCTTCCCCAATCTAGGATTTACATAATTTCACTTCATATTATTTAAGGGATACTTCCAAAATTAAGGATTTATCATTTCATTATTATTTTAAGATTTTTAGTATTGAGAATAAATTTTTTTGTAAATGTAAAATGATAATAAAATATTTAAAATTCCAACTGGGCTAATCTATCCATTAATATTCTTCTCTATGTAAATCAATCATGTTGTATTATTTTTATCAATAATTATAAACCGGTTTTTTAATATCCTTCTTTAGAAAGGATTCACAGCCCCTTAACCCTTATCAATAACACCATATAGTATAATTATGATATTGGTCATTGAACCAACTCAACATTAATATATTCATAATGCCACTAAAATTTGAATATTAACGATATAAAGTATTTTTACTTTTTAAATTAATACATTGTCCATATTTTGTCAATTGCCTTTTATCCTACATAGAGACATCAATGTAAACTATTTATTTGAAATAGAATTTTGGTGATGCCCCAAATATTTTTTATTAAAATAAATATTCTTTTTATATTTATAAAAAACCCAATAATATCATAATTTTCACATAAGATTGTTATCCCCAAATTTTCATATTTTGGAACATCTTATGATTTATCGAAAACCATATAATTCATGTTTTTATTGTTTTTCAAAAGTTTTATAGAAAATTTTTAGACTTGTTTTCATCCATATAAATTTAATTATATTTTTTTTCTTTATTTTCACAGTTCCTTGAATATTGTTCATATTTGGAGATATAATTTTGTACATTGGATTAAAACTTATTTAAATCCATTTCTATTCTGACCATGTTATTTTTGTAAATACTAAAACATGTTTTAATTAAACATAAATATTTCTTCCTACATGATATTAAGAATATACTCATAATCAAGAAACAAATTCAACCATTAAAATTCTTCAATAAACCTTTTTGTTTTCTTAAATAACCACATATTCATTTCAATTCAAGGATTTTATATTATTATTAAATTTTCTAGTCTCTTTTATTTATTTATTTATATTTGAGACATGCTATTTTAATTCCCTCTTCAATATGAATTCCATATCATTATATTATTCTAATATATATTCAAAAATAAATTTATCACAGGAAATTTTTCATCATCTAGTTTAGTAATGGGTACCTCTCATGTATCATCATTACATGATTAAAATTAATCTTCAAATTCGTTATAATAATATATAACTTATTTAAAGAAGAAGATTAAGGTATGATATTTTGAAATATTATTACCCTTCTCATCATAAAAAACATTGGAATATTATGTTTCTTATTTTATAATCATTTAGAAATACCCTCTTCCACTTCACTATTGTCATTCGTTATAGATTTTGGACAACTCAAAGAATGGTGCAAAATAGCTCCACAACCCAAAAAATTTAATGTAATTTTTTTCATATACAATAATTTTACACTTCTCAACATTCTTGATATAAGATTAATATATTAATTATATATCTCCAAAAAATCTTCATCTGAGTCTCATCAATAAGACTTTTCTTCAATAACAACCTTCATATTCAACTTCTCTCAATTCATGGATTTTAAATTTATATATTTTTAATTCTTCATCTTATTATTTATAGAAAAAACATTCCTAATTTCATTAGATATTAAAATAATGTGTAAATAATTAAGTGTAATATCACATCGATCATTTTATTCAAAAGAATCCACATTATAATAGAATAAATTTTTTAATATATATATATATATATAATATTTTCTATAATATTATTATCCTAAAAATTATCACTATAAAATTTAATTTTTATTACATATTTATTCACCCTTATGAAGAAATTATTTGTTTTTTTCATCATCATGAATCTAGATATTTTTGTACTTATGTCTCTAAAACATAAATTTAGCTCAATCCACTCTGGTATTTCCATTATTTATATTTTAAATATTATCAAAAATTTCATTTGAGGTTTCAGGTCAATTGACATTCAAAAACTACCTTTCATAGAGTGCTGGTATAATTGAAATCTTTCTACAGCCATCATTTTCCAAATTCCACTTTTTTAATGACATATAAATACATATTACAACTGAAAAAACTCATTATTGATAATTTCTGAAACATCATAAATGAAATTAAATAGTTATGGAATCATACCAAAATTCCATATCTCATAGATTTTCACATCATTTATTAAAACCACCATCAATTAATAAAATATAAATTATCAATTATAAAAGAAAAAATCAGCAATCTATTCTAAAAATTCATAGAGAGAAGATGAATACTAATAGCTTCAAATATCCAATATCAAATATAGGTAACTTCATCTTAATACTCTTGATAAAATCAATGAAAGATCATTATTAGGTAGGGATAGTTAGTGATAAATAATATCTTTATATTTAATATGATATAATCATCACCACATATTAGAATATTTGGATGATATCTACATCTCTCCCAAGAACATGATAATAAAAAGGTTTATAATATATACACAAGGATCCTCTACTAATTTTTAAATTCTAGAACTTAGTGTGATATAGATTCATCCAGGATCACCCTATGTAATAAAATAAACATGTGGGTAAAAATGGGTAAGATATATCCTTGTAACTCTTGTTTTCATGTCTTAAAATCAACATTAGGGGATACAACACATAAGTGAATCTTGTAATTTACAATGATATTTTTTGGGGAAAAAATAAATGTATTCATCCAAATATAATTCTATTAATTTTATGCGTATTCTAAAATCTTCCAATTACACTCTAATTTCACAACATAAAGAAAATAATAATTCCACTTCAAAACAATTATGAGTTAGTTTTTTTATTTAGTTTTTACAGAAATCACTTTCTCATACCAACTTAGATCTTAATAATTAATTTTTATAATATGTATAATCATATAATATTCAATGTATTTTACATATAAATTAATTATTTTTCATATCACAATCATTACTTTTTTTATTAATCTTCACACATATCAAATCCTCATATCAATAACCATTTATATTAAATTTGAATATAAATTTATATATTTATTTATCAACTTCATTCAAAATCATTTTAAAACTCAATATTTGGATATTTTTTCAAAAAATATCATCATTTCCCAATTAGAATTAATAGTTATTGTTATTTTAAATAACCACCAATTAACATAGATGAATCCAAGAAAAAATAGTTTTTCTAACTACCAATATCTTCTCATAAATTCACTAATAATGATGTAGCATCCCACATTATAGTTTATGATTATAGTTCAAAAAATATTTTTAACAGTTCTAATACATTTCAGTGTAGGTTACCTACTATGGTGCATATTTATTGAATTTTCTAGAGCCAAATAAATACCTAGCCCCGTATGAAGTCTGATCAGTGTATAATGTCAGGGTCCTAAATATATTATCTAGACTATGTTATAGAATATGATCTATAGTTTTTAGGTCATAAATTATCCACAAAACCTCAAATATTTCATTCCATTCAATGTGGTATGGAGTCCTCTGATCAAGCCCCCCTAAAGTGTGGTCTCTCTCAGTAAAGAGTGAGGTTTGGTAAATCATTTTTCATCCAACATCCAAATTTAACATCTACATTCATGGAAAATATTCAATGGTGTGATCAACCATGATGTAATATATCTTTGAAAAATACATAAATTGTGGTTTTGGACTTATTCCTTAAACAAAATATAGGGTGAACAACCCTATTTTTGTCTGTGTAACCTCTTTTTATCTATTTAATCTACAAGAAGAATGTACTGTTATCTTGATATATACTCAATTTGAACCATCTTAATAATCACGTGAATTAATCTATAAACACCTTCACCTCATAATAAATGTGCTTTTCATTATGATTTATAAATTGAAAAAAATAAACAATATCAAGAATCTATACTAATCTAAACTATTTAAAAAAATTAACATAATAACATCTCAACATCTCTCTTTCTAAATAAAATGTATCATTATAAAATATTTTAGTTAAAAATATATTCATTTCTATAATTTTATACTTATATTATAGAGTTTCATTAACACTATTTGGTTTAACATGAAAAGGAAGGATGGTATGAAAGTATTTTCTCAAACATCTCTATATTATAACACTCTTTGTATTATATATAATTATTTTTTAGGATCAAGTATATCATTTGTTTTGTTAACTATTTTCCACCAAACATTGAGCCTTACTTGTTACTTTAAATTTAATAATAAATAAGGAATATTTTGAAAAATTTTAGTTAGCTAAAATCATTATAATGATAACCATCATGATCTCTATAGGATTATAAAATCTAATCATTAATGGTTATTATGTTCTTAATTTACTGTGATCCACCATGAATATAAAATAAAATTTATAAAAAAAATATTTTTAAATTATTTCATTACACTATTAACTCCATTCACTTTGTGTTTATAAAACAAAATTCCCTAATCAACTAACACAAAGATTTTTTCCAAATAATTTCCATTAATATTTATTTAAAATGTTTTTTAAACACAATTATTCTCATTATGTGGACTTATTCCCAATAAATATCCCATAAAAAATATTCATCATTCTTACTGATTGAGAATGTATAAATCTAGTATATTGACATTTATTTAATAGTAATTTTATGTTTCATGGCCCTCTAACATTGTTATCCCCATATCATCTATACTCTAGATCTCCATATCCTCTACTCCATTTTTTGTAGTGTGTATAATGCGCTATTTTTACTCTATATTCCATGATTCATAATAAATACCACAATTTATTCCATTTTTTACTCAGACCTATTTTAATATTTAATCTTTTTGTAGAACACATCAATTATTTAATATATACACAAATAAATTATTAAACCAATAATGATATTTTAAATTACTTTATATAATTTATTCATAATTCATACATTTAATATCATAAAAAATTATAATAATGAACTTATATCCATTATTTGATTTTATAATCATCAGATTACACACTCATGAGAGTATAAATTCATGTGTCTTCTTCAATTTTATCATTACAAGATTAAGAATTTTATTTAACATCTTTTCATTTTAAATGAATCACAAGTGTTTCTCTTATCATGTTTTATCATTTTTATATTTCTCAAAACATGATACTTGAAGTTCATTGGTAGGAATTCTTTCTAAACTGGATTTTTATTTAATTGTAAATATTATTATCTTTGTCAAAACTCATGAAACAAATATTTTGACCATTAGAAATAGGGATGAATTTACACTTGTTAAATATCCATTCTTGGTGATTGTTCCATCCATTATCATCCAAATAACACATACAATATTTCAAAAATCCCATAATACAATTTATAAAATAATTAGGAAACACATAAACAATTATGACTAAACCAAAAAATTCTCAAATTATGTTAGCCTACCATAATTATACCAATAGTGGTACATGAAACACCTTCTATATTCAATAAGATATCATTTTATGAAAGGATATTTCCCACTATCATATATATATATATATGTCAAGATACATCTGATATTGTTTGTGTGTGATGAGAAAACAATAAACAATTTTTTTCTCCTTTGATTCCTTGTATGCCACTTCAACTACCATATATTACACTTGATCAATTTTAATATTGCATGATTTGAAGTTTTTAATTTTTCAGCTACCTAGGAAGTAACATGAGACAATGTTTATTGAAATCTCTAGGATTAATACACCTACCAAAATTCACCACAAGTGCATTGTTTCTAAATCTTTTGACATATCATGGTCACCTCCTACACATGAATGTGCACGGTGGCATCACATCATATGAAACCCCATATTCCCAATTTCCATAGGGGAATCATTCATCACCAAATTCATCAATTTATACTCCATTATTAAATTAGGATGATGGGATTTCATTTACTCCTTCAAAAGGATTCTTTCGTGGAATTTTTCTCATATTTCGGGTCTCCCATATAGATTTTGGTTATGTTTGTGGAACTCATTAACAATTCAATCTCTTTGTGGATGAGGGTTAATTGCATTGTATCTATCTATACATTCCAAAGGGTCCTTATAGGGAATCAACCATGGGTCTATATAGTTTTCATGTTGGTCATCACAGGAATGTCTAGATGATAGGACCATTGGTCACCTTTATCTTCTTCATTGTATAGAATATCATGGAGGAATGTTAGACATGGAACCCAATGCATACTATATTGACCACAAGGTATCTGATACCAATGGAATATATCATAATAATTTCACCATAGTAATCCATTGTTTATCATGAGGAAGATGAAGTCATATTCATATATCTTCCATGGATTTCACCTCAGGCTTCCCATGATTATTAATATGTAAAAATATGGGATAGTTTTC
Source organism: Viscum album (assembly GCA_963277665.1). NCBI lineage: Eukaryota > Viridiplantae > Streptophyta > Magnoliopsida > Santalales > Viscaceae > Viscum > Viscum album. The sequence continues at coordinate 1,652,661,325 of OY728137.1, read as the reverse complement.
TAGTTTACCATCTTGTGTAGGTGGAAAGAGACTAATCTAAATTCCCCATTGAGGTGGATATAGTGTAAATCCCAAAAATGGAGCATATTAATGTTTTTCCATTGGATGGATCAGAACACCCCATAGTAGCATATATAGGGATTAACATTATTTAGATAATGGTGATTATGATTCCATGTTGAGGCCGATTATGGATCCACATCCCTATTAGAGAGTACCTGAACGATTTATCGATAGATGGATTAGAACACCCCATGGAGGAAGATCTAGGATTTAAAATAAAATAGAGATAAATGATCTGGACACACTATGGTGGTTGATCGTGGTGGTATATCATTCTGAGGGAGTACTTGAAAGGATTGCCGATTGATGGGTCAGAATGGTCTATGGAGGATAATTTAGGATTTAATGTCCTTTGGAGAGTGATGATTAGGACACCATATGGAGTAAGATCATATAGGTACATACCTATATGGTAGTACCTAAAAGGTTCACTGATGGATGGATTGGGTATCCCAATGGATGTGGATACAAGATTTAACTTCTTATATATTCAGATGACTAAGAATCCCCAAAAAGGAATATCCTGGATGTAAATACCTAGGAGGGAGTACCAAATAGGTTTACCAATAGATGGATTAAAACTGCCCATGGAAGCAGATATGAGGGTTGTGTCCTATAAAGGGAAGACGTCCTAGCATAAAGGATGAACTAAAATTCTTATTAGAGTGAACCAAGTAGATTCACCATAGTAGGGGGAACCATGGATTATCATTAGTTAGGATAACACATCATACATGTTTCCAATACACTATTCTTAGAAAACAGTTATCAAACCCCACATTGTTCAATAAAATGGTGTGGGGATTTCACATGTGATATTCCCTTCAAAAATAGACCACTCTTGGCTAGAATGTGTGGGTTATACACATGTGATATGCTTGTGTGCTCATAGGTCTAGCAATGAAGTGGATCGGGGGTATGTGTAGGAGTGACCCAGGTGGGTGGCATGATTTTTTTCAAGACGTGGTACACAGGGGAAAATCTAGGTGGATTTTAATTGTTTTATTAGAGTTTATGAATTGAATAGATTAAATTTTGGGGTTTGGACCTTGGGGAGGCTTCCTATATATCCCAGCTCATTGGGAATCAAATCCCATGTTGATATGAATGATCAATGGGTCTTAAACCTGAGAAAAAGGCCCAAGTAATTGGAACATATGGTTGGAAATTACACATTGGATTTTCTCAGATAAGAGGACTTATTAGGGATTATACCTAATGAGGATGCTCGTAGAGCATGTATGGTATGGGGATTATGCATGTAAGATGCCTAAGAAGATGATGGGGACAAGGATTATTCTTGGAAGTGTTCCTATAAAGGATGGGTGAACATCATAGTTGTTACTAACCTCTAAGTCTATATGATTCATGCTTGGTGTGAGAGACAAGAGGAAGTAGCTGACCTAACAATCATGTCCTCAAAGATGAGATAACAAGAGATGATATAGGGATTACTCATGGAAGGTTCATGAGGATTATATCATTCAATGTGAGGGGGATCTAATTCCATGTGAAGAAGATATAATTCCCTATCACTCATACATGAAGCAACATATGATGGGTGTGTGGGGCTTACACATGTAAGATGCACATTTTGGGAGTAATGTTCCCCACGGTGGGAGGATGTGGCCTCCCATGATGAGCTTAAATGGGGAATCTTATATTAATTTCATGGGGAAGAGTATATTTTATCATAATGGGATAAAGATGTTGTTTCTAGGAAGTTTTACATCATGCGGTGTTGACATGGGTGAATCACTCATCACCCATTGGTCTTATATAACCGCATATGATGCGCATTTGGGAGGGTAATGACATTATAAATGCTATGGTGTAACAGTTTGATTGATTGGTCTACAATTTCATCTACATTAGCATTGGAACATTGATAAGAAAAAGGCATGATCATATATATGATGAAATGGAAAAAATTCATGAAAATGAAAGCACTTGGGGAATAAGGGACACCTTGTGAGGGACTATGAAATAACAACATGCAAGCATAGATGGTTTCACACAATAGGTGTTCATAAGGTATGTGGGTTTCATGAATGGGAACTCAAACATGGCTCTATGGAATAATGGAATACCATGGTGGTTCAGTGAAAGTGTGTTTGCAAGACAGGGTTCTTTCCTGCAAGGCCAAGATTCTACAAAACATTGGGATATTAAGATAAAGGTTTACGTTGCCCACTGAGAGATTCCTTTAGAATACCTAACATAGGATAAAAGAGTTCAGGTGAAGAATACTCAACTGTCTTCCCACTCATGGGGGGACCCATAAGGAACCTATCATTCAAAATCTCTACCTTGTTGGTTTCAAGCTTTCGTGAAGTCATGGAAGATCATACATACATTTATTGGAGGGGCATTTCATCTTTTGAAAGGTCAACCATATAAGGGTAGGAGTAGGATTCAATATATATATGAAGACATCAATTGTGGTGAATAAGAACTCATTGTTAGAAGAGGTATTCCATGAAACATCAACCTTATTCATGGATACCTCTTAAATAAGGGGATGGTTGACAACGTATTTGGTGCATAAGAGTCTTTTGCACAACCAGGCATCTTACATTTAATAAATAGCTCATTAATAGAATTTCTTTAACTTTTTTTATGGAAATCCTGGAAATGATATGAAATATTTAATATTTTCAAGTCAATGGTCTTTTTCATAAACATCAACCTTGAGTGCACACCTTGAAACTTTTGTGGTCCTTCATTCTTGATCTCCTAAAGCTCCATTTATATGAATGAATGATTTTGTTTACCCAATTATAGACGTTTGTGGATTCATCTGGAATTTGAAACAAAAAAATTCCCAATATAATATGAGATGAAAGGGGGAATAAATGCTGGGTTCCAATGGAAACACATAATTGAACGACGAATTCCTATTTGTGCATGCAATGCTCTTCTGTGGGTACATAGTCCCCCTCATGTAAGGGAATAAATCAAGGTCCACTATTATATATAATAGGGTGGATATTTATGGTTCCATGAATATCTATGTTATAGTCCTTCATTTAACTCATTAATGTATGTATTCCAGTTTGGTGTGGAAATTTTATATTCATCAACTACATTCACAGAACATCTCATTCTTTCACTAACTCAACATTCCAAAATTATTGACATATTACATGTACGTTGCATGATCATGTGCAAAACACAAAACTTTTTGAACCATAAACCCATCCATAAATACTTCTTAATTGGATTATTATATCACATTTAATGATCTTTCAAGATCATTTGAGATGGGTGATCAATATAAAATTGATGGAATTGAAGCATCTATTGTAGCTCCGAGATCTATCATGATTGGAAATCATCATATTATTCATAAATAGAGAGTTTTGTCTGAAAATTATATTCTTAATGGGAATACTAATATAGGAACATAATAATTATCCTCTAATTGATTACATCCCATTATTGAACGTCAGTCAATCGAATGAAGTGACCACTTCAGCATTCACAGTTGACTCACCACGATTGTGGTTCACTCATGAACATAATATCCCCCATTGGTATGTCATATTTTATAGTCATTCATACAGACACTATAAGATATTTTTTATTTAGACACTGAATGGAGGGACTGGGATGGTCATAGGGGATGAGCTAGAGGTGAAAGGTTTCCCAACCCACTACCCAACAACCTTTCAAATAAATATGATGGACAACATTATTTTTTGGAATAAATAATATGATTAGATATCTTAGGGGAATTTCACCTGTGAATGCTCATGGGAGTACTAGGTGAGCTACATGTGAAAATAATATGCAGTGGAGGTATGAATCAACAGTCTATCTAAAACAGTATGCATGTTGCAGTAAAATTTTTACCATCAACAAGAGCTATTTCTAGATCCCCTTACCCGATGTTCCCTACAACAAACACATTTCATCTCTATCAAGGGGATGTTGGAATTAGTCTATGGTACACCCATGATATAAGGGAAAGTCATCTCGAGTGATTCTAGTAAGATGACATTCTTCTGACAGAGAACACATGATGGATAGGGGGAGAAACCCAATCTTGGAGAAACATATATTGGGGGTGGTGAATAAGAATATAATATTCAATTCAATTTCCAAAAATGATATCATGTTCTGATTTTTTGTCAATAATGATAAGAAGTCGAGGATTTTGGGTCTTGTAATGAAATTTCCAATTTCATCACATATAGGAAAGGTTGGATTATACTATTTGATCCATGAGGAAAGAAACTACCAGATATCTATGTAAAACATTGTTTGAGATTGGAACCCCCTGGTTCGCTATGCAACATTCTATTCCACATTATATAGTGGGTGGATACTTATAGTGACCGAAACGAGGATGGGAATCCACTCATGATTTTTTCATGGAATAGATACTAGAAGTTAGAAATATGGTCCACAAAGTGGTACCTATGCTGGACATAAATTATAGTATAGTAGAATTTTTTTCCATGGGAGAAATACCTATGAGCATCTGTGGGAATTCTAGTTTTTACATGGTTCGATTGAATCATATCTCGAGGGAAATGATTTTCAAGATTCCATCCTTCCTCTAGAAATTGGATTATGTCCTTCCCTATTGGACATTATGGGGATCTAGCTGATGAAACTTTATTGTATTTGGACCATACATCGGATTGGTAACCAAAAAAACATCTACCACAACCCCTTTGAAAAGCTGGTTGGTCCAATTGTGGATAACTTACAATGCTAATTGGAATAAAGAGAGTACCTGAAATGCTTCATAGGTGGTGTGTTGTTGGCTCGAGTTGATGAAATGATATTCTAAAATTCAAATATTCTACCATATTTTTTCAAGTAGTTCATGTTTCTTCAAAGAGTGTTGATGAGATTCTACATGGGAGACCATAAAGTGTGGAACCCCTATTTCATATTTTATATATTTTCATTCTAGTGATAGTGGGTCTAGTGAAACAATCGTGATTCCTCCAACCAATATTGACATGGGTCTATTAACATAATGTTCCATCAAATGGGTGAAATCATATTCCAAGGAAACCATAAAAATTTGTAGCTGGTTAATTGAATATGAAATCAGGGAGAAAGAGTAGAAAGAAAGTAGACACCCCTGGAGAGGTTTATTATGTATATGGGTTGACACAATCTAGAACTGGGGAAGCATGGACATCATAATGTCAGGCTACACCCCTGACTCCTTGAGGATACTCACCTATAAAGAGACCCTGATGACTAATAAAAGAGGAGCCTGGTAAAAATTTGAGATATCTTATATTTCCATTAGTCGATGTTGTCATTCCATCTATTTTTTCTGCATGGGGGATTTTGTGGACTTTATTGTTGATAGAGGGCCAATGGACGAAGCTAAAGAAGAATGGGAATAATATTCTAGATGTTTGGTGCATCGAATTTTTATAAAGGTTAAAAATTAATCAAATACATTCAATCCTAACAACTATGTATTTTTACACATGCTAGTGGGTATAGTACAAAGTAGCCCCACCCTAGTAAAAGTAATTCTTGGTAATTAGTCAAATCATGAGGAGATACTACCTAATTTGGAAAGTGAATTAAGATAATAATTATTGAGGTTTAATGATGGGTAATCCTAATGGATGTTTTATCATAAATGTAGCCCCTGGGAAAGCTGTGAGATTGCATGCATTGAAGAATAATTGAATTTGTATCTCAGTTAAGCCTTATCTCTCTCACATATATATTGGACCATTCCTTAAAACTATCTAGATTTAATAATTTATTCTTTTCATGAATAGTATCACCCCAAAACAAAGAAGGGAGATCCCACTCTAGGGGTGAAGATGTACAAATGGCTGTAGAGGAGTGTACTCTGTGGGTCTATGACCAGGGATGAAGTGGCTAGTGGGGGGTCGATTGAAGTGGTTGAATTGTAAAACTCCATATCCAAAATCTCTATTGTCACCAATTTGGTGGGGGGGGGGGACACTTGCATCCCGATGGTGGAACCCACTATTTTTAATGATCCAGATTAATTTCTTGGAGCTGGTGCCTTATTAAATTTAATTGGTACGATTAAAATAAAGTCATATCCTAAATGAACGTATTGTTTAGTATATTCAAAAACAAGATACTTATATAAGTTAAACATTATATCATTAAATGAAAAACAACTCTAAATTATTCCATTATAAACATTAATTCCACCTTCATTGTGCCAGTAAGTCACTCATAACTTACATTTTCATATCCTGGGAACATTAATCATAAAAAATGGCATAGCTCAAATTCTTAGTAAGATTAATCAATATAGTGGAAGATTATATAAACATAGACATTAGGTGTTGTGAATAAATAAAAACACACACCTTTAAAAATAATAAACATGAACACGTAATGGAAACAATATGAGCTGGGTAAATAATGTCATAATAAAACATAATCTTGGGTATTATACTAGTCAAATAACCACATGGGCATTCAATTACTTACTCTATAATGAGGGGATTTCATATTTAGAAAATTCTAAAACTTATTGTCAAGGCCTCAACCATGATGTCTAAAAATTATTAAGGCCTAGGACAAAACCATATCTCAAATTGGTTACAGAATCGACCAAGTCCGCACCTATTTGTATCATGAGGCATATCGATGCGTCAAGGGGCTATATCGGGCCCCAACCATCACATTATATAGACAATTAATTCCTCAATTGATTGGGAACAAATATAAACAACATAAACATTCATATTGAAATTAGCATATGAAGTGTAAATAACATTCCCCAAATATTAACCATAACCACTAACAATTTGATGTAAAATGGTGAATGGTTTTAAGAACGAAAATCCAAAATAAAAATAATCATAAACCATTAAATTAAATATGGTATATGATATCTTAAATTATTAATCCCAATAATAAATAACAATCAACAAGAGGGTTGAAATAAATGAAGATACTCTTATAAAATAATAGAGTAATTCTTGAGATAAACACTCTTTTTTAAATGAAGAGTTCTTTTAGAAAATCCTTTATATAAAAATAAAACTAAAGTAATATAGTACATTAAACATAAAATGAGTTATTTTTTAAAGATAATGGTTTCTAAAAAATTCTTTTAGAGTTCCCATTAAAATAAGATTTAATTTGATAAATTCCCTTGAATTGGGCTTGTATTTCAGAAATAATTTTGAATGTTGGTTTTAAAATGTGTAACTATCCATAATATAAAGAAATATTATGGTTGGTTAACATATATAGAACACCCAAAAATAATTTCTAAGGAGTAAATGATAATACATAATAATTACATTTAGGTAATTAGACAATAAAACTAACCTAAAAGATAATGGGGGTTTAGGTAGAAAACACTTACCTTATATCTGAATTTATTCCACTCATGAACTTAATTTCATGGAATATGAAATTAGTCTTATTAATAAATTAATTAGAAACCTATTAGATATTTATTTAGTTCATATTTATTTTATTAGGTTTATTATGTCCTTATTTATTAGTTATAATATTGAATTATGTCATTCCTGAGTGTTTATTTTCTTGATTTTCATAATCGACACAATTGTTTTTATGTATGGGTGTTCATGTATAATGTTTGTAAAACTATAGAATTGAATTAACATGTTATTTATAAGCATTAATAATTCTTAATGGTAAGTTATATAATTCATTTTCATGTCATGGAGATGAATCATTATATGAAAAAATAATGACATTCTCTTAAATTATTTTAGAGGTATTTTGATTATTAGGAACTAGTTTTGTCATATGATTTAATAATATGTACGTATAATGGTTATTGAATATTAAATAGGTTATAATACATATATAATATATTTTTTCAACCATTAAAATTGTTTCATGAAATGTAATTAAGGATAAATTGTAGAATGAAACTTCATTGTCCAAAACGGTTGAAAATTAGAACCTCACGGACAGTGATTTTGTTTATAAAATTAATGGGAATGATTAAGGATATTGATGATTCATATAAAATTAAAAATATATAATTCTAGTATATATATATTATTTTGTAGTAATAATAGTCCTTTGGATCGGGGATGTTATGAGAGAATAAGAAAATAAGATAAATTGAAAGGAATCTAAATGAAAAAGAAAGATGATTTAGCTTTTGTAATAACCTCATTGGGAACCTCTTTAAGGGAAGGGGTTTTTGTATTTTGTCAAGAATAAGAGCTTCACGAATGTGGGGTGTGAATAAGGAAGGGTAATTGGGAAGAACATTGAATATATTCAAGGCTTATAAGAGTGAAGATATTAGGGAATGAGGGGGGTTTTTTATAGTGGAGGAGGGGAGTAAATTTTGAATATTTTATTCATTATTTTATTATTTCCTCAAGACAACCAATATTTTTGTTTCATGTGACCGATAATTGAAATAAGTGCATGAAAGATAGAACAAAGTGTCCTTAAATAACTTATGATGTAATAAATAGTGTATTTTACTGATAATCTGAATATACGGTATTTTACCATATTTAATTATTCACAAAAAATTCATGAATTTCAGAACAATCCAGAAAATTCACCCTAACCATTTAAGAATGTGTATAATTGAAAAGATAAATTCATTTTTTAAAAATAATTTTCTAAATATTATTAATTTAATTTAATAAAATATATAACTAATTCAAAAAATAACAATTTTAAATCAATAATTAGTTTTCTATCACATTGAAAAATTAATTAAGATCTCATTATTATATTACCTTAAGGAAATAAAATTATACAATTATTAAATATTCATAAGGTACATATTTAAATTCATATTACTATTCATATGTGTATGTTACTATTCCCCAAAAATCAAGTTGATTCTATTAGATTCCAAATGACTTAATGATCACAACTCTAGATGATCGTTTGCAAAAATTCAAAACATATAAGAGGAAAAGTCTCATTTAACGATTGGATTATAAAATGTGTCATTTTTAGGGACTTTGTGTTTCATGCATTCAATATTTTTTTTCAAAACATTACTCTGTTACATTCTCCCCTCCATAAAAAAATTTTGTACTCAAAATTAACAGAATGTTACCTCCAAAAATATATTTGTGGAGGTCTTCAGGATATTCTCCTCAGGTTCCCATGTTTCCTCATAGATATTTTGATTCCTACAAAGTATATTTACAAGCCGAGTCATCTGATTCTTCAACACTTGTTCTTTAGTATCAAGAATCTGAATAGGCTCTTCATAGTAAGATTGGTCATGTTCAAACTATATACCTTCAGAAGTGAGGACACGCGTTGGGTCTGGCATGTACTTTCTAAGCAATGAGACATGGAACACATTATGTTATTTGGACCATCTAATAGGCATATCCAAATGAAATGAAAAAAAATTCTATTTCTATAGAATTTCAAATGATTTTATGTACCTAAGGATAAGTTTCCTTTTTTCCCAAATCCTATAACACCCTTCCATGGAGATACTTTCAAGAAAATGTGATCTCCCCATTGAAATTATAGATCCTTATTTGATTATCAGTATAGCTCTTTCTTCTCCTTTGAGCTGCTTTGATATGAATTTAAAGATTATTTACCTTTTATATTGTTTCCTCCAGAAGATTTGGACCCACAAGCCTCCTTTCTCTGACTTCATCCCAAGAATTTGGTGTACAACATCTATTTTCGTACAACGATTTATGTGGCTCCATTTGAATATTTGAATGGAAACTATTATTGTATTAAAGATCCACTAAAGGTATGTATTAATCCCACATACCTGGGAATTCAACTGAATAAGATCTCAACATGTCCTCTATGGTTTGGATCATCCTTTCTGATTTCCTGTTATTTTTTGGGGGGGTATGAAGTGCTCAATCGAAGTTCGGTATACAAATAATTCTGAAGACTTTTCCAAAATATTTATGTTAATTGAGGGTCATGATTAGAAACAATTGAGAGAGGTTCTCAAGGATGTCTCACAATATCATTGATATCGATTCTTTCTAAGATCTCTATTGGAAAATCCTCCTTTATAGCGAGTAAATGTACTAATTTTGAAAGTTGATCAACAATTACCCATATCACATCATTCTTACATGGAGATTTTGGAAATCCAGTGATAAAATCCATAGTGACATCATCCAATTGCCATGTAGGAATAGGTAGAGGTTTCATGAATCATTGTGGATGTTGCCTTTCAGACTTTACTTATTGACAGCCCAAACATCTTGATTCATAATCCAAAATATCCCCTTACATGTTATCTAATCAGAAATTTTCTTTAAAATCATTATACATCTTAGTTATACTCAAATTTATAGATAAATTCGAACTATGGGAATCATCAAATAACTTCTATTTAGATTTGGAATAGATGGAACACAAAACCACTACTCATGTTTTAGAATTCCATCATCACACACTATAACACACCTCCCCTACCTCATTGGCATGAGGAGATGGTGAGGGTCACTTGGCCTTAGGTGACGTTCCCAAGGCTCCAAAGGCTAGTAATAAATGTCGAGGGCTTTGAGAACAAATTGGGGAACAATTTTCACATAAGAAAAAACCAACAAAACCATCCACTATCAACCACTATATGATTAATGTAAATCAAAACATACAAACATGTATTCCTAAAGGACTACCAATTTGTTCTTCTATGCAACCCAAAACCAATATAATCCAACATGATCTCAGAGTACTATGTGGACGAGTAATCAAAAAAAGCACCACGAGCCCTAACACCACCACAGCTCCACCCCAAGATCCATCCTCCATGCTCCACCAACACATCACAAACATCACCACAGACCACTAGCAATGAGATGCCTTCCCTTGACCTGTATCCTAGTACACAACATTTGCAAAGACAAAAAAGTGCCACTGTAGGGGGTGAGTACAACTACTCAATAGGTTTTTCCCAAATGACTTCCCTACACACGTCACTAGGATAAAAAATTTAGTACATTTGTATAAAATAGTTAATATAAAATAATACCAAGTGAATCCATTTCCATATGCCAAACACAACCTTACCAGGTCATTTAAATCCATCCAATTAAACCCAGGGAAAGCCAAAAAATCATGCCATGAGACAAACATGCCACACAATGAAGCCCAATCAACCATGCCATGCAAGGAATCCAATTCAACCATTTCACACTTCCACAAAAAATTTCATCTATACAAATCAACACACAAAAAAGAAACCATAACGGTGGCACTTCCTACCCAACCCATTCACCCCATCTTCATCTAGCAGGACTTCTTACCCACTACATGACAACCCAAAATAGTGGGACGTCCACCCATCCTGTTCACCTTTTTTTGTGAGACTTCCTGCCCACTTCCACACAAACAACACAAGCCATAACAAAGCATGTAACCCACCAAGGCCACAACACCATGCAATAAACCATTTCCATTACATGTAAATCCACTATAATAAATCAATCATTTATTGAAAACACCCATTAAAAATGTTCCATAACAAACCACATTTCAATAAAACAACACTTTTTATTGAAAATAATTTTATCAAATCATCTTTATCAAGACAACAAAACAGTTCATTTTAAAATCACATCAATAGAATTTCACTACATGATTTTTTTCCAAAAAATCCCCAAACCATTACCAAACGGATTTCCAACCAATTTTTTCACATCAAAACAAAATTAACTTAAAGCAACAAAAATTAATTGAAACCAAACCACTTGTTCTAACCATGTTGAGTCAAGAGAAATCCACCTACCTTTAGTGCTCCCGTGAAATCGACCAACAAGAAAACACACCTCAAAACAGGCGAACTTACTGCCGAAAATTATCTATATCTTCTTTCCTAACATCTACAGTCCTTAAAATTAACATCCAAGGAAACCACAATCCAAGATATACACACAACGAGTGTAGATATAGGAAACCAAGAGTGAGGGAGATGTTGATCTAGAATAAAACATAAGGAAGCCAAGAGGAGATACTTACCCGAGAGAAAACACCTTCAAAATGATAAGAAACTTCTTCAAAACGCTTCCATGACAGGTGGAAGAGCACACTAAACCCCTGAGAAATCAAAATACCGAGTGAGGATCGAGTGGGAGAGAATTTTGAGAGGAATGAGGGAACCCCGAGGGAGCCCGGATTTAAAAACCCTACTTTTAAGTGGCTGCACGGTTAGCCCCCAATGTTTGGAAAACCGTTCGCTAACCGTGCACATGCTAATACCTCGAGAGATAGGGTCTGTATAGTTTCCTTGCACGGTTTAAAAAACTGTGTGTACGATGTGTGAAGCCTACTCTTTTCCCCTACAAGGTTTCTTCGAGAACCCTCACAGTTTCCCCTAACCGTGCTGAAACTGTGATCCTAGTGAAAAGCCTCCAAACTTATCCAAAACCATTCCAAACTCTCCCAACCTCTTCTCAACTCATCCCAAGAACTTTAAACACACAAAGAAGCAAAACCAAAGGCTACATACCTCAAACCGAGGGTTCTTCATTCTCCCCACTATTAGACATTCTGTCCTTGTAATGCACTAAACCCGACCTTTGCCGAAATAGCTTGGGCCATTGCTCATCCATTTATTTCTCCCTCTCCCATGTCTCCTCTTGAATCTGACCATGTTTCCACAAAACATGAACTAAACTGATTATTTTACAGTTCCATACATTCTCTTTCCTATCCACAACCCACACTGGCATGTGTACCAACGAAGCATCTAGCTCTAGGTCAACATAATCCCTTTGAATAAAATGGTCATGATCTGGAAGATAATTTTTCAAATACAACAAATGAAACACATTGTGCATCGTACTGATCCTAGGTGGCGAAGCCAAATGATAAGCCACCTAACCAACCTACTCAAGAATCTGAAAAGGTCAAATATACATTGGAGAAAATTTTCCCTACTTCCCAAACCAAAGATTTCCCAACCTAGGATAGATACTCAAAAAAACATTATCACTCACCTCGAATGACAACAACCATTGATGATGATCCACATACAATTTCTGATGACTCTGAGCCATCTCCATTCTCTTCATGATTAACAAGATCTTCTCCGTAGTCTCTGGGACAAGGCTCAATCTAACCATCGAGGACTCACCCATTTCCACCCATCATAGTGTATAACGATACGGCCTCCCATACAACACTTCAAACAGAGCCATATGTATGGATTCCTTATAACCGTTATTGTACAAGAACTTAACCAATGACATGTTCTCCTCCCACGAGCCACCAAAATCCATAACACAAGCCTGCAACATATCCTCCAATGTTTGTATCGTCCTCTCGGATTAACCATCCATATGAGGGTGATACAAATTGCTCTTAGTCAACATAGTTCTAAGGGATTGCTATAAGGATTTCCAGAAACGATACGTAAACCTTGGATCTCTATCTGATACAATAGAAACTAGAACACCATGCCTCTTTACCACCTCGCAGATATAGATTTTGGAATGATACCCCACCGTATGAGATTCACGAATCGGGATGCAATGGGCCGACATCGTTAGTTGATCTATTATCACCCAAATGGCATCGAACTTCTTGATCTTTCTTAGGAGACCCATGAAAAAATCCATTTCTATTTTCACCCACTTCCATATAGGGATTGGTAAAGATATCAACCTTCCCGCTGGCCTCAGATGCTCTGTCATGACCTGATGACAAGTCAAGCATCTCGAAACAATCTCAGCCACATTGATTTTCATACCAGCCCACCATAACTCTGCCTTAAACTCTTTATAAATTTCTGAATTCTAGGATGAACGAACCCTCTTGAATGATGATACACCCTAATAAGATCCTCCTGACATGAAACTAGTACGACCATCTGATTCCAAAAACACAAAACTAAATCTCCATTCAGTTGCCAACCCTCAATGGTATCCCCTCCATTGAGTTTTGACCTCACGATCACACAATCAGAATTAGATATATGTGCCTCTTTAACCAGTCCAACCGTGTTAGGAATAAAAAAACCAGAAATTAGACAGCTCTATCGCCCTGATCCTCACATTCCAACCGCATGTTAGCTATAACTGAAATCAACTGCTACTGGTCAGATCCATGTTTCACCACATTAGCATATGATTTTCTACTTATTGCATATTCCACCAAATTTCCCTTACTCGGTGTGTACATCAAGTCAAAATCAAACATCTGGAGATATTTCATCCATCTCGTTTGCCTCAAGTTCAAATCACTTTGTGACAAAATGTGCTTCATGCTCTTATGATCTGTATATAACATGAATTTCTCACCTAGGAGATAATGACGCCACTCTTCCAAAGCATGGGACACTATTGCTAATTACAAAACATGAGTTGGGTAGTTCTTCTCATTCACCCTCAACTGTCATGATCCATATGCAACCACGTGATTCTGATTTATGAGAACACACCCCAACCTTGATCCCGTTGCATCACAATGCACCGCGTACCCACTTCCTGATTCTGGAAAAACCAAGATTAATGCTGATGTAAGGAAACCCTTTATCTCTTTGAAACATTTCTGGAACTGTTCATTCCACTGGAATGGAACATTATTTCTTTCCAAATATGTCATCAACAAAGCCAAACGTGAAAAATCATGAACAAAATGCCGATAATACCCTACTAGACCGAAGAAACTCTATACCTCAAACACATTCTTTGGAAGTTGGCATGAGATGAAATCATCTATCTTTTCCGGATCCACTGAAATACCCCTTTCAGAAATCTCATGGCCAAGAAAACTAACTTCCTATATCCAAAAGTCACAATTTGACAATTTGGAATACAACTGATGAGCCCCCAAGATCTCCAAGACTGTCGCCAAGTGCTACTCATGCTCCTAACTTTTCATTGAATACACTAGAATATCATCAACAAACAAAACCATAAAAGAATTCAGATATCTATGAAATATCAGAGCCATCAATTTCATGAACACCGCTGGTGCATTCGTTAGACCAAAGGGCATAACCACATATTCAAAATAGCCATATCTACTTCTGAACAGTTTTTAGGAATATCGTCCTTCCTCACCTGCAATTGATGATATCATGACCTTAAGTTGATCTTGGAGAACCACAGTGCTCCCCTAAGCTGGTCGAAAAAATCATCAATTCATGGAAGTGGATATCTGTTCTTTATCGTAACTTGGTTAAGTCGACGATAATCGACACAGAGCCTCAAAGTTCCATTCGCCTTTTTCACAGACAACACCTGCGTTGCCCACGAAGACATGATAGTATGGATAAACACTTTGTTTTCTAACTCCTCTAACTGGACTTTCAATTCCTGCAATTTAGTAGGTTCCATCCTATAAGACAGAAGTGAGATAGGATTGTTCCCTGGAAGGAGATCAATCGTTAAATCCACTTATCTTATGGGAGGTAACCCAGATAATTCATCGGGATAACATCTATAAACTGATTCACCACTGCTATAATAACATTCGACTCAACACCCTCTACCGATTCAAATAACAACACCACCAACTTGTATGATAATGTGCCCACTGCTGGTGCCATAAAACTCATTGCACCATGCCTTTCATGCCAATCTTCTCTAAAGAGATGTCTAATTCCATCGTGTGTCGTAAAATACATTGTCCGCGCATTACAGTTGATGTGGGCCTTAAATGCCACCAGCCAATCCATTCACAATATTACATCATACTCATCCATATAAAGCATTGAAAAATTCCACATTAGCTAACCCTTTCTCAGAATGATACAACATTCTCTACACAAGAAGGCTCGACACACTCTTCATCCCAGAGGAGTTTGATGTTTCAACACTGAAGGCATCATTTATACCCTTAAACCTAGAAAATAAATGGCACATGAAGAAATAAAAGAGTTTGAGGCACCCATACCAAAAAACACTTGCATCAAGGATGAATTTAAATGAATATTACCTTTCACCATGGATGGTCCCGACTGATCATCCTCCACAACCTTCTCGGCTCCAAACAACGCCTTGGTTTCCACACTCTTCACTTTATTACCCTGCTGGGGAGTTCTGGTGTTCCGAGAATCACCATCACTGACTTTGTTCTGCGGATGAGGGGTATGTTGTTGTCCCTATCCTGTTGATGCATACGATGTTTGGGAACCCTGAGGAGTGTCACAGGCACCCAAACAAGGGGCATTCTGACAATAATGCTGAAGATACCCCATCTTCTTATAATTAAGACATTCATGATGTTGTTCCATACAGTCTTTCTTGATGTCTTCCATAGAGCCACACTAAAAACACCATGGCTTGCTCTGAGGATTTAGAAGAAGATTTACCGATCCTCCCATCGGATTATGTGCCATACTCCCACCCTTGGAATAAGTGGTCCTCCTCAGCATGAACCTAGCATTATAGTTCCACTATTACCCATGGGTACCACCATGATTCCTCCTCCCAGATCTCCCAACAGATCCCACTAAGCCCCCAACGATCGATTAACCATCTCTTTGTAATCACCAATACACAGCATTGCTATTTTGAACAGATCTCTTTCCTTAACACTGGTCGTAAGTTCCTTGACTTCAACGAAGTGCTACCCACCACCTCAGGTGAAAACAACACTAAGCTCATAAACATAGCTGCATATTCCGTCACAGATATATGCTCTTGTTTCAGACTGATGAAATCAGTTGTACACTGAATTCTGAACGTATGTGGGTAGAATTGTCTATTAAACAATTCCTCAAAGCCTTCCCCCATCATACCCTAGTTTTTCTCTGCTTGGACTACCTACTCTCACCATTTAAGAGCAAGATCATATATCTTATAGGTCACTAGAACTAATTTAAACTCTATCGGCATCCCCAAGAATTCGAAAATTCTGTTTATTCTATATAGCCACGCCTCTTCCCTTTCCGGGTCTGAATCACCCTAAAGAATGGTGGATATTTCCATTGAAACTGAGCCACATAATCCACATGCTTTGTCTCTTATGCTCTATTCACACTTCCCAAATTTTATAAAGCTTCCACAATGCTCTGTACTAACTACCGGTTCAACTGAGGCTCAGGTGAATCCACATTCTCGTCGGCTACTTCTAGTTGGTCTCTACAATGCCTACCTAGTGCCATTTCTATAAATAAAAAACAAAAAACCCTCAGTCTCACTTCTATAGACATCAATAGTTCCAATTTCAAATCACATTAAAAAATACTATCACAAAAAGTCTTTCCACCTTTCTACATTTTCCATGTTTGACCATTTTTGAAAATCAAACCATTTTCAAAATACCACCAGTTACCTTGTTTCAAATATTTCCGTTTTGAAACCAAATTTAGATTTTCCAAAATACACACATTCATATCACAACATAAATTATTTTACCCTAATGAAATATGAATCCTAGAGGGAATTCATATCTACCATGCATGCCATGCTCATCTTATTGGCTACACCCATGACAATGAGATATCCAATGCCTATAAGTGTTTCAAAAACTTATGTACCCAACTCCCTGGTAACTTGAAGTTCTGCATATAAAGGTTAGCTACATCTTTTTATGCTATACATTACATGTTCTGACATTCCTACGCATTGCTACCATCCCGAATAAAGGAATATACCACAATGAATGTCAACTCCAAATCCCAGAATAAACTCCAAAGGATCTAACAAGCTGATACCACTTGTAACACCCCACCCCTACCTCATTGGCTTGAGGAGTTGGAATGGGTTACATGGCCTTAAGAAACATTCCCAAGGTGCCAAAGGATTGAAATAAATTTTGAGGGCTTCGAGACAAAATTTGGGAATGGTTTTTCTTTAAGACAAAGCATACAAACCATCCACTATCAACCACTATATGATGCATGTCAATCAAAACTCTAAACATATATTCCAAAAGTACAACCATTTTGTTATACAACACAACCCAAAATCAATATAATCTAACATGATCTCAGAGTACTATGTGGAAGACTGAACAAAAAAACACCACGAGCCATGAAACCACCACAGCTCTACCCCAAGATCAAAGCACCAAGCTCCACTAACACATCACAAGCATCACCATGAACCACTAGCAATGAAATTCATTTCCTTTACTTGTATCCCAGTTCGAAACATCTGTAAAGACACCAAAGTTCCAAAGTAGGGGGTGAGTACAACTATTCAGTAGGTTTTCCCCAAATTACTTCCCTACACACGCCACTAGGATAATACCGTCAGTACATTTATATGAAATAGTTTATATAAAATAATCACAAGTGCATCCATTACCATAAGCCAAACACACCCTTTCCAAGCCATTTCACCCCAACCAAGTAAACCTAGGGAAATACAAACAACCATGCCATGAGATAAACATGCCACACAGGGAAGCCGAATCATCTATTCCATGTAACGAAGACAATTAAACCATTTCACATTCCCACAAATAAATTTATCTATGCAAAGTAGCACACATCAAAGAAACCATAATGGTTAGACTTCCTGACCAACTCGTTCACCCCATCTTTAGCTAGTAGGACTTCCCTCCCACTACCTGAAATCCCAAAACAGTGGGACTTACCACCCATCCCATTCCCCATTTATAGTGAGACCTCCTGTCCACTTCCACACAACCAACAAAAGATATAACCTAGCATGTAACCCACCAAGGCCACAACACTATGCAATTGACCATTTCCATTACATGTCAATCCACTCCATTACATCAAACATTTATTGAAAACACCCATTCACCATTTTTCATTCCAGACCACATTTCAATAAAACAACCATTTTTATTGATTTTTTTTTCTCAAATCATCTTAATAAAGCCAACAAAACAACTCATTTTAAAATACCCTTCTAAAATCAAATCAAGAGCATTTCACCACAATCCATTTTTACCAAAATACCCAAACCATTACCAAAGGGATTTCCAACCAATTTTCCCACATCAACACACAATTAATTTAAAGAAACACAATTTAATTTCAACCAAACCACTAGTTCTAACCATGTGGAGTTGACAGAGAAGGATCCTACCATTAGGGTTCCCGAGAAATCGACCCACAAGCTATTGCACCTCAAAACCAATTAACGCACCACTAAAACCTCTATATATCTCCTTCCCTAATATCCAAAATACTTAATATTAACATCCAAGGAAACCATGACGATATATCTACACACAACAGGTGTAGATCTAGAAAACCAAGAGAGAGGGAGATATAGATTTAGGGGAAAACACAAGAAACCCAAGAGGAGAGACATACCTAGAAGAACCCACCTTCAAACCACTATGAAACCACTATAAAACTCTTCCAAAACAAGTGGGAGGGAACACTCAACCACTGATAACTCGAAATCCTAAGTGAGGATCAAGTGGGAGAGAATTTGGTGAGGAATGAGGCAACCTTGGGAGAGCCCAGATTTAAAAACCCTACGTTTAAGTGGTCGCATGGGAAGCTCGCACGGTTTGGAAAACTGTGTGCTTACCATGCGCACACTAATGCATCATGAGAAAGGGTCGGCACAGTTTCCTCACATGCTATGAAAATCCATGCACAGGTTGTGCGAAGCCTATTGTCTTCCCATGCAAAGTTTCCTAGAGAACCTGCACAGTTTTCCCTAACCGTGCTCAAACCGTGCTCCATGCGAAAAGCCTCCAAACTTATCCAAAACCATTAGAAACTCTCCCAACCTCTTCTCAACTCATCCCATTCACTTTAAACACATAAAGAAGCACAACCAAAATCTACATACCTCAAGCCAGTGGTGCTAAAAACACAAAATCACCCATTATCCCATCATTCATAGCATTAATTTTTTTAAAGGTTCTTGTCATCATTCTGAGAACATCTAATCATTTCTAATAAAGATGATTGGGAAACCAAATGAAAAAGTAGTGATGTTTCACCTTATTACATAATTAACATATCTGTACTCCCAAGATCCATATATAAAGGATCCTTTTAAATCTTTATTTTTTTGAGAAACCCAAGATCCCTCATTCTCAATACATCAAATAACTTGTTCGCCTTTCATGGGTTATATTTTATAGTAAAATCATAATCCTTGAGTAGTTTGAGCCATGGTCATTGCCTCATATTGAGTTATTTTTGTTTTAATATATAATTCAGACTATTCTGATCCATATATATCTCACATTTTTCACTATATACATAATGTATCCATATCATCAGAGAAAATATTACAGCTTCTAAATCAAGATCTTGAGTGGGATAGTTTTTCTGAATAATTTTCAACTGTGAAGATGAATAAGCAATAACTCAATCATTCTTCATAAGGACACGACCAAGTATTTTATTTGTAGAATCACTACAAATCCAAACAACATCATTTCGTGATGGTAGGTTTAGGATCAAATAATTTACTAATCTCATCTTCATTTCATTGAAACAGTCTTCACATTATTTTTTCCATATGAAAATAACCTCTTTACATGAATGATTGGTCATTGGGTTGGCTAACATTGTGGAGTTATGAATAAAACGTTGGTAATAACCTACTATACAAATAATAAAACGTATCTAAATTATGTTCATTTGAGTTGGCCATTCTTTCACAACCTTTGTCTTCACATGATCAACTGATATTCGATATTTAGGGACAATGTGGATCAACAAAGAAACAGATTGAATCTAAGATTCACACTTAATAAACATTCCATGTAATTCATTTTTTATAGGAGTCTTCCAAAAACTACGCAAGTGATTTTCATGATAATCATAGCTTTTACAATATAACATGATATTATCAATAAATACTACAAAAATGTCATAGAGATATTCTTTGAAAACAATTTTTATTAGATCCATTATAACCGAGGGTGAATTAGTTAGTCCAAAAGGAATTATTGTAAACTCGTAATGCCCATACCTGGTTCCAAATGCTATTATTTGAATGTCTTCCTTCCTTGTAAGGAACTGATGATATCCAGATCGAATATTAATTTTATAGAAATATTGGGCTCCCTGATGTTGATCAACAAAGTCATCAATGCGAGGTAGGGGATACTTGTTATTTATTGTTATAACATTGATCTATCTATATTCAATGAAAAACCTCATAGACCCATATTTCATCTTAATGAAAATAACAAGGGCTCCCCATAAAGAAACACTAGGTCAATTAAATACTTTATCACTTAATTCATCTATTTGGTTGTTTAGTTAAACTAACTCTATTGTGTCGGTTCTATAAGGGGTCTTAAATATGGGCCTTGAACCAAAAATTATGTCAATGGAAAATCAATTTCTCACTTTGGACGATGTCTAGGTAAATCCTCTAGAAAGATGTCAACATATTCTTGCACAATAGGTATGTCCTCTATCTATGAATTCCCACCCTCACACATAGTTTATGCATTCCCTTCCTACCAAATAATTTAATTTATTAGAGCTAATGGGGTTGCATATTGATGAGAATCAGATGATGATGCTTATTCCATAAAGATAAGGGATTCCACATCATCCTCAAAAATTGTATCCTACTTCCTCTTGCAATAAATTTTCATATAATGGTTTGACATCCAATCCATATCAATTATTATATCAATGTAAATCATGGGTATGATAATAAAATATGCCAATAAATCACAGTTCTATACCATAATGGGGGCTGCCTTACACAACTTTGTTGAAATGATACTTCTTTTAAGAGTTTTGACCGACAACTTCCTTATTAAATAAAACTGAAAATTTGTAATTTTCATGGAAAAACTGGGTATATATGAATGAATGTGATGATCCAAAATCAAATAAATAATTGGATAAGTTTGAGGAATTGATTAATGTAACTTCCACCACATCCTTAAGAACTTCAATATATATTGTTTTGATCATATAAGATTATCCCTGCTCACTTTTCCTTTTCTATTGCATGTTTCCACGATGTTTTGAAAAATCATTATCTTGGTGTCCCATCTCCTAAAAATTATAACATTGAAAATTAGTAGATTATTTCTTCCCCTTACAATCACCCGCAAGATGGCCTTTATTTCAATATCTCTAGAATACACCTTTTTATTTTAAATAAGAACTAGGGTTTTTCCTTCCATAATTATCCCAGGGTGAAAATTTAACTCTTCGAATATTCCCTATTTCAATTCATCCTTTTCCAATGTTTTCAGCAACCCTGTCCTTCTCTTTCATTAACTTAATGTCATAAGACATAGATAATTCCTTTTCCTTCTTGATAACACAAGAAACTATATCCTCAAAGGATGAAAAAAATATGGATACCAGTTCCTGTCAGAGGAATTTCTTTAATACATCAAATAATAAATCACTATTTCTCCTAAGATTGTGTACGTAGCACACAACATGCCTTTCTAACCCTGTGAAGTTAGATTTCTACCCTCCAAAATTCTCTCTTCATTTTTCCTCAAATTCAAAAAGTACATTTCCATATCTTCTCATTGTTTATGAGGAAATTGTTTCTCTATGAATATATCCATAAAATCCCAACAATATATCTCTTAAGTCTCTTCCTCCACCTATGGGTTTTGGATTAACTACCACCACTGATCTGCATCTCCCGATAGAGATTAAACTACCATGATGACCTTCTCTCTTTCGCTATATCCCAAAGTGAGAAATTTATTCTCTGGGTAACTTATCCACTGCTCAGCTATAAATGTGTTATAGTCCCATTGAATTGTGGATGTTTTTTTCACATAAAGTGATCTAAAATATCTCCTCTACGTGGTGGATCTGGATGCTCTATACAGGAAAGATTATTGGTCTTAACTAGTGTATGTTGTCCCTGTATAGTTTTAAGATACTCTATATATGTAATATTATCAGATCCAATATCATTATCTTGCATCAGAAGGAAATACCTACACAGGACATGCACATTCATCTGGTTTCCATTCCTTCATCTAGGTGATATTTCAAAATAATGAAACACAGTAAATTCAGGTATGAATAATAATGTATAATCTCAATGTAGAAAAATACATATCATAAATTGAAATTATATATATAGCTAACCTCTTAATCATAAACATGGTTTCTTTGAAGAAAAGGTTTCATTTAAATCCTATATTATTTATTTAATGAAAATGTGAATTATCCTAAGAATATCCCATAGGAGTGTCAAACCATGTTCACAGTAAGCCCATTTTCATGTTCCAGGATACTGCAGGTCAATCCCGAAACAATGTGTTAGAGTATTCACTCGAAGGCATATCTGTGCCATAACCACGTCCCTTTGTAGTGTCCAAACATGGATGTATTTTCTAGAAAGATCTACATAATCATTTTCAAACAATAATACATGGATTTTCTTGTATTTTTATCCTAAAATAATATCATATGGATTTTTTCCCTAATCGAGGTTTTCTAAATCATGATTCCAAATTTTCTACTAAAATTACTCTAATACCAACTGTAAAGACACAACCCCAGTTTCCTGGAGTTTATTAGTTATTAAATTACATTATAATGATTACAATAATGTCATATCTTGAAATAATGAATAGTTTCCTAGATTGGGAAACAAGATATATACAGAAGTTCAAAATTGCATCATGAAATGAAAAGCAACACTAAATTATTCCATTAGAAACATCCATTTATCCTAGTTTATGACTTCAAGTAACTCATAACATAATTCTTTATATCCTAGGAAAATGAAACATAAGAAAAGGGTGAGCCAAAACCCACAGTAAGAGTAAGAAATTTAGATGAAGATAACATAAACAAAAACATTATGCATGTTTGATAAGTAAAAACACATATCCTTACAAATAATAAACTTGAACACATTATGACACAAATATGAGTTGAGTAAATAATGCCATAATAATACATAATCATTGGTATTATACTAGTCGAATAACCACATGAACATTCAATTAGGTGCTCCATAATTAGGTAAGTTCATATACTATACATTCTGAAACAAATTGTTATGTCCTTGGCCAAGACATCTAAAAATGATTAAGGCCTTGGCCAAAACCATAACTCAAATTGGGGCGAGGCCTCGGCCACGTACACATCTATTTGTCTCATGAGACATACCAATGGATCAAGGGGATATAGAGGGCCCAAACAATCAAATAATAAGTCCAATGAATTACTAATTTGAATGGGTGATGTCATATACAAAATATACATTCATATTGAAAATATCAAATTTAAGGTAAATTACTTTCCCTAAACATTAAGCATTAACACTAACCATTCAGAGAAAATTGGTGAATGGTTTTAAGACAACACATTCATAATAAAAATAATCATAAAACATTAAAATAAATATGGTAGATGATATAAATAAATATCAATCCCAATAATACATAACAATACACAATATTGTGGAAACAGATGACGATACTCTTATAAAATCAACAAGTAGTTCTTGAGATAAACATTATTTTATTTTTAAAATAAGAGTTGTTTTTGAAAATTATTCATATAATACCATAAATGAAGTCGAAAAGTATTTTAATAATAAAATTATTGATTTTTATGGATAATGGTTTATAAAAATAGATTATATAGTTTTCTTGAAAATGGGTTGGAATTTGAGAAATTCCCATGAATTAGGACTCAATTTTGGAAATAATTTTGAACATTCATTTTAAAACATGTAACTACCCATAAAATAAAGAAGTAATTTGTTTGGTAAATGTATATAAAAAACTAAAATACGATTTATGAGTATTAAACAATAATATATAAAAATTCCATTGAGGTAATTAGATAATAAAATTAACCCGAATGAAAATGGTGTTTCAGGTGGAAAACCCTTATATTAAGTTTGAATGTGTTTTTCTCTTGAATATAATGTCTTGTAATATGAAATTAGACTTATTAGTAACTAAATTAATAACCTATTGGACATTTACCTTGTTTATAATGATTTTATTAAATTAATTATGTCCTTATTTGTTAGTTATAAGATTGAATTTTGTCGTTCTGAAGTGTTCATTGTCTTGATTTTCATAATACACACTTGTTTTTATGTAATGGAGTTCAAGTTGAATGGATGTAAATCAGAATAATTTAATTTACATATTATTTGTTAACATTAACAAGTGTTAATGGTCATTTATATAATTTATTTATATGGAATTTGTCTGAATCATCAGAATAAAAATTAATGACAGTAAATTAAATTATTTTAGTAGTATTTTGTTTATTAGAAACTTTTTTGGTCATATAAATTTATAATATGTATGTATACTGGTTCCTAAATATTAAATATCTTATAATAAATATGTAATATTTTTTTAAACTATGAAAATAGTTGAATGACCTGTAATTAATGAGAAATTGTAGAAAGAAACTTCTTCGTCCACAAAGGTTGTAAATTGGAATGTCATAGATGATGATATCATTTATAAAATAAAATAGAGATATTAAAAATATTGATGATTTTTTTTCATTAACATGATATAATTATAGTATATAGATTATACTATAATAATCATGGTCATTTTTATAGTGGAGATTAGGAGATATTCAGAAAATAGAATAAATTGGAATGAAACTAAATTAAAAAGAAAGATGATTTACCTTCTGTAATAACCTCCTTGAGAACCTCCTTAAGGGAACATGTTTAGCCTTTTGAAAAGATCAAGAGCATCTTGGACGTGAGGAGAGACTAGGGAAGGGTAATTTGGAATAACCTTGAGAAGCATCAAGGCTTAGAGTAGTGAATAGAAGCAGGAGTTAGGGGGTTTTATATTGGAGGATAGGAGTAAATTTTGAATATTTTTTTCATTATTTTATTATTTCTCTCACGACTACCATTATTGTTGTATCATGTGACCCAAATACAAATAAGTTCATGTGATTTTGAACCAAGTGGCCATACATCACTTATGATTTAATAAATAATGTATTTATCTAATAATTTATATATATGATATTTTACCGTATTTCACTATTTATCAAAAAATTATGAATTTCAGAAAAAAACCAAAATTTCACCCTAACAATTTTTCAACTTATATAATTCAAATATGAACTCATTTATTTTTCAAAAAATTATTTTATCAATATTATTAATTTAATTTTTAAATAAAATCATAGTTAGTTCAGAATATAACAATTTTAAAGGTATAATTAGTTTTATATAACATTGAAAAATTTATTAATATGTCATTATCTTATTACCTTATGAAAATAAACTAAAATAATTATTTACTATTCATAAGGGTCAAATTACGATTCATATTTCTACTCATTAGGGCATGTTACTATTCACAAAATATCCTATTTGTTATATCAGACTCCAAATGACTTACTAATCAGAACTCTAGATGACCGTTTTTGAAAATTCATAACATAAAAGGGGAAAAGTTGTGTTTAACAGATAGATTATAAAATGTGTTGTTTTTTAGGGATATATTGTTTAAAATTTTTTATATTCATTTTCATAACCTTGGGGTGTTACATTATTAGTTTGGTGGTGCACATAAGATTGATCATCATCCAAATTTATCCACCCCACTATTAGAGAGAATCATGAAATATCCAATCATAATTCTATTTTCATAGTGATTTTTCATAAACATTTTTTCATTTACCATGTATATTATACCCAAATATTGTATGAAGAATCTGTGTTGATCAATAAAATACCTTGTATGGAAGGGTTGCATATGGTGGAAGTCCCCACTATAACTTAGGTGCTTGATATGGAGGTGTTATGCTCTTGTATGTCTTTGGTTTCATAGAGTCATACCTATCATTTTCTAAGGTTATTATATTTTGTAAAATTCTCAAAAGAATATAATAACATCGAAAGGATTAGACTAGGGAATAATTGGGATATAATTTTATGGTCACACCTATTCATGAGGAGTTTGTTTCCCAGGATGATTGAGCATTGGTGGTTCTAGATGTACAAGAAACTGTTTCTACGGGCAATACCACTAATGTGTATGTTCTCGAGGTTAGTGGGGCTGATGATTCTGAGGAAGAATCAGTGAGGATGGTTTTATCCATGATATAGATTCCAATATATTAGATAGGATTATGTAAGAAGGCCCAATATCGGAACTTCTTGTTTTTTCTTTTGGAGTATGTGCTTGAATATCCTGAATAGGTGGTAGACTATGATCTTGATGAAACCAAAGTAAAAAAATCATTCCTCATAGGGAATGGAAGTGAATTCAAATATTCATCAACAAAAATATGGATCCATAATGAGTGGTTAGGAAGGGGTCCCTTGACCTTTGGAAATAGAATCTGTACAATAGTGGGTCAAATGATAGAGGTCTCCATGTATTAGTCTGAAATTATCTCTTCGGACAAATGTCTTAGTGGATCTAGAATATAGACATCTCCTATCTCCAAATAGATTCTGATAGCATGCACAAGTTATGATAAGTCAACCAAGACATCCATCATCTATAAGATAAAGTGGGGGTGTTTTCTACAATCCATTAAAACCTAATAGGAATTCATCATCAGACAGCGGGTTTAAAAGGATGTGGCTGATGCAATCCTGTCATAGGGCGTGTAAAAAGCAAATTATCATCCTAAAATAGTAAAAATGAAAACCAGGGTTTTCTTACATGGGGAGAATTGTAGTCGATTAAATCATTAATTTTAACTCACATAATGTAATTTTTTTTCTATTTTTAATATTTATTTAAAACAATGGTTGTGGTTTTTTTGAAAAAATGTGCCATTAAAATAATGACATACAAAATTAAAATCTAGATTCAAACAGAATGAAATTTGGGAAGAATGGTCTTAGTCCTTGGGTTGGATAACACATGTTCATTCATCATTTTTGTTTTTGTTTAAATTAGATTTGATAATTCATTTAGTGAAACATCTTTAATGAATCACATTCCATTTATTTATAATTTGTGTCATTTTATACTGCGTCTAACACACAAAACCACACCTCCAACATTATCCAAGTAGGGTAATACCTCAATCGAGAATGTTATTCCTACAAGTCACTTCTCCACTTTAGGTTATTCTATCGCTTATAGCAACCCAACACCACCATATGAAAGATTTTCCTAGTATAAAAGAGGGAAAATGATTAATCAATGAAAATAAATTGATTTGGAAATACTGTTGTGGTGGACGACTCTTGCACCCATATAATATTCCCCCATGCACCACAACTATATTTAAAATATTTTCAATTTTAAGATCAATAATGAAGAACACCATGAAAGGACCCCGGGTTCCATGCTTCTTGTTAGTCACTTTCCATGACGAAGTGTATAGTGATCACGATGGAAAGAAGGAAGAGAGAGATTGATATTGATATTGGAATAGAAAAGGGGATGGAGAAGAAATGGAAAACACATTAATATAAAAAATATTAATACATTACATGAGACAGTAAAAATAGAATAAAATGAAAATAAAAGGTGACAATTTTTTAAATATCCCTTTGACTCTACTCCTTGGTATCCCAAATGGTGTGGGGATGAGAAAACATGATTTGCTATGTAGGATCTCCCCTCCTTTTATTAATATATTCATGTCCTGCAAATGTTGACACATTTTATACCCATTAGATGACTGATTCATGCATGTACCCCTTCATGAATATTGTTCATAAATGTGTTTTCCATTCAACATCCTTATATCCTCTCATTTGGAAAAAATATGAATGAGTTATCATTTTTTAATTAATGGAATATTTTTCTGGATGATGGTTCCAGGAAGCTTGCTTAAAAAATATGACATTTAATGGACACCTTAATGAATTCAAAACTCCATGGAATTTAATGGATTAATGAACCTATATATACTTGTTCCATTCTAGGTTTAAGAACATTAATTGACGGAGTTTATGTCGAGATGTTCTTCCATTATGATGGCATGGTTCATGTTGTCCGCTTGTAAAAGTCTTCAACTTCATTGATTTTAAGGGCTATAGATGATCGATTCTTCCCCTGGTTCATACAATAAGGATTATGGAAATAATATAAGGATTCTAAATAAAATAATCACTAAATTTTGATGTATATTTTTTTGGATATGAATAAAATACACTTAACGTAAAACTCTATCAAAAATCCAAAATTAATCACTTTTCACAATTTATCTCATTTTCATTCTATATTCCAAATAGCCTATTATTTTAATAAAACATTTAAATAAATGTGTTTTATCATTTGGAAACATTAAAAATTCATTATTATTGGATTAAAAATATTCACATAAATTTTCTCTGTAAAATACCCCCACACTTAAATCATGCATTCCCTCATGAATAAAATCTCAACATGTAATTTAGAGGATGCAATTATTACCAAAATTCAAATTCACAGTAATAAAACCAAAACATGATTCATGTAAAATAAAATATTAAAAAACAGATATTATTTATAATTTTAAAATCCAAATTTTCATATAGATGATTAATTAATGTATTTTACTTTCCCCCTTAAAAAAGATGGAACTTATTCATCTATTAATTCAAGATTCTTAATTCACTATCATTAAGAATTCCACATCATGATTTACCTCACCTATGAATTTTTATTCTCATCTATCAGGATAAAATTTAATTATAGTTATGATCAAATCCTGAGAACATGAACCTTATCCAAAATATTGTAGAAGAACAAAATTCTCCACATTTTAATAACAAAGACAAATTAAATCTTGATGACCTGAAATAAATTATCAAATAACTCTTATGCTTATGGTTGAAAGGATTTGATGCTATAAAAACTAAGGATCAAGGGTTAGGTTTAACTTTTAAGTACAAATCATTGTTTCAAAAATTATAATGATATTCTTCTCTTTAATGTAGCAACAACTACTTCCCCTAATACTCAATGTAATGTCATAATCAAAGTAAATCATAAGGAATGATAAATTAACCCTATTGATTTTTTTATATTTGTATTTTTTTAATTTATGATTAGATAAATCCTCACATCCATCACCTAACCACATATGATTAGAAGATCTTCCGTCTGAAAAATGGTTATTTTTTGTTCCTTAAAAACACAACCCATTTTTCTCTTCCTTTTTTGGTTCTTTTATTCATTTGTATAATTTTTAATTCAATATGGGGAACCAATTAAGTATAATTAATTATTCCACAACCTTTTACAATTTCCAAAATCGAACCCCCACAAATTTTCCTTACAATGTATAACATCCCTTCAACCATGATTCCCTTCACCACCACTCTTCATCATAATAATATCTATTGAATACCAAGAGTAGGGTAGGAATCGATAAAAATAGCTTGAAACATGTCTCATCCCTATAATGGTAATTCATGGTAACTATGGGATAATATAGGGGAAAATATAATGGTGGTATTTAAGGATAATGGATTTTCAAAAGCTCCCTCAATCATTTTAAATATTTTTTTCACTGTCATAGCTTTGACAAGTTCAAATACTTTTTCTGGTCATTAACATGTCCCAAGATCACTCAAAAAATATTCTCAAGAATAAATAAGAAGTAATTGGTGTAAAAATCCTCTCGGGAATGAGACATATGATATTGGACAATCACTAAAGGAAGAATTAATAACAAAAAATCAATTCACATGAATTTCAGAGATTAAAAATGTGAAAAATTGTAGGGAAATTTCAATTACATAAGTCATATAATTCCATAAAATCTTAAGTCAACATTTCAATATCCATGATTCACATTAAACATTCAATTTTCCATTTTACTCATTCAATATCATTAACATTGAAATTTAAAACATGGAATTATTGGATTCATAATAATCTCATGTATCCTAGATAAGTCAAGTAATGAAATAATTCAACTGTTAACATGCAATTTTATCTTTAATACTCTAAAAAAGTTTTGGATCAAAAAATATAAGGAGTTTATGTGATTAAACATTAAAAGTAAAATCCCTTTTGAAATAATGCTCCAATCCTTTTTGTGTATTTAAGTATTAATTTTTCCATATATGAAACCAAAAAATTGAATTACATACTTGAGAACAAGGAACATGTAATTAAAGTGAAAAAGATAAGGAGGAGTCAGCCTCATGATGGACAAATCTAAAAAATAAATTTGAAATTTTAAAGAAATCATGTAAAGATAAATCTTGGTATGATCCCCCAAGTGGGACATGAATTTTTACTACTTCCAGTGGGTAGTACCAGTTGTTATCCATAATATAATGGTAATTAGAGCTTCATTGATGTGATCCACCACATGTGGATTTTTCAAACATCGACATCCATGTTCTTGTTGATGAGGAATCCATGGATAGAGTACACTATATTATCCCCCTTCACAATGTTGTTTAGATTTCATGGTGGGGGTAGGAAGATGTATGGAAGCTCCTCATCATCTATTGATACTTGTGAAACCATCTTATCTTTTAATTATGGCTTAATGGGGGATTCAGCCTCTTGTTTTATTTTCTTAGGCTCAGTAAACCAGATCTCTTCATCATGGGGATTCTCTAGTAGATGTTTAATGTCTTCAGAATGCTCTAGGTGTTCCTCAACTAGTGCATTTTCTACACATCATCCTACAAATCATAATAAGAGTCTTCTTATTTTTGAAAATTCAATATTGGAGGAGGTTATAATAAAATCAAAGTCAAAATAATTAAAAGTGTGTGAGTTCAAGATTGTATGATATCCCTGATTTGGTTCAGCATGAATCTTTTCTTCAGTAGGTAGTGCCTCCTAGAGTTTATTATCACTTGATGGACATAGTTATTGAGGCTCCCTCATATTAACATGAAATTCCACCACATGGGTGCTGTCTTCGTTCATTGGGGTTGGATTATCTTCTTTGAAAGGCTTGGGGAGATCAAGAAGTTACTCACATCCATTCCAAAATATATCCAATTCATATGGAAACCACATTTTTCTTAGAAGTAAATTCTTCCTCTTTTTCATCTATCTTGAGTCGAATTGGTTGAGTGATGATGAATGAGTCTTTTGGTACCACCAAATTTACCTCCTCATATTCATCAATGATGAGTGATGACATTTCTTCCACCACAACCTCATGTTTTTTGTTATTTAGGGTTGGGTTGCTCGATTAGTGCACAAACATAGTCAAATGATCCTTCTATTTTTCTCCTCAATTAATCCTCATTATTCCTGATTTTATCCACCCATTAATTAAGATCTCAATATTATACTACTAGTTCTTGATATTTCACATTTCAGTAATCTTACCATGTAAAAAAATAGGAATTCGAATACATCATAGAAAAGGAATTTTGGGTTTTTTAGATTTTTATAAAAGAAAACAATGAAAAATATTTAAATTTTTTTAATTTATAATATGTTATCAATGATACTACTAATCTCCCCAGCAACAATGCCATTTTTTATGCACTCCTGTTGTTTGATGTTTAAAATAAAATTATTTTCCTAATACAACATAGAGATTTACTGGGGTCATCTCTCTTGAAGAGAATTGTAGCTAGATTAATCATTAATTATAATTCACCTAATCTATATCTTTTTTTTAATATTTATTGAAAACAAAAGTTTTGGGTTTTTTTTGGAAAAATGTGAAATTAAAATAACGACATGCATAATTTAAATATAGATGCAAACAGAATGAAATCAAGGAAGAGAAGTCTTGGTCCAATTGTTAGATTACACAGGTCCATTCATCATTTTATTTGTTGTTTAAATTAGATTTGATAATTCACGTAGATAATCCTTATTAATGAATTAAATTCCATTGATTTATCGAGTGTGAGATTTTAGCATGCGTATGTCACACCAAACCACACCTCCTCCAGTATCCATGTAGGGTAACACCTCAACTGAGAATGTTATTCCTATAAGATCTCACCCCACCATATGTCATTTAATCCCTTATAGCAACACCAAATCTACCTTATGAAGTGTTTGACTAATATAATAGGGGAAAATGATAAATTAATTAAATTAAATGGATTTTGAAATAGTGATGTGGTAGATAACCATCGCACCCATGCAATATTCGTACCTCCAACACAAATAGATTTAATACCTTTTTAATTTGAAATAAGAATAATGAAGAACACCATGAAACCTACCATGATTCTAAGCCTCATGTTTGTCACTTGCAATAGATATGTAGATAGATATCATGATGTAATGAAGGAAGAGAGAGATTTAGATTGAGATTGGAAGAGAAAAGGGGTGAAAGAAGAAATGGGAAACACTTAAATTTATAAAATATTAATACATCACATTATAAAATAAAACTTAAAAATTTAAAATAAATGATGAAAAATTTATAAACGGCCCTCGGCCTCTGCTCCTTGGGGCCTCAGATGGTGTTGGGATGGGATGGATTGATTTCAGAGTTATGTGCTCCTCTTCTTTTATAGGAAGATTTGTGTCTATCAAATTTTAACACGTTATTGACTTATTAATTAGAATATTCACACATCATCTCCATCATTAATGATGTTCATAAATATCTTGGACATTCACCCTTAAAATGTAAGATCATTTGGGCATAGGATGTTTGAGTTATCATTTTTTAATTAATAGATTATTTTTATGGATGAATGTTTCAGGTAGCTTCCTTCATAAATATGTCATTAGATGGCCACACTAAAGGATTCAAAAACTCAATATAATTTATTTTAGAAACATTCCTATTTATCCTTGTTCCATTATAGGTGTAAAATCTCAAATTATGATGTTTTGGCTGATATGTGATTCCTGTTACAATGGCATGGTCTATGTTGTCCACTCAGAAATATATTCTAATTCATTGATTTTTCAGGAAATCATATGTTCAATTTTTCCTGTATACTATAAGATTAATCTTAAATAAATAAAATAGGGATTCCAAAGAAATAATCACTCAATTTGGAATTACAATTTTCATGAAATTACTAAAATACCCTTGACATAAAAATCTATCAAAAATCCAGAATTAATGACTTTTCACAATTTAGCTCATTTTCATTCTATAATCCAAATTACCCTTTAATTAAATAAAACATTTAAATACATGGGTTTTATAATTTAAAAGAATTAACAATTCATTATTATTTTATTATAAATAAGCCCATAAATTTTCTCTATCAGAGGCTGGGTACAAAATGAAGCATATAACTACGCAAATTTGTGATCTCCAGGTTGATTTGGGACGACCACAACGAAGAGCTGAAGAACATCATCTAGTGGATAATTATGAGGAATTAGATCTCGGTAGGAGGCATCAAACCATGGATGCTACCCATTAGAGGATGGTATTGTTGAAACACTTGATCAGTATAGCATAGCCATATGAGGTATTTTCCCAATCATCGTTAGATTCTCTAATATGAGGAAGAACATTATTATATCTTAACACTATTATTTTATTTTGAAACATACTATGATTATGGAATGATTTATTTGATTTGTTTAACCATCAATCATCAATCATATTCGTGAGACTACTATTGACCACCACATAAGGTCACATGGGTCATGAATGGTATGAGAAAAATGGGACAAACACATAATTGTTCTCTTTGTATGTGAGTGTTAGATAACCATTGAACTATTGGAGTTTGATACTACTAACTGACCGCCAAGAGTGTTTATATGGAGATAGGTTGTGGCTGGAAACCAGGACTAATTGAATAACCACCATGATTTTCTCAACATGCCCTAGTGTGTGAATGGGAAAACACGAGGGGCATTTGATTCTACAAGAGTAAAGGGAAACGAGGAGCATGAATCATGATGTCAAATGTTGGGAATATAAGGATAGTGTGATAATAATTTTTAATAACTAATGAACATTCTAAAAACATAGCATCCATGTCCCTAAGTTTTGTATAGGGACAAATAAATGAGGGTTGACCGCAAACGAGTTTCGAAACATGGCACCTCCTTAAAAATGTTGTCTAATGTCTCTTACAATGTAATCCTAGGATGGTGGGTGAGCCAATGATAGTTGAGACCAAACCATTATGGGGTGCCATTAAATGTGGAAGATACTAGGTATCAAACTAAGGGGCACAAAAAATCATGTAAATGTGGTGATATAAATTTTTAATGTACTCTCATACTCTTAGGATTATGCCAATGTGACTAAAAGTTCATCTATATGATTGTATTGGTATGAACAAGGGTCAACTAATTTTTTAGGGTAGTGTCATCTCAGATGTTGAGAGCCTTCTAGAAATGCGAATGATGTGGAAGATGACCAAAAATTGAGGAGAGTGTACCTTTTTATGAGGGCTTTGGATGCCTTTCAGTTTTATATCAGGCAATGTAGATGATAGACACAAATTTTAATGTCATACAATGAAAATGGTGCATAGTATAGTTTAATGTCATGTGATTAGGATGTATCTCATTGTTTAATTTCATATGACGGGGAAGCTATACCCAATTTTAGGTCATACATATTGGAAAATGGAAAATAGTTTAAAGTAATGTTGCATGGACAATGCTTCTTTGTTTCAAGATATAGCTTTCAGACCATAGGATTCCTTTTCAGTGGATTTTCTACATTGGTACATACCCTATTAGAACTCCTAAGAACATATGAACCATGATCATTATGGGAAACATGGAAAGGAAAAAAGGGGTAACCTGAAAGGTTGAAGCACGCATTAAGTGTGACTCCTAGGGTATTAAAATTCCACCACGATACCAGGAAGTAGTTAGAAGGTATGCAGAGTTGTTTGAGATCATGATTGAAGGTGATCAAAAGGTAGGGATCAACTATTTAATAGGTTCAAAAGAAATGGACCAAGACCATATTAGTAATGAATGGGGTGAGAAACATAGATATTTACTTTTGACCTTGTCTGGAGACACATAATTTTTAATTTGTTACAACTAATCGATTCAACTGTTGGCACATGATGAGAGGTGTTTTAAAAAAGTCATTAGACCATGCTATTAGTGGGTCTGTCTGGTTTTGATAGGTGAATGAAATGAAATTCAATATAATATGTGATGTGTGTAAATGAGCTTATCATGATGTGGTATTGGAACTTGGATAGTGAAAAGAGTTTAACATTGTGTTCCATAGATGATGGAAAATAGTTTAAGGTCTTGTTTCACAGACAATTAAGTGTAATATTCAATTTTAGGCAATATGCAGGGCTTGTGGTTGGTAAAACCCTCTTTGAATGATTCCATAAAAGCTTGTGTTCCACAAAAACAACTTAATTAGAAAATATTATAGTTAAATTCATAATGTTTGTGTTAGAGTTGGTGTCCTGAGAACCAACTGTTTGTAATTTTATTACATGAATATACACTTATTGTATATATTGTTCATTGTTCTACTTGACTATAATATGATAATTTCCTAAAATATTTGTTTCATTAATAATGTCATTGTAGATCTTTGCTATGATGAGAACCTTGAAATTCTATAACAATATTCTTAAATAATGTTCTACGTTTAGATGACATACAATTATAGGACACAAAGTATACAGACCAACATGTGTGAGTACTCATAGGAAGATGAGACTCTCTCTCATGGATTTCACACATGGTAATCTCCAATAAGGGAGATTATAAGAATAGAACCTCTAGTAGAAATTCCTCATGTCTTGGTGTCATCATGCATTTCTATCTACAAGCATGTGTAATGGTCCTTAGAGTATAAGAATATCATTAAATCATGTCATGACTTGTGCACTTATATTTTATAACAAATAAGATCATGAAGACAGTTGGTGGGAAGTAGGGTATGTTGGGTGGGACATGGATGACATGTTGTTAATGGATAATTAGAGGAAGGATTTTTCCCTTCAATATTTATGGAAGTAGATATCTCGGTCCCTTTGATTGAAATAGAACTATCGCCCAAATTCAATGGCCATGGTGTAACGACGAGTTTATTTCTGAAAGAGAAATAATGACAGATCAAGCGTATAGGTTTACGACACTACCACGAAAACTATTTGATGGGATATTGAGATAAAGGGATTAAATTACATTGTAAGAATTTGTATGAGGTGACACATCAATGCAACATCAACTTCTTTATCTTCGGTTCCTTGACCCATTGATAGATAGTAATCTTGGACTTTAGGAAAGACCGCCTAATGCCAATGAGAAAGAGGCCTAGATGGTCACACACTAAGTGTATCCAATTATCTCAAGTTGAATAAATGTTATTCTTGTACGTAGTTTAATAATTATTCAAGGAAGCCTAAATCGTTTTAATGTTGGAGTAAGAATAAAATGAAAACAAAATATACACGCTGTGTATTAAGGATTACACACCGTGTAGTTTTCATTTTGGAAAGGAAATGAAAAAAAGTACACGCCGTGTATTAATGATTACACACCATGTAGTTTTATGAAAATCAAGTACATGCCGTGTATTAATGATTACACACCGTGTAGTTTTTCCAGTCGGTATTTTGAAGAAATAATATAGTTATATTAAATGATAATGATTATAATCAGTGTGGGCGCATGTCAATGAATTAATGATTCGACATGGGGGTTTTCAATAAGAGTTAATGAAATAAATGAATCACGTAACACGTTTATTTATTTTCATAACTCTATAAATTAAAAACTGATTATAAATATCATCACAACCCCAATAGTTTTACTTAATCGTTGTGCACAACAATTCTGGAGAATTCTCTTAAGGCCTAAAGAACTCCTTCCACCAAGAATTCTCTCAAGACTGAGAGAGATCCACCTCCATCAGATCAAGGCGATCTAAGGATGATAATGAAAGCAAACGCTTCTCCATGATAGCACCCAGAGATTCCATTGGCGATGTCTAGAGATACATGGTGCACGTATGGGTCACCGATAAAGGAATTATACACTTTTATTCTACGACACAAGGACGAATCACATCGTAATGTGATAAAAAATATCAATGATGAAAGAACTCCATAAAAGGTACTTATTATAAATTAATTAAATTAATTATAATCAACCTATAATGATTCTCGTTTGTTATTCTAGGACTATTCTTCTTCATTGTCTTTTTCTGTGATTTTATCCATGGAGTTTGGTGTTTATCATCGTATTGATTCGGGATTGATCAATGTTAATGACAAAAAGCCATGTGGGCACATCCACCAACGAGCTTCCGCTGCACCCAGAACCTTCAGTTTGTATAATATTTGAGTCCAAGGGGCGATGTAAATAATGTATTTCTAGATAGTCCCAAAGATGAAAATGATTTGCATCATTGTGTATCCCATAAAGATAGAAATAGAGCTACATGTTATTCTAGAACATAATGTAGTGACAAACTACAATGGTAAGGGTGGTCCTCTTTGGTGAGGGAAATGATTCATCCTTATATTATCATGGGGTATCACACATTAGGGCATGGGATAACATTTTTTGTTCATCCCATACATATTACATAAGGAATCCCAATTTTTTACTGGGTTCGAATGCAATTTAACATCAGGTATTGAGGATGTTAGGTGATCATGTTTAAAGAAATAAAACATAGATTCTATGGGATGATAATAATTTAAGGTCATAATGGTTAGACTTGTTGCAAATATTTTGAGGTTATATTTCTTATACTATGTATTATGGGGTAATAAAAAATCTTTAGGTAGTGTGAGAGTTGAATCTCAATGTGAGTGAGATAAAGAGGCTATAAACTATGTGAATAAATACATACATGAGTTACACATAGAATAAATTCATACATTTTGGACCATATGGGAAATCAGTTAAAAGTACTGACATATAGACTTGGATAGGGCTAGTTTGCGGGGGTATTTGTATGAAATAGGAGAGGCATAACCCAATGTGAATTACACCATAGATTCTCTCAAACTACCTGAATAACTTAAAATAGAATGTGTCTATTTTAAGAGAATCTACATGGACTATAATAAAGGACAAAGGGATGAAATTTTAAACAATTTACAAATGGTATCAAAGAAAAAAATCATAGGAATCTCTACATACTCTATGAGGATGGTAATAAAGACACATTGAGTTATTGAACATAGATTGGTTGGACACCGACACTGGTGGGGTTAAGTCACTATGGTGAGGGAAATGATACATCATATTATTATCATGAGGTATCCTAAACCTTTTCCTATTAAGGTCATAGTTTAACATCTTTAATGATGTTATCTCTTATCTTAAGGTTATAGAGTTCCGACCACAGGGGGTGTCTCTAGTGAGTATGAGTAGAATGATATAATGGAAAACCCAATGTGGATGGTGGATAATGAGGCCCAACACCACGAAAAAAATCACTGAGAAATTTCTCATAAAGTATATAGTCATGGTGCATGGACATGTTGTGATGATTTCAAGTTCACCTTTCACTACTAGAAAAACTACCTATACCCATGGTTCAAAACCATGGGTATAGCCCCAAAACCATGGGTATAGCCCCCAAAACCATGGGTATAGCCTATACCCACGGTTTTGGGAACCGTGGGGCTGAGTGGCGTCGGTATAGGGGTCAAAACCTATCCCCATCATTTGACAAACTGTGGGTATATTTTTTTCCACTATGTCAAACCATCCTCTTCTTTGTCAAAGTCTTCTTCCCACAGTTTATTAACTGCGAGTAAAAATATTGGAAATATGAAGCCGTTAGGTCTTGAACCCATGCCAACCAGTGACCTGATGGAATATTCCAACGGACTTTGCCACTTCATCCAAGTTATTTATATCAATATATATCTATATTTATAAATATATATTAACCTTTGAACGTATTATGATATAAAGAAGCCAGCGGATTTTGAACCCTCGTCTGGTGCATCATACTTCCATCGATTAAACAACTAAGATGACTCAACTATGCCAATATGGATTTGTGTTTTTAATAATATACCAATCCCCGTTTCATTATTAAAAAAAATAATCCAGCGGGATTCGATACCACAACCGCTACAACAAATGTGCAACACCTAACCATCCAATCCATGGAATTAATTTGTTTATAAATTTCTATCAACTTAAATATATTAAATCAAATCATGGGTATACATTTTCCCGCCAAATTGTTTTTCTTTTCCTGCACCTTTTTATGCCAACATAATGTGGGTAAGCTATCCCCACGGTTCTAAAAAACCGTGGGAATAGGCCTTCGAAAAAAAATTATCCCCACGGTTTTTCAAAAAACCTAGGGATAGGCCTTGAAATAAATACCTATACCGACAATTTTACAAAACCATGGGTATAGGCTGGGTATAGGTGAGAAATACCCACAGTTTTCCTGAACCGTGGGTTTAGGTTCCCATATTATACATATACCCACGGTTTTCTTAAACCGTGGGTATAGGGTACCCCTATTCCCAAGGTTTTTCCCAGAACCATGGGTATAGGTCTATTTTCCAATAGTGTTTATTGGACACTTACCACTTAGCATAAGGTTAAAGAGTTTAGACCATTGGTAGGAGACTTCAAAGAAAGGGAATATGTGGTGTGGTCGAGTGACTAACCTGATTTGAATGATGGCCAACAAGGTCTGGTGTCACGACACACTTTATAGGAATTATCACACATAGTTTAATGAAACTATTCCTAGAATAAGTCCATAGTTTAACGCTATATATCGGGGATGATGATAGATGTGTAGTTTAATGTAATTCAACTAGGATGCTGGAAACATTATGAAAATGAAGGGAAATGATAGATGGTCCTCTGAATGGAAATATCTATGTCACTATTTATCCCATATGGATGGGAAGCATTTCACACATAGTTCATGATTAAAATCACTTCACATAGGTCTTACCTATACACAAGGAGTGGTTTATTTTTTTGTTCACTTTATTTTTCAGGATTGTTTTTTTGAGTGGCTGGATGAGGATGAAAAAATGATTTCACTACATATCTTATAAGGATGGGAATAAAAACATACATAGTTCTTGAATGGTGCATTGTAGTTGATCGATGCTGAGGGATATATACTCTCAAGAGATAAAATTATGGTTCTATGAAGTATCGATCATTCATCAAAAATGGTAATTGTTACATAGTTTAACATCCTGAAACTAAGACATAAATTATGCTGCTTAAGGTCCCATGATTGGATCGGTCCATGTAGTTTAACATCATGCATTAAGGATTTAGGTTATTATAAATTTTATCATCATTTGTCTAAAATGATAGGATAAAATGTGTTCTAAAAAATGATAATGGAATGACGATTACGACTTGAGGTTAATGATTACCAAAGAGGCATATGTCATTCAACACACTCCCTAGGAAGACATGAAAATTGTTTATAGACATGGTCCCTAGTCTTGGACTTCATGTTTGTGGTCATAGATCGTGGTCCTTGCACCCATTTTAATTTTGTATATCTGGGATGCTTAAACTCATATTTAACGTACTTCTTAAAGACCATGGAACTGGCTGGAGGAGTGATTCACTCTACATCTATAGTAATAAAATAGTAGACACTGTTTTGGATAATACTTTTGAATAAGGTAAGGTCCTTACAGCATGAGCACTAACTTTGGTGGCTTCCAAACATGTATCAGTAACATTCAGAGATCCAATACCATATAACCTGTGATGATGGATTGAAGGCAATCATTCTTGTTGAACACTCTCATATATTTTATTTTATCCTTTATATATTCTGACAGGACTAAAGCCTACTCTCTTTCAGTGTGTAATGATCATATATGTTGACCTATCCCAATCTACCATACATCTTCTAGTAATTGATATCTATTTGGTGTGATGGAAATATAATTTAGATGGGAAGGAATTACTCTGGTATATAGCATAGGTAATACGGGGTCACATGTATGGAATTTCAGGTCTTCTTCTAATAATACTATACAACATTTGGGAGATTTTCTAGCCAAATATTCTTCTTCTCTCACACAATCCTCTCTAGAATATTATAGAGGGTTTTTTTTGGATTCCTTGATCTGTCCATTACCAATGCATTGTTAATGAGATGTAAAGTTGGACTATATTTTCACATGGCATATATCTTTTTTAGATCAACAACCTAGAAATTTGTGTCGTTTTTATTAAGAATGGTATGTAGGACCCTGAATTGGTGAATGATGTGGCTCCTTTGGAATTTTACAATTTATCAAGCCCTACCTTTCTTGGGAGAAATAGATTCTACCATTTTAGAGACGAAATCCACCATAGTTAAAATGAAACTGCACATGAGAGGTATCTTTTTTGGATATAGTCCCCAATATTGAGTCACCACAGTAAAAATTGGCATGATCACTCAGTAGTATAAAGTGGATCTAATGGTTGATTCCAAAAATTGGCATGAATTTGACATGCCAATCACCTCATTGAAAATTTAATGTAGTCATGGACCATGGTGGCCAAAAATTTCCCCATCCGGCGAATCTTATGGGATATCTTCAACCACTCTTGATGAGCACCACATGACGTAGCATGAACATCCTATATAACGGAAGTAATATATTCTCCTGGAATAAAATATTAGTGAATTCCATCAAAATCACATTTGTAGTGAACTTTATCGAGGTTGGGATTACTCTAGAGGGTAAACAATGTTTCATGCTGATGGATATGCTCACATTCAGCTATGTCTGATGGGAGAATGATTCACTAGGGATACTCGATGAAATGGGTTATCTAATAAGATGTTTATTCTACTACGGGGGGGGGGGGTCTAGTGGTCCCGATATTGAATAACTAGTAGTTAGTAGAAATACTTGTTGGATATCATCATCAATGCAGGTTAATAAAGTGATGACTTGCCTATGCTCTACATTAACGAATAGATCACCCAAGTTAGGATTTACATGAGATGCAGAAACACTATCCATGTTATCAGTACAACCATTAAAGTGACTAGGGAATATGAGTCACTTGTAGCTGAGAAGGGAAATGGACCATCGGTTTGAATGTGTGTTTTATCAAGGGAATGAGCTATGTATTCCTAAATACGTTGTCATCGTTGATATGTTTTATATCTAAGTTGGAGTCTCATATTATGATATATAAGTTATCATTATTATTTAGGTCCATATCGAGACCAATTATGAGATCCTAATACTATACCTAATTTTTTATGAACCCTACTAATATCAGGAAATGAGTATTTTAGTATTCATTGTATAGGGGTAATGAATACGATCCCCTAATATACTCTATTGAGCATGGGATTATTGATACTTCAACCATTTGGGACATGGAAAGCACCATCAAAATGAGTCATCTAATAGTGAATATACAGTTCCATTGATAGAATGAACTCATCTATAAAATCAACATCCATAGGTTCTTGTTCAGGGGAAGAATGGGTAGAAGGAAAGTCTAGCAGTGCATGTTATTTTATAGCATTTAATTAAATGAATATGATGTAAATATAATAAAGTAATACATCCCATTGAAATAGTAGTCATGTCTAGATTTGGAGATTAATTAAATATAATATAGAATCAATTCAAAACCCCATTTGTATTTCATGATTCTATATAAAATCTAACACATAATGTACAATAAAAACTAGTACAAGGAAAGTCTTCTCGATATGAGAGTATTCGGACTCCATGTCAAAGAGCATGCTACTGAGATAGTATAAGTTGTTCTCTGTCACATCTTTATTCTTATGGGAATGTAGAATGTTCTGGGTCCTTTATTGGGAGGTCACATAATGGACTAATGTCTTCCCAATCATAGGTGGAATCAAAACAAAATATTTCACTAGATACTTATTTATTTCCTCAAATGAAATCTAAACCTATTTATCACACTTGTAAACGATACCTTTATTCATTAGATTGGCTAACTGATTAAACATTTGATTCATATTTTCTATGAATCAATATATTCAGTTTATGTTTCCTTGAATACCTTATATATTCTAGACGTTTCTCAAAGGAGGAATCAAGATGATGGCCTTTATCTTCTTTTAGAAGATCTCAATTCATCTGTGTATGATAATGAAGATGAGAAATTTATCATAGGAAACCCCCAAGGAACACTTCATGGAGTTCATCTTCATCTGTTTTGAGCATAGTAATCCAACCGATTTTTTCAATAACTCTTATTTGGTCTTGATGTTGGAGGTATTTTATCACCAAG
Source organism: Viscum album (assembly GCA_963277665.1). Classification (NCBI taxonomy): domain Eukaryota; kingdom Viridiplantae; phylum Streptophyta; class Magnoliopsida; order Santalales; family Viscaceae; genus Viscum; species Viscum album. Next base: position 1,652,617,429 of record OY728137.1, on the reverse strand, counting down.
TCATCCACGTAGCATTCCAGAAGAATTATGATGATTAGTTTTAGGATGTAGTGTAATGCCTACTGATTAGGGGATACTTCATTCTTCATAGTGAAGGGAATTATGTGATAGAAGAAGTTACATTCTATATTATGATGGTGGTATACTCATAATTTTCAAGGTATATCCATAATTGATTTTATTCAGAGTACCCATCTATGATGAAAATATCCTAGAACCCAACTGTGGTTTCAATCTACAGCTCCATCATAGGAAGTGAAAAATATTTCATCATAAACTTGTGGTTTATCTCCTATTTGTTTAATGAGAGTCTTACTTTCCCATTCTTATTTTCGATGTGAACGGTGTTGGAAAGACACAGGGGTTACTAAACATCCTTGATGAAGCTCAATTGGATAAGCTTGTAAAATTCGGCATAAACCATATAACCTTGTGAAGGGTGTATATTTTTTAGATTGTGCATGATCCATTGATGACTCACATGGAGAACAAGATGGTTGATGGATAACTAAGTTTATAGTCCTATAATTTCATCTTAAATCAAGGGAAAATATCAGGATGTTACTTCAAGAAATATTTTTAATGATGTTGTTCCTCTAAAGGAATATCTTCATTGATCAACATTGGCCTGAGATCTGTCTCTGTAACAAGGTATACCTGAACTGGCTCATAGATTAGGGAGGATATACGCTCTAAGAATGTGGAAGAAGTATCTTCAAGATCCACCTCATCATTTGAGGGATGGGAAATAGTGGGAGGAGATTGATCATTCAATCCAAATGATTCTTGAGGAACAATGGTGTATTCATAGGTGGATATAGAATAATAAATAGAGGACTATCACTCAACTGAACCCATGATGATAGTGGTTTTCATGAAAATTCCATCAATACATCTACAATTTAGCACAATATTGATATAAAAAAAATGTTATGGTACAATTTTGTGTCGTTTCAATGAATCTCAGTGGTATAGGTGAGTTTGATTTAGAGATTTTTCCATTGGGAAAACATATTGATACCATTATGATTTAAAGGGTTCTTTTATCACTCGATCATGGCCTGTGTAGGAATATGAGGTAATATTATCACAATCCATGTATTTAAGTATGTGACACCATTTTCATGTAACAATGAAAATGATATTCCGCAAGTTCGGTGTCATGGCCTCTAATCGGTGAATATAGAGGATGAATGCATCTTCCAAAAATTTCCACTAGATTTTTGCAATGGTCATGTTCTCAACCTCCTTTGTCTAAACCTTTTTTCTATGCTCTTGTAATATAATGTTTCCATATATTGGGATTTATAGGAGTCAAAGGGAGACACATCACCTTGAATAATTCATTCTCAATCATTGAGGGATTACTTGATTCATTGGTGACAAAAAGACGGTACTGGTGCATGAAAATTGAGACAAGGCATACCTGTTAATGTGTTGTAGGTTATATATTATGATAAAACCATGAATTTGGAGTTTAATATAAAACCAAAGAACATGGTATTCAATAGGATCATGCCACATAGTCACTTCTTAGTTCTTTTAGAACCACAAATTTCAATGTCAGAGGGGCTCAAATTTGTTTCAGTCAGTACCATCTTCTATACTGTCTGAGAATGAATATGATTAATCTCAAAACCTATGTTGAGTAGATATTGAAAACCTTACATGCCATTCAACTATATGGTGATGTAATATGTGGGGATTTTCTCTTACCTGAGGAATCATTCATCTTCTCAGGATAATGAGATTATGGATTCACATTCTTATCTCTCCACTTCCTCAACGTAGAATTTCTCTATAGTCGCTACATTAGTTTGGAACTAGATGGGGTTTCTATGAGAGTATGAATGGTCCTAACACAGCTCTTCCGATAGAAATAGGTCATCCAGGATCAAAATATTTTTAGGAATGCAATATTGGATCATCAACACATTGTAAAAATATTACAAATGAACAATTCTTCACACATGGGGGTTCTCATTAATATTAGGGAAGACATGCACTACTTGCTGAATCAATAGATTCTAAATTGTGCTACAAATGTCATGATACTCATTAGTTAACTCATTTGTATCCACCATTGTAAGAATATTTTCTATCTAAGACCTAATTTTCGTTGGACATGACCAATCATAGTTTCACTACAAATATTTTTCCTGGTCAATTATCACAGTTAGTTGTGGTGTTGAGTAAAATTGAACAAGATTGGAGGATTATTTTTCTGATTTTTGTGTTAACCAACTGTATGGTCTCAGAAGCATGTGTGGATTATAATTAAGGAATAACTTGAGCATCCTAATGATTTGTGTTTCATTTTCTTCTTTTCAATGGCATCAACCAAGGAACATGGAAGAATTTACTGATATTCCTTGTCATTTGATATCAAGTAGGAGTCCACAAACATGATGGCATTTATGGAAGGATAATCTCAGTCACCACCAAAGGAATATTTTAATGATATAAGTAACCTATGTTAATTCATAACTATTGAGTCATGAATTCACTGAGGGTGTGAGATGGCTTTGACAATGATGGGTGACTTTTCCATCCCTTAAATACAGGGAGTCTTCCTTTTTGAGGAATGGAAGGCTATGAGGTTGATGTAGAAGTGGACGTTGGAGAAGGCACAATGACTTTAAGAGGTTTGGGAAAGCCTAAGTATGCACAAATGATTTCATGGTCACGAGTTACTACTCTACAAGCCAAACTGTGATCATACTTATGAGTCCCACGATTGGAAACATATTTTCATTCATCGTAACCTTCTGTATCATTATCAGGATTAGCAGAGATATATATTACTTATTCTAGGACATGGCCCAACCATATTACACCATTATTCACATGGTCATGGAGCCAATCCTTGAACACATATAATGGGGTGATGGTTTTTCCATGGATTGTTTGGTATTGGAAGTGGTCATGAATACCAGTGATCTCATCCTCATGGGGCTTCCTGTAGTATGGAATCATTATAACCCCATCATCCAAGGAACTATAGAAAAAATCAAGACAGGTACCTATTTTCTATAATAGATATATTTTCTCCTGTATATGAAGGGATATATAATATCATTCCCCTAACAAGGATCTGGATCCAAATGAGTGGGTAGAGCTAGAGGAACTGGACATGTCTACTTGGCTTGCTGTAAGGCTTCCTCTAGGGAAAAAACCTAACAAAAAAAATCCTATAATCCACATGGGATGTTCTATGTGATGATGGTATGGAAAATATCTTTTTTATTGTTTCCCATGAACAACATTATAAGCTTCCCTTACTTCAGTGACATGTTGACTGAATACACGAGGCCCTTTGAATGGGTGACAAAGTCTACGATGCCCTCATATTGTAGTTTCATGCACTTGAATAGGTCGAGAATACTGTTATTCTATGTGGTGGATATAAATAGGTATATAAAATACCTATATATGTTTTCACAACTATTGATAGACCATATGGGTTGGTGGATATATGAATAGCATATATTTCCTTTCAATGTCTATACGAAGAACTGATGCTTGGCTGCATCCTCCCACTCTATGGTTCATAGCATGGGTCCACACCTTGAGATGAAGTGGCCCAGATGTTTTAGTGGGTATTCCATACCAATTAGGATTATAGAAATATGGGGGTGTTTGTATATATTCCACCGATGATGGATATTGATTACCATTAGGTTAGACTGCTACATGTCAAATCTATAGAGATTCAAGGAAAGTAGTGATAGTGATTATCTCGTACTAGAAGGGGTTTATATCATGATGTTAATTACTAACCAATAATATTTTTTAGAATATTATCTACATGGTTGTAAGGATTGGTGGAACATTCATTTACTTATGTGGAAGCATGAGGATAGACTCTATTTGGGTCCCCAAAAATATTGTTACACTTATCAGGCACATAGGGTGACATATACCATGAAGATTTTCTATAAAATTTGTTCTATAATCTCTTTGTATGCATGGGAACCCCAAGATCAATAGGTAAAAACTTGAAGAGAAGGACTTGGGGTTTCCCATACTACCCGAGTGGAGGAGGAACAAAATCATATTGAAGAGAACCATAATACGAGAGATGCTCAGTAAGGTGGTCATTGATGATATTCTTCGAGAATTCAGGTTGTTGGAGAAAGTTAGTGACCCTGGTAAAACACTATATCTTTTTTGAAACATCAGAAAGATTAGATGTTATTGATATCTCAACCTACTCTTTGCACTTGTTGGTGTTTCCACTAGTAGGTAATAGTGCACATGTATCCTTATGTCCATGTATCTAAAAGATTTTATGAGTGAGGTAACCTGTATGAGGGTACACCTAGTAATATACTACCATTGTGAGTGGGTTATCAATGTAAAAACCAATGTCAGTATCCTCATCCATGGAAAATTAGGGGGAAACTATTTTTCCCATGATGTTACCCAAAGGCATATCATCAATATCAATGGGTAAGTTAGGTTGCTGTAAGATAGGGATGAAATTTAGGGCAGTGTGATATCACTATCCTTAATGATAAACATAAGGATATGAATCCACAATTATTAATTAGAGAACTAAATTGATCTATATGTATATTTGATAGAGCATCCAGAGGTAGCTGGGTGATGTAGGATACTGAGACACTGCGAGTGCTACCAACTCAACCATGTGGCACTACAAATTAATGTCATAAAAATTATCCCAGATCCCTAGGTGGACAAACTATTATTCATGGTGGTTAAAACACATATCTAAAAAGTTCCATTATAATCGAATAACATAGAACTCAGTGAAGGACTATGGGATAGAAATGTCAAGAGATTAATTCTTCCAAAAAATGAAATATAGATGATCAGAAGACAGAGTATCCCACAATCTATTTTATTTAGAATCACATCCCTTATTCTAGATATATTATGTTTCAATCATTGCATGATGGTAAAATTGTTTTGGAATTGATGAGGGTATGTGTAACAATGGGCTGATCAATGTGGGAGCCACTATGTGAGTCAATTATTTACCGTATGATGGGTCGTCTCTTAAGGGTGATTCCAAACATGTAATCACATCCCTGTATGATTAGGGGTTCACCCCCATCTATTGTGAGAGAGTATATATCCTTATCTATGGGTTTACTAGACTCTAGTTGTCTATCATGCCTCACAATAACTTTTCGTGATCTCCAGTAGCAGTGAATAATGAATGTTGTAATTATAAGGTTGACCACACTATGATACTCGGGAAGGTAGAAAAATTGTCTTAAACATACATGTACCTAGAAAGGTATTTGTGGATATTATGTATCTAACATTTAGGGAGTATGATCCGTGAATTCTTGCCATATGTTATAGTATCTGATGAATATGGATAGGGTGAAGGTTCCATCATTTAATTACATTCACTTATAAATTTGAGGGGTTAACAGGATTAAATGTGACATGAAACTTCTCTAAATTTTGAATTCAGTAGAAGTGATTCACCCTTATTCCTTAGGAATGATATTAATAGTAGGGATGTTTTTAATTACTATTAATACTTTTTTTGCTTCTTTGTGATAGCAAGGGGAGAGCCTCTACTTTGATAAATTGGGACACAGGGCGGACCACCGTATAGGATGTGGTCCGAATGGGGAGAACCTATTCATAGACTACCATGAACATGGGGAGGACCTCGATGTTGGTTATGAGATTGGGGAAGACCTTATATTTGGTGTCTCAACATGTGGTTTGGTTATTCATACATTTCAAACATAATAGGAGGATGACCACTTTGTTGATAAGAATGAGTACAACAAGAACCTTCGTAATGATTGTTGACTATGTGGGGAGGACCTCCACTTGGATCGATTCTGGAGCAGGGAGGAACTCCACATGAGCAAGGAATGGTAAGAGGAAGACCATTTCATTGATGGATAGTGACGTGGGAAGAAATCCATACCATGAACCACATGTATGGGGAGGACCTCCATAATGGGTATTGATAATACGGGAAGAAACTCTGATTTGATAGATGCAAGGAACATGGAGAGGGACTCCATCTTGTGTGTAAAAGTAAGGATGTCTTCCAATAAGGTTGAAGATTGTATGGGTGGGTCATCCGTTAAAAATCTCCAAATCATAGACTGGTCTGTAATAGCTACTCATGATGCTAATTTTTGACAGAGTCAACCCAACCAAACTGTAGGGGGATATGGTCTCAAATTAAATTGGGTATTGCTGAGCCCCTTCTATCCAATGGAAATGATAATTTTAAAGGATATTATTATCTTATTATCCATTTATTCTATGGAATATGATGCCCATAGTTAATAATATTCTTGATCCTACAACCAAAGTCGAAATCAGGTACACCAAACAACTTCTTGAGAAGAAAGGGAATAGTCTTCTTGTTCATCATCCCAGAGGACCAGTTTCTATTAGTGTTGATAGGGCCTATTGGGTTCCCGCCATAGTGGCTCATTGAAGTAGTCGTGCTTGGGGTGTCTTGGACATCCCCCAAATACTCAATTTAGTGGATCGAGTCATATTATTTCTTTAGGTAGATCCTCCCTTAGTGGTCCACTATTACAGCAGGGATAGGTATTTCCCTACGCTGCCCTTGGTGGTGGTGCTGGCAGTGAGGCATAGAAGCCTCTAGGTTTAGGTGGATAATATCCCTTATGATAATTTCCTCCTTTTACTCATAATATAATATGAGGGAATCCATCACATTACATTGAATGATCATTGAGGTTGATATATGGTGTGGGTTCTTGGTAGTTGTTATAGTCTGTAAAGTCATGAAAGAGTTAGAGTTAGGTGGTATTTACACATTGTAATTCATCTTTCCCCAGTTTCTGTAGGTGGGGAGCATTTTCTTCAAATTTCTTATGTCTTTAAAAGTAAGAAGATTCATCTATCAGTACAAAGATAGGGTAAGAAATTCCTAATGCCCCAGTGTTTTCCCATCATAGTTGGTATGAGAGAGAGACTCACACTAACTATGTCAAATACTAGAATGTCCAATGTTTATCCTCCCCAATTAATTGTGAGTTCCATGTCGGGCAAAAAAATTTATGCTTCTTGGTGTTGGATCAGAAGATCTGGGGATATTATAATCTTTTTATGTCCCTATAACTTATATTCTCTAGGATTAGGAGAAGAGTTCACATCATTTTCACAATTTCAGATTATGACATGTTTGAAGGGGTGCACCCACTACGAGCAACTGAATGTGGACATTGACATTGCATCTTCGATTTCCCCATATTACCAATATCAAAAGTTGGGCATAATTGTTCACTATAATTGGTCATGTATGCTCCTTCATCGAAACTGTATGATGGGATGTCAGTTCCTCCTTCCATGGATTACACCTTGGAATTTTCCACCTATTCTAGGTCTCCCCCACAGAAAAATATAATATACCTACTCTTTTTTGAAATTAACACATGATTTATTGAATGATATATAAAAATTAATAAAACCTATATGATCAAGAATTAATGTTTGTTTTGGAATTAGGTACAACACATAAAATATAAAAAGAGTAAATACATCGGCTTTATTAAAAACATCCATAACATGATCATAATATTAGATGGATTTTAAAACCTCACATGATTACCGTGGAAAATACCTAATAAAGTGTTTTTATCTAATTATATATAAGAGAATATTCATGGAATAAGGATTTTTTTAGAAAATTGTAATATCAATGGGTAATAAAAGTAACATGAATAATAAGCCATTATATATCGTGATAACAATAAAATGGGAAATGTGGAACCAACATTAATCATTTCATAAAAAAATGGTCAAGAAAATATTCATAGAATTCATGTTTTAAAAATTCACATAAAATAATAAGGTTCACTCTCTATCCTGACATGATGTCCCAACAGACTAAACATTTCACAATTCATTAGAGCACTGCAGATTTTTGGGTGCACTAGTCACATTCAATTCATTCTTGAGATTGAGTGTGTCACATAGATCGTACAACATGGATTCATTCACCATAAAATTCATTCTTTGATAAATGAATTTAGAATAAATAATTTTATGTATCAAATCAAATAATTTTATGTTTATAAAGTTGAAAATCTTTAATATAAAATGGGTGTGTTATTCACTAAACAATTGTTTTGGTGTGGAAAAATCACTGTAAAAAATAAGCAGAATAACAACATAACATTAAAATTCATAAAATGGATTAACGAGAGATAAATGGGTCTCTCATCATTTTTACATGAAATGGGAAGTAATGGGGTCATGTATATACATATCCATACATTTGGAATTGGATGTTGAAGGAATAATATAATAAAAAATCATGAATAAAGAAGAGAAAGTGAGGATCCCATACATGAATGTGGGACTCCAAATGCTTGGTAAGAGCTTATTGAGAGAATATGGTCTCTATAGCAGGACCATATAGAGGGGAAAAAATAGTAAGTAATATATAAAAGGATACTTAGTGAAGAAAAATAGGAGATTATGTGGGTATATATTTAATGAGTGGTGTTTTTTTATTATTTCTTAAAAATAGGTTACGGAGTTTATATAATAAAACAACCAAAATCACACACCTTCCCCTAGTTTTCTCCTATTTATTTTAATAAATGTTAGTTTATTTCATTATTTTATAATTCTAGGGTCCAAAAAAAGAAAATAATATCATTGCAAAGGTTAATGTGAGTCATACTCTTGAAGAAATGATTTTAAAACCATAAAATATATTAATGGTTTTAAACAATTAATAAAGGCTTTATAAAATTAACCAAGTAAATATAATGTACAATAATTTTAAATATAAGAAATATATTTGTTCATAGATACCTTTATAGTATTTATTACATCACTTTTGTGTCATTATTATGTCATAATACATAATATATATTTATACATTATTTAGTTCTTTCCCTAATATTATACTAAAAAAGAAATTTATGAAAAATTCAACATTTGATAATTTTGAAATTATGGTTCCAATTATATTGTCTATTTTATCAGAAAAAATTATAAAAATGGGAATTTCCACTTTTAAAATAAAATTTATGTTTATTAAGAAATGCTAGGTTTTTTGGAAAACAATAGTTGAACCCTTATAATAATCACATTTGTCTTCATACTAAATATATTTTCACTTAAATTTAATAAAATTTATTAAAAAATAATGTTTTATTTAAAAATTATTTCCATGTAAAATCTATTAATTTATCAGCATTAATTCTTTAATTATATTTGAATATTTCCCAACATACAATTATTGTTTAATTAAAAACCATGTATAAAGAAATAATAATGGGACAAAAATATAATCATTATTATATAAAAAATATGGTATATAATATTATTTCTAGGAACTTGGTACATATACCTTTATTACTCCACCAAACACCATATGTGTAAGAAGCGTGGTTGTGAGATTTTCATGTGATGGTTTGGTGTACTTGTTTTGAGTCATGATCTTGATGTGCTTGAGCATCTCCCGTAAATGAATATAATCATGCTTAAGTTTTTAGATATCATCTTGTTATTGGTCAATGGAAAACCCCATATATGTTATGTCCCACAGGATCTCTAATAAATGGGATTCCTAGGTTAGAATCCTAATCATTGAGGCCATCACTCCCTTTGTATGTGTCAAATGGTTTTTTAAAACCATATATTTATATTAATCATGCAATCATGGTTGAATGGATATATTATCAATGGTAAAGATACATAAATAACATTTAAATATGATTGGATATAATAAATGAAAATATGTTCATGTTTTTTCTATACATATTACATAATAACACATTTTGATAAATTGTATAAGAAATTTAATTTGTAACAATTTGGGTCATTACAATATTTCCCACTTGATAAATTTATCCCTCAAAAGTAATCTTCCCCACTCTAAAAATTATGAGGGTAACACTATTTAATAACCTACTCGAGTTCCCAAATTGCTTCTTCAAACATGTGTTTTCTCAACAAGACTTTTACCAGGTGAATTGTCTTTTTTCATAGAACATTGTAACTATAATCTAAGATCCTCACCAACAACTCCTCATAGGATAGTTCATTATCCAATGGAACCACCTTTTGATTAAGTACTTGCATGGGGTTTAGTATGTACTTTCCAAAGAGGGATATATGGAAGACATCATGTACTCAAGATAGATTTGGTATGAGTCTATGTTTTTAGACCACTACCCCTATGCAATCAAGTATCCCATAGGGGAAAATATATCTTGTGAAAACATTACATCCTTCACAAATATCATAAATTTAATCGATGGAGATATAAAGAGGTATACCTTGTCTCCAACATCAATCTATAAGTCATTTTGATTATTTTCAACATAACTCTTTATTCGAATATGAGTAGCCTTGATGTTCTATTAAGTCGGTTTATCTTTTTCCACATTTTATTCAACAATTTTAGGAACTATAAAATTTCATACCCCAACATCATCGCATCATGTAGGTGTTCTACACCTCTTCTGATAAAGGTCTTCACAAGGAGCCATTCAAATGATTGAGTAGAAACTATTGTTGTACTAGATCTAAATCAGTTGTATATGTTGGTCTCATCCTCCTTTTATGTCCATATAACATTCTCACAACATGTATTAGAGTGTCTGAATAGTCTGGTTAGATTGGAAATCAGCTTGAGGATAACAGACAGTAGTGATGATCAACATAGTGTTTAGATCATGTTGGTGTCTTTTTTGAGTATGGAGTTGAATATCAGATCTTGATCAGATATAATCGATACTGGTGCTCCATTTAGCATTAACACTTCTCTAATGTATATTCATCCATGATGGTACAATGACAAGTCCTCTCGAATTTTGATAAAGCGATCTATCTTTGTATGATAATCCAAAAAACTCTAAATAGCAATGTTTTCCCTGGATGTCTTTGGTAGTCCAGTGACAAATACCATAGTGATGATTTCCCATTTACCTATTGGTATGGGTAACAGTTACATTATCCCCTTATATTTTTACCTTTTATCCTTCAGATGATTATATACTAGGAACTTTTATGTATATTTATCGACCACATTAATCATATTTTCCCTCCAATAGTGATATCTAAGATCCCTATACATCTTTGTGCTGCCTAGGTAAATGGAGAACGGTATACTGTGTGAATCATCCAATATTTCCTTTATAAATTCAGTATTTTATGTAACACATTTTCATGACACAAATCTCAGAAATAATTCTTCATTAAAATTTAAGTCAAATGATTTCACATTCCTTATTGATTCCACTCTGTTTTGAATTCCCACATCACATATTTGGGTATCCTTTAACCTCTTCAAAAGATATTTATGAGGAATAATTTGTGAAAATATTGATTATTCTCCATCCTTTAGGATTTTCATGTCTATCCTTTTCATGTATATGAAGATTAGATCCCTCTCAATTCTAATCAATGATAAATTTGTTTTTTCTTTATGAATAGAGAATCCAAAACTTCATTTTCATTACCAGGATTGTAGTGGATTGAGGAGTCCAAGTCCATGATCATCTTAATCAATATTTGTTGGGGAATATTCTATTTTTTCTATGTTAAAATATATTTGATGATTTTTTGTGATTTGTATATATTTCACACATCTCATAAAAGTGATATTGACACCCTATGTTCAAATGTAATTTCACTACATCAAACTCCAGATCATGATTTAGTTATTTATATTCATGAAAATTCAACTACCTAGAAGAAAATGGCATTAATGTCATTCTATATTAACACACAACCCAATTCTTTCCTTGAATCATCACTGAACACCATGAAAAGTTCTCAACTTGTGCTTACAGTGATGACCGGGTTAGTGATAACCTCTTTTTCAAATCATTTAATCTCTCTTCACATTTCTCATTCCATGTAAACATGGATCCTTTTTGAGTTCAATAAGTTATGGGTTATGAAAATCACATGATATTTCTAAAAAATTGATGATAGTACCCAGCTAATCCAAGGAAACTATGAATATCTTTCATTGATGTTAGACTCAAGCACCATTAAATTGCGTATATCATTGATGGATCCACATATATCCCATTCCATGTTATGATACTCTCAAATAATGAGACTTCCTTCAACCATAAGTCACATTTACTATACTTTTTTATAAATCTTATTATTTTTCAACGTCTTTAGCATTGTACGTAGATTCTCTATATACACTTCCATGGTTTTAGATAATATTAGAATATCATTAATTAAAAAATACAAAAATTTATTTAGGTAATATCTAAAGACATTATTCATCTATACCATGATGATTTTTAGAGTATTAGTGAGTCCAAATGGAATTACAATAAACTCATAGTACTCACACCCTATAAAAAAGCAATCATTGGGATATCCCCCTTCTTCACTCTAACCTAATAATATCCCTACCATAGATCCACCTTGATGTAGTATTGTGATACACACAATTGATCAAAATTTAATCTATTCATGGAAAAGTATTCTTGTTTTTTATTTCAATCCCGTTGAGATCATGATAAGGAATATAAATTTGAATTATTGAATCCTTATTCATGATGAAGAGAACTGATTCTTCCCATGGTGAAGCACTTGTTCATATGAAACCATTATCCAAATTATCTTATTATTGTTTTTTGAGCTCCTCACGTTCCACAATATCCATTATTTATTGAGCCTTAGATAATGGAATCTGATAAGGTATAATCTTGACTAGGAATTCAACCTCTCAGCTCGGAGGAAAGCCAAAAAATTATTCATGAAACACATCAGAGTATTCTATCATAATAGTATCTTATATCTGGATGAATATTTCCTTAGACTCAATCATTTGAGAAAGATATTCTTACTTTTAGGGAAATAATATCCATGTCTGATATGTTAGCTATAAATAATATTCATCCTCCTCCATACACTAGTACAGAATTGGTCGTTGATTCACAATACGAAGAGTGATTTCATTCATGATGAAATTAATGTGAGATCTATATAGTGAAATATAATCCATACCCAAAATTGAAGAAAATTCTACCCAAGTAAGTATGAAAGGGTTCACATGGAAGTTCAACATAAAAATATTTATAGTGGAGGATTTATATACAAATTATGAAATAATTTATCTATATATAATTTTCTCCAATAGATATACCTCCATTATTTGTTATGGTTTTTGAATTGTTATAATAAAATTTCCAGATATGAATAATTGCATAGAACTAGAATAAAAAAGTATGATCACTTTTATTGAATGAATATCTAGTGTACCTAATACCACTTCATTCTTGGGATCCAACTCTATGGTTACGATAGAAAAATATCAATGATGATACCTTTGAGGTTTTTGGTTGCATCTGAAAACCCTTGGCATAGTTAATTGATTTTCAAAGATACATGGTACCTTTCAGTTGAATAAATAAACCATTAATTGAGGGTTAACTGGATAATTCCATTACTATATCACATTGTTTTGTTTTTGGGTTGATATTCACCATCTAGGTGTCCTTCCTTGACACACCTAATGCATTTCATATTCCCCTATAAGAAATTTACAAGGTACTTCTTTCCACACCTTTGAAAATTTGGATGTTGAAAATTCTTATCATATTTATATTTCTCTATAAGAAATCTATAATTAAAATCCACTCTCTATATCTTATCCCTATGATACCCTTGAGATTATCTGCTGTCTATTTCGAATTTTAGGTAACAATATGAAATTTCCATATAGCTTTCAAAGTCTCAGATCAAAGATTATTTTCATATAAAAAGGTTTAGTCAAGTAAATAATCCTTTAGAAATGAATTAAGTGTTATTGAAAAAGTCATAGTCATATCATTATAGTATTGTGATGTTTACCTCATATGCCCTGATAGTGTATTAATATTTTTTCTTAAGGGAATGGAAGTCCCATTCAATTTTAAGTGGGAGTGTGTGAGTAAAATATTTATCAACAAACATATTCTAGAATTCCATCCACCCTATAACATCAATCCCTTCCTTAGGATTTCTATTTATAATCAAGGCGCACCGTGGATAATCTTCTACCTCTATATGATAAACATAGAATAGAACCATCTATTATTCATAACATTGAAGGATGAATCTGATCTCTTCAATGGAGTTGATATATTATTCCAATATTAAGGTATCTGATGAGAAATTGAAATGCAGAGGCCATTCACTACAAAAAATATGGATTATAATAAAACTAAAATCCTCATTTAACAGTGCTAAAAAGGAGCTGTTAATCTCGGTGAAGATAAGGGGGGTCCCCTTTATCAGTTCTCAAAACATTGCTGATAAAGGTAGTATTTATCAGTGCTATTTTTAGCTCTGATAAGTGGATAATATATCAGCACTAAAAATAGCGATGATAAATACTACCTTTATCAGTGCTATTTTGAGCACTGATATATTATCCATTTATTAGCACTTAATTATCACTGATAAATTCCAAATTGCCTATGCAAACCCAAAACTTGCACAAGACATGCACATATATTACAACACCTGTACACAACACAAAAACAACCACACACAAAGCATAGAAGAACAAAAATTCTACATAAATTTACCTGAAATCATGAATAAAAAACAACACACTACTATATACATTTCAAAAAATGATTAATTTTGTTTGAATTACAATTATCCAACAAACAATGAAAAAAAATTTATGCTTCATCATTTTTTCATCCAAGATTTACTCTAAATTTTTTTTCCATGGTATTAGTTACCGAACAAAGCATTCGAACTCATGAAAAATATTTCACCTATATAAGAAAACAAATATTATGTTAGAAATACAATAATGAAATTATATAAACATTGATTTGAAAGAATACATTAAAAAATTTCAATTATTAACTGTTACAGCCTTTACATGTCCATATTTCCTTGGACAAAACCCCCTCCCTCCCATAGACGGCACCCCTACCTCCCCATAAAACCCTCCCTTTCCCGGGACATCCCCTTCCCACCTCCTGGATAGCCCCCTACTCTCCTAGAAAACCCCCTCCCCAATTAGACACCCCTCATTCTTGGAAAACCCCTTACCTCCCCTCCCTAATACATTCCCCCTAGACATCCCCCTATCTACCCATGGATAACCCCCTGCAGCCCCCTCCCTCCCACTACTCCACCTCCAACCCCCTCCCACCTCCTAGACAGCCCCCCTTCCACTTACATCCCCCTCCTTTTCCCTACACAACCCCCTTCCCACCCCCTGGATAGCCCCCTCCCCTCTTTAATAGCACCTCCTCCCCTCCTGGACACCCCACTAACCCTCCCACTTGGACACCCCCTCCGTCCTGGACACCCACTCCCTCCTAGTTATTTAGTGTATACCCATTAATAACCATCTTTATCCAACTATATTTTCATCAAATATTTGATAATGTAATACATATTAATCATACACCATCATTCAATAATATGAACAATAAAATCATGTATATTTTGAAGAGATACAGTTCAAGAAATAAAGGAAAAACACCAAACAAAAAATATATTGGAGGAATAAGAACGAAATTTCACATAAATATAATCTTATAAAGGTAAATGATGCATATTTAGGGTATTTATGACTTTAAATAAGATATATTGGGCCTCAAATTGAGCTGGAATATAATTCTTGGGCCTTTACATGGGCTTAGAATTGGTATGGTTGGTTGGAACTTTTGATTCCTCATCATGGACCCACTTCATGCTACTCTATAAGTGATCTACCAATTGTATATTATTAGTATTGAATTGAATTGAATGTATCTTTATCTAGACACCCCCTCCCTTTTATACACACCCCATCTCTCCCCTCATGAACACCCCACACATGGGGACCCCCCCAGGATTCACCCCCTCCATCACCTCCTAGACACCGTCACACCTGGACACCCCCTCCCTCCTAGACATACCCCCTCCAGGACACCCCCCACTCCTTGACACCCCCTCCCTCTTGGAAAACCCCACCCATGTATAAGGGAAACTAAAATTATAAAATTCAAAATCTAAGATATTGGTTCCCATCATGCTTTTAAGATTCTCTTGAGTGGATAGAATGACTATTCATCAGTCGACTTTTACACTATTGGCCAGTGTAGTCCAATGAGTTATGCTTTACTAGAAAGAAAATCATCTATAAAACCATTCTATATAACATAAGTATATAAAACATTATAATGGGTGATCATATATGCTTAATAAGTTTAAACATGGGAGATATCAATGATAAAATATGGATAATATAAGTAGTAGAAATTCGCCTTCATCCTATATGTCAACAATCTTCCATTAGGTATGCTTCCCATTTATTTCTAAACACATCTATATCATCTTCTGAATATTAGTTTTTTGACAGTCATGATAGTATTGAAAAAATAAATACAGAAAGGATTAATAAATATTTTAAATGACCTTGTAATTATTTTCGAAAATACCTCATTAGGGATGCTAGTTTGTTGATGAAATACTATCTCTTCCATAAATTTACCAACATAATAACCACATTCCTTTCCATTTTTTTGTTTTGGAAACTGAAGAAATATCTACAATAATAACTAATTTGTTTTGATATGTGTTTGGATAGTGCAATATTATTATATATACCAGGATACTTTTCCAGTTGTAGATATTTTAGGCGTTCTTATCCTTAGGCTTTGGATTCATTCCCTAAAGTAGATGATATTGATGCACCAACCTATTATAACAAAATCCTCATTAAAAGATAACATAAATTATATAACAAGATGTTTAGTTTTAAAATGTTGGATCTAGTGTATTACAAATTAACAAACGCCATCATGTGTGGTCAGTTTGGTGGATATCCATGCAATGAATCCAAAAATTAAATCACTGGAGTATCCAAATTGACTACAATCAGCATCCAATGCTGCCTAAAAATACAAAAAGAAATAAGTAAATAAGGAAATGGAAATATAGTTGATATGATTAAATTGTAGAGTTTTACCCCTGAATCGTTGGTATTTAAAAGTGTCTGTCATTCATAATTTTGTTTTTAAACAATTTGAGCAGGGACGACATTATTTCTGCCTCATTATCAAAATTTATTTCGTCTATTGAAGTGTTGGTGTGAGGACTAACGAGTCCAACTTTTTGTTCATTGGTAAATATCATCAATTTATTTTCATATATATATGCCTGCGAACAATATAAAATTTATTTAATCACAATTATCAGAGTATTTCAGCTTTTGTAAAATGAAATCATGAAAACATGCCTCATGTATACATTTATAACTGAGGTGCCTAACCATTCATAGTTGAGGATTTAATCAAAAATTTTAGAACTAATGTAATCTAATTCTTCCTATTTGTACATATTTTATTCAAAATAAAACATTTGAACATTTCTATATATCATCTTTGTATCCACATGAGCCTACAATGATATTAACTATGGATATAGAACGGGCGTGGTGAGGGTGCTCTCAATAGACCGTTTCAATCGGTTTATTGATCCTTGAGATAGTTTTGAGCTGATATTTCATTTCATCCCTTTATCTTGGTCATTCTGTAATAAAATTCATTAGTTCAGACCTTTTTCCATTAAATGTTAAATGTCTAGCAAGAAAAATAAATTGAAAATAGATACCTCCTTGTCGAAATGTTTTTTTACAAGAATTGTTGGCCATGAGATGAATGTTCCAACTTCTTGTTCAACCATATGAATGTCATCATCATCATTTGGAATAGGTAGATTGACACTCAGATTATTAGCGACATTAATTGACACTGTAAGATGATATGTTCGAAGCTGTCTGTTTTGTAGCATGTCATTCTATATTTTGAACATTGTAGCCCTCGCTACAAGGTGATACATGTGAGTTGATAGATATAAATCATAGTCATTTTCACCCTATATAATATTTTTATAGGAAAGGAATCAGTGTCTATGTGAATCACATTTCATATAAAAAATATTAAAACATTTATTACCTAGCTAAGTCAGTTTTTCTAGGGGAGTGGCTTGCCTCAAAGCTGGTGCGGGTGGGGCGGGATCGTCACACATGGGTTGTTATTGATTTCATTCTTCCCTTTACCTCTCCCCCCATAAATGTTATAATCATATATCTCTGGTATTGTAATTATTCTTGGAAAATAGCTAATTTTTATGGTATAATTCCCATTTTTTCATTTTGATCCTCCTCTTGTTTTTATTTTTGAAAATATGTTTGGGTTGTCCCCCCAAAACCCACACCTCTGACGCGACCATACTATTCTGGCAACATCAAGGCTACTGAAAGTATGTCTGCATCTAGTATGGCTGTTTTTGATTTCTATAACTATTTCAGATAGAAAATATTGAAAAATAAGTAGTCATTGTAATGTAATAGAGATTTAATGAAAATAAAATTAATATTATGTCATACTTACACATGTTTCCCACACTTTTTGTGTGTTTCCAGCTATTAGTATCCCCTCTTTATTTACACAAGACTCCTTCCATAGCACGCGGTGTGGGATGGAAATGGATTTCGATTTCGATTCATCGATATTAATATAAATATAGAAATATAGTTATAGTGTTGTTTTATGTCACATTCAAGTTGTACGGTATATTTAAAAGTCATAATAGTTTTCTCTCAAGTGAAGCATACCCCATCCTTGCTTTATAGTAAGGGTACGCTGGTTCTGTTGCATAATTTTTATTTTCAGCACTCAGTTTCTATATTATAAATAAAAAAATTTCAATCAAAGTGATAAATACAAGGAATCTCAAAAAACGTATATACCCCACACAATGTAAATAAAATGTTTGCTCCCCACAACAGTTTCTAAACGCATTCCATGCTCCATGAGATATCAAGTGTGCTTAAAGAGGAGGTGGGTGTGGCTTGATTTTCCCTTCATCATCTTTAAGATGATATTTCATTAAAATTTGTGGGACCCCCTATGAATAATTCTGGGAACTCTTAATACATATTCCTTGGGTGAGGAATCTACTATAAATGCATGCTGAAATGGATGATGAAGAGTACGTCAGTGTTTTTGTATTTTATTTTATTTTAATAGATTAAAAAAATGATATCATAATGTTACTATAATCACTTCCCACATTAGTGTCATCCTCCCAGTTACAACATGGTGCCATGACTATACATCAATAGGCATACGTTGCCGAGTGACAATTCCAATGTAATGACTAGAGATGACTCTGTTGGGGTTTACATGTTGGCCTCTCTTATTCCATCCCACCTCAAATTTGATTCCTTTTGCTTCTGCCTTAAATATTTTGGCTAACACTGTCAAACTATAGTGATCTTGTTTTTTTACTCTTTCAGAGTTTCATTTCCTACCATTTCCTCAGAAGTGTCATAAATTTGTTCCTCCAGAGCACTCGCATTAACACATTGACCAGCAGCAATAGGATGAGAAACCTATTGTACCTTAAAACAGGGACCATCAACAATAGGTTGAGAAGGTTTTTGTTTCTCTGCACTGGGACCACCAACAGCTGGTTGAGAGACCATTTGTGCCTCGGGATTGGGTGCATCAGCATGTGCATATGTCATTATCTGTAGAAGTGGATTAAAATTTAATTTAGATTACATAAAAGTAGTGTAAAATAGATAATAACATAACGTAACACAATGAATATTAAAATAAAGAAATAACCTGATTGTTGTACTCTCTTTGTTTTCTTTAAAGGCTGAAGAGATTTTACTCCTTTATCGAATATGTAAATCCCTTCATTGTGGTCACCTCTGACATACAAAATTCCATCTATATTGGGACTGCTGTGAAATGATTGTGAAGTCCCTATTAAAGGGTTATCCTTTGTTGAACATTCATATGGCCCTTCAGTTGTTTTGGTTGATAATAGAACAATTGATCAATTTCAGTTTGCGGGGTCTGGAAAATAATATAATTGTACTACCTGTGATGCCATTATAAATGGTATGTCTTCCTCCCCTTCCTTACTAAAGTCAACTTTCACAAATCCTAATTCATCTATTTTAACAGCACTCCTATTATCAACCAACTTCTATTAAAAAATCAGCACCTTGAATTTCGTATAATCCAACTCTAATATTCGTTTGATGATGAAAAATGATGACATATTTCCATAAATTGTATTTATTTCCTTAGCACCAAAAACATTAACCACCTCATCCAAATGTTTAACCTCACTATTCTACATGGTACTGTCTTCATCATGTTCATTATTATAGAATGTATAACACTTAACTGCTTAATAATTGTAAGATATTACATACACACTTGCTCCTCTAGCAAGACATCGAGGTCTTTCATAAATTAAGTCTAGATTTTCATCTAATAGCTTAAAAATATGGTCCCAAAACCTTCCTATAAACTATCATTTATGTGTATTTGATATCCACTTTCATCCCCAGAAAGATTCAAACGCCTAAGAATTTATTTATGGGTTTGAACATATGGGTCAATGTCAAAAATGTTATGCAAAACATAAAGGTGAGACTACTCCCAATATGTAATATTGATTGTGAGAACCTATCGTCTAGAAATTCCTTCACCCTCATCCACTCAGTGTGATTATATTTTGTTAGGCCAACATTTTCCACACCAGAAGGGTATTCGATACAATATTCAATGACTTCCTCAACAATATATTGCTCCGCAATAAACCACTTTGGCTAATTCGATTTTTCACATACCCTTTCAAAATCCTCATATTAAAATCAATGGGATACATCCATACATAATGTGCATGGCCACATAGTCAAATCTGTCTCACCAAATAAACCATAAAATGATCCATCCTATCAAAAATTGTCGGCGAGAAGAATATTTCCAATTCACATAATATGACGACAATTCCCCATTACATAGTTTTAAGTTTCACTGGGTCTTTAACATTGATGCATATATATTTGGAGAAGAAATAGATCTTCGTTAATGTATGGAGGAAATTCTTTGAAAAAATGCAATGTAAAGCTATTGGAATTAGATATTCATTCAAAACATGTAAGTCATGTTATTTGAGACCCTTTAAATTTAAATCGCTCATTAACACGATGTTCTTGATATTTGATGAATACCCCTATGGAACCTTCAAGTCATTCAAGATGTTGCAAAACTAATATCTCTCCTTCCTGGGAAGAGTGTAAGCAGTAGGAGGAAGAAATGTTCATTTTTCACCCTTCACTGGTGCCAACTCTTCTCGTATTCCCATCTCAACCATGTCCAATCTAGCCTTAATTCCATCTTTTGTTTTGCCGGGTGCATTTAGAAACATGCCAATGACACTATCACATAAATTTTTTAAACATGCATAATATCAAAAAAATATCTGACATACAATCATTTACAGTATGGTAAATAAAAAAAACTTATCTCTCTTTCCAACTAGTTTTTGTAAGGTTTTCTTAAAAAGATTTACCAAAAGTAGTGTCAAAATAATTTACTTTCTCAAACAATTGATGACATGTTAGTGGATATTGTTCTCTACGTTATTCTGAACTTCTATCAAAGGATTTCATCCAAGATTGTTACTTATGTCATCGGGGAAGAAATCTACGATGTCCTAGGAACACAGTTTTTTGATGAATGTTTCAACCTAATTGATTGTGTACCTTGTTCGCAAATGGGACACCCTTTAGTTCCTCTAATGCTATATCTAGAAAAAGTTTCATAAGCATGAAATTCATTTATCGTCCCATACAACATGGATTTCAATGTGAAATCTTCATTTTTGTAAGCATTATACAACGTAACACCTGAATCTCGCAATATTTTTAAATCCTCGATCAATGGGGCCAAATAAACATCAATATAATTACCCAACTATTTTGGTCTTGATATAAGCATATATAACATGATGAATTTTCATTTCATGCATAACAATGTTGGTAAGTTATAATTTACCAACATAATCGGCCATGTACTGTGGCTGCTAATTTGAAAACCAAAAGGATTCACCCCATCTGTAGATAATGCCAGATGAAGGTTTCCTGGCTCATTTCCAAATTTAGGATACTCCTGATCAATTATCTTCCATTGAGGAGAGTCTTCAGGGTGATGTAGTTTTCCATCTTTAATTCTTGTATCTACATGCCATGTCAATTTTTCTAAAGTCTTATCACTTCCATATATGTGCCAAAACTTTAGAATAATTGGAAACTACCATACAACACTCGTAGGACTAGAATCATCTTTCTTTTATCGAGAATCACCACACTTTTAGCATTCTTTAAGTGATTTATGGTCCTTGTGAACCAATATACAGTAATTCCGGCATGCCTATATTCCTTCAGAGATCATTCCCATAGATCCTAGCATTCATTTGGCATCGTTTGTTCATCTTGGGAATTCATTATCTTCTAAGAGCATGTCATTCAAGAGATCAAGTAGTTCCATAGAACTAACATCACTCCACCCATTGCTTGATTTCAAATTCTACGGCTTCAGTATGGCTGACAATGATGTATTTTTAGTGCAACCAGTATACAATGGCATTTTTGCACAACTATTTAACTTGTCCAACAATTTTAGGCAATCAAGAAGTTCATATTCATCTGTCCTTATCATTTCCTCAATACGATCTTCATCCACATTCACATCTATAATCACACCCACCATACGATTGTCTTCACTGTTCACGCTTGTAATCATATATAATGATCCATAAAATGTCGTGTTATCTGAGCCACTACCTACCTTCGTTTTTCCCTATGTTTATTCCAACATGTATAACATCGATCTATTATGTGATAGATCAGGTGTTATTCCAACTCCTCTAGACTATTTTTTCTAGAATAACAACAACATAAATATGGACAAAGTATTTGAGAAGGGTCACATGCTTGATCTTCTAAAAACTAGATAAACTCTTTCACACCATCTTCATACTCTTTTTTGAAATGATTTTCATTCATCCATTCTTTATTCATATTCATCGTCTTTATGGGTTCTATCTAGAACTTTCATAATATTATTTATTAATTAATCAAGTAGCATTGATTGGGTTTTAAAAAAAAATCATAGTACAAATGCCTCTATAATGAAATAGAGGATCCTACCCCAAAACATGTGAAAGTACTTGAACTCTATCTATATACAGGGGACTATGCCCTATCGTTTGTATATCCTCGTTTAGTACCTAAAACCTATACATGGAGGACTCTTCACTAAAACATGGGGGAGTACTATACTCTATATTTTCTCTAAACATCTCACTTGTCTCTTGTCAACTCTCAAGCAGAGTGAAGATAATTAAAATATCCAAACCATATCATGTGCAATTTTCATGAATGAGGGATTAATACCATTGTGATCTACATGAGAAGATATATATAATGGGATAATCACACATTAAATACAATCATATATGCAATAAATAAATAATAATAATGAAAATAACATAGCACAAAATTTGTTCAATGGATAAACGATGTGTACTGTTCTCAGTCAAGGTTCGTTGTATACTACATTTTTAAACTCATGTGATTTCCATATACATGGTGTGTCTAGTTGGGTGAACATCTTGTATGGATAAGATACCTGATTTAATCTGACATATATCAAATTAATTCTAAGTTAGTCTTACAAAGACTGCATGATGCCTTTGAAAATAGATGACATATAGAACAACTTGAGCTAAAGGCATGTACTTTAGATACATACTGAGTCACCTCACAAGCTATGCATCAATTTTTTGTGGAATACACGGTGTGTAGTCCTTACATGACCACTAAGGGTATATATTCAATACACATCAAGTTTATATGGTATCTATACATGGTGTTAGTGAAGTAAAACACATATCATATGGTTTCACCATTATTTCATGGCATGTACATGATTTCATGATGATGTATATGTCTTGAAGATACATGGTGTTTTACCTAGGTTCACATGACATGTAACATTTAAAATGAAACTTATTCAAAGTTAGAGTTAGAAGATGAGCCATGTGGGGTAAATTTTGGTGATAAATGTTGTGTGGCATTAAAATCTATATGAAATCCATGTATGGTGAAGCATGTTCCATTTAAAAAGACTACATACCATGTATTTTAAAAATATATAGATTCTGAAAAACATCATCTTCACACAATAAAGTGTCTCATTGAATCCTCTAGAAGTGGTTTTCTAGGGATCATTGGAATTGCACTAGTTACAACGTGGTGGTCCCATTCAAATGGGTAATGTTTGGATTGATATTAAATGGTGGAAGAACTAAAACATGGAAAAAATGGAAAACCAATCATTTCAACAACTATAACACCATACAAAAACACAATCGTGATCAAAATTGCAACACCATAAAAACCAAAAAATAAAAATTTTAGATTTTACAATGCATACCTTATTCAATTTTGTTGGTTAATTCATGGGTTATCACAGATGTTTTATCATACTGAGGATTTCATTCATAAGTAAAGTACATGTAAATTACCAATTTTTATATTCAAATGTTTAACAAGAACCAACCAACTTGCAATTCATTTAGTGTGAAAACAAGGAACACCAACAGACATGATTTTTAGTGGGGCATTTAGCCCATACATTTCAAATTATAACATTCAATATCAAATAGTAATAACATCTTAACAAGAAGAAACCAATGGGTAACAAGAGAAAACTCATAGTGAAGGTGTCGTTAAGAACACGACAGGGGTGTATTCATGGCAGAGGAGAGGTTCAAAATAGAGGAGATTTCCAGCTGAAAGGAAAACATAAAATAGGGGAAACCCATTAGAATAAAATTATCTAAAACCGATTACACCATTTACCACTTACCACAAACCCCAAGAACCCACTAAAACTGAAATCAACCCACACCATGGTTAAACAAACCTTCATATAACAAGAAATTATAGAACCCACCTTCGATAGAACGAGTTCAACAAACTGTTAAAATATAAAAGATAAACATAAAAAGGGTATTCCCTAACCAATTGGTCCTCCTTACTAGGTACAATCCCCAAGTTTATTCTAGATAGTATATCTCATATGAGTAAACCTTGATCAATCCTCTATTATCACACATTTCACGACACATACATCTTAATTGCATGAATTTAAACATCATGGTACCTTGTTTTCAAACAACCTTAAACTATTTCCCTTAAACTATGTGGAAATTGATTCCTATTTCGATGGGATATTTAATATTCCATCTTGAGTTATAAAACTATATTCTTATTTCATACCCATCCCCATTAATCCTTCTTACTCATGAGATCATCCACATACTTCCCTTTCATAACTAATGAATGTGTGAGAAACTGAGTGTTTCTAGTTATATTAATAAACACATTGGAAATTTTCTGAAAAACAATCGTAACCTGACACAAATATTGTGCTACCATACTCAGTCCCACTCACAACCAAGAACCAGTCTATGTTTTTTTTATTTGAAACAAAATAATTAATCTAAAATAAAATTATTCAATAACTAAATAAACTAGGTTCCCCACATGTTAGGAAATTTTTTTGGCATGTCACATACAAAAAAATAGTGAACCCAATTTGAATTCTTCAATGAAAATACAATGGTTTTCCTAGGATGTCAGGATGTTTTGTTTCATGTTTTCTACGTAAAACAAATTTTTTTAATATAACATGAATCCTTTACTTGTTAAAATGATTAATAGAATATACTTGTTTGTAATAATTCACTAATCAGTATTATTTTTTTGGTAGTTTTTGTATATATGTACCACTTATGGGCTCCATTCAATCAAAGGTAATGGTCTCTTCATCCACTAGATTTTCCCATGCTTCAATTTAAGCCAATATCTGACACCCATGATCTAACAGAATACATCACCTATTTGGAGAATTCAAAACTAGGTGGATGAAATGATGGTAAAGGGGTACCACTACCACAGTACCGTCCCTACTCTTGAAGTTTTATCTGAGTGTTTTTACATATTGACGCCTCACAACCCACCCCATTATATGGAAACTATAATATAGCAAGTGGAACCTACCACCACCATTAATTAATTCACAATTATATCCCTAGAGAATGATAATCATTATATTCTTTATCTTAGTATGTTGGATCAAGAAGTCATCCATGACATCAACTCAGTTCAAGGGTCACCCAGTAGGGCTCCAAACAATCTCCAATATCACCAACATCATGTGACCACTAACCCTTAGAATCCTGTTGAGGGAAATATAATGAAGACCCCTTCCCTAATCTCTTAGATCCAAGAAGCTATGCGGTCTCTCTAGGAATTTAGATCTATTGATAATAGAGAGAAGGTTTGTATCCCCACATCCCCATAATAAGTATTGAAACACAACATGTGGTATCTACTAAGTAGGATCATATCCCTATTCAATCATAATGATCCTACATGTACATCTTGACAAAAATTATGGGGAATGCACATATTTCCACACCCATGCATAAATTCCACCACTTTATTATGGAAGTGGATAATGGGAATGAGTAGGTATATATCCCCACTCCTACAAACAAACAGTCTCATAATCCTATCGCAATTATAGAATCCCATAAATAGCACTTGGAAGAACTATTAAAACAAGACTATATTTCCACCCATGTCATAAATATTTGTCAACATATATTGGAAGGATTAGTAGGAAGTGGTAATCTAAATATCTCAAATATCACATTAGGGTAATCCCATATTCATGCTTCCATAAATTATGAGCAAGGTAACATCATATCCCAATTTCCAAATGATACCAGGCCTATATCCACACACCCCTTCAAGTGAAATGTTAGCATATCCCAAAAAAACATAGGATTGGATTCATATTCTAACATATGTCTTGAAGTAAAAATAGTATATCATAATTGAATCTTGGAATTAATCACACATTCATGCTCCCCTCCAACCTAAAAAATAATGATGACATAACTTAACAACTACTAAAAGGTTAGAACATAATCTATTTTGGTTTGAAGGGATCCATTGGAAATTTTTAGTCAAACATAATGTACAGGACCATATTCATATCCCTTTCTAAGAATCCAGTCATTTATCAATATCAATGGCACATGATTCATCCATGAACACTCACATTAGGTAGTTTCACCAATCATCAACAAGGATATCACCAAAAGGAAGGCCTCTATAATAGAATAAAATAACCCAAGAGAATGAAAATAGTCTTACACTGACTAGTGGAGGCGGAGGTAGTGGTGACAGAGGTAGTAGCGGTCGCGGTGGAGGAGGAAAACCCAACGGCGGCGACAGAAGAGGAGGGGGAAAAGGAGGAGGAGGAGGAGGAGTAGGAGGAGAGGTCATGGCGGAATAGAGGCCAGGTTCAGCTTCAGAAAAATCTTGACCACGTGCGAGAGAGGAGGTACTGTTAGGGTTATTAAATAAAAACCACTGGAACCTTTATTAGTGCTCGTTCAAAGCATTGATAAATGTATGTTTTATCAGTGCTAAAATAAAGGCACTGATAAAACATACATTTATCAGTGCTTTGTTAGAACTAATAAAGAGATACCCTTATTAGCCTTAAAAAGGTGCTGATAAAATACCTATTTATAAGCACTGTAAATATTGCACTAATAAATAGCTATTTTATCAGTTCCATTTTGGTGCTGATAGAGGTATATCTTTATTTTCACTAAAAAGCGCTGATTAATGTATGTTTTATCAGTTCTTTCAATGAGCACTGATAAAGGATCAAGTAGTTTTTATTTAATAATTTATTTATATTCTTATATATTTATTTAAAATGGAATATAAGATAAATATATGTCTATTTATTAATAATTATAACAATAAAATGAATATTCTTATAAATATTGGTATATAATTGTTAATCTATACACAAAACATTAATTTTTATTATAAATATTATAATTTTATATAAATTAAGAATAAAAAATTTATCAGCACAAAAATAAGCACTGATAAATGTTACCATTTATCATCGCTATAAAAAAGTGCTGATATAGGGTACACCTATATCAGCACTTATTTTAGCACTGATAATGGTTATATTTATCAGTGATTTTATCTAGCACTGATAAAGGCATACCCCTTTATCATCTCTTTCTGTTTGACGCTGATAAAGAGAAGCACTTCCCTTGCCCTGTTTTGTGGTAGTGATTATCATATAAAGGACTCAATCAGAACTTGTTCCCTCATAAGGGTATTTGTAAACTTCTTTTAATCCATGTTTCTATTCATAACCATAGTCTTCTAAGAGAGTATCATTAAGAAGTTCATGATTCATACTCCCATTGGGTTGTGCATCTTATTGGGGAAGTCATCACATTACCTCTCACATTGATGATTTACCTAGTTCCACCTATTTATGGATATGGTAAATAATAAAAATAAAATTAAGGATGATTATTTGTTAAAAAAAATATTAAACGCATAATGGGGGAATCCAGTGATATTAAATGGATAACATATACTTTACATAAATTTTCTTAACTAAAATATTTATAGGCTTCAATATATGAAATATGTGATATATTTCCTATTATATAATCTTATGGGTCTTTTTTCACTTAATAATGGTTCATACTGAGATTGTAAATTTACCTAATAATATACAGTAGGAGTGTCAAACCAGGTGTGTAGTAACTCCTATTGTCATGTATCATATTACACCAAGTCAGGCACATCATACCTTGTTAGAGTTATTTCCCCTTGGTACATATTTTATAGAAACATTGTCCAGTTGCAGTATCCAGATAGGGATTCCATTTCTTGATAAACCAATTACTCTATAGTTACTAAAACATAGATATGTTTTCTTATAAGTAGTCTTACCCCTATGTCTTTTTTTAGTTGTTTCTAATTAGAACATCAAAAATAACTAAACATTTCCTTCGATACCTACTATAACAACCCTACTCATTAACTCACATTAATATATAATTTATTACATAAATTTTATGTTAATAAAATTAAAAAGATCAATACGTTTAGTTTTATTCGAAATTAGATTCATTACTTAACAACATAAAAGTGGAAATTCTTCATCTTTATTAAAGAAATACATACCATGATCATAATATTTTATGTAATTTAATACAAAATATGTAAACCTTGGGATATAAATAAGAAAGGGTTGATATATAAATCGCAGTAATGGAATAAGCATGGCATGAGGTAAATTTTTTTAGACAATATGCATATCAAAGTGGAATACAATAATCATTAATAAGTTGTTATTATATAGAATAATTATCAAAAAATGGTAAATGTGGAAACAAAATAAAACACTGCATAAAAAACCTTGGTTTAGGTTAACTGAAAATACATCATGATAGAAAATGTATCATAGGGAATCAGGTTCACACCCTATCCCAACATGATGTTTTATAAGACTAAACATTTCCCAATGCATTGGACTGCTATATAATTGTGGGTTCACTAATAAATTTCTTTTCATTATCATGCTAAAGTGTTCCAGATATATCATTCAACATGGATTAATTCATAATCATATTTATTCCAAGATAAAGGAGTAAAAAATAAACACTTGTAAGTACCAGTTTAAATAATTACAAATGTATAAAGTTGAATACCCATAATATGAAATGCGTATGATATTCAGTACACAATTGTTTTGGCGACTAAAAATAGAAATGAAATTTCGGTAGCCAAGTAGTGTCATATAAAAATTCCTAAAATGGGTTAATGGGAGATAAATGGTAATCTCATAATTTTTACAGGGAATGGGTATTAATAAGAACAATAAAATACATATCCCACTATTTTTAATTTGAAATAGAAGACATAAAATTGTAATGAATCTTTTATAAATATGAAAAAGTGAGGATCCCTTAAATAAGTGTGTGACTCCAAAGGCTTTTTTAGAGATTCTTGAGAGATTGGGGGCATCTTGGGAGGTTCTAGATAGGGTATGGAAAATTAAGTATGTCCTCTAAGGTGATTTACTGAATAAAAATTGGATATTGTGTTGGTTTATATAGTAAATGAGTTAATATTTCAAGGTTATTTCTAAAACATAGGTTTTGGACTCTATATAATAAAAAAAAACCAAAAACCTACCCAGGGGGTTTTCACAAGTATTCTACCAAAAAGGATATTTTTTGTTATTTTATTATTTCAAATACCTAAATTAATAAAATAATATATTTTCTAATGTAGAAGTGATTCATACTCTTAATCAAATGTTTTTAATGACATAAAATATATTAATGGTTCTTTCGGATTCATAAATGCTTAATAAAATTATCCAATTATGGTATAATATAATTATTTTTATTATAAAACAATATTTTTGTTTATTATACCTTTTATAGTATTTTTACATCATTTTTGGGTTATTTTTATTCCATAATACTCAAATTAAATTTATACGGTATATAATTATTATAAGGAAAATTTATTTAAACATGAAATTATTAAAATTTCACCATTGGATAATTTTGATATTTTTATTGAAAATTGATATTAAAATTATCAAAATAAGTTACTAATGATGTAAAATTTTTTCTTATAATATAAATCAATCATTTATTAAGAAATAAGATTTTTAAGACAATTATTGTTTTCAAACACTTATAAAAATCAAATTTCCCTTAATAAAAATATATGATCATTATATATTATAATCATTATATAAGAACAATATTTTATTAAAATATTATTTATTTCAAAAATCTAATAATTCAACAAAATAAATTCCTTAAATGAATGTCAATATTACTAAATATACTATTTGTATCCAAATAAAATTCTTTTATTAAGCTATAATAATAGATTGAATATTTATTCATTATTATCTACAAATTAATTTACATAATAAGATTTTTTGGGTCTTGATACATATCCCTTTAATACACTAGAAAACACCCTAAGAGTTAGTTGTGAAATGGTGAGATTTTTATGTGTTGGTTCAGCGTATATGGATTGGGCCAAGATCTCAATGAGCATTAAATTATCCTGTAAACATTTTGGCTCATTTTCAAGTTGTTCTATATCCAGTTTTTCATGGTTAAGGGGAAATCTAGTAGATGTTATCTCCTTCGGAGTCTCTAGTAAATGGGGTTCATATGGTATGATTCTACTTGTTGAGGCCATAATTTCCTTTTTCAGTTTAAATATGATTTTTTAAAACATTATATTTGAAATAATCATGTGATCACTCTAAAATAACTATATTATTAATGGTAACTATGATTAATGATCATTTAAATTTGGTAAGATATAATAAAACTAAAGTTGTGAATGTGTTTTTTATATCCATATTACACAATATCACATTTAATTAAAATGCATGGGAAATTTTATTCGAATCATTTTGAGTTTTTACATTTATGTTATATTCATGGAACGAATTCCCAGTGTTATCTCTTTGTGGATGTCATTTATTTATGATTCTTATTTCTAGACATTCCAAAGTCTCTGGAAATGTCATAAACCTTCATTCCTTAGAGTAGTCATGTTAGGAATTATTGGAATGTATAGTTTACAAGAATATGGGTCACTTATGTTTTCATTATAATAGATCTTCTATTGGAGGCATCATAGGCATAGAACCCAAGGCATCACATGTTTTTCATGAGGTATCTAATTACAAATACATCTTTTATAAGGCTCTCACCTCATGAATCTCTTGTTTAGAATTAGGTAGATTATTAATTAGGCTCATATATTCCAAGTCTCTCATCTCAGGCATCCCATGTTTAGCATGAGGTAGAAATATGGGACATGTCTCATGTTTCCCATCCAACAGAGGTGGAATGAGACTGATTATAATTCCCTATAGTGGCACATCAAGGGGGTACATCACTAAGAGAGGAACCTGAATGTTTTATTGATGGTTGAATTAAAAATCCTTATGAATATGGATTTAGGGTTTAACGTCTTATAAAGAAGGATGATTGAGATTCCCTATAGAGGTGGATCCTATAAACACATCCATATAAAAATGTACCTGAATGTTTTTCTGATTGTTTGATCCGAATAAAAAAGGATATTGATCTTGGATTTAACATCCTATTGTGATGGATGATTAGGATGCACTATGGGAGCAGATCATGGAGGTACATACATAGGATGAAGTACCTGAAGGGTTTACTAAAGATATATTAGAACACCCCATGGAGTCACATTCAAAAGTTTACATATTATAGAGATAGATGATTGGGATGTCCAATAGAGGAAGATCATGGAGTATATCATTAGGATAGAGTAACTGAAAAGATAATAGATGAATAGATTAGTGCACCTAGGTGGTAGATAAGGGACTTAATGTCCCATATATATGGATGTTAGGGACACCTCATGGAGTCAAGTTAGGAAGGTACATCCCTAGGTAGGAATAACTCAATGGTTTATCAATGGATTGAAAATAATTCCCCATGGAAGAAAATCCATGTGGTGTTTTCAAAAATGGAACATGTCAAACAATAACGGTTTATCTGAAAACCTTGTGAGAGCATAGAATGGAACTAAACCATAGGAGTGGGGAACCAATTTTTATCATTGTTCAGGATTAAACCACATACATGTATCCTATGAAACCTATTTATAAGAGAGGGATTTAATCCCACAAAATTCTCTTAGATGGTGTGGGGATTACATATGTATGATTCCCTTAAATTTGGATCTCTCTTGGTTGGATGGTGTGGAGATGAAGCATGTGATATGGTTGTGTTCTTCTTGGTCAAAAAATTTTGTTCATAGCGCTTACATGTATGAGTGGCCTAGGTGAGTGGAATGGTCTTTTGTAAATGTGATGGCTCGGGGAAAATTAAGGTGGGTGTGGATGGAGTGTTAGGTGGGGATTGTTATAATAGAAAAAACATTGGGTTTAGGACCTCAAAGAGTCATATTTCATATCCTAGTTGGTTGGGAATCAATTCACACATAGTTTTTAAAGGTAATTGGGGACCACAACATAGAAGGGGAAGAAAGGATTTGGATAATATTGTTGAGGCTTTTGAATCGAATCTTCATGAATAAGGGGACATAATGGGGAATATACCTAAGGGGGATACACATAGGGAATCTATGGTATGAGTAATACATGTTTAATATTCCCGGGTAGAATGTGGATATATTTTATTAATCTAGTAGGGATTCCCATGGAGGATGGATGGATTCATGATCATTTCCAACCTCTAGGTCCTCCTAAGTCATTATCAATGTGAGAAATAGGAGGAAGCATTTGTCATGATAATAATGTCACAAAATTGCAATTAATAATAGATGATATAGGAATTACACGTGAAAGTATCCAATGGAGGATATCATTAAATTTGAGGGATATTTAATTCCATGTGATGTAGATATCATTCACTTTCACTGATACATGGATCATCCAATGAAGGATTTGTGGGTCTTATGCATGGAAGTCAAATGTTTTGCGAGTTTTATTCCATATGGTTGGAGGAAGTGGCATCCCATGATGAGCATACATAGGAAACCCCATATCCATTACAAGGGTTAATACTACATTTCAATGTCATGTTCTGAGGATGTTTTTTCTTTGAAGGTTTACAACAAGCCACACAGACTTGGGGGGCTCACTCCTTACCCCTTGGGCTAATGTAATCGTAGCTCATATTTCCTTTGGAAGGGTATTCCATTAGTAATTAGGAGTAATAATAGTGTGCGTAAGTGGTTATTCATGATATCTACATCATAATTCTTATGATGAAAAGAAAAATCCATTAGTGTACCTATTTTTAAAATAAGAATTTATGGCCAAGCATGTACTCGGGGAATATAGGAATCATAATGAGGTATGAGGAAGTCATATGTTTATGATTGGAGGGCTATAGTCATGAGGTGTGAACCAGGAATAGATGTTTCACATATGGGAAGATAAAAAATGGTGCTTTAGAATAATGGAAAACTATGGATCTTCAAATAATGGGTACAAGAATGTAAGTGATCTTGTTCATAAGGCTATGCTTGCACACATCTTTGGAGTATTTTGTGCAAGGTCTAAGAGGTGCACAAGAGGATCCCTTGGGTGAGCCTCACTTAAGATAGATGTGGTTGGGTGAGAATTACAAAACTGCAGGCCCACAAAATGGAGGAACCATAGAGAATTGTTCACCTAATGTCCCTACCTTAAGTGTTCCATGCTTTCATATTGTTTAATAAGATCTGTCTTACACACTGTGGAGTGGCGATTTTAATTCCATATTACCACTATAAAGAAGGAGTTAGTGGCCTTCAAAACACAGGCAATGCATTCTACAATGGAGCATGATATTTCACTCCCACAAGAGTTACTAAATGAAATTTCATCATTTTTGTGTTGAATTCTCACACACGGTGATGGTTGACGTCCTATTTGTCAAACAACAGTCATGCATGTGATCAAGTTTCTTGTTCACATTTCATACCACTTGTATAGTTTTACCTTAACTGTTTTCATGGACTCTTCATAAAGGATACAACATACAACATATTTGGAATATAGGGGTCCTTTTCACGGAGTTCAACATTGCACACACACCTTAAAACTTTCACACTCTTTCATTTAAAATCTCATAATTCTCCATTGAGTTTGATGATGGCATTGGTTATCCCAATGCTGGCCATTTTTGGATTGATGTGGAATTCGATGCTCACATCTGTCTAAAGGGTTATCTAATTTAACCTCATAATTTCATTTGATTATCAGTATTCCTATCATGTATTATTCTTGGATTCCTATTAATTATTTTCCACTCAATACTTTAGGGAGTCACATATTATACCAACACACATATATTTTGTGTCCATATGCATTACAACACAAATATCTTCCATAAAATTTAAATCTATATGGTTTAAATTCCTTTTTCCTAAAATAAAAATAACTAATTTCTTAAATTTAAATCTATATTATTTTCCACAACATAAATAGGGAAATTATTTTTCCATAAAAATGGGTTTCTTTTATTACCTTCATATATAGTAATTTTATTTTAAACATAACCACTTTTGGTATTTTTAATACATTATATTATATAATCTTTTCTTGTTTTTTTCTGTAAATTAATTTCATGTTTTTAATTTATTATTATAGTTCGCACATTTTCTATTAAAATATTGTGTGTAAAAGATAATAGTTTATGGAATAATTCTCCAATCTATAATTTTCCAGTTGTAATTAAAAATATTTTTTAATAATTTGGAATTTTATCTAAACAAATTTACAATATTTTGAAACACATAGTAAAAATGTTCACAAGGAATTTTTTATCATTATCCAATTATGATTCAAGATCCATTAATAACTCATTATTGGATATAATATATTTTCTATATTAATTTAATGAATTTAACAACATTATACAAGGATTTTACTAACATCACCCATCATTCTTGTATACTTCAATTTCATGTCTATATTATTTTTGAAATTTTAAATGTTGAAGTATTTTTTCAATGAATCAATATCCTTTTTCATTTTTATTTTATCTCATTAAATATTTCTATTTAAATTTTAAAACCTATGAGATCTATAAAAAATTAGATTAATTTGGGAGTCTCATCATCACTAATTTCTTATTTAGAACTCTATTAATCAATACTGATGTGATAATGGGTCTATTTTTTCAATAAAAATATGAAATCCATTGAACATTGAGCCCTATATTTTCCTTTCAACTTTACCATATAATGATTTAATGTTATTTTTTTGGAGTAAATTAATTTTCATTGACAAATTGGGCATGACTGGGACATTTTAGAGTGTAACATTACTTAAACCACTAGACATCTTATTTATACTTGATGATATTTTAGATAGATCAGAAAATTAGAATTCATGATTCAATTTGAAAAAATTAAATGATTATTTTTTCAAATTTTTTAATAATTAAAAAAATTAAACGGAAATTTTCCATTATAATTTACTTTTCCACATTGTCTGAATTTTGGGGAAAGTGTGATAAATTCATAGAAAATAATGGCATCATATTCATATTTAGACTCCACATTTTGATACTTATTTATTTAAATATTAATTAACATGATTATGGTTTGTAAATTTATTTCATATTCATATTTATATTTATTATCTATGAAAGACCATTATATCATATCATAATATATAATAATGTTGTTTAGTTTTACAATGGAAAAATTTCCCAATATTTATTCTCTAATTACATGTTTTTAGAATTAATATTTAAGGGACTAGTTATCATTAATTTTTTCACATTCATTGAATCATCAATAACTTCTCCAATGATTTAAATTAGGATAATTTTTTCACAAAAGACAAGAACGCATACACCAAATCATTTTATCCCATTGATATAAAATTAAATTGAGCATGAATTAATTATAATCATGAATACTTGAATTTGTTATCTTCTTCATCAATGTCATGAATTTTTATCCTAATGGTGTTCATTGATTTAGAATTCATAACTCAAATGAACTCTTTATCAGATAGTGATGAAAGTAACATTGTGCATTGTCATGAATTATTTTCAGTATTCGCTATGTATTAAATAGTATAGATTATATAAAATTGTTAAATATATGAATCATTATTGGTTATGTCATCAAAATACAATTAAAAATATAAAATTTATGGAACTATTCTATTATTCATGAAATGGAATATTTTCCCATAAAACATGTGAACACCCTTATTGTTAATAAAATTTATAATTTAGATAGAAATAAAATTTAAAAGATAAAATCAATATAGAAAAACTAATATGATTTTGAAGATTATCAACTACTGGTGTATATATATAAAATTATATCTTACATGGATATGAAATCAAATGCACTATCCTATTTTATACCAATTAGAAGTCACATTTTAATGATATATAATCACTAAGATGGGGTAAATTAGTAATTTATAAAAACAAATATTTTTAAAATATTATTAATTTCGGTTATTTTATGAATATTTAGTGTAAATAAATAATTTTTATAATCCATATGGAGTGGGAAATTACCCACACAACACATGAAATTTTTAAAAATATTACCAACTATTTTTATTGAGTATCAAATACTTAATTTTCAATAACATCAATTTCACTATCCTAATCAATTTATTCTTATCAATATGGAATATATAAAATAGTGTAGGAATATGGCCTCAAACACCATGTATTATAATGATCAAAATTATTTAAAATAAGTTGATCAATTTTTTCAGTAATCTACAAGTTCCTCTAAGGTTAATTCTAGTGTATACATCCAGTTTTCTCCTCATACCCAAATAAAACATCTATATATTGATTTTTAATGTATGTTGTTATGTCATCAATTATTATAATAATTTTTAAAATATGTTTCAAAACCTAATTAATTCATGGAATTTCTTCATGATGATATTTTATGATAAGGCTAGATCTAAAGGCCATGGATAGATACATTAGATACTCCTTGAAACATGGTTTTTATATTCCTACCCACAATTAAATCTTAATAATCAACCATGTCAGAATAAATTTTACTATTCTATGGTTTCATTGGTTTTAATAAAAAAATTATGAAAACAACATGTATTTATTCCATAAAAATTTCATACAAGGATTACTCTTTAAAAAAGATGTTTTCAAGAAATATTTTGCAAGGATATATCAGTACATGTAAAAAATGATCACTTTCCAACACCTCATAGATATTATTGAGTTCATAAATTAATATAGAAATTCATGAATAAAATAACAATTATTATGTCTAAAAATTACTATATCATATTAATGAAGTCCAAATATAAAAAATTAAAACCTCATGGTCTTCTTCTATGAATACGAATAACCATGACCACATATATGTTTATTTTCCCTTCAACTTTTAATTTTACATTTTGATATAGTATAAATGATCTATTTTGGAAACTATAATTAAATGTTTTGTGATTCTTAAAAAATTGTCCACATTGTTTTAAATATCATCTAACATAATGAGTCTTAAATATATCATTAAAATTTTGTCGATAAAAATCAGAAAGATAAATAAAAAATTCATGAATATTCATCTAAAGAATATTTTCATAGAAAGATACTAATTTAAAAGTATTCTAAAAAACACCCCCTTTTATAAAATGATGTTTTTAAGGGTTCTAAATACTCATTATAAATATTAATACTATATTTTCTAGGTAATAATTGAGGACACCAAATCTCCCCCCATTCAAAAAAATTAATAATAAATTTTCAATCCATCGAATATTTAAGAAATATTTATCACCTTGCATGAAAAAAAATTATAATTCAAAACCATATACATTTCAACAAATTTCAAAACTAACATATAATTTGGATCTAATTTTTTTTTTGGAAAAATAATTCTCTTATTTAATTCAACAATTTTTTCTTGACACTTCACTACAATGTGATAAATTTATCTATTTCATGTA
This sequence comes from Viscum album, assembly GCA_963277665.1. NCBI lineage: Eukaryota > Viridiplantae > Streptophyta > Magnoliopsida > Santalales > Viscaceae > Viscum > Viscum album. The sequence continues at coordinate 1,652,579,192 of OY728137.1, read as the reverse complement.
AATCCTTTAATGGGAGATGAAAATTATGAAAAATACTAAAGGAATATTAGGTAATATCTAATATATATATATATATAATAAATTCCTAGTTCTTTACAAATGCCTCATCACTTTTATCATCAAAGGTATTATCTAAAATCAATTTTTCAATAGTAAAGCATCCAAAATATTTTAACACATAAATCCAAAAGTAAAATTTTGAGAATCTTTCATATAAATTATGCTCACATTATGTTTCCTAAACAATATCCAAGAACATTATATTCTTTTAATATATTATAGAGTATATTAAAATGTACTTCCCAAATACAAGCTTAGTGGATTCCAAAAACCATGGAATTTATATATTAATAATTACATAAAAACTAAAAGTTTGATTGTAAATCAAAATGGATTTTACAAAAAAGTGTAATTTCTATATCAATAATATAATCATATTTTTAAATCCCTCACTTTCTTTATGATTAAATAGACAAACCAAAAATTAATAGTTATTGTAGAAAAAAATTAAAATCTATTTTTTGGTTAAATATATGATAAATTTAGTGGAAAAGTTATTTGTGGTTTATCGTCACCAGGTTTATCATTCAGTAGTTAATATATAAAAACCAACAATAATATTGGAATTTAAAATAAATGTTTCCCAATATAAATTACTCATTTGTTTGAATCTATTTTTCTCAATAAGATCATATAATAATGATAATTCTCCCAACTACACAAGTTCTACATGGGATGAAGGTAAATGTATGAAGTTTCTTTAATGACCTAGGTGAATGGAAATCTCTATAAACCACATTGGTCGTATGCAGAAAAATCATCAATAAAAATATAATGATATTGATCCACATAATTTGGAAGTAATGTGAAGTGCACTGTGTTGCATTTGTTGTCAATTATGTATGTTGTTGTCAAAAGGTGACATGGAATGGATGGATGTCAAGGAGCGTGAAGATGTGAATGTCAAAGGATGTGATGGTGATGGTGATTAATGGAGAATGGGCATGGAACATAGAGGAATGTCACTTAGGAGATTCACTAAGTGACCTAGGAGATGATGGTTGAAAAATTCTCTAGTTATATCAGACAATTTTAGAACTGATCTTAATGTTTCAATACATGTATCAAGATGATACTAAGTGACAACACTTGAAGAATGAATGATGATGGAGCATCATCACATCAAACGATTGATGAGATGATATTTAAGTTCAAAGAACTTGTATCAACTGGATACAATGTCATCACAATGTTAGAAGACCATGAATTGTATTGACAATGCATGAGGAGATGAAGAATATTCATCCACAAGTTCTAAGTGGATGATGTGGATTAATGAAGTCCATGCACTATCACTTAGTGCATGTGAATCTGAAGAATATCCAACTTGATCTCTGATTAGATCAATGAAGTTTGTTGAATATTTATTTGATTAAGGAGCTCGGTTGAAGAATAATTCCTTTCCTAAGAATTGAATTCATGTTGAAGAAGAATTGGAGGAATTATAATGAAGAAGAAAGAAGTTCTTAAGGGAGATGAAGAAGAATAGGAAGAGAAGAATGGTTTGGCATTTGACATTTGAGTTACTTAGTTTTTATACAATGTTTTCAACACTTTGTAAAAAAAATAAGCCACCAAGGAAGGCCAGTCGAGGACAGCACCTCGAGCACATGCGGGACCCGAGGGTAAACCGTGCTCAAGAGAGTCCTCAGGCAAAGGCAGCAGCCCTGAGGCAGGGGCACACCCGCAGGACGCAGCGTGGGTGCCAAGGGCACGCCCGGAGGAGTGCATGGTGGGCACATAGTGTGCCCGTGTGTGCATAGCTGGTACCAGTGGCGCGCCCGCAGGGAGCATAGGTGTACGAAGAGCGCACCCGCAGAGAGAACATGGTGCAGGGCGGAACCATGAGGGGAGAAGTTCAATTGTGGGATGGCTGGTAGCAGATGGTTGTTAAACCGCGGAAAAACCAGCCTCTGTTTCGATGTGGGATGGCAGAAAATACCCAGGATCTAATCTGAGCCGTCCAAGCGATCTCGCGGCTGATCTTCACCATTCATCTCATCACGCCACTCGCGATCTAATCTCAGCCGTCACTGATCATTTAAGAGGTGATCCAACGGCTCGGGGATCATCTCCTTCCTCATGCTTGAGCCAAGGACACCCCGTGCCACCCACGTCCTCGTTGTGTACCAGGCGCCTCCCCGAGCACTGAAGTCGAGCTACCGGCTGTCTTTCTCGAAGCTAAAGGCACCATTGTGCTCATCTCACCCTAAGGAACATATACATTCAATAAAAAAGGCATGCACACGTTTGAAATCGCATGCATATGTTTCCATGCACATGCACGTAGAGGAAAAATAACTTAAGTGAACCCGCAGTGAAACAGGAGAGAAAAAATCAAGATTTGAAAAATCTTAAAGATCTGAAATCTTTGGGAGATCAAAAAATTAGCACGCGGATGATCAAAGGCATTCCTCTTCCTATATAAATAGAGGTCGATCCCTCGAGGAAGCTTGCTGATCCTTTGAGAAACGAGAGTCCAGTGAGAGCACCCTTGTGCCTCGCGAAGAAGAAGCCCCGCGCAACCCACTTGTGCGGATGAAGTTCTCAGGGCCACTAGAGGTCCCGAAGGAGTCCCCTGCGTGCCTCCCTTTCACGACAGGAAGAACCCGAGCCGCATCTTTTTGCGCGCTCAAGGTTGGCACCCTCACTGCCTGCGTACTTGCGCGGCTGGAGGAAGTGCACGCGGGTGTTGCACTTGCGCACCCCGCGGCAGTGGAGAAGAGGTTGGCCGCACCCCTTGCGCGCCTTCATTTGGCAGGGAGTTTGGGTGAGGCAGTTTACCACACCCTTGTGTGTGTGCTATAGTGAAGGATAAGTCCGAGCCTTATGGGTGCACATTTGAAGATTAAACGAATAAGTGGAGTGTGTGCAAGAAGGAGATGCCGAGAACTACACCAAGTTGTGTGTGCCAAGTGAAGAGGAAGATCACACCTTGTGTGTTTAAAGAAGTGGAACAAGGCCGAATCTTATGTGTGTTCATTAAGAAGTGTGTACACATTTAGAAGAAGAGAAGTAGAATCTCACACTAAAGTATAACACACTTTTAAGTGTGTGAACAAATTGAAGAAAGAGTGTGAAGGAAGAAGTGGTGTGTGTGCAAAAAGAATTACACCCTTTGAGGGTTTATCACACCAAAGAAAGAGAAGGGGAGTGCATGATTGCATGCATGAACGTGCACATGTGAACAAGTTAAATCTGCTTGTGTGCATTTGAGTTGTCGAAGACCAAGAGTTATTGAAGAATATTGAGAAGCCATGCAGTCAGTGCATGAGGATGCAGAGAATCCATGCACTAAGTGCATGAAGTTGATGTGAAGCCAGACTGAAGCCAGAATGAAGTCAAAGAGATTATTTGTCTGAGTTTTTCAGTAGATTGAGAAGATCCTGATCAACTGAAGTGATCAGAAGTTTTGAGCAAGACCAACAAACCTTATTAGAGGTTGTTGAAGATTCTTGAAGACAGAGGCCAGGTCATCCTAAGAAGAAGGAGATAAATCCTGATCAAGATGAGGAGTCCTGATCATCCACAAGTGATTAGAGGAAGAGAGCAAGGCTAGAAGCCTTTATCCCAGGCTGTTGAGGATACTTGAAGAACATAAAGTTAAGAAGAGCTACTCATGTGACTCGAGGAGCCAGTAGAATCCCCCTGTGAGACTCAGGGTGGAAGAAGTCTTCAGTTGGATTCTGGAGCAGGCCAGTGGGACTCTGGTAACACTGTGGGACGCAGTATAAAGACCCTCTTGTGGGACTCAGGAGAGATACAGGGGGACTCTGTATCGACCATTGTAATAATAACAGATTATAATGGGAGAAACCATGTTGGGGGCATATAACCAACATGGCAAGTACGTAGGCCTTTGGTGCCGAACCTTGTAAATCCTTGTGTTCTGTGCCTTTACATTTACTGAATCACTCGAGGAAAGGCTGAGAGATACAAGAAGAGTGGATCGAGGCCTTAACAATCCATAGAGGTTTAATTGATAAAGAATCAATTAGTAAAAAGTTTTAAAGGATCACTGATTAACCCCCTCCACCTCTCAGTGATCACACTGATCCAGGCACTTCATAATGATTAATCATTATCTTCCATTGATATAAGTAATAATATTTCTAAGTACAGTTATATAGATATAATATTAATCACAGTTGGACTCACCATGCATTCATAAATAACCCACTCTCTTTTAGAACAGTGGATAATCCCATATATCACAGAAAAAAAAGAAACCATGGATTTTACATGTTTATTTTAGCCATGAATATACATAAATTATTTATATAGATAATCATGTCTTACAGTTTTTTTCTAATTAAATAAATATCTGATGAGATTCACATGGTGGGAATCATTATCATGAAAGGTGGAAACATAACCCATTTCCTAATACTGTCACCCTAGGTGTTATCATGTTTTATAGAATATGAAATCAAATTCACTCATAACCCTATTTGATTAATCCCACATGTATTAATAAGTTGTTTTGATCCATTGGTATCTTAATAATGTATACATAATCACAAAAGCAGTCAAAATGGTACCAAATTTAACAGAAGGTATTGAATCATTACATACCACCAAAAATTACTTCTCAAGTAAAAAAGAGATTTCTAGGTCACTTTTAAATTAATAATCTCTCCAAACAAAAATTATTTCCCAATATAACATGTTTTGAAAACTTATTATATATTTGTTTATCATTATTCATCATTTATCTCTATACTCTACTTGATTCTCCCCCCTTATTCTTTAATATGATTCTCTCTAAAATACATTGAAAACTACCCAACATCCTATAAAAGAATAATAGATGAGTTAAGAATGAAATTTTTTATATAAAATGACTAACTCTACCAAATTGGGAAGACTCTAGTGGAATTTTATCCATAGAAACGTTTGAAGATAAATGTATACATTTCCCTCAAAATTCATTTTCCCCCTTCTAACCAATTATATAATTTATTCTTCTACCGAGAAAAGGAAGATACATGTCTACACTCTATACAAACCTCTATATTATATTTTCCTACACATTACTAGTTATACACATATTCTTTAGTAATTATCCTTAGTAATATAATAATTGATCATATATCTAGTATAAATTGTATTATAGTCCTTTTAGCATTGAGATTCACATTTATCACCAACTCCATCCCATACCACTCATGTTCATCAAAATTTAATGGGTATTCCCTAACATTTATTTCATTTTTACTATTTATCAATCCTTTTATGGATTCAATTACTAAATTAAATTCATCTAATTAATGATGATTTTTATTCCAATTAAATTAACATTTTTTTAATTACCACTTCTATCAATTTCTCCCATCATTTAGGAGCGGACCATTCTCATAAAAAAGCTGTTACCACTACCTTATATTCCATTGGAATATATAAAAATATTAATATATGGTTTATATTCTGCATTTAATTATTCTATAGCTCAATTCCTACATAATATAAAAAAATATTGGACTCTTATTCCATAAATTTGATTCCCAGTCTATTTCCATCAAACTATCATGATTATTTTCTATATCCATCACTCATTTTTTTCATAATTATCTTCACCATATTTGGATCTATATAAGAAACTACAATTTCTCCACATTCTCACCTCGTAAGACATATTCAAGGTGAAATTATTTATTAGCATAGCGGATAATTCAATCAAAACTGCAAAATAACTCAATAAATCATCATAAAAAACCTATTACTACATTTTTCTATGTTCTCATACCTATATTTTAGATAAAATCATTTCCAAAAACATTGAATCTATATTAAAAAAATAATTCCAAAACATCCCAATCACTATTCAAATTTTAAAACTAAAAAACATTGAGTTACCATATATCATATTTTATAAAATAATACCCTTTCTTATAAACCATTTTCATGTGATGAAATTACTCTATATTTTTATCATGATGTGTGACATATTTATAGTTTTTAACCCATAAGGATTAACGTTGAAGAAATTTTTTTCCATGCATAGTAATTATAAACCATTCATTCACATTTATAAAATAATATCATTATTCACTTAGTTATTTTTTAAAAAAAGTGATAACCAATCCTCTTGTTAACACCAAACCATATAAATTGCTAGGATAATAAGAGATGTGTCATGTTTGACTAGAGTCATCCAAAAAAACTTTACATAATAAATTTATATTATGTCACTTCCTTATTATGAAATAATATCAACAGTCTCAAACTATTTCTAAAAAAATATTCTTTCAATCCACACAGACATAATGAAAATATATCCAACATATTATATATAAAACATTTATCAAAATTCAGCCATTGCAATTTATATTTTTTTTAAAAATTATTATAAAAACATAATTTGAAAAATCATTGGGTTTTCTAACAAATACCTAAATAATAATTAATTTATAACCTATAAATAAATCAATAAAGTATAATATATTATCAAATATAAAAAAAGTATTAATTCGACATAAATATACATTTTTTATAGAGTATCCATGTATTTCTATGTTAATGATCATTTCATGGTCAATACTTGATTCATATTAATAAAATAATATATTAAAAAATCAATATCCAACACTCATAAAACTATAAATATAATATTTTTAATGTTTTGTGTATATATTTTTTTGTAAATTTGTAACATTAAAGATTTTCCTTATAAAACATATCCTCACAGTTCATGGTCTCTTGTATGTTGTACTAACCATATGAAAATTTTCATGATTTCTATGTAACATAGTGTTTTCAAGGTATGTTTGATGAATATTTTATGGTTAAAATCTGTAAAAATAGGTATAGTCCAATTCCATTTTACATAACTTATTCCAAATTTCATAAAAATCATTTTTGGTGCCTTTACACCCAAAAAAGCAGAAATAGCTTCTTGAAAGGATTGATGATTCAATGGGTTGTTAGAAATAATCATTAAATATAAAACCTAATGGTGGTGGTATAAATCATTTAATTCTTTGAGATTGTGTAAACCATAATGTAGTATAAGTCATTGTAGAGTGGTTTTATGCTCGATTGTATGATAAAACATTATTTAGATTCTATATTCCACCTATGATATCATGTTTGGTTAGATCACCATGTGATGAATATTTGAGGTGTTTAAATATAGAAATAATTTTTTTCTATGTTAAATAATTCATTATAATGATAAACTAGGATTTATAAGGTGTTGTAATTTAAGAAACATTTAAAAAAAATCATTCAATAGGAATATGTTAGAAAATAATTTGTAATATTAAGAGTTTGATTGTATGGATAGATAGACATGCTTACAGTTTATGAATTTTTGAATCTCTGAACCTGCGATTCATTCATTGAAATTCCACAAATCAAAATCTTTAATAAACTCCCAATTTATGTAATAATGGTTGTTTAAAACTATAGGTAAGAGATTATACTTCCCTCGTATTGTGAGACTTAGTTAACTTATTGATACCCAATGAGGAAAAGGTTTATTGGATATATTATTTTCTCCTAATAAAAATCACGTGGAAGTATATTTAAAAAATATATCATGAGGAAAAAGATGTGTAATTTTATTTAGAAATCTATAATAAAAATATCTAAAGTTTATACAATTTTCATAATATAAATAATATAAATAATAAATCATATCACAATCACTATTATGAATGGATTAGTTCCAATGGGGACTATATACATAAGAAACATATTCCAAAATAGTTGTGATCATTACAATTTATATTAGGATAACTAGACTCCCTTATAGTATTCTTATATGTTATATTGAAATTTATAATCACGGGAATGGATATCTCTGAAAGGGGTTCATTCAAATTATCCATAAGAGAAAAACTGAACAAAATTTCATCAATATTTATATCATAGGCATATGAGAAAACATGGTAAGAGAAGAAATGTGCTATTTAAAGGAAAAAATAATAATAATGAATTTTACAAAGTCACGATAGAAGGACATGTGGTATAAAATGATCATTTATATTCCACAGAATAAATCTATGAGACTATAAGCCTAAGACTATGAGTTTAATTATTGATATATAAAAAATATTATATGAAAATTAATAATATAATTTTAAGCAATAAATGAAAAAAATTGTAAATTTTGTAAACCAATATAACAATATCATGATTATGAAATAACATGTCTACAAAGCTTATAAAATCAAGTTCACAAAATAAACTTGTGAAAAAATATCCATGAATCACATTAAGAAAAAAATCCAAAAAAAAACTTGTATTACATTCCCATTGAAATCTTGTGAAAAAAATATTCCTGCATCATTTTCACACAAAATACATAAAAGCAATGATATATATATCACATTCATAGAACAAACATTTATTAAAATATACACATTATGTTAATAGAAAAAAACATATGAATAAATATTACTATAAAATTTCCACTCAAATTACATGTTAACAAAGATTATAAAATCATGTATACACATCAATTCATCATTTCATGTGATATAAAACCATAAAAAAAATAATCAGAGGGAAACAATGGAATATAATATTTATAATAATAATAATCCACATATATGTCATCCATTAGAACATGAAAACATTCATAATTAAAAAACCACTCAATTAACCCAAGGAAAAGAGATGTGTTTCCGGATAAAAACTTTTTTAGAACATTCCATAATCCATCTAGAGAAAACTTATGGAACATCGAATAATAACATTTCACCATTGTAATATAATGTATGTAAATGGATGTTTACATATATTATTAAAAACCATTTGAGGTTTTTTTATAAATCACTTTGCAAAAAAACAATAACACGCCTTATCAAAATTCAATGAAATTTATCAATATTTTCTATTTCAAATAAAATAATTTGACCTTGAAAAATAATTTTAAATATTATAAATTAATTCAAAAACATTTTTTATGAATAAATTTTTAATTGAATTAATATTCATCCAAAAACACTAAATAATTCCGTCATAAAAACACTGGATTTAATTTTCTTTTAAATCTATAATTATATTAAAAATAAAACTTTTATTTTTAAAATATAATATTACATACTTTTATTTTTAGAATTATATAGATTTAAAATAAATTATAAAGACATTTAAATTCATATTAGGGAATATTTATAAATAATAATTCTCATGTAGTGATCGAATCCATAAAATATTTTTCAGAGTTTTTTTACAATACTTATTGAAGAAGAATCGGTTACAGATCACATTCCAAAGCCATATTGAAAATGATTAAGTGAAATATTGTGAAAACATTAACTTGTTAAATGGATATTTTGTAGTTAATCCTCTAAAGGTTTATAATTATTATTAAATAAAATAAAGAGTTGAAGATAAAATAGTTGAACATTAATGGAAAACTATTTTAAAATTTTATACTATACCATTTAAAATAAAACATCATTGAAAGAGGTAAGAGAACATTATTTTTAATTAAGGACAATGAAAATATAATTGTTCGAGGGGAAAAAATTCTATTCAAAAAAATATAATATTGAACTAGTGGGAAGGATAAACATAGACAAGGAAAGAAAACCATTTTTGATGATGATGGTATTTATTCCCAACAATGATATACATTGATAAATTAAATCATAAAGTTAAATATTTGAATTCATAATTTCAATTTCAACTAATGTATTGAATCTTAATATCACCATAATATAGAAAAAAAATGTACTGAAAAAAAATAGTTCAAAAAGAATCATTTTTACTTATGAAAATATGTAGAGTCAATATGTACCCTCAAATTAATGGTATCAAAAATATAAAAAGAAAATAAACGGGATACCATGAATTGGTCCTTAAATTATTAGGATATGAAATATATTCCTTATAATTTATTTCAATGGGTTAGTGATTATAACATATAAATTAAATGATGGTTCATAATATCAATCATGATTCCTTGATTTTGAAAATGAGATAATGAAACCCTTTCATTAACCCCATACATCTACAAAAATGCATGAATCTAATGTATAAAAATATATATTAATCTGATATTTAAAAAAAATTCCTTTAAATAATATTTTATAGACTTCACTTATTATTTTTATCTATATTTATACTAGTTAATTATGAAATATTTTCAATATATGGAGTGAGTAATCATTATAATCAGGAACCAGTTTCTTAATAATGTTTTTGTTATTTGTTATTTTCCCAAAGTTCATAATTTCAAGATCATGAAAGGAAATGGAATTAATGATTTATAAATTTTTATACTTTTATAATATTATTCTATGTGATATTTGGTTATGATCCCTAAAGATGAAATCGACGATGAGTAAACAATTGTATTATTTAACAAACATGCACTGGTATATTAATTTATAAGTTTAATAATAATGTAAGAACTATAGATTTAAAATTAAAAAAATATTTATTTAAATGTATCATGTATTATCATTAACTAACTTCTCATAGATATATATGTTATTATTTTATAGTGTTGTTCATGTAGGTGGTTAGACCAACATAAACATGAACATACTATAATTAATGGATGGATTTGAATTTATTTTGGTATTATATCATTATTCTAGATTCATTATAATTATTATTTAGGTTTTATAAAATTTAAAATCATAATTTTATATAATTATAATTAAAGGTAATTATTATAAAATAATTACATATTATGAATAAATTTGGGTTCCTCTTAGTATGCTCGTTCTGGACATATGAATTTACAAAAAAAATTGTTTCTGATATTATTATTAAATTATCTAACATTTCATATGTATATATTAATTATTTCATAAAAATAATATTTACCCACTGAAAACATTCCCATAAATCACTATGAATGTTGATGAAAGAAAAACAAAATACATAATTTAATGGAGACAATAGTCTCTATCCATTAATTGATAATGATTTCATTTTCCATAGAACATGTGAAATACAATTTATGGTAATTAATTAATAATATAATATTTTTTAAAATAGAATTTGTATTTATAAAATTTCTCATTGGAACCATCCTTTAAGGGTGGTGAAATAAAACAAAGCATGTTATATCAAGGGGATCATAGTCCACACATTCATTGAAATGTTGTTTTCAGTTTCCTTACGAGGAAATGGGCATCAGGTTAATAATTATTTCAAAAATATAATGAAATGAAGTAAACTATAAATATGTATTTAAACATATAAAATATGGGAAACTATATTTTAATTGTAAATATATGAAGAAGAAAAATCAGGGAAAAGTTAGTACTTACATTGACATCCTTGAGTTTTCCCTTGGATTACTCCAAGGAAATAGAGGGCTTGTAAAAAATTATTGGGAATCTGAGATAAAATTTATGTAAAGTGTCATAATGGAAGAAAAAATAATGGATATTTAAGATGAAATTTTTTTAGAGAATTATTGAAGGGGTGGTGATATGCCTCTTTTATAGGTGGAGACATTATTATTTTGAAAAATATTTTATCTTAATGTCAACAGAAAACATGTTTTAAATGTCTAGAATACACCTAAATAGAAATTATTGAATTAGAACTTTGTTTCTTTAAAACTCATTAAAAATCAATTATAAACATTTTTAACATTGTCGTGTGTTTTATCCCTTTTGTTAATCTATTTTTCCATTTTGTTTTCTTTTACCGTGATATATTCTTTTACATAAGTGATTCATTTTTCAGTCGTAAATATAATATCTTACTTAGTAAATAATATTAAAACAATAATTAAATTTTTAAATATAATATATTTTATTTAGTTTCTATATTCATTAAAAATATGTTTTTTATAAGGGAAAAATACATGTTTTAGAGAAATATATATTTTTAGTTTCTAAAGTAGTAAAATTGGTATAATAAATTCAATATATTGTATTTAAATGACATCATTTACTAGATAAATATATATTTATATAAATATGTTTAATATACAATATTTTTTAATTTAATTTATATTTATTATCTATTTAGAAATATTTAAATTATTTTAGAAAAATATCTAAAATTCACATAAAACAAATTTTTTATATATCGAATTAAAAAATGAATACAATTCATTAAATGTGAAATTATAAAATTTATAAACTTTTTATATTATAATATGATATATATATAACATGATTAAATTGAAAAATACACTTTTAACACCATAAGTTTTTTTAATCATATTTTAAATGAATTTTTGATTGACTACAATAAGTAATTCACCCATGAAAATTCATGGGGATATTGACTTTTCTTAAATCATATTTTTCATTATTATGTATTCAAACATGTTTTTTAGTCGAATATATGAAAACATTAATTTAATATATTAGAAGAAAATAACCATAATTACTAAACATAAATGTTAAAACAATGGGTTGAATTTATAGTAATAAATGGAATATTTATGATATCTAAAGTACATAAAGAGTTCAATATTGCGCGAGGAAATTTTGTAATGTATGAAATTTAGTAAATTTAATAAAATAGATAATTTAAAAATGTTTGATTCAGTGTCTTATAGTATAATTCATGGTAAAATATTTTATGAAATATATATATATATATATATATGTATAACTGAAGAAATAAATATATAGAAGAATACACATATATAGTAGAATATAGAAATATGCAGAACACCGAATATATTTATATAAGTATAACAGAATAAAAATATATGTGTTTTGAATTCATATATATATATATATATTGAAGAATACATATGGATATCAGAATACATATATATGTATAAAAGAGAACACATATATATATTTTAGTATATATATATATATAAAAGAATACAAATATATATCACAGAATGCATATGTATAGAAAACTATATACATATATATGGTTTAATATATATATATATATATAATATATATATATATATATATGTGTGTATATTATAATGTATATATATAATATAATAAACATAATATTTCCATATATTCATATTAAAATATTAGATAAGAGACAAAATATATGATTTTAATCGAAATGTATATCCAAAAATTATCATACCCCATGAACTCCTAAAATATCAATTAAATAGAGGTTCGTGTAAATATCATTAAACTACCATAGTATGCAAATAACATCCTGATATTTATAGAATAATCATCCTCATAGAATATAAAAAACATCTTTTTATCAATAATCATAATCCATACAATGTACGATAAAACATTATCATTTTGAAAGGATACTAAAATAAAAGATTACACATTCATGTGTAATTAAAATTAAGGGGGGGGGGTCACAACATACATCATGTTAACATTATAATATTTACAATGTAGGTTTAATATGTTGAAGGAATTCATTTTAGTAATGAAATTTTATGTTTAGTCCTTTAAAATTGAAAAAATAATATTTTGAGAAGTATTTGGATAGAGACAGAATGGAACCTCCAACTAAAATATAAGAATGAAAATTTTGAACCCACGTTTTAACAGGATTATTGAACTAAACAATCAACAAAAACATAGCAAAGAAAATAACATTATTCTTCATCATTGAAATTTTTTTATTAGGGAACATATTAATTTTTTGATAAATTGGAATATGAATTAAAATATTCATGTTAAATATATATATATATATATAATTTGAGAAAATATCAGAACATATATATGTGTATGTATGTTCTATATATATACACATGTCCTATAAGTTTTTTTAAATAATAATAATTATATCTATTAATATATTTATTCATTTATTCTATGGGTACATAGATTTATGTGTATGTGTGCAAAAAACATATATATCATGATGAAACTATTGATTTTGGTTAAAAAAATTGAAATTAATATAATCATTAGATAATGACCATTTAACATTATAAAATGAATTTTAGGATTCCTAGGACATTATATTTATGGAAATGAATGAGATGATTGATTCATAATGTAGAAATTATGTATAATAAATCCATGTAATGAAAAATAATGAAGAAAACCTATTCAATTTTATTTAATGAACAATAAAACTAGAAATTTTGAAACAACTAAAATAATATTTTTTATAGAAAGGTGTATAGTGGGGTATATCTATAAAATTTATTCCATAAGATAAATTTTATTAAGGATAGAAGAAAGAGACATCCTGTTTAAAATAGATATCAAAACATCATCACTTTGGGCTAAACTAAACATTAACAATATAATTTGTTTTCATGATCATATCATGAGAACAATGTTTTTCAATACAATTATTTCAATTAGAGGATGTTGAAATCTCATGGTTTTAATAAATACTAACAGAAAAAAGAAAAAATATAATTTAGTCAGAAAAATATAATATATTGAATATTGATTTAATTTTTTCCTGGAAATCAACCTAAATAATATTCCCCACCACGGTAATGATATAATGAAAATAATTTTCTTAATATAATGTGATGAAATGGATAAAAATTAAGTGTAATATATAAATATTACCATCAATCAAATGAATAAATAAAATTTGTTGAAAAAATAAAATGAAATATAATAAAAAAAATGATGAATTCATTATAAAAATTATAAATATTAGTATACTGAAAAGTTCATATAGAATCTTTTGGGATCATATTCTTACTTAAAGTGTTTTAAAAGACCCATGGAATAAGATAGAAATTAAATTTTTTCATAAAAAATATCTACGATTTTTTAAAAATAAAAAAATTATTATATTAATCCATGAAAATAGAACAATTTAAATAGGGAAAACCCATATATATAGAGAGTAATTTCACATTTTTTGAATGAGCATAAAGATAAAATATTTAAACAAAATAATAGAAATTTTAATTATAAATATATGATATCCGTATTTACTGTATAATAAACAAATAATCACACATTAAATTATTCAGAAAAAACATCCCATAAAACCACAATGATGAGAGGGGAGAAGCCTAATAAAATCACAACACATCTTTTATTGAAAGAGTTTTATAAAAATGATAAATAAAACCATATTCATCTTGGTACATTTTTATATAACATTAAGAAATTCTGACATAAAAAATTATAAGGTATACAAAATGAATTGTCCAATTGAAAAACACTCAGTATATATTTATAGATCATATGTTATATATATATAAATATACATAGTACAAATATCTATTCAATTTATATACAAAACATAATTTATATTCACACATAGTCACAAATGTGATATATATAAATATATATTTTTTTGTATAAAAATATATAATAAATTACCCATTTTATAAAACCATAACCCATTTAATATTTTATACCTCTTATATAATCAAATTATTATGCTCTAGATTTTTAAGAATGCATGCAGATTTTGATAATTTGTATATTTGGTGAAATAAATAATCTAATTCCATAATTATTTGATTAATAATGTGGCTACATTAATTGTAAAAAAATGGGGAATTTTTATTTTAAAAATATATTTACTATTTTATTAATATTAAATATAAAAAATATATTAATGAATAATAGTGCGTCGACCAGAAAATAAACATTAAATAATCTATTTAATTTAATTATAATTCACATTCATACATTACTAATGATATTTTAGGTTTAGTGTTTTATATAATTAAGTTATAAACTCATATATAGAAACTAATATATTAAAATTTTGACACTTTTACTTAGTATCCATTTTTCTCGTAAAATGAAACATTGAAAACAAAACGTGATTGTTTTGTAACAAACATAATGACTTCAAACCTGATTTATTATTTTCATTTATTGATCCATTAACCCAGTGATTTTTTTAAAAAACTAGGATGGGATGAAAAATATTACTAAAGTAGATAAACTGAAAAAAGAAACCATTAATCGATGAGTGATAACATTTTCAAAAAGTTTTAACTTTTACACATAAAATATCATCAACTCATTATCTTACCTTATGAAATCATAAGTTTCCTATAAAAATAGAGCAACCATACATAAATCGTAATGATAAATTATGGGATAATTTTCATATCTTTATTAACAATAAATAATCTCTCCCGTCTACATAGGGAGTAACCATAATCATTACAATTGGAATAACCATCATGGTTACACATGGAATAACCATCACAATATAATCCCAAAATCTATTGGAAAAAACCTAGTAGGTTAACTTCATTCCTATACACAATGCATTGGATGTCTATAACTGACTCAACCCCACAAAATTTTACCAATAAAAAAACCAACTTCATATTAATGACCAATAACCATAACATGTTCGTAATGGATAATTTTTTTATAAAAAGAAATATTTTTAAGAAAAATAAATTTTTTATTTTGAAATTATTTTTCATTTTTAAAAACCAACGAACATATTAATGAAAACATTATATTTGAAATAAAAGTCAAAACATTTAATAGAAAAATAAAATCAACAAGTTTTTATGAAAGAGGGATGTTCCTTTTATGTGGTATAAATAAAAAAACATATCCTTAATAAAAAATGATGTAACATGAAAATAAATTTTTTAAAAAGAAATCCCCTTAAAAATATCATATCAATGGAGTGGGATTAAAAAATGAATGGTATATGAGTATTCACTATAAATAAACATAAAACAAATTGAAATAAAACATAATATAATAAAAATTAATTTCAAAATAATCATTGAATGACATAATCAATGAATTATAAGGATAATCCAAAGAATGAATATTTGGTTAATAATTCCCTTACCTTATGTCCAAAAGCATTATCGACTTCTAATTAATGTATTATTAAATGAAATTAGAATTTTTGATTACTTAGTTAATAACAAGTTATTCATTTAATTCATCTATTATAATTTTATAATATTTTTATGACCATTTGGATGAGTTATAGAGTTCAATTTTTTCGTTTTTGGAGTGATCATTTGACGTTTTTATGATCAGTTCCCTTGAGTAAAATTATAGATGTTCTTTTAAAATAGAATAAAAACATCATAATTGTAAAAGTAATTTTATTAATATGTTTCCATAGTTTTAAATTATCCAATCTATTATTTTATTTTCTAATAGGAGTATGATTCATTAGATAAAATATTAATGATAAAGGTTTAGTTAGTTTTTGGAATTTTTTCCGACCATCATAAGCTAGATTTTTTTATTTAATTATTATGTCGGTAAATTATTTCCCAAACATTTAACAAGTTATAATATAAATATTATAATATTTTTTCCCAATAATAACGTTTTTAGGTCCAAAATTGAATTCATTGTTAGAAAATGAAAACTCTTCGTCTAAGAATGTTGTGAATCGACATGTAATAGACAACATATTTATTTTTGTTACAATAAGAGGAAAAGATAATAGTTTTACAAATTAATATAACATTAACTTAGTAAAATTAATTTATATGTATGATAATAGAGTTATAAGGTCAATTTTTATAGGTAGGTGATGATAAGGTAGAGTGAAATAATTTTAAAGAGAAATAATGGTGGATTTTACCTCATGAATATATTCTTCTGAAGAACCTACTTCTGGACCATAGTTTTGATCATTTAGTGAGGCCAGAATGTCATGGTTGTGGGGAAGAGTCTTGGGATGGGAATTGAAATTAATTTTCCATGTCTACAATTCTTAGAAGGTGTGATGAGAATTGGTGGTTAGGGTGGTATATATAAGGAGAGGCAAGGGCTGTTATTGTAACAAACCCGGCGGGCCTAAAGCCCAACCAAACTCGGCCACGCCCGAGCCCAGCCCTCTGGAAGATAGCATACCCCCACTCTGGCCCAGTGGTACTCGTAACGCTTCTCGGTTGGCCTTTAAGCCTGTGGTCACGGGTTCGAGTTATGGGGGAGGCGTATTAAATCCTATCCAGGCAGGGGACAGTTTCTTCCACGTGTTATCTGGGCCGGTCTGAGGTGGCGGCCTGTTATCTGCCTGTGGGGTGGGGTTCTGCTATCTGCCAGAGGGCTGGGCTCAGGCGTGGCTGAGTTTGGTTGGGCTTTAGGCCCGCCGGGTTTGTTACAGTTATTTATTATTTTATACATTTGATTATTATTTTCCCTCAAGAATATCAATTGTGCTGATTATTGTGACTATGTATAGTATGTAGTGAATATATGTTCAAAATAATTTGTGGTCACAAAAAAAAGATTATATAATTCATTTATTTAACATATAATTTCCAATACCTAAAATTACCACATTCCACTATTTTCTAAAAAATCAAATACTTTAGAAAAACCCAACAATTAACAAAAATCACTATTCAATAGAAAGATTTGTAAAATAAATTATATATTTTAAAAATTATTTTCCAAATATATGAAATTTAATTCTTAATTCAAATAATCATTTATTCTAAAAATACCATTTTTAATATTATAATCGATTTTATGGCACTTTGACGAAATTAGTATGTTGTCATAAAATTATCTAATAATAAAAATAAAAAAATTTAAAATTATAAATATATTTGATGAAACACAAATTTTATTTTAAATTATCATATTAATTATGAAATTGTAAATAAACAATAATGTTTCAACAAATAGCAACTCTTAATTTATCATTTTAAGACAATAATTAACATATTAAATAATATTAATATACTTTATTTTACTTTTTTAGATTCCCATAATTTATTTATACATTGTAAGACGAGGTTGTTATTCTAATTGTCAGATTACTATTCCTAAATGACACAATACTACTCCAATGGTCAGGTTAAAATTCCATTACTAAATATTTCTTAATTTCTATAAACATGATCTATTTAAATATACATATATAATGAAATTAATTATTTAATGAAATATTGACAAAAATTATTCTATAAGTATCTGTTTTATCAACATCTCCCCCCGCCCATTAGAAATTCCATCTGGATAATTTTATTCACATATTAAACAACTTTTGATACATTTCCCTCATTGCATTTTAGATTCCCATGTGGCTTCCTCAACCATGTGGTTTATCCACAAAACCTTTAAATGAATAATTAAAATGTTCTATGATAATTTCTATATATGATCAAGAATATGTTTTGGTTTCAATACAAAAGATATGATATCTTCTATCTGAAAAAATAGGGTTTAAAAGAAGACATTAAATCGAAACATATATTCTAAAAGTTTAAACATGAAATACAATGTGTAACTAGGAGAAACTAGGAGGAAAATATACACAATATGAAAATGACCCAACAATATATATTATTTCATAGTCTTCAATGCACTATGAACTAATATTTCCTTTATTAACAAATCACATCAAAAATTTTAATGTAGAAACTTTTAGAAAGACACAATTACCTACTATGAAAGAAATATCCTTACTCCAATTATCCACATAGATTTTTAGTCGACAATAAGATGTCATCTGGTGTCATTAAAACAAATAAAATTTCTCATCAATTTAATCTACCAATTATGTTCCCATAATCCTTCATTCACCTTTATCATCCAATGTACTATAGTTTTACATCACCTTCCAAATATTTTTCTTAAATGGAACCATCTTTATATAGGAAGGAAAGTTGTTTTTATATGATAACCCAGACAAATAAAAATGATGATCCCAACTTCTCCAATAATCCATTGAACAAACTTAAAGCAAATACTCCAATTTCTGAATGTTTTTCTCTAACTGTCCCTTTAATTGGGAATGAAAGTAGTTTTGAAATGTAATTCAGTTTCTAATGACTTCTGATGGAATTTTCAAAAGTTATAAGTGAACCAGATATAATGATATGATACAATAGAGAGAATAACTCCATGAAAACTGATTATCTATTTGATGTACATTCAAATAAGTTGACCTAAAGGCATTATATCTCAAATAGAAATAAAATGTAATGATTTATTTATTCAATCAATAATAACCCAAATCACATTGTTACGTTGAGGTTTTTTTGGTAATCCCATAACGTAATCCATTGATATATGTTCCCATTTTCACTTTGGAACTAAAGAAGGATGAAGTATCCCCTTTGTTAATTTCTATTATAATTTTACCTATTGAAAATTCAAACATCTCCTAGTAATTTCTACAATATATATATTCATTCCATCCCATTTTTAATACACTTTAAGGTCTTTATACATATTTGTGATTCCATTATTAATATAAAATTGAAAAGTTTGAACTTAACTTAATAACCCTTTCCTCAATTATAAATCACAATGAACATATATTCTCTTCCCAAATCACAAAACACAATCTATATCAAAGTTAAATTCTAGAAACATACCCTTTTAACCAATTATACATTTGTCTATAACCCACAGTATTCATTCTTCTCATGCTAATTTTTTTTGGATTGTGATGGTTACAGTGATTCCTAAAACAAAATAGTAGAATTTCCTCCAATAAAATTATCACCCCAAATATTATCAAATCATTAACTATGGGGTCATGAACAATTATTACTTGTTTAATGTAGCATTATTTTTTTACTTAAAGCATAAAATAGTTTATTTTCTTTCCCAAGATGGAAATTGATCATGTAATAATAATCATTTATCAATTATTTCCTTATTCTATCTAACTCATATTCAATTACTTATAAGTCAATATATACATCATACTGTTATGATCAGAATATATTTCTCTTTTTTTCAATATAGATGAGAATGATATCTCTAAATTCATAACCTGAAACCACAATTTATAATTTGAAATCATGTGTGGGGTAATTTAACTCATTTTTTTTTTCAGTTTTGTGAGGCATTATTAGTTACTTGATCATTCTATATTAGAAAAAACCATGTCCCTTTAAAGATGACTCATTATAGGTGAAAACAATCCATTTTGAAAGGGCATGGATAAAATTTGTGTATTCACCAATATTAGTTTATTTTCATGAAAAAAAACATCAAATTCTTCCAACCCAATTAAATTAACCCTTTTCATATTAGCTAAGTCATATAGGAAAGAGAGCTGTGAATGTTTTTAAAAAAATGTTGGTAATAGCCTAGTAATCCATGAGGACTATTGATATCAGTTACATTTATAGGCATTGTAAATTCATCATCCAATTTGTTTTTGGAGGGATAAACATTATGTCATTCTTATTTAAAATATTCCTAGAGAAAATATATTTTGCAAAAAAAGTTCTTTTTATAAATTTCTCATATAACATCATCCATTTTAGGGTTTTAGGGGA
Source organism: Viscum album (assembly GCA_963277665.1). Classification (NCBI taxonomy): domain Eukaryota; kingdom Viridiplantae; phylum Streptophyta; class Magnoliopsida; order Santalales; family Viscaceae; genus Viscum; species Viscum album. Next base: position 1,652,558,074 of record OY728137.1, on the reverse strand, counting down.
CATTATTTGATTTATTTCACTATCATCATAAATTTATTAATAAGTAGAATATAATCATTAAAAAAAATCAAAAAATATTCAAATATTCCCAAAGATTCTATTATTAATAACAATAAATACCATAGAATAATTTTTCAAACCCAAGTTCATAAAAAAAATTCATAATGCACATATCTAGTATGTAATGATATTTTGGGAATGTCCAACTCCATTATCTTTAGCTATTGGTAAACAGATCTCACATCAATCAGAGAAAAATATAAATATTTCAAGATAAAATCAAAAAAATAATCAAATGGAGGAAAGTGATACTTATTTTTGAATGTGATGTCATTAAATGCAATATAACCAATACAAAGTAACATAGAACAATCTTTATTTTTAACAATCAAAACAGAAGAACCCCAAGGTGAAGTATTCATATGAATGAAACCCTTATCTATATTATATTTCCTATTATTCTTCAATTTTAGAAGGTATAATTGTGGTATTTCATAAAGAGGTTTTGGAATATGATTATCATCAAGAACTAAATCAATAGTAAAATAAACCTCCAATCATGTATAATACCAGGTACGCCATCTGGAAAATATCTAAATACTCATTTACCAATGAAAACTTATTAATATGAAAATTTACACTATATATAAAAAATTAGTTCAAGATAACATTAATTTTTGTATTTTAATTTGTTTATATCTTCTTGATATCTTATCAATTGTATGTGTTCATTTTTAATAGGAAGTAAAACCCATTATAAAGAAAACTGTTGTACCTCTACAATAAATCTCGTCATACTAAAAAGAATGACACTCCATGCCCAAAATAATATCCTATTCTACCAAGGGATAGACAATAAGTTCTTATATAAAATTATTTATGAAAAAATTGAATGTAAGATTATTAAAATAAATTTTTTTCTTTGATATTTCCCCAATTGTTTTTATAATATTTTTTTGGATTTGTTTTATGGGGTCAAATTTCTAGTTTACCTAAATTTTTTTAGATATGAATGAATGTGAAGACCCCTAATAAAAAAATACATTATAAAATTTGATTATATATTTAATGTACCTAATAACACTTAATTGGATTTACCAACATACTCTTATATAGTTGAAAATTATTTTAATCAAAATTTATTCTCATAGTATGGTTTCTTCCCATCATTCGAGTTCCTCCTCAAACACATGTTTTCATAATATCCTATATCATTTTATTTAAAACATTTTATTGTCCTTGTTTTATAATTTTTCCTACCACTAACATAAGATTTCTTATAATAATGACGAGATATTCACAAACACATAATGTCAAAAAAACATACCATACTTTTAAATATATTCCCCTATTTGTTTTTACCATTATTATCCCAGAATGATAACCTAATTTTCTTATCAACAAACATAATATATGCCATATATCCATTTTGCACCACATATAAATATTTTTATATGGGATTTAAAACAATCCATCATAGTCTAAAAATTCAATTTTCACCGTCTCCAAACATTTTTCATGTATTTTAAAACTTTTTAATTCTTGAGAAGGAAATTACCGTCGATAATTATGAGTCAATCCAATGTAAAAATGGGTGTTTTTTTATTCAGGTCGTGGATAAAATTTGGTTGTTAACTTTTCAATCAGGTGAATTTTTCATCATATGGTGCCACTAAATCCTCCTCCAACATCAATTCGAAGAATTTTTTTCATCCAAAGATAAATTCCATTATGAAAATATTTCCCAATGACTTATTTTAAATTCACAAAATTCAAATGAATCAATCTCCTCACTATCCAAAATTTTATCAACCATCAACCACCACTGGATAGCTTTACATTAAAAATGTTATGTACTATGAATAAATTTTTCTTGGAAAAAACACCCAGTGACACTGAAAATATTTTCTAGGTTATTAATTCAACCCATAATAACCCTTGGGTCAGAAGATACACTAAATTAACGTTGGTGTTGCCTCATAAAAGTTCCACTACTAACATATTTTTCTGAGGTTGATCAAGCTAACCTAGTGCATGGATGTTTCCCTATATTATTTCCTACATTAACTAAACCATTACTAACAAAAACTGATTATTCTGAATTCCCACCATTCCAGGTTGTAGATTAGGAAGGATATTGTCATCTCAGGGCCTTCCTACATCATATTTACTATTTATTATGTGTAAAATCATTCTGAATTGACATAAATTAGATGAAACAACATGATAATATTTAAAATATATATAATTTAAACTAAAATATAAATTGAAAATAATTTATCGGTATTCTATTAACACAATCATATAGCCTAATGTTATCTAAAGAATTCTCTGATAAATACTGTTAGGACCTAGCCATGAACATTACATAAACTAGTTAATTCAACTAGAATTCTCATTGATAAATTTCTAATGTTCTTTTAGGATTATAGTTTTTGAGAATTAGGTTATTCCTTCATAAATCAAAACTCATATATTACATTGTAGATAGTAATACTCAATATCAAGTTTTCTCACAATAGGTATCTTTTAAAATAATACATGATTTATTTTGGTAATAATATTTATATCCTTAAAAATGAATTATTATTTATATTTACCCTTCAATAAACCTTGTGAAAAAACATATTAAGCCATGGGATGAGCAAAAAAATCTTAGTAATTGACCTAAAAAAGAATAAATAATCTCTTAGTATATGAATAAAGTCATTTTCACATTGTCACAACTTTTACAAAAAAATCACTATTTATCTTACCTTGTGTAATCAAAATTTCATTGTGAAAACATATCAAGCATGAATGATTAATAAAGGTACCATGTGCTATCATTTCCGTATCACTCTTATATATAAATTATATCTCATATCTACACAGGTATTAACCATCATGTTCTGAAATGGAATAACCATCATAATATATTCACATAATATATTACGAGAAACCTAACAAGTTTACTTCATTCATTTAACCACTTCATTATAAGGATATAATGGGCTAACCCTCTATTATTTTATCTCAGAACCACCCCTTATCATTAAAATTAAAATGAACCATAACATGATCCTGACAAATAAATAATTTATCAAAGAATAATTTAGGAGGAAAATAAATTTTCCATATTGAAATCACTTTTCATTTTTATGAAGTCATCCACTTATAAATGATTTTTTTATTTGAAAATATAATTTTAAACATGGAATAGAAACATAAAGTCAACACATAATCCTAAAATCTTGAAAATGCATTAATTTTATATAAGTAATAATATATTTCTCTGATAAAAATTTTGTGACTTGAAAATAATATTTTTAAAATTAAAGACCATTAAAATATCATATAATTAAAGTGAGAATTAATTAAATTAATAGAATATGAGCATTTTTGGTAAATAAAAATAACAAAAGATTTAATAAAACATAATATAATAAAAATTATGTTAAAAAATAATCATTGAATGACATAATCAATGATATAAAATGTTAACCCAATGAATGGAAATTGGATTAAGAATTCCATTACCTTATTTATGAAAGTGTTATTCACTTCAACATAATTACCTTGATAATCAGAATAGATTAATTGATTAATTAATCCATATCTAATTGTTCATTAATTTTATTTATTAGAATTTTATCATGTTTATTTTCATATATTTGGATGAGTTATATAGTTTAGTGTCATCATTCACAGAATGTGTGTTTCTTGGTTTTATGGTCAATTCCCTTGAGTATAATTATAGTGGTTCATTTCAAATGGATGAAAAACTATAGAAGTGGAAGGAAATGGTATTCATAGGATTCTATAATTATAAATTATTCCATGTGTAATTTGTTTCAAATATGAGGCTCACTCATTTGATAATATATTAATGACAAATTTTTGGATTTTTTTTGGTTTTTTTCCAACCATGATTAACTAGTCTCGTTTTTTAATTATAATGTTAATATACTAGTTATAAAATATTTAAAAATTAATAATATATATATTAAATATTTTTTAACAAAATAATGGTTTTATTATATGCATTGAAGGTGGTAATAGAAAATTGGTACTCTTCATCCACAGAGGAAGTGAATCCACACATCATAGATGATGTTTTCAATTTTTAGAATAAGTGGAGAAGCGAATAGATTTTCCAATGGATATTCCACTCAAATAAAAGTATTATATAATATTTATAATATTGGAGTTATAATTTGATATTGGATAGGGTAGGTGATGATTAGTTGTAAATAAATAAGGAATGAAATAATTTAAAAAAAATGAATGGAGGATTTTACCACTTAAATATCTCCATCTTATGAACATAATAAAGGCATTTGGTTTTTTTATTTTTTTGAGTCACGAATGTATTTGATTTTTGGAAGTCAATTTGTAAGGAAATTGTGAATAACATATAACATCATTCAGGCTTATAAGTTATGATGAGTAGAGGTGGTGTGGGGAAGTATTTATAGGGGGAGGAGTAAGTGGGGGTTTTTATTTAATTCATTTGATTATTATTTTGGCTCAATACCATCAATATTGTTGATTATTATTACTTTGTATAGTTACTAGTTCTTGTAATTTCAATATAATGGATTCTTACATCATTAATGACTCAAAATTTCATTTATTTAAATTAAAATATTAAATACCAGAAATTACCATATTATATTATTCACAAAAATTAAAACTATTTCCAAAAAATACCAAAAAATTACAATTACAATTTTTGTGTGTGTAGAATTCATAAATAGACTCCATTTATGGAAAATAATTTCATATATATGAGAAATTTAGTTTTTATTAGAAATAACCATTATTAAAAAAATATAGATATTTATATTATTACTGATCAAATGAAACATTGAAAATTAAATTAATATCACATAAAATTATCATATAAAAAATTTTTATTAATAAATATATTTAATAAAAAAACTATTATTTAAAATCATTATATTAATTATAAAATTATAAATATACATTTATATTTCATAAAAAATACCATTAGTTAATTTATCATTTATAAATAATTTATTTCATTATTCTAATATATAAATATTTAATATCTTTATTTATGAGATAGATAAATTTTTTTATACTATTATATTTGAGGTTATTATTTTAATGGAAAGATTACTATTTGTAAAAGAAACATACTATTCCAATGGCTAGGTTACTATTCCATTGGTATAGATTCATTAAATTCAATAAATTCCATTTTCTAAATATATATTTATAAAATATTTAACTATTTAACAATATAATGGATAAAATTATCCTATAATTTTTTGGTTTGTTTTAATAGGTGTGGAAAAAATATTTTTATTGAATCTAAATTTGTATGGATCATCAAAAAAATATTTATAATATTGTATCACAATTATGAAAATAATTGAAAAACCTTATGGGAGATAACATTAAAAAATTTCCTAATATATTGACACTTAAAAGAAGGCCTATTTTGTGAATTATTTCCTATTTTGTGATAAAAAAATAATATACAAAATAAATATCATAGTTTCATTATAACTATAAGTGTATATTACCAGAAATTTATATACAATTAATGAATGAATTTTGAATGAATATGTAGATACTTCAATTTGGGAATAATGAAAATATATGTAATATATTTCTACTATAAATATAGTAAAAATAATATATCACACAATAAGAAATTTTTGATAATGGTATTCATTGAAAAAAAATGAGATACACATTGGAATAAAAAAGGAGTCTAATTCAATAGTAAAACAATAAAAGTTAATGAGAGTTACTAATGAGTGTTACTATTTAATAATAGGAGATTTAATTTGGGTTTACAGATTTTGGTATGGATATTTTATTGAGTAAGTGAAATTTTGGTTGTAGTCTATAGGTGTTTCTTTTCCATGAACCAAAAAATCATATATCCTTAAATAAGAGTGTGATTCAATTTGAGATAAGAAAATATAAGGGATCCTTTGTGTTGTGCAATATAACGAGATATCTTACCCAATTAATGCACTATGATGATTATTAGTTGTGAAATTATTCCATGTTATGAGTTGTTTAAAAATTCTATGAAGGTGTATTGAATACTAAATTAGGAATGAAGGTCATTGACATCTCTTCTGTAATATGTACTCTAGAAATTAAACCTTTGAACAAAAAATTTAGTGGTTGATATGTGAGAGAGGTTATTATAAGAAGGAGGATAAGAGATAGAAGTCAGGATTAAACATGGAGGATGTAAGTGTTAGATGAAGGTTTTTTGGATCAAAGAGTGATTTTGGAGAAGCTATCTATGATTACTCTTAATCAAGAAACATAAATAGAGGTTGTTGCGTGACTTAATGAAATCCAGTAAAAGATGGTATGAGGAGTAGGATAGGACATCCGATTATCCATGTATTTGTAATTGAATACAATAATGATTAATTGTATATGGGGGAGTAAGATAGGTGATCCATAGGGAGGATATATAGATCATAGAGGTGTCGAGGGAGATTTATAAGGGGAGAAATCGAAAATTTTGAAGGGTTTTGAAGGGAAATTAATCAGTGAGGGGACTAGTAATAAATATTTTAGAACCAAAGAATAATATATATAGAGGAATTTTTATTTTCTGTATATTTTATTATTATTTTAATATTATCTTAATAATATCAATCTAAAATGTCTAAGATCATTTTAGTCTAGTGATTTGTTTAATAAAAGTTATTAACACAATGGTCATTTAAAAGAAAAATTATATAATAAAATATCACGGGGATTATTCTCCCACCTAAATAAATAGAATTATTTATAATATTGTCATCTCTTAATAAAAATAATTTCTAAGGTTGTATAAAAAATACTTGAATAATATATAATTCATGATGACATATTTATCATATTATCTTAGGTATAAAATCAAAACTATTTTTCCAAAATAAAACACTCTTGGACTTTATTGAGACATACATTACACATACTTATTTTAATGAACCTATTCCTAAAAAATATACAATAATTATTTGGATACTATTCAATAAAATCAAGCTAATCAGTCTTATGAATATTAAAACTCAATACAATAGTGTATTCACTAATGAAACCTTCATTGAAAACTATGATACTTTTTTTCAAATATAACATAGTTTGATCAAACTATAATCCCATTAGTGTAACATATGTTTTCCATGGTAATATAACTATTTGGTTATCTAAAATAACTAGCAATATATTATATTGTCAAAATCTAATGAAATAATTCCAAATTGTTTATATATAGAATTTTGTTGACTAATTAATATCCCTTGGGGGTATCTTTCAAGGTTTTCAGTCATAGGCTCATGAATTATTCACCTAGTGAAGATAGATTTAATACCAAAAAAGTATTGTTAATGGTGATTATACCCTAGTTCATATATGAAAATTTCAATCCCTTCATTGTTATCTAGAGATAGATGTAATTTATAGGAATCTATATAATCTATACTATACCAAAACAACCAGATTATCTCTTATACATAAACATTAACTTATCTTTCAATATTTTCTCTTATAAAAATTAGAAAAGTAAAGAAATGAATCATTAAAAATAATTAATTAATACTGAAAATAATGAAACGTTTTTATTACACTAACTATAACAAACCACGATAAACATATTTATATTTTACATGTTTTTTATAAATTAGAATTTATAACACTAAAATCCTCTCCAAATACCATGAACTGATGGTTTAGTGTCATTTCATACTAGCTACAAACATAACATATTCTTCAATAGTTAGGTAAATTGCTCAATAATTGATCCACACTATATTTCCATATAGTCTTATCATAAGATATAAACATCTTCAAAACCATGAGAAGTCCATCATGAGAAATGGGTGTACTCAAATATGTGGTAAGGAAAGAATCGTCAACATTTCATAAAGAATTAGATCATAAGAATATGATAAAAATTAATAACGGGAGAAAATATTATTTATAATATCAATGAATAATTAGAGTTTTGAAAAGTCATAATAGAAGAAAATGTATTATAAAATGTATTACAAAATTCTATGGTAATAGTATATATGGAAATAAGCATGATACGAGGGATATTATCATTAGAAAAAGAAAAAATATTTCATGACTTTTAAACATAGAATGTTACGGAATTATAGACAAAAACATAATCCAAAAAAGGATTTTTCTCTAATCCACTCAAATCATGTACTCACAATAAGTTTTTATAAAAGAATCATGTATTATGTTCACACATAAAAGATGATGAAAATTATTCATGAAAACTATTCACACACAAAACACAGGGAGAGCACATCCTACTTCATTTTCAAATTGAAATGTTATGAACAAAACTTATCACATCTTGTTCACAAAATACAATTTAAAAAAAATATTATCATACGATGTTCACAAAAAAATGTGAAACATGAATCTTTTTTCATGTTTACATAAAAAATTTCATATAAATAATCCTATATAGAATTTACAAATAAAATATATTAGGGTACATCCTACAACTCATTCACATAGTAGTTCATCATATTTGTATTAGTGTTTGACCTTTTTCGTAAATATTTTAATAATTGTGTATTGATAAATTATAATTTCCTCCCAAAAATTTATCCCATATATTAAAAATAAAATTTAAATTTAAACATCTATATATTTCATGTATTAATTTCTGCAATTATTAATGAATATTTATTAAAATTATAATATAATTTTTTCATTGTCATTAAATTATACTTTATGTATGATATGTTTTGTTTTTTCATTCCTCTTAAGAATTTTAATTGTCAGATTTAGTAAAACGTTAGCTAAACATGATAATCCACAATTGTTATCCCATCCACCACCTTGGGCACCCATGGGTCAACACTATGGGTGAGCTATCTACAAAGGAACATCCCTGTATGTCATTTAAGAGACCACGTATCTCCCCATAGGATCACTCTTGAGTGAGTGTATAGTATAGGGAGTGTGGGTCAACATGGGTTAGTGATTCCAGGGAGTTACATGTTTTTATGGTGTGTGCAAGTGGAGATCACTCTATATATACTTGAGAGTGTAGAGACAAAATTTTTAATTCAAGGAAACAAATCCACCATAATAAATTCCATTGTGGAATACATGACTCACTTCACTATAACTCTGCTGCATAGATTATATAGAAAAATTTATTCTCTTCTAATCAGTTCATCAAGTGTATTCTAATCCCTAGGGTGATGGTCTTCTATCTATATTAGCATTTGAGGATACTATTTTCTATATTTCTATAGGTTTATGCATCCATAGAAAAATATAACAACTTTAAAAAGACCAATATCATGAAATTGATTAAAAATTTCTTAGATATCATGAATGAAACTATGATTGTCTTGAATGTTAGTTGTAATTCAGATAAGTTAATTCAGTGAATTATAATCATATTTCATAAGAGTTCCTCACAATCTATTGATCACTATGATCTTATATGAATTTATTAGCCACTGAAGAACCATTTAGAAAGGGTACATTAATTAACTTCACAATGGTAGCTCATCCTTCATGTAATCACCTTAATTAAATGTTCTCTATTCCTATATCCACTGACGGTATCCCTATAAGCCTGCATTGGAACCTCTGCGAGAAGTGGAAGAAATATTTTACATTTTCATCCTTATGGTAGCACCACCAACCTATCACAATTGAATATCATCTCATCATAGTAGATCCATTAATTATCCTTTTATGAATGCTAATCATCTGAGATATTAGTGGCTTCATTTGGAACAAAATTGGACCGTTTCTCTAATGGAGGATCATTTTAGCAATGATAAGTCTATTCACAGAAGATAATACTTAGTGATTGAAAAATAAAATTGTAAATTATTATACCATTTGAATGGATATCATGGGAAGGTATCTCAATATATGGTATACTATTAGGGGTAGCTACATCTTTCTACTACCATGTATTTATATCTACGTTTTCTAAAAATGTTTTTCTAAAAATATAACTGTATTTTTTTCATAAAGAAAGTGAAATAATATTTTTATTTATTTTTTGTGATTATAATTTTTAAAAATAAAATTATGCGTTTGAATAAAAAATACTATGAAAAAAGCATTCAGGTATACCCATGAAGTATATATTTTATGTGACACTCTATTTTTGTTTTTGAATTTTTATTATTCAAATTAACAGAATATTTATTGATAATATTTTAACATGTATATTAATGTGTAAAAAATTATTTGTATTAGTGACCAGATTGGATGTATTATAGTGTTATTTCATGTAGAATAAATGTTTCATATACTTCAATGTAATTTGGCATGGTATTTCCAAATATTTGTGATGGTATTATTATTATTTAATTTGTTAAGTAATGAAATAAAGTGATTAGATGACTTGATTCTTAGAGAATATATTTGAATTAGTGATGTAGGATTATTAAATTAACATATAATCAAGGGATTAAAATAATCTTACAGTAATCTATTCAACATAAAATTACAACTTAAGTGTGAGGCACATTCTTACCATAGAATTGATCAATAATTCTTTCGACTTATAGTTCTTTTTTTACATCCTGAAGAGAATCTAAATATAGCATCATCTTTAGTTGATTTGATCAATAACAATGAACATAATCATTTTAATCATCTGATATCGCATATGTTTTTCAATTGTTTATATTTTCATCATGAAATCAATTTATACCTCATTTTAATTTAGCATGTAGGTTTATTCTGTTAGGAATAAAAATTACGTCTGTTAATTTTGATATTCTACCATTTAAAATGAATTTCATAGGTTGTGACTCTAAAAACAAATCCATGGAATGACAAGGTTAAGAATCCAATGAATATTCTAGGATATTTCTTTATGTAATATAAAATACATAGTATATAATAGTTTATCACACCACTAAAAAAGTGTTTATTGGTGGGGACCAATCATTAAACTAAGTAGATAAGGATAATGGGTGGACTTGCAACACTTCAAAACTAACAACTATATTATTTTAATTATTTTATTTTAAACTATTGTAGAAAACATTAATACAACATTAAACACATACAATTTTATTAATAAAATATAATTTATTTTATCTTTAAATTTTTAAACATATATTCACCCCTCTAGTATATTTTTTCAATATGTATGACCAACCACATGGGTGATATAAAAACAAAACCATTAAATTGGGGGATATGATTCAATTACTTATAATAATAATAAATCACACATCTATGTTTCATCAGAATAAGAAAATATTCATACATAAAACATAACCTAATATACCTCTATAAAAGAGATGGGTTTCATAAAAAAAAACATATAACATTTTGTAAGCCACACAAAAATATGAGGATAGATGGTAATGTAAAAACATATCCCCAGTTTATCGAAATGAAGGTCAAAGGATATTGACATAGATTAAAAATAACCCGTTATTAATATTGAGAGATTTCATAGCCCAGATCAATGAATCACATGGTGGGGGAGTGCATGAATTAGGGATATATTTTTATTTTAAAAATAATTCATTTTGAAAAACATTCCCCCCATATTAATGTGAAATGACTTTTACAAAAACAATAAAATTGCACAAATATTGGAATAAAAGAATTTACATTTCTCACTACTCCAAAAGAGTAGTTTTCCCCTTGGTATTATTAGAAAACAATCCATTACCACACAATCTAGTATAAAATTATCCATTTGGGTGTATAAAAAAAGATATATATTCCCATACACTTGTGTAGCACTATTTTCAATGCAACAGTTCTTGTTATACAGGTAGTGTGAAATAATGTAATTGAATTTGTATTGAATGTTAAGAAATACTCATAATTTTCTAAAAACATGTTATGTGGATTACATGTCCACTTTCACAAATATAATTATCAAGATTATCTTATACTTTACTACCCAACTGTAGGTAAGAATCATTATAGACATAATAATGATGCTCAATTCGATTCTTAAGTCTGATTAAACTGTACAATTGTTCATTCTAGAAATATATCTATGCCTAAATATCTCCAAAATAATTATGAACATATATTTCTTGAGTCATTAAATCTCAATCTAATTGCTCAGTTTGATCTAGAAACCCTGAATATGATCTTCTATCTTCTGTTTCCCTCTAAAAAACGTCATCAGGAATACACTATCTGAAAGCTCCTTCTACCTAGAAACACTCAAAACTCCACCTTCCCCATTCAACCAAGAACATTATTGCATAATATAAATGTACAATCTAGATCCCTATATTTTTTAGAGATACAAATGTGGTTTTTGTGGGACTCTGAACCGCATTTCCACCCATCCAAAATTCACAAATAATTATATTGCCCTTAAATTTTGGAAACATTTTTTACTTCCTCAAAACATCTCAACTATTCTTTTTTCTTATCCAAACTTATCTATTATTCTCTCAATTATATCTCACTTCATAAATTCTTCACAATATTGATTAAAATTTCATTTGTCTCTCATATTTCTTCATTATGGTGCAGAAAAATGTAAAAAGAATATTATTAATTATATTTCCCGCATCAATTTAATGATATGAAAATCACTTGTTTTCTCATTATGATTATCATAATTAAATGAAAAAACGTCCCATTCCAATACTTCATTGTAAATAAAATATATAAAACATTGATACCCTTTTATGAAAACATTTTTTATTCTTTATTAGATATCAATTTACTTTCATTTTCCATAACTATATCGGAAAATTCTAAAAATTTCCGCACATCTTCAATAAAAATCAATAAACAACTTTATAATTCAATGAAAAAGAATATGTAGACTCATCCTAAATTATACTCCCCTTGAAAAAAATATAATTTCTTCAAACTAATCTTCATTTATTTTTTCCCTAGACTAATGATTTTTCCATTTAAGAGTTCATCGGTGTCAACCCATGTCTAATAGATCAACCTATTTCTTTCTCAAATGGATTGGTGCCACCTCCAATCCCTTTTTCCTTACCACATTTAGTTTTATAATTACTAACTTATTTGTTAAGAACCAAAATTAGTGAATTTATTATATATTTTCCAAATTTAAAAACAACTAACTATTTATCTTGATTAAAATGGTTGACTATGTTGTTGATGGATTTATGATCCCATTTTTCATTGAATTAGATAATGTAAACTTCTACACAAATACCAATAAACTCTTGTTTCTATGGTATTTAAAAAATAAATATCCTCATATCCCATATTGTAACCATCAATACATTTGATTATTTGTGTTAGTCTTATTCTAAGGATCGACAGAACACTGCATCTAAGGGACTGGTGTTGGTAGGTTCAACTTTTGAATGTTATTTCCTTTTCAGATTACCATATAGTCAACATTTTTCTCAAACCAATTTTCTCTTCTATATTAATTTTATAACCGGAAACTAGCATCTTCTTCATCTCATATTCTGTTCAAAAACCATTATATCCTTCAAATATTTTTGCATCTGGTGATCTCACACCAATGAACTAAGACCAAAAATCACTTGTCTTTATAATATTTCTTCTTTAACAAACATTTTATTGTTTTATTCTCACGAATTTGAGGCAATTAATAACAACATAGAATCATTAGCCTTATAATAGAATGTATTGTAACATATATCTTTCCATATCCTTATTTCTTTCTAATCTAACCGTAATAAGATTGTCATCACCTATTATCCCACATTATATCATAAATATATCATCACATGTTTAATATTTTTCATATGATATATTAGAATTAAAAAACATCAATTCATCATCATATTTTTATCAGATACATTTAGACTCTGATTATCTTCCCCATTACAATTGCATATTTATTCCAATCCAAATGTGAGTCTAATGGAACATTCCTTCTAGAATATTTATTACTTAAATGATGGAAATTATTAAAAATTATATGTCCCATATTCATATTATTATAGTGACTCTGATCATCCAAATGATTATAAATTGATTTGATTTATTTTTTCCCATTCCATATCTGACAACAAAATACAACAATTGAAAAAAAATACATCTTCCATATTCCTAATAAAACATTTTTCAACATTTTATCAGTGATATCCCCCTTTGTATTTTATTCTCAAAAAAATTTGTTAATTAAAATGGAATTTTAACCTCAAGGAATGTATTGAAAATCTAAAATTTTAAGATTACGTGATATATCTCATTATAGGAAAAAAGAATCATTGACACAAATACTATTTTGTTTAAAAGTATTGACTCATGAATCATCCTTATTTTTTCTTCACAAATTTTTTCACCCCCTTTTTTTATTCAAAATTCATGTAAAAAAAAGTTTCTGACAACCACTCCAACTAGCTATTTGAATAGTAAACACAATGACATGATGGATTCATATCTTATCCACAACATTGCATCATTATGTTATACCATAAACAATTTAGCACATAATAATTGATAGATTTATGAAATAACTATAACCCATGAAATCTAAATCCAGTGACAGTATAAGAGAGGGGACAAAGAAATATACATAATCCATGATAATAATGTGATTGGATTTACATGTTCAACCCCATTTTGTAAAAATATTCCGTCAATAACGATTTTGTGAAAATTTCAACAAATTTTTTCTGATATATCAATATACACCAGCTTCAATTCATTCTTTTCCACATTCTCTTTGATGAAGTTGAAATTTATATCAATATGTTTTGAACAAGAATGGTGTACCAAATTTTTGGTAAGGTATATTTAACATTTATTTTCACAACCCAAGAGCATGTGTAACATTACATCATGATTAAATCCTTCAAAAAGTGTCTCCATCTTGATAAGTTACATAACATCATTATTGGAATTAACAAACACTGCTTCAATTATGATATTATATAGCTAATTATATTTCTTTTTGTTCCAACTCACATAACTATTCAATAGAAAAAATACTACACCATTTGTAAATATTTAATCAAAAACATTTCTTTCCCCATAATTATCATCATAACAAAACAAGTCAATACATTATGAGCTATCATATATTACTTTAAAAAAATTAATGTTGTTCATAAATAAAATAATTTTTTTCTCCCAGAATATGGGATTCTATTGGAGAACTATACAATATTTTAGTTATCATTACCACAGAATCCATGTCAGGGGATGAGGAATTAAAATAAAATAAAATTCAAAACAACTACTAAAATAGTTAATATTTAACTTACTTTCACTATACATAATTTTTCAACTTGGTTCCCACTAAAAATTTTGTGCCAACATGTTTTGAATATTCGATTCCAAAATTCTAGATAATAACCCTATCATACTTTTCTAGGAAAAGTAAAATGTGACTCTTATTCTGGGAGATTTTTAATCCATGAATGTATTCTATTTCACCAAAAATGGGCATATCAATATTATTTTTAATCTATTTATAAATAATCATGCACAAGTTCCTTCATCATTGTGGGAAAGGATAATTTCATCATCATAAACAATTACAATGCGGGTACAATACACAATTTCATTAATTTATAGTTTATTAAAAACATGTTAATTATTTAAACTCAACTTTCATAATGAGGTATCCAATTTGGAATACCATTCCCTTAGATAATTTTTAAAACCATACCAGTATTTATTCATCATGCACTCATAAAATTCATCCTTCCCAAAAAATGACACATGGTTGTTCAATATAAACTTACTCGTCATGATCGACATTAAAAATGATGATTTGATATCCATATTAATTTTTTTTTAACATCATTATGTATAAGTAGAAAGAAATATTATGATAGTTTCCATTCATGAATCTAGAGAAAAGTATCATTAAAATCAATGCCATCAATTTGTGAGTATCCTTTTTCTCACTAATATTTTTTTTCCTACTCAAATCATCAACTTTATTTATCTTTTTCACAAAAACAAACATTGTACTGATAATATTTTTTTATTTTTAATTTGGTTCATGTTCCCAATTATAATTCACTTATATCATGTTCATCTCTTCATTCATAGACTAAACTCTTTTTTTATGCTCAAAATATTCATTCACATATTTCCAATCAACTTTTTAATACATGAAATTTTGTGTGATTGGATTTTAAGTTATTCTTATTTAAACATTTGGATTTCGATCACCAATAATTTTTTCATCTTCCATATGATTATTATTCCTGTGATGATAATTTTTACATTCATCTTCATCATGTTAATTATCTGAGTTTGATTTTCCTTTCTTATGTATGATTACCATTGACAGTATCCCTATAATAAATGTTATGAGAAATTATTTCATTATGTTTATCTTCACTATCAACAAGAGTTTGTTTAGCATCTTCCCTAACTTTTTCAATATCTTTCACATAAAAAAATAATCAAATCTTTCATTTTAATTGTTGAAACATCTATATCCTGTTACTTAGAGATAATATCAAAGAAAAGTTCCATCTTCACCTTTCTCCCCAACCTTTAAAAGGTTTCTAATTTTCTAAATTATGATTCATAGACTCCCAAAAACACTTAAGTGTTTCAAATTTGGTGTTTTTCATAAAAAAGTTCATATAGATTCTTATATGTACATGGAGTTTATAAACATCTATTTTGAATATACCCAACCATGCTAATGGATAGAAAAAAGAATGTAAAGAGAGAATCCATATTCATGTATAAAAGCATACCCCATTTCAACTAGACTTATTTTATTCCTTTCATCAAAAAAATTTTGTTCAGTGCTATATTGTGTACTTAACTCATGATAAATTCCATTATTCTCAATATATTCTTCAAATTAATCATTTCTATATTCCCCAACATTTTTTCCCACCTTGTTTATAGAATAATAAAAATACTTATCATCTTTATTTAGAAAAATATTAATCATCTTTATAGAATATGATATATGTTTCATATACATAAAAAAATTAATGCGTGTAAAGTCATCAATAAATGTAATTAAGTTTATATCTCTAAGAGTTTAATATTTCTTAAATGGGCCAAAAATATTAGAATGAAATAGTTTTAGGGGTTTTTTTGAAAAAAATTTATCTTTCTTATGCACATAATTTGTAATATTTTATTTCTGAAAAATTCAGAAACACCAATCTCTTCTTTTTTACATATTAGGAATTATATGGACATTATCTCACTTTGATAACATGTTCTTGATTCTATGACACGTGTTTCCTTTAAATTTTTGCACCAACTACTTTTCTTTCACCATCCGTATATAGCATGAGTATTGACATTCAACAACTCTATCGTATTGTCCTTTTGTACTTTGGCCTCTTGTATCTATTTTCCTATACTCATCACCTTTAAAAAAACCATATTTTATAAAAATAACACTTTTACCTTCATCATAATGTTTTGAAACACATAAAACGGTGTATTTCATCCCATAAATAAAAAATTATTTATTGGATTTTAATATTTCTTCTCCATTAGTGGATGATCTTAAAACATTGATTCTGAGAAATTAATTGTTTCTAAATGTCACTAATAATAATTTGAAATCATTCACGGTAATCAATAATTTAAAATCTCCTGTCATATGAGAAGAACACCTAAAATATAGATTTGAAGTTTTTCGTACTTTTGTATCTTTGAGAATGGTTTCTATAGCATGATCATTTTATTTCCATTGATCTTTCTTCAAAACCATCTTGTGAGAGTTTCTAAAAAACATTCGTTTTGTTTGTAATAAAACAATACAACCATTTTCAATATTTTTTACTTGTTCAAATCATTAAAAAATAGTATCCAAAGGTTATAATGTATTTTAAACATTCATGAAAACCTTATCATGTCCGTTTAAAACATCCTTATATGAATTATTCCTCAAAAAGGAATGAAGCCCCCTGAAACATTTCCTTCATTAATTTTTGGAATTTTGGTTAATTTGTGGATTAAACTGAAATGTTTTTTTATATGTCTGCATACACAACAATACCAACAGTACCCATGGAAATAACAGTTTCTTATATAACATTCATACTATCATGAGTTGGGATCATGTTTCCCAAAACATTATTATCTTTATTAACAGAACAACATAGACCAAAAACCATTTTTTAATCAATTAAAATGTTCATTTTCATCTTGTTTTTCATTTAATAATTATTGAAATCATATGGTGTAAAAATATTTTTGGACTCATAATTTTTAGCTACTTATATATTATCAACTTTTTTGATTTTGTGCACATATAAAAATTTTCATTTTTATTCATCTGAGAAACAATCACAACATTATTATAAACCATTGATGGTAACATTTATTTATATTTAGGTTTACCCTTTCTAGTTCTCTCAATAACATACGAGATATAAATTTCGAATAATTTCACCCTCATCTCATATTTGATATGTTTTTTTTGTAAAATTTCTAACATTACTTCTTTTTCCTTTAACATTACATCCATGTGTTCATTTCAAATCGTTACATTCTCAACTGATTTATTAAACACATCAATATCTTCATGAAGCTTAACTGCCATATCATGAATTAGTTGTTGAATTTTTTTTGAAGAATTTTCATTTTTTAATTTCCATTTTTTTTTCTAAACCCCCCAAATATTTCTCATAAATTCATTCAATTCTTTTTTGAGTTGAAATTTTAAATGGGTTTTATATTATTCATAATATTTATAGAAAAATATATTATTCTTTTTGGATTTTGAATAATTTTTTTATATTTCCATTTTGGGAAGGATATATCCAAATCACACAATTTCGTCCACCATATTCTCAAAATTATATCATCATAATCATTTTACTATTCATTCTTTATTTGATGAAAATTTGCTGGAATGTGCCAAGTAGCTTCCCATTGAAAACATTTAAAGGGATTTTTCCATTACATGAACCTCTACATCATTTCAAATTTTTAGAAGAAAAAGTATAAAAAATCATCAAGATTTGTACCTTCTTAGTTTTCAGAATTAGATTCAACAAATTATTCCTCACAAAGACCTTATTAGAAATAACTTTCATTGGATACTTAAAGTAAATTTTCCAATATACATTTTTCTATAATTATATTTTTCCATTAAAATTTTAAAAGTGATTAGAGTACAATTAAAATAATATGGAGGCAATTATTCTGGATCACTATCCCCCAATGAGAAAACATTATCATCAAACTTTTCACTAAGAATTATCATGATGTATTCAAAAATAGTAATACTTTTGAAATTATTACGAGAACATACAATAGTGCCGGAAATGAAATTCACCTTGGTAAAGAAGCCACCAATCGATTTATATTCACCCATCCAGATATTTTCGTACTTTAGCATTCATATTTGTAACTTCTCCTTCTTCACCATTTTAATTTCTTAATAAATGTTTTTATCATATCCTATACATCATTCGTAGTGGAAACAACCTATACACTAAAAAAATTATAAAGTGAGGAGAGA
The DNA here is from genome assembly GCA_963277665.1 of Viscum album. Lineage (NCBI taxonomy): Eukaryota > Viridiplantae > Streptophyta > Magnoliopsida > Santalales > Viscaceae > Viscum > Viscum album. The sequence goes on along the minus strand of OY728137.1, from coordinate 1,652,538,696 downwards.
AAATCATTCTTATCTCTTCTATCATTCCCATTATTTATCTTATCAACAGATATGAGAGGAAATTTTCATTAATAAGAGGAAATCCATATGCTTCATATTCAAGAACATAATACCCAATCGAAATAATATAAGGGAATGTTTTATCTTTCCATATGTGATAGTTCTTACCATAAAATACTAGAATCCCATATTATACACACAAATCAGATTGTCCACCACAACTTATCTTTCAAAAACATTTTAAAAGATTAAATGAAGGCAACTTTCAATCTTATGACACATGATATTGCCTAGAAACGATCAGTGTATCACTATGAATAGAATCAGCTGAATCAGTGATATCATTTTCATTAAATTTTCCATGGTTTTGAAATAAATATCACCACCATATAAATAGTTATTAATTTAATGAAAATAACAAATTCATATCCATAAGAACAAAACAAATTAAAAGGTCCCCAAATAAATAATAGTAGTTACATCCCATGTATGGTTTGGAACGAATCCATTACAACACAATCCACTTGAAAAAATTCATTCTGGGTGGATAAAACAAGTTGGATATCCCTTATTTTTTAGTAAAAAATGGTCAATACAACATTGTATATTATTCATATAGAAAAAAATATGTAATATAACTTGTTTTTCATGTAAAGAAATGTTCACGATTATCCTGAAAAATGATACAATTATTCCTTGTCAATTTTCAAAAATATATACATCCAAATGATTATTCACTTACCTACCTAGAAATAGGTAAGAACATTTATGGAGTTCAAAATGATTCTTTTTCTAATTCGTATGTATGGTTCTCGAGTTCAATTTTTTAGTATGGAAATATAAATCTGCTAGATTATCACTAAATGAAAAATGAAATGGTTCTTATATAGTGTATACATAAAAATATAATTTATCAATTCAATCCAAAATATATGAATATGATCTTTCCACATATTTTTCATTCGGTAAAACATACTTAGGAATGATCAATATAGGAACTCCTTCTCTCAAGAAACATTCATCACGTTGCCTTAACTTTTTCACTCAGGACCTAAACTTTCATTAGTTAAAAGTACAATGTACTTCCCTTTATTTTTATTTATTCCAAATGAGGTTTATGTGGGAATATAAAAAACATTATCACTCAACCAAATTTCTTAAATATTTAATTTTACATAAATATTGGATACATTTTTGTATTCTATGGTGATTTTCAACTCTTATCATTTCTTTTCAAACCATTTTTAATCTTCTCAAAACATCATCTCATTTCATGAATTCCTTACAACCTTCATTCTGGTTATATTTTTCACTCCAATATCCCCATTGCGATGAATATATATTTACAACAACATATTATTCATTATTTTTCTCCACACCAATTGAGTGATATGAAAATCACATGAATTATCATTACATATCATAAAATCAATTGAAAAAGAAACATCCCATTTGAATGATTCAATCCAAATGAAAAATATATAAATTTCAAACCAATCTACAAAATAATTGTTGGTAAATAGTTATAATTATGTTTACGTTATTTTTATATAAACATATTGGAAGATTATAATCTTTTCATCAAATCCCGAGAATTAGTCAATCACTAGATTCAAAATTCATTGAAATTGTTTTTCTCTAAACTCTTCAAACTTCAATCTCCCATTAAAAAATTTAATTACATTAAAAAAATCATATATTCTTATATTCAAATGACCAATGATTATAAGTCTAATGATTTTATCAGTGTCATCCCAAATTTGATAGATCATCTTATGTGTTCCCCTAATAGATTAGTGTAACATTTAGTCAAATTTCTAGAAAGACATGTATTTTTATCATTCATGACCAATTTTTTTTAAAAAAATCAGTTCATTTATATTTTATTTATAAAATACAAAAACAAACAATAGTATATCTTGATAAAAATGGTTGACTACATAGATAATTTATTTATGATCACATTTTCCATTAGAATAAATAAATTATACTTATCTATTGGTCTCATCCAACTCATCTTAGTGAACTGTTTCAATAAACAATTTGACTTTCAATTCCCATTTTCAACCACCACTACAAAAGATGATTAGTGTTTTGACTACTCAGATGATCAATGTAACACCACATCTGATGGACTGGGTTTGGAATCTAGGACATTAATAACATCATTTCTTTTCTAATTATGATAAATTTAATATTTGATCTATGGTGATTTTTTATTATGGAGTATTGGTATGTCTGAAAACCCACCATCTTCTATCCTCAAGTTATGATAAAAAACCATCCTATAAATCAAATAGATTTTCATATAGTGATATGACACCAGTGAATAAATTCCAAAAATATTTATTATTTAAAAACATTCTTATTTAAAAAAATTATACTTGTATTATGACTTCTTTATGATTTTAGATAATTAAGAAAGACATGGAAGGATAAGGATTATAATAGAAATTATTATAACTTTAAATCCTTTCAAAATAATCTTTCTTTGAAAACAAAAAACAATATTATTGGGAGAAATTTTTCTCCACACTTGTTCAAAAACCTTGAATCACAACATTCTTATGTGACTTACAATATTTGATAATTACAAAACTGAAAAAAATCATTGAATTTTCATCAGATCCATTCAGATTCCAATTATCTTCATTATTATGATCGAATCATCATTATGGACCCAATCTATGTCTGATGAGAATTTGTTTCTAGAAAAAAATATGACAAACTACATATAATTTCTTACTCATTTTATGCTTCAACATATGATTATGATGGTGAGTCTGTTAAAAATAACTTTACAAAATGAATTGATTTCTTTTCATTACTTCATTATTTGACAAAAAAATAATCATATTTCAACAAAAATACTTCTAGCCCCCTAAAACCCCTATTTCAAACTTGGTCCCAGTATATTGAATATATAAATTTGAAATGAATGAAGAAATAAACAATTTTAAAATGATGATAAACTACTCAAAATATATTATTTAATTTTAATTAATATGATCATGGTAGAATATTCAAAATAGGTCAATTTTAAGCAAAAATAGGTTCTTAGAAGAAACTATTTTTTGGTAATAACTAAATAAATCTTACATAAAATGATATTCCATTACCAAACATTTTAAAATCAAGAATTCCATTAAAAATAAAAATAATTCTTATGAAAAATATCTTAATTTTTCATTTTATATTAAAAAACATCAATAATTAAAATCATTTGGAAAACCATTTCAAAACATGGAATAGATTATCTATAATGAGGAATTCATATATAGTGATAGAAAATAGTAAAGAGTTTTTAGAAATAATTTATAACATAACTGAAAAATTTGAATATGTTGGTCACATCCAAAACTCATTTCATAAATATTAGGGTGAATACTTTTACATTTAAAATTAATATACAAAAATTTATCCTTGAATAATATTTTTTATAGAAAATGTGAAATTTAATAAAAAAAATCCTAACGGGAATTACTTTTAAATATTTGAAAATTTATTTTTGAAATAAAATTTCATAAAAAATTTTAATTTTGAAAATAGGAGGAGAAATATTATTATTATTTCAGAAAAAACATAATTAGGGTTTCAAATATAACTGATCCCATTAGATTGAATGGGAAATATAAACAAAAGGGGTAAACTTCATTAACGAGAATGAGAATTATTCTCGAAAATTATATAATTTCAAGAAGAAATTCATTAAGGAAATGAATTTAAATACATATATCACTTTCCCTATAGAGAGAAGGAATTTTAGAATTATCATATATAGAAGGAAAAATAATTTTAAAACATAGTAAAAATGGATTCATTATGACATAATAAAATTCGTAGATTTTATAAAAACCCTTACGTAATAGTAATGTAATATTAAAATGAGTATAAGAGGTGAAAAATGAATTTAACATTAATATATATTTAAATTAAATATATTTAACTTATCTATAGGTAATGGGATGTTAAATAAATTATATAAAATAAATTATATAAAATAAATTATAGTGTGTAATATTAGACACGTTTCATGGATTTGATAATAAAAAAAGATACCATTAATATAATCCCATATATCCACTAAAGATCTTAAATATATTATATAACAAAATAAACATCTTAATCAATTATTCACAACATTATTAATATCTTTAATATTTTATAATAAACATTTACAAATATTCTCTACATTTATATCAGTATGTTATTACCAATATTTAATATCATATTTGAGTAATCATGATAATTTTGAACTTGTTTTATAGTAGCGTTGTTGTTTATCATTATTCTCCCAGAGTTAATCATTATCAGAAAATTAAAGATACATGAATTAATTACTCAAAACTTTTAATAATGTTATAATTTCACTAAATTGTATTCTTTCAAATGAACCCTAAATATGAAAGTAGTGATGAGCATGTTGTAGTAATTTTTAATGAATGTGTGTTGGTATATTTATTAATAGATTTAATATTATTTTACCATTCGAACAAAAAATCATTTAATTATTTACTTATTTATATCATAAATAATATTTAATTACTTTATTGTTGAAATCCATGAAATTGTATTATATCATCATTCAATTTAGTGGTAATACCTTCCCAAACATGTTCATATAATAATTAATTGATATTTTGATGTAATTTAGTTGTAATATGGTTTATAGCACAAGAAAAATGAATAATATGGTTTATTATATGGAAGTATTAAAAAATATGTTTTTAATATATTTTTATTAACTAAATTATCTATTTGAAATATCCTTTTACATTGGTGAAATAAAACTAAATATTTTTCATTGTAGAGGCAGTAGTTTGCACGTTCACATGAATTATTTTTCATTTTCCTTATGGGGAAATGAGAAATTAAGATAATGGTTATTCATAAAAAAAATTTATATATACTATAATGAAAAAATTTCATAATATAATATATATATAATATATATTTTATATCATGATACTTCAAAGAAATATTTTTGGAATGGTAATTAATTTCCTTAAGAACTCTTTATTTTCCCATAAATGAATCTGAAGGAAAAATAGATTATGATATCTTCATGTGGAAAACATTTATTAGAATAAATATAGGGTTAAAGTAGAATTAAAATGGTTGATTTTAACTACTAAATTGAAATATTTTATTTTTTTAAGGGCTGGTGGGAGGACAACCTTATAACTAATGAGAATGATGTTTTTATATATATTTCATTTTAATATAAAGAGGGAAAACGTTTCTCAGGTCAAGAATACTCCAAAATTTCAAATAATAAAATTAATATATTTTTTGGTGTATAAAAACATCCGCCTCTAAATTATAATGTTTTGTTAACATGTATTCCCCTTTATCCCTTTGGTTATCCAATTTTACCATTTTTTGGATTTTATTGCGGTAACTATTTTTTATTTATGTAATTCATTTTTATGACCAAGAATAAAATATTACTGATTAAATAATATAGTACATATAATTTATAATTTGAAAATAATTGTAGTTTATATAATATGTACATATGGGGAGAAATAATTTTTAATATAATCAAAAAAATACATTATATTGAATTATTAATTAACATTTCGAAATGTAATACTAGTGTTTTATAAATTAAACATGGTGTTTTAAAATTATTTTTTATCTTTATAAAAATATCATGTTATTGAAAAGAAGTTTTAAAATACTTTGATGTTAATATCATATTATGATAATTTCATAAATGTAACGATATTGGAAAAGTTAGTATTTTTTCAATATTCACCTAAAAATAAATTAATTTTCTACAATTCAAAAAAACCATCAGTTAATTTTTATATATTTTATTAAAAAACTAATTTAGTTTTTCCTTATATAAATTTTAAAATTTAATAATATATATTTTAAAGAAAAATACAATATATATTGAATGTATAAGATTAGTTATTGATAAATGGTCTTTTTAAAATATTAATTGTGCTGAATTCTATTTTATAAGTATTCATATATTATTAAATTATTATTATTTAATAGTGGTTCCATTATAACTAGATTTCTTTATAATATTAATCTAATATTTCAAAACTATTTTTTGTACGGTGTTTCATGTTAAACATGTTGTCGACACAATTTTTTTTTAAAGAAACATTATATAGTAAAATTTGGGGCATTTAATTTAATTTAATTTATTTAGATTAAATAAATGGATAATTTAAATATATGTGGAGTAAAATTTGTGTTTCAATTTATCTAGATTTCTGGGTATTATATATTTTATTATTAAATTTTTGTGATGGATGATTCTATATTCTTTTATTAATTATGAAACAATCTCCTATACTTCATATACTAATAGAATATTAGTAGACCGTTGAATTACTCTATACTATATCTTAAGAGGTGGTGATGTGAATTATGGTATGATAGATATGTGGATGATTTGATTATAAAAATAATTTAAAAATATACTTCATATATATTTTTAATATGTGGGTGGAGTTAAGACTTTATATGATTATACTTGTGGAAACAATGTATATAGATTGAATTATGGTGTAACTCAAAGAAAGGAACTATCAGGACCATGTTGGAGAGTCACATGACTTCATGTATACCTCCCCAGATACAAGAGGTTTTTTACAAGCTGTGAGAGTCTAAATTCCACTTTTGGGGATACTATATCAACAATATCAAATCCTTAAACCAAAAATTAAAATAAAATATAATAACTCATAGAAATAAAAAAAATTAATAGAAATAGAACAAAATTCATACATATTAAACTATAGAAACCCTATGTGGGATGAAAAAATTTATTATATGGGGTAAAACAAAAAATAAATAAATAACATTTGGTATCAATAGAGCTTTTCTCAGTGCTTCTCCCAACTCCACACTCCTCAGATAAACCATCCATCATAGACCTCTTTCTCTTTCTTCAATGTCGAAACTTGAATTCCAAACATGCCTCAAAAGTCTTCTATAATTTGTGAGTAACACACCCACTATAAAACCACTAATGAATCCTTCAAAATTGTATACAAGTAAAATATTTTTACTATATGATCATAAAAAATGTTCATGTATGAACAATAAATCATATACCGAGCCACTGTGTTCAAAAAAATCTAATTTGTTTTCCCAAATTTACCTCTTTCAACTCAATGTTGTAAGGAAGGTAAAAAAAATCAGAAATAACCACGAACTATCCACAATTCTGGAAACATGCCACTAAATATCCACAAGGACCATCAATATTATTATACTACTCAATATTCATTGGATACTTAAAGTAACTACATGTTAATCAGTGTTTAGAAGATTTGTTGAGTTATTAGTGGAAGAAAGGTATTTCATACCAATTGATATCCATAATGTATATTAATTTAAGTCATTATACTCATTATCCACATGGTTTTCTGATTTATGGCATATTACTCAATATATAAATGGTGCATCAAGTAATAGTTGGTCTATAAGGCTATCATTTTTCACTTTCACAATCATTTCCCCTCACATGCACTCTCCCTCCAAGGGTTAATCATAATGTGATAGTACCATGAAATTTATACCATGATAAAAACTTCCACAGTCAATATAATACACATCATGTAAAATTATTATCATAAAACATAGCATGCCAACATGGTAAATATTGTAGAAATATAAAAAATATCATTTGGTAATCACCAAAAATCTAAAATGGATACACACAACAATACCTAAGAAAACTCAATAATATAAGATAGATATGATATAAATATAATTATAGAAAAACAGTGTGTATACAAGTGTCTCAAATGATAAGAAACATCAAACATCTAGTTCATTGATTTCGACATCATGATTCGTCAAAGAATTGTCACATGAATCAGGTACATGTATTTTTCGATTCAATTATCTTACGCAGGATTCATTTAAATGAATCATTATTATATTTCAAAAATAAATCCCATGTGGAATTAATTTTTCCTTCCACTATAATAAAAACTAATCATCTTTATTCCATATTATTCATATTAATAATTTTATATTACTATCATTTGATAAATTAATTATCACTTCTTCTAAAATATTTATGAGGCTTATTTAAAAATTCATCATTAAATATAGATAACATGAAAACAAAGATACATACATTGTATAATATCCCATTTATAAATGGTTCTCTTAATAAAAGAGGAGAGGGAGAGATTTTATCTGTTCCTTGAAACTGGATAAATTGTTTATATTTATCGATGTTGTCATCATCGATCATGAATAGTGGAATTTTTTATATTATTAAAATGAAAATAATCACAATATTTATTAAATGTTCGACTATTTTGTAATAATTCCACCCATGTGTTATTATTCCACATTAAAATCACAATTTAATTTCATCATTTGATTTTTAAATTTATCATTTCCAAATTCCGAAGTATTTACTTTCTTCCTTAATATAAGACACATAATTTAAATGTGTCCAAGAATTAAATCCCATAAGATATCATGTGAGGGTAAGGATGTACATGTGGTCACACTATGTAAACTCACGATTACCCACAAATCACCCTTTGAATTTAGGTGTGACCCTTATGTTCTAGAAAAAACAACTTTACACAACTCATGTTTACACTATGAATCCATTTACAAATTGACTTACCCTAACCCAGGGTGGAAACCTCCCATATGTAGCCTCTTGAAATTCCAATCCACCCTTATGAAACCCATGAAACCAAGGTGTTACCTTTTTTATGTTTCTGGAAAAATATTTGAACCTTAAAAGTATGATCTTTTAACTTTACAAAACCCTTAAAAATATTATTTACCTTTACATAATACACAAAATACCATATATATATATATATATGTAAATGCCTTTTAAAATTTACATCGGCCATATGTCTTATATATGTGTAGATAAAAATTTTAAATTTTTTAATTATCCAATTAGTAACTTATTAAATACGAATAAATTATGTCTTAAGAACATTTAGATATTTAGAACATTATCATTACCACTATAATGATTAATATTCCTCATGAAGATTATTTAGTATTATTGTTCATTAAAATTAGGTCATATGAATCAAATTTATGACTCCTGGTCCAATGTACATTCCAAGATCATTCCATAGTTCCATAGGACACATAAAAGTTGTATTATCTTTCCCTGATGTACTTCATATTTCAAATCATTTGTCACAACATGGAACTCCCCATAAGATGCATGTGTCTCTAACTCAGTGACCCCAATGTCTCTTTGGTGTTCCACATTAAGCGAGTACTTCCAATGTTATGAATTTTCAAACACATCATGAATTGATGTATATTGGTGTGAAATGTATAAATGTTATTCTACCATCCCAATCCATCCAGTGATTAAGAAGGGTCTAAAAAATGATGGTAATGATTTTCCTCTTTCTTCGAGTTATGATTACCTAACTAACCAGAAAAATTCAATAAAACATGGTCACTAATAGATGATTCCATGTTTCACCTATAATGGTACGTATAAAATAAATACTTTTTAGGTGTGGTCGCCGAATACATCCTAATCCAATAAACCCTCCCTGGGAAATCTTATACCATAATTATCCTAACAAAATTAGTATCAAATACCTCATGAAAGGAATTCGGGGAGTGGGATGACCATCTGTAGGGTGCCACAAATGGGACCATATTAGTTGATTCATAGAAACTTGTTTTTTAAATATATTCCACCAAGGTCAGACACTCAACCTATGCCATTCCAAATTAAACTGTAAATGATTGAATCATAACTTATAATATGGGAATCATCTACTAGTACTCTCTATCATTATGAGGGATGGTGCATTGTTCCCATTTAATGGTGAGTCACTATAGCCTTTTAAATTCTTTTCCAAATCTATGATGTAAAACATTGTGCCAATGAAAGATACAATAATCTAAGGTAATACATAAAAGTGTACAATATCCTGAACTTATACCTTTCATATCTCTTATACTGAGTGAGTATCACTTATCGGTAAAAAATATGAATCATTCATCAACTAATAAAGAGTCAACCATATAGCTTCATGACTCCATAGGGTCATATGTAACCCCATTAGAGATCCTATAGTGGTATCCCACCAATTACATAGGGGAACATTAAATGAATAGAGATAACAAATATGATATTGGTGCTCCAGCTTCAACCTATAGAAGTTATGTATTTTTTAATAAACCTATATATTTCCTTCTTCATCCCTATACACTATAACTATCAGCTGAAGTGGTTATACATCATTGTCACACCGTAATATACCACCACCAAGATTTATGGATGTATCTCATCAACTCTTTCCTGTTGGAATAAGGGAAAAGTTCTCTACTATATACCATGATAAAAAGTTTACCATCAATTATCATCATAGATGATTGGTCACCACATGAAATCCAATCCTACATCATAGTAAACTCCAGGTCCTTATTTGGACCAATTTTCACCTGGTTTATAAGGGAAGATGTGATCACCAAAGGAGAAAAATTATTTGATCCCTAATCCTAAGGAGAATACAAACTATGGTTATAAAACTATCCCATTAAGTGACACTAATCAATTTAATCCTTATCACCTATCTCTTGGGATATATAAATCATGAAGATAATATCGTCTTCTAAGAAATTATCTTTCTCGATGAATAATAAATTCTAAATTCAAACATCTAATTACTCTACCCATTGAAACTTTCTTAAATTTAGTTTCTAGAATGTGATAATTTAATGGAGCTACTTTTCATTGGTTTATAAAAATAATTCTTAAATGAATATATAGAGAACTATAAATTTTATACATAGATATTATATCATTTTATATAAAGATCCGCAACAAAATCACAATGATATAGTATCCGGGGGATAATGTCAATTATACTACACTTTATTAGGTGTAATATATCATCTGTTAGATAAATCATCATAACTAAAACCCTTAAAATGAATATCATACTTTATATCATTCATCATAACCTGAGGAAAGTAACGTAGGAAAAGGTGAGATAAGATGGATACTGATGGTAAATAAAGGATAATTCAATGATCACAGGAGAATTATAGGAACATAAGGGTTTAATAACATGATATCACCATTTTAAAACAATACCATTCAAATCTTAGTTCAAAACATTGAGTCATGAAATAAATTTTATTAGTTCATAAAAAATGAATCATATTGAATTAATGAACATGATCTGTGAGATCATAAAATTGTCATAGGACTTATATTTTTTTTATAATAATATGTAAATGAAATAATTTCAATAGTTGTCATGTATCACTTCAAAAACCACCATAGTGGATTGGGTTTAAACGTCATACCAACATAGTATTCACGTATCACACCTAATACTATCAAAGAGCACATAGAATCATGAAAAACTATGTTCTCTCCCCATACTAATCCATTTTTTTCATGATATATAAATTTTAACCTAATTCATATGAGGGTAATATAATTATGGTCCGACCCATCATATAATGAAAATAAAATAGATTTGTTACAAAAGAACATAAATCATTCATCATATTAGAACCCATGAATTGTAATGGGTTTTATTAACATTTAATTTTATCATAACACTCATAAATGAAAAATATTTCATCATTTTCTCATATCATAACATGTGGATAGGGAATGAATTTAATTAACTTTTCCTCAACTCATAATATCATAAACCATGGTAGAGGAATGGGTTTCTTAAAAATTATGTCATAATTACCATAAAACATTCAAAAAAAGAATAAGGATGTTATTGATGGATCATATCCCCAATAAAGGTGAGGAAAAATAAATGTATTCTATATTAGATAAAAAATGATTTTAAGATCATTTGGAACATTTTTTAGGAGTATTTCATTTTTTACTTTGGAATGAATTATTTAAATTCTATAAATTAACAAAAAAATGAAATAAAAAATTTATTTTGAAATATCAATCAAAATATGTAATGGATTTTTTAATGAATCGAGTGGTCACAATAATGGGAAATTTCATTTATTAAAAATAATTTTAAGGAAAACATTCCATACCTAATTTTTTGAAGGTGTCAAAAATAAAATTGTTTGGAGAAAGAAAACCATAATAAATTTCAAATATTTTTAAATTTTTTTTTAAATGAGTTTATGAAAATATATCAGAATAGTAAAAACATTTATATAAATCATGGACATTGAGATGAAATCATTTCAATGAAAAAAAAGATGATTTTATATTACACTATCTTTTGTATCTTGAATATTTAATGTGTAAAAAATTAAAAGAAATTGTGTACTACAAAAAAATAACCATAATATAATAAAATTAATGACTTATTTGGTGGTAAATAATAATAATTCTTCTTTATAATCTTAATCTTAATCAATTCGGGTAAACAATTGGATTGTAATTTAAAAGCCTTATTTCTTTGTTAACTTTAAAATTTTCATACCCATTTAATGACGAAAAATTAAATGATATGTAAATTCACATGAAAATTATAATAATAATTATAAAATTGATTCATTAGTATTATATACAAAAAATAAAATAAACAAGTGTTGAATATATCATGAGTTTCAATGAAATAAAAGTGAGACAAAAATCCATTACCTCAGGTATGTCATCCTTCTAAAAAGTTTGATAGTCTTATATATAAAATATAGATTATTATAAATATATTATAGAACCATAAAATTATATATCAAACCATATATTATTCACCTAAAACCTTTTTTCACAGATTTATCAACAATTCCACATTAAAATCATTGTTCTAGGTGATATTTTCTTTATTTTTCATGTATGTTTTGGTTTAGTAGCTTTGGTCCATTTAATACGATCAAAATTCTATCATATATATATATATATAATATTTTCATAAATATCACATATATAAATTATATACATATTTACACTTATTAATAAAATATATAGATATAAAATAGAATTACACCATTCATGGACATGGCAGAAATTATGTTTGTATGAATGTTGTTTCCTATATTTGAAAGATGGAATGAAAAAAAAATAATTAAGGATTGAAATTTATATAAAAAATTTTATTATATAAAAATAATACGTATTAATTAAATATATACTTATTACTATCCTTGTTAAAATTTAAAAACAAATCACATCGCTTCGTGAAGGTTGTAGTCTATAAGTATGAATGAGAGACATTGTTGTTTCCCAACATATTGGAAGATAAAAAGATAGTAGTGAAATTATAATTTAATAATCATTGTAATAAAATAAAAATTATATAAAAAATAAAAATGTATATAAAAACTATCCATGAAATATGGTAGCGAAAAATGAATTGTGTTGCAACTTGGAGATAGAACGTTTTACGTAGGCATGAGTGATACATTTACTTCCCATTTGATGGAAAATATATAGTATAATGTTGATTTTTCAATCAAAATTACATATTACTATATTTATTATGAAAAATTTATTGGCATATGACAAATATTAGTTATTTAGATTAGTTAATGAAGAAGTTAAAATTTGAGTTGCTATGGTTATTATCATTTCTTTGAAGGAAATCCTTTAGATCTCTTATTAAGGATTGTTGAGATGGGATTTTGGAAAGATAAAAAAATCAAAATTATCTTCAAGGAAGTTAATAGTTTATTTTTTCAGGTTTTAGTGAATATATGTGGATCAATTTGGAGTTAAGAATAGAAAGGATGGGTGCCCTTATATAATAAATGGGAGGGGTACTATTTTGATTTCCTAAAATATTAAAATATATTAAATAAATTATCAAGAAAAATTCACCCATGTGGCTTGGTATTTTTAGATAAGGTATTCTGGGGTTTAATAACATAAACTAATAAAATTAGGACAAGTTTTGGTATCATTTTAAAATTTATTTATAGGAATAAATTATTGGTTCCTCAATTTTAAACATAACCATAATAACATCTCATATACTCATAATGGGTAAAAACATTACTTATATGGTAAAAATACATTATTAATGCACAAGGGATAAAATTTTAGAACATATATTTTCCAACATTCCAAAATTCCTCACATTTCTAATTTTTTACAAAATTTATAATATTTTAGTTTGACAAAATAATATTGATGTTAATTTTTACCCTATTCATTTAATTTACCATAAATGAAATAAAAAGAATGAATTCAAATTTAATCCTTTTTACACTATTTATAGGATATGTTTTAAAATATATGTCATGAAACATGATAAGTCACTCAAACTATAGTGCATTTAATAATTTTCAATATTTTATTTTATTTTTCAATTAATTTGATAAATAATATAATATCATTGTGTAAGTAGTTTAGGTAAATAATTAACAACCAAAAAATTGAAAACATTTACCATAATAAATAATATTTATTATTCAAAATATATAAAATTATATTTATTCATAAAATTATTTATTCCATTTGTGGGAAGAAATGATAAATTTTAATGTGAGAGAGAGACATTTTATATTTTTCTATGATTTAAATAATATGTAGGAATTTTTCATGGAAATGTATCCCTCAAAAAATAAATATCATGTACATGGTGAAAAACATTGAATTAATATCTTCAAATAAAAAATTAAAACTTTTTGCATGATCACTTATTTTTATCCCTAATTAAACTATTTTACCCATTACTAAGGTGATATTTTAAAAAATGTTATTATTCATATTGACCAAAAATATGTGGGGAATATTTTTCAAAATTTAACCCAATGATTTCAAATAGAAAATAATTTTTTCAATATTAAATAAATATTTGTTTTGGAAATAAATTTTAAACATAATCACATAAAATTTGATGAAAATAAATTTTTAGAAACATTTCTTCAAATTAAAAAATATGATTATAGAAAATTTAAAATATGAATTAATTAAAACTAAAATAGCATTATTTTGACTAATGAAAATGATCTGTTTAAATTTTAAAAATAATATAAGTAGAATTTTATTTTAAAAATAATTTAAATGACATTATAGTTTACAATAAAAAATTCATTATTTTCACTTTCAATTGAAAATTGAAACCAATTGTAAAAATTTAAAAAAATTCTCCATAATATAATTTTGATATATTGATTTAAAAATTTACATTATTTCAGTAAAAAAATTATAAAATTTTAAGATATTTGTTATAACATTCACTCACAAAAAAATAAATATCATTTCTAAATAGAACATGTTTTTAATGAAAATATGTCTTTTCGAAAAATTAATTTCTTAAATAGTATTAATTATTGAACACATTTATATTCATTCATCCATTTATATATAAAAAATAATTCTGTTAATCTTATGAATACATTACAATTCAACAGCTTCATAATAATGGTCATATTTTAAAAATTATATTTACTTAATTTTTAAGCCCGGTGTTGTGTATTGTATACACTATAAAACATAATGTACCTCTTTAAAAAACATGGGGTGTTACATTAACCCCCTTTAATAAATTGTATCATCAAGAGTATAACTAGTATTCATAATTTAAGTGTGTAAAATTTGAAAATTCCATTGTGAATAACCAACATAATAAAAAGGTGTTAATAAAACATCATCGTAAAAGGAGGGAAATAGAAATACAAAGGTCATCAAGAATTACACAATACTAGGTTTTAAATAAAATGAAAATAAGGAGAAGTAAAAATATGGTAATGGAATGGAAAAATAATTCCCATTGAATACTAAAGAGTGATTTATAATGTGGTTTGTGGAAATCTAACAACCACAAAACCATAAATAATTGATGGGTGAAAAGACTATTGATTAACAAAAAATAAAGTAAATAAGAAAAAAAATCAAGATCATTTTTCAAAGATTGTGGGAATTCATTCACTACCAAAATGAAAATATAATAAAACATACGTACCATTCATTTTTAATCACATTATATAATCAATTTCCGCTATAAAAAATCAAATATATTTTTCTCAAATGATTAGTATTCAAGATGAATTTTGGAATAGAGGAAACACTAAAATAAACTTCATAATCCATTCAATGATATTATTCTATCCTTAATATATTTAAATATAATATAACACAAAATGGTTTCCCTAATTTAATACGATATACAATGTTTATAAATTTTTCTATTTGAGTCCAAAATTTCGATAAAAAATCTTCCACCTATATCATCATAATCATGTTTATTTCTTAAAAAATTTCCACAAGTGTTACGAAAACAACCAACAAGGAAAATAAAATGATATACATTAGAAAGGATTAAGGATGCCTAAAATCTAAGAGACCAAGTGTGTCAAAAATGTATTAACCTTAATGTTTTCCACAATCACCCAGACATTAAAAAATGTATTAACTTAAAATTTTATCTCATTATTTTCATCATACATTCCAAAATATATAATATTTTTCTACCTAAATAATCCTTCACGTTAAATATAATGTTAAACTAATGGGTTAGGTATACCTATATACGATGAATAATCATACGAAATAGAATTAATAAGTTAAATCGTATAATTTAGTTTACTTTACAAAGATATCATGAATGAAATTTAAATTCTAACCTAAATGGTAACCCATAGATTGAGCATTATTTTTTAAAATGTGACTTTATCAATGAATCTCATTTAAACCATAAAAATTGTCTATATCTACTAATTAATTAACCATAATATACATAACATAAAATCATATAATAATCAAAAGGTTTATCTGAGGCTTAGTCGATTATTCTTCCTAAAATCTAGTAAAAGGTTTTTACCATCTGAAAATCTAATCACATAAAATAATAAAACTGGTATATATGCCACAAAACCTATGAAAAAATGATGATATCCATTAATCATAAGTGAACATCAAATGAAAACCAATATTCCTCCATAATTAACACAATCCTTTTTCCCTAAAAATATCCTAGACCACTAAATATTTTCAATAATAAAAAAATTGAAATAAACATCATCAAATAAGTTCTAATTCACTTTTTCATAAAATATTTGACCAATTTATTTGTCACCAGTACTATCCCATTAATTTCAATCAACTATTTTTTCCATCTAAACATTATCTTTTTATTTGTGAATAACATTTATTGATTTTAAAAACCATTCAAAATATTTTTCCCAATCATAAATTAAAATATTGTGAAATAATAATTATATGTTTCATTGATTTTTATACATGAGATATCATTTATATATTTATTAAATCCCATCTCATAAACACATTAATATATTCACTTGAAATTGTTTCATAGATGATATCCTTCCATGGTCAGGGTGTTAAGATTTAGAAGCGTGAAATGACTAGGATAATTTATAGGATAACCACATTTAGGACAAATTACAATTAATGGTATACTAAAATAAACATCATATCCCTCGATTATGATATTAATTTTACCCCAACAATTTATTTCTTTATTACCTTATCCTCCACATATATAACATATTTTGTTCCTTTTGATATTCTCACAGGTGCCACTTTCCACATTTCTAACATGAATGAAATTGAGGATTCTTTTATTATAGACTCCACCACCCGAGTTTTTAGTGATCTAGATCTTTATCTTTATATTGGGACTGATTTTTCATGTATTAACATGTTATTAAAAATATCATGTGATAAATTATTAAAAATTATATCAATATATATTACAATAATCATAAATTCTATTTAGTTCCCAATGATCATCACATTTTTCAGGACACTAAGTGCTAGAATGATTCCTAATGGTTCTAGGTATTGACGAAGATCAAACATTATAGTTTGATTTGTAATAGTTATAATGGAAAACCATATAAAAATGAATAAACATTAATTGGATATCCAAATCAAGGAATTGTATTTTAATATATGACACATTTGTTAATCTTAGGCTACAAAGGATCATTTCATAACCATTATGAAGTTATCCAATACAAAGACTTCTCTCCAAGGTTCTCCCTAAAGACTTCCCATCCTAGTTTCTTGTTTTCTAATAATCCTATCTTTGATACCTACAATAGTGATCCAGAAATTTCATTCACAGATATTATATATTTTTAGATAGTTATCCACTCAATAATCATAGAGTTCTAGTATCATTGGAATATTGAAAACAAAGAAAACTTGTCTGTAATATGACTACATCATCTCTAATATAAGTCATCATAACTATCTCTCTTCATTGAAATTTCCTACGTAATAACTTCTTTATAACCTAATAATAGAAAATATATGAATGGGTATTCACATATGGTTACTAAGGGTAAATAATGGATATATTATTGATCAAATGATAATAACATGATCATAAGGACAAGATAATATGAGTTGAAAATTTTAAAACCGAACCATTCATTTCAAAGATCATAACATTTAGTCATGGAATAAATTTTTGTAGTTTATCAAACAATTATTATATATGAATCAAAAAATATGATAAATGATAGGATATAATAGGAATAAGACATAGATTATTGCATAAATAAAATAATAGATAATCATTACCACAATAGTCAAAGATCACAGAAAAGTTGTCTATTGTGGATTGGGTTCACTCCATAAACCATCACAGTAGTATATATTCACTCAAAATAATAACTTTATGGATAATTTCCCTTGTTGAGATGAGCTCACTCTACGCTCCTATAATATTTAATGACATGAAATACAACTATTTACCTAGTGCATTGGAGTGATATATAAATTTAGGACCACTTTTCATATATTTAAAATCATACATATTTGTTCCAAAAGATCATATAACATTAATTTAATCTCAACCAATAAAAAAATTTCTAATAAACATATCATTATAGCATAACCACTAGAAAGGAAATAGGTTTCAATTTTTTTTATTTCATCATATAATAACCCATGGAAAAAAGAATGGGTTTCATAAACATGTCATTAATTCATCATATCATAACCAATGGAAAGAGAACCAGTTTAATAAAAATATTCTCATCGTATTTATAAACCATAAAGGGAACTAATAAAGATGGTAACATTAGATCATAGACCTTGTATAGGTTACAAATCATTAAATGATATCATCCTTGATGGAAAATTATCAAAACGGTCACTTGAAACATTTCATGAGGGAAATATCCCTTTTTTTTATGGAGTCACACATTTAAAATATAAAAATACCTTAATATCAACGACTAAATATTTTAATCAAATCATTGGAAACATGTAAGTTAATATTAAATGAAAATACTATTAACGATGGAAGGAAATTCAATTCATTTTATATATGTTAAAATATATAATTCTTCTCAATATTTTGTGAAAACAATAAACCTTGATCTACAAAATAAAATAATGTTCATTTTAAATTCGTTAAAAATGTTAAACATAGGTATAATGAAATTAATGAAATAATTATAGAATAATATAAAAATTATTTAAAAATAATTGATGACATAGATATGGAAGATAAATGTTTTTTAACAATTAAATAAATTAATACAATTTTCATGAAATACATTATTTTAGTCGATTGAGTATTGAATATGAGAAAAATTAAAATTAAAATGTTATGTAATGAAATAACTATAAGATAATTAAATATATAACCTTCATGGGAGCTATGTCATGATAATTCAACATTAGAAACATAATCTTAATCTATCCTGGTAGTAAATTTGATTGATTCATAAAACCCTTACCACTCGGGAATCATATGAATAATAAGATCCATGATAGTAATAACCTCATATGGATATATAAATCCCAAAAAAAATCAGAACCAGGATCATGGAAAAAATTAATGGTCATTATATACACCATAAAATTCTAAAAATGGTTAATATGGAAATTGTATCACATAAATATATGTGAGATGCAAATCCTTTACCACAAGTCTGACTTCCATCATTCATGTTTTTAAAAAAATTATAATCAATATAGATTTATTATAAATAAATTCAAGATCCATAAAAATATATATCATACCATATATTAGTTACTAATGTCCTATTACTACCCATTCATAGTCAATTCATTAATAAGATCACTGATTCAGGTGATATCTACTTCATATTTCGGTCATGTTTTGGTTAAGTAGTTTTTATCCCTGTATATTGAAATTGTTTCCTTATTACAATGATGTTAATCATGATATAAATATCATATATATAAATTATCTAAATATTAAAAATCATTAATAAAAGATAAGTTTGAAAAATGAATTAGGTTGTTCCTGGAGAAGTTAAGTCGTATATATGCGTGGACGCTATTTTTACTATTCGATAGATGGAATGAAGTTATGTCTAAATCAAAATAATATTATAAACATAAATTATTTTAGTTACAAATATCCATATTACATCCATGTAAAATATAATCGGAAAACAAATAACATAACTTCATGGATATGGTAGTCCACACATACACATAAGTGACAATATTATTTCCTAATATATTTTAAGGTAAGATGGTGTAATATCCTATACCTATATCACTCTTAAATAAAAAAACCTAGTGGGTCGCAAGTCCTTAACTTATCTTCTATATATTCTATAGTCTACTGACTAGTAGTGGGGTTCTAAGGTGGTTTAATAGGGAGACTATACGCACATAATTAGAATTGCACAATGTTATAATAATTGATAAATAGCAAAAGCATAATTATTTAAAGATTGGTGTATGGAAGTAATTCATCCTGATAGTAATATTACATCATAAAATAATTCGTACCATATAAAAATGATGAGTATTCCCTTGAGCTATAATAATGAAGGCACACATCCATGAATATCAAAAGATAAAATCACCATACTGGGCTATCAAATATCATATGAGCCATGGCACAATCTGGAACATATAAACTCCCATGAAAAATAAGTTAACCATCCAATATCAGGTGCCAACACTTTTCCCAAACTAAGTCCATGAATTCTATATAGGTACTTAAAGGCATCTTGAATAGGGTTTGGGATATACATAGTAGTCCACTACCAATGGGGTCAATGAATATCTATTCAGTGCATATAATATGAGAATTGTGATGAAATAATAAGGGTAAATAAGTAATGTAAACTATAAAGGTACAACATTGGCTTCTGAATGACTCTAGGATTTCACTACCTACATAACCACATGATGGGAAACCTCTAAACATATATCACCATAAAAATATACATATAACTATACATAAATTCATATATATATATATATATGTTCTACATATATAATGATATTTATATAAATATATTTACATATTTAGTGTTATCAAGGACATGAGGTTTAACACAGACATTCATTTATAGTCACTAGAGTCTCAAAAAGTAGTATGGGATGCCACGTTTGAGTAAAAAAAGTCATAATGGTCTCCCTTTACTTGTATCATGGGTATATGGGACGCCATGTGTAAGTATCACAATTATATATAGTATTTCATTTTTATTATCACAAGTAAATAGGATTCCATGACTGAGTATTAGAAGTATATGGGATTAAATTCAGAATTATCACATCAATAGTGAAGCCATGCTTGAATATCATAAGTAGTAGAAAGTAAAATTTACTTAATAATTCATTAATGTTCCACCTAAAAAGGGTTTATAAAATGTCTATTTAATATCATAGGGAATGGTAATAACAATGACATTCAATTTATTTCATTCTAGTAATTACATTTAGGAGACAATCCAAAACCTGTGTTGGAATCACCTGTTTTGATAATCCCAAAATCATGCTTAAACATTAATTATGATGTATTAAACCTTTGCATTAATCTTATTATTCTATGCTTAAACGTATTTTATTCTAAACAGTTCATATTCTTACTCTCATAACTTTACTGTAACAGCTTACAGTAGTATTTACATAAGTTTGGTATTGTTAGCTAACAGTCAGAGCTTTCTTTTCAAAGTCACAGTTACAGTTAACTGTCACCTTAAGTTACTGTTGCAATAAGTTCACAGTTACAAGGTTACAGTCGAAGACTAATACAAGCTTACAGTTACGAGTCCACTGCTATCTATTGTCAAAGCTCACAGACGAAGGTCACAGTTACAAGACTTCTGCTCAAAGTTTTCTCTGCTCAAGTTCACAGACGAACAAGTCTACAGTTGGAACAAGTTCACAGTCGAACAAGCCTACAGTTATAAGCCTACAGTCAAGGTTACAGTTAGACAGCTTCTGTCGACTAAGTCTACTGATGATCGAAGTCTACAGTTGACAAAGGTTACAGTTCTACAAATTTGATGTTACAAGTCTACAGTTAGAAAGGCTACAGCTACATGGAGTAAAAGCTACCATTGCAAGCCTACAGACAGCAAGCCTTTTGTTGAAGTCAGCAGTCAGAAGGAAGTCCACAGTTTGAAGACCACAGTTGAAGTCAACAGTGACATACATTCTCGACTCACTGTTTTAATTTCTTTATTTCCTACATTTAATCTATCTAACGGTCATATCATACATTTTGATGATTTGTCAAATATCTGATAAAGGTTGTCGGATGTCAGGAACCCGTACCTCGTACCTGCTGAAAAGAAATCTTTTCTGTCCCCTGTCGGGAGTTAAATACGAGAAGACTACGCTGCCCAAAAAAAGGAATGAATGCGAATGCGAACTAGAGAAGCGCGTGGTGGACGAAATATACCAGAAACACAAGAAGATAAAAACGAGTTCCATCAAGAACACAGAGAAGCACATAGACAATCAAGTATACTCGAGAAGTGTTCTGTGCATACAAGAAGAACCCTGAAGAACTTCATCGACTACATTCTCACTACCTGTGAACCTGAAGCATACGACACTCTGTTTCTCAAACAGAAACGAGAAGAGGACTCAAATTCTCTTCTGATCGAATACAAGAGCTACACTGAGATCACCAGAACCACTTCTAAACTCTACATCTCTTGTTATGTGATTTATTCTACATTTTGAGCAGTGTGTGTTATCTGCACACATTGACTCCTGTACTTTCACTGGAGGATCTGTAAATCCTCAGCAAATCTTTTTGCATCCCATTTCCCACTGTGGATAGTGGTAGAGGTCTTGTGAGCTGGACAGCTTGCTGCTGTTGTTTGTTTTCCCACGAAGAACTGTGGTAGAGGTCTTGTGACCTGGACAGTGTGTTCACTGTTGTTAACCCCGATCCAGGGTGTGGATCATTTTATATAAAATTTTGAGAGGACTAAGTCTCGGCTTGAGACTGAACCTCTTGGTTAATTCTGTGTGTTCATAGTTATACTCTATATCCATACTATACATATTTATTTCATATTCCGCTGCTATTACTTTGAAATATAATCTATCTTCAAATCTACTTTGATAATTAAATTCGCAAGTGTTTATATTTGTTATAAATCAGTAAGTTAGTTTCAAAAGTTAATTTAATCATAAGATTAAGTTAACTGAGAATTAATCAATCTTTGAGAAACTAATTGAACCTTTATAATCTATATAAATTCACTACAGTTTAATTTGTTTTTGAAATTGGGGGATTTTAATAGAAATTGTTTTTAACAGAAATTTTAATTGGAACTCAATTCACCCCCCTCTTGAGTGTCCACTCCGACCAACAACCTGGTTTAAGATGTTTTGTTAACGTAATCATTTATAATATTAAGTTAAATTCCATAGGAAGACCTTATGTGGTGGTGTTACCGATGGAGACCAATACATTCAAGAATATAGAGGAAAGAGATAATTTATATCAATAATTGAATTTTAAACATGGTTTATGTGTTTTTTTGGAATCACATTTAGAATACAGTGCACGATACCACAATTCATAATAAAAATAAACATGAATTAGGGGATCATCACTAGATCACCTAACTTACTATCATAGAAGATGCATAATCTAATACTGCTCCATTGATTGGAATTAAACTATAAAAAATGGTGAAAATAAAAAATCCCCTAAAAATACGGAATATTATATCACACAAAATTATTGTCGAAGGTGGAGAGATAAATTGAGAAAACAAGGATGTGGATAAAATCTTTTACTAACATGCTTCCTTTGTGAACAAATGTAGTCCTATCATAGTATGAATGAGGATGATAACTAAACTAATAGGTTAGCTGTAAAATGATATTTAACATGAGGAGTTATTCTATATTGAAGAATAAGAATAAAAAAGCACGACTTTCCATATTCAAAAGGCCATGAGATATTCAAAATGTGAATATTTTTTACCTCATGTAAATATCAAGATTCTAGCCTACTTATACCTTTTGAAAACTAGTTCATTTCATTAATGGTTCTAATACTGACCATTTCATGACTGGAATTTAATTCATGAAATGAAAAAAAAAATCGCTTATTGAATTCAGTCATGCAGTAATTTTCGTCTATCTACTCACTTCATCAATAAAACAATACAACCAGGCTAAAGGTGTTATTTTTGGGTCTAATCCAAAATAAAATATTGAAAATGTTTTTTTAATTAATTAAATGACTTATACTATATATTAAGAATCTAGGGTATTACAATATTCACCCCATAGAGAAACACATCCCCATGTTTCCATTTCAGAAGATGTAATTCATCACCTACGAATAAATTCGGACACTAAGAACTTACGCCATCCTCTATATCCACGGTATTTCCCTGTAAACATATGAATTTCTATAGCACTTAAAAAATGGATCTAATCCTCTTTGTAGAGCCTTCATTCTCTACCCCACAATTCATATAAGATTCACCTCAATAGAAACATCTACATATTACTAAAGCTAATCATGATAAATAATACTGAAAAGTAATTGTGTAACTAAAAAACATGAAACATTTCATAAAAAAACGATGACTCTCTTAGTATGTATTACCCAATAAGAAAAAGTTTCAACAGTCTCGAAGACATCAATAGGTACAAAAAAAGAGGTAACAACTTACATTGATACATAAACCATTTATTCATCATTCTAGTTGAAACAGATTAGAATAATTGATCCCTAAAATATGAATCTAGAGGTCATCAATGGTGGTCAACATATATTCTGTGCCTATAAAAGACTTGTCCCATTCACATCCTAATCAGACAGAGATACTTTGATGTATCTATAATCATACAAGATCCATATAGTGTAGCCTCCCCTACCTCAAACCCCTACATAGTTTATCAGAATGTCCTACCATATAATTCCTTGTAACGATCCATCTATATTATTCCCTGGAAGATTTTATTACAGGATAATTCAAAATCAGGTATATGTTTATCCTAATAACCTCTAAATGAAGGATTCATTCTCTGTGAACCTTCAATAACACATATATCATCTAATTATTTGTATGTTAGATATTTTTTGGTATGCTATTCAAAATATTAAAACTATATCTAATTCTTTCTACATCCCTTTTGAGGACCTAGAGGTAAAACGATCATCACTATTCATTAACATGGTATATGGGACATTGTGAGGGATGATTATCTATCAGACTATGATCCTTCCATGATCACCCACCAAACATGACTCTTTAACTGTTTTAAATTCAAATTCCATTGTGAGCCTCTTGACAATCACCCACACTATATCATTTTTTCTAAGTGATATCGGTAATCTAGTCGAAATTACATTATGATATCATCCCATTTCCACTCAGGAATGAAAAAAAACTAAAAAATCCATGTTAGCCACCAATATGCATCCTTCAAATATAGATAGGTGGAACACATATTATCAAAACAATCTATATCCATTTTCATACCATGACACCTATATTAGTGATGTAAATCTTGTTATATCTGTGTTTCTCTATAGTTTACCATAGAAGTAGAAGAGTGACACTCTCACATCAGTTCCTAAAAGATATATGTTGGAAACCAAAAACATATATGGATGTTCATGACCTCATCATCATCAGTAATATATCATGGCAACATGTCCTCCTCAGAAACACTCTCCCATAAGGCTAAGCCATTGAGAACTTACATGTGCATCATCTTCAGTCTCTCCAAAAGTGAAGTGGTCATTGATATTGTTATAATGGTATTATATTTATAATGTTCATGTATGTGTAAATAAATTTCATATAATAGGCCCATAAGATAGGTCCCAATTCTAGCCTCCCTTACTGTTTTTTTCAATGTCCTCCACCTCAAGTAATCTATTAAATCATTTCTCTTTCTTAATGTATAAGAAATATAAAAATTAAAATAATGAGGGGATTCTACCTACCTCCACTATATTAGATTTATGTCACACATTATCAAGATATAAATATGGATTTTGTGGATTGTGTACACCAAAATATGCTCTCCAAGAAAGTAATATCTCTAATAATGATTGTCATCAACAAATACTACCAACTTGAGGTCAGGTGTTGGTTATTTATAATTATGAGGGCTAAATTTTGGAGACCTATATGCCATGAATAAAACATAATTTATAAAAACTACCCCTATATTGATTCATGATGCATCATAATAATGAATATTTAATCTTCCTAACTCTATAAGAAATTGGATTGGAACTTTGTTTAGTCCCCCTATTTCTACATATAAAATATTTCTCATAGTCCTATGATAATATGTCATTCAAATCATTAATAGTCAAACATATATGTGGTATGACTAGGTATGAAAATACCTAAATTGAATTACAAAAATTTCCTTCCATACCCATGATTTTGGGGATGTGAAATACATTCTTATGCTGCTCCAATAAAATTATGAAACTATTCTTATATGCTTCATTGGAAAATGCTTCCTCTAAGATAATGTGACCCAATATGTTAATGGTTTCAATCCAAAATTTGAATTTTTTGATACTAACATAAATCATATTCTCACATTGTGTATCCAAAATGATATCAATATATTTTACATGTTCTATCCACTGAATATAATACTGCAAATGAATCCATATATGGATGGAAAACTCAACTCATTAAATCCAAGAATATATCTAGAATGTTTGTAAGATTGAATAGTGTATCAATATAATCATAATAACCATAAAAAATATGAAACTCTTTAATATTTATGTATGAATTTCTAAATCTCGCTTAATGACTGCCTAGCCTCAAATCAATCGTGAAAAAAAATAACTTTCACCACAGATCAAGTCAAATAGTTCATCAATAAGAGGCAGTAAATACCAGTTCAAAATAACATATTGAGATCATTTTGGATACACAATGTGAGAATATGATTTATGTTAGTATCATAGATATGACTATATCTGTTTCTCAGAGATATAACCGGACTACCCTGAGTAGGTTGGATTTGTTGGAATTGTACATATAAATAATCGAAACCTAATCCATGACCACCTCTATACCCTATGTGGATTTTATAACTCCATATATAGTCTTGTAGAGGTGATACTAATCCCACTCTAAAAATAGTAGATAATATGGATCCTCTCACACTAGGAAGATGTGGGAAGGTCCAACAAAAATATAGAAGATGCACAAACAACCACAAACATGACACTCGATTTGGTATTTGGTACATTATGGCATAAAATAAAATAAATTTATACATTTTTTAAGATCGCGTAACTATCAGTGAGTTCCATATATCTTTCAATTCCCATAAAAGAAGTCTCAATGTGACGTTTTCTGCCACTAGTAATACCAATTTCCTATCTCAGTTATAAACCATCACAGAACATAGTCTTAACTTCCCTCTGGTTCTACCTAGCAGTGGGGGCCTAGTTTTCTATTTTCAAAACATTATTATGTTTAGATACCATTACATGAGTCCATATGTAATATTTGTTACCATTCAAAAAAAACCTCACTATATCTATTGTGTAACCATAATGAGTCGGTACAAAGCACTGGAGCTTTGTGAATAGAGCTGAATAGTCCATAACAATCCTAGTACCCTATTCTATATGTTTAAAATATCTACACTAATAAACACTTAATATATGAGGATAGATATAGTAATAAAATACTATCTAAAAACATTTCTAGACTATAACCAGATGAAAATCATCAAGGATGATAGCATCCTACCATCAATTTGTAAAATCATGAAGTATATATGTATTGAGCTTCACTAATCTCCGAAGAGGTTTATTAAGGAGCATAAATATAGTGATCATTTACTTTATCCCTGAATCTATATCCTGCGGTCTATCATCTGCCAAAAATATGATAGGATGCCACAACATAGATTATGGTATCAACTATATCAATAAGGTTTAGGTAAAGGGGATTAATATATATAAATACATAATATATAAGAATCCGTGTTGAAATTGAGCAGTAGATCTCATGTCGAGTATAAACATAGTCTCTCTATGTGGTATTACTTATGGTAGAACTGGAGGTTCAAGGCTCGTCACATATGGACCATTGTGTTCCCAACCCTCTTGGTGCACAATATGAGGAATTTGTGGTGGCATATATCTACAAATTCAAATTACACCCCCAGTTTATATTTTATAATAGAAGAAGAAAAATGTATAAGAACACAATTGGTTTGAATTATTTTTATATTAAGTTACACCATTCTAGATTATCCTAAATCCAGAATTGTGAGACATACATGTCATGATATTCTCTAGAGATACATTCTATTTTAAATTACTATGGTTAGGTTAGGTTCATGTTTTTTTCTCTAAGCTAGGAGTCCCGGAATATATACTATCAATTTCAATTTATATATGAAAAATGCCCACTAATTTGAAAATGGAATATCTATTTTACAAAAACCATTAAACTTTATAATTTAAATTAATACTAGTTAGTTCTTATTTATATTACAAAAAATTCAAATTTTTTAATTATATTGATCAGAAATTATAATTTTTAAAGGCCCATAGACCTTATAAATTAAAATATGGATCTATTTAATCACATCAATAAACATATTTCATCCCATGCGACCTATAGTCCATGATTGATGGTTCCATAATTGACTATATAAGGTGTGAACACCAATCTATATATGAAAAAAAAATTAATGCATGTGATTTAAGTAACAAATTTTGTTTCACATTACCCTAAAGGAAAATTTATCCCAACTATATATATATATATAGTAGTCAAGGAACTCATAAAAATAACATTCACTATAAAAAAGGATATGAAACTATATGGAATAGAATAACAAAAGATATATGAATTTATTTATGATTGTTATGATACATGTGAAATAAAATCATTTTGATACTAGTGAACTATAAAAATGAAATCCCCGGTCATAATGAAAAACATCACTCATCGTGTGATTCACCCTACAGTGGAATCAGATCAGCTATAGTATGTAGAATCAAAAAATGAAATTACCATCATTGGTAAGCATTCATTTCTATATACATATATTATACACTCCTAAGAAAGGACGCATTACCATGTTTGATCATATAATAATATCATTTTTAATATCGCAAAATAATATTCTAAAGATAAGAATCCTGTGATGCCAATTTAAAATGTCCCAGACTGGGTTCAGTCTTAAGTAATTGATCTTGGCCAGTCAGAAAGACTCAATCATACCTCCATGTATTATAGTGGATGCATATTTGCAGTGAGGGTCCATGTTGGTAAATTTTTAGAAAATACCCTCATATATATAATAGCAAAATTATATAATAAATGGATAAATAGAGGAATCATAATAAATTATAGACATGGTTGTGAAATTAAATCATCCATATAGTATTAATAGATCATTCCAAAGGTGGAACCCTTTAAAAATGATGAGTATGTTATTGAGGATACAAAATAAGGTAGACGCACATGTTTAAAAAAATAAAAAAAGACAAAAAATATATCCAACAACAACATGAGTTAAGGCTCAGTCCAATGCTCCTAAGAACATATACAAGATCAATCTTGAATCTAATACAGGGTAATTTCCCTTGACCCTACATACATATATGAGTCCTATCAGGTTACAAAATATGGACCATACAGGGCGTGAGATATATAAAATATCCCTCCATAATGAGTTCCTAGAACTATTCGTCCATTTCATATAATATGAGTAATATACTTATAAAAAATTTGAAAATAAGTAGTATAAAATTTAAAAGGGTATTATATTTTTTCTTCATGGACACCCGGATGACACTACCTACTTCCAACCATGCTAGGAAACCTCTAACCATATTTCATTATAAACATAAATAAAGAAGTGGTTTTTCATGTATTTATATATATGTGATGGATATGTAATGATGTTTACTACTATATATTTCCAGATGTAGTGTTAACTATGACCTGAGGCATAAATCAAGTATCTGATTATAGTAAACAAAAGGCTCATAATGTAGTTGGTGATTATATGCATGAGTACCACAAGTCATAATGTTCATCATGCCTATGAATCGTAGGTATATGATATGTGATGCCTGTGTATCACATGTTTATGGGATACCATTCCAAATTATAACTTGTAAATGAGATTCCATGCCAAATTATCACATGTATATGAGACATCATTCTTATTTATCATATCATAAGGGAATCCAATACCAGTTCTCATAAGTACAAAGCTCTAATTAGGCTTTATAATTCATTAATATTCCTCTTAATAAAGGGGTAATCATTTTTTATGTGAAACATGTGATGTAATCATAACACTCACATTACATTTAATTCATTATTGTTATTATATATAGGATCCATGAAAAAAACTCATAGAATGGTTTTTTTAATCATTTTCAATTATAATATCAACTAGAAATTCCATAGGCACACCTAAAGCGGTGATGTTGGTCGACGGTGATCTATCCAAACAAGAAGATGGAGGCATGTAGACATTTATATGAAGTATAACAATTTAAACAAAGTTTAGGTTTGTTTTTATGGAATCTAAGAGAATTCATAGTGTGTGGAATCAAAATACATAATATAATGTAATAAGACATGTGGGGAAATATCTAGACCGCATACCATATACCTGAAGTATATCCCTTATCTACTATTTTCCCTTGGTGTCGCCAAGAATGAGATAAAGCAGAAAAAATGAATATTTACCTATGAATAAGGATATTATAAATTACGAAAAATGAAAAAAAAACATACAGATAAAATAGAAAAAATAAATAAGATTATGAAATCTCTTACGGACATAATTCCAACATGTTATGGAATGGTCTGATCGGAGTCCATTTGGGGTATTTACATCAAATCCTGGTTTATGAAAGGTACGAGCTTCAACAGGAAGAGTATAATGACCCAAACATTCATTTAGGGAAATACCTCTTGATCTAATTAAATGTCTATTTTTGTAAAATTTTGATATAAAATGTTTACTTCTTTGATTTTATGTTTTTGGATTTTAAAATACTGTTATGAATTGTAAAAATTGTTAATATAGCCATTGAACAGTGATCAGATTATTAGTATAAATATAAGGCTTTAACAAATCCAATTTACTCGGAAAAAGGAAGTGATGGCCTCATCCAGTAGACATGCCCCATACGAAGCCCATTTTTCAGAGCTCGGAAAGAATGTTTCTAATTTGGGCTTCTCTCTTGACCAAGCCCAAGCTGAGATTGAATATGTTAAGATCGAGCAGGACCACCTACGAATGAAGTGGATGCTGATAGAGATTACCACCCGAGCAATGTTATCCGAGCCACCACAACAGTCTGTCACCATCGCACACCTTACTCATCGGTCTTATGTGGTTATTATAAAGGGTTATGTAACAAGACATTAGCACTACAATTATGTACAATATTTTTTATATAATAATGAATATAAATTCATTTTATTATTGTTACCTTGTAAATTGTTTTTAAATAACAAATAGTACTTTTAGTTAATGTTCCACTATGAAATTTATTTTGATGAATTATTGGAAATTTGAATTATAAATTATTTTAATAGAATATTATTATTATTAAATTAATTTTTATTAAATATAAATAAATATATATTTTTATTAATGCAATTTTAATTTTTATTAAGGTTTGAAGTCCATTTTTTTCAAAACCAATGAATTTTTGATAAATGGCGTTTTTTATTTTAAAAGTGAAAAGTAACATATTAAGAAAATTATTTAGATAAAATTAATATAATTTCTATAATCAGGATGTTGAAATTATATAATGGTTAATTTTTTATAACTCTCTTAGACAGTCAAATTTTTGTGTAAAAATTAAATACTGCTAAAATATATAATGTGTTTTATGACATTATAATGACACAATAGGGATGTAATAAAATACAATACACATTATGGTCGGCCAATATTTGTTTTACCATTAAAATAATGTGATTTGGGTATTGTTTGATTTATTTTACAATGATTTATTAGACTCTTCAAGACATATTAAACAATTTGTCTTTTTAAATTGTTTTCCTTGGGAGGGAGACTCACCTCCACATAAGCAACCCTGTTATTTTAAGATGTTAGGAATTTGGCCTTATAAATTATTTTTTTCCACTTCTCTTTGCCAAAAACCATGGTATGGTTTGTGGTTTGGATTAGTTTAATGTGAGGTCTCCCAAACCTAAATAATAAAGAATTCCCTCAACTTTCCAATATAAACCCACCCAAGATCCCACTTACTTTTGACTCAATGCCTTTAGAGTTCATCCAACCTCTCCCCTCCTCTCTCTGGAATCCTCCCAAGGTTCCAAAAGCTCCCAATAAACCTCTCTCTACCCTCTCTCAAGCCATTTCAAGCACACTACCAAGTAACAAATTCCAACCTTTCTCTTTTTATCCATGTTTCTTAATATTGTTATGCCCTTTTATTTTCAATTACAAATGTTGCAGTAAGATTTTTCACCTTCCCCATATATCCTGATTTCTGTTTTGATAATGGGAGTCTCACAAGCTGTCCCCCAGGGCCCGTATTCTGACTACCCCAAGCTAGCCTTCTATAGGCCAGGGGCTGGCGACTAGCACCAAAGGCATAAATCCAGACGTGGGAAGGCATTGACTTTATAATTGTAACCAAACACATCAGAGTAGACATCCAGAAGAAAAAAAAAATAAGTAAAACTATATACAAATGATGTTATGGAAATTAAAAGGGGCTGAAAATATAATCCCAACAGGAAAGTACAAGTACAACTAAAAAGAAAGTAAAACAGATGAAAAGTAAAGTAAGTACTAGGTCATCCTTCAGGGTTCCAACCTAAAGGGTAGGTACAAATGGCCTCCTCATCACTCCACGTCTGTCCGTCTCATCCATGCACTATCACACCGAGTGATCCCCCTCCGGGTACCATCCAGTCCTGCTACACTCTGCCTCAGTCAACGCTGTCAGTCATCTACAACCTACACAATGAGGTGCGTGCATAGTCCGTGCAGGGGTGAGTATAACGATACTCAGTAGGGACCCTGAGACCCTCAAGGTCTCACTAAATCCAAAAAGGATAAAACCCAAAGTATGAAATAAATGGATAACCATTAATTAGTTATATTCCCATACATATATATAAGTTATCTAGTAACCCATCTCAATCATGAGGAAAACACAAAATTCAAGACTCATCTCACACCCGGATTATATTCAAGTGGTAGTATCAAGTAACATCCACAGTCACACTGATAGAACCTCGATCGATGGTGTACTCCTCCCCTATTGAGTACAGTGGTCCTGACACATCACACAGATGAGCTTCCCACTATCCTTGGACTACTGAGTTAATCCTCCTATCGAGTACCGTGGGTTTGCTACGTCACACAGAGGCACTCCCCAGCACGGGTCTGCCGCGCTCACATAGAGGCATCCCCATAATAACCTGCTAAGGTTATCCTATGATCGAGTGCCCTCGGTCTACCGCGCTCACACATAGGTGCCTCCCACTGTGGGTCTATCGCGTCGCATAGAGGCTCTCCCCACTAGGCCAGTCGAGTCACACCAAGTTGAATCGGTTAAGCAGTCGTTAGGTCTCAGCTAGCTACAGGGTCTCCGTACGCTATCCGATCACCTCAAGATGGATCCTCTCCACAAGCTACTGGTGGATAGTACAACATTCATGATGTAACATGTAGAATTATCTCAAAGGTCTTCCTCATAATAGGGGTCTAAACGCAATAGACTCCACGCCAATCGAACGCCCGATCTGTGAGTTATTGCCATTTCTGTCCTAAGGACATGGTTGATTTTATGTTCAAACCAACCATACCATACCTCAACTATGTCCAAACCACAATTTGGGTATAATAAAAGAACTTACTCGCACTAATATTTCCATCACCATAGACGGTTCGTTGATCGGACACCCGTAGCCCAAGTTATGGGAGAAAAGGTCAATTCTGTTTAAATGTGTCCGGACTGGGGTCCGACCCGGTCCACAGGTCCGACCTAGTCCGCAGGTCCAACCAGGCCTGAGGGAGCAACCTGACCTGATAGAGTGGCCAAGCTCGAGGGGGCATCTCGACCCGCGATGGGTCCGGCCTAGCGGCCCGCGTGGCCCGGCTGGCCAGCGGGAGGTGGCGCCCTACGGGGCCTGCCCTAGCCACGTGAATGGGGGTGTCGTGCCCCCTTGTTTCCTAAAAGGAACTAGAGCTAGGTGCATGTTTGGTAGCCTGCGGGACCCAGGGTTTCTTCCTTTTCTGGTTGGCTGACGGCTAGCCGGTTCCGCACCTCCGACGTGCGGCCCAGCCGACCGACTCTGCACCTCCACCGCGGCCCACCCTGGCCATGGCGCTACTCCTCCACATGGTGGGATGGCGTCGTTCCCCTCCGTCGTGGCCCCACCTGGCCATGGTCCCCTTCTCCTCTGTGTGGCGTGACAGCTTCGCGCCTTTCTGCAATGACCAGGCCTGGCTGCGACCCCTTTCTCATCCGCGTGGCGTGACAGCACCGCACCCTTCCGGTGACCTGGCGGCCTTGTGCCACCATTTTCCTTTGCATCTGGATTCCTTCACAGGCATTGTTTCTCCACCACCATTCTCACAAAGTTAGGATACACGAATGGGGAAGGCTGGGCCGTGTTTGTGTGGCCCTATCTCTCCACATCATGGTGATAACATTCAGCGATTCATAAACCAATATTTGTTCAACGAATAATGGAAACAAATTAATCCTAAATTCCCCTACCTTGTATTGTTGTTCATTGATGATTTTTCAGAAAGGCGGACATCATTCCTAGATGTTGAAATGAAGACGAAGAAGTTGAGGATGACATCGTCAGTGTTATTCAAGGACGATGCTTCCCTTTATTTCCCTCATTGAAGATCATTCTTCGTTGGCGGAAGAAGAATTATTCATTTGGAGAATTAGATCCTCCAAGATCTTCGAAACCCTCTCCTAATGCTCCACCAAATGAATATGGAAACCAAAAATAATGGGTTAGGCTGACCCATTATTTAGTTGTTGGACACAATATTCCAAAGATTTAAAAATATTTAATTAATGTTCCATTAATTAATTTGAGTGGATTGGAACATTTATGAGGGAATTTAAAAGGTTACCCCCACTTATGGAGAGTTCAAGGGGGTGTAAAGCCCATGTGGTACCCACCACATTAACTGATAAGAGGGGTTTTGACCTCCAGTTGGACCCACCCCCATAACCTCTCATGGGAGGTTATGGTGTGGTGGTCCCCTCCTCTAACCTCCTCTTAGAGGTTTTAACCACCAAATAAATAAAAATAAGCTAAACACTTTATTTTTATTTTATTAAAAACCCAAATAATGACTTCCATTCTCGACCATCTGTCGTCGAGGTGAAAGTCATCTTAAGCAAATACCGGCACTGCGAGTTCAACGGTGCCCTCAGATTTCTATTCTGAGCAATGGTTCAAATGTTATAAAATTTTGCTCGCACGTTTACTGAATGTACCTGAACAAAAATTTAGAAATTGATTCTGGGAACACTGGGCCTCAGAATCAAGCACCATAAATTTTCTCGAACTCGTAAAATTCCTAGGTATTTATGAAAAAATATTCCATAGAAATTCTGGGTTATTACATTCTCCCCAACTCAGGGCTTTAAATCCCCATAAGCTACAACTCGAACTAAAATAACAAATGGGGGTATTGAGCACGCATCTAAGCCTCTCACTCCCATGTGCTCTTATGGAGGATCTCATGCTGCTAGTGAACACGAACCAGAGGTATTGACCATCCACTTAAGATATTCTCTTGTCGATACTCAATCTCCACTGGAACCTCTGTGAAAGTCACTCTGTCATCGATGTCCAGTTATCCATTGTCGATGATGTGGGAAGGGTCGTGCATGTATCTCCTCAACTGAGATACATGGAAGATGGCATGAACCCGGTTCAACTGAGGTGGAAGAGATAAGTGTTAAGCCACCTCAACTAATATGATGAGGACATGGAATGGTCCGATTAATCATGGAGATAACTTGTCGCCTCAGCCAAATATATGTAGACCTTGTCAAGGTGATACCCATAGGAAGACATGGTTGCCTTCCACGAACTCGAGAGGTCTCTACCTCCTGTCATCATATGACTTCTATCTTCTCTATGTAGTCTTCATCTGCTCCTAGATGATCTACACCTTCTCTGTGGTATCCCATACCATCTTTGGTCCCACTAGTGCTGACTCCACTTGGTCTGTACATCCTAGTGGTGATCTGTAAGTTCGACCATACAAGACCTCAAAAGGTGCAATACCGATGGTGGAGTGATAGTTGTTGTTGTAGGAAAACTCTACCAACGGTAAGTGATCCTTCCAACTGCGACCAAAGTCAAGGACACAAGCTTAGATCATGTCCTCTAGGGTCTTAATGGTCTGCTCAGGCTGACCATATATCTGAGGATGGAAGGTGGTGCTCAAATGAATCTGTGTCCCGAAAGCCTCCTGCAACCCATTCCGTAGCTAGGAAGTAAACCGTGCATCACGATCAGAGATAATCAAGGAAGGTAATCCATGTAAACACAAAATATCCAACAAATAGTGGCGTACAAAGCTCTCTACTGAACCCTGCTCTCTGATCGGTAGGACGTGGGCCAACATGGTGAGTTGGTCGACGATAACCCAAATCAAGTCGCGGCTCCAAGATGTACATGGAAGACCCATCACGAAGCCCTTGTACATCCCTTCCCAATTCCACTCTGGGAAATCTAAAGGCTAAACCATGCCTTCTGGTATGTGTTGCTCTGCCTTCACTTGTCGGAAAGTGAGGCACTGAGAGACAAACTTCGCTACACCCTTCTTCATACTTTACCACCAGTTATGTCGTCGATGGTCATGGTACAGCTTCACCACTACTAGATGTACCGCTAGAGGGGGCGTGTGAAACTCCCTCAACACTTCCTACTGAGGTGAAACTGGCACCATAGTACATCCTCTGTAGAGGATGACGTGCTCCCCAACTTCTGAAAATCCATAAGGTGCCTGCCCTGTGGATATTTGAGCACATCACGTCTCACAGTTATCATCTCCATGTTGTGCCTCCTTGAATCGCAGAAGAAGTGGAGGAGTGACTGTAAGAGACTACATGAATGCTGCCCCATCTCTATCCACAAAGGATATTTGTAAAGTATCAAACTACATTGCCTCCTCTACTAGTAGTTGTATACTAGTCCTCCTGGTGAGCGCATCTGCATCAAAATTCCCCTTCCTAAGAGTATTGACTATCTTGAAGTCATAGTCCTGGAGGAACTCAGGTCATCACCGATATCTTAGGTTAAGTTCCCCTTGAGAGAAGACATACCTGAGACTCTTGTGTTCAGAGTACATGGTAAAACATTCACCCATCATATAGTTCTGCCACATCTTCAAGGCGAAGACCACTGGTGCTAACTCTAGGTCATGGGTAGCGTAGTTCTGTTCGTGTTGTCTCAGCTATCGAGAACCATACGCGATCACATCTCGCTATGGCATCAGGACACACCCGAGTCTGGTCCCTGATGCGCTGCAGTAGACTACGTACCCTACGCCTTCCTCTGGAAGCCTCAAGATGGGGGCACTAGCCAGCCTCTACCTCAGCTCCTGAAAGCTCTACTGGCATCTTTCTGACCACGCGAAGATTTGCCCGTTTTTATTCAAGGCTGATAGTGGTGCTGCAACTTTGGAGAAGTCTGGAAAGAATCTCTGGTAGTATCCATACAAGACCAGGAAACTCTATTCCTCCGTCACAATCCTAGGTGGCTCCCAAGCAAGTACCACCTCAATCTTCGCTGCATCCAATGCAACTTTAGTCTCTGAGATTACGTGTCCAAATAAGTCAACCTCTCGAATCCAAAACTAGAACTTCGAGAGATTTCCATAAATCTAGTGCTCTAGGAGTGTGTCGAGTACTACCTATACATGGTAGGCATTCTCCTCCTCAACAGTCAAGTAGATCAGAATGTCTTTGAAGAAGACCACGACAAAGCGATCTAGGTAAGGCTCAAAGATCCTATTCATGAGACCCATGAACACTACTGGATCATTGTTTATACCGAAGGGCATAACCAAGAACTCATAATGGATGTACCGATACATGGTCATATGTCTCAGCTACCTCAAGCTGATCTCTCCCCTGTCCACCAACTCCCTTCGATCAGGGTGGACTTTATGGTGGTGGTGGCAATAGCACCTCGTAACGTCGTCCACCGCCAGCAGCTCGACTACCTCCTCGGCCATGTCCGTCTGCACCCTGCGAACCGCCTCAATTGAATCTCTACCTCTTCCTGGGAGGTACCTCAACTATCTTTTGATCATATGAACAACAGTTAAGACAGTCACGAGTCATATGACTCTGCCCGCCGCACGAGTAACACTGCCTACTCTTGGAAGGTAAGTCACTACCCTGGGTGCCTCACACAACAGATTCTGAGTCTTGCGGTCATCCAACCGTGGGTATGGTCCTCTTGGACCTCGGCATCATCTATCTATTTCCATCTGCAGAAGACTCAGCTACATGTTGACTAGTATTGGGTCCCGATTCTAGTGACTTCTTAGCAATGAAACTCTCCACTTGGAGGGCTCTCTCTAAAACTCCTTCCTATGTCGGGATACTGAATGAGATCATCAAATCCACGATCTCTCACTTGATCCCCTACATGAAGGTTTGGTCCCTGAAGAATGGGTCTCGTACCATATCTATGGAGTAGCACGAGAGATTGGTGAACCACATTGAGTACTGAGCCACAGTCATGCTACCCTACCGTAGATGCAGTAGCTCATGTATCCGCACCGCATGAAGGGTGGCTGGGAAAAACTCTGCTTGGAACAGGATATTGAAGTCTGTCCAGAGTTGTGTTACCTCATTATGAATCTAGAGTATCATACTCCACCATCTTCATGTTGTTGCCTAATGGAGACTCACGGCAAGGATCACCATGTATTCTGCTGGTGTCTATACTAGCCTGAAGACTCTCACCATAGCCTCCAGCCAATCCTCTGCCGCCTGTGGGTCCGTCTCTCCCCGGAACTAGGGTGGCCTCTTGCATTGGAACTCATGAAACGTGCTCAAATGGAGTGCATCATCTGCTGCTGGGGCTAGTGGCATTGGTGGCCTAACATGAAGTGGTACTGCTAGTTCTTTACTGGTAAAGGGCCCTGTATCGAGGCCTCATCACTCGGTGGGCTGTCTGAGCGAACGACTCTTGGGGAACTAACTGGTCGTCCACAGGGAGGCATCCTGTATGAAACAGATGAAACATGGTCAAATGATTTAAACTGGGTAGCTTACCTAGTTGAGATGACTTAATGAAAATA
Organism: Viscum album; assembly: GCA_963277665.1. Classification (NCBI taxonomy): domain Eukaryota; kingdom Viridiplantae; phylum Streptophyta; class Magnoliopsida; order Santalales; family Viscaceae; genus Viscum; species Viscum album. The sequence continues at coordinate 1,652,499,269 of OY728137.1, read as the reverse complement.
TTTTGAAAACACACATGCAATAAGTGTTTTCGTGCACTGAGTGAGAAATCAGATGTCAGGGTTTTTTTGTAGGGATACGTTGGTCGCCTACACCATCACTAGACTCCCTGAACTAATAACCACACTTAGGACCCTTAACACTATTAATACTTTACATAAAATAAATATCAGAGTCCTAAATTTTGCGGTAGAACCAAATCCTTTGATACCAATTTTTCACGACCCATCCCCCGAGGCCTTTATCGTGACTACCCCAAGCATGTAATCCATAGGACATGGGTTGGAAACTATCACCAAAGGTGTAAATACCTAACTATGAAGGCATTTCCTTTATAACTGTAATCAAACACATCAGAGTACACAACCAGAAGCAAAACAATAATTAAAACAATATAAAAATGAAGTTATGTAAAGTAAAATGGGCAAGAAATACAAGCCCAATAGGAAAGTATAAATACAACTAAAAATAAAGTACAACTGAAGAAAAGTAAAGCTGCTACTGGGTCATCCTCTGGGGTTCCTACCTGAATGGTGGGTACAGATGGCCTCCTCAGCACTCTATGTTTGTCTGTCTCCTCCGAGAACCATCTCACCGAGTGAACCACCTCCGTATACCATCCAGTCCTGCTACTCTCTACCACAATAAGCACTTTCTATTTCCTTCAACCAACACAATGAGTTGCGGGCCTATCCCATGTAGGGGTGACTGTAACTATACTTAGTAGGGACCCCGAGACCCTCAAGGTATCACTTAATCCAACAAGGATAAACCAAAAAGTATGAAATCAATGAATAACCATTACTTATGTATATATTACCATACATATAATTAAGTTATATATTAAACATCTCAATCATGAGGAAAACACAAAATTCAGGACTCACCTCAAACCATGATTTTATTCCGGGGTAGCATCAAGTAACATCCCTAGTCACACTGTCAAAACCTCAGCTGATGGTGTACTCCTCCTCTATTGAGTATAGTGGTCCTGCCACGTCACATAGAGGTGCTTCCCACTATCCTTGGACTGCTGAGGTACTCATCCCATAGAGTACTATGGGTCTTCTGCATCACACAGATGCGCTCCCCACCATAGGTTTTCCATACTCATGCAGTTGTACTCCCCCTCGTAGCCTGTTGAGGTACTCCTCGTATCGAGTACTGTGGGTCTACAATGCTCACATAGAGGTGCTCCCCACCATGGGTATACCGCGTCACACAGATGCACTCCCCATTGGGCTATTCGAGTCACTCTGAGTCGAATCGGTCAAGCAGTCGTCAAGTCTTAGCCAGCTACTAGGTCTCTGTACCCTGTCTACTCGCCTCTGGATGGATCCGCTCCAAAATCTACTGGTCAATAATCCAACTTTTACGATGTCCCAAGAAGAAGTATCTCAAAGGTCTGCCTCGTCAGAGGGGTCTCAACACAACAGACGGTGCGTCAATCGGAGGCCCGGTCTTTGAGTAATTGGCATTTCCGTCATGGGGTCCCAGTTGGATTTTATGTTCAAACCAACCCAAACATACCCCAACTATGTCCAAACCTCAATTGGGGTATCCCAGACAAACCGTCTCTCTCTATGATTTCTGTCTCCATAGACGGTTCGTCAATCAGACACCCGTAGCCCATGTTATGTAAAAAATGGTGAATTCGCTTCAAACAGGTCTGGACTGGGCTCCGACCCGGTTCGCTGGTCTGACCCGGCCCGAGGGGGCGGCCTGACCCAAGAGTGAGCCCCGGCCTGAGGGGGCAGGCCGGCCCGTGCTGGGTTCGGCCCACGCTGGGTCCGGCCCAGTGGCGCGGCTGGCCTGCGGGTGGTAGTGCCTTATGGGGCCCGCCCTAGCTACGTGAGGGGGGGGGGATCATGCCAATTGTCTCTTGAATGAAACATGTTCTAGGCACCGGTTCAAAAACCCATGGAACTCTAGGGGTATGGCCTTGTCCAGCTGGCTGAGCGGCCAGGTGGTTCCGCACCACCGGCGGCCAGCCCACCCGGTCGCCTCTGCACCTCCGTCGCAGCCCGCCCTGGACGTGGCTCAACTCCTCCACGCAGAGCAACAGCACCGGGCCCCTCCACTGTGGCCCGACCTGGCTATAGCCCCCTTCTCCTTTGCGCGGCGTGAAGACATCGTGCCCTTCCGGTGACCCTACGTCCTTGTTCCGCTGGTTTCCTTTCTACCGGATTCCTTCACAGTCTATGTTCCTCCACCACCGTCATCAACAAGCGATGAAAAACTAAGGGGTATGGTTGGGCCGTGTTCGTGTGTCCCAAGATCTCCACGTCATGGTGATAACATTTGGTGATTCATAAACTAAGATTTGCTCAATGAAGAAAGGAAACAAATCGATCTTAAATTCTCTTACATTGTATTATTGTTTGTTAATGATGTTGCAGAAAGGCAGGCGTCTTTCCATAACGCCGAAAAGAAGATGAAGAATTCAAGGATGACGTCGTAGGAGTTCTTCAATGATGGTGGTTCCCTTTCTTTCCCTGGTTGAAGATTGTTCTTCGTTGGAAGAAGAGGCGTTCTTTGTTGGGAGAATTAGTTTTTCCAAGCTCTTGCAACCCCTCTCCCAATTCTCCACCAAATGAATATGCCAACCAAATATAATTGGTTAAGCTAACCCATTATTTAATTATGGGACATTATATTCAAAAGATTTCAAAGTAATTAATTAATGTTCCATTAATTAATTTTAGTGGATTGGCACATTTATGAGGGAAGTACAAGGGTTCCCCCCACTTATGGAGAGTTCAAGGGGGTTTAAAGCCCATGTGGTCCCCACCTATTTAATTTATAAGAGGTGTTTATACCTTGTGTGGGCCCCACCACCATAACCTCTCATGGGAGGTTATGGTGTGATTGACCCCACCTCTAACCTCTTCTTCGAGGTTTTAACCACAAAAAAATATTAATAAGCTAAACACTTTATTTTAATTCTATTAAAAAACCCGAAAAACTAACTTCCATTCTCGATCAACTACTGTCGAGGTGAAAGTCTTATTAAGAAAATATCGGCGATGCGAGTTCAACGGTGCCCTCAGAATTAAATTCTGAGCACCGGTTCAAAAGTTATAAAATCTGTCTCACACGTTTACTGAACGTACCTAAAAAAACATCAGAAATTGATTCTAGGCACACCGGACCTCAGAATCAAGCACCATAAATTTTTTCGGACTCGCAAAATTCCCATGTATTTAAGAAAAAAATTCCATGAAAATTTTGTGCCTTTACAGGGAGAGACATTTATCTCTCATTGATTCCTCCCATGTACACCCATTATGATGCCAAAATTCTGTGATAGATTTCTCTCTCCTCTTTTATATCCATGTAATCCTTTTGTATTATGCATCTAAATTCCATTACGTTTGATGAGACATGTATCTATATGATCCCCTTACTTTAAATTTCATTTAAATATGATGAGAAAAAAATTAATCTCCCATCAACCATTTTCATGAATCCTTATGCCACGTTGTTATGCTGCCGAAATTGCTCATGATTTTCCAATCAACAGTTATTGTGCAGTGAACACCATACCCACTTCTCTATCAAGGGTATTTAACTTTACACACATACACTTATTGATTATATAGTTTCATGTATGTATTACACATTCTGTTATCATGGAATAAATTATTATGTTGATTGATTCCATGTTTTATTATCTATGTGGCACACTTATGCGTGAAAATGAAACGTTTAATAAGGGTGCGCCCAGATAGTGCTCCAAGGCATTGGGTAAAGTATAGTATCATGTTACGTCTTGTGCAATGGGTGTTTACTCCTACTATTTCAAGTGAAATGAGGGTTCACTAATGTTTCATGTTCAAGGAGGATTTACTCATTCTCCATGTGCAATGATCCTTGGCTTATGCTAATTTCATGTTAAGTGTTATTGCCACATTTTCATGTTATGATTATAATCCTTTTTCATGACTTTATTATTATGATTTTATTATGATATATTGATATGATTATTGTCTAACATGTATATAATTCATCATGATATTCTATTATTATTCCCTTATTGGGCTTTATAGCACATCCTTTTCTTTTTCATGTCCTCAGGTTATCTCATGCATTGCTAAGTACGAGGGAATGTAGTGGTGAGGTAAAGGATGTTTTCAATAAAGATGTTTTTTTTCATGTTTTATGTTATTATATAATGATTCTATGAACCAAAGACACTAGAACTATCAATCTTCTATGTTGTATCAAATTATATTTATGTAATTAATTATATTTAATTGTGTAATAAAAGATCAGGGTTGTCATAGTTGGTATCAGAGGATAGGATTAGTTATTTCTAGGATTTGTATTAGAAAACCCTAGTGAAGACTTAGAGACAAGAATAAGTATTATAAAAACATAACTATGTATTGGTGAGTATTAAGTATGTGTTTTATCATGAAAATGCATCCCTGTCTGGATATGAGAAGGTAGAGGCACCTCTGGCACAGATGTATCCTAGAGGTAAAACCCGAAAACACCGCATTGAGATAGACTCGAACGAGAACTGGTGCATGACAACAGGCCTTGTTGCACTCTTGGTTATGACACTTCTGGGGGATATTCTTTTGTGTATTCCTAATTATAGTATGAACCATTATTAAGGCAATTAAATAAAATTCCCAAAAGAATATATGTTAGAATTTAGATCATTGATATCATAGATTGAAGCATATGGATTCATAAGTTAAGGAAATAAAATTTATTTTATAAGTCATTAGTTTTATCCTTGTATTTCCCTTTATGTGTTACCTCTAACATTCATTGTATTCCACCCTTTTTTTGGTAATAGGAGGATTCGGGCTAACAAACGATGTGAAGATCAATGTGATGATTGTACTAATGAGATACCCAATCTAACGAGAGCGGGGTAACAAACTTTGTCACACATCTCTCTCAGCTAACTAAATATTTTAATTGAAACATGGGTCAAGAAAAACGTTTAACCCCCTCCCCCTAAGAAATAACATGTCTCTATCGATAGCTTCATGAGAGAAAGGCATCCGACTTTTAATGGATAATCTGATCACTCAATCGTTGAACAATGGATCAACTCTATTGAATAGATATTTCCCATCCATAAATGTTCTGAACAAGAGAAGATTCTCCTAGCTGATTATCATATATATGGTGAAGCTGATCAATGGTGGACATTGATAAAAAAATACCAAGCCTGAGGAGGAGATCGAGGCATTGTAATGGAAGGATTTTCAAGAGATGTTTTTTGATAAATATTTTCTGTGCACACTACGGTTTAATATGGAAAGGGACTTCTTTCCCTCAAGCAATAATATGATGAATCTATCAGAGTGTATGATACAAACCTCACAAGGCTTGAACGATATGCCTCAGTCTTTGCCGTTACCCACAAATTCAAGGTTGACCACATCTTTTGTGGGTTGAAACCTAGCAGGCAGAAAGCACTGGAGTTCCGTGACATTGAGAGTTATGAGGAAATTGTTTGATGTGCCCTCAAGGTTGAAATGGAGATCAGATAATCTCAGGTTTATCATGGGGATAAGAAGCATAAGGTGGAATTCAATACTAGTGGTCCAATGGATAAATCCAACGGTGCTAAGAAGATCCATCACCCCACTTTCCAAAGGTGCAGAAAGAAGCACCCTAGAAATTTCCGAAAGGGGATGAGGAAATGCTTTAGGTGTGGTAGAGAAGGGAACCTGGCTATTAACGGTCTGTAAGAAAGACCCTCAGTTGTGAAAAAGGAGAGGAATTCTCTGTTTAAACCTCAATGCGTGATTCAATTCTACAACTGCAAAGAACCATGACATCTTGCAAATCAGTGCCCTAATACAAGGGTTTTCTGAGGAAACCAACAACCTCCATGGAAACAAGGGTAATATTTTTCCATCACTACTACCGAAGTGAACCCCCTAAATGAAGTGGTGACAGGTATGATAGTTATTACTTCAATAATAGCGAACGTACTTTTTGATTCATGTTCTAAGAATTCTTTTATATCTGGAAAGATTAGTAGAACAATCCCAGCACCACCACAAATCATAGAAGTGAAGATGATGGTGAGTATGGAAAATGGTGAAATTAGTGAATCCCATAAATATACCTCCTCCCCTATCATAATATGTGGCTTGAAATTCCCGGTGATCCTTGTCATACTCCATCTGGTAGAATTTGATGCAATTCATGGCATGGATTGACTTTCCTTATATAGATCCAACAGAAATTTTCGTGAGAGGTAAATCACTCTACATGTAGAGAATCAACCACCGATTCTTCACAAGTACAAGGAGTAAGATGAGTCTTCTTTAGCTCAATATTCTCAGACATGGATATTTTTTCCCTAGGATCATGCATATCTGGCTCAGATGATTGAGTCTAAGGTTGAAACCATCCTAAAAGACATGCATATTGTGAGGGAATTCATTGAAGTGTTTCCTGATAAATTTCCTAGTCTTCCTCCTAGAAGAGATGTTAAATTCATTTTGATTTTATACCTGGGGAATTTCCAATATCCAAGACTTCAAATAGAATTGCTATTGTGGAGCTTGAGGAGATGAAGGAACCACTGTAGGAGAATCTGGATAAAGGGATTATATTCCCAAGTGCTTCACCATGGGGTGAACAATTTCTCTTCATCAAGAAGGATGGGTCAACACACCTCTGCATCGATTATCATGAGCATAAAAAAATCAGGATAGAGAACAAGTATCCTCTCCCATGAATTGATTACTTGTTTGATCAGCTACATGAAGCACAATACTTCTCCAAGGTGTATTTGCGGTCGATATATTATCATGTAAGGGTGAAGAATCAAGATATCCCCAAGAAAACTTTGCGTACATGATACGTGCACTATGAATTTATAGTAATGCCTTTGATACTCACTAATGCTCCATCAATCTTCATGGACATGATGAATAGGGTCTTTAGAGATTTCATTGAAAAACTTTTTGGTAGTCATTATAGAAGATATTTTGATATACTCCAAAACCAAGGAGGATCATGAGGAGCATCTAAAAACTGTACTAGAGACCTTGAAAATGGAGAATATCTATGAAAAGTACAAAATGTGTGTGTTCGGGTTGAAGGAGGTCTCATTTTTAGGCCATATCATCACAGGTAATGGGATATCTATGGATCCCTCTGAAACAGATGCAATTGAAGGATGGTCGAGGCCAACATTGGTAACAGATATCATTAGCTTCATAGGGTTAGCTGGATGTTGTCGAAGATTTGAGATAAATTTGTCATGATTTACCAACCATCGTACCAAGATAACTTGTAAGGGAGTAATGTTTTCATGGAGTGATGAATGCGAAGAAAGCTTCAAGGAGTTGAAAAAGAGGCATATCACTGTGCCCATGATCACTTTACCCACAAGTGGAGAACTCTTTATGGTATTCAGTGATGCTTCGAAGAAGGGCATGGGGTGTGTGTTGATGCAATATAACAATCTCATTGCCTATTCATCAATGAAATTTAACGTTCTTGAACAAAACTATCCAACACATGACCTCGAGTTGGCTGCAGTGATCTTCTCTTTGAAAATTTGGCAGCATTATCTCTTTAGGGAGAAGTGTGAAATATATATGGACCACAAAAGCATCAAGTATATATTAACACAAAAAGATTTGAACATGAACCAATGAAGATGGTTAGAGATGATCAAAGACTATGACTGACCAATCCATTACCACCCTGGGAAAGCGAACAAGGTGGCAGATGCTCTATGTAGAAAGGACCCGACGATTCTATCATTTATGATAATTGAAAAGGATTCAATATTCTTATATTTGATGAATATGAACATGGTAATGATAAAGAAGGGAACATTATCAATCCTTTCAGAAATTATTTCTCAACTGTCACTTTTGGAATGGATAAAGGATTCACAAAAAGATGATGTGGGAATTCAGGATATAGTGGAAGCTATCAGAAAATGGAAATCCTCAGACTTTAATGTTCATGAAGATGTAGTTGTGAGATTTGGGAAAAGACAATGTGTTCTGTCATGTCCGGAGCTGAAGAAGAAACTTTTGGAAGATGCACATAGTTCAAATTTCTTTGTTCACCCCAGAAACAAAAAGTCGTATCGAGATCTCCGAGAGAATTATTTGTGGGATAATATGAAGAAAGAGATCACTTAATATACATCAAAGTGCTTGGTGTTTCAAAAACTGAAGGCAGGGAGGTAGAATTCTAAGGGGATGATGTAACCATTTCCCATACCAGAATGGAAATTAGAGAACATCAGCAAGGGCTTTGTAACCATACTTCCAAATACATCCAAAGGAAATAATGCAATTTGGGTTGTTGTGGATCGTCTTACAAAGGCTGCACACTTCATTTCTATTTGATAGGATTTCTCATTGGAACAACTGGCATAGATATATATCTGGGAAGTGGTAAGGCTGCATGGAGTACCACTCTCTATTGTGTCTGATCGTGATCCAAGATTCACCTATATATTTTGGAAGAGTCTTCAACATGCTCCAAATACTAAACTAAACTTTAGTATGGCCTATCATCCTCAAACTGATGGACAATTCGAGCAGACTATCCAAAAACTTGAGGACATGTTCAGAGCCAGCTCAATAGACTTTAAAGAAGGATGGGATCAACATATTCCTCTGGTTGAGTTCTCTTATAATAACAATTTCCACTAAAGCATCCAAATGGCCCAATATGAAGCCCTTTATGGGAAATGGTGTAAAACAATGGCGTGTGGGGATGCGTTTGGTGAGTGTAAGCAGCTTGGACCAGAATTGGTTGATGAAATGGGGGAGAAGGTGAAAACCACTCAGTAACATATCTAGGAAGCACAGAGTAAACAAAAGAGTTATGCAGATAACTGTCGATGAGATCTTGAGTTCAATGTTGAAGACATGGTATTTCTATGAATATATCCATGGAAGAAGTCCATGAGGTTTTTAAATAAAGGTAAGTTAAGTCCAAGGTATATCGTCCCCTTCAATATTCTTGGTTGCATTAGGGTCGTTGCCTATCGACTAGCACATCCACCTACCATGGCCAAAGTACATGATGTATTTCATGTATCCCTCTTAAGGAAGTACATACCAGACCCTTCACATGTACTCTCTTCATAGGTGGTATAGTTATAGGATGATCTTTCTTATAAGTAGAAACCAGTGAATATCTTAGATTGTAGAGAAAATGTTCTATGAAATAAGACAATGGCCCTCATCAAGGTGTGGTGGAGAAACCACAATTTTGAAGAATCAATGTGGGAATCTGAGGAAATAATGAATCAGAGTTACCCACATTTGTTTTAGTGTGGGAAAAGGGAATTTCAAGGGTGAAATTTCTTAAGGGGGGAAGATTGTAACGACCCATAAATTCATTAATGGAAATCCCTATTGATCTAATTAAATGTCTCTTTATGTAAAATGTTTATATAAACTGTCAACTTTTTTAGTTTTATGTTTTTGGATTTTAAAATACTATTAGGAATTGGGATTATTTCTAATATAGTAATATAACAGTGAACACATGATTCGTATAATATAAGGCTTTAACAAATCCAATTTACTTAGAAGAAGGAACCTATGGCCTCTTCCAGTAGATGTGCCCTATAAAAAGCCCATTTTTCAGATTTCATAAAGGAAGTTGAGTCTTTGGGATTCTCACTTAACCAAGCCCACGATGAGATTGAATATGTTATTCTGAAGCAGGACTTCCCATGAGAGAAGTGGAAGTTGATAGAGATTACCACCTGAGAAATGTTATCCGAGGCACCCTAAGAGTCTGTCACCATCGCCCACCTTACTCTTCAGTCATATGCGGGTGATATAAGGGGTTATGTAACAAGACCTTGTCACTTTGGTTATGTACATTATTTTTGTATATAATAATTAATATACTTTCATTTTATTACTGTTTCCTTGTAAATAGTTTTTAAAACACAAAATAGTATTTTTAGTTAATGTTCAAATAATAAATCTATTTTTATTAATTAATGGATTTTTAAATTAAATAATATTTTAATAAATTATTATTATTATTAAATTAATTTCTATTAAATATAAATGATCGTATAATTTTATTAATTCCATTGTAATGTTTATTAAGGATTGAAAGCCATTTTTGTCAAATCATAAAAAATATCGATAAATGTGAGTTTTTTTAAAGTAAAAATTAAAATATTTAGACAATTATTTAGATAAAATAAATATTATTTCTGGAATCCAAATGTTGAAATTATCCAATGGTGGATTTTTCAAATTTTTCTTAGATAGTCATTATTTTGGGTAAAAATTAAATATTGTTTAAATATATAATGTGTTTTATGACATCATAATGACCCAATAGTGATGTAATAAAATAATATAAACCTTTTTTCGGAAAATTTTTGTTTTACCAATAAAATAATATGATTTTGGGTTTGTTTGATTTAATTTACAGAGTTTTAGTGGACCCTTCAAGACTTATTAAACATTTTGTCTTTTTAAATTGTTTTCCTCGGATTTGTGACTCACCTCCACATAAGCAACCCAATTATTTTAAGAATATAGGACTTTGGCCTTATAAAATATAGTTTTCCACATCCCTTTTCTAAAAAACATTGGCAAAAACCATGGGTTGGTTTGTGTTTTGGATTAGTTTAATGTGATCTATCCCAAACCTAAATAATAATGAATTCCCTCAACTTTCTTATATAAACCCACCAAAGAACTCATTTCCTCCTCACTCAAAGCCTTTGGAGTTCATCCAACCTCTTCCCTCCTCTCCCAATAATCCTCCCAGGGTGCCCCAAGCACCCAAAATGCCACTCTCAATCCTTTCTCAAGCCTTTGGAAGCACACTTCCAAGTAAGGGATTCCTATATTTCTCTTTTTAACCAAATTTATTAATATTGTTATGCCCTTTTATTTTCAATTACAAAAGTTGGGGTATGATTTTGCACCTTCCCCATAAATCCCTCTTCATTTTTGTATAATTTTAGACCCCTTTATCTCTCATTAATTCCTCCCATGTTCAACCATTACGATGCCAAAATTCCGTGGTGGATTTATCAGTCCTCTTTTATATCCAAGTAATCCTTTTGTATTATAATTCTATATTCCATTTCATTTGTTGATACATGTATCTATATGACCCTATTACTGTACATTTCATCTATATATGACGATACACCCCTTTCTCTCTCATAAACCATTTTCATGAATCCTTATTTCATGTCGTTATGCTATCGAAATTGCACCACGATTTTCCAATATAATGTTATTGTGTAGTTAATACCATCCCCTCTTCACTATCAATGGTATTAAACATTAAACACATGTACTTATTGATTATATAGTTTCATGTCTATATTACACATTCCATTATCGTGAATAAATTATGATGTTGATTGATTCCATGTTATATGATTTATTTAACAAACTTATACATCAAATGAAATGTTTTAGAAGGGTACACCTTCATAGTGCTCCAACCCATTGGGTATAGTATAATATCATGATATGTCATGTGAAATGGGTGTTTACTCATGATAATTTAATTTCAATTAGGGTTCACTCGTGCTTCAAGTGCAATGATGATTTACTCATGCTCCATGTGAAATGATCTTTATCTGATGATAAATCCATGTTAAGTGTTGTTGAAAAATTTCCATGTTATTATTATCATGATTTTTCATTAATTTATGTTTATGCTTCCCTTGTGCTCTATTGATATTCCTATTTTCTAACATGTATTGTATTCCTCATGTTATTCCATGATTATTACCTTACTAGGATTTATAGCTCACCATTTTCTTATGCATGTCCTCATGTTATCCCATGAAATGTTAAGTACGAGGGAATGTAATGGTCATGTAAAAGAAGTTTTCAATAAATATGTTTGTTTTCATGTTTTAAGATGTTATGTAGTGATCCTAATCCCCAATGACACTAGACCTCTCAATCTTCTATGTTGTAACAAAGGTTGTTTTTGTAATAACTTATGTTTAATTATGTAATAAAAGACTAGGGTTGTCATAAGAAGGGATACTGTGTAGAAGAAGATGATGAATAAAACAAAGTCCATTCCCCTTTTAAAAACCCCCTGAGATAATGACAGTGGGAATATTTTCCAAGTTATGTAAGTATCAGCCTCCACCCCCCCAGAAAAAAAATGATTAATGTCATGAAAGAGGTATGACATGAACCATTAAGGTTATAAATTGAATTCACATCATGAATTAAATTTTCATAATGAATTAAATTCATATTTTTTTAATTTGGTCCATGTGACCAATTGTAACCTCATATTTCACCTTCCAAAAAACAACACAACTGGAAAAGAGGGCTGGTTTTCATGTCTAAGCCAAATACAATACTGACTATTGGTTAACCCAAAATTAAAGCATATATATGTCATACGATGAAGAAAAAAACTTGAATAAGTTATATGTTATGTTATAATTAATTATGTAAAAATATACAATAATTAACTTATATAAACATTAAACCTATCATAAAATTCATCCATGAAAATTGTGGTAAAAAATGAATTCTTTCACTATGTATAAACCATACATGATTAATTTTAACATGATTTCTATTAAATTTAACTAAAAATAAAATGGAAATTTAAAAATATTTATATCATGATTAAAAACATGGAAGAAAATTTTCGTGACTAAATTGATATAATTATCTAAAATTAATGTAATAAATAATCACATAATGTACTGCCCTGACCCTAGTTTCCAAGAGTCAGTGCATTATTGAATAACATTGGCATGATCACGAAAGATCATGTCCCAAAGGACCTATTAGTTTAGTAGCCTTAGAATTACTAGATATATTAATAAGTTTTACATTACATTATAAAATAAAAAACTACAACAAAATTGTTTCCATAGACAACACTCATATCCCCTCATACTATCTCTACAGGTCTATCCTAAAATACTTTTTCACATCCTGGTAAAATATAACATAGAAAGGGGTGAGCTCAGATGCTCAATAAAGATAACAATATTGCAGAAACATTCATTAATAAACATAAACATTTAAGGCAATGTATAATACTAAAACAAAATCTTTTTAAACTTAAACATAAGCATAATATGAAAAAGATACAATAAAATAATTTCATTTATTTATTCACATGGATATTATAATAGTCGAATAATCATATGAAATATCAATATCCAATTTCATAATGATGGAATACATAATGCCAGACTTCATAATCACATAGTCAAGGCCTTGTTCCAAGAATACAAATATGATTTTGTCAAGGCCTTATGCCAAGACACTAGTTTGTCTCATGAGACCTGCTGATACATCAAGGTGCAATAGCGGGAACCAACCATCACTTACTAAGTCCAATTCATTCCTCATATGAAATGGTTTAAACATAACATAAACATTTGTATTAAAACTAGAATACGAAATGTCATCAAATTATCCATAAACCCTTAGTGGTATAAAAATAACACATCAAAATTAAAACATATCACACAAAATTCAATAAAATATGGACGTTGTGTATCATAGTAAATCAACTTAAAATAAGTTTAATATCCATCAAAGGATGTTGATATTGATAAAAATGATTAGTATAACTGTTTGAGAGAAATATCCCTTTTTCATAAAAACATTTGAAATTCGCACAATTTATAAAGGAATAAATTTAAAGACATTTTTGAATCAAGGTGTCCCATACCACATTGAATCTTTTTAAAGGAAATAACATTTTAAAATCATTCATGTCCATATTAATAAATCCTTAAAAACATTTTGAAAACATGGACATTAATAAGAATGATTTAGAAGAAAAAATATTTAAACCATTTAAAATGATTAACTAGTTAAAGAGTGCCTTAAAATATTAATTTTAAATATATTTTTATGAAACATGGATATGGATGATAAAGAGGTCCTAATAGGTACTCACATAAAAACAACCTCGGATATTGAAGAGATTGTAGAATTAACCCTTACCTCATTGTAATCAATCGAGTCATATGAAAAATAGTCAATAACCACCAAATGAATCAATGAATATCATGAATATAAAGAGAATAATTATAATATATATCAAATGGAAGTAAAAAATACACCATAAGCAATAAATAAGTGGTGAACAATGGAAATCTCATAGAATTAAAAGTGAGCTAAGAAACCCCTTACGTTGTACTTTCCTTTAGTTGAGGGTATGTTCAACCTCTTGTATAAAGACCATAGTTTGATATTACATTATTAAAGAACCATATCAATATTTATGATATCATACATGATTCATTTATGACTTTATACAAACCAATTAATAATAATTTCCATGTTAAATTAACATTTTGGGTAATAATCACTTTCTTTATCATACATGTTTTAACATGTTCTTCTTGATTGTATCACATAGATCATGATTTTAATACTTCCAAATATATAAGATCATATATATTAAGAATATAAATATGTATAATAGACATATATTTGAAATTTAAAACACTGTTTATGGAGACGGTAGATCGTAAGTACGCATAAATGTTGTTTCCATTTTCATATTGTATTAAACAGAACTAAGTGAAAAAGATATATGTAAGTACACACACACACACACACACACACACACACATATATATATATATATCTTGTATAATCATTATTTCATATATTGCATACTTATTAATGATATATATATTTTATAATGATCATTGAATGGTGAACATGGAAATGAATCTCATCACGTCATGGAGACGGTAATCCGTACGTACGCACAAGTAACAATATCATTATATTGATGGTGAAATCGTGTGTAATTGGATGTTATAACATATATAAAGAATAATTAACATGTTATATTTATTATTTACATCATTTATAGTCATTATAATACCGATCCAAATAATGAAGTGTTTTAATAACAAACTACACCATGACGTGGAGATGTTAATTTGTACGTACACACGTATGGTGAATTTGTCATTTACATGATGGGTAGAATAATGAATATGGTTGCAAATTTTTTATAATAACATCATTGTATATAGAATATACTGGATTTATTATTTTATAATGGAAACAACAAATAAATATGAAGTGGAAGAATAAAAGAACTTGAAAGATGTGATGAAATATTTACCTCTTCTTTAGGTTCTTCCTTTTGATTTCATCAAAATGGATCCTTAGGTTGGATTTCTGACCAAAGTAAGGCCTCTAAGATAAAGAAAGTAAAGATGTGAGGATATTTGGGTAGGGTTTGGCCTAGCCAAAAGACTTTGGAGGTGTGAAATTAAGAGAAGGGGTAGTTCCCTTTTATAAGAGAGGTGAGGGTCACTTTAGGAAAATCTTGAAATATTATTTTATAATAAAATCATTTTCCTTTTATAATGGTTACAAAATGATATATTTATAGGATAATGAGGGTATGAGTCGAAAACCTCTCAACTAATAGGTTTTATATTGTTTTAGATCACCATATTAACCTTATCATTTAGATTTAACTCTTAGTTAAATAGTTTGACATTAACCATGCCTCTTTTTATTTTTATATTATATGGTTAATAAACTTACAATAAAATGACAATATAACCTCAATTAGTTCATTAATTTCATATATATTATTATATAAGTCATTTAAAAAACCTTATATTTTTAGGACAATTATATCAATTAATAATATAATATTTGTTTTAAAAACTATTTTATGTCAATTTTGACACTATTTAGTATTTGTTTTTTTGTTAATATGAAAATGACGTGATAACTTACGAAAAAAATTGATTGAATCCACCATAAAATGTAATATTAACCTGTGAAATTATTTTAATTTATCAGGAGTCTCAAATTACATTTATTTGGGTATTTATAATATCAATTATTTTAATCTTTTATTAATAATATAATTACTGCATCAAGATTGTGTCATAAATAAATAAATGTATTTAATATATAAAAATTATAAACAAAATACCATTATATAAGGAATATTTTTATATTTATAATTAATATTTTTAGTTGAATTTATCTTATGTATAACTTTATATTAAAAATGTTATTGTTATGAAAACATGAATTTAACACTTTTAACTCTTCTTTAAATTAAATAATAATAAATGTCCTAATCTTATACAATTAGACCTAAAGGATAATATTTTATTCATAAGGTTGTTTTTGGTTGAATTACACTTATCCAATAGAATTATGACATATTTAAGTGTAAAAATAATATCATTTTTACCTTTAATTACCCTATTTACTTTTAATCGTGGTAAATAAATGTCAAAAGTTACTATTCACACATAATTATTTTTATCTTATTGAACCACATTTTTTTACTGATATCAAATTTGCCTCTTGGATTTTTTAAATTCAATTCCCAGAAGCAGTAAAATTATGTTTCATACAAATTTGCAAATGCTCCTAGGAGGTGGGTAAAAGACAGTAAAAGTTTAATAAAAATTTTATATATCTAAAATTATTATAAAATGACTCCAATAAATTAAATTTAACATATATAGGTATTATTTATCTTTTATGACCTATAATAAATTTAAATAAAATAAAAAATTATTAAATAAAAAGTCGGTTTTAAACAATAACTCATTGGTTTTCACTATTCGTTAAAAATTGAAAGTTTTCAGAAAAATACCAAAAATTCACCCTAAGATAATTTTGATATTAGGAATTCAAAAATTAAGTCTATCTTACCAAATTAAAAACCTATAAGTTGAATTTATTAATTTAAAATTTTCCTGTTGTCAAAACAAAAAGGCGTAATTTTAAGAAATAATAACTATCAAAATATTGACATTTGTTTATGTCCAATTTCAAAGTGAAATTACTTATAATGAACAGAATTAGATTACATGGTAAAAATATAAAATATTTATACTTCCAAACCATTAAAATGTATAATTTTACATGATAAATTATTTTGATTAAAAATGTTGTTTTCAGTTAAAATATAGTATTTTTCACTATTCAACAAAATATGAATGTTATCAGAAAAACACAAATATTTTATTGAAACTAAATCAATATGTCCCGATTATAAATAAGAAGTTTATTTTATAAAATTGAATACATAAAAGTTTCAAATATTGGATTTTAAAAGGGCTCACCATTAAAAGGTGGTAAAAGTGCATTTTTTTTAAAATACTTATTTTATCTGAAAAAAATTAATTTGTTCTTAAATTTTGTCTAAGAAACTCATAATTAAGATTCAAAAATTATAATTAGTATATAAAGTTAGAAATTTAGTTAATATTATTCATAACCACTTTTGAATGACATTTTTGGTAAGTCATGGTGCGCTTAAACTCAGTGTTGTGTGTAGTGCAAGTTATTGAATTACATTAAAGACATAACATACTATGAAATCATGGGGTGTTACATTATTCCCTACTTCAATAAATTGTGTCCTCGCAATTTGAAATTGTTCTTCGAAAATAAATGTTTGAGAATAGAAAATACCTTTGTTGGGAAACCCACATCAAAAATTGGATTAATAAAATTTTTTCTTAATAAGAGGAAAAGGGGAATGAAAAAGTCACCCCCAAATTATGAACTGCATTAAGAGAACATTAGTGGCAATTAGAGACACATAATTGAGTGAAAATGTAAATATTTATAGGGGTGATTGAAGTCATCATTCAGAAACAATTGTAGAATTGAGGGCCTCAAAGCCAACAATCTAGGATGATTTAAAATATCATTGGTTCAACAAAACATAAGTTATTATGATAACAAATTTTTATTTTTAAAATCCCTTACCTAAATTTTAAGAATTAATTTTTTCATATAATAAAATAAGAAGAAAATATATACTTGACATGTAGAGTTCCATCCTTTATCTAATTTCTACCACAAACTCATCTTTCACTCTAAAAGATAATAGAATTCAAAATTATTCTATTTATCTAATTTTATAGGGCTAAACAATGATTTTTTATATTAAATTTTCAGACTATTTAAAAAAAATCCATTATTCAATCTAGGAAAACACATTGGCTAGTGGTAGGTTATACACCCTTGTCGCCATTCGGCTATGGGTTCCGGTCTTACGGCCTTTCCGGACACGATGGGTGGTCGCCCGACCTATAGATTTTTCATTTTTATAACAATCTAAAAATAATCACAAGAAATTATTTATCCTTAAAAATAGAATCCAATGTCAAAATTAATTGATTCCAAGATTTAGACTTATCCAAAATACTTCTATCTAAAGTCACAGTCGAAAATTTATAAGGATGGAAAACATAATAAACATCATTTTCCCCATAATAACATTTAAATACCATTATCATGTATTTTTTTAAAACACGGTAACACCCTGAATTACCATAAAACCTGGTTGATTAAATTCCTGCTCCCTAATTCCTTATAGAATACTTTATATACTACTTACATCCAAAAATTATGTAAACTCCAACCAGGATAGAATATAAAAATCATTAATCAGTTTCAAGGTAGTCAGGAATGTCCAATATAATTTATCCAAATCAACCATCTGTTATTCCAAAATAACTACATAATTATTAGGACCTTATTAAGGATTAAATTTCCTTCAACCATGTATTTTTTCAAAATGTGTTGCATACTATTAACTAACTTTTCTTATAACCATATAATCTCAAATAATCAATAAAATAGTTCTACAATACAATCCTTATTTATCTCCATAATGCATATAACCAGTATATTGTCTATACAACACAGAAATGATATAATAATATAATAACAACATAAGAATACTAGTCATTCCTCTTCATCTGAGTTAGTATCATAACATAATTATTATCCAATAGAATCATTTAAGGTATACTCTGATGAATGGGATATTGATTCGCATAGTGTCCCAATGCCTTGAAGATGAAGCATTGTACATTTAAATTTTTTTTCTTACCCTTGAAATCACGTACTTGGTGTCCTTTTTCTACTCACTTATAACAAACACCCATTCCCTTAAAGCATTTCCCAAGGTGATTCTTTCCACAGTTATCACATATGTAAAAATACTTCTTTTCCCTCTTCCCTTTATCTATCATTCTCTCTTCCATCCTTTTCTTATCTTGCTTCCCTTCAAAGACATTAGACTCAATAAATTCTTTAATTATCTTATTAACACATGATATTATTTCTTCATATGTTGATAATAAATGGGAGACTATTTTCCTTATTAATGTTGGATTAATACCATGAATGATATGATCCTTCTTACTCTTTGGATCATATGTATTGATGGAGCTCACTTTCCTTATACTGAGTGCCATTTCTAGACAATGGCATACACTAGGTCAGTTTATGAATAGCAATGAATAATTTCAAACTTGTTAAATACCTTACGTAAAGTGAAGAGTTTATATATATAATCCATAATCACAAAAATATTTTCGTTGAGGAGGTATATAATTCTAAATCCTTCATAAATATTTTTAAATAAAATGATAATTATATAATAATATCCCCCGGGAGTGTCGAAACCAAGAGTTCCACAAGGCCCGTTGTTGTGCACCAGTTCCCATTTGAGTCTAGCTCAAAGTAGTGTTTTCGAGATTTACCCCTAGGTACATCTGTGCCAGAGCCGCCTCTACCTACTCGTATCTAGATAGGGATCTATTGTATTGTAAAACTAACAAAATCAATACATTACCAAAATTACAAGAAGTTAATCTATACTAATCCTCAATGTCTATCATAGGTTAATTTTCTCTAATCAGAATTTATCTAAATATAGTTTCCGGGGTTATTTCTAAATTTCATCTGATACCTACTATAACACCATGGCCCCAATTACCCAGAGTCGGTTCATTATTACATAACATTGGCATTATCGCAAAATATCAAGTCTCGAAGGACCGATCAGTTTAGTGGCCGTGGAAGTATTAAATACATTCACAAGTTTAACATTACTTTATAAAATGAAAAGATACAATAAAATTGTTTCCATACACCACACTCATATCCACTCACACTATCCTTGTAGTTCGGTCATAAAATACTACTTCACATCTTGGGAAAAATAAAACATAGAAATGGGTGAGTTCAAATGCTCAGTAAGGATAATAATATAACGGAAAATTTCATAAATAAGTATAAACATTTAAGGTAATGTATAAGACTAAAACAATATCCTTTTAAACATAAACTTCAGTATAATATGGAAAAAATATAATAAAATAATTCCATTTTATTATTCACATTGATATTATTCTAGTTGAATAATCACATGCAATATCAATAGCCACTTTCATAATGATTGAATGCATAATTCCAGACATCATAACCACATAGTCAAGGTCTTTTTCCAAGACTACAAATAATATTTTGTCAAGGCCTTATGCCAAGACACTAGTTTTTCTAATGAGATCTATCGATGCATCGAGAAGCTACATCAAGATCCACCCGTCACTTACTAAGTCCAATGCATTCCTCATATGAAAAGGTTTATACATAACATAAAAATTCGTATTAAAACTACCATAATAAATATCAATAAATTATCCATAAACCATGAATGGTATAAAAAAACATCCACATTCAAATATATCACAAAACTATCATTACAATATGGAAGTATTGTATCATAATAAATCAACTTCAAATAAGTTTAAAATACGTCAAAGTATGTTGATATAGATGAAAATGATTTGTAAAAATCTTTGAGATAAATATATCTCTTTCATAAAAACATTTAAATGTCACACAATTTATAATGAAAGGCATTTAAAGATATTTTTGAATCAAATTGTCCCATACCAGTTTGAAAATTTTGAAAGGAATTAAAATTTTAAAAACATTCATGTCAATATAAATAAATCCATAAAAACCATTTTGAAAACATGGAAATTAATGAAAACTATTTAGAAGAATAAATATTTAAACCATTAAAAATGATGATATAGTTAAATATTACATTAAAATATTCCTATTGAAAATGTTTTTATGAAACATGGATGTTGATGATAAAGAGGTCCTAGTAGGTACTCACATAAAAACTACATCAGTTAATGAAAAAATTGTAGAATTAACCCTTACCTCTTTGTAATAAATTGAGTCGTATGAACAATATTAAATAACCACAAAATGAAACACAAAATATCATGAATATAAAGAGAATCATGATAATATATATCAAATGGAAGTACACAATTCACCATAAGTAATAAATAAGTGGTGGACAATGGAAATCTCACGAAATTAAAAGTGAGATAAGAAACCCCATACGTTTTACTTTCCTTTAGTCGAGAGTATGTTTAACCTCATGTATAAAGACCGTAGTATATTATTACATTATTATAGAACCATATAAACATTTATGATATCAAACATGATTCGTTTATGACTTTATACTACCCAATTAATAATAATTTTCATGTTAAACTAACATTTCAGGTAATTATCCCTTTCATTATCGTACGTGTTTTAACATGTTTTTGTTGATTGTATCACGTAGATCATGATTTAAATACTTCCAATATATAAAACATAATATATATTTATAATATTAATATGTATAATAGACATATATATGAAAAGGAAAACACCGTTTATGGAGACGGTAGACTGTACGTACGCATAAACGATGTTGTTGTTTTCATGTCGTATTGAATGGAACTAAGTGAATAAGATATATGTATATATATATATCTCCAGTATTATTATTATGTCATATATTACATACTAATTAATGATATATATATTTTATAATCATAGTTGAATGGTGAACACGAAAATAAATCTCGTCGCGTCATGGAGACAGTAATCCGTGCGTACGCATGAGCGACAATATAATTATATTGATGGAGAAATCATGTGTAATTGGATGGTATATAATATATAAATAATCATTAACAAGTTATATTTATTATTTACATTAGTTATACTTATTATTATAATCATCCAAATGATGAAGTGTTTGAATAACAAACTACACCACGACGTGGAGACGGTAATTCGTACGTATGAACGGGTGGTGACATTGTCATTTATAGGATGGATAGAATAATTAATATGGTTGTACCATTTTTATAATAACATAAAATTATATATAAGATAGTGGAGTTATTATTTTATAATGGAAACAAAAAATAAAGAGGAAGTGTAAGAATAAAAGAACTTGAAAGAGGTGATGAAATATTTACCACTTCTTCGAGTTCTTCCTTTTGATTTGATAAAAAGGGCTTCTTAGGTTGTCTTTCTGACCAATGTAAGGCATCTAGGATAAAGTTAGTAATGTTGGGACTATATTTGGGTAGGGGTTGGCCGAGCCAAATGGATTTGGAGGTGTGAAATTAAGAGAAGAGGAAGTTCCCTTTTATAAGAGAGGTGAGGGTCACTTTAGGAAAAGCTTGAAATATTATTTTATAATAAAATCATTTTCGGATTATAATGGTTCCAAAATGATTTATTTATAGGATAATGTGGGGATGGGTCGCAAAAATATCAACCAATAGGTTTTAGACAGGTTTAGGTCACCATATTAACCTTAACTTTTAGATTTAACTCTTAGTTAAATAGTTTGACATTTACCATGTCTCTTTGTATTTTTATATTACATGGTTAATAAAATTATTATAAAATGCCAATCAAAACCCAATTGGTCCATTAATTTCATATGTATTGTTATATAAGTATTTTGGATGATCCATAGATTTTTAAGACTGTTATATCAATTAATAATATATTATTTGTTTTAAAAACTATTTTAAGTCAATTTTGACACTATTTGGTATTTGTTTTTTTGTTAAAATCACAACTACATGATTACTTCAAAGAAGATTGTTTGAATAAACCCTTAAATTTCATATTAACCTATAAAATTCTTTTAATTAATCAAGAGTCTCAAATTACATTTATCTGGGTATTTATAATATCAATTTTTTTAAACTTTTATTAATAATGTAATTACTACATCATAATATTGTCATTTATAAATTTATTTATTTAATGTCTAAAATTTTAAATAAAATACCATTATGTAGGAAACCATTTTATATTTATAATTAATATTTATATTTTAATTTATCTTATGTATAACCCTATATTTAAAATGTTTTAGTTATGAAAACATGAATTTAACACTTTTAAATCTTCTTTAAATTAAATAATAATAAATGTCCTAATCTAATCCATGTGTATCTAAAGGATAATATTTTACTCCTAAGGTTTTTTTGGAGGACTTACACTTATCCAATAGAATTATGATATATTTTAGGGTTATAATAATATCATTTTTACCTTCAATTACCTTATTTACTTTAAACCGTTGTAAATAAAAGTCAAATGCTAATATTCACAAATAATTATTTCTATCATATTGAACCACATTTTACTTACTAATATCAACCATGTATCTCGAATTTTGGAAATTCAATTCAAAAAAGCAGTAAAATTATGTTTTATACAAATTTGCAAATGCTCTGAGGAGGAGGGTAAAAGGCGGTATAAGTTTAATAAAATTTTTATATATCTAAATTATTATAAAATTACTCCAAAAAATTAAATTGAAATTATATAGATATTATGTATCTATTTTTTAACAAAAAAAATAAAAAAAATAAATAATTTTTTTAAATAAAATGTCGGTTTTAAATAATAACTCAATGTTTTTCACTATTCATCAAAAATTGAAATTTTTCAGAAAAATACCAAAAATTCACCCTAAGATAATTTGGATATTCCAAATTAAAAAATGAAGTCCATTTTACCAAAATAAAAACATAGAATTTTCATTTATTAATTTAAAATTATCCAATTGTCAAAACCAAAAGGCGTATTTTTTTGAAATAATACCTATCAAAAGATTAACACTTTTTTATGTCCAATTTCAAAGAGAAATTTCTTACAATGACAAGAATTGGATTAAATGATAAAAATATTATCTATTTATACATACAAACCATTAAAATGTATAATTTAACACTATAAAATATTTTGATTAAAAAAGTAGTTTTCAATTAGAATATAGTATTTTTAATATTCACCACAATATGAAAGTTATCAGAAAAATGCCAAAAATTTATTGAAACTAAATTTAAATGTCCCAATTCTAAATAATATGTTTATTTTGTCAAATTAAATTTATAAATGGTTAAAATTTTTGATTTAAAAAGGGTTCACCAAAAAATGGCGGTAAAAGTGATTTAAAAAAATTTACATCTTTTATCTAAAAAAATGAATTTGTTCTTACATTTTGTCTAAGAAACACATATTATAGATTCTAAAATTATTAGGATTATATAAAGTTCAAATTTTATTTAATAATAATCATAACCTATTTTGAACATCTAGTTTGGTAAGTTCTGGTGTGCTTGAACTCATTGTTTTGTTTCGTGTAAGTTATTGAATTACTTTGAAGAAAAAAAGTAGTATGAAATCTTGGGGTATTACACATAAAATGATACAAGAAACATATCTTCAGTAAAAGGTTTTAATAATTTAAAAAATGTTTTCTTAATAAATTCAAGTAATAAATTAAATATGAATGCTATAATTGGAAATGTTTTAATCATGGGGAACTAATAAAATTTTGAAACTAATACAATATTTAATTATACATTAAAAATACCAAAAATGAAAAATCATTTTTCAATAGAATTTATTATTCCTCACCATACATTGAAAAATAAAAATTTGTAGAAAATTATAAAAATTTAACCACAATATAATTTTGATAACATTATTTAAAATAAGATATTGTAATTTTAATAAAATATTAATTCATTCCAAAAAATAATAATATTTACCCATGAAAATAAAGAAATACCATTTTTATGAAAACTAATATTCGATGAATAAATTGTATTTTACTAATTGTGTGCCTCATTATGAAGAATTAATCAAACAAATTATATATATTTTATCCTATATATATATATCTATTATTTAATCTAATCTTATCCATACCTTATAATTTAATGTCTTGGTTATAATGGTCATTTTTTAATATTAATATTTTATAGTATGTTTTAGCTTATTATTGTGTATCATATACACTATCAATCCTAATGTCCTTTATTTACATCATTGTTTTAAAAAGATATAGTTCGAAAAAAAAACACCAGATAATGGACCCCAACTATATAACTGATGTTAACCATTAGACACTACATTCCCACTCGACATATTTATTTCTTACAAAACAATGCTCGAAGAGTCATAGTGTTGATAATATCTAATAAAGGATTTGTAAATATTAATACTAGAGCTATAATAATCCTCTTCCTCATACCATTAAGTGCCACTAAAAATTGGTCTGACAGCCTGAATGTAAATCCCTTCTTCATGAACATAGTCATCAGTGTTGATGGATGGGAGAATAACTATATAAAATGTTGGGAATATTTGTCTAAACCAGGAAAGCTACTAAATTGAAACATGTACTCGGGATTTTCCCTATTCATTATTTCCTCCATAGTATTTTCATCCATTTATATACATGTCTCCAAAAATAATTCACATAATAACATCACCTCTGGTATACTAAAGATACAATTCGATATATTATTATAAATATGATTTCCTTAAAACATACTCAAGACTATATATTGATGCCTCTCATGTAGAACTAGTTCTTGTAAGTATATTACGATGTCATTGATTAACACTAGAACAATGTTGCGTTCAAAAAATGAATGATATTTCTCATTTGAGGTATGAACACTAATATCAAATTAGAAAAAATAAAAAACATCACCAAGTACTCATATATCCCATACCTTTTGTGAAAAACATTCATCAGATTTTCCTTATCACTAACTAGATATTTGTGATATATATATATATATATATTTATATATGATAAATCTTAGAGATACACCAACATCATCATAACTAATAAAAATAATCATTGATCCTTATAAAATAATATATTTCATAATCATTACCTTGTTCATCCACTATTAATCAACACAGAGTTAGAGACTATTTTCCTACATACTGGGGAAAATGAAAGCTGCACCCCATTGTGAAGTGGCCGATCTGGTAAATCTAGTATCTTCTATGTTCACATTATTCATCTTGATGTTTATTAAAATGACTATATACCTATGATGCAAGGGTATAAAAATGGGTTATGCACCATAAAATAGCACAATAATTGATTAAAATAAAAATCCTTCGTAGTTAATATTAGGTAAATTAATCCCAAAGTGGAGTCAATGCATTGTTCATCATCATATTGTCTCGAGTTTCCCAAATGATCAATGATAATAGATTTGAAATAAATAGGGTTTTTACCATGATTCTAAAATTCTATGTCTAGGTCATGAGTTAAATTAAACTCTTCTAGATCAAGCTTCAATACGAACTAAACCACAAATTAAGTGGTAGATAATCCTCAGTAATATATTCCAACATGTATGGTGGTAGATGATAAAATAACTTAATTTTTTGGAGTATTCCATCCTTGCATTTCCATATTATGTTGAGGTGACATCATATATTACATGAGGAGGAAAATTAAAAAAACTCAAACTTTTGGGACTAATCCAAAAAAATATATGGAATCACATAAAGGTTCTCAGAAGAGTTTACCCACAATCAATGTTATACCCACTATAACACAAAAATGTTATCCATATATAATAATTATTTAAAGTCAAATATATATGAAAATGACAACATTCTAACCTTGTTAATAATATTTCAAACACATACCTATTATAACAAAATAGAAACAGATATATCACACAGTGGAAAAACTATCGTGAACAAATATTACACATCATGAAACTAAATTTAAGAGCTAATATGCAACTTAAAAACTAATATATATATATATATATATATTTATATATATATATATATATATATATGGAATATGAACCTTAGATTCTCATAGTGATTCATGAACACACCTCAAATGTCATAATAATTGAAAAAAATCAAATATAGGGTAACTTCGAGGTAAGTTAAACATGTTCTTTATAGATATATTGAAACTCTCTTACACAGTTCCGATGAAACTATCTTCATTATACGAGGACCTGGGATTGAATTAATAAAATAATAAATTATGTTATGAAACCACTATTTAATTTCCCTTCTTGAACCACTAGTTCTATGATGAAGATTCACAACAACTCATGCATGTCTCCCCATATGAAAGAGGATGTTGACTGGTATTGTGGGAATAAAATCCATCAATGGGGAGACTATACCCTTACTATCTTATTCATTACCTCACTATAACATATCATATAAATAAAAAGTGGGATCTAATTGTTGAAAATTATACTAGTGTATATTGGGTGAAATTAATAGAAATAAAATAAAACTATGGTATCCCCGTAGTGTGTCCTGGTGTAGCTCCTTGGCTCAATCATCTACCACAAGCCCCTTTAACTTTCCTAGATCCTAGAACATGATTTTTGAACACACATCAATTTTCCCATATACTATGTGAGTCATAATCCCATTAGGACACCAAAAATTCATCCTAGCTAAATGTGGCCAAGTATAACATGCGTAATCATTGATAAAAAATATTCAATAAAGCATAAAAAGACATATATCGGTAATTTTTTTTAACCAAGATAGCATAAGCATTTGTTATACCTATAGTGATCCATACTGGAAGGATGAATTTGTTTTCTGAAATAATCAAGAATAACCCACAATCCTATGTACATGTATTTCAATATCAATATGGTTTTCTAAGATGATTGAGATACTATGTATCCATAAGGTACAATGTGAAACGATTAATTACTTTCTATCCAAAAGTTTCATTGAATATTATATAAAAAACATGTATATCAAGGTACTTTTAATCTATATGTTACATTTAGTTTAGGTATATTTTTGTGTCCATAATGTGCATCAATTTATAATATGTACTCGATAACAATTAGGATCATTATATAATGAATGAGCTATAAGGCCATCTTGTTTCACTATTATCATTATAACTCATCATACATACTCTCCATTTGAGGTGTAATCATATCATGATAGCCAATTGTCACATATACAACAATATAAACATCCTAATGAAATATAATACATAAAAATGAAAATATTGATAAAGAAACATAGCATGAAATCCTAAAAAATATAGTAGTAGCATAAACACGTATATATGATGATCAACATATATAGAAACAGTTCACCTACACCCCCACATGATAACATACTCAATAATGGAATACAAACACGATGTTAAAATAATTTTACCATAATAACTTCTATATACAAGATTCCAAGATTCTCAGGATAATCCTACCTCATGTTCATCGACATCCACATTAATATTAATAGAATAATCATCACTGTAATCCTCTTTATGCATTCATAATCTCAAAAAAATTTCTAAGGATTCCAAGAACCACTTTTATTATTTTATTTCAAAAAAATAAACCTCCCATGTAATTATAGTTCCTATTTCTTTGATAATCTGTAATAATCAATAAAATTAAATTTTATTCTTCTTGATCATTTCCATGTTATTATCATTTAAAAAAAATATTTATCAATTCATATAAAATATTCAAAACAAAATTCATAAACATTTTTAGAAATAAATAGATGATAAAAACATAGATTACTACATGGAATAATATCCCGTTGAGAAATAATGCTCTTAATAGTAGAGGATAAATTGATTTCATTGATATATATAAACTAGAATAAAGGATCAAATTGATTGTATGAGAATTCAGAAATATTGTATAATTTAATATATAGGCTTCTCTGACTCAAAAAAATGAACATATATGAGTATTAACTATTTTACAAGAAGGAATCACATGTAGTGGTCTACAACACAAAAATACCAAAATAAATTAATTATTAATTTTTTAATCACTTATGAATTGAAGAGTGTTAAAAATATTCCATAATAAGATTCATGGGCTTCAAGTAGTCAGGGAATTAATTTCCCCAATTTTTTCCATTAAAATCATGAAAACACAATAACAAATTGTAATGGGTAAAAATGAATCTTAAATTCGTATTTTTAAAACACTTTTTTCCATAAAGAGTAAGGTTTAAGGTTTTCATGATTTAACCCCATCTCATTAAAATCACTTTCGGGTATGAATGTACCCTTTCGCAGCCTGTGTGATCCCTAGGTTACAAATAATGAACCCAAAGAATTTAGATGTTCTCTTGACACAACAAAGGGAATACCCTTACATAGAATGTTTTTAGCTTTAAAAATCCTTAAAAAAATTGATATTTCCCTTACACAGAAATGAAAATAACCTTACATGACCTATATTAATTACAATATTCCCCTGTAAAGCACATGGAACTAGAGAGTTACCATTATTCATTAATTGGAAATAACCCCATATCCATACAAAAAGGATCTTTTTCCCTTACACGACAATAAAATAATAATTTTTTCCTTTACTTAACACCAATATAACATATTCTATATATGTAGAATAATTTTTACTTTTACAATTACCCTTTTCCCAACACAATTTTAATAAGAACATTGAAATATTTTAATTTTCAAAAATAAAACATGTAAAATATAAAAAAAAGTTTTTAAGAATATTTAAAGTCTAGATGGTTAAATATTGGTCTTTTTAGTATATATATATATTGTGTTACATCATGAACCAACTCACAATATAAATTATAGTTCAACTAGTTTATGAAATGGATTAATGCACACCTCCCCATATTCTAGAGGATAATGACGGGCATCTAGATCCTAGGATGTGTCTACGGAGTTAATTCACCCTTGTATTAATGTATAAAAAAATAAAAATTACCAAAAAAAATCCATAATAGTGTATAAAATTAATGTCCAGGTAAATGTTGTTATCATAAAATAATAAATAAATAAAATAGAAAAAGCCCAAATAACCATTTCATACGTACAACACTGATCACCCACAAGGATGATCACATATTGAATAATAAATAGACAAATTATGAATAAAATTATAAGTCTCTAATTACCACACTGTCGTACCACATAACAAGATCCATAAATACATTCAATTCATCCCTCTCAATTATTTTTCCGAAACATCTATCTATATTTTCCCTGTATCCATGTGATCATATTCTCAAGTACCCCAAAGCAATGGTCGAACAAGTATGATATGAGAAATAAACTCACTAGGGAACCCTCAATATATTTCTTTACAAATAGAATAAATGCAATGTATATATATATGTGAGTTACTAGAATGAAAAAAAAAATAACATATACAACTGAAAATAAACTAACTATTCATTTTTCACTAAGGTCCAAATGGCAAACCTATCCATACATACATTCTTTGGGCTGCATAGGACCATCTCAGAGCAGGCTACACCATCACTAGGTGATATTAGTTATAGCATTGGAATCACTTGTGTGCACCTCCACTATATAATGAAATGATTCTATGTATCAATTACATATCCTATATTTTTGGAAAATAGTTGGATGTCATACAACTCATGCCATTTGTAATCTAGTCTGTTGTCTGATTCCTAGGTCCCAGCACATAAGAAATCATGATATTATGACATGTATTATTCTTAAGGTTAATAACCCTTAAAAAATTCCTAAGGAACAATCTTCTAGGTCAAAGGTTAGAAAATGTCATATTTCAATAAATGGATTAAAAAACCATTTTACGAAAGCCTTGAGAAATAAAATAAGGTGAATCCATTCGATCCTAAAGTGTACCCTATAAATCATTGAGGACATCATCATCCACACTTTTGAATTACCATGGGAAGTGAAACCAACTAACAATAACATATATGTTCCCTGAGTATTGAATGATCATAGTAACACTATCCATCCTGAAAATGTACTTTTTAATCAATATAGCTCATCATCAATATCCGAGGAAGTACCACTCGACACCCTCAGCATTCATGGGCCCCCCTAAGGCCTCAATGTAAAACCATGAGTTTTTATGACCTATTTATTAATAGATTAATTTTCCAATGATGTATTAAATTTAATGATACAATAATTTAACATTTCTTTATACACTAAAAAATTGTAAGACTTTCTTACAGGCGTCACCAACTTATCTTGTGTTGCACAAAACATTGAGTTTCTATGAAACAACATATTATTATAATTATTTTTTAACAAGGTAGTTATAACATAGACATTAAGCTTACCAAAATTAATCATAATAACAACTTTTAAAATATTATTTATAATGATTTTATATAAATAAATCGTATTTATAATGAGACATTTAATTCTTGGTAATGTCTTTATATGATTGAAAAATAATATTTTCTAAAATGATCTTCTCTTTTTTCTGTCCTCATCCAGAAAATAATAATAATAATTTTATACAATTTTCATAATTTAATTTGATAGAATAAAAACCATTTTTAATTCATAATGTAAAAACTATCTTAGGGTGGATATTTTTTA
The DNA here is from genome assembly GCA_963277665.1 of Viscum album. Classification (NCBI taxonomy): domain Eukaryota; kingdom Viridiplantae; phylum Streptophyta; class Magnoliopsida; order Santalales; family Viscaceae; genus Viscum; species Viscum album. The sequence continues at coordinate 1,652,467,966 of OY728137.1, read as the reverse complement.
TTTTTCTAAATAACTTAATTTTTGGATTAATAGTAAAATATACTAAAATGCAATTCAAACTGGTTTTCATCAAATTTATTTATATAGTTAAATTTTATTTTAATTTTATTTTAAATTAATTACATCCATTATCAAAAAATTAATCCAATTTAGGAAATTTTAACAAATTTACATTGAAATTGGTTATAAAAACATTTCGTACTATTGATGTTTTTAATCTAAAAACTTGCTGTGTCATCCCACTTTAGAGATTAATATTAAATTAATTTGAACCAATTATGTCATTTGAATTTTAAAAAATGGATTTTATGTATTTTAAATTAGAATAATATTTAAATTCTAGTATGTTAATAAATGTTTTTTACAAAAACTATTAGCCAAAGTGGTTGAACGTAGTTTCTATTATAATGAGAAAAAATAATATTATAAAGGACTAAACCATAAAACTAATGTCAAAATTGAACTCAAAATTGTACAAAAATCAATTGAAGTTTCATATATATACCATACCACAATTTTATAGTATTTTTACAAATATTGGAGCCACTATATATTGGATAAATATTGGAAAAATTCCTTTCTAAAAAATTAACAAGAATGTCACTCCTCCTCCACTATAAGAAGGAATTCACCCCTCCAACCTGGCCACACATTCCAAGAAATTATTATCTTCTAAAATAAGTCTAATTACACACCAAAATCACTAAATTAATAATAGAAGCATCTTTTTTCATGATTTCAATCAAGGAATACATTTGGTTCAAACCAATTGGACTTACCCATGAAAGAGGTATCAACCTTCAACACAATATTTTGATTCATTTTCATTATAAACCACAAAAAATATTATTATTAAATTCCATTATAATAACCTCAGTATAATAAATATATAAAGATATTGTTATTATAGTGGTCCAAACTACACATACACACACATCTATATAATGTGTAGCGATGTTAGTGTTCATGTTTACTCTGGACTAGCACCTCACAAGATGTTATTGTTTGTTTTTCGATTACCACCTCTCATAAAAAAGAATTATGATGTATTTTTTTTATATTTTATATTTTTTTATGATTTATTTATTATATTGTTTTTATTTCATAAAAAATACATTCATTCGTTCCATTTTTTGAAAATACGATAACGTCGTTTGTGGATGTATGGACTACTACCTCCTCAAAGTGATGTGATTGATTCATACCTTACATGAGATGTAACTAAAATGGTTTTAGTAAGAATATATATGATATATATGAAATAATAATTAAAAATTAAATATATTATATATTTTTTCATATATTTAATTTACATTCTTTCATCCAATACAATAAGATAATAGAGACAATGTTCATGCATACTTATGACCAAATGTCTCAATGAATGGTGTATTTAATTTTCAATTTATTTATTTTATAGATGATTTTAAATAAATATATGACGAATATATATGATATTTATATATTTTTTATATTATTTAAATCAGGATATAGTTATGAGGATTAGTAATATAACAAATTATGACACATTTAAAAAACAAAGCTGATATTACCTAGAATGTAACCTTAACCTGGAATTACTAATAAAGTGTCATATAAAGTCATTATTTAAATAGAAAAATGTACTATATATAAGAATATGGTTATATGTTAGATTTATAATACATATATATTTATTATATATTATGTATTAATGAGTATGATGAGAGTCACGATATAAGGTATATGGATTTATGGACTCGCTTTTATTTCCATGAGATTTGTGCCTTACTCATAACTCGTATCATTTGTTTGGTGTATATGCTATACATGAATATATTATATGATTATTGTACATAAAATCACTTTCATGGGGTTTATGTTTCAAAAGATACAAAATTAGTAAAGTAATTTTGTATGAATTTTCCATTATTGGGACACAAGCCATGTTGTGAACCAATATTCTTCTATGATGTGTATAAAATGAACTTTGGAAGGTTATATAAAGAATATAATTGACTTAATTATATTTTAATTTTTATTTAATTTCATTTTATTTCATCATGGGTATGATTCAAAATTACCATGTGGTAAGAGTTTATTGTAACAATGTCAATATTTATCAAGATTTTTTTTATTATACTTTCTTTGATGAAATATTAGAATAAATATTTAAAAAAATCTAATGAAAATTATTATCCTATGGTTATTCATGATTTAATCTTGAATTAGTACCATTTTTCCTACTCATAGGTATAAAAGATAACTAAAATTGTTCAATGAAAGTCTGACCTTATTTCCCTCTTTGGTCGGATACATGTTTAATTCAAAACCCCTGTTTTTAGTAATGTTTTAAAATATGATATTTAAATTATAATTTTATGGCATTTTAAAGGAAAAAATATTTTAAATATTTTATTGTTTTTATATATTCATTTATATTGTTTTATGATATTCTCAATGATTTTTCTTAGAAATGTTTCAATTTTTAATAAGAGTTTTTCAATGAATAATGTATATTTTCAACAAAAAAAATGTTTTCAAAACATATTCCTAAAATACTTAAAAAATAAAATAACATAGATTCGCACTGGTCATGACTTTATAGGTAAATCATCAAATGGTTCTACTTATATTATTTATATTAATGGTTTATTTTTTATTGAATGAAAGTTATAGAAACCATTTCTTTGTCAGGAGTTATATACTTATATAACTTGGTTTTTTATTATGGGTTATAATTTGAGGAAATGATTATAAAAAAAATTATCTTTTCCCATAAGTTATGATATGTATAGATGTTTATGAATCCAATTTTATTTCATGGGTTATTATATAACTATTTTTAATTTTGTGGAACATGTTTGTATGATTTCATTAGGATATGGGTGTGACAAATACCTCCCTCCAATTAATTGGGAAAAGATTTAGATCTTCTGAGAAAATGAGAGAATCAATTAGATTATCATGGTCTACATGGATGATGGGGAAACCTGATCCACTATGGTAAGATGGAATAAATTAATCCCTTATAAGAAATGGAATAAAAATGGGGATGGAAGTGTATCCCACCTAGTATGTGTTTTCCCAATGAATTAACCTAATAAATTTTGGAAATTTCCCTTGACATTAGGGGGATGATGTTAAAAGTTGATGCGTCTACTGTAAAACTATTTCTTATTCCTATCTTATGATTTCATTGCTTATTCTCTTGATTCCTTTTTTATTATGATTTCCTTATGAACTGAAAATATTTACTCCATGATTCTTGTTTATGATCATGATATATATGATTTATTCTTATAATGTAATTGTTAAAATATCATACACCAATGCTCATGTTTTTTCTTATATATATTCATTTTTAGCTTTACTATGAATATATTATTCCCCCTTTTTAAATTTTCATTTCACCAAGTTATAATGACATGTATATTATTTTAGGTGTATATGAAAGATTCTTATCATTGAGATCATAGTGGGAGATAATTTATCACACTTATATTACTATTTTTAGTTTTAATGAATCAAAAGGAGATAATCTAATTTCATATTTGGTAATGTATGTGTATAATGTGTTATGTGTTCTATAAAAATGATGTCTTTCAAATTATGTCAAGAACATGTGACTATAGTTGGAATTACTGTAAAATTTTAGTAAACATTCGATAAATAGATTGATAAAAATTTACCAAAACGCTAAGGACATGTCTAATAATTTTTTTATGGATGTGGAAATGTATAGTAAAATACCAGAGAATTTTGGTAAAGAATAGGGTGACTATTTTTCTAGAAATGAATCCTTGTATAGTTACGCTAGTAGAGGTGGAACTGGAACATATATATATATATATATGGGTACAAACCTTGAAAACATAATGTTATGATAGAATAAATCAAGAACTGGTGGATGATAATGTGTTATACTGCACACCTCATATGACACTCCCAAGAGACACACCTTTGGAATCCACAAATTCTTCACGAATCATCATTTAGTTTTTAAATATTTGATAAATATCTATAAACAATGATTAACTTAATGTGTCATGTAATACCCCGAAACTAGTTACCCCGAGTCGGTGCATTATTACATAACATTGGCATGATCACAAGGAAATCATGTCTCGAATGTCAGATCAATTTAGTATTATTGGAAACAAGATTCATATATAAGTTCAACTTTACAACTTGAAAATAAATACAACACGAATTTATTCCTTTAGAAACATCCAAGACTCCTAGATTATGCCTACAAGTCACTCATAACTAACTTCTTTATATCATGGGAAAATGAAATGTAAGAAAGGGGTGAGGTCAAATTCTCAGTAAGGGTAAGAAATACAACAGAAGATAACATAAATATTAAACATGGTGAGTAATTGAAACCACATTCCTTTGAAAATAATTAACACGAATACATTTATTGTAGGAATATGGAAAGAGTATATAATGCAATAATAAAACATAATCAGGGGTATTCTACTTGTCTAATGACCACTTGAACCATCAATATTACTTTCATAATGGGGGAATGTATAATTCTAGACATTATGAAATATTTTTTCAAGGCCTCGGCCAAGATGTCTAAAAATGAATATGGTCTCGGCCAAAACCATATATCAAATTGGGAAATTCCTTTGCCAATTCCACATCTAATTGACTCATGAGACCTACCGATGCATCGAGGAGCTATAGCAGGTTCCACCCGTCACTTACTAAGTCCAATACATTCCACATATGAAAAGGATGAAGTATAACATAAAAATTTGTATTAAAACTAGCATACGAAATGTCAATACATTAACCATAACCCATGCATGGTATAAAAAATAAAAATAGCACATCCACAGTCAAACATATCACAAAACCATCAATACAATATGGAAGTTTTGTATCATAATTTATCAACTTCAAATAAACATAAAATCCATTAGAGGATGTTGACATAGATGAAATCAAAACCTTTTTTTGAGAAATATCTCTTTCTATTTTGAAATAATTTATCAGTCACATAATTATAAATAAAACATTTATTTTTGAAAATATTCTTATAAGCTTTCAAGGGAAGCTTTGACGATGTTATAATGGCAGAAAATAGCCGCACCCTCTGTATAAGTTAAAACAATTCTTACCTTAATTTTGTCAAAAAGGTCATAAAGTACCTTCTTTTGAAAATAAGGGAATGGTTCCTTTATAAAAATCTTATAAAAGTCAAACTAGGGTATAAATGACATTAACCCATATTCTATAAAATAGCAAGAATGTTTTGAAATACACACTATAGGAAAAATGGAGTTTCGAGGCAGTTTATAAACCACCACTAAATGAGTTAATTTTATTTATATTTTTTTTAGTTTTTTCGAGGATTAGCCGTGGTTTTTTTAAAAAAACCATCATGAAATTACGGCGGTTTGGGTAAAACCACCTTGAAATGAAAGGAAAAAAACTAAAAAAACATGATAATCCCTGAAATCACTAAAAAGACCATAAAATTTGATTTGGGTGTCCATTGGATCACCACAACTAGTCAAATAAAATATCATGATGTGATGTAGAGGCACGTATAATCAAAACCTTGAGATGGTATAAGGTGAAAAAGATATCAGAGTTATAAGAAAGTTGTAAAACGTTCTCCATCTTCGAAAGGAAATTATTTTCTTTACGGGTTTCTGTTTGGGCTCAACCACATATCAAATCGAAGCCAGTGAAGATATCTACGTACTGATTCAATATAAGAAAGCTTCAGTCAAGTTTTTCGACCACAAAAACCCCTGCAAAGGCCTCTGAAACCCTATTTCCATCACCGGTTTCCCGTCGAACTTGTCTTCAAACAGACTTAACTTTCAATCCACGTGTCAGTTCGGGCACCTCCACCTTCCAGATCGTAGTTTGTTTCATATTCATTAGTTTGACTAGTCATGGTGCCCACATGGACTCTTGGATCATATGTTATGGAATTTTAGTGGGTATTGGGTTTGTTATGTTTTTCAATGCATGGTTTCTAGCAACTGTTCCCCGCCGGCTTTTTATTTAAACAGTCATAACTTATGATCCTCTGGTCCAATCATTCTCTTTCACCAATCAGGTCAAATATAGTTTCAAGATCTTTGATTTCACTGATCACGGATCTGGAATGGACTCTTAGATCACAAGTTTTCTCCGTTAATGTGAGTCTAATTTTTTTGTCACTTTTTGACCGTTCTGACCGGTTTTAATGGTTTCACTATTTATTACTGTTTATTTGAGTTTCCATGACTTGTTATCTCTATCAATTGTTTTTTGGGGGTTATTATGATGATTATGTTGAATTCATACGGGGTTTTTTCAGAGTTTTCATGAGTTTTCATGCATTCTCTTGCTTTCGGATGCTTCTTCATGCTTCTCTATCCGTTTTCATGCGATTTCATGATTTTTCATCCCTTAGCTCGCCATTTCATACTTTTTCATGTGTTTCATTTATTATTTATTATTTATTATTTGTAATATACTTTATTTTATTTATTATCTATTATCTGTTACTAGTTATTTGTTATTTAGTATTTATTATTTATATTTATATTTATTTATTATGTATTTCTATTATTTATTATTTATTTTATTTTATTTATTATTTAATAATAATAATAATAATATTTTATATATTATATATTATAAATTATTGTTATTATTTATTATTATTATTTATTATTATTTATTTATTGTTTATAAGTTAGTATTTAGTATTTAGCATTTAGTATTTAGTATTTAGTATTTAGTATTTATTTATTTATTTATATATTTATTATTTATTTATTAATAATTATTTATTTATTTGTTATTTATTATTATTATTATTTATCATTTATTATTTATTATTTAAAATTTTTTATTTTTTATTTATTATTTATTATTTATTATTTATATTAATTTATTAGAATTTATTTATTATGTGTTATTTATTATTTATTATTTATTATTTACTAGTTGTTAATTTTTTATTTAGTATTTATTATTTATTTTTCTTTATTATTAATTATTAATTATTATATTTTATTTATTTTTATTATTTTTATTTATTGTTATTTATTTTTTTTATTTATTATTTATTATTATTTATTTTTTTTATTTATTATTTATTATTTATTATTTATTTATTATTTATTATTTATTATTTATTATTTATTATTTACTGTTTATTGTTTATTTTTTATTGTTTGTTATTTATTGTTTATTGTTTACTGTTTACTATTAGTAGTTTATTATTTATTGTATTATTCTAATATTATATTATTATTTTAGTTTCTTAATTTTATTATTTTATTTTCATAATTTTATAATTTATGAATTTATTATTATAATTTATTTGTTATTTATTATAATAAATAATAAATAATAAATAAATAAATAAATAACTCAATAAATAACTAATAAATCAATAATTATTAATATTTAATTATTGATTATTAATTATTGATTATCAATTATTGATTATTAATTATTGATTATCAATTATTGATTATTAATTATTGATTATTTCTTATTTTTTAATTATTATTGAGTTTATATCTATTAGTTATGTATTATTTGTTTTTTCAATTAGTATATAAAAGGATATTAAATTCTGTTTATTAACGACATAACGAGTTAGTGGAGTGGTAAAGTCTTTGGAAAATATTCAAGAGGTTAGGGATTCAAATCTCACCAAACTATAAATTATTTATATTTCATGGGCATGGGCATGGGAATGGGAATGGCCATGGGCCTGGGCATGGACATGGGCCTGGGCATGGGCATGGGCATGGGTATGGGCATGGGCATGGATAAAGAAAATAAAGTAATACAAAGTAAATAAAGTAATACAAAAATAAATAAAATAAATACGAAATAAATAAAATATATATTAAATAAATAAATAAATAAATAAAATAATAAATGAATGAATGAATGAATGAATAAATGAATAAATGAATGAATCAATGAATGAATCAATGAATGAATCAATGAATCAATGAATAAATCAATGAATATTTGTCTTGAATGGATACAATGGGATGTATCTTAATCGTATCCAGAATGATATCAAGTCATTACACATTAATTTTAATCATAAAATAAAAATTATTTTTGAATGGATATGATGGGGAATGAATCTCAACGTGTTCGTGGAAATGGTAATCAGTACATACGCACGAGTGACAATATAAATCTTTTGATATTAAAATAATATATAATTGGATGTTATATCATATATGCAGAATCATTATCATGATATATTTATTATTTACATCAATTACACATCATTATTATAATATCCAAATAATAATGTAGTGAATTACAATTACACCACGACGTGGAGACAGTTAGCCGTACACACAGACGTATGGTGACATGTCCTTCAATGGATGGATAGAATAATGAATATGGTTGTACCATATTTATAATGACATCACAATATATAGAAGATACTTGAGTTATTAATTTATAATGGAAACAACAAAGACAAAGGAAGAGGAAAAAGAAAGGAACTTGAAAGAGGTGATGAAATATTTACCTCTTCTACGGGTTCTTCCTTTTGAATTGACAAAAAGGGATCCTTTGGTTGGATTTTGGACTAAATTAAGGCCTCTAAGATAAATGGAGGATAGTTGGTATGGTATTTGAGAAGGTTTTGGCCAAGCCAAATGGATTTGAATGTGAGAATTAATGAGAAGGGGGAGTGGCCTTTTATAAGAGGGGTGAGGGGAACCTTTGGAAACGATAGAAATATTATTTTATAATAAACTCATTTCCAGTTTCTAATGGCCCCAAAATAAATTATTTAATGTATAAGGTGGGTATGGGTCGAAAACCAATCAACCAATAGGTTTTAGACATGTTTGGGTCACTATATTAACCAAATATCTAATATTTAACTCTTAGTTAAATAGTTTGACATTTACTATGTCTCTTTGTATTTTTATATTATATGGTTAATAAACTTAGTATATACTACCAAGATAACCCCAATTGGTTCATTAATTATACACCTATCATTATATTATTCTTTTGGCCTATCCTTGGACTTTTAGGAATAACATAACAATTAATAATATAATATTTGTTTTTAAAACTCTTTTATGTCAATTTTGACACTATTTGATATTTTTTTCTAAATACATAACAGAAAAATTACATTGAAAAAAATTCATCTAACCAAACTTAATATGTCATATTATCCTTGAAATTTGGTTTAATTCATAGGAAGTCCCAAATTACATTTATTTGGATATTTATAATTTCAATTATTTTAATATTTCATTAATTAGGTAATTGCCGCATCATCATTGTTTCATAAATAAATTAAATTTTATAATGTCTAAAAAATACAAATAAAATACCATTATGTATAAAATATTTTTAACATTATAATTAATATTTAGAGTCGAATTTATCTTATGTTTATCCTTATATTAAAAATGTTTTAGTTATTAAACTTTGATTTTAACTCTTTTGACTATTCTTTGAATTAAATAATAATAAATTTCCTAGACTAATCCAAGTGGACCAAAGAGGTTCATATTTTATTATTAAGGTTTTTTTGGGTCTAATTATACCTATCCAATAGAATTATAACATGCTTCAGTGTAATAATAATATCATTTTACCCTTAATTACTCTATTTACTTTTAACCGTGGTAAATAAAAGTAAAAAGTTACGATTCACCAAAAATTATTTTTATCTTATTGAACTTAATTTTTCTTACTGATATCAATTTTGTCTCTCTGATTTTAGAAATTAAACTCACATAAGCAGTAAAATTAATTTTTTTGTAAATTTGTAAATACTCCTAGGAGTTAGGTAAAAGATAGTAAAAAGTTCTATAAAATTATGAAATATCTAAAATTATTATAAACCGACCCTAATGAATTACATTGAACATATATAGGTATCATTAACCTCTTTTTACCAAAAATAAATTTTAATAAAATATATAATTATATAAATAAAAATTCAGTTTTAAACTACAACTCAGTGTTTATCACTATTCATCAAAAATTGAAAGTTTTTAGAAAATTACCAAAAATTCACCCTAAGCTAATTTCGATATTCCGAATCCAAAAATGAAGTCCATTTTGAATGATAAAAGTTATAAAATTTTAAAAAAGTGGGTATTACTATTCATAACGGCTAGTTCTATTGGTTTCGATTTGTTAGAACTCGATGTTGCGTACAACACATGCTATTATATTATTCAAAGAGAAGAGTACCATGGAAGCTTTGGGTGATACATTCTCCCCTTCTTCAAATAATTTCATCCTCAAAATTTGTAGAGTATTATTGCATAAAAAGTCTCTGGTGGTTCTTCATTATATGCTACTTGGGTTCCCACGTTGCCTCTTCCATCTTATGGTTTCTCCATAGAACTTTTACCAGACGAGTCGTCGGGTTTCTCAGCACTTATTCTCTTGTATAAAGAACCGTGATAGGCACTTCGTAATAAGAAAAATTGGGTTCCAGCTCTAATTCATCATAGGTGTGTACATGCATTGGGTCAGACATGTATTTTCTCAACAGTGATATGTGGAACACATCGTGAACTTTGGAGAGACTTGGCAGCATTGCCAACCAGTAAGCTACAACCCCAATTTGTTCTAGAATTTTGAACGGTCTGATGTATCTGGGACATAATTTTCTCTTTTTACCAAAATATACAACACCCTTCCATGGAGATACCTTCATGAAAACATGGTCTCCTACCTGAAAATTCCAAATCCTTCCTTCAGTTATCAGCATAGATCTTCTGCCTACTTTGAGCTATTTTGATGTGGGTTTGGATTACCTTCACCTTTTCCATTATTTCCTCCACGTGTTCTAGGACTATGAGTTTTCTTTCACAAACATCATCTCAACAGGTTGGTGTACAACATCTCTTTCAGTAAAATTCTTTATATGGTGCCATCTGAATATTTGAATGGAATCTATTGTTATAGGAAAATTCTACCATAGGTAAATATTGATCCCACATTCCTTGAAAGTCAAGTGAGAATGATCTCAATATGTCTTCTAAGGTTTTAATAGTCCGTTCTGATTGTCCATCAGTTTGGGGGTGGTAGGCAGTGCTCAAATGATGTTCAGTATCCAGGGATTTCTAAAGAATTTTACAGAATCTTAATGTAAAACGGGGATCACAATCCGAACAATCGATAATGGTTTTCCAGGAAGTCTTCAAACTTCATTAATATACAGTCTTGCTAAAAGTTCAAGTGGAAAATCATCCCCTATAGCTAGAAAGTGTGATGACATGGTAAAACGATCAACAATTAACCATATTTCAACGTTCCTTCAAGGAGTCTTTGGTAGTCCCATGACAAATTTCAACATAATATTATCCCATTTCAACTCAGGTATGGGAAGAGGTTGCAAGACTTCTCCAAGCTGTTGCATTCCAGCTTTCACTTGTTGAAAAACCATACATCTTGACACAGAATTGACAATCTCACTTTTCATGTTGTCCCACCAAAAATATTCCTTCAAATATCTATACATTTTGGTTCTCCCAGGGTGTATAGAGAAATTGGAGCTATGATCATCATCCAACAATTCACTTATTATATCAGGTGTATCAGGAACACAAAATCCCTTCCCAAATTTCAAAATTCCATCCTCATATACAAAGTAACTCAATCTCCCATTATTCACATCATTAATCATCTTTTGAAACTCTTCCTCATTATCCTAAGAACTATTTATCCTTTCTAGAAAATATGGTCTGGAGACCATTTGAAAAAGAATTGATGTTTCACCTTCCATGGTTATTCCCATATCTCTCTTTACTAGATCCATGTATATAGGATCCTTTTCAACTCTCATCTTGTTCCATAATCCATGATTCTTTCTACTCAAAACATCTACCACTTTATTTTCCTTCCTCGGGTGGTAGTGTATAGTGTAATCATAATACTTGAGTAGTTTAAGCCATCTCCTTTTCCTCATGTTGAGTTTTTCTGTGAGAAAATATACTTCAAACTCTTGTGATCAGTATAAATCTCACATTTTCACTATAGAGATAGTGTCTCAAAATCATCAAAGCAATGATTATAGCTGCTAACTCGAGATCATGAGTTGAATAGTTTTTCTCATGAATTTTTAGGTATCGTGATCCGTAGAAAATAACCCTATCATTATCTATAAGTACACAACCAAGTCCTTTCTTTAAGGCATCACTATAAATAACAGACCCGTCATTCCCTGATGGTAGCGTCAATATAGGATCATTGACTAATATTCTCTTCAGTTCTTTAAAAAATTCTTCACACTCTTTTTTCCAATCAAATTTAACCCCTTTACGTATGAGCTTGGTTAATGAGTTAGCCAATCAGGAAAAATTCTAGACAAAACAACAATAATAACCTGCTAAACCAAAAAAACTACGTACCTCAGTCATACTCGCCGGTGCTATCCATTCTTGGATTTATCTTTCCTTGGAAGTATCAACAGATATTCCATCCATTGAGATAATATGTCCAAGAAAAAAAATCTTCTCATGCATGAATTCACACTTTCTAAACATACCATATAATTCATGTATTCTAAGAGTCATAGAATAATGCGCAAGTGATTTTCATGATCTTTTTAGCTTTTGGAGTATACCAAGATATCATTAATAAATACCACTACAAAGTCATCATGATATTCCTTGAAAACTCTATTCATTAGATCCATGAAGGTAGAGGGTTAATTAGTCAATCCAAAAGGAATTACTGTAAGCTCATAAAGCTCGTACCTAGTTCAAAATGATATTTTTAGAATGTCTTCCTTCTTCACAGAGAACTAATGATATCTAGATGGAAGGTCAATCATTGAAAATAATTGAGCTCCATGAAGATGGTCAAATAAGTCATCAATGTGAGGTAGGGGATACTTGTTCATTATTGTTATATCATTGATATCTATGTAGTCAATGCACAACCTCATAGATCTATCTTTCTTTTTAACAAAAAGGATAGGGGATCCCCATTGAGAATGAATAGGTTGAATAAATCCCTTATTACTCATTTCATCTAGTTGTTTTCTAGTTCCAATAACTTTATAATGGCCATTCTATATGGGGTCTTTGATATGGGCCTTGAACCAAGAATTAAATAAATGGAAAACTCAATTTCTCATTCTGGAGGATGTCCAGGTAAATCCTCTCGAAATACATCAACATACTATTGTACAATTGGTACATACTCTATTTTAACATTCTTTTACACACCCATAGTTATTAGATTCTCTTCCTCCCCAATAATTGAATTTAGTTGAGCTACGGGGGTGGATCTAGATATGAATTATGTGGTGACAATTTTTCTCTAAAGATAAGGTGTAATTTATCATCATCCTCAAAAATAGTAACCTCCCTCTTCTTATAATAAAATTTTGTATCATGGTATGAAATCCTATCAATACCAAGGATTATATCAAATTCAATCATGGGTATGATGATGAGATCAAAAGATAAAGAAAATTTATATGCCAGAATTGGAACTGATTCACAAAAATTTATAGCAACGATACCTCCCTTTGGAGTTTTAACTAAATAATACCTTGTTAAATAAAAGTGGAAATATAAAATTTTCTTAGAAAACTGGGAGGATTTGAAACAATGCGATGATCCATAATCAAATAAAACATTGGATAAATTTGAGGAAACCATTACATTTCATACAAGCATGTATTTCGGGGATTTGACCTCAACAGTAGTGATACCATAAGCTTGGACTTGATCCCTTGAACTTTTCTAAGGTAAGTTTCTTGGGTGCTTAGGAAATTAATTTTCATAATGTCCCATCTCCATGAAATTTTAGCATTGAACATTGGTAGGGTCTTTCTTTCCCTTAAAGTCACTAGAAAGATGCCCTTTCTTTCCACATTTTAGGATACTCCATTTCCTTTTAGACAGGCACCAGTGTTCTTCCTTCTAAAATTATAACAAGGTGGAAATTCAATTCTCACCTTCTTCCCTATTTCCTTATTTCCATTCCCAAAGTGTTCAGCATATCTATTCTTCTATTTCTTTTCTTTAAAGTCATAATACTTAGTGAATTCATTTTCTATCTTGATATCACATGAGAAAATATCTTTATATGATGAGAAGGATTGTGATACCAATTCATGACAGAAAATGGGTTTTAACCCATCAAATAATTGGACAATCTTACTTCTTTGGTTACGTATATAATCTGCAGCATGGCTCGCAAACCTTGTAATGTTATCTTTATAATTTGTGACATTCCCATCACCCTTGTTCCTCGAACATAGGAATTGTCTTTCCATATCAGAGTGATGGTCATGAAGAAAGTATTTTTCTAAGAAAATATCTTTAAAATCCACCCCTTCCATATTTTATACTTCATAATCTTCCTTTGTGTTTAGAATCAATGGCCACCATTGATCATCATCTTCAGTGAGGCGGTAAATAGCCATGACAACTTTTTCCCTTTCGCTTCTCCCCAAGGTATGGAATATTTTCTCTATAGAATTTATCCATTCCTTAACTACTAATGGATTTTACCCCCATTGAATTGTAGTGGTTGTTTCCTCATGAAGTAGTCTAACATTGATCCTCTACGGTGTGGATCAGGGTTCTCTATACGGGTAAGGTTATTATTCATAACCTGTGTGATTTGTCCCAGTATGGTGATAAGCTGATCAGCAACATTTTTATTACCAACTCCACTATAATTACCTTGAGTAGGAGGGAAATACCAACATGGAGTGCATGCATTGATACGGTTTACATTCCTTCCACTAGGCGCAATTTCTAAACAATGGCATACACTATATTAGTTTATGAATCACAATACATAAATCCAAACTTGTAAAACACATAACATAAATTGAACAGTTTATGGATATAATTCATAATCATAAAAAAAATCTTTGAGGATATATATACTCATAAGACCTTCATAATGGTTTGTAATGAAAATGAAAATTATCCTAAGCATATCCCCCGAGAGTGTCGTAACCAAGAGTGCAGCAAGGCCCGTTGTCATGCACTAGTTCCCATTCGAGTCTATCTCAAAGTGATGTTTACAGATTTTACCCCTAGGTATAACTTTTCTAGAGTCTCCTCTACCTTCTCGTATCTAGACAAGGATGTATTTGTTGGAAAATTCAAAAAACCTCTACAGTACCAAAATTCTAGGATGTTTCTCTACATTAATCTACAATGTTTATAATAAGGCTATGTGCTCTAATCAAAGTTTATCTAAATCTAGTTTCCAAGGATTGTATTAAACTTCTTCTGATACCAACTGTAATGCCCCACCCCCAGTTACCCAGAGTCAGTGCATTATTACATAAAATTAACATGATCACAAGGAAATAATGTCTTGATAGACCGATCAATTTAGTATTATTGGAAGCAAGATTCATACATAAGTTCAACTTTAAGACATGAAAAGAAATACAACATGAATTTATTCCATTACAAACATCCATGCCTCCTATATCATTCCTGCAAGTCACTCATAACTAACATCTTCATATCATGAGAAAATGAAACATATGAAAGCGGTGAGCTCAAATGCTCAGTAAGGGTTATCAATAGAGTATAAGAAAACATAAATAAAAAATCATGGTGATTAATTGATACCACATGCCTTTACCAATAATAAACATGAATAATTTTATCGTAGGAATATGGGCTGAGTAAATAATTCCATTATAAAACATAATCATGGGTATTATACTAGTTGAATGACTACATGAACCATCAATATTACTTTCATAACGAGGGAATGTGTAATGCCAGACATTCTAAAATATTTTGTCAAAGCCTCGTCCAAGACGTCTAAAAAAGATTAAGGCCTCGGCCAAAACCATATATCAAATTTGGAAATCCCTATGTCAATTCCACATCTAGTTTTAGCATGAGACCTACCGATGCATCTAGGAGCAATAGCAGGCTCCACTCATCACTTACTAAGTCCAATACATTCCTAATATGAAAAGGTTGAAATATAATATAAACATTCATATTAAAACTAGCATACGAAATGTCAATACATTTACCATAAACCATGAATGGTATAAAAATATCACATCCACAGTCAAACATATCACAATACCTTCAATACAATATGGATGTTTTGTATCATAATAAATCAATTTCAAATAAATTTAAAATCCATCAAAGGATGTTGACATAGAGGGAATCAATACTTTTTTTGGGAAATATCTCTTTATATTTTGAAATAATTTAAGAGTCACAAAATTACAAAGATAATATTTATTTTAAAATTATTCTTATAAACATGTAAGGGAATCTTTGATGATGATATAATGGCTGAAAATAGCCGCACCCGCCGTATAATTTAAATAAACATTCTTAACATAATTTTGTCAAAAAGTTCATAAAGTACCCTGTTTGGAAAATGACCGAAATACTCCTTCATAAACATCTTATAAAAGTAAAAAATGTGTATAAATAAAATTAACCCAGAGTCTATAAAATTGTATGAATATATGGAAGTAAATTTTTATGAATGATGGAGGTGGGTGATAAAGAGGTCCCAGTAGATACTTACGTAAAAAAACCTCAGAAAATAAAGAGATTGTGAAATTAACCCTTACCATGTACTTATACATGGTAGAGGGAAGGTTAAAATCATATATAATGGTGATATTAATATTATTAAATTATTCAAGAACTATATACATTAATATGATATCATATATGATCTTCTAATTTTGTTTTGTTAATAATATTTTAGTATCATCATCGTTTCAGGTTTTAACGAATTCGTTTTCCATTATCTTCTTTGTTATGTGAGTAATATTTGTTATGAATGAGATTTATCTTATTAATATCCATAATTATATCAAGTAATTAAATATTTATTTTAATCATCAAATGAAAATTAGTCTTGAATGGATACGATGGGGAATGAATCTGATCTCGTTCGTGGAGACGGTAATCCGTACGTACGCACGAGCGACAATATCATTTTTTTCGATATTAAAATAATATATAGTTGGATGGTATATTATATTTAAATAATAATTATCATGTTATATTTATTATTTACATCAATTACACATCATTATTATACCCATACAAATAATAATGGATTGAATAACAATTACACCATGACGTTGAGACGGTAAGCCGTACATACGAGCGTATGGTGAGATGTCATGAAAAAGATGGATTTAATAATGTATATGGTGGTACCATATTTATAATAAAATCACAGTATATATAATATAATTGAGTTATTATTTTATAATGGAAACAACAAAGAAAGAGGAAGTGAAAGAAGAATGGAACTTGAAAGAGGTGATTAAATATTTACATCTTCTTCGGGTTCTTCCTTTTGATTTTATCAAAAGGGCTCTCTTGGTTGGCTTTATGACTAAATTAAGGCCTCTAGGACGAAGGTAGGAAATTTGAGAGGGTATTTGGGTTGAAGTACGCTGAGACCGATGGCTTTTAAGGTGTGAATTAGAGCGAAGGGGGGTGCCTTTTTATAAGAGGGGTGAGGGGCACCTTAGTAAAACCTAGAAATATTATTTTATAATAAAATAATTTTTGGATTCTAATAGATCCAAAATAAATTATTTAAAGTCTAAGGTGGGGATGGGTCGAAAAACACTCATCCAAAAGGTTTTATATTGGTTTGGGTCCTTATATTAACCATATATTTTAGATTTAACTCTTAGTTAAATAGTTTGACATTTACCATGTCTCTTTATATTTTTATATTATATAGTTAATAAACATATTATATACTTCCAATAAAACCCCAAGTGGTTCATTAATGATACAAATATCATTATATAAGTCTTTTATCTAATCCTTAGATTTTTAGTTATAGAATTTAAATTAATAATATAATATTTGTTTTAAAAACTATTTTACGTTAATTTAGACACTATTTGGTATTTTGTTTTTGCTAAATTCATAACATCATTATTACTTAGAAAAAATACATCTAACTAACCCTAATATGTCATATTAACCTATAAAAGTAGTGGAACTAATAAAAAGTCACAAATTACATTTATTTGGATATTTATAATATCAATTATTTTAATATTTCATTCATTAGGTAATTACTGCATCATCATTGTATCATAAATAAATTAAATTATTTAAGGTCTAAAAAATATAAATAAAATACAATTATTTAATAAATATTACTATATTTCTAATGAATACTTATAGTCTAATTTATCTTACATGTAACCCTATATTAAAATGATTTAGTTATTAATCTTTGATTTTAACTCTTTTAACTCTTCTTTGAATTAAATAATAATAAATGTCCTAATATAATCCATGTGGACCAAAGAGGTTCATATTATATTACGAAGGTAGTTTTTGGTCGAATTTTACTTATCCAATAGAATTAGGATGTGTTTCAGGGTAATAATAATGTCATTTTTACCCTTAATTACCCTATTTACTTTTAACCATGGTAAATAAATGTAAAAACTTACTATTCACCAAAAATTATTTTCATCTTATTGAATGAAATTTTACTTACTGATATCAACCGTGTCTCTTAGATTTTCTAAATTCAACTCAAAGAAGTATTAAAATTACGTTTTATATAAATTTTCAAATACTATTAGGAGTTAGGTAAAAGATAGTAAAAAGCTCAATAAAATATTTATATAGCTAAAATTATTATAAAATAACTTATATGAATTACATTGAACATATATAGGTATTATGTATCTATTTTGACCTAAAATAAATTTAAATATAATATATAATTATTTTAACAAAAAGTCAGTTTTAAACTATAACTCAGTGTTTTTAACTATTTATCAAAAATTGAATGTTTTCATATAAATACCAAAAATTCATCCTATGCTAATTTCGATATTCTGAATCAAAAAATGAAGTCCATTTTAAATCATAAAATTAATGAAATTTCAAAATGTGGGTTTTACTATTCATAATGGCTAGTTTGATTGGTTGTGGTGTGTTAAAACTCGAATTTGCGTACAACACATGCTATTGTATTATTCAAAGAGAAGCGTACCGTGGAAGCTTGGGGTGTTACATGAAAATTATTAATAAAGGATCCATAATTTATACAGCCAATAAGTGGGATTTCAGGATTATTTGGTTCCTCTCTATGGAAACTATTTCATACTCTATGCATTTTTAGTTTTAGTCAATGGATGGAACCCAAAGGATCCTCATTAATGGTGGTTTCTATAGAGAATTTAATGATAATTCTCTTGAGAAACCAAATTATATGGTGGGTGGAATGAAAAATATAATTGTTCTGCAAACCTATATTTCCCAAGAAAATAGTTATGATTGACTTAGAAATGATAAAAAGAGGGAACACCATTATTTTGATCCCTCTATGAGGAGACATATCCATTCTCTCAACCCATTTTCCTATGAAATTTTTGTTGTGAAATGGATCAATACCACTAAAAACTTATTATCCATACTCTAGTGTTTGGAACACGATAAATTCATTATATATTTTAATCATTTCTAAGGTAAAGCTGACTAGTGGTGTAGTATATTCAATAATATGAGGAATAAATTTCTAATTGAATCCATAGATTGGGATTTATTCAAGAAAATAATATTTGATTAGTAATTTCATAATGTTATTCATTAGTAGATTAAAAATAATATCCTTCATTTAAATAAAAAGGAAAATTAATTTTTCAAAACCAACAAGGTTAATTTAAAAATACATTCAAGGTACACTAATTTTATAATCAAGCAATTAGAAAGAATGGTCGAATGATTATTCATTTGCATAAATTCAGGTCTCATAAAGGTGGTGGGTATAAGATAATTTTGTAAATATAAAGATATTCTAAATTGATAGATCAATGTTGAAATATAAGTTGGAGTTCCATGTTGATATCAGGGGTTTAAAAAAATGAAGATGAAGTTAAAAAGAAAATCTAAAAACCATGGATAGAAGAACATGAGCCTCCCTTTATACTATATCTATTGAAAAAATCATATAAGGAATTATATTATGTGGTCTAATTATTGTTTTATGTGTTGAAGAGATGTCTATTAGACAATTGACTTTATAACTGATGGGTAGAAGTTGGAAAATTATTCAAATAGAGGGAAATCTACACAGAATGAACCTCTCGTACTTCAGTACGTCAAGTGGAAGGATGATGAGAATTATGTTGACAAATTCCCAAACCCAGGGGTGGGTGATGTTGATCGACATTAGAGTCATCATTAACCAATGTAAAAGTGTAAATATCATGAGATCAATATTTCTAATGATGGGTGAGATAAATATGTGGTGAAACATACACAAAGAATCCATTACGGAATTTCTACTGTCTTATTTTATTTTCAATCTACCCACTATTTCATATCTAATGAATTTTATATATATAATAATTTTCCACACAATAGATTAGATGTGGAATTATCAGTTAAAATCCCTATGGTTATAATGATTCAATCTCAAGACTATGATTCATGTCTAGTTGATTTATTTTGGAATGTGCTTTGTATAAATATTATCATTCTTCATTTCATGGAATTTGATGTTATCTTTAGAAGAAATTGGTATTCTCTACATAAATCACACATCCATTGTCATTGAATAGAAGTTACATTTTATATTTCAAACCAAACTATAATCATCTATCAATATAACGATAAGTTTGAACTTCCTTCAGAGATTACATCTAGTGTGTGGTTCATAATTCCCCTTTAAAGGAATTCTTTTAAAAAATGGCTGGGCAGAAACTACACATCAATGATATGCCTATTCTTCAAGAATTTATGGATGTGTTCTTGCATGAGTTTCATAGAAGACGACCAAAATGTGATATGGAGTTGTTAACATTTCTCATACCTAGCTCCACACCAATTTCAGAGACTCCCTGTAGAATGAAACCAATTGAGTTGCAATAATTGAATAAGGAACCCCGAGAAAACCTTGATAAGGGATTCATTCGGCCATGTGTATCACCATAGGGTTCAACTATTCTCTTTATTAAGATGGATGATGTGTCAATGTTACTATGAATTTATTATAAGGATTTGAACAAGATCAAAATAAAAAACAAGTATCATATTACATGTATCAATGAATTTTTTGATCTAATATGTAGAGATCAATACTTTTCTATGATTTACCTTCATTGTGGATATCATCAATTGAGGGTCAAGAAAGTGGATTTACCCAAAATTGAATTTTGTAAAATGTATGAACACTATTAATATATAGCAATTCATTTTTTTCTTATTAATTTCCCTACCATCGTCATTAATTTTTTAAATATAACCTTTAGATATTACCTCGATCATTTAGTGGTAGTCTTTAAAGAAGATATCCATATCTTTTAAATTTGTGATGAAAAACCTGAGAAATAATTTGGTATCGTACTAAATATCCTATGTAAGGATAATATGTAAGAAAAAATTAAAAAGGGTGAAATTTTTCTTCCATGTGATTAAATTATAGTATACAAAATCTCATGAGATGGTATAATAGTAGATCCATACAATATGGGAGCTATTTAATGTTGTCATAGAAAATCCACGGTAGTAGAGATCCATATCGTCCATTGTCTCGCTCTCTTTTATAAATGGTATGTGGATAATTTTTTCATGACTATTAATAATTTTACCATGTTAACTAAAAAGGGTTCCATGTTTATCTAGACATATGAGTGTGGGGGGAATTTCTAGGAACTAATGAGAAGGTTGGTTAGAAAACCTTTTCTTACATTACCGTGTTGTGGAGAAGGGTTTGATGTAACGCCCCGACCCCAGTTTCCCAGAGTCGGTGCATTATTACGTAACATTGGAATGATCACAAAATATCAAGTCTCGAAAGACCGATTATTTTAGTATCCTTGGAATCACTAGATACTTTAATAAGGTTTACATTAAATCATAAAGTGAAAAACTATGATAATATATTCTCCATAGTCCACACTCATATCCCCTTCATACTATCCCTGCAGGTCAGTCATAAAATATTTTTTTTCACATCCTGGGAAAAATAAAACATAGAAAGGGGTGAGATCAGATGCTTAATAAGGATAACAATATAATGGAAGCTTTTACAAATAATAATAAACATTTGAGGCAATGTATAACTAAAACAAAAGCCATTAAAATTTGAACTTCAGAATAATATGGAAAATATAAATTGAAATAATTCTATCTAATCATTCACATGGATATTCTACTAGTTTAATAATCACATGAAATATCAATAACCACTTTCATAATGATGGAATGCATAATGCCAGACAATCATAACCATATAGTCAAGGCCTCGTGCCAAGACTACAAATAAGATTTTGTCAAGGCCTAGTTCCAAGACACTAGTTTGTCTCATGATACCTACCGATGCATCGAGGAGCTATAGAGGGCTCCACCCGTCATTTATTAAGTCCAATTCATTCCTCATATGAACAAGTTTTAAACGTAACATAAACATTCGTATTAAAACTAACATACAAAATGTCAATAATTTCTCATAAACAATGAATGGTATAAAAATAACACATCCACTATCAAACATATAATAAAAACTTCACTATAATATGGAAGATTTGTATCATAATAAATAAACTTCAAATAATCTTAGAATCCATCAAAGGATGTTGACATAGATGAAATCAATACAATTTGAGAGAAATATCTCTTTTTTTGAAATCATGTAAAAGTCACATAATTATTAAATAAAAACTTTACTTTGAAAATATTCTTAGAAGCTTGTAAGGGAATATTCGAAGATTTTATAATGGCGGAAAATAGCTGCACCCACCATATAAGTTAAAAAGAGACATTTTTATGTTAATTCTATCAAAAAGGTTAAAAAGGACCTTGTTTGGAAAACAATGGAATGATTCATTAATACACTTCTAATAAAAAGTAAAACAAGGTTATAAATGACTTTAACCCATATTCTGTAAAATAGTAAGAATGTTTTGAAACACATTTTTAAGAAACATGGATGTGGATGTTAAATATGTCCCAGTAGATAATTATATATAAACATCCTTGGATAATGAAGAGATTGTAAAGTAAACCCTTACCTTGTACTTTTCCTTAGTTGATGGTATGTTAACCTCCTGTATAATAATAAAAACATTGTTATTAAATTATACAAGAACCATATACATAATTATGATATCATATATGATCTTCTAATAATGCTTTTGTTAATAATATTTTAGTATTATCGTGGTTTCGGGTGTTAACATACTCGTTTTCTTTTATATGTTTTGTTACATTATTCGTGTTTCTAATGGATAGGTTGTATATTGTTCATAACCAGATAGATATCAAGTCCTCAAACAGTGTTTTTAATAATCAAATGATAATTATACTTGAATGGATACGAATGGGAATGAATCTCATCGCGTTCGTGGAGACGATAGTCCGTACATATGCACGAGCAGTAATATCACTCTTTTTATATTAAAATAATATATAATTGAATAGTATATCATATATACAGAATCATTACATGTTATATCATACATACGCACGTACGTACGCACGTATGGTGACATGTCATTCAAAGGATGGATAGATTACTGAATATGGTTGTACTATATTTATAATAACATCACAGTATATAGAAGATACTGGAGTTATTATTTTAGAAGGTAATAACAAAGAAAGAAGAAGTTGAAGAATAAAGGAACTTGAAAGAGGGTGGTGAAAACATTACCACTTCTTCAGGTTCTTCCTTTTGATTTGATCAAAAGGGCTCCTCAGGCTGGCTTTCTGATCAAACTATGGCCTATAGGTTTAAGTGAGGGAATTTTAGAGAATATTTGGGTAGGTTTTGTCTGAACCAAAATGCTTTTAAGGTATGAATTTGAGAGAAGGGGGAGTTCCCTTTTATAAGAGGGGTGAGGGGGATGTTACGAAAAGCTAGAAATATTATTTTATAATAAATTCATATTCGGTTTATAATGGCTCAAAAGTGGATTATTTAAATTTTAATGTGGGGATAGGTTTAAAACCATTCAACCAATAGGTTTTTTATAAGTTTGGGTCATTATATTAACCTTATCTTTTAGTTTTAACTCTTAGTTAATTAGTTTGACATTTACCATGTCACTTTGTATTTTTATATTATATAGTTAATAAACTTACTATATATACATCCCAAGGAACCCCCAAGTGGTCCATTAATGATAAACCTATCATTATATAAGTCATTTGGCCGAAAATTATATTTTTAGAAATAGAATATCAATTAATAATATAATATTTATTTTAAAAATTGTTTTATGTCAAATTTGACTATATTTGGTATTTGATTTTTGTGGAAATCATAACAAAATGATTACTTATAAAAAACATAATTAAATCAATACTAACATTTCATATTAACCTATATAATTATTTTAATTCATAAAAAGTCTCAAATTACTTTTATTTGGATATTTATAATATCAATTATTTAAATATTTCATTAATTAGGTAATTTCTGCATCACCATTGTGTCAGAAATAAATTTAATTATTTAAGGTCTAAAATTTAAAAATAAAATTCCATTATGTATTAAATCTTTTTATATTTATAAATAATAATTAAAATCTAATTTATATTATGTATAGCCTTATATTAAAAATGTTTTAGTAATTAAACGTTGATTTTAACTCTTTTAACTCTTCTTTGTATTAAATAATAATTAATGTCCTAATCTAATACAAGTGGACCTAAATAATAATATTGTATTCCTAAGGTTTTTTTTGGTCGAGATACACTTGTCCAATAGAATTAAGACATGTGTTAGGGTAATATTAATATCATTTTTACCCTTAATTACCCTATTTACTTTTAACCATGGTAAATAAAAGTAAAAAGGTACTATTCACCAAAAATTATTTTCATCTCATTGAACAACATTTTACTCCTTTTATATTAACCATGCCTCTTTGATTTTATAAATTCACTTACAAAAGTAGCAAAATTAAGTTTTATGTGAATTTGAAAATTCTCTTAGGAGATGGGTAAAAGACGGTGAACAGTTCAGTAAATTGTTTATATATCTAAACTTATTATAAACCAATTCCAATGAGTTAAATTGAAAATATATAGGTATTATGTATCTATTTTGACCTAAAATAAATTTAAATAAAATAAAAAATGTATTTAAATAAAAATTCGGTTTTAAACTATAACTTAGTGTTTTTCACTATTCATCAAAAATTTAAAGTTTTCAGGAAAATACCAAATATTTACCCTAAGCTAATTTTGATATTCAGAATTCAATAATTAAGTCTATTTTACCAAATTCAAAACATATATGTTTCATTTTTTAATTTAAAATTATTTTCCACTGTCAAAACCAAATGGCGTGTTTTTAAGAAATAATAACCATCATGAGTTTGACAATTGTTTATGTCCAATTTCAAGGTGAAATTACATAAAATTACCATCATTAGATTAAATGGTACAAATATAATTTATTTATACTTATAACCATTAAAATTTATAATTTAACATTAAATTATTTTGATTAAAAAAGTTCTTTTTAGTTAAAATATATTATTTTTCATTATTCACCTAAATATGAAAGTTATCATGAAAACACCAAAAATTTATTGAAACTAAATTCATATGTCCCAATTATAAATAAGAAGTTTATTTTGTCAAATTAAATATATATAAATGTTTCAAATATTGTATTTTAAAAGGGGTTCTCCATTAAAAGGAGGTAAAATTGCATTTTTTGAAAAATACTTCTTTTATCTGAAAAAATTGAATTTGTTCTAACATTATGTCTAAGAAACTCATAATATGGATTCTAAAATTATAAGGATTATATAAAGATCAAAATTTAGTTAATACTATTTAATAACCGCTTTTAAATGACTAGTTTGGTAAGTCGTGGTGTGCTTGAACTTAGTGTTGCGTGTAGTGAAAGTTATTGAATTACTTTGAAGAAATGAAGTACTAAGAAATCTTGGGGTGTTACATTCTTCCCTCCTTAAATAAATTGAGCCCTTGCAATTTGAAATTTTTCTTCGATAATAAGTGGTTGAAAATATAAAATACCTTTGTGGGGAAACCCACATCAGAAATGAGGTTAATAAAATTTAGTCTTAATAAGAGGAAAAGGGGAATGAAAAAGTCACCACCAAATTTTGATCTCAATTAAGAGAACATTGGTGGAAATTAGAGACACATAATTGGAGGGAAAATGTAAATATTTATAGGGAGTGATTTAGGTCATCAATCACAAACAATTGTAGAATTAAGGGCCTTAAAGCTATCAATCTATGATGACTTCAAGTGTCATTGGTTCAACGAAACATAGGTTATTAGGATAACACATTTTTAGTTTTATGATATTTTACCTAAAATTTAAGAATTAATTTCTTCATAAAATAAGAGAGAGAAAAACATATACTTGACAAGTAGAGTTCTATCGTTTAACTAATTTCTACCACAAACTCATATTTCTCTCTAAAAGATAATATAACTTAAAAATAATATTCTATTTATCCTATTCATACAGGGTTCAAAAAAATGATTTTATAATTCATTTACCATAATTTTTTTAAAAAAAGACAACATTATTCTATCCAGGACATCACGTGGGCCAGTGGTATGTGATACACCCCTGTCACCCCTCAGTTGCGGGTTCAAGTCTTGCGGCCTTACCAGACGTGACAGGTTGCCGCCCGACCTCCGGGTTGTCCTTTTTTGGATATGCAAAAATAATATCAAACTAGAATTACCCAAAATACTTCTGCCCAAACAAAATATTCCAAAACATATAAGGGAGGTAAACACAATGAAGATCATTTATTCCGCCTAATAACATGTGAACACCTTCATCATGTATTCTTATAAAACACTGCTACATCCTGAATTACCATAAAACCTTGTTGATTATATTCATGATCCCTTATTCCTTATAGAATACTAAATATACTCCTTCTATCCAAAAATGTTGTCAATTCCAAAAATGATAAAATGTAAAAATCTTTAATCAGTTTCAAGGCCATCAAGGATATCCAATATAATTTACCCAAATCAACCATCTATTATTCCAAAATCAGTACCTCAATATTAGGACCATATTAAGGTTTATCTTTCCTTCAACCATGTAATTTCCAAAAAGTTTAACTCACTGTAGTGTCACTTTTCTTAGTACCAAAAAATATTAAATACTCAATGAAATAGTACTGTAGTACAATCCTTATTTTTTTCCCAGCACATCATTGATTCAACACTTAAATGAAATAATTATTAAATAACAACAAAAAAACACTTGTCATTCCTCTTCAACTGTGGTAGTATCATAACTTGATTATTATCCAATAGCATCATTTTCGGTATAGTCTGATGACTGAGACATTGGTTCGCATAGTGTCCAAACTCCATGCAGATGAAGCATTGTACATTTGAAAATTTTTTCTTACCCTTTCAATCACGTACATGGTGTCCTTTTTCTCCACACTTATAATAAACTCACATTCTCTTCAGGCAAAATTCCAGGGTGTTTCTTCCCACAGTTATCACATATGGGAAAATTATTCTTTATTTCCTCTTCCCAGTATCCAACTTTCTCTCTTCCATTATTTTCTTCTCATTCTTCCCTTCAAATCCATAAGACTCAAGGAATTATTTACTTATCTTATTAAAACATGATACTATTTCTTCATATGTTGAGAATACATGGGAGATAATTTCCCTTCTAAATGCTGGCTTAATACCATGAAAGATATGATCATTCTTACTCTTTAGATCATACGTATTGTTGAAGTTCACATTCCTTCTACCGGGAACCATTTCTATACAATAGCATAAACTAGGTCAGTTTATGAATTGCAATGAAAAATTACAAACTTGTAAAATACCTAACGTAAATTGAACAGTTTATAGATATAATCCATAATCATAAATATGTTTTCATTGAGGATTCTATACTCAGAAACCCTTCATTATTGTTTGTAAATAAAATGAGAATTATCCTAAGCGTATCCCCCGAGAGTGTCGTAACTAAGAGTGCAGCAAGGCCCATTGTCGTGCACCAGTTCCCGTTCGAGTCTAGCTCAAAGCGGTGTTTTTGGGTTTTACCCCTAGGTACATCTGTGTCAGAGCCGCCTCTACCTGGTCATATCCAGAAAGGGATGTATTACTGGGAAAACTCACAAAATCTCTACAATACAAAAATCCTAGGAAGTTCTTCTATACTAATCCTCAATGTTTATCTTAGGGCTATGTGCTCTAATCAGAGTTTATCTAAATATAGTTTCCAAGGATTGTACTAAATTTTCTCTGATACCAACTGTAATGCCCCGACCCCAGTTACCCAGTATCTGTGCATTATTACGTAACATTGGCATGATAAAAAAAGATCATGTCTTGAAAGGCGATTATTTTAGTAGCCTTGGAATCACTAGATACTTTCATAAGGTTTACATTACATCATAAAGTGAAAAAATACAATAATATAGTCTCTATAGTCCACACTCATATCCCCTTCATACTATCCCTACAGGTCAGTCATAAAATATTTCTTCACATCCTAGGAAAAATAAAACATAGAAATGGGTGAGCTCAGATGCTCAGTAAGGATAACAATATAGAGGAAGCTTTCATAAATAAGCACAAACATTTGAGGCAATGTATAACTAAAACAAAACTCATTAAAACTTGAACTTCCAAATAATATGGAAAATATAAAATGAAATAATTCCATTTAATTATTCACAATGATATTCTACTAGTTGAATAATCACATAAAATATCAATAACCACATTCATTATGATGGAACACAAAATGCCAGACAATCATAACCACATAGTCAAGGCCTCCTGCCAAGACTAAAAATAAGATTTTGTCAAGGACTTATGCCAAGACACTAGTTTGTATCATGAGACCTACCGATGCATCAAGGAGCTATAACGGGAACCTCCTGTCACTTATTAAGTCCAATTCATTCCGCATTTAAACAGGTTTTAAACATAACATAAACATTCGTATTAAAAATAGCATATGAACTGTCAATACTTTCTCTATAAACCATGAATGGTATAAAAATAACACATCCACAATCAAACATATCAGAAAACCTTCAATAAAATATGGAAGATTTGTATCATAATAAATAAACTTCAAATAAGCTTAAAATCCATCAAAGTATGTTGACATAGATGAAATCAAAACTATTTGAGAGAAATATTTCTTTTTTGACATCATTTAAAAGTCACATAATTATATAATAAAACTTTTACTTTGTAAAGATTCCTAGAATATTGTAAGTGAAGCTTCGAAAATTTTATAACGACGGAAATTAGATTCACCCGCCGTGTAAGTTAAAAAGAGACATTCTTACCTTAATTCGGTCGAAAAGTTAAAAAGGACCTTGTTAGGAAAACAACGAAAAGATTGATTTATAAACTTCTTATAAAAATTAAAACAACAGTATAAATGAATTTAACCCATATTCTGTAAAATATTAAGAATGTTTTGAAACACATTTTTAAGAAACATGGATGTGGATGATAAAGAGGTTCCAGTAGATAATTACGTATAAAAAACCTCGGATAATGAACAGATTGTGAAGTAAACTCTTACCTTGTACTTTTACTTAGTTGATGGTATGTTAACCTCCTGTATAATAGTTAAAACATTGTTATTAAAATATAGAAGAACCATATACATAATTATGATATCATATATAATCTTCTAATAATTCTTTGTTAATAATATTTTAGTATTATCGTCGTTTTAGGTGTTAATTTACTCGTTTTCATTTATATGTTTTGCTGCATTATCTATGTTTGTTATGGATATGATGTATCTTATTCATATAGAAATGATATCAAGTCCTTAAACAGTATTTATAATCATCAAATGAGAATTAGACTTGAATGGATAGGATGGGGATTGAATCTCATCGTGTTCGTGGAGACGGTAGTCTGTACGTACGCATGAGCGACAATATCACTCTTTTAATATTAAAATAATATATAATTGAATAGTATATAATATATACAAAATCATTATCATGTTATATTTACTATTTTAATTAATTACACATCATTATTATAGCTATCCAAATAATAATGTTTTGAAAAACAATTACACCACGACGTGGATATGGTAACCCATACGTACGTATGTATAGTGACATGTCATTCAGAGGATGAATAGAATACTGAATATGGTTGTAATATATTTATAATAACATAAAATTATATAGAATATACTGTAGTTATTATTTTAGAGTTGGAATAACAAACAGGGAATAATTTGAAGAAGAAAGGAACTTGAAAGAGGGTGGTGAAAGCATTACCTCTTCTTCGGGTTCTTCCTTTTGATTTGATCAAAAGGGATCCTTAAGTTGGATTTATGATCAAACTAAGGCCTATAGGTTGAATTTAGGTATGTTTAGAGTATATTTATGTAGGGTTTGGCCGATCCAAAAGGCTTTTAAGGTATGAATTTGAGAGAAGGGGGAGTGCTCTTTTATAAGAGTGGTGAGGGGCACCTTAGGAAAAGCTAGAAATATTATTTAATAATAAATTCATATTCGGTTTCTAAAGGATAAAAAGTGAATTATTTAAATTTTAGGGTGGGTATAGGTCTAAAACCATTCATCCAATAGGTTTTAGATATTTTTGGGTCATTATATTAACCTTATCTTTTAGTTTTAACTCTTAGTTAATTAGTTTTACATTTACCATGTCACTCTGTATTTTTATATTATATAGTTTATAAACATACTATATACATCCAAGCGATCCCGAAGTGGTCCATTAATAATACACCTATCATGCTATAAGTCCTTTGGCTGAACATTATATTTTTAAGAATAGAATATCAATTAATAATATAATATTTTTTTTAAAACTCTTTTATGTCAAATTTGACACTTTTGGTATTTGATTTTTGTGAAAATCATAACAACATGATTACTTGAAAAAAACATAATTAAATCAATACTAAAATTTTATATTAACCTATAAATTTAGTGTAATTCATAAAAAGTCTCAAATTACATTTATTTGGATATTTATAATATCAATTATTTTAATATTTCAATAATTAGGTAATTATTGCATCACTATTGTGTCATAAATAAATTAAATTATTTAATGACTAAAAATTTTAAATAAAATACCATTAGGTATTAAATTTTTTTATATTTCTTATGAATATTTAAAATATAATTTATCTTATGTATAACCTTATATTAAAAATGTTTTAGTAATTAAACTTTGATTTTATCTCTTTTAACTCTTCTTTGAATTAAATAATAATTAATGTACTAATCTTATACAACTGGACCTAAATTATAATATTTTATTCCTAAGGTTGTTTTTTTTCAAGATAAACTTGTCCAATAGAATAAGGACATGTGTTAGAGTAATATTAATATCATTTTTACCCTTAATTACCCTATTTACTTTTAACCGTGGTAAATAAAAGTAAAAAGATACTATTCACCAAAAATTATTTTCATCTCATTGAACCACATTTTACTCCTTTATATTTACCGTGTCTCTTCGATTTTCAAAATTCCACTCACAAATGCAGTAAAAATAAGTTTTATGTGAATTTGCAAATTCTCTTAGGAGATGGGTAAAAGACTGTGAAAAGTTCAGTAAAATTTTTATATATCTAAAATTATTATAAACCAATTCCAATGAATTAAATTGAACTTATATAGATATTATGTATCTATTTTGACCTAAAATAAATTTAAATAAAATAAATAATTATTTAAATAAAAATTCATTTTTAATCATAACTCGGTGTTTTTCACTATTCATCAAAAATTAAAAGTTTTCAGAATAATACCAAAAATTTACCCTAAGCTAATTTTGATATTCCAAATTCAATAATGAAGTCTATTTTACCAAATTAAAAACATAGAAGTTTCATTTATTAATTTAAATTTAATTCCCGCCGTCAAAACCAAATGGCGTGTTTTTAAGAAATAATAACTATCAAAAGTTTGACACTTTTTTATGTCCAATTTCAAAGTGAAATTACATACAACGACCATCATTGTATTAAATGGTACAAATATAATCTATTTATACTTCCAAACCATTAAAATGTATAATTTTACACTATAAATTATTTTTATTAAAAAAGTTGTTTTTAGTTAAAATATAGTATTTTTCACTATTCACCTAAATATGAAAGTTATCGTAAAAACACTAAAAGATTATTGAAACTAAATTCTTATGTCCCGTTTCTAAATAATATGTTTATTTTGTAAAATTGAACTTATAAAAGTTTCAAATATTGGATTTAATGAGGGTTCACCATTAAAAGGCGGTAAAATTGCATTTTTTTAAAAATACTTATTTTATCTGAAAAAATGAATTTGTTCTTACATTATGTCTAAGAAACTCATAATATGGGTTCTAAAATTATAAGGATTATATAATGTTAAAAATTCAGTTAATACTATTTAATAACCGCTTTTAAATGGGTAGTTTGGTAAGTCGTGGTATGCTAGAACTCAATGTTGCGTATAGTGCAAGTTATTGAATTACTTTGAAGAAATAGCATACTATGAAATCTTTGGGTGTTAAATTTGAAATCTATAGTTTTGCATCCACGATGTGACTAGGATATGTTATTATGTAGAATTTTTTTTATCACTTAAGCCTCACAACATTTGAATATATAGAAAAAATTACCCAAATTGTCATTTAGAATTAGAAGTGAATTTTTTTTTGAATAAAATATTTTGAGGAATTATCATTATGGAGGAAAGTTTGATGTATATACTGATCATAAAACTCAATAATATATATCCACATATAAGGTGATAAACATGAACTATATATGTTGATTATAGATGATAAATTATTATGACCGCATAATGAATTGCCACCAAAGGAAAGCAATTAAGGTGGCTGATGATTTGATTCAAAAGGATCATGTCATCTTATCCATGATGAGGATAAAAAAGATCCAATATTTATTGATTTAAAAATTATGGATCTAGAAAACTTTAATTAATGGGAAAACAATATATTTATAAATATATTGTTTTACCCACTATCCAAAATATGACAAAGAGGAACCGAATGGAGATGTAGATCTACAAAACATTATTTGAGATGTTCCAATTATTAACCATGATCGTTATGGAATGATAAGGTTAATGAACCATGTATGTATTCTGTACATACTAGATTTGATTAAGTACATCCTAGAGTAATCATAGAGATCATTATTTTTTATTCTTCTTGGGATTATATATATGTATAGTTTCTTGAAAGAACATTTCTGGTGGGATGGCATGAAGAGTGATATCACAGAGTTTCTTTCTCAGTTCTTATTATGCATGTACATTGATTCTGAACGAAAAAAAATATATGGGGTTTTTGTATCCATTACCCATACTAGAATTTAATTTTGAGAACATAACTATGGATATTATCATTCAATACCCCAAAAACATTACAAGGTTTTATTCAATAAGGGTGTTACATGATCTCCTTACTAAGAAACACACATGATATCTGTCAGAAAATACTCATATCTAGCTAATATTTCTAGTATATTCATAAATGAAGTTCTAAGGATACATGGAATAACAAATTACATTGTATCTAATTAGAATCGATGGTATACTTCATTGTTTCAGAGACGTTTTCATCAAAAACATGATAATAAAATTGAGTTTTAGTAGAACATATCTTCCTCATATGGAAGGCCAGCCTAAAATAACAATTCAAACCATATAGGATATGTTGAGATCGAGTTCATTAGATTTAAAAGGTGGTTGGTATCAATATATTCCTCTTGTTTATTCTTTTTATAATAAAATTTTACACTCTAGAACTGATATGGAACCTTATAAATCCATTTATTGATACATATATAGATCTCCAACATGCGATAATTATGTTGGAGAAAGAATGGTATTGGGACCTGAGATTTTAGATTAAATAGAAGAGAAGGTAAGAAACATTAAGTAGCATATCACAGAATCTCAAATTCAAAAGAAAATTTATGTTGATACCTGATAGTGTGATTTATAATTTGAACATTATGAGAGTGTATTTTTTATTAATCTCTCCCTAGAATAAGATTATGATGTTGAAGAACAAAGAGAAACTAAGCACTAGGTATATTTATCCCTTTGAAAATAATGATCATATCCGGATGATAGCCTATCACTTATAACTACCAAAAAATTTCTCTCAGGTCCATAATAGTTTCTATGTATCTCTATCGAGGATATATATATCTATACATTCATATGGACTATGCTCAGTGGTCATAGTACGGGAGGAGGATATTTCATACGAGGTACAACCAATTAATTTGTTTATTGTACCATTAATGTTCTATGATACAAGACCACTCACCAGGTCAATGTTTAGTGGAGAAACCACTAATTTGAGGAATCTTAATGGGAAAATAAGGATATTATGAGGTAGAAGTCTCAAAATTTTCTTGTATCAAAATGATGAATTTTGAGGGTGAAATTCATTTTATAGGGGTTATAATTTAACACCTTGTGTTTTTATGAGACTTTTTATTGATATAAATTTATTTTTATATGATTTCATTTAATGAATCAAACACTATGTTATGTTTTCATTATAATATATAATAGTTTAAACATCCACTACATGGAACACCAACATATCTTGTGTTACCTAAAACAATAAGTATTTATGAAACATCATTTTATTATCATAATTATTTAAAAGCTATTTTTAAAATATTAATTAAACTAAATAATAAGAATAGTAATAAATAATATATAAATATTATATTTAATGTTATTATTTAAATAAATCATATTGATAATAACACCTGTAATTTTTTGTAATCTCTTTATATATTTGAAAGTGTTATTTTCAAAAATGAACTTCTTTTTTTGACCATCAGAAAAAAATAATAAAAATAAAATTATAAATTTTTATAAATATAATTTAATAAAATAAAAATTACATTTTAATTAAGAATATCAAAATTACCCTACATTTAATTTTAGGGTTTTTTTTTGAAAACCATAATTTGGGATGAATAATGAAAAATACTAATTATTAATGCAATGTTAATTGTTCAAATAATTTAATTATATATTTAAATTTTATTTTACAATAGTTATAATGTTTAATTGAATCAATATTAAATCAATTAACCCAATTTAATTCATTAGAACCAATTTTGAATTGAAATTGGATATAAAAATATTTCAAACATTCGAACTTTTTTACAGTAAAAACCAACTTTATCATCCCTTTTAAATGATTAATTTTAAATTAATTCCAACATTATTTTTTATTATAATATTAAAAAATTTATTATATATTTGGAATAACAATTATATGTTAATTTATACAAACTTAGTCTTACTTTGGTTCCAAATATATTAGTGGACCTTATTAATATTAATTATAATGATTAAGAGAAAAAATAGCTTAATGAAGGACTAATCAATAAACATAGGGCTCAAAATGACCTATAATATTATAATAAATCCATGGTATATTCATATTTATAATCTATGCAAAAAATGATCATATTTGGATCCCTATTTTATCCAGTTGACATTGAAAAAACATTGGTAGATTTCCCTTTTAAAAACATTACAAAATTTCCACTCATCCACTATAAAATGGCACTCACGCCTCTTTCTTATTAAAACCTATAAATCCATCTAGATTGTCCAAAATACACCCATAGACCATCCAATACAATTAAATTAATCCTAGAACCCTCCATTTTGGTATAAATCCAATCAAGAAATCCCTTTGTGCATACCAAGATAAGATACCAAAAGAAGAGGAAACAATATTTCATAAGCTCATTTGTTTTATTTTAATTCTCCACCACCTCATATATAATGATTACATTACTATCTAATAACAAAAATAAACTAAATATACTGTTATTTTTTATTCTATGATTTCATCCTAAACTTATACACACCTCCATCAAATTGGTAACAAACTCATAGTTCATGTATATGACAGCCTATTGCCTAGCGATACGATCTTGTTCATTTTCATTTACCACCTATTTAGGGAAAACATTATGATAGAAAAACTGTTTTTGTATGATATTTATGAAATTTGTATTGTATTTATGATTTATGTGTTATTGCATAAAACATACCATTATTCTCTCTATTTTGTGTAAATAGGACAACTTTATTTGTTGATGTGTGTATTATTGCCTTCTTAATGTTACGTGATTCGTTCAGAAATTACATGGGATGATTCATCTATGGGTTTAGAAAACGTTTCTTATAAATGTGAAATAATAATTACAATTGAATTATATTACATATACACATATATTTCATGTACATTCTTTCTTTCAGTATTATATTAAGATAGAAACAACGTTCATGCATAGGTATTACCTAACATCTCCATGAATGGTGAATTTCATTTTCTATTTCTATACTTCATAGATTAATATAAATACATATATATTTTATATCTATTTTATATATATCATTTTTTACCTTATTTAATACATTATATAAGTATGATGGAAAAAAATATATCAAATAAGATACACAAAAAAAACAAAGAGGATTTTACCTGAAACATAACATTACCATGTAATTATTAATGAATGAGAAATATAATGTCAAAAGTAAAATAATATATGGTATTTTACATAATAATATGGTTCTATTGTATATTTTTAATAATAATATTTTTAATTTATATTATTTTTGACTAGTATAACTAGAGTCCTGAAATCTGGTAAGGGGATTTTTAGTCTCACTTTTATTTCTGTGAGGTATTTCCTTATTCACAACTTATCCCATTTATCTGGTGTATATAATTTCAATTAATATATTCATGGATTATTTTAATTAAATTTATGTGTATTTATGTATCCATTTTATGAGCAACATTTAATGGTGTTTTATTTCAAAAGTTAACAAACTGATAATGTTATTTTTAATAAATTTTCCCTCTTTAAGACACAAGACATGTTATGCACAAATATTATTCTATGTGGTTTATACACTACCATATGATAACTTATGTTATGAAAATAATTCATTTAATGATATATTATGATTCATGTAATTTTATTTTCTTATATGTTTTGTCTGATCCAATTTTACCCTGTGTTAAGTGTTTATTGCAACAATCTCACCGTTTATCTGTATTGTTTATTATTATGCTTTCATTGATGAATTATTTTTATCAATTTAACAATAACACTAATTAATTTTCATATACTTAGGGTTTTCATGATTTCATTAGGTATCATTACAATATTTCCACTATTTGTTAATTAATATAATTAAGAAATATTTTTAAGAAAATCTACCATTTTTTCTCTCATTGGGAGGATACATATGTTATTCCAAAACCAAGTTTTAAAAAATTGTTTTATAAATATAGTTTCATCAAATTTTTATCAGTAAAAGAATTTAATATTTATATGGTTTTAAGTAATTCATTTATGTTTTTTAAAACTATTTTCATGGAAACATGTTTTCAAAAAAAAATCACGATCCCCAAAGAGATTTTTGAAAATTAAAATATATATTCCTCAAGAATTTTTTTTAAAATATATTCCAAAAATGTTTTTTAAATAAGATAACATACATTTCTATTTCACTTGACATTTTTAGTAAATGAAATAAATTTTACATTCATATTACTTCAATGAATGGTTTATGTCTTAATGGAATGATGGTAGTAAAAATTGTTTCAATTTCATGGGTTATATACTAATGAAACCCTCTAATTTTCACACTTCATACTTTGATGAGATGATAATGTAACTTATCTGTATTTAAATGGGATAATATATGATTACAAGATTATTATACCCATTTCATTTCATGGGTTGTTATATGATATTTTTTTTATATTGTAGAACATGTATGTATAATTTCAAAATGAGTTGTCTACAGGAAATGAATTTGGATAAGATTTATATAATAATAGGAAATTATGGGAATCTTGGAAATGGGAATGAAGTAGTATTTTAGATAGGGAAACATGATTCACTATTGGATGATGGAGAAACCCAATCATCTATTGGAAGATTGGGAAATACAAGGAAAGGATTGCAGTTGGGGATGGTGGTGTATACTTCCTAGTAGATGTTGTACCCTCTATGTTCAAATGTATGTTTTGGTAAGGCACCTTGACCTATATTAAATGATATTAGATGTATATTTTTATACCAAAATTTTATATCTTATTATCGTGTTACGATTTCATTTCTTTTTCTTTTGATTCCCTTATGATTAATGCCTTAAAAAACAATTTTTTTCTATGATTCATGATTATAATCATTAGCATGAACACTATGATCTTTTATTATTATTATAACATTCCCATAATATGTTTACTATCTATTTTATAACTATATTGTTTAAATAAATGTAATAATAAAATATTATTTCATTGAAACATAGTGTTGTGTCAAACAAAATCCATGTCAGTGTTACATGTAACATAAGATAAACATGTTATCACATATAATTAGATCATAAACTAGTGTAGAGTGAAATTTAATGAATTAAAGAAAAATAAATTTATTTTAAAAAATGTCATAAATTTTTTTGGTGTTACACTGAGGGCATGGGGGTGCCCCGAGAATAACCATAGTGGTTACAATAGTGTATACTATAGCAAACCACCAGAATGTAGGTGGATACTATCACCGCCAGATTTGCAGGGGAAATATATTGTCTAGCTAGACGGCTTGAGAAAACTATTTTCACAATTTAAGAGGATACCATCTATATCATTAAATTTGAAAGTGAGAAATTTATATTTTCCCCAAATTATTTTTTATATGGGGAAACGATCTCATTCCTCTCGCATTTATCTCATAGCCAAGATAATGAATCCCACTCTTATTTTTTAATAATGAATTATATATTTGGAATTACTTTAACAAATTTAGTAAATATGTACCTTTTGTTTTTTTAATATGAATAATTATTGCTACCATGGCAAAGGATATGTTCAGTAATTAAATGTAAGAAATAGAGAATATAATGATAAATTTAATTTATCATGTGACTAAACTTTATTTGATGATTATTCCTCAACCATAATCATAAAATATTGAATTTTTTTTCTTTTGGGGCTACTTGTATGAGATTATATCAATATTAGTATTTTATTTGTTGAAATGTCAGATATATAACACTTTTATTTTTTATAATTGTAATATTTTAATAAGGTATTATCCAATGGATATATTATAATATAAATATAATTTTCAAGAATAAAATATTTAACTTCTTTATGTTAATTTATATTTATTTCTATAGAAGAAATAATTACCTCAAATTCATGCATAATGCTAATGTGGTAATTTTCAATTATTTGAAAAATAAAATAAATTATATTAAAAATGTTAAAATAAATATATTTATCGATAATTAAGGTACTAAATTAATTTTATATATTTTCAAAACATTTTTCAGATTTATTAAAATAATTTTCTTCATTTATATGTTTTATATTAATATTATTAATGTCAATGATATGAATAGTTCTAAAAATTATTTTATAAATATTTTATAGTAAAGAATAATTAATTGAATGATATAAAAGTAATAAAAATATTAAATTAGGAAAAATTATTCATATAATGTCTAAAATATCATCTTTGATCCATTTATGTGTCTTTTTACTTTTTATAGTAACTATATTGGCC
Source organism: Viscum album (assembly GCA_963277665.1). NCBI lineage: Eukaryota > Viridiplantae > Streptophyta > Magnoliopsida > Santalales > Viscaceae > Viscum > Viscum album. Next base: position 1,652,428,378 of record OY728137.1, on the reverse strand, counting down.
CTATATTAGTAAATATCCATATGCTCACAGTAAGATTTAATGGGGTTAAAAACAAAACATAAGAGTAAAAATAGTCAAAAGTGTATTATATTGCTTTTTTATTTAGACCCATAATAATATTATATTTAAAATAAATTTATTTGGATTCATTTGTAATTGAGAAATAATTTTTATTCTTATAAAATCCCAGAATTTCCCACACCTCTCTTATAAAAAGTAACATCTTGTTCTTTGTTTATCATATAAAAAATCCATTTTAATCAGATGAAAAATTACCTAATCCAATACTAGAATCCCTACACTAAATATATACATCTTGGTTATTGTTTAACACCAAACATAGTGGTCTTCATGTGTTAATCGAAGCATAATGTCTAAAGAATAATTATCATTTTTCATACATCCTTTCTTTATTATTTCTTCTTCCACATTCAACTAATATTTTTGAAACATGATTATATAATGATCCTAGTCTCTTCCATATACTATATTGTTTTTGTTTTTATTGGTGAACCTATATCCATATCTTCTTTGATCGAATGTGAAATGAAATCATCAATTATGTGTATATAGGACTACCCCCTTAAAAACCAATGTAATTCATTTTCTATTACAATACCTAAAGACTGTTTATATTGATGGAATTAATTTTTATATATGATATTAATGGAATATTTATCATAAATAAAAGACAATATTCCATTTATATTCTTTATTGTTCATTCACATAAAAATGAAAACATTGCTTATGCATGTGTTTGGATTACCACATCCACGAAGGTATGCGATTCATTTTTCATCAACACATTATATAGATTATAATTATAAGTATATTTAAATAAATAATATTATATATATATATATGATATTCTGATAATTATTGAAATATAATGTAATACTTAACTTCGTTCCATAATGATCTTTTAAAACTGGAAACATTATTCATTCATACGTATGAACCACCATCTTCTTGATTTCTACATAGTTAGATTTTCAGAAAAATAAATAATAGATAGATTTAAATGAATAATTTAATTTTGAAAATGATAATAATTTTAGGATTACTATTCTAGGGATGGTTTAATAATGGAAACTTTTACCATAGTCAATATACCAAAATGTTTTTGGACTTAAGTACACAATATCATCAAAAAATCTGACAATAACTGATGTATTTATGTTCTTATATACAACAGGGAAATAAGTAATATAAGAGGAAAAATAAAAATATAAATTTTATAATTAATTTAAATAATTGAATTAAGTTTACTATTCATGAAGATAAATAACATACATGACATATCAGACGTAAAGTATAAGGAATTATTTTAAAATCCTCCATCAATGTTCCATATTCAACTATTTTTAAAAATCAAGAAAAATAATTTATTTTTTATATAAAAAATGAAATAAATTCCAAACATCATGAAGCATTACTTATTTAAATATTATATTATATATTTACATATCTATTTTTAGAGAAATTTTTTTCTGTTGTAAGTGTGTTGTATTTCTAAAAAATATGTGATTTCAAAATGAAAATATAATTTTCATAAGAATATTTTTATGATAAATTGATCTAAGGGGTTATTTTTGTGACATGGTTGATGGAAATTTTTAATTAGGATGGGTAGTAATGAAATTAACCAATGAAATCAAGTTCCATGATAACCCCATGATGGGTGGTTATGTTATTCCTACCAATGCATTGTGTACTCTAAAGATGTAAGTAAACCGTGCTAGTCATACCATTTATAACAGTAATACGGAAAACGAATTCTCATGTTCCCGATAAAAAATTTATATTCTTTATAATGAGTTTTCATGGAAGTAATATTATTATAAAAATTAATATATAGTTTTTTTAAAGTGTATTTTTTTATCAGAGTTAAAAGGCATGTTTTTTAACAATGGTTTTTATGGAATTTTATTAGAAAGTTTTTTTTCTTTCATTTATATACATTACTATGTTTTCTGTGCTAATGCTTTGTTTTAAATTTTTTTTAATAGTTTAAAGGGATATTAGAAAATATAATGAGATCAATATGGAAATTTTAATGATTTATCATCAAAATGAGAATTGATTTATTTCAAATACTTTGCTTTTAGAGTAAAAAGGATCTTGTTAATAAGTGTCCACTTTTATTGTGTGGTTTTATTATGTAATAATCATTACCAATTCTATAAACCTATAAGCTGAAAATAACCCTAAGTACATTGTGTGATGAATTATATATTAAATTCACTAGAATATGTAATTTTTATGGTCGAGTCCTTATAGATGGAATCAGAGTAAGTTTTAAATAAATTTAGTGGATAGAATAAAATTTATAGAATATCATTAAATTATTTCACAGTGTGGTCAAGTTTAAATAATATATAATATGAGTATTGATATATTCATTCACATCAAACAAGTTTAATCAGAATGGTCTTCCACAGTGTTAAATGGGGAGCTGATGTAGGGAGGCATTGAGAAGAATATATCATTCCGTGTAAGAAATCTATAATGGGTGGAATTATTAAAAAATAGTTTGTAGTAGTATTAGATTAGTTAACATGAGATATAAATAATGTTGGAATCCATTCTAGTGAATAGTAATAACATTATAAATTTAATATAATAATATTAGGTCATTTTATGATATAATATCATCTATTATTTTGTATAACTTTAAATATAGTAGTACCTGAAAGATGGATCTATGTTTTGTAAAAGTTAACCGATGTGATGTGTTCTCCTTAATGTATAAAGGTAAACCTTATTATTATTAATTTTTAATGTTAAAATAGTCAATATTAGTCTCGTGTTATAAATAAATGGGAAAATGATATTCTTTATTCCACAGAGTGGGATGCTTTTATATATCATTTTTGGAAAAAATAATTTCCTATGACTATTTAAATCAGATTATAGAATGAATTCCTAGAATTGAGGAAGAAATTTGAAGTTACATTTCTATATATGATGTAAATTTTACAAGGATCCTCAGGGTATTTATGAGGTTTTGTTTCTTGAAAATTATTGAAAAATTAATAGATTTTACTTTTATTTGAATCCAATTTTATGAAGAAAATTGGATTCAAGAGAATTTAAAATCTACAACATAATTTTTTTCTATTCTGAAAAATTTGATATGATGTTTTCCAACTCAAATATTTTTCTTGATAACATGAGTAAGATGTGGTCAGGTTAAAATAAATTTTGAAGAATTAATCCAATAAATATGGTGGTATTAAAGGAATATTACCATCCTCATATAAATTTGGGATAATTAACCCAAGTTAATATGTCACAAAATATAGTAAATGATTTTGATGTTTAATTTTTTGTCACATGGCTCTTGATGTTAAGAAAAATAAGGATGAATATAATGAAAATATGATAGTAAGATTCTCTAATTGAAGTGAGTTTTGGAAAACATTATAACATACTCTCGATGTTCATAACTCCATATGGGAGTCATCATAATAGAAATTAAAAAGTGGGGAAAGATCATTTTCCACTTCCATAGAAGATGTTGGTAGATCAAATGAATTGGTTATTTTATGTTAAAAGTTTATTGACGTTATTTCAATACCCATTTAGATTTTATATAATAAAATTATATTATTTCTAGGAAAATATCAAGAATAACGGAAAAATGAAAATAATTAAATTTCATATATCATTTTTGTGAAAACTCAGAGTGGAAGAATAAATGAATCCAAAATGTAATGGAATCATAAAATTGTTATTGGTCAAATCATATTTCCAATAAATATTTTTAAACTAATTGTAACAGAGTTTGATATTATTCTATGTGTGCATTGGATTTTATTATATAATGCTAAAATAGATTATAGATCTAATACAGTTTTAGTAAAATATTTTATACCCTTGATAACCTACTGTGATGTAGAAATATTAATTGTATATAGAAGTGAATCTTACCTAGAACATATTTTTGAAAATAAATATATTATTCAAAATAGTGATATTCCAGTAGTTAATGAATATATGGTTGTTTATCATCATGAAATGGATTGTGTTATTTTTGTTTAGGTGGTTGAGATTACTGTTGACTTTTTCTAGTATTCTAATCTTATTTCAAACATCCTTATCGATTGGATCATGTAAAACTTTTATAATTGAAAATGAAATTATATGAGTTTCTCGATAATGAATTTTTTTGACCTATAACATCAACAATGTGTTCTATTATTTTATTAACTAAAATTAGTGATTCTTCCAAGACTCATTCGATTTATTTTAATTTATATAATGACATCATAGTTAAAAAATATCCCTTTTCCACACATCAGGGACATGTTTGATAAACATCAGAGATCAATATATTTTTTGAAACTTTAATTTAGTTTGGGGTACCATTAGTTGAATTCTAAGGAGGAATATATTCATATGTCATATTTTTATTCTAGATATATGAACTATGAGTATTTAGTTATTCCATTTGAGTTTTCCAATGCACTAGATGTAATTTTTTTATACTGAATTGAGTTTTTAATAAGTTTTGGACATGTTTTTTGTCATTATTATTGATGATATACTAGTATATTCAAAAAGTAATGATGAACATTGAATAAACCTAAATTAATTTTAAGAACACAAAAATAAGAGACTATCTATTGATAATTTAATACCTATGTATTTTTTTGATATATTTTCTCCTTGGAAACATTGTTTTTGATGATGGAAATAATATTTACCCAACTTAATCAAAAGTTGTTCAATAATGGCCAAGAAAAAAATTATTTTAAATATACATAGTTTTATTTGATTAGAAGGATACTATCAAAGGATTTTTGAAAACATGTTTTTCTTGTCTATCCTACTAAATAATTTAAATTAGAAGGGAGATAAATTCATCTAAACAAAAAATGTGATTATTGTTGATAGGAATTAAATATATGGTTATTTAATTCTCTAGTTTTTGCCATTCCCACAATAAATTTTGATTTTCCGGTCTATAATGTTTCTTAACTAAAAGGAATTACTTCCATAAAAATTCACAATGATCAATAAATTTCATATGATTTATGTAAAGTAAAACCTAATGAGAAAAATGATCTTATATATTATTTGGAATTTGATGATTTTTTATTTGATAATTTGGTGTCATAATTTACATGGGGAAATGGGGGAAATAATTACTATTCATAAAATACAGTATTATATATTCACACCAAATGTGTCAAACATGGGTGAAAATAAGGATATAAGTGATAAATTATAATGATTGAGTTATCCATTACAATCCTAGAAAATAATTTAAAAAAGATTGATGCTTTGAGTCAGAAAAATATTGGTACATTAACCATGATATATTTGAATCATGACCCTTTAGTTATTGAATTTATGAATTTTTTCCTATATGTTATGGATTTAGGAACCCCGTAATTTTTTTTATGTTTTAGTACAATCATCACATTCATAAAGAGTTATCAAATCATTAAAAGATAGTTATTTTCATATGAAAATTTAAAATTAGTTAATATGGAAGAATTACATAAATATAATATTTATAAAGAATGTGTTGCGAGATATTGAAAGAAATTATGGTTACCTTGTGACTCCCACCCAAAGAAGGAATTGTTAAGTGAATATCAAATTTATCCATTCTTATTAATTTATGGGAGTTATAATATGTATATGTATCTTTAGGAATATTACTACTTTGATAGAATCAAAATGAATATTAATGACTTTACCTTGAAATGTTTAAATTGTAATTAGGTTAATCAGAATGATATTTACCAAAGGGGTTACTTTAACCTATTAAAATCATAGAGTACAAATGGAAAAATTTATACATGCATTTTATGGTAAGAAAACCAAATACATCTCAATGTAATAATGGTATTTCGGTTGTTATTGATAGATGGAATAAATCTGAAAATTTCATTCCCAATTTAAAAACATTATCGTTAGATCAATATTCTATACTATATCTTAAAGATATAGTTTGTTTACATAGATTTAATCTCTCTATTTTATATAGAACTTATTTTATATTCTCTTTTAATTTTTTGAAAGAATTTATATGATGATGGGTATAGAAATAAAATTCAATATAACTTTTTATCCTTAGTCTGATAGATAATCAAAATTAACAAATTTAGACATTGGAATTCATGATTCATTCTTATTCAATGGATTAGAAGGTAAATTGGTGTTAACACAATTTTTTAATTTAAATTTCTTATAATACTAGTTTTTATTCCCAAATATAGATGAAACATTTCGAGGAATTATATTGTAAGAGTTATGAAACTCAAGCATATTGAAATCAATTCAGGTAAAGAATTATTATGTAACCAGAATTGGTAGATTAAATGGAATATATTTTTAAGATGATTAACAAACATATGAAGAAATCATAGAAGAGGTAGAAGAGTTATGTAGGTAATTGGAAGAAAGAATTTACATTTGAGGTAGTTGATTAGATTTTTCACAGTCTATATCAATAGAAAAGTGTAATTATTATTTTTTAATAAGTGGATGAAAATTCCATGATTTATTATACCATATAAAATCATGTTGAATTTTTTTATTACAATCATAATAAGTGGCCTTTCCCTTAAGTTTATCTCACATACACAATATATTTCATTTTTTTATGTTAAGAAAATTTCTTCCGAATTCAACTCATGTTTTGAGCCCTAATGTTTTTCAGATGTAAGATAACCATTATTATGAATAAAATACAATTATGATTCATGAATGTAAATAAAAATTATTTTGGAACAATTTAATTCATCTGATTATGGATTTGTGGAGAAATCATAATGCAGAATAAGCAACATGATAATCTTAAACTTTTATAAGGGAAAGGTATCCTCACATATTAAATATGAGTATAAAATTGATAGGATAATAATTAGAAATGGTGGATTAGAATATAAAAACATATTTATTTATGGAATACTAATTTTTTTCAAGTTAAATATTTTTTAAATTAAACTGTTAAATTCATTATATATAAAAAATAAAAAATAAATATTTTTATGAAGTTCATTTCATATATGTCATATATAAAAAATGAATTTTTAAATTATATAATTTTAATTAAAAATAATTAATATTTTTAAAAATCATATTTTAAAAATAATATTAAAATATTTTGTTGATAATATTCTAAAAATATCAATTTGTCAATAAATAGTGAAAATGTAGACATATAATGAATGCAATATTTTATTGTAGTTTATTTATTAGGAGAAATTTTGTTTTGGATTTGATGTAAATATTCACTAGTCAATTTTAATTTAATATATTCCCATTATTGTTTACTAAATGTTTTTCAAACTTATATTTTGTATAAAAAATTATATTTAAAATTCATTTTTTAAAAAATCTACTTTTTGAATTGTTATTTATATTTAAATTTAAATATAATTATAAAAAATTTTATAGTAAATTTGGAAAAATTCATACTATATTGGAAATAATGGGGTTAAAATTTCGTTATTCGATGCCTTTTTTTCAATATGAACAGTGAATGTAATAATGTTGGTTATTATTGTAAAGAGTAAATTGGTTAATTAAATGTTAAAAATAAAATGATATATTCTGTAAAATTACTTTAATAGATTATTAAATTTTATTGTATGAGTATATGTAGACAATAATATTCTAATCTTCAAATTTTATTCATTTTTTTCCCACTTGTTTGAGACTATGACTTTTATAGTATTTTAATCAATAAATTATCAAACACGTCACACTCTTGTTTTTGAAAAGTATTACGTTATAATATTGTATTGTACAGAATATATATAAGATTATTAAAATATGTTTAAAAATAAAATACTTATCTTTATCATTGTGGTTTATATTTTATTTTTATTGTGGAAATAATTAGCCTAAATGATTTCAAAATGATGAAGTATCAACTATTCAATTATTGAAAAATTCAATTAAATGATATTAATAATATTATAATATGTCACGACCCCCTCTCCAGAAGTTGTGCTGCTACTATGCCGATAATTTGATAAGGGAGATAATGACCCTCAAGTCCCGCCTTTAGTAGGCCTTGGGATGGTGACTAGCACCAAGTGTATAGTAAATGCACAATTGGAAGGCATTACCCTCTAAGGGAACACATGGTAAAGAGAGAGATAAGACAAACACCAACCAAATCCAAGTCCCAAGATAATAAAAATGAAATCCGAAGTACACATATGTAATTTAATTAAAAAAACTACAAATAAAATGGGGAAAACTGCAAGTACCCAAAATAATATAAAAAAAAATTCAACCATAAGCTCGAACAGCTCCTGAAACCCTAAGCTACTAGAAACCATCATGATATCCAACCTGCACCAAGTGACCGGAAAATAGATTATATATATATATATATATATGGTAAGTGTTATAAAATGTTGGTGTGTAAGTTCTCTAGTTCTCTGTCTTATAGTGGAGGGATTTTTGTTTGATGTTTATTATGATGCTTCACATCTTGGTTTAGGCTGTGTTTTGACGTAGCAGAGATCAGCTATTTCTTATGGGTCTCTGAAGATGTGTTTCCATTAATGTTACAATGGAACCCATGATCTTCAGTTGGAAATTTTGGTGTTTTCATGGATGTTTTGGAAACGTTACCTCATTGGTGAGCACATTATGGTTTTCACAGATCATAATAGCTGGAGGTTTTGTTTTCTCCCAGTGTGACTTAAACTTGAGACAACATCAGTGGATGGAGTTATTACAAGAATACAACTTTGAAATACTATATACTCATGGAAAGGGGAATGTTGTTGCCGATTCATTGAGCCGAAAATAACTTAATGATGTAGTGTGTGAATCTGGTGATTCTCGAAGAGTAATGAAATATCTTTCAATATTACCTCTCCATATGGGAGCATTTGAAGGTAGGGTTTGTCTTTTCCAAATGAAACTATTGTCGTCTCTAGTGTAGCTAGTGGAAGAGTCCCAGTTGGGGGATCTTGAGGTGGAGGTCCAGAGAGACTGAGTTGTTTAGGCCAATGCCCCTAATGGTATGTCTGAGGATGAACAATATCGAGTGTTGTATCATCGAAGGATTTTTTTCCTTTGGAATTGCATGTGAAGGTTCTCAAATGGTTCCATAGATAACCTTTTGCAGTACATACTGGCCTGAAAAAGATGTACCGATATTTGAGGAGTTAGTCTTTGGGACCTAGGATGATGTGTACTATAGCGAAGTTTGTATCAAGATGTTTGGTCTTCCAAAAGGTAAATTTTGAACACCGTGTCCTTGGTGGTCTGCTCCAACCGTTAGATGTTCCTCATTGAAAGTGGGAGTACATATCAATGGATATTGTTATTGGTGTACCTCGAGCTCAGGGGGTCATGACGCTATTTGGGTGGTAGTGCACCATTTACCCAAATAATTCCACAATATTGAAATCATGGAGTCGAGCACAGTGGTATTTTTGTCAAGGCAGTATCTGGTGGAGGTGGTGAGACTGCACAGAGTCTAGAGGATGATAATTTATGATCAAGATAATAATTCTACCTCTAGGGTTTTGGTTGGTATCCATCATTCATTCAGTTATCAGATATTCCATATCACTACTTTTCATCCTCAGAAGGATGGTCAAATAGAGCAGAAAATCTAGACTCTTGAAGACTTGTTACACTCTTGTTTTCCTTTATTATGGAGGCTTGTGGATAAGGGACTTACCATTGGTGGAAATATATTACAAAAATATTTTTCACTCCACCATCGGTATAGCTCCATTTGAAGACATGTTTGGATAACATTTACATTCTCTGTTGTGCTAGACTGGGGTTGTGGATTCATCAATCCTCAGACCTGAACTAGTACAGAATATGACATAGATCGTTCTGGTGAATCATGAGAGGATGAAAGAAGCTTAGGATTGACAGAAATCATATGCTGATGATAGGAGGAGACCCTTAGAGTTTGATGTTGCGGATCATGTGATTCCGAAGGTGACTCCCCATCATGGGAAGTGAAGGTTTAGTCGTGTAAGTAAGCTTTCTTCGTGGTTTTTTGGGCCTTTAGAGGTGTTGGCTCATGTTGGATAATTGTAGTATTGAGTAGCACTTCCCTCATAGATGAGCTGGATACATGAGGTTTTTCATGTGTCATAGCTTTTCTGCTATCGTAATGATGACTCCCACATCATCCATTGGGGGGAGATCGATGTTGATTTTGATGCGACAATTTAAGAGTGACATGTGTGGCCACAACTGGGACCTAGGATGCATTTTGATGCATCATAGATCAGTTGTTTCTATGGTTATTGGTAGTTGTGTTCTCATGAATGTAACAATTCCACCCATGATCTTGAGTTGGCAGTCGTGGTGTTTTATCTGATGTTGTGGAGACATTACCTCATTGGCTAGCACTTTTTGGTTTTCACCAATCATAAGAGACTGAGGTATGTTTTCTCCCTGCATGAAATAAACATGCGACAATATCGGTGGAAGAAGTTCTTACAGGAATACAACATCGAAATATCGTACAACCATGAAAAGAGGAATGTTGTAGCTGATGCGATGAGCTGAAAGTCATGTATTGATGCAGTGCATGAATCTGGTGATTCTTAGATATTAATGGAATAACATTCAGCATTATATCCTGATATGGGAGAAGTTGGGGGTAGAGGTTTTCTTTTCCAAATGATGCTGCTGTTATTTCTGGTACAACGAGAGGAAGAGTCCCAGTTTGGAGATATTGACGTAGAGGTCTGGAGAGACTGAGTTGTTTGTGGTGAGGACCATGATGGTTGGTATGATGATGAACCACACCTATTGTTGTATCATGGAATGATTTTTGTTCATTTGGAGATGCGTGATAAGATTCTCATAGAGTCCAAAAGTTCGCCTTTAGCAGTATGTCCTGGCATGACAAAGTTGTGTCAAGCCTTGAGGAGTCAGTTTTGGTGGCCTGGGCAGAAGCATGTGGTTATGGAGTTTGTATCTCAATGTTTGGTCTTTCAGATAGTAAGGGATGAACACCATGTCCCTGGTGGTCAACTCCAGCTACCATATTTTCCTCAGTGGAAGTGGGAGAACATCTCAATGGAATTTTGTACTGGTTTACCTCGGGCTCAGGTAGGACATGAAACTATTTGGGTAGTGGTGGACCGTTTAATGAAATCATCCCAAATTATAACAATGAAGTATTTGATCTCAGTTGATGTTTTGTCATGTATGTAACTAGAGGAGGTGGTCAGACTCCACGGAGTCCCGAGGATGATGATTTCTGATAGAGATCCTCGTTTTACCTTTAGTGTGTGAAGAGGTTTCCAACATGCTTTTGGTTCTCATATATTCCTTAACAGTTCTTTTCATCTGCAAATGGATGGTTAGACAGTGTGGACTATCCAGACTCTTGATGAAATTTCACACTTTGGTGTCCTAGATTTTGGAGGATTTTGGATGAGGAACATACCCTTGGTGGTGTTCTCTTACAAAAATATTTTTCACTCCACCATCATTATGGTGCCATTTGAATCCCGGTATGGATGACCGTTTTGTTCTCAATTGTTCTAGACTAGGTTTGGAGAGTAATCAATTCTCAGACTGGAACTAGTGTAGAATATGATAGAAATGGTTTAGATGATTCGTGAGAGGATAAAATAATCACATAATAATCATAAATCATATATCAATAAATGGAGGATACCCTCAGAGTTTGATGCTGGGGATCACATGTTTCTGAAGGTGACTCCCCATCGTGGGCAGTGAATTTTTTATTGTGGGAGTTTGTTTTTTCCCCGGATTGTTGGGACTTTTGAGGTGTTGGATCATGTTTGAGTGGTGGCGTATCGAGTAATTCTTCCCCCAAAGATAATATTTATGCATGATGTTTTTCAGGTTTCATAGCTCTTTCGTTATCTTTATAATAACTCCCACTTCATCGATTGAGAAGAGATTGATGTTGTGGATGATGCGACCTTCGAGGAGCGAGCTGTGGGTATCCATGATGAAAATGAGAAGGTGTTGAGTGGAAATTATATCCCCTTGGTTCGTGTCTTGTGTAAACATGGTGGTTTGTAGGAGAGTACCTAGGAACATAATTCGCAGATACATGCCCAGTACCCAGTGTTGTTTGATGTTTAACTCTTTTCATGTAAGGATGTACACCATGCGGGGATAGGGTTGTGACAGAATACATATTAATTAAGATAACTAATTTGATCCAAATATTTTCATGATCACATTAAAAAGGTATGGATGTATTAATATATTTTTTATATTATAAGATTTGTATTTTATATTATTAAAATAAATGTGATGAATAATTCAAAAAAATGACAATATGAATATTTTATAGTAAATAATATTTTATTAATTTTTTTTAATTCATAAAAACATGAAATTTAGGAAAATTATTAGTATAAGGGTTACAATATAATAAATTCCTCATTTATGGGTATGTTATCCTTTTATATTAACTATATCGACCCTCAAATGAGTAAAAATCTATGTTGTGAGGGTAAGAGTTAATGAGGACAAAAAGTGGTTAAACCAAAATATTAGGGTAGATATATAATAAAAGGATGTATAGTTTTCTTCATAAGGGTATATTGAACCATGTAAAAAATTATATTCTAAATAACTATCTATGGGGCCATTTGTAATTGAAAATTAATTTATATTTCGAGAAATTCCATGAATTATCATCCCATATCTTATAAAGGGGAACCTCTTATTCTTTTTTATTCAAGAATAAAAAAAAATTAAAACCTACCCAAATATTTTACTAATGTATATAATCCCATTATTGAGGTTATATTTTAATGGTCTTATGGTGTTAAGTAGTTGATACAGTCTAAGGAAGATGTGTCATTTTTAATAAAACATTTCTTTTTTACATGTCCTACATCCATAAAATATTATTAAACCAATCTTATATAATGAAAATTGTATCATAAATATACTATGGTTTGTTATTTTTATTTATTTAAATATATCCCGCATCAACTTTGATTAAATGGGAAACAAAATCATTGTTCATGTTCACGGCGGAACAATGCCTCTCGAACTGGTGTACTTCATTTTACATAACCATCTCCCAATAATTATTATAATGATGAAATTAATATTTATATACCATATTCATTAAATATTAATCATTAGTAAAATATAATATAAGAGTTACGATATTTCTTTTCCTTGCCTCAAAAAAGACAATTTCCTTCATGCGTACGTGTTGACTACCACCCCATGAAGTGATGTGATTTGTTTTACATCACCACATATCATGGAGGAAATATATAAGTATAATAAATAAATTTATATTATATATATGATATTAGGATAATTTTTTAAATTAAAAAAACACTTATGGGAAAAAAATTAGGAGTATGCAGGGATGCATTATTAAAAAATTATGCATGGTTCAGTGATATACACTGGAAGGATGGTAACATTTTAACATCTAATTTATTCAGTACTACACATATAGAATTAGACCATATTGTTTATTCCATTTTCAAGAGTGATGCATAAATAGTGTAATTTATGGGAAAAAGATTTTCCTAGTATTGTATAGTAATTAACCAAGGTAGTCTCCCAATGTGAAGTGCACACAAAATAGGTTTTTAACTTTTATTTGACTTGGGAAAAATGATTTATGATTTTGGTTGTAAATTTATGATACTCAAAAGAAGATTAAATATATTGGTTGTAAAAAATTGCTAAATTATGGTGGCTGGAAGATGTTTTTATAAACCTAGTTCTATTTTTTTATATTTTCTAATTATTACCATCTCTACATATACTTGTTTTGGAGAGAGAGATTATTCTATTGATTTGTCTCCCCCTTAGTTAAATGTTGATGGAAAAGGATTTCCTAATATGGTTTCAATCTGCCTACCCTCCCACCCATGATTAGGTATTTGTAATGGATCATTTGGATAAATTAAGAAAATTACAAATTGTTAGTTTTATTCCATAATTAAGAACAGTTCCTTCAATAATTATTTATACGTGTTTGCGATTTCCAAACCCACACCACCCAAACCTAAACTATTACATAGAAAACATAAAGGATTTTGGTAGAGGGAGATATGAATTATAGACAATGGTAATTAAAATTAAAATAATATATCCCACATGGAAATGAATTTAAAATTAAATACTTAATGAATGATTGAAATCAGTTTAAAAAATAATGTGAAATTTATTTATTCTATAAAATGTAGAAACACCAACATAGTAGTTGGTAAAACATCCCCCTTTACTAATCAATCACATATACTACACCTCTTATATAGGAAATTTTATTTTATTTGGGAGAGGGGAGACATTTCAGAATGAATAAAAAATGATTAATGGGAAATAAATAAACAGTAGGACTTCATCCAGAGAACCCATGCCAATCGATCCCTTTTTCATCTACCATAGTTGTCAATTTTTCATCCTCTATCACACCCCTTGGTGAATAATTATGGCCTCATAAATGGGTAAAATAATTTATTGGTATTCAATAGGTGGATAAAAAATTATCATCCGATAATAATCTCAATACATCATCCCATTTCTATATTAGCATTTCTGGTTTGAAGTTGTGTAAATATTGCACATTGTGTAACAAGTGGGTCTATGAATGAATTTAATGTTGTGTATTCATCAGGATTCATATTGTGTAAATAAAATCCAAAACATGTAATTTGATATGATTAAAATTATTATGTATTCTTTTAAGGTTTTTTAATTCTTCGTGTTACTCATTATGAATGACACACACAACATCTAAAGTTGATTTCTAGCCATTTTTGCTCCAAATAATCTCTAAAAATAATTTTAATGATTTATAATTGTTCATTCACATATTCATTCATCATGAGAAATTATATAGATCTCTAATTCATTATCTATTAATTTAATAAATTGGGTGTCATGATGCATGTTACTCCCTAAATTCAACCCTTTTTGTTTAATTTTTATCAAACTCTCTATCCTACCACAAAACATTAATACAATTAGATATGAGAAATCTTAATTCTTTAACATCTATAAAAAGTATGTTTTTTCCTTAAAAATAATGTAAAAGTTTTATCTATAAATGTATGACATGGGAAATTATTCCCCATGTTCCCTATATAAATTAAATATAATTAAAAATGATGTTTCAAGGAAATCATTTGATTTTCAATATGAAACATATTGATCTTTTTTAAAAGTTGATTTATTTTTATTGTAAAAAAAATGTTTTCAAGAAACTATTTTTATTTGATTTCACTGGACTAATTTTTTACATTATTTTATGTACCTTAATTATATTTTTGTGCTGATAAAATATTTTAAAAAATTTCCTTAGGCTTTAAAGGACAGTATTGAAAATGATTATGTCATGATTAAAATTGTGAAGATTTATCATGAAAAAAATCATTTTTTAATTTAATGTCTTTTTTTATGGGAAAAATTAATTGTTCATAGAAAAATCCATTTTTCATATATATTTTCTATATGTATTAGTATTTTATAATTCTATAATACTTTATACCAAACTAACTACCGGGAATGTAATAATGGGAATTTTAGATCAGAATCACTAGAATATGTAATGTTTAAGGCAATGTTCTTTCAATTAATGAGATTAAAATTAAATGAAAACATAATATTTTCATAAATAAACATATGATAAAAAAATTCATGAGATTCTGTAGAGTAATTTCATGAAATTTCATCATCATATGAATAATTATAAAAACACTTGATAAATAATGACATTGTACTCTAAAACTTGTACCACTTTGGTAATTTTCGAATAATAACCACATTAAATAGACACAATTATATATTTATGTAAATAAACAAAATTTTTATGAGAAAAAACATAAATAAAATTAATGTTTTGTTTATATACCCAATAAAAGAAACAAGTGGTGAATATGACCAGTCTCTCATTGAAATAAACGTGAGATAAAAATATCTTACTTTCAGTTTGATTTTTTATAAAATAGATATAATGTCATATATATATTTTTTAGATTTAATATAAATATATTAAATAATAATTTAAATAATTCCTATATTTTGTAAAATACATTTATAATATTATAATACCCCTTTATTTATAATTCCATACAAAATCCATCATTTCTAGGCATTAGCTATTTCATTTTTCTGAATATTTTAGTTTTTTGGTTCTAGTAATTCTACATTGATATTAGTTCCATTATATAAAAAAATTAATAATGATATAATTATCATATATAATCATTTTAGACATACTTATCTTCATCTATAAATGAAATAGAATGAAAAATTAATTACATCATTCATGGAGATGGTAGGTCGTACGTACGTATGAACATTGTTTTTTCTTTTTGATAGATATAAAAAAGAAATTATAAATTAAAATTAAAATTTTTGTAATGATTATTATAACATTTTTATCATATATATAAATTATATACAGCCTTTTTATCATTCGTTTAAATAACAAATGAAATACTGATCACATCGCTCCGGGTCGGTGGTAGTCTGTAAGTACACACAAGAAACATTATCATTTTTCAACAGATGGGAAGGTTAAATGGTAGATATGTGATTGTAAATATATAAGAACAATTATTTAAAACATATCATATATAAACATTTAACCCATATTAATACCCATCCATTAATAATGGTTATAGAAAAAGAATTGTATTCATATGTGGATATTGTGGTCCACACATGTGGACAATTGACACTTTCAAATCTCATTTGATGATAGATATAATATAAAATGGTAGTTTCATAATAATAATATTTTTCAATATAATGAGGATAATTATTTTTTTATTTATTTTTTAATTCCATTGATTTAGATGAGGTAGAGTAAATAATAAATTCACAGACGTTGAGTATGAAGATAAACCCTTCTTTGATACACAACCTTCAGATACCTTCTTAAGGACCATTGTCATGGTATTTAAATAATAATAGCATGTATTATTAATTATTAGGTTTGTTTAGAAAATAATTGTATATTTTTTTATATAGATTGTAAAATGTTGTGTAACAGAAATATGTAAGAGGGGACCTTTTATATTGGAGGTAGAGGATGCACATTGAATTAGTTAAATGATTAAAATATAATCAACACCTTATCATGAAAAAAAATCCAGATAAAAATATATTAAAAGCAATAGTATATATGTTCTAAATAAAATCAAAAAATTAATTTAAGATAGGTTTTGGTATAATTTTAAAACATGTAGTTTGGTTTAACCCCTCTATTGTATATTTTAACCTCAAATGTGGTAACGAAATTTTCAATCATAAAGGGTAATAATTTTACATATAAGTTAACATTTTTCTTATGAAAAAAATATGGGAAATTTTAACCCATTTATATACTTAATTGTCATATTTAAAGATTGATATGGAGTTTGAATAATTAAAATGTTTTTGTTTTATATGAAATTTCTTTAATTTCATTTTGATAGTGTTTATTTCAATTGAATTTTAATGCATGAAGATAGTAATGAAATTAAATTATAATGATATCCCAAATCCCAAATATGTTATCTTTATTTAAAAATATTTTCCCACACAATAATCAATCCAAATTATATTCCTTTTAATATTTTTAAAATATTTAATTTAATTTTTCTATTAATTTAAATAAATATTGTGTCTGTTTTGAGTAAGCATTAAGGGCAATTATTCAGATCCAAAAATTAAAAATAAGTAATTCATTATAAAATTAATTTGTTTTTAAAATTAAAAATTATAACTAAATTTTTCTATTTATATATATCAGTAAATATTATAGTCATAGTATATTCATGTTACTGGCATTTTTTGTAATGTTATTTGCATAAAATAATAATAATTTTATTATCATGGGAAAATGGAACAAAAATGATATATTATAATTTAAAATGCCTAAAATTTAATATAATTTATTTTATGATATAAATCAATTTGTTAGTTTGGTTTTGAGACGATATCTCTTGGTTTTAACCATTTTTTTTACACATTTTACCTTTACCAAGGTGACATATAATTTTAATCATAACTACTCATAATGACTAAAAATAAAAGGGACAAATTTTCTAAATTATTACTTCATGTTTCCAAATTTGGTATCCTTTTAAAATATTAAATATCTATAAGTTTTAGAAATAAATTTTAACACAAATATTTAAATTTCAATGAAGAAATATTTTTAGAAAAATGTTCTTTTCAGAATAAAAATTAACTTATATCCAAATCTATAGTTTTTTAGAAGATGAGTTTTGGTCAAAAGACCATAACCCTGCAATTTATTCAAAATAGAAGAATCATACAAATTACATGAGACGAAATGGGGGCAATTTTCTATAGTCTCTAATAAAAAAGGAATCAAATCCCGAGGGAGATCATTCCTCTAAGTGTTCTCATGAGAGACCCCCATGTTTGCGAGGTCGTCGGTGATCTTGTTCGCTTCACAGAAGGTGTTTGTAGCAATGAAATTGAGACTATTGAGCGAGTTGATGCAGTTAATCCATCAGGGGGTGAGAGACCATTCTTGGTGAGTCTCACCCTTCTAGATGACTTGTACAATGGTAGATGATTCTCTATCAATCTAGATGTTCCTCCAGTTGAAAAGTTTTTCAAAAGAGATGGCATGGATGAGACCCAACATTTCAGCCTCCCGAGCAGAAGAAATGCCGCCACTTCCATAGAAACACCCAAGAATCTGATCAAGATGGTCTCTGAAAACACCTCCGCATCCTAAAGGACTCGGGTTTCCTTTTGAGGCTCCATCAATATTGACTTTAATCCAGCCGGGAGGAGGAGCCTTCCAGAAGACATCAATAGTGTATTTTGGTTTTGGAAATATTCCACTCACTCAAATCCATTAGAGGGTTTCAAAATCAATGACAGAATTGTCAAAATGATCTATTTGGATCATGGCAGCCTCATTGATAGCAAGAAGAATCCTCATTTTACCTGCATTTAGTTTAAAAGAGATATTTTTTAAATTGAAATCATTTCTACCATACCAGAGAATATGCATAATCTCTACAAAGACAACGAGAAAAAGGTGTCTAATTTGCGGAGACCTCGGGACTCAATCGTCCTTTTCAAATACAAAAAAATAAAGTTATCCAAAATCCATATGCACCCAAAAAGAACAAAAATGTAGTGACAAGGAGCATTAGCAGTCCCACAAGATAAAAAGAGGTGGTTTATGTCCTCCTGATGTTGATTTCACAAACAACATTTAGTGCAAATATTAAAACCATAAGACTGATGACAACCGTCGGTAGGAATTTTTTGGTGAGAAATTCTCTAAATGAGGGTAAGACATGAAGGTTTTATCCAAGCCTTATTGAAATTGGCTATCCAACTGGGATTATCATCAATTTTATAGAGATGGTGATTATAATATTTTTTGAGTCTAACAAACCAATATTAGTGGGTTCCCAGACTAGAAAGTCATCATTGGAAGTGAAGTAATAATTTTCAACGATATCTTTAATGGGGTCTAGAAGGTGTGATCCAGAGGAGTTTATCACATCTCAAATAGAGCAATTAGTGGGATCAAAAGTAAAAGAATTAGGCATTTCAGAGACAAGAGGGTAACCAGTCCAGTTATCAAACCAAAAAATTAAATTTGATTCTTTACTAACAATCCATATAGAATTTTCCAAGATAGAAAAATAATAATATTTAATCGAGGGCCAGATAGAGGAAGACATATAGTGAAGATTACCAGATTTAAGTTTATTAAAAAAAGAGTTCTGAGTAAATTCATGGGACGAGAGTTTTTATTAATGAGGGACCATGTAAACTTAGATTGAAGAGCCTCATTAATGTTTTTAAGATTTTTAATTCCGATACCACCTTCTTCAAAAGGTATACAACCAGAGGTCCAAGAAACTATGAACAATTTTCTCTTCAGGATGCTACCGCTTCAGATGAAGTTCCTTACGCTAGAATTTAAGCGCTTAATCAGACTAGCAAGACACCTGTAGACCATCATGGATTAAACCAACTTAGAAACAATGGTGGATTTGTCAAGACCCGCCCTCGGGGCCCGTTCCGTGACTACCCCAAGCCCGCCTTCCACAGGCCAGGGGCTGGCGACTAGCACCAAGGCGTAAATCCCAACAAAAAGGGAAGGCATTGCCTTTGAAAAGTAAACAAGCACCATAGAGTAAGAAAGTGGAAAATTAAACACTATGTAAAAACTGTAACAAGCTGAGTTGAAAGTAAAAGGGGCTGGAAATACAAGCCCAACTGTAAAGTACAACTGAAGGGAAAAATAACAACTGAAAAGAAAAGCCGCAGCGTCGAGCCGTCCATTAGAAGTCCCACCTGAAGGGTGGGTACATATAGCCTCCACTGATCCTCGGGTCCACCTAACCGCTCCAAGTACGTCTCGCCCAGTGGTCCAACTCCAGGTATCGTCCTGCTCCACGAGCCTCCACTACGATCAGCACTGTCCGTCGTCTGCAACCAACACAACGAAGTGCGGGCATAGCCCGTGCAGGAGTGAGTATAAGCTACTCAGTAGGGACCCCGAGACCCCTGAAGGTCTCCCGAAACCCACAAAGGACAAACCACAAAGGAAAGATACAATCAAGAAGTAACATCTGACACTACTTAGGTATATTCCCATCCATATACATAAGTCATCAATTCCCGTTCGGCTCCAACATCCGAGCCCAAGCACAACCCAGTCCACCCAGGAAAGCAAAACGTATACCCACACAGGATAGCACAACACAATCCACGACGGAGAGAAAAGTAATCCACATAGGATATCTCAAAACAATCCACAAAGGAGAGTAAACTGTAAATACACACAGGATAGTTCAACACAAACCACAAAGGAGAGTAACACAAGATTCAGCTCACACAGGTATACTTCTTGTATGACGATAAAGATGATCACTGATCCATCTAAGTCTTCGGACCCACAAAGGATCTAAAGATACTAACACTCGCAATGACACACATAGGATCAGACCCACACAGGATCAATAGGTAACTAACCCCTGCAAAGACCCACACAGGATCGGGCCCACACAGGGCCTGTAGGCGCTGGCTCACACAGAACCGCTGAGCGCTGACCCACACATGAGTAGATCCACACAGGATCTGTAGCACTGATCCATGTAGGATCGCTGAGTGCAGTAGTCATCGCAGTCCACTGAGGATCTCTGCACAGTCTTCGTCGCAGTCCACTGAGGATCTCTGCACAGTCGTCGTCGCAGTCCACTGAGGATCTCTACATAGTCATCGTCGCAGTCGCAGCCAGCTATAGGGTTCCCGCACACAGCAAGCTTGTTCGGGAGGGTCCGCTCCACGAGCCGAGAGGCTGATACATCAACTGACACAATGTCCGAAGTTGATGTGTCCAAAAGTTCTGTATCGTCAACAGGAACTCAACGTCGCAGACGGCGCGTCAATCGGACGCCCGATCTGAGAGTTATTGGCTTTCTCGTCCGAGGGGCCCGGTTGGTTTTTAAGGAAAAAACAACCCGACCGTAATCCACCTGCATCCAAACTTCGGGCGGAGTGAGCCAAAAGATCCGTCTCACTTAGAGGAAACCACCAAAGCTGACGGCACGCCAATCAGACGTTCGTAGCTCAAGATATGAGCGTTTCCGCTCCGAGGGCCCGATTGGTTTCGCCTACGAACCAACCCGGCCAAACCCAAAGTATTCAGAACCATTTTGTGTGATATACCGAAACGACCGTCTTTATCCAAGGATCGTGTTGCCGCTGACGGTGCATCGTTCGGAGGCTCGTAGCTCAAGTTACGGGCAAAAGACCGAAAATGGTCCGAAGACGGGGGGTCCAGGCCCGGGCCGACCCGGCCCGATCCCCCCCTGGGTCGGCCGAACTGGGTCGACTCGACCCGGTCCCACCCGGCCGGACCTGGTCTGATCCGGCCTGGGCGTGGCCCGGCCGGTCGGACCGGCCTGGCTCGGCTCGGCCGAGCGGCCGAGCAGCTCGGGTGCCGTAGGGCGCCGCCCCCACGGTTTGGAGGTGTCGCGGCCCCGCGTGGGGTCGCACTGATTCAACAAATGCGGCATGTCGCCGCATCCCGTGCAGGAGAGCCGGTCCCGTGTGTCCATCAGTCCGCTGGCCGCCGCCGCCGCGGCTTCAGCCGCGGCGGCCCTGTCCGGTGGCGCGCCGCCAGCAGCTTCTGCGGGCAACCAGATTTTCCCCGGTGGTCCGGTTTCCTTCCCGTCTGCGCCATTGTTCCTCCCGGGTTCCATTCTTCACTGCGGGATCGTCAAATTTCCCTTGAGTCACGTTTTGTCGTCGCCCGCCAAATCCGCACAACCACGAAGAACGACGGAGGGTTTTCGGGCCGTGTTCGTTTGGCCCGCACCCTCCGCGTTAGATAAAAACAATGGGAGAATTATTCAATAATGAAACAACAATTTTAATAAATTAAAATTGTTCATATGAATCCTGTTCTTTAATTTTAAAGAAACGTTCACGGGAATATGAAATATTCACAACAACCCCTACCTCGTCAAGTCGTCGTCCGCGAGTTCTTCGCGGATTTGATCGTCGTGGAAGGAGGGGTTCGTCGCGGAAGGAGGGGATCATCGCGGTATTCGGCGCTGCATCGACTAACTCTGAGGTTCAAGAACAAAAAGATTTAATTAATAATAATTAAATCTGTGCATTGTAAAAACCCACAAAGGAGTTTTAAAAGAAACCCGAAGTCTCTTACCTCAAACAGCTGATCGAAGATTTTGTTGTGGAGGAAGAGACATCGCAGAAGAACGTTGCTGGAAAGGAAACGTTGGCGTCGTGGCACACGGCGTCACGTCGTCTGTTTCCGCAGGTTCGGCGTTCTTCGTCGGAGGTTGGCGTTCTTCATGTTCTTCGCGTTCTTCGCAAAGAAGGGTGAAGGCACAAGAACTTCTATCAAAAGACTCACAACGTGTAATCCTCCAAAAGTCGGTGTTGGTCTTATTTTATTATTACGCAAACGAATGAAAAAGAGGTAAGTAACGACCCATTAATTCGTAGAATTAATTCAACAAAATAAACCGCCCAATTAATTCAACGAAATAAACCACCCAATTAAATATTTCGTTAATAAATTAAGAAAATGCGTCAGTTGACTTTCATAATGACGGGTTTTCGCGGGTGCGTTACTTAGCGGAAAAGAAATGGTGGGGCTCATGCCGGCCCCACCCCACAAATATCCTACCAAGGGGTAGGATATTTTTGGATAGCACCCTATCCGTATCAACACCGCTTAATCAGCTTTAAGAGGCTTCAAGTGGCTTCCAAGTGGCTTAAGTGAAATAAAATAATGTTTGTTGAACAATTTATTTTATTTCTTAACTTTAATCCCAAAAATTAAAAACCACACCCGAGAAAACACAACTCCGGAAGAGGCGTTTCTAAGAAAATACCGGTGCTACGATTTCATCGGTGCCCTCAGAATTCGATTATGAGCACCGGTTCAAAAGTTAGAGAAACCCACTCGTCCGTTCACTAAACGTACCCGAGCCAAACTTCGAAAAAAGATTCTGGGCTCACCGGGCCTTGGAATCAGGTGCCGTTAGAAACTGCGCTCTTTTAAATTCCAAATAAAATTAAGAAAAAAAATCCTTGAAATTTACGGGTCTTTACATTACTCCCACCTCAGGACTTTACGTCCCCGTAAAGATACATCACAAACTAGGGAAACAAACGTGGGTACTGAGCACACATCTGAGCCTCCCGCTCCCAAGTGCTCTCCTGGAGGTTCCCGTGCTGCCATATGATGCACACTAGAGGAATCGATCATCCACATAGGACCCGCTCCTGTCGATACTCGATCTCCACTGGGACCTCCGCAAAAGTCGCCCCATCATCCACGTCCAGCTCCCCATAGTCAATGATATGCGTCGGGTCATGCACGTATCTCCTCAGTTGAGATACGTGGAAGATGTCGTGCACCCGGTGCAACTGAGGTGGTAGAGCCAGGAAATAAGCCACCTCGCCAATCCTGCTGAGGACCTGGAAAGGTCAGATGAAGCATGGAGACAACTTGCCGCCTCAGCCAAATCTCCGTAATCCACACCGAGGTGAGACACGCACGAAGACGTGGTCGCCATCCTCGAACTCTAGTGGCCTCCGCCTCCTGTCAGCATAAGACTTCTGCCAGCTCGGAGCTATCCTCATCTGCTCCTGGATGACCTGGACCTTCTCTGTCGTGGCCCAGACCATCCTTGTTCCCACAAGTGCTGACTCCCCATGGTCTGTCCCGCACAAAGGAGATCTGCAAGGTCTGTCGTACAACGCCTCGTATGGTGCCATCCCGATGGTGGAGTGGTAGCTATTGTTGTACTCGAACTCCACCAAGGGTAAGTGATCCTCCCAGCGGTGACCAAAGTCGAGGACACATGCGCAGAGAATGTCCTCGAGAGTCTGAATGGTCCTCTCCATCTGACCATCCGTCTGAGGGTGAAAGGCGGTGCTAAGACGTAGCTGCGTCCCGAACGCCTCCTGCAACCCCTTCCAAAGCTGGGAAGTAAAACAAGCGTCCCGATCGGAGACGATAGACGATGGAAAACCGTGAAGCCGTACAATCTCCTAAATGTAGAGACGCCCCAAGCTCTCCACTGAGCCCTGCTCTCGGATGGGTAAGAAGTGTGCTGACTTGGTGAGTCGGTCAACAATCACCGAAATGGAGTCGTGACATCTGGAAGTGCGTGGAAGTCCAATCACGAAGTCCATAGATATCTCTTTCCACTTCCACTCTGGGACATCCAAGGGATGTACCAAGCTTGCGGGTACCTGATGCTCTGCCTTCACCTGCTGGTAGGTGAGGCACCATGAAATGAACTCTGCCACAACCTTCTTCATGCTCGGCCACCAGTGCTGTCGTCTGAGGTCCTGGTACATCTTCGGCACTCCAGGATGTACCGCTAAAGGAGAAGTGTGAAACTCTCTTAGCACCTCCTCCCGTAAAGCGACTGGTACCAAGGTACGTCCTCTGAAAAGGACGTCATGCTCTGCTCCAAGGGAGAAACCATCAGTTTCCTATCCCGAGGATATCTGTGCACGCCGTGTATCACAGTCAGCGTCCCCACACTATGTCTCTCTGACCCACTATAGAAGTGGAGGAGAGACTGTGAGAGACTGAGGAAGGCTGTTCCATCCCAATCCACGAAGGATATCTGCAAGGCGACTAGCTGCTCTGTCGCCTCCTCAAGTAGCTGAATGCCCGTACTCCTACTGAGGGCATCGGCTACTACGTTCCCCTTACCAGGAGTATAGACTATCTCAAAGTCGTAGTCCTGGAGGAACTCGAGCCATCTCCACTGTCTCAGGTTCAGGTTATTCTGAGAGAAGATGTACCTGAGACTCTGGTGGTCAGAAAAGACTGTAAAGCACTCGCCCATCAGATAGTGCCGCCATGTCTTCAGAGCGAAGACCACTGCTGCTAACTCCAGGTCATGGGTAGCGTAGTTCTACTCATGAGGCCTCAACTGACGTGATCCATAGGCAATCACGGCCCGCTCCTACATCAGGACACATCCGAGTCTAGTCCCTGATGCATCGTAGTATACTACGTATCCAACTCCCTCCTCAGGCAACCTCAAGATAGGTGCGTTGGTCAATCTCTGTCTCAGCTCCTGGAAGCTCTGCTGACATCTGTCAGACCACACAAAGGGTTTCCCCTTCTTCGTCAAAGCTGAGAGTGGCGCCGCAACTCTATAGAAGTCCGGCACAACTCTCTGATAGTATCCGGCTAGACCCAAGAAACTCCGCACCTCTGTCACGCTCCTGGGTGGCTCCCAAGCTAGCACTGCCTCAATCTTCGTGGAATCCACTGCAACTCCCACCTCAGAAATGATGTGCCCCAAGAAGTGGACCTCACGTAACCAGAAATGGCACTTCGAGAGCTTTCCATAAAGCTGGTGCTCTTGGAGTGTGTCTAGTACAACCCGCAAGTGGTAGGCATGCTCCTCCTCCGTGGTCGAGTACACCAAAATGTCGTCGATGAAGACCACGACAAATCGATCGAGGTATGGCTAGAAGATCCTGTTCATGAGGATCATGAACACTGCTGGAGCGTTGGTTACGCCGAAAGGCATAACCAAGAACTCATAGTGGCCATACCGACACCCGAAGTCCGTCTTCTGCACGTCCTCGTCTCGAACTCTTAGCTGGTGATAGTCTGACCTGAGGTCTATCTTCGAGAACCACCGTGCTCCCTTGAGCTGATCGAAGAGGTCATCAATCCTCGGTAGTAGATACTTGTTCCTTACTGTCACCTGGTTCAGGCGACGATAGTCGACACACAGTCGCAAGCTCCCATCCGCCTTCTTGGCGAACAATATCGGGGAAGCCCAGGGTGAAACATTGGGTCGGATAAACCCCTTGCCCTGCAAGTCCTCCAACTGTACCCGCAGCTCTTGAAGCTCAGTGGGGGCCATCTGATACGCTGGAGTGGATATCGGGGTTGTCTCTAGGTACAGATCAATATAAAAGTCTACCTCTCTGCGAGGAGGTAGCCCTGGAACGTCATCGGGAAAGACGTCCGCGTACTGATCCACCACTGCAGGAAAACTAGGACTCCACACGTCAACTGCTCCTAGGATGAGACTAGCCAACTGATGAGTGATGGGCTATACCCTCCTCTGCGAGAGTCCCTCCTGTGCTGCAAAGGCTCCCTTCTCGTCGGTGAAGGTGAACCTGCTCCCGTCGGTGCGTACACATCGCACCTTGCGCCTAAAACAGTCAATCTAAGCATGGACTGTAGATAACCAATCCATGCCCAAGATGACGTCGTAAGGCCTCGACGCCGCTACAAGAAGATCCCAGCCAAAGCTCTCGCCTCCTAGAGTAAGCTCATACTGCCGGCACTAGTGTGTAATCATCGAGTCTGCTTTTGTAGGGGTCTCTAGCCGTAAGGATCGAGCCAACGACTCTGTCGGAATCTCCGAGCTCCGAACAAGGGCAGTGGCTATGAAAAATTGACTCGCTCCTGTGTCTATAAGAACTGCAGCAAGGGTGGAATAGACACAGATCGTACCTCGAATCATATCTGGCGTGCCGTGGTCGTAGGCCTCCGCTGCCTGGAGCTCTGCCTGTCTCTTCCCGCCAGCTCCCTGTGTTCGGGGCGGACCTCCTGGTGGTGGTGGTGGCAGAGCCTCGAAGCGTCGCCCACCACCTGCTGCTCGGCCAGCTCCTCTGCCTCGTCCGCCTCCTCCCTACGGACCGCCACGGTCGACCCTCTGCCTCTGCCTGGGTGGCCCCTCCACTGTCTGCTGCTCCTCGGCACGGCGGGTCGGGCAATCACGAGCCATGTGGCCCTGCCCGCCGCATGCATAGCACTGCCTGCCTCTCGAAAGACTGGCTCCGCGCTGTGTGCCCCGCACTGTTGAGCCAGTGTCCTGAGGTCGTCTACGAGAGGGTCTGGTCTTCCTGGAACCCTGAGTCATCCGTCGGCTACCTGCTACCAAAGACTCCGCTACCTGCCGCCCTGCGGTAGTTCTCGCTGTGGACTCATCCAGAAAGCTCTCAATCAAAAGGGCTCGCTCCAATACTCCTGCCTGGGTCGGGATGCTGAGGGAGATCAGTGATGCCCTAATATCGTGTCTCAATCCCTTCTCGAAGGTCCGGGCCTGAAAGAAGGGGTCCCGTACCATGTCGGTAGAGTAGCGAGAAAGATCGGTAAACCTCGTCGCGTACTGGGCGACCGTCAAGCTGCCCTGGTGCAGCTGAAGAAGCTCCTGAATGCGCACCGCACGGAGGGTGGCCGGGACGAACTCTGAGTAGAAGAGGCTCTCGAAGTCCGTCCCGATGAGAGAGGCCTCATCGTGCACCTGGAGCACCAAGCTCCACCATCGGCCTGCTGCCGCGTACAGTAGGCTCGCTGCGAGGATCACCATGAGGTCTGCTGGTGTCCTCACTAGCCTGAAAACTCGTACGACCGCCTCCAGGAAGTCCTCGGATGCCTGGGGGTCCGTCTCCCCACAAAACCTGGGTGGTCGCTGGCGCTGGAACTCATGCAGAGCTCCAAGGTGACGTGTATCATTAGCGGTCATGGCGGGGAGCATCGGGGGCTCGGCGGGTAGAGGTACCACCGGCACCTCCGCTGTCAACGGGCCCTGCACCGAGGCCTCATCGCTCGGCAGACTGTCATCGCGCTCTACTCTCGGAACACTATCTGGCTGCCGTCATCGGGCCATCCTGAAAAGGAAACAAGTGCGCCACGGTCAGAACAATATACCTGGTGAGCTGACACAAGTAATCACAAAGATAACTTGAAACACAAATGCAATCAATGTCTTCGTGCATTAAGTCAGAAATCAGAAGTCAGGGTCCTGGTGTATGGATACGTCGGCCGCCGCACCAACACTGGACTCCCTGGACTGATAACCACACTCAATACGCTAAACACTATTTCAACAAATAGAAGAAAGATCAGAGTATGCGGTAGAACTGACCACCTCTGATACCAATTTGTCACGACCGGTCCTCGGGGCCCGTGTCGTGACTACCCCAAGCCCGCCTTCAAAAGGCCAGGGGCTGGCGACTTGCACCGAGGCGTAAATCCCAACAAAAAGGGAAGGCATTGCCTTTGAAAAGTAAACAAGCACCACAGAGTAAGAAAGCGGAAAAGTAAACACTATGTAAAAACTGTAACAAGCTGAGCTGAAAGTAAAAGGGATCGGAAATACAAGCCCAACTGTAAAGTACAACTGAAGGGAAAAACAGCAACTGAAAAGAAAAGCCGCAGCGTCGAGCCGTCCACTGGGAGTCCCACCTGAAGGGTGGGTACAGATAGCCTCCACTGCTCCTCGGGTCCACCTGACCGCTCCAAGTACGTCTCGCCCAGTGGTCCACCTCCAGGTATCGTCCTGCTCCATGAGCCTCCACTACAATCAGCGATGTCCGTCGTCTACAACCAACACAACGAAGTGCGGGCATAGCCCGTGCAGGAGTGAGTATAAGCTACTCAGTAGGGACCCCGAGACCCCCGAAGGTCTCCCAAAATCCACAAAGGACAAACCAAAAAGGAAAGATACAATCAAGAAGTAAATCCAACACTGCTTAGGTATATGCCCATACATATACCTAAGTCATAAATTCTCGTTCGGCTCCAATATCCGAGCCCAAGCACAACCCAGTCCACCCAGGAAAGCAAAACGTATACCCACACAGGATAGCACAACACAATCCATGAAGGAGAGAAAAGTATTCCACATAGGATAGATCAACACAATCCACAAAGGAGATTAAACTGTAAATCCACACAAGATAGTTCAACACAAACCACAAAGGAGAGTAACACAAGATTCAGCTCACACAGGTATATTTCTTGTATGACGATAAAGATGATCACTGATCCATCTAAGTCGCCGGACCCACAAAGGATTGAAAGGTACTAACCCCCGCAATGACCCACGCAGGATCGGACCCACACAGGATCAATAGGTAACTAACCCCCGCAAAGACCCACACAGGATCGGGCCCACACAGGACCTGTAGGCACTGGCTCACACAGAACTACTGAGCGCTGATCCACACAGGATCGGATCTACACAGGATCTGTAGCACTGATCCACGTAGGATCACTGAGTGCAGTAGTCGTCGCAGTCCACTGAGGATCTCTGCACAGTCATCGTCACAGTCCACTGAGGATCTCTGCACAGTGGTTGTCGCAGTCCACTGAGGATCTCTGCACAGTCGTCGTCGCAGTCGCAGCCAGCTCTAGGGTTCCCGCACACATCAAGATTGTTCTGGAGGGTCCGCTCCACGAGCCGAGAGGCTGATACATCAACTGACATAAAGTACGAAGTTGATGTATCCAAAAGTTCTGTATCGTCAATAGGAACTCAACGTCGCAGACGGCGCATCAATCAAACGCCCGGTCTGAGAGTTATTGGCTTTTTCGTCCTAGGGCCCGGTTGGTTTTAAGGCAAAACCAACCCGACCGTACTCCACCTACGTCCAAACCTCGGGAGGAGTGAGCCAAAAGATCCATCTCACTTAGAGGAAACCACCAAAGCTGACGACATGCCAATCGGACGTTCGTAGCTCAAGATATGAGCGTTTCCGCTCCGAGGGCCCGGTTGGTTTCGTGTACGAACCAACCCGACCGAACCTAAAGTATTCCGAAACCTTGAGTGCGATATACCGAAACGACCGTCTCGATCCAAGGATCGCGTTTCCGCTGACGTCGCATCGTTCGGAAGCACGTATCTCAAGTTACGGGCAAAAGACCGAAAACGGTCCGAAGACGGGGGGTCCAGGCCCGGGCCGCCCGGCCCGATGCCCCCCTGGGTCGGCCGAACCGGGTTGACCCGAACCGGGTCAACCCGACCCGGTCCCACCCGGCCGGACCCGGTCTGGTCCGGCCTGGGCGCGGCCCGGCCGGTCGGACCGGCCTGGCTCGGCTCGGTCGAGCGGCCGAGCAGCTCGGGTGCCCTGGGGCGCCGCCCCCGCGGTTTGGAGGTGCCGCGGCCCCGCGTGGGGCTGCACTGATTCGGCGGACGCGACATGTCGCGGCATCCGGTGCAGGTGACCCGGACCCGCGCGACCACGGGTCCGCTGGCCGCCACCGCCACAGCTGAAGCCACGGCGGCCCTGTCCGGCGGCGCGCTGGGGCGCCGCCACCTCCGGCCGCCGGTGCCGCCGCGCCGACGACCTGCACTACCGGCCGCTTCTGCGGGCCGCCGGAGTTTCCCCGGTGGTCCGTTTTCCTTCCCGTCTGTGCCGTTGTTCCTCTCGGGTTCTGTTCTTCACTGCGGGATCGTCAAATTGCCCTTACTTCGCATTTTGTCATCTCCCGCCAAATCCGCACAACAAAGAAGAATGACGGAGGGTTGTCGGGCCGTGTTCGTTTGGCCCGCACCCTCCACATTAAATAAAAACAACGGGATAATTATTCAACACATGAAACAACAATTTTAATAAATTAAAATTGTTCATATAAATCTGGTTCTTTAATTTTAAAGAAACGTTCACGAGAATATAAAATATTCACAACAACCCCTACCTCGTCAAGTCGTCGCCCGCAGGTTCTTCGCGGATTTGATCGTCGCGGAAGGAGGGGTTCGTCGCGGAAGGAGGGGATCGTCGCGGTATTCGGCACTGCGTCGACGAACTCCGAGGTTCAAGAACAAAAAGATTTAATTAATAATAATTAAATCCGTGCGTTGTTAAAAACCACAAAGGAGTTTTAAAAGAAACCCGAAGTCTCTTACCTGAAACAGCTGATCGAAGATTTCATTGCGGAGGAAGAGACGTTGCAGAAAAATGTTGCAGGAAAGGAAACGTCAGCGTCGCGGCACACGGCGTCGCATTGTCGGTTTCCGCAGCTTCGACATTCTTCGTCGGAGGCCGGCGTACTTCATGTTCTTCGTGTTCTTCGCGTTCTTCGGGAAGAAGGGTGAAGGCACAAGAACTTCTATCAAAATTCTCACAACGGGTAATCCTCCAGAAGTCGGTGTTGGTCTTATTTTATTATTATGCCAACGAACGAAAAAGAGTTAAGTAACGACCCATTAATTTGTAGAATTAATTCTACGAAATAAACCGCCCAATTAAATGGTGCGTTAAAAAATTAATAAAACGCGTCAGTTGACTTTCATAATGACGGGTTTTCGTGGGTGCGTTACTTAGCGGAAAAGAAAGGGCGGGGCTCGTGTGGGCCCCACCCCACAAATATCCTACCAAGGGGTAGGATATTTTTGGATAGCACCCTATCCGTATCAACACCGCTTAAGCAGCTTTAAGAGGCTTCAAGTGGCTTCCAAGTGGCTTAAGTGAAATAAAATTAAGTTTGTTGAACAATTTATTTTATTTCTTAACTTGAAGCCCAAAAATTAAAAACCACACCCGAGAAAACGCAACTCCGGAAGAGGAATTTCTAAGAAAATATCAGTGTTTCGATTTCATCGGTGCCCTCAGAATTCGATTCCGAGCACCAGTTCAAAATTTAGAAAAACCCGCTCGTCCGTTCACTGAACGTACCCGAGCCAAAATTCGGAAAATGATTCCAGGCACACCGGGCCTCAGAATCAGGTTCCGTCAGAAACTACGCTCTTGTAAAATTCCAAATAAAATTAAGAAAAAAAATTTCCTTGAAATTTACAGGTCTTTACAGGATTTCACAAGGCAAATCCATCCATCCATTGAAAGGGATTTTCCTTTTCAGGAAGAAATTTTTTTATCAAT
This sequence comes from Viscum album, assembly GCA_963277665.1. NCBI lineage: Eukaryota > Viridiplantae > Streptophyta > Magnoliopsida > Santalales > Viscaceae > Viscum > Viscum album. The sequence goes on along the minus strand of OY728137.1, from coordinate 1,652,396,268 downwards.
TTGATCCACTATGTGGAGGAAATAAGAGGATTTGGGTTGTCCCCGAAAAATGGGGACACCAAGGTAAGTGAAGGGAAAAGAACCTTCTTTAACCCCTAAAACATCAGTGATATGAGTTTTCCTATTGAGGGAAAAAAAATTACCAAAAGAAATAGACGATTTATTCTAGTTAACACACTGACCAGACACCTCTTCATAATGAGAGATGATGGATTTATGGTTATTGATATTTCTTTTGTACCCCTAGAGGAATAAAATGATATCATCAGCATAAAGTAGATGGTAAGGGTCATGAAAATTCCTAGAGGAAAGAATCAGTTTGATCTTTCCTTGATCAACATTGAGGGTAAGAAATCTACTGAGATAGTCTTCCGCAATATAAAAAATGATAGCAGAGAGAGGGTCTCCTGTTCTAACACCTATGGAGCACTTAAAGTAACCTCTAGAAGATCCACTGATCATAATAGAGATATGTGATGAATTGAAAATAGTTTAATTATATTGAAAAAAATGTCATTGAAACCAAAACCATATAGAAATTTAAAAATAATGTCCCAGTCAATCGTGTCAAAGGAATTAGTAATATCAAATTTAAGAGCAATATTTACACCTCTAGTGTTTCTATTCAATAAATGGGTAGATTCAGATGCAAGACAAATGCAATATTGTATAGATCTCCCTTTAATTAATCCAAACTGGTTCCAAGAAGAAATTATGTTGCTAATACCAGAAAGTCTATTGGAAATGATCTTAGTAATAATTTTAAAAATATAGTTTAAGTGGGTGATGGGTGAGAAAAGGTGAATTTCATATGCATTTTCAATTTTGGGAATAAGAGTGAGAAATTGAGAATTAAGACCATGAGGAAATACCCCTTTTTCAAAGATGGTACAGACTAAATTATAAACATCATTTTGAACAACATCCTAGTGTTTTTGGTAAAACCCATTATTAAAGTCATATGGACTAGGGGCACTGTCTAGAGTAATTCCAAACACAGTGTCTTTAATTTTAGAATCAATAGTGATGTCGTTAAGTAAGCAATTATCCTCCAAATTAACCATGTTCGGAATTATATTGGGTAAAATTTCTTTGTTGGTATTTGGTCCATTGAAAATGTCAGTGAAATAAGATAAAATATTGTTGGAAATCCCTTCTTCTGTATTGATAAGGTTACACTCAACCCTTAAGTAGGAGAGATTCCTACTAGCTTTCCTAGCTCTTTGAAGGGAGTTGTAAAATTTGGTGTTCCTATCACCATCTTTAGCCATTTAGCTTTAAAATTTTGTTTCTTTAAATTGTCCTTAAAGTTGAGAAAGGAGATAAATTTAGCAGAAATATTGAATTCATTTTGTGGGTCATAATTGAATTTGTCTATGTTATTCTTATTTTGAATAAGATTCAAGTCTTTCTCCAAGATCTGAATTTCTTTATCTATTAAGTCAGATTTGTCATTGCACCATTTTTTAAGAATAAGTTTGAGATTTTTCAACTTAGTGGTGCAAGAAAAGGAGTCAATGGAGTTATCCATGGTATCCTAGGAATATTTGATTAAAGTGACACAATCATGGTCCATGGACCAGGCCAAATTAAATCTGAAAGGAAGATAGGGTTTCTGAAAATTTTGAGGGAGACTGACTAAGAGTGGGTGATGATCTGAGGCAAGTTTAGTCAGAGTAACACTGGAGATATGGTTCCAAATCTAGCATATTATAGCTTTAAATGGAAATAATTAGATAAATAGAGAAAACATAATCATATATATCTTCATGATAAAATCCAAAAGATTTGGGACTTTTAAATTACTCGATTTAATTCGAATAAATGATGTAATTTGAAAATTATGTATGTTTCACTATTAATTTTAAAAATCAAACATTGATGGAAAATAAAAAATATTTAAACTATGTTAATTTGGATATAATTAATTAAAAAATTATTTCCCTTATATAAAATTCATTTTAAAAAATTGGTATAAATTAATTATAACATTCAGACCCAAAATAAAATATTTTTTTAAACATTAAACAATATTACTAAAGATTGTGTAGTTATATATTATAAATTGAGTATTATATTTTAATTATGTAAAAAATATTTATATTTATTTCATAATGTTGTCAAACCAAAACACATCTATCAATTTCTCTACCATGTTATTATATTTCATGGTTTGTTTCATGATTGGTGTTTTTTTTCAATCATGATATAAAACACGTACAATTTATTTGAAAAAATATATTTCAAAAATATTATGGTGTAAGATTATAAATCATTAAATTTATTAATCCATTTAAATGTTAATATTTGTACAAAATGGTTCCAAATATAAAAATTCCATTATTGAAAACTAACATCATATGAAGGGATAATAGACCTTCGCTTAAGATGGGTTGTGGGAACTATAATGGTTACCAAAAAATAAAAAATAATAGAGTTCTCATATAAGGTTAACATTGGTGGATGGTTATAATATAGACTACGATGAGAAAAATATCATTTCAAGATAATTATGGAGTGATAAGAACCAGGGTCATGATAAATTTAATGACCAAAAAACAATAAATCTTTGACTGGTGAAATTTTGTTCAACTCAGTCCAAATTAATGTAAAATGATATGATTTTTATTTAAGATTATTTTTTAAAAATAGATGGATTCTTTGACAATAGACTAACATAAAATGATAAAGTATCATTATGTGATTTATTTCCATTCCATAAGAAAAATATCATCCATTAGTTATGATTTAATTTATTTTCACTTTGTATCTTTCTTTATTGAATCGATATTGATGTTTATTTTTTCATACATGAAATAATAAATAAATTTTTAACAAATAATATGATCCATTATTCAATCCTTATAACCCTAAATATTTACAAAACCCAAAAAATTACATAATTTATTTAATATTAATAGATATTGTACATTCATCTCTAAAACCTCAATAATAGAATCCATGTTTTAATATAAGTGATTCTATAAAAAGTAAACCTAATAATTACTCCAAAATATATCTGAAAAAATTTGTAACCCAAAGAATATAAAATATTTTATCACATGATTTCTTCAAATGTTCCTTATAATTTAATACTAGAAAATATAGAGTATCTTATTATTTTATATAAATACATGTGAATACCTTGATTATCAAAAAACATTCATATATCCTGAATCACTGTAAAACCTCCATGAAAAAATGTATACTTCTATAGAGTGACACTATATTTATTACATAAATAAAATCCCAAAATATTGAATATATTTCATAAATATATAAATGAAATTAACATCATCAGAGATCAACTAAATCACCTTTCAACCATATCACTAACTAATTTAAAGGTTACTAATACTATACCATTTACTTGAACAATGTTAATAATCTCTTTGTCCAAACTAAAAATCATCAAATCATCATCAAGATTATATTAATGGTTATATATACTTTAATCATGTTTCCTCTTAAAATATCACCTCCCAAATAAATCACTTTTATTTTTTATTATTACCATTCAATATGGGTTTTCAAATCCAAAAAGAAAATATATTGTGGAAACATACATAGAAGTTTCATGATTCTTAAAACTAGAATAACATTTATATATATTTGATAGAATATATATATAATAGAAATACATATATACTTAAATACATTCCCATTAATTATTATCAAAACATATGTCCTTTCTAGGTCAATGATATATCCATTGGATTAGATTATTGAACAAGATAATCCCAATAGTCCCACCACATTAGAAATTGAATTCTAGAGAAATTAATTTCATTATAACATACATTTACACGTAAAAAATTTTCCCCTTTCATTAAGACATTATCGTATGTGATCCTTATCACATTCATGATGTTAAAGAAATTATCGTTCAATACTCTATGGTCATTTCTACATGTACATTAAAAAATGTGTATCTTCCTCTTATTTGATGCATTATGAAACTCACCAAAATTTATATTATTAATCAAATACATTGAAAGATGATAAGGAATAATCACATTGTTTCACCTTCCATTTCATATTTCATTTAGTTTATCAAGAGGCAAATCATCCCATAGTTCATCAGATTCACATTTAACATTAGTCCTCTAGGTTCATGAAAATGGAAAAAATAGAACAAATGCTTCATAAAAAATTAAACATAATAAGAGATCATGAAAAATAATTAACTGAATGTCTAATCCCAGATATATTATATTAAATCTATTTAAATTTATGTTTAAGATATTCTATCCTCATATATCATATATAGAATAATTCATAATTCTTCATAATGAATATGTGTATTAATATATGAATATCCCTTATGAGTCTCATAATTTGTACACTGTATGGTCAAAATCATAATACACTAAAATGATGTATGGGATATGACAGACCAACTCATTTTATAGTTATTACCCGTATATGAATCTATTCCAAAACCCTGTCTACATTTTTATGTATACATGGGTGTATTTCTAGTAAAACCACAAAATTATATATCCAACCAAAATATTATGTTATTTTCCTCCTCGTGGGGTTTTCCCTAGGATTTACACTAATGTTCTATAATCATAGTATCCAAATAATAAATAAATGTTTTAGATAAAACCAATTATAACTCAGGATTATCATATATAAATATTTCATATAATACTCAATTCATAACATTATTATCTATAAATAATTTTTAACAGTTTAGTGTCTTTGGAAACATCGATACAAAAGAAACTTATTCGTAATAGACCTACAATTTTTTCAAGTATGATATTGAAAACTAGACGCATTCTTATACATTTCATATTTAAAATTATTCTTTATAACCTAGGAAATGTAATCATAAAAATGGCTAAGCTCATTTTATTTATATCAGTAAATAATGGAGATATTAATGATCACTTAAACATAAAATGAGAATAATTGTATGATATAATGAGATTAACATTATAAAACCATGGCCTATATATAAAAAATAATAATCTATATTCACAAAATAAATATTTTCAATACATAATTCATGTGTAATATAATAATCAAAGAACATGATACACAATAGTATAACATTGGCATGAGAAATAAGTATACGAAATGCACATAAGTATAGAAAATCATTTCCTTAGTCAATGCTCACTAACTAGACTATAATTTTTTGTTGGGTTCACTCCCCATTCCATTATCTTATTCAACAGGTTTAACTCTCATGATTATAATTATTGAAATAGTCCCTTATATAAATAAGTTCACTTCTCTTTCTAGTCCATATTTTCTCATGAAATTTCTGTATTTACCCAATTCATTGGAGGTATATATATTTATAGGCCCCATATTCATATAAATAAATAAATTTTTAAGTGTTAGATATGATAAATAAATCATCATTTCATTATTTATAGAAGATAATTAGGTTTCATAAATATTTCATCATTTTAATATTGAATAACATGGGGAAAAGAAATGGGTTTCATAATGGTTTCATTATAACATAAAAAACAAATGGGAAAGAAATCAGTTTAATAGAATCACTGATAATTCCTTATCATCATAATCAATCAAAACAATAAAAGTGGTTGGTGTCATTATATCATATCACCAATAATTGATAACTAACATCCAATGATTTAATCAAAAAAAATTCATTTAAAAGATATCTAGAATAGTTATTTAGGAAAATATATTATCTCTTATGAAACAAGTAATTTAAAATATGAACATTTCTAGAATATTATATATATTTTTAAAGAACCTTGTAATGATTAAATGGAAGATTCAAAATATTTAATATTCATGGAGGTGGGAAATTCCATTCATGTCAAGTATGTTACAAATATTCCTTTCAAATTTCAGGTCAAAAATGAAAATTTCCTCACTCTAAAAGTGTTAAAAATATTTATTTTAAAAAATTAATAATAATTAAACCATGTGTGATGTTTTATTTAAATAATAATAAGATAATATTTTAAAAATATTGATAACACTTTTAGAAAACATAAATATGGAAGAAAAAATATTTTCGACCGAACAGGGAAATATAATCTAATATCCGTAAAATTATTCTTCTAGTATCATTATTATATAAAGGGAATAAAATTTATATTAAAAATGTATTATATATAATAAAAAATTTATTATATAATTAATTATATTCAAGGTCATTATGTTATGAAATATCATCCAGAGATACATGATTGTAAATAATCCCAACAAATAAATATATTGTAACATAAAATCCTTATCACATTGGTAATTTATTTATCAAAACATCATGAATGAGGGAACCATAAAATTATTTCAAATTCCACATAATTTTAATTTTAATAATCATAAAATACATTCCAGGGTAGTGTATAAACCACATAATGTTATGAATATAGCTTGTGTGTCATTACAATAAAAATTATATGAAAATATTTTTCTTCAAATTTGATAGTCATTGAAATTTATCTAACAAACTTTATAATAAATTTGATTTTTTTATAAACCAATAATATATTAATTTTAATTATTATAATATCATATATGATCCTGTAATAACATTTAAACATACATTTATTAATTTTTTTTTATTCAAATCATTGTTTCGGCGTGTAAAATGTTATGATTCACATGAGAATTTCAGTTCAGTAGTTCAAGTCTATATACATTGATCAGGGCACCATAATAACCATAGTTTAAATCATGATATATACATCATATATATTCATTATATATATATTTTTAAAAATTTATACTGATTGAAACATGGATTTCATTGTTCATGTAGACGGTAGGACATACGTAGCATGAACATTGTTTTTACTTTTCGATGCATAGAAAAAAAATGATAAGAATAAAATCACTATTTAAGAATAGTTAATGTTTTATAAATATCATATATTTTCACTAAATTCATATTTATTACCATCTATGTAAGGGATAAATTAAAAATGAATCGCATCACTTCTCAGGGGGTGTAACCACATGTACTGACGAGCGATTATATCATTTTTTTAGAGATATACTGGTAAGATAAAAGTGATCGTATTATTATTATGTAGAATAATTATATCAAAAAAGAAAACACAATAAAATTAAACCCATTTTAATAACCATTATTGACATACGGTGATGGAAAATGTATTGTATCACCATATGGAGGTTGTAGTCAATATTTATGCATAAAAATAATTTCACTTTTCATTTGATGTAAAATATGATGGTTAATGGCATTTAAAATAATAATAATAACATCTAAATATTTTTATAATACATAATATAATATTTCTTGATGAATACCTTTGATTTAGATTAGGTAAAATAATAAATAAATTTATATAGGCTAGGTAATATGATTACATATTCTTCGATAGGACTTCTTAGATCACATATTAAGGTCTCTTGGAATGGTATTTGAATAATACTAAAAAATTATAATTCATGGTTGAGTAATTTATTAAGATAATTAGGTAAGTATTGGTTGATCTAGAGGGCTAAATGTGGTTTGAAGAAAATAGAGAATGAGTTTCCTTTTCTAAGGATGGGAAATGACCCACTTGGAATATTGAATAAGATTAAAATATAATTATTATATTCCCTTGAAAAATTATTACAAGTGGAATTTTATAAGAATAAAAATATTATAAGTTTCAAATATCATAATCTAATTAAATTTATATCGGTTTTGAGGCCCCATTGTCACTTATATTTTCTTAACCAAATTGTTAACTGATTTTAAATATAACTGCATATATGGATATTTCAATCTGAAGGGTTTATAAATTTACATGTAAGATACTAATTATTTTATAAATGGAAAATGGGTGATATTTTTAGAAATTTATCAAATTAATATCCCTATTTCACATTTCTATAATTTTTTATTAATTTAATAATATATTGTTTAGCATTAAATATCATTACTGTTACTTATGACAGTAATCGTTTTATTTGATATAAATGTCCTGAAAATTGTAATGAAATTAGAATATAATGCTTTAATAAATCCCTAATATGTTTAATGTATCTAAAAAATTATAAACATGTAATTTTTAAAAAATTTATTATTTTTAATATTTTTAAAATCATTTAATTTATTTTACTTTAAACTGAATATGTCACAACCACTACCCTCAATGTGTTACCCTCCTATGATGATAATGGAAAATGAGATATTATGACTACCTATGTACTGAATGTATTAGGCATATGTATGGCTATAATCCTGATGGTATGATATGCATACATGTGTGAAGAATTACCCTCTAAGACAATTTAAAAATAGAGAGATAAGAGAGATACAACAATCAACACCTAATCAAATATATATTTAAAGATATCCCTTATGAAATCATCCAATTTCATTCAATAATAAAATAAATTAATGGAGTGATACATGCACCAAATTAAAAAATTATGGAAGTTACCTTGAATCCCAAAAAACTATGACAAAACCATAAGTTAATAATATGAAGCCTAATCCCCAACCTGATCATTCTAATGAGAAAACATATTACATATGTGTGTGGTGGTCATAATAGTTTACATATTGGGATCCTCTCCAATGAATATAATGAAAAAGATAAATAAAACATGCTAAAGATAATTAATTAATAGTTAAACTGACTCATAACTGAAATATGGTATAAAATGTTCCCAACCTCACCATCGATTGCAGTCACCTTGTATCTCATAAAAGATAGAATATAATATAAATATGATTCATAATGGGTACCCTACTCATTCTTACCCACTATATTTCCACTCTTCCCCAACTTTTCACATCCTAAGTTATTTACTTCTAAAAAAGGTCATACTGAAGACACATAGGAAAGGAATCACAACATTAACCTCATACAATGCATCATTACATCATCCCAATATCACATAACCATATATAATATCCAAGATAATTTTGGGTGACAATATATCTCATTTTATATTTATAATACGTATTTAATTATTCATCAAAACATTGAACCCATACACCATGTAAGGTACCTCAATCCATTACATCCAATACATGAACTTCTTATAAGAATCATTTGGATGTGGTTTCCTCTAATACATCTATGTGAAATAACTGTAATCCATTATATCCCTCTACACACATATGATACAAAACCAAATACCATTCATATAATCACAAGTAACATGTAACACCCTGACCCCAATTACCCAGAGTCGGTGCATTTTTATATAATATCAGCTTGATCAGAAGAGATCGGGTCCTAAAAGACCGATCATCTTAGTATCCTTGGAAGTATTAGATACATTCATAAGTTTTACATTAAATTAAATAATAAAAAAAGAATCATTTTGTACCATTTTAACATATTAAAATCCCTTATTTTATCCATGACTGTTATTCAAAATATACATCTTATCATACTAGAAAAAATAAATTATAAGAAAGGGGTGAGATCGGATGCTCAGTAAGGATAATAATATAGAGGAAATGATCATAAATAAGAATAAACATTTAAGTAAATTTATAAGACTAAAACACAAGACATTTAGACATAATATTTAGCATAATTTTAAAATGGTAAATAAAATAATTCCATTTACTTATTCACATGGATATTCTACTTGTCGAATAATCACATGTAATATCAATAACTAATCTCATAATGATGTAATTCATAATTCCAGACATATTAATCACAAAGTTAAAGACTTGTGCCAAGACCCTAAATATACATTTTTTAAGGCCTTGTTCCATGACACTATTTTGTCTCGTGAGACCAAATGATGCATTTATGGGATATAGTGAGACCCACCCATCAATTTCTATGTCCAATGCATTCCTTATTTGAAAAGGGTGAAAATAACATAAACGTTCATATTAAAACTAGAATAAAAAATGCCAAAAATTTAAAAATAAACCATGAATGGTATAACAATATCACATCCCAAATAAAAAATATCATAAACCTATCAATACAATATGGAGAATTGTATCATAATAAATTAAATTCAATTAAAACATAAAATTTTACAATAGATGTTTACACAGATGAAATCAATCCAAAAAATATTTGAGAGAAATATCCCTTTCAACATTGAAATCATTTAAAAGTCTAATAATTATAACAAAAAAAATTATTTTTCAAAATATTCCTATAATCTTTTAATGGAATCATCGAAGGTGTTATAGTGGCGGAAAATAGATGCCCCCTCCATGTACGTTAAAAAACATATTCCTTTCTTAATTTGTAGAAAATTTTATAAAGTACCTTGTTTCAAAAATGATGGAATTATTCTTTTCAAAACATTTTATAAATAAATCAAACAAGGGTATAAAATACATTAATCTATATTATAAGAAATATTGAAAATGAATCGAATTTTTTTAAGAAACACAAATGTGGATGTTAAAGAAGTCCCGATAGATAGTTATGGATAAACAACCTCATATAATAAAGAGTTTGCAAATTTAATCTTTGCCTGAAATATTTACATAGTCAAGGGTATGTTAACCTCATGTATAATAGTTAAATAATTGTTATTAAATTATAAAATAACCACATACATAAATATGATATCATATATAATCCGCTAATGTTGTTATGTTAATAATATTTCTGAAGTATCATTGTTTTGGGTGTTAGTTGATTCATTTTCCATTATATGTTTTGTTAAGTAAGTCATGTTTGTTATGGATAAGATGTATTTGATTCATCTATATAATTATTTTAACTTCTAAAAAATTCATAATCATTAAATTAAAATTATTCTTGGATAGTTTAGATGGGTAATTAAATCTTATCACCTTAGAGAGACAGTAAGCTGTAGGTACGCAGGAGCAACAATATCACTCTATTGATGGTGAAATCGTTTGTAATTGGTTGGTATATTTTATATAAATAACAATAAGCATGTTATATTTATTATTTAAATTAATTATACTCAATAGTATGCCCGTCAAAATAATGAAGTGGTGAATAACAAAATACACCACAACATGGGGACGGTAAGTCGTACATACCCACGTATGGTGATTGTATCATTCATAAGATTGATAGAATAATGAAATGGGTTGTACCATATTTATAATAACACCTTAATATGTATAAGGTACTTGATTTTTTATTTTAATATGGATACAATAAACAAAGAGGAAGTGTAAGACTAAAAGAACTTCGAAAGTGGTGATTAAAAAATTACCTCTTCTTCGGGTGCATTCTTATGATTTGAAAAAAAGGGCTCCATAGGATGGATTTATGATATAAGTAAGGCCTCTAGATTGAGTTCAGGGTAGTTGGGAGGTCATTGAGTAGGGTATTTGTGAGCCAAATGGCTTTGGAGGTGTGAATTTAAGAAAAGGGGAAGTACACATTTATAAGAGATGTGATGGGCACTTTAGGAAAATCATGAAATATTAATTTATTATAAAATTTTATTTGGATTATAATAGATCCAAATGAATTTATTGTGAGAATATGGTGGGTATGGGTCAATATCCACTCAACCAATAGGTTTTAGACATGTTTAGGTCACCATATTAACCATATCTTTTATATTTAACTCACTGTTAAATAGTTTAACTTTTTATTTTTTCTTCTTGTATTTTTATATTAGATGGTTGATATAATAATGATAAATTTCCAAGAGAACCTAAGGTTGTTCATAAATTAATGATAAAACATTATCTCTATATTTTTTCCAAATCATATATTTTTAATAATATTATATCATCTAATAAAATAGTATTAGTTTTAAAAACTCATTTATGTCAATTTTGACACTATTTAGAATTTATTGTTTTGAAAGTCATAAAAAATTGATTACCTAAAAAAAATTGAATCAAAATTGAAATGTAATATTATTGATGAATATTTTTGGATGGAATCAAAAGGTTTATTATAAATTTATTTTATTATTTATAACATCAGTTATTTTAATCATTAATTAATAAGGTAATTATTTCATCATAAATATGTCATAAATAAATTTAATTATTTAATTATTAAAAATTATAAATAAAATTCCACGATATAGAAAATATATTTAGATTTATAATTAATATTTAGAGTATAATTTTTCTTATGTATAACCATATATTAGAAATTGATTAGTTATTAAAATCTGAATTTAACACTTTTAACATTTCTTTAAAAAATTATAATAAATGTCATAATCAAACCCAAATGGATCAAAAATGATCTTATTTATTTTCCTATGGTTTATTTTGGTCAAAAAACACTTATCTAGTAAAATTTGGACCTGTTTTGTGGTAATTTGATGTTATAATATTATTATTTTGACCTTTAATTACCCTATTTACTTTTATTCGAGGTAAATAATATCAAGATGTTACTTTTCACAAAAAATTATTTTAATTCCGTTGAACAACCTTTTACTTACTGATGAAAACTATGTCTATTGGATTTTTGAATTTCAATTCAAATAAGTGGTAAATTTATGCTTTATGGAAAGTTGAAAATGTGCCTAGAAGGTGTGTAAAAGTCGTTAAAAAAGTTAAATAAATTTTTTTATATCTATTATATTTAAAAAATGACTCTAATGTGTTACATTGGACTAATATAAGAATTATGTGTCTATTTTTACAATAAAACAAATTTAAATTTAAAAATAAATATTAAATAAAAATTCCGTTTTAAATAATAATGTAGTGTTTCTCAGTATTCATCAAAAATAGAATGTTTTTGAAAAAATTTCAAAAATTCACCCTAAGATAATTTTGATATTCCGAATCAAAAAATGAAGCCCATTTTGAGAAATAAAATTTATAAAATTTCAAAAAGTCGGTATTACTATTCAATTTTTTTTAAAATGGTTTGTTTGATTGGTCATGGTGTGTTAGAAGTCGAAGATGTGTACATGAAATCATTTGCATTATTCCAAGAGAAGCATATTATGGATGCTTGGGGTGTTAAATTCATACCTCCTTCAAATATTTTCATTCTCAAAATATCTTAAATATTACTGCATAAAAATATTCGAGTGATTCTTCATCATATGTTCCTTAGGTTCCCATGTTGCCTCTTTCATTTTATGTTTTCTCTAAAGAACTTTTACCATACGAGTAATCCGGTTTCTCAACAATTGTTCTCTTGTATCAAAAATTCTAAGAGTCACTTCATAATAAGACATATCTGGTTCAATATCTGTTTCGTCATTGGTGAGTACATGCATTGGTTCAGGCTTGTATTTTCTCAACAGTGATATGTGTAACACATCAGGATCTTTGGAAAGACATTGGTGGCAGTTCCAAATGGTATGCGACAAATCTAATTCATTCTTGAATTTCAAAAGGTCCGATGAACCTGGGAATTAATTTACCCTTCTTACTGTATCGTATAACTCCCTTCCATGGAAATTCCTACAATAAAACATGATCTCCTACTTGAAATTCCAAATCCTTCATTAGGTTATCATCGTAGATCTTTTACATACTTTGAGTTTCATTTAAGTGGGTTTGGGTAATCTGCACCATTTCCATTTATTCTTCAACAAGTTCTAGGACTATGAATTTTCATTCAACAAACACCATCTCAACAAGTTGGTGCATGAAATCTCTTTCCATATAATGATTCATATGATGCCATCTAAATACATGAATGGAAGATATTGTAATAGGAAAATTATACCAGAGGAAAATAATGATCTGAAATACTTTGACATTCAACTGACAAAGATATCAATATATATTGTATGGTTGGAATAGTCTGTTCAGATTGTGAATCAGTTTGTGGGTGGTTAGTAGAGCTCAAAAAAAGTTCAGTATCAAGGGATTTTTGAAGACTTTTCCAAAATATTGATATAAATCCGGAATCATGATTAGAAACAATCAATAAAGGTATACCATGATGTCTAATAAATTCATTAATATATATATATATATTTTAAACATTCAAGTTTTAAATCTTCTCTTATAACAAAAAAAATGTTCTGACTTAGTAAGACTATCGACAATGACACATATTGCATAATTATTTCATAGAGACTTTGGTAGCCCCATAACAAAGTCCATCGTAATATCATCCCATTCCCACTTAGCTATGGGAAAAGGTTTCATGAATCCTCAAGGATTTTGTCTTCCATCCTTCACTTGTTGACAAACCGTATATTTAGACACATAATCAACAATCTCCCTCTTCATGTTGTCCCACCAAAAATGTTCCTTCAAATCTATATATATCTTAATGCTATCATGGTATATAGAGAAATTAGAGCTATGAGCATCATCCAACTATTCCCTTTTCATGATCACTTATATCAGGAAAACAAATCATCTTCCCAAAATTCAAAATTATATCTTCATATATGAAGTCAACAAATCTCCCTTTATTCATAGCCTTAATTTTTTTTCTAAATCTCTTCATAATCAGTTTGATAACTTTTTATCATTTCTAGTAAATATTTTTTGGAAAATATTTTAAACAAGTATTAATGTTTCCACTTTAATGATTATTACAATATTCATCATTACTAGATCCATGAACATAGGATCTCTTTCAACTCTCATATTGTTCAGAACTTCATGATCCTTTTTGATCAAAGCATCTTCCACATTATTTACCTTACCCAGGTGGTAGTGTATTGGGAAATCATAAACCTTGAGGTGTTCAAGCCATCTCATTTGCCTTGTGTTGTGTTCTTTATGTGAGAAAATATTATTCAAACACTTGTGATCTCACATTTTTCACCATAGAGATTGTGTCTCCATATATTTAGTGAAACGATTGAAAATGATAACTCAATATCATGAGTATGATAGTTTTGTTCGTGTATTTTTAGCATTTCTGATGCATAGACAATAACTCCATTATTCTATAGAGGGAGACAACTATGTCATTTCTTTTAAGTATCATTATAAATAACAATCCCATCATTACATGATGGTTTACTCAATATAATAGAATTGTATAATATTTTCTTCAATTCTTCAAAACATTATTCAAACTCTTTTTTCCAAAAAAAATTAACCCCTTTATGTGTGACCTGTGTTAATGGGTAAGACAATCAAGAAAAATTATAGATGAAACACTGATACTAACCTGCAAAAACAATAATATTGTGTACCATAGTTATACTTGTCAGTGTTGGGAATTCTTGGATTTCCATTGTTTTGGAAGAATCAACAGAGATTCCACTTTTAGAGAAAATAAATACAATAAAAAAATCTATTTTTGCAAGAATTCACGCTTCCTAAACATTCCATATAATTAATTTCTTCTAGGAGTTTCAGAATAGTGAGAAATTGGTTTTCATGATCTTTATAGATTTTGAAGTATACCAAGATATCATCAATAAATACAACTAAAAATTCATTAAGATATTTTTTGAAAACACTCCTCATTAGATCCATGAAAATAGAGGGTTCATTATTCAGTCCAAAAGGAATTACTATAAACTCATAATTTCTATACCTAGTCCAAAATATTTTCTTTAAAATTCCTTACTTCTTCATGCACACCTGATGGTATCCAGATTGATAGTCAATCATTGAATAATATTGAGATCCTTTAAGTTGATCAAATAAATAATCAATGTTTGGCAGAGGATACTTGTTCTTTATTGTTATAGGATTGATCTCCTTGTAGTCAATTCACAACCTCATAGATCGATCTTTCTTCTTAAAAAAGACCAACAGGGGCTCCCCATAGAGAAACAAAAGAGAGAATAAATCCTTTATTACTCAATTTCTCAATATTTTTCTTTAGTTCCACTAATTCCATGGTGGAAATTATATAAGGGGTATTAGATATGGGCCTTGAACTAGGAATTAAGTCAATATAAAACTCAATTTCTCATTCTGGAGTATGTCTAGGTAAATCTACTTGAAACACATCAATATATTCTTACACAGTTGGTACATCCTCTATTTGATCATTCCTTTCTTCTCCCATAGTTATTTCACTCTCGTCCTCCCCAATAATTGATTTTAGTATATCTAATATGAGTGGTTCTGGAAGAGAATTAGATGGTGATTGTTCTAATCTAAATATAAGGGATTCTATATCCTAATCAGAAATTGTAACCTCCTTATTTTTCAATAAATTTTTGCATCATGGTCGGAAATCCAATCTATTCTGAGTATTTTTTATAATTCAATCATGGGTATGAAAATAATATCAGTAGAGAAAGTACATTTATAATCTATAATGGTAACAGATTTAGAAAAAATTGTTGCAATGATACTTCCCTTAAGAGTTTTTTCTCACAACTCACGTAATAATTCAAATTTCAAATATCAAATATCATTTTAAAATTGGGAAGATATGAAATAATACGACGATCTTGAATCAAATAAAGGATTGGATAATTTTTAGGAAACTATTAAAGTACCTTCCAGGGCATCATTCAGAACTTCAACCTCAGAAGTTTTGATCACAGAAGCTTGGACTTTCTCCCTTAACCTTTTTTGGGGTAAGATTCCTTGATTATTAGGAAATTAACTTGCATAATTCCTCATTTCATTAAAACATTAGTATTGAACATAGAAATCCACTTTAATCCCCTTGAAATCATGAAAATGGTGGCCTTTTTCTCAACACTTTTAATAAACTCACATTCCCTTCAGACAGGTAATGTGGTGTTTCGTCACAAATTTACTGTGTGATGGAAATTCAATATTCCCCTTTATCCACTTATTTCTTTTTCTAGGATGTTTAGATGATCTCTTCAAATCATTATTTTCTTTAATGTTTAAGACTTAGAGAATTCCATTTCTATAATGACAGCACATGAGACTATATCTTCGTAAGACATGAAGAATTTTGAGACTAAATCTCCATAGGGAAATGGTTTTAACTTATCAAATAATTTATCAATATTACATCTTAGGATATGTATATATTATGCAGCATGGCTTTTTGACTTGGTAAAGTTTGCCTCACACATTGCAACATTACCATCTTCATTTTCCCTTAGACTTAGAAATTTACATTCCATATCCAGTTGTTGTTCACGAGGAAAGTATTTTTCAAATAAAATAACTTTAAACTCCCTCCATTACATATTTGATACTTCCTCTTCCTCCTTTGTGTTTTGTATTAATGACCACCATTTATCTTCACTCCTAAAAGGCGATAATATTTCATGACTATGTTTTCTCTTTCTCTACTCCCCAAAGAATGAAATATTTTCTCTAAGAAAATTATCCATAGCTTAGATACAAATGGATTTGTAGTTCCATTAAATTTTGGTGGTTATTACCTCATGAATAGGTTTAACATTGATCCTCCGCGTTGTGGATCAGGGTTCTCCCCACAGGTAAGGTTATTATAAATAACCTTAGTGAGTTGTCTCAATATAGTTATAATTTGTTCATCACGAGTTGCTTCACCAGCTCCACTCTAATAATCTTGAATAAGTGGGAAATACCTACATGGATTATATGTGTAGATACAGTTTTCATTCCTTCCACTAGGTGGAATTTCTAAACAATGACATACACTAGATTGGTTTATTAATTTCAATGCATAATTCCAAAATTTTAAAATAATTAACGTAAATTTAAAATTTAATGTATGTAGTACATAATCATAATAATGTTTTTTTGGGATGTATTTACTCTTAAATATATCATAATGGCTTGTAATGAAAATATGAATTATCCTTTGAATATCCTCTTGGAGTGTTAAACCATGTGCATAGTAAGGCCCCTTTTCCTGTACCACTATACAACGGGTCAAACTTGAGTCTCCATGTCGGTGTTTTCACTCCTAGTTACATTTGTGCCAGAACCAAATTCACTTGTAGTATGTAGACATGGATGTATTACTTGGAAACCCCACATAATATCTATATTAAATTTTTTTTGGGAAGTTTGACTAATCTAGTCCTGAATAACTATATTTGGGTAATGTTCTCTAATATGAATTTTTCTAAATTTTGTTTCCATGGTTTGTACAAAACTTTCTATGATACCAACTGTAATGCCCCAACCCCAATTACCAAAATTCATTGTGTTGTTATATAACATTGGCATGATAACAAGAGATGAATTCCCAAATGACTGGCCAGTTTAGTATCCTTGGAAGTACTAGATATATTCATATGTTTTACATTACCTTAAGAAATAAAAAAAGAAACATTGTGTCTACTTTGAACAAAATCATATCCCTTAGCCTATCACTACAATTCAGTACATCTTCGCATCTCAGGAAAAATAAAACATTAGAAAGGGGTGATCTCACATGCAATGTGAGGATAACAATATAGTGGAAACTGTCAGAAATAAGCAATAACATTTAAGGAAGTGTTCAAGATTAAAACAGATGCCTTTTAAACATTAATTTCATCATAATATGGAAAATATAAATAAAATGATTCCATTTACAACTTCACATGGAAATTCTAATAGTATAATAATAACTTGTAATATGAATAGATAATATAATAATGTTGGAAAGTAGAATGCCGAAAAACATAACCACAAAGTCAATTCCTCATTCCAAGACTCTAAATATACATTTTGTTAAGGCCTTATGCCAAAACACTATTTCATCTCAAGAGACTAAATGATACATCGAGGAGTTATAGCAGGACACGCCCATCACTTTCTAAGTCAAACTCATTCCAAATATGATAAAGGTGAAACATAACATAAATATTCGTATTAAAAATAACATATAAATTGACAATACTTTAACTATAAACAATGAATGGTATAAAAATATCACATAAAATATAAAACATATCATAAAAATATCAATAAAATATGGAATATTGTATCATAATTAATAAAATTCAATTAAACATAAAATTTTAAATAGATGTTGACGCAGATGAAATCAATCCCAATACTATTTGAGAGAAATATCTATTTCTACTTTGAAATCATTTAAAAGTTTCCTAATTATAATTTTTTGGTAAAATATACATATAAGCATGTAAGAGAAGATTTGAAGGTATTATAATAGAGGAAAATAGCCACACCTTCCATATAAGTAAAAAATTCCTTTCCATAATTTGTCAAAAAAGTCATAATGTACATTTTCTTGAAAATGACAGAATGATTCCTTTCAAAACATTTTATAAAAATTCAGACAGAGGTATAAATGGATTTAACCCATACTCTCCGAAATAGTAAATATGTTTTGAAATGAATTTTTAGGTAACATAGTTGTGGATGAAAAATAACTATCAATAAATACTTATTCATAGACAACCTCATATAATAACGAGATTGTAAAATTAACCTTTACCTTTTACATTTCTATAGTTTATGGTACATTAAACTCCATATAATGGTAAAATTATTGTTATTAAATTATACATGAACCAAATAACAAAATATGACATCATATATGATCATATAACATTTCATTGTTAGTAATATTTCACTAGTATAATTGTTCCAGATGTTAAAAGATTCATTTTCCATTATATGATTTTTTATGTATGCAATGATTGTTATGGACAAGATATATTTTATTCATATCAAGAATTATATTAAGTTCCTAAAAATTATTTTTTAATAATCATTAGAATATTATTATTGAATGGTTTCTATGGGGAATGAAATCTCATTGCGTTGTGGAGACGATAAGCCGTATGTACACAAGAGCGAAAATGTCAATCTATAGATTGTGAAATATTATGTAATTGGATGAGATATTATATATACAGAATCCATAACAAGTTATATTTGTTATTTCATCCATTATACTCATTTTTATACACATCCAAATAATGAAGTTGTTAATAATAAACTATACAACAACGTGGAGACGGTAAGCCGTACGTACACACATATGGTGATTTTTTCATTCATAGGATGGATAGAATAAAGAAATATGGTTGTTCCATATTTATAATAAAATATCAGTATGTATAAGGTACATGATTTATTATTTTATTATGGAAAATATTAATAATGAATAAGTTGAAGAAGAAAAGAACTTTGAAATAGGTGATGAAATAATTACCTCTTCTTTGGGTGATTTTTTTATTTGAACAAAATGGCTCTATAGGATTTTATTCTGACCAATTTAGGGCCTGTAGGATGAGGTGGGGTTTGTTTTTAGGATATTTGAGTAAGTTTACACCGAGTAAAATTTCTTTGGATGTGTGAATTTATGATAAAGAGATGTACCCTTTTTTAAAAGAGGTAATGGCCACATTAGGAAAAGCTAGAAATATTAGTTAATAATAAAATTATTTCCAGTTTCTAATATTTCAAAATGAATTTATTGTGAGGTTAAAGTGTTTATGAGTCTAAATTATCTCAACCAATAGGTTATAGATAAATTTATGTCCCCATATTAACCTTATGTTTTTTATTTAAATCTTGGTTAAATTGTTTAACTTTTACCATATCTTCTAGTATTTTTATATAACATTTTTAATGTAGTAACTATAAATTACCAAGATAACCTAAAGTGGTTCATTAATAAAATATATAACATTATATAAGTCGTTTAGACAAATAATTGATTTTTTGGAATATTATATCATTTAATAAAATAGTATTTGTTTTAAAAACACATTTTTGTCAATTCTAACACTATTTAGTATTTGGATTTTGTTAAATTCATAATAACATGATTACATCAAAAAAATACATTAAATAAACCCGAAAATGTCATATTCACCATGAATATACATGGATGGAATCAAAATAAAAAATTATGTTATTTCAACATATATAACATCAATTAAATTAATCATTCATTAATAAGGTAATTACTACATCATCATTGTGTCAGAAATAAATTTAAATATTTAATGTCAAAAAATTAAAAATAAAATACCATTATATAGGAAATATTTTCATTTCTATAATATATATTTATAATAGAATTTTTCCTATGTATAATAATATATTAAAAATGGTTTAGTTATTAAAATTTGAATTTAATATTTTTAATTATTCTTTAAATAAAATATAATTAATGTCATAATCTGACCCAAATGGATAAAAGGATATTATTTTTATCCTATGTTTTGATTTCGTCAAGAAAAACATATCCAATATAATTATGAGATGTGTTGGTGAAATTTTATATTATTATAATATTGTTTTTACCTTTATTACCCTATTTCATTTTAATCGTGGTAAATAAAATTCAGAATTTATTGTTCTCCAAAATGTATTTTAGTCTTATTGAACCACATTTTACTTACTGATGAAATATTTTTCGGTCATATATTTGAAATTTAATTCAGAGAAGTAGAAAAATTACATTTTATGCAAATTTTTAAATGTTCTTATAAGGCGGGTAAAAGACGTTTAAAATATTGATAAAATTTTATATGTATAATATTATTATAAAATTAATCCAATGAATTAAATTTCACTAATATAGGTATTATGTGTCTATTTTGGATTTAAAATAAATTTATATTTTAAATTAATTATTAAATAAAAATTCAGTTATTAAAAATAAAGGAGTGTTTTTTCACCATTCATTAAAAAATGAAAGTTTTTAGAAAGATACAAAAAATTAAAATAAAGATAATTTTGATATTATGAATCCACAAAATTAAGTCCACTATGAAAAACAAAATTTATCAAATTTTAAAATGTGGATGTTATTATTCATAACTACCTTTTAAACGTCTATTTTGATTTGTTGTAGTGTACTAGAACTCAGAGATGCGTACATTGCATGTTGTTGAATTATTTAAAGAGAAGCATACAATATAAGATTGGTGTGTTACATAACATCTAATAGAAGAGATTAGGGCCAGAGCGGGTAGTCAGTCTTCTATCCTCCAACCATGATGTTGGGGAAAACAACCACCCAGAGTCAATTCTATGTCAGTTTCTCGAATCACAATTGATGGGGAAGCATAAGGAATCATAAAATATACATGACCTAATATTTCTCACAACCAATCTCTCAGTATAACCTTGTATTATAATCATCATTAGATGAATTTTCTATGACTCCTGGCTACAACTACTAAGACCATATATCCTATAAGAACAGAATCATTTAACAGAGCTTCATTAAAAATTTCTTGTCACTATATCATTTACTTTAATTAATTCATTCAGTATACATTACTTAAAAATTAAATGTATCCCACATTATTGTAAATTAATAAAATACGTAAATTTAATTCCCTCCAGGAATAATACAAACATTTCAAAAAATTATTAAAATTTATTTATTTTTATAGTTAACATCCCATCATCACCTACCACATGGGTTAATAATTATTTATTCATTATTAGATGATTCTATAATCCAATTACTCTTGATAATCCTTCCTAAGATACCATAATGAGGAAACATGTAACAAAGATCATCCAGCTACCACAAGCTATAGGGAATGTAATGCATATAATATAAGAATTATGGCCACAAGAATTACATAATTTCATAAGGGAGAATCCTAGATCTCAAGTCCCGTGTGTAATCCCCAACACACCCTTATATATCCTAATTCATTTCTCTATCACAAGTGTCAAATGATTCCACATCATTTGAGTCTCCCCATCATATTACACGTTAGTAATTATAGTATCATATCACAAAGGGACTATGTCCACCATATCACATCATATAGATAATATCACATCAAAATAACATCGTAAAATGAGAAGGAGAGAAACTAGCATAACCAACATGGAAATATTGGCACTAAAATTAGTGAATCTGTCCTTCATATGTAAACAAGCTCTCATGAATCTAATAACAAGAAAACCAAACATCACATGAAAATAGGAAAAAAATCCCCTATAAATTATATTTATTAAACAATTTATTTTTATTCCATCTTGACATAACAAATTTAGTATTAATTGTTTCCATCTATAGGTAAACTAAACCATCTAGATATAAGAAGATAGAAAATTTATTAACAAATTTATTTAAACTTGATTATATGTATGAAACCATTTTAATTTATCAATACTTTTCAATTATTATAAAAAAAAATAAGAAACATGATTCACATTATATATCAATTCCATTAATCAAAAGGAATATCACATTTAATTAAACATGAAAACTAGACTAAACATGATTATAATCAAATTACATTAACCACCAGATAATAAACATGCATCTTCTTTTGTCATTCATAATCTAATTAATTTTCAATTCACTATAGATTTATGTTCCCTGTGAAATTTAACATTTTATTCATATGATAATAATATGTTATCAAGGAATATCATACACATCGCACTATCTAACAAATCAACTATAAAACCATAATCATGGTACAAGGAAACATCATCAAATATTGGTACTTAATGAATTATTTATTCATATGGTTCAAGAATTATTAGGTTAATTTCATTACCATCCAAATGTGTAAACCATGATAAATTTACAATTTCATGTATATAAAATAAAAGAATAATGTAATACCCTTCCTTAATGGAATAAATGTTCTTCGCATGGAAATTTACCATTGTTATGGGTCCTTTATCACCTCTCCCATGAGGAAACTATGATATCCTAAATGATTCATTCCACAAACTCACAAAAAATAACAAGGAATCCTCTTCATAATAGTGGAGATCAAGAGCCATGTTATGGAGAGAATAACTGGGTGGAAATGAGACTGATTAAGGGGAACCATCTTAAAAAATGAAATAAAAAATCATGGATCCTCATTGAAGGAATATTGAAAACGTTGATAGATCCCCAGTGATTTAATCTCAAAATTTCTAAAAGGAGGTTGGATGGTCACCTTAAAATTGAGAGGGAGTTCCCATATCCATAAAGTTTGAGTAATACCCTATCATTTTAACATTTATAGGTGCAATAAAAAGATAATTTTTATAGAGTTTAAATCATATACATCGTGTAATTATCGAGTATTATACCTCCATCAAAAAAAATCACCATGAATAATTAAACCTAAAAAATTGACATGTCATGTAGCACACTATGGAAAAATATAAATATTTCTTGAAACTATTCTGGGCCATGTTAGTCTCCCACCTAATCGATGAACATTTAATACAAGGAATGACATATATTTTCACACCGTTTAGTCTCCCTAGTTCAATATTATTATAGCCAAACGCCTCTAGAGTCTCTCCAGGACTCCTCTAATCACCAAAATCCTCAAAAACGCAAAAAGGAATCTTCTTCATAGATCTGGTAGCTTTAATTATCTACATCTAGAAAATATCATTCTATATAATCTAAAACTAAAAAAAATATAAAGTTAAAAATGGTTGTCTGAACAGCCACCTTGCAAGATTGCTCTTAAGGATAGTGCCATCTTAGTTGATCAACTATCTATTTACATGTGTGATGAAAAACCATAAACCAAAAAACCATATCCAAAAAACCCCCCTATGTATTGTAAATATTAAATTAAATTATAGACACAATAATCAATAGGTTAAAATAATCTCATAACAAAAATGACAACATTAATAAATAAACAATGTTACAATAGAATAGATAATAATAAAACAGAATATAGAACTATGTTAGTATTTTCCGCTCACATTACAAAGACTCCAACATGATCCAACACCGTATAAGTAAAAAAAATATGGAGAAGAATGCTTAATCCCAATACAAATCCTTCTTTACCCCTGACTATGAGTCACCAGTAGGAACACATCATCACTAATGTTGAACTCCATATGTCTCCTTCTATGATCATCATTGGTTTTTAAATGATATTACACTTCTTTCATCCTCTCTCCAGTTACCTATACCATATATATATTATAATATATGATTTTATGCCTAATAATTGCTATCTCTATGACCCTAGTCTAACACAACAGATACCAGAAAGGTTAGTTGGAAAAAAAATTCAAGTTGAGCTACAACAATTCTTTAGAGGAAACTATTTATGCAATAAAATTA
This sequence comes from Viscum album, assembly GCA_963277665.1. Lineage (NCBI taxonomy): Eukaryota > Viridiplantae > Streptophyta > Magnoliopsida > Santalales > Viscaceae > Viscum > Viscum album. The sequence continues at coordinate 1,652,371,525 of OY728137.1, read as the reverse complement.
GATCAAGGGTATGTGTCTCATCTTCAAACCTCTAAAAGTAGGTACATAGTAGTTCATAATGTCTTCAATATACTAGATATTCAACATTCTATGACCATCCTTCTACAGATGAGTTTTTTTTATAAGGAGTAAATGAGATCTAAAATCATGTTAGAGATATCTCCGCACCCTAGAGGTAAAAGGAGAATCCCAACTAGAGATGATCATCCCGGAGACTATGTAGAGTAAAACCACATATTTGAGATACATCCTCGATAAAACATCCATTGATCATGAATCTTCAATCTCCATAAGGTGGTATGATTTCATCAAATGATTTGCTATCACCCTTGGAGAATAATATACTCTTTATTCTGAAGGTATACTAGTAAAAAATTTCATCAATTCATACTTCCACTTATAATAGGTAATATCTAATAGATGTAGAAACCCACCGAGGGAATGGTTCTAAGACTTTACCTTCTGGAAAACCATATATCGACAAAAAAACTCTATAACTGCACACATTATCCAAGACTATCAAAACTAACCTCTCAAGTATCAGTACTTCTTTGTAAAAACAAAATGTACATCAGAAGGTGGGTTATGGATATCAAATAGGACCATCTCAATCATAGACCAACAGATATATAACATTACCAAGAATAACTCATGGTGTTATCCATCATATAACCATCCATCATGGGAATCATAAAATAAATAGGTTTCTATTGATTTTCTCAATATAATCCCTTCATGAGAATCATCCACCTGCTAAACCAAATACGAATAGACTTTTATCTTGAAAAGATAACCATTTCTTTAAACCTCGATGATGTATGGGTGCATCATTTCGAGTTATTTCATCACTCTCCAAGAATATTATGATTCATTAATGACATCACCGAGTGACTTCCTTCTCAACACATCGACTAAAAAGTTATTATCCATTAATAAGAAAATTATATTATTCTAGATATTATAATTATTGATATTTTAAATATTTATTATTAGATAAATTTAAAATTTACATCTTTAGAATTTTATAAATTTTATTCACTATTTGAAAATAATATAGATCTCAGTTAATTATAAAAACATTCAATAGATATCATTAATATTCATAATTTCATCTATAAATATCACTATATTTCTTGGTTTCAAATTTTAAAATGTATTAATTATTAAACATTTCCTGGAAGAAATATATTATGTCTGAAAATACATTAATATAAGGAAACATACATAAAGAAACTAACAAAAAATGTTTACTCTTTATGAAAACATCAAGGGGTAGAATGTTTATATTGAAATAAAACATTTAATTTTAACATTCATGATATTAAATTGCTCAAAATTTATAATATACAAATAGATCAATGTGAAACACCAAATAAATGTATTGGAAATTAAAACACTTGGAGGATGAAAACATAATTGAGATAAATGATCAAACAAAAAAGGATACAAATATAGAAATGAGAAATAAATGTTTAGGATAACAATATATATTATACTTTAAAGTATATTAATAACTATTCCAGGTAGTGGGACTCTTCACATTTATCCTGTTGTTGTGGCTTCATCAGCTCCCAAATCCATGGGACACAATATAAAAACATGTAAATTCATCAATCAACCCAGTTAGATATTAGATGTTCTGAACCATGGTACAACTATGTTAAAACATCAAAAATGTAAACTATATGCTAGATAATCTCTTAAATCAACTTTATTGATATTAATTTCTTCTTTAGACATAATGAAAGTCAACATTTGGAGGATACATATTTATATCCCTACAACCTCATTAATATTTTTAAGATTATAAGTAATGATTACAACCAAATAATATAGTTATTTTTAAAAAGAAATCTCAAAAACATTATAAGAAAAAAATACTTATGAATCCCAAAAAATGTGGTAATAGTGAAAAATATTCAATATAATCAACTTTTTCACTCATTTTTAAGTTATATTAACTTATATTCATCAATTTATTAGAATGAATTTATAGTCGTTGATGTGAAAAAATTATCAATATTCTTCATGTATGGTTTTAATAAATTCGAATCTAGTAAACACATTTTTTTTAAATTTCAACTACATTCACACTTTTCAAAATAAATTAACGAATTAAAATTTTCCCATCTAAATTAAGTAAATATAATGTTTGGTATACATGAATAATAGAAGTAAAAAACATCATGTTAACATGAATAAAAATAATAAGTGAGTGTTGATTCATAAAAGTAATAGATATAAAAGATGTAATTTTAGAAATATGAATCAATATAGACCTTCATGAACACATTCTCTCGATACTCAAAACCAGTGATATTTATATTCAATTTTTTTATAAATATGACTAATTTGGTCTCTCCACACATAATAATAAATCTTTTTAACCTTTTCAATCAAAAAACACACTATCTCATGACCCATATGTGATGACTCTCCTATATAAGTACAATAAATAAATGATCTATAAAGGAAATCATATAGAACATTAAATGGTGAAAATTCAATTATGGAGTGGTAAAAATTGTTGTATGAATAGTAAACAAAGGAAGGTGGTCAGAACAACTCTGGCAAAATTTAATCACAAATGATTACAACATATCATAATTAAAATCAACAAAAATTTCTCCGTGTATGGCCTCTATAATCAACGTCTGATGTCCTTATATATCTTTATCATATATCGATATAAATTCACCATGGAACTGAGAGACTGTATCATACTTCCCCAAACAAACATTTATAACTATTATTTTCTACTATAAGAGAATAATTATTTCACCACAATTGAATAATCAATCACGGGATTCTCCCATGGCTATCTTATCTATTATCATAGATGATTTCTCCAACAAATTCCCCCTTTACAAATGATTTTTTTAATTCCCCCGATATTTGTCATAGATTAGATGTATTTTCTACTTTCCCTGAGATAAATTGCATTGAAGATATATAATCATACCCCACCATTAGTTGTGACCGCATAGGGAGGGAATACAAAAGAGACTCCTATTATTTATAGAAACCATAAATTATTAACTAATAAGATAGTGTCTCCACATATTCAAGGAAAATGTCACCATTTTAATCTCTTTGAATTGGGTTTTGTGGTTCTACTTGTGTGTTCAGGGCTTCTTAGTCTTCTAAGAAGTCATGGTTTACCTCTACATTACCAAGATACTTATTTCATTCCTAGGAGAATTAGAGAACTCCTCTTACTTGAGTCTTATAATGAGAAATCACAAAATTGGATCATTGGAATGCCTCTTAATTAGCTCCATAAAAGATATTTGATAATTTTGATAGTAGTTAGAGAACTACCCGTTTCAGGAAAGTGAAGTCATGGGGAAAAATCCTAGATTATTCCTCCAATAATATTTAATAATATTTTACAGTTACATGTAAATTGCACACCAAAAATGTCATATTGACTAGCTCCCTTGCCATTATTATGTCAGTCATTATGGTTTCAATTAGAACTCTAACTTTTGAGATGAAATTCCAAAGAAAGTAATTTTCTAAATTGAAAATTACACTTCAAGAGATTACCATAATGATAATTCTCAAGGAGAAGGACAAATTTAACACTCAACAGCCCCACATGACTATCATTTTTTATATAATAGGTATCGATTTCAACAATGAAAATTGTCACGACCCGTCCTCGGGGCCCGTGCCGTGACTACCCCAAGCCTGCCTTCCAAAGGCCAGGGGCTGGCGACTAGCACCAAGGCATAAATCCAGGTAAAAAGGGAAGGCATTTCCTTTGTAAAGTAAACAAACACCACAGAGAAAGCAAGTAGAAGAAGTTAACACTGAGTAAAACTGGGTACAACAGTAAGTGCAGAAAAGTAAGTGGGCCAGAATACAAACCTAAACTGAAAGTAAAGTACAACAGGAAAGGGAAAACAACAACTGAAAGTAAAGTCGTAGCCTCGAGCAGTCCACTGGAAGTCCCACCTGAAGGCTGAGTACAGATAGCCTCCACAGCTCCTCAGGTCCAGCTGTCTGCTCCGAGTACGTCCCGCCCAGTGGTCCACCTCCAGGTACCGTCCTACTCCGCAAGCCTCAACCACGATCAGCGTTGTCCGTCGTCTGCAACCAACACAATTTAGTGCGAGCATAGCCCGTACAGGGGTGAGTATAAGCTACTTAGTAGGGACCCGGAGACCCCCAAAGGTATCCCAGAATCCACAAAGGATAATCCACAAAGGAAAGATACAATCACGAAGTAACATCAGAAACTACTTAGGTATATGCCCATTCATATACCTAAGTCATCAATTCCAGTTCGGCTCCAACATCCGAGCTCAAGTACAACCCAGTCCACACAGGAAATCACAACCCAGTCCACGCAGGAAAGAAAAACATAATCCAAACGGGATATTACAACACAATCCACATAGGAAAGAAAAATAGGATTCAGCTCACGCAGGTATACTTCTTCTTAAGATGATAGAGATGATCAGATATTGCCACTAATTCATCTAAGTCGTCGGACCCACAAAGGATCGATAGGTACTAACCCCCGAAATGACCCAAAAAGGATCTGACCCACACAGGATCGATAGGTAACAAACCCCCGCAATAACCCACAACGGATCTGACCCACAGAGGATCGATAGGTAACTAACCCCCGCAATGACCCACAAAGGATCTAACCCACACATGATCGATAGGTAACTAACCCCCGCAATGACCCACATAGGATCAGACCCACACAGGATCTGTAGGCGCTGGCCCACACAGGAACGCTGAGCACTAACCCACATAGGATATGACCCACACAGGATCGGTATCACTGATCCACGTAGGATCGCTGAGTGCTGTAGTCATCGCCGTCGAATCCACTGAGGATCTTTGTACTGTCGTCGTCGTCGTCGCAGTCACAGCCAGCTCTAGGGTTCCCGTACACAGCAAGCTCGTTCGGGAGGGTCCGCTCCACGAGCCGAGGGGCTGATGCATCAACTGACACATAGTCCAAAGTTGATATATCCATAAGTTCTGTATCGTCAACAGAAACTCAACGTCACAGACGACGCGTCAATCGGATGTTCGGTCTGAGAGTTATTGGTTTTTTCATCCCAGGGGCCCGGTTGGTTTTTAAGTCAAAACCAACCCGAATGTACTCCACCTGTGTACAAACCTCGAGAGGAGTAAGACAAAAGGTCCGTCTTACTAAGAGGAATCCATCAAAGTTGACGACACGTCAATCGGACGTCCGGAACTCAAGTTATAAGTGTTTCCGCTCCGAGGGCCCGGTTGGTTTCGTGTACAAACCAACCCGGCCGAAACCAAAGTTCACTAAAACCCTGAGTGTAATATACCAAAATGACTGTCTCGATCCATGGATCGCATCTTAGTGGATGGTGTGTCGATCGGATGTCCGCAGCTCATGTTATGGGCAACAGACTAAAAGAGGTTTGGTAATAGGGGGTTCGGGCCCGGTCCGACCCGGCCCGATACCCCCAGGGTCGGCCCGGCCCGGCCTGGGCGCGGCCCAGCCTGGCATCCCGGTATAGCGGATAGGTCAGGTCTGCGGGCCCGGCGCGCGGCACTCTTGCCAGGGGGGGGGGGGGCTCGGCCGAACGGCCGAGCCGTTTCGGAGGCAGGGGGCGCTGCCCCCGCATGTAGCAACCGCGACCCCTTAATGGGGCCGCTATGTCTGGCCATCTGGGGGTTTCGAACCCCCGGTTCTTCTATGGTCCGGCCGCCCCGCTCCATCCGGCTGGCTTCTGCCGCCATGGGACCGGCAAGGCCGGTCCCCCTGCTCGGATGCCGGCAGCCCGGACCCGGCTGTTGGTTCCCCTGCTCCGCCGCGGCCCGAAACCGGCCGCAGCCTTCATCCGTCTGGTGCGGCGCAATGGTGCCACGCCCCTCCATCATGGCCCCGTTCCGGCCGCGGTGCTTTCGTAGTTCTCTAGTGTGGTGCGACGACGCCACATCATTGGTTCAAATTTCAATTGTGCGGCGCGACGGTGCCACGCATCCTTTCCACTCGTTCACACGTGATTCGACGGCACCACGTCACATTCCCTCGAACCACAATAACAAATATAATAAGGGAGGAGGGTCGGCTATGTTTGTGCGGTCCGGCCCCCTCCCGTTAAATGATATCAAGCGGTTCAAATGAATGATGATAGATGACGGAAGATTTCAAAAATAAAAACACATAAACCCCTACCTCAACGATGTCGTCGAAAGAGAGTTTTTCGCAGAATTAACCATCGCGGAAGAAGAGGATCGTCGCAGAAGAAAGCGTCACGGAAGGAACATCATTGGCATATGGTGATCTCTGAGGAAGGCGTCTCTCGCCGTCGTCCGTCGTCAGAGGTCGGCGTTCTTCTTCGGCGGCGGTGTGTTCTTCGCGTTCTTCGTTGAAGAATGAAGAAGTTCCTCTAGCTCTTTAGCTTTTCTCCCAAAGTCTCCCACAACCAGAATTCCAACAAAATAAAATATGTTCAACACTTATTTTATTAACATAACCTAAGCTTTTTAACTTCAAAAGTTTAATTCAAACCCTCAAATTAAACTCACCAAATTAATTAACAAAAGTTTTCAAAAATTAATGGTGAGTTGAGGGGATCAGAGAATATGAAGGGGTGGGGTTCATGTGGGACCCACTGGCCTCATAACCTCTCATGGGAAGTTTGGTGTTTTCCCAACTTCCACCCAAATGTTAAACACTTAGAAAGATAAATAAAATTTATCGATTAAATTTTATTTTAACTTCCAAAAATTTTAACAACTTCACCCGTGAAAACGCAACACTGGAAAAGGTGTTCCTAAGAAATTACTGGCGTTGTGGTTCCATCGATGCCCTCGGAATTAGATTATGATCAACATTTCAAAAGTTAGGAATTCCCGCTCATTCGTTCACTGAACGTACCCGAGCTAAACATCAGAAAAAGATTCTGGGCACACCGGGTCTCGAAATCAGGTGTCGTCAGAAACTGCATCCTTGTAAAATTCCAATGAAAATTAAGAAAAAAAAATTCCTTGAATTTTACGTGTCTTTACATTACTCCTACCTTAGATCTTTACGTCACCGTAGAGATACATAAAAAACTAGGGAAACAAATGTGGGTACGGAGCACGCATCTGAGCCTCCCACTCCCAGGTGCTCTCCTAAAGGTTCTCATGCTGCCATCTGATGCGCACTAGAGGAATCAGCCGTCCACATAGGACCCTCTCCTGTCGATCCACAATCTCCACCGGGACCTCCGCAAATGTCACCCTATCATCAAAGTCCAACTCCCCATGGTCAATGATATGCATCGGGTCGTGCACATATCTCCTCAGCTGAGATACGTGGAAGATGTCTTGCACCCGGTGCAACTGAGGTGGTAGAGCCAGGCAATAAGCCACCTCACCAGACCTGCTGAGGACCTGGAATGGTCCGATGAAGCATGGAGACAACTTGCCGCCATAGCCAAATCTCTGTAATCCATGTCGAGATGAGACCCGCAAAAAGACGTGGTCGCCATCCTCGAACTCTAGTGGCCTCCGCCTCCTGTCAGCATAAGACTTCTGCCGTCTCTGAGCTGTCCTCATTAGCTCCTGGATGACCTGGACCTTCTCTGTCGTGGCCTGGACCATCTCTGGTCCCACAAGTGCTGACTCCCCAGGGTCTGTCCAGCACAATGGAGATCTGCAAGGTCGGCCGTACAACGCCTCGTATGGTTCCATCCCGATGGTGGAGTGGTAGCTGTTGTTGTACGTGAACTCCACCAAGGGTAGGTGGTCCTCCCAGCTACGACCAAAGTCATGGACACATGCGCGGAGCATATCCTCGAGAGTCTGAATGGTCCTCTCTGTCTGACCATCTGTCTGAGGGTGAATGGCGGTACTCAGACTTAGTTGCATCCCGAATGCCTCCTACAACCCCTTCTAAAGCTGGGAAGTAAAGCGAGAATCTCGATCAGAGACGGTAGACGATGGCACACCATGAAGCCGTACAATCTCCTGAACGTAGAGACGTCCCAAGCTCTCCACTTAGCCCTACTCTCTGATGGGTATGAAGTGAGCCGACTTGGTGAGTCGGTCGACAATCACCGAAATGGAGTCGTGACCTCTGGAAGTGCGTGGAAGTCCAGTCATGAAGTCCATAGATATCCCGTCCCACTTCCACTCCAGGACCTCCAAGGGATATACCAAGCCTACTAGTACCTGGTTCTCTTCCTTCACCTACTGGCAGGTGAGGCATCGAGAAACGAACTCTGCCACAGCCTTCTTCCTGCCCGGCCACCAGTGCTGTCGTTTGAGATCCTGGTACATCTTCACTACTCCAAGATGTACTGGAAAAGGGGAAGTGTGAAACTCTCTCAGTAACTCTTATTGTAAAGCAACTAGTACTAAGGTACGTCCTCTAAAAAGGAAGTCGTTCTATCTTCCTAAGGAGAAACCATCAGGTGTCTGTCCTGAGGATATCTGCGCACGCCGCGTCTCACAGTCGGCGTCCCCAGGCTGTGCCTCTCTGACCCGCTGCAGTAGTGTAGGAGTGACTGTGAGTGACTGAAGGAAGGCTACTCCATCTCTATCCATGAAGTATATCTGAAAAGTGGCTAACTGCTCTGTTTCCTCCCCAAGTAGATGAATGCCCGTCCTCCTACTGAGAGCATCGGCTACTACGTTCCCCTTTTCAGGAGTATAGACTATCTCAAAGTCATAGTCCTGGAGGAACTCAAGACATCACCGCTATATCAAGTTCAGTTCCTTCTGAGAGAAGATGTACCTGAGACTCTGATTATCAGAAAAGACTGCAAAGTGATCGCCCATCAGGTAGTGTCACCATGTCTTCAGAGCGAAGACCACTGCTGCTAACTCAAGGTCATGGGTAGCATAGTTCTGCTCATGCGGCCTCAACTGGCGTGATCCATAAGCCATCACTACCCGCTCCTACATCAGGACACATCCGAGTCCATTCCCTGATGCATCGCAGTAGACTACGTACCCTACTCCCTCCTCTGGTAATCTTAAGATAGGTGCGCTAGTCAATCTCCGTCTCAGCTTCTAGAATCTCAGCTGACATCTTTCTGACCACACAAAGTGTTTACCCTTCTTCATAAAATCTGATAGTGGTGTCGCAACTCTGGAGAAGTCTAACACAAATCTACGGTAGTATCCAGCTAGTCCCAAGAATCTCTTCACCTCCGTCACACTTCCGGGTGGTTCCCAAGCTAGCACTGCCTCGATTTTGCAGGATCCACCGCAACTCCCGCCTCAGAGATGACGTGTCCCAAGAAGTGGACCTCACGTATTCAGAACTGACACTTCGAGAGATTTCCATAAAGCTGGTGCTCTCAGAGTTTGTCTAGTACAACCCACAAGTGGTAGGCGTCCTCCTCTTCCGTCGTCGAGTATATCAAAATGTCGTCGATGAAGGCCATGACAAATCAATCGAGGTATGGCTGAAAGATCCTGTTCATGAGGGCCATTAACACTGCTGGAGAATTGGTTATTCCGAATGGCATAACCAAGAACTCATAGTGGCCATACCGACACCTGAAGGCCGTTTTCTGCACGTCCTCGTCTCGAACTCTGAGCTGATGATAGCCTGACCTAAGGTCTATCTTCGAGAACCACCGTGCTCCCTTGAGCTGATCAAAGAGGTCGTCAATACTCGGTAGCAGATACATGTTTCTCACGGTCACCTGGTTTAGGCGATGATAGTCGACACAAAGTCGCAAGCTCCTGTCCGCCTTCTTGGCGAACAATATCGGGGAAGCTCAGGGTGAAACACTGGGTCGGATGATTCTCTTGCCCTGTAAGTCCTCCAGCTGTACCCATAGCTCTCGAATCTCAACGGGAGCCATCCGATATGCTGATGTGGATATCGGGGCTATCCCGGGGTACATGTCAATATAAAACTCTACCTATTTTCAAGGAGGTAGTCCTGGAAGGTCATCGAGAAAAACGTCCGCATACTGATCCACCACTATAGGAAAACTAGGACTCCACACGTCAACTGCTCCTATGATGGGGCTAGCCAACTGATGAGTGATGGGCTGTCCTATCCTCTGTGGGAGTCCATCATGTGCTGCGAAGGCTCCTTTCTCGCCAGTAAAGGTGAACCTGCTCTCGTCGGTGCGTACACACCGCACCTTGCGCCTAATACAGTCAATCTGAGCATGGACTATAGATAACCAATCCATGCCCAAGATGACGTCGTAAGGCCTCGACGCCGCAACAAGAAGATCTCAGCCGAAGATCTCGCCTCCTAGAGTAATCTCACACTACCGAAATCAGTGTGAAATCGTCGAGTCTACTCCTGTAGGAGTCTCTGGCCGTATGGATCGAGCCAATGGCTCTGTCGGAATCTCCGAGCTCCGAACAAGGGCAGCAGCTATGAAAGAATGACTCACTCTTGTGTCTATAAGAACTAAATAAAGTGTGCAATAGACACAGATAGTACCTCTAATCATCTCAGGCCCACCGTGGTCGTAGGCCTCCGCTGCTTGAAGCTGTGCCTGTCTCTTCCCGCCAGCTCTCTGTGATCGGGGTGGACCTCCTGGTGGTGGCGGTAGAGCCTCAAAGCATCGCCCACCACCTGCTTCTCGGACGGCTCCTCTACCTCGTCCACCTGCTCCCTGTGGACCGCCACGGTCAACCCTCTACCTTTGCCTGGGTGGCCCATCAACCATCTGCTGCTCCTCTGCATGGCAGTTCGGGCAGTCACGAGCCATGTGGCCCTGCACACCGCATGTGTAGAATTGTCTGCCTCTTGAAAGACTGGATCCGTGTTGTGTGTCCCGCACTGCTGAGCCAGTGTCCTGAGGTCGTCTGCCTGAGGGTTTGGTCTGCCTAGACCCATGAGTCATCCATCGAATGCCTGCTGCAGAAGACTCTGCTACCTACCGCCCTGCGGTAGGTCTCGCTGCGGATGTAGACTCAGCAAGAAAGCTCTTGATCAGAAGAGCTCGCTCCAGTACTCCTGCCTGATTCGGAAGACTGAGGGAGATCAGTGATGCCCAGATCTCATGCCTCAATACCTACTCAAAGGTCCAAGCCCAGATGAATGGGTCCTGTACCATGTCTATCGAGTAGCGCGAGAGATCGGAAAATCTTGCAGAGTACTGGGCGACCGTCAAGCTGCCCTGCCGCAGCTGAAGAAGCTTCTGAATGAGCAGCGCACGGAGGGTGGCTGGGACGAACTCTGAGCGGAAGAGGCTCTAAAATTCCGTCCAGAGGAGAGATGCCTCATCGTGCACCTGGAGAATAAAGCTCCACCATCTGCCTGCTGCCGCATGCAGTAGGCTCGCTATGAGGATCACCATGAGGTCTGCTGGTGTCCTCACTAACCTGAAAACTCGTACCACTGCCTGCAGCCAATCCTCGGCTCCCTGAGGGTCCATCTCCCTGTGGAACCTGGGTGGTCGCTGGCGCTGAAACTCGTTCAGTTCACTAAGGTGACATGCATCATCAACAGTTGGGGCTGGTAGCATCGGTGGCTCGGTGGGTAGAGGTACCTCCGGTTCCTCTGATGTCAATGGGCCCTGTACCGAGGCCTCGTCGCTCGGTGGGATGTCGTCACGCACAACTCTTGAAACTCTAGCTGGTTGCTGTCGTGGGGTCATCCTAAAAAGAAACAGGTGCGCCACGGTCAAATAATATACCTGGTGAGCTGACACAAAGTAATCACAAAGAAAACATGAAACACACATGCAATCAATGTTTTCGTGCATTAAGTCGGAAATCAGAAGTCAGGGTCCTGGTGTACGGATACGTCAGCCACAACACCAACACTGGACTCCCTGGACTGATAACCACACCCAATATGCTTAACACTATTTATTCACATAGAAAAATATCAGAGTCCAAAGTTCTGTGGTAGAACTGAACTCCTATGATACCAATTTGTCACGACATGTCCTTGGGGCCCGTGTCGTGACTACCCCAAGCCCACCTTCCATAGGCCAGGGGCTAGAGACTAGCACCAAGGCATAAATCCTGGTAAAAAGGGAAGGCATTACCTTTGTAAATTAAACAAACAAAACAGAGAAAGCAAGCAGAAGAAGTAAACACTAAGTAAAACTGGCTACAATAGTAAGTCCAGAAAAGTATGTGGGCCAGAATACAAACTCAAACTGAAAGTAACATACAACTGGAAGGGGAAAACTGCAACTGAAAGTAAAGTCGTAGCCTTGAGCCATCCACTTAAAGTCCCACCTGAAGGGTGAGTACAGATAGCCTCCACAGCTCCTCGGGTCCATCAGTCCGCTCCGAGTACGTCCCGCCCAGTGGTCCACCTCCAGGTACCATCCTGCTCCGCAAGCCTCAACCACGATCAGCGTTGTCCGTCGTCTACAACCAACACAACGTAGTGCAGGCATAACCCGTGAATGGGTGAGTATAAGCTACTCAGTAGGGACCCCAAGACCCCCGAAGGTCTCCCAGAATCCACAAAGGATAATACACAACGGAAAGATACAATCACGAAGTAACATCAGACACTACTTCGGTATATGCCCATACATATAACTAAGTCATCAATTCCAGTTCGGCTCAAACATCCGAGCTCAAGTACAACCCAGTCCACACAGGAAATCACAAACTAGTCTGAATAGAAAATCAAAACGTAATCCACACAGGATAGCACAACACAATCTACATAGGAAAGCAAAACAGGATTCAGCTCACAAAGGTATACTTCATCGTAAGACGATAGAGATGATCAGATATTTCCACTAATTAATCTAAGTCATCGGACCCACAAAGGATCAATAGGTACTAACCCCCGTAATGACCCACAAAGGATCTGACCCACACAAGATCAATAGGTAACTAACCCCCACAATGACCCACAAAGGATATGACCCACACAGGATCGATAGGTAACTAACCCCCACAATGACCCACACAGGATCGGACCCACACAGGATCTGTAGGCGCTGGCCCACATAGGACCGCTGATCACTGACCGACACAGGATCTGACCCACACAGGATCGGTATCACTGATCCATGTAGGTTCGATGAGTGTTGTAGTCGTCTTCATCGAATCCACTGATGATCTTTGTACTATCGTCGTCATCGTCGCAGTTGCAGCCAGTTCTAGGGTTCCCGAACACAGGAAGCTCATTCTGGAGGGTTCATTCCCCGAGCCGAGGGGCTGATACATCAACTGACACATAGTCCGGAGTTGATGTATCCAAAAGTGCTATGTCGTCAATAGGAACTCAACATCACAGACGGCGCGTCAATCGAACGCTCGTTCTAAGAGTTATTGGATTTTTCGTCCTAGGGGCCCAGTTGGTTTTTAAGCAAAAACCAACCCAACCGTACTCCACATGCGTCCAAACCTTGAGCGCAGTAAGCCAAAAGGTTCGTATCACTAGGAGGAATCCATCAAAGTTGACGGCACGTCAATCTGATGACCGGAACTCAAGTTATAAGCATTTCCGCTCCGAGGGTCTGGTTGGTTTCGTGTACGAACCAACCTGGCTGAACCCAAAGTTCTCCGAATCCCTGATTGTAATATAACGAAACGACTATCTTGATCCAAGGATTTCATCTCAGCTGACAGTGCATCGATCGGAATTCTGCAGCTCAAGTTATCGGTAATAGACCGGAAGAGTTTGGTAATATGGGGTTCGGGCCCGGTCTAATCTGGCTCGATACCCCTAGGGTCGGCCCAAACAAGGTCGACCCGACCCGGGTCTGGGTCCGGCCCACTTGGGTGCGGACCAGCCAGGGTAACCGGCCTGGCGCGTGGCGCGCTGGCTAGGGGGGGGGCGGCCGAACGACCGAGCCGTTTCGGATGTGGTGGGCGCTGCCCCCACGTGTAGCAACTGCGACCCGTTAATGGGGGCGCTACATCCGGCCAGCCGGGGGTTTCAAACCCCCGGTTCTTCCATGGTCCGGCCGGCCCACTCCAACCGGCCGCCGGTTCCCCTGCTCCACCGCGGCCCGGAACCGGCCGCAGCCTTCGTCCGTCTGGCGCGGCACGACGGCGCCGCGGCCCCGCTCCGGCCGCGGTGCTTTCGTAGTTCTCCGGTGCGGCGCGACGACGCCGCATCTTTGGTTCAAATTTCAAATACGCGGCGCGACGGCGCCGCCCATCCTTGCCGCTCGTTCACGCACGGTGCGACGGCACCACGTCACTTTCCTACGAACCGCAACAACAAATATAACAAGGGAGTAGGGTCGTCCGTGTTTCTGCGGTCCAGCCCCCTCCTGTTAAACGATATCAAGCGGTCCAAATGAACGAGGATAGATGATGGAAGATTTAACAAATAAAAACACATAAGCCCCTACCTCAACTTTGTCGTCGAACGATAGTTCGTCGCGGAATTAACCGTCTCGGAAGAAGAGGATCGTCGCGGAAGAAAGCGTCACAGAAGGAACGTCGTTGGCGTTAGGTGATCTCCGAGGAAGGCGTCTCTCGCCGTCATCCACCGTCGGAGGTTGGCGTTCTTCGTCGGCGGCGGTGCGTTTTTTGTTGAAAAACGAAGAAGTTCCCCTAGCTTCTTATCTTTTCTCCCAAAGGTTCCCACAACCAGAATTCCAACAAAATAAAATAATTTCAACACTTATTTTATTAACATAACCTAAGCTTTTGAATTTCAAAAGTTCAATCCAAACCCTCAAATTAAACTCACCAAATTAATTAACAAAAGTTTTCAAAAATTAATGGTGAGTTGACGGGGGTTAGAGAATATGAAGGGGTGGGGTTCGTGTGGGCCCCACCGGCCTCATAACCTCTCATGGGAAGTTGGGTGGTTACCCAACTTCCACCCAAAGGTTAAACACTTAGAAAGATAAATAAAATTTGTCGATAAAATTTTATTTTAACTTCCACAAATTTTAACAACTTCACCCGTGAAAACGCAAATCCAGAAAAGGTGTTCCTAAGCAATTACTGGCACTGCGGTTCTATCGGTGCCCTCAGAATTTGATTCCGAGCACCAGTTCAAAAGTTAGGAATTCCCGCTTGTTTGTTCACTGAACGTACCCAAGCTAAACTTCAGAAAAAGATTCCGGGCACAACGGGCCTCGGAAGAAGGTGCCGTCAGAAACCGTGTCCTTGTAAAATCTCAAAGAAAATTAAGAAAAAAAATTCCTTGATTTTTACGGGTCCTTACAAAAACTATCTTGAATTTTTTTAGGTATGGATAAATGATCAAATAATAGTGTCCCATTAATGATTTTAATGAGCTTTCAAGCTGAAAAAATAACAAGTAACTCATAATGACTATAGTGATGCTTGAATATTGTATTTAGGATATCCTCATCTTGAATAAAAACATAATGATAACTATATGTGAGATAAATTTACAATAAATTCATTTCTCACTTTAGAAAATTTAAGAGGATATTTTTCATCAAGAGGGTGAACATTTTGTTGATTGGCGCATAATAAATGATGTGATAATAAACACATATCCAAAATCTCAATTGGGACATCCTAATGAATGATGAATAATCTATCCAAGAGAACCCATTTGGTATAATAAATCCCTTTTATAAAATATATTCTAAATACACCTAAATATTCCCCTACCAGTCTAGGAACACTAAATAAGTTACATATGGTATCGATGTTTCCCTGAGGTGTAATCTGACACATCAATCAACCTATTAATGAGGCGAATCCCAATCACTACGGGAAAATCCATATTTGCGATGGGTTATTTGCGAAGGGAATAAATCCCGTTGCAAATAACCCATCCAGAAGGTTATTTGCGACGGGATTTCGTCTCCAGTTGCAAATAGTTCGGCGCAACTTGCACACCAAACCGCACGAATAGTATTAGCGATGGGGAGATGTCTCCCGTCGCAAATAGTTTGGTGCGACTTGCTCGCCACACCGCGCGGCTTGCGCGCCAAACCGCGCAAGAGTATTTGCGACGGTACCCATCGCAAATTCCCGGTGGCGGTTAATAGCTTTTTGTGACGGGATGTCGTCCCGTCGCAAAATGAGTATCGACATGAACTATTTGCGACACGCCCCGTTGCGAATACCCTTTTAACTGCCGATTGTAATTCATGCCGGCAAAGGTATTTGTGAATGACCCATCGCAAAAGCCCGGCGCGATAAATAACATTTGCGATGGGAAAAGCTGCTCGTCGCAAATAGTATGTCGGCAGGTGGTATTTGCGACGGGACCCGTCGCAAATATCCTTTTGACCACGAACCGTAATTAATGTGGGCGATGGTATTTACGAAGGGGCTCATCACAAATACCACTATTAGCGATGGGAAACCCGTTGCAAATAACCCTGTAGCAACTAATCTAACCTATTTATACCCTCACCCGTTTTTTTTCAAAACACTCAGATCTTCCTCTCTTTCCCTCTTCATTCTCTAGTTTTAAAAGAAAAATTTCTTTTAGTTGAAGTTTTTTATACAAGAGCAATTGGAAGACGTCAATACCTTCAGAATATCAAAGACCAAGGTATTTATATTTTTTTTTTATTTTTTTTATTTTTTTTATTAATTTTAATTGTTGTTTATTAGTTCTAATTAAATTGGATTTAAATCGATTTTTATTTATATTTATTTATTGTATGAAATTGATATTGTTAGTGATAATTATAAATAATTATTGTTAATTTTCAATAATTAGAGATTATTATAGATAAATAGCAGAATTTAGTTATAATTAGGGAGAATTAGTAATAGTTAGTAGTAATTCGATATAATTGGATATTATTAGTAATAATTAGATATAATTAGTAATAATTAGTAATAATTAGATATAATTAGTAATAATTAGATTTAATTAGTAATAGTTAGATATAATTATATATTATTAGGAATAATTACCAATAATTACCAATAATTAGATATAATTAGTGATAAATAGATATAATTAGAAATCATTTGATATAATTAGTAATAATTTGATATAATTAGTAATAATTAGATATAATTAGTAATAATTATATATAATTATTAATAATTAGTTATAATTAGATATAATTTCTTATAATTAGATATAATTAGTGATAATTAGATATAATTAGTAATAATTACCAATAATTTGTAATAATTACCAATAATTAGTAATAATTACCAATAATTAGTAATAATTACCAATAATTAGATATAATTAGATATAAATAGTAATAATTACCAATAATTAGATATAATTAGTAATAATTAGTAATAATTAGATATAATTAGTAATAAATAGATATAATTAGTAATAATTAGATATAATTAGTAATAATTAGTAATAATTAGATATAATTAATAATAATTACCAATAATTAGTAATAATTATCAATAATTAGTAATAATAACCAATAATTTTGAATAATGACCAATAATGACCAATAATTAGTAATAATTTGTAATAATTAGATATAATTAGAAATAATTAGATATAAATTGTAATAATTAGATATAATTAGTAATAATTAGATATAATTAGTAATAATTAGATATAAGTAGTAATAATTAGTAATAATTGAGAAAAATTAGAAATAATTAGTAATAATTAGAAAAAATTTGAAAAAATTATTAATAATTAGTAATAATTAGTAATAATTAGTAATAATACGTAATAATTAGTATTAATTAGTATTAATTTGTAATAACTAGAAATAATTATATATAATTAGTAATAATTAGATATAATTAGTAATAATTAGATATAATTAGTAATAATTAGACATAATTGGTAATAATTAGATATAATTGGTAATAATTAGATATAATTAGTAATAATTAGATATAATTAAGAATAATTAGATATAATTAGTTATAATTGGATATAATTAGGAATAATTAGATATAATTACCAATAATTAGTAATAATTACCAAAAATTAGTAATAATTTCTAATAATTAGTAATAATTACTAATACTTAGTAATAATTAAAAATAATTTGTAATAATTACCAATAATTAGTAATAATTACCAATAATTAGTAATAATTATCAATAATTAGAAATAATTACCAATAATTACCAATAATTACCAATAAATACCAATAATTACCAATAATTACCATTAATTCCCAAAAAATACCAATAATTACGAATAATTACCAATAATTACCAATAATTACCAATAATTACCAATAATTACCAATATTTACCAATAATTATGAATAATTACCAATAATTACCAATAATTACAAATAATTACCAATAATTAGGAATAATTACCAATAATTAGGAATAATTAGCAATAATTAGCAATAATTAGCAATAATTAGCAATAATTATCAATAATTAGCAATAATTATTACGAATAAAAATATTATATTATCAATATTTATGAAAAAACAATATTAGTATTATTAAAATAATAAAAAATTTATAAAATATTAAAATTATCAATATTCTCAACAGGCTTTTCCCTATTCATAATATGTTCAAATCTCAATGGGTCGCCAATTTTCAGGTTATGCGTAATAAAAAGTTTGTGTCAGCCATGTCCAATGTAAACTCTTTAATTTTCCTTGTTGGAATATCACCTTGCAACTAGCGTTGTAATAGGACAACCCAAGTCATGCCCTTCTCATCTATAAAAATTATCTCACATGACCCTTTACAAAGACCATTCCTCCTTGAAAATTTAAGGGAAATATACTGATGACCCATTAAATGTTTGAGGAAGAATGATCTTTGTAACGGGAGCGACATGATTCTTAGAGATGAGAACAACATTACTTTGGTCGTCCTATTACAAAACTTCTTGCGAGGAGATCAACCATTCAAGGACAATTATAGAGTTTAAATTGGACATGGCTGACAAATACATTTTATTGCGCATGACCTGACAATTGGTGACCCTTTGAGACATGAACATGTTAATAATAGAGCAAAGACGGTTGTGAATATTGATAATTTTAATATTTTATAATTTTTTTATTATTTTAATAATATTAATATTGTTTTTTCATAAATATTTATAATATAATTTTATTATTAGTAATAATTAGTAAACAAAATATTCTTGGATAATGAAGGGAAAATTTGTAATCATCTCCAAAACGATGATTACCAAATTTCCCTTCATTATTCAAGCAGTTTTCATTTTTCAATGTATTTCTAAGTATTGGTAAATTAGTAAGAAATTGTAATAATTAGTAATAATTAGTAATAAATTGTAATAATTTGTAATAAATTGTAATAATTAGAAATAAATTGTAAGATATTAGTAATAATTAGTAAAAAACACTCCTTGGATAATGAAGGGAAAGTTTGTCATCATCTCCAAAACGATGACTACCAAATTTCCTTTTATTATTCAAGCAGTTTTCATTTTCCTAAGTATTGCTATGTATTGCTAAATTAGTAATAAATTGTTATAAAGAGTAATAATTAGTAATAAATTGTAATAATTAGTAATAAATATTAATAATTAGTAATAATTAGTAATAATTAGAAATAAATTTTAATAATTAGAAATAAATTGTAATAATTAGAAATATATAGGAATAATTATTAATATATAGGAATAAATAGGAATAAATTGGATTAATTAGTTATAATTAGTAATAATTAGTTAGGAACAATTAGGGACAGTTAGGAAGAAATTTTAATAAATTTTAATAAATTTTAAGAATGTGGCACAATTTCTAATGGATTGACGACACTCCAAATGCTCGATGACATTTCTCATTTCAACTCTCACTGACTCAAAACATTATGAAAAATGTGTTTCTACATTGACATATTCAATATTGTATGCATGACATTGGATATGAATTCGTAGGATCATATTTTTTATAATGTTTTTACGCGGTGACAGTTGGAAGAAGAAGATTCATCGACGAAAAGGGGGCTCTCTTGTCCGACGGCTCATTTACTTGCATCTTTCTCACACTGAAATCAGAATGAAGAATGTGGTCAAGGTACTCTTATTCATTTTCGTGCATATGAGAATGAATAAGAGTACCACTGACCACATTCTTCATTCTGATTTCAGTGTGAGAAAGATGCAAGTAAATGAGCCGTCGGACAAAAGCGTAGCTGTCAATCCACTGGAAATTCTGTCACCCTTAATTAATATTAATTTTTAAGAATTAGTTGTAATTATTTATCTTGTTTTTAAAATAATGTTTTTTTAATTTCAAATTATTCAAAAATAGTGATGATTTTATATTTTATGTAGAAAAATATTGAACAAGGAAGTCTACATCAGTCATTATTAGATGATCGCATTTGGATAAATCAACGCAAAAATACAAATGGTTCTCGTTTAAATCTTGTATATTTTGAGGGTTTTGAATCTTTCTTAGCATTTGCATCATCAAAACTAGAATATGTTTCAAAAGGCACAATTAAGTGTCCTTGTAAAAAATGTGTTATGAGAACGTTTGGCACAATTGAAAACATTGGGGGAAATCTCTTGCGGTTTGGTTTTCAACCAGATTATGTTTTTTGTTATCAACACTGTGGACACAGTTCCAGAGAAGATCCTAATAACATGATTTCGGATCCATCACGATTTTGAAATTTAGTACATGATGTTGTAGGTCCATTTGTGCAACAAACTAAAACTCACGATGACATTGATTTAACTCTTGAGTTGGCACAATCCGAATTTTATGAGTTGTGGTGGTCTGGTAAGGATGCATTATATCCTGGTTGCAAGATAAACAAATTAGAATCTATTGAAAAATTTATGGCTACTAAATCAGATAATTCAATTTCAAACAACTGTTTTGATCAGATATTTTCTTTGGATAAAACACTGTTAGCTGAAGGAAATGTGTTGCCTTCAAATTTCTATGAGAGAAAGAGGATGGTTCATAATCTAGGCCATAGTTATCAGATGATTCATGCATGTCCAAATGATTTCATCTTATATTCTGGCGAAAATGTGTCCTTGGATAGTTGTCCCAGATGTGGACAATCAAGGTATAAAGAAGATCAACTAGGGAAGTCTAGATAGATTCTAGTTAAAAATATGAGATATTTCTCCCATACACCTAGGTTGCGGTGTTTATTTATGTCTCAGAATACAGCGTCAATGATGTCATGGAACAAAACCATGATTTTAACTGATAGAAGATTGCATCATCCATCTAATGGTGATTCATTGAATCATTTTGACCGTCTGCATCCGTCTTTTTCTATAGAATCCCGAAACGTGTGATTGGGTCTTTCAATTGACGGTTTCAATCCGTTTGGTTCTTATTGTGGTATATATTCATGTTGGGCTATCTTTATAACTTCGTACAATTTGTCACCAGGGATGTTGATGAAGGAGCCTTATATCTTTTTTACTCTATTAATCCCAGGATATCCGAAAAAGAATAATGATGTTTATTTGAAACCATTGATTGATGAGTTAAATGCATTATGGAGTGATGGTGTTAATACATATGATGTTGCTGCAAAACAAAATTTTATATTAAAAGATGCATTGATGTGGATGTTTAGTTACTTTCCATGATATGGCATGTTATCTGGTTGGAGTACACATGGTTTGAAATCACGTCCTTACTATATGAAAGACAACAAAGTCTTTATGCTTGTCAATGGAAATAAAGCATTCTATTTTTATTGTCACCATAGATTTCTTCCAACCAATCATCCTTTTCAGAGGAACAAATCTCATTTCAGAAAAGGTATAATTGAAAGGGTTGAACCTCCAAAGATGATCTCAGTTATAGAGTTAAAATCCATTTTATTTTCATTATCTCTCATCACATTTGGACTGACAGTAAACCAAAAGAAAATTCATGGCTTTGGGAAAGAACATAATTGGATAAAATGGAGCATTATTTGAGATCTTTCGTATTGGATAGATTTGTTGTTCTAACACATGTTGGATGTTATGAATATTGAGAATAACTGTTTTGATAATTTATTCCATACAGTTTTGGATACACCAGGTAAGACCAAAATACTGTAATGGCATGATTAGATATTGCCCAAATTTACTAGCGACCAGAACTTTAATTATTTGAAAATGTCAGATCAGAGAGGTTAATGAAGCCAAAAGAAGCTTATACCATTTACAAAGAGAGTCACTTATTTTTTGTCAGTGGATTGTATATTTGAGACCTCCAGATGACTATGCTTCCAATTTGGGGAGATGTGTTTAGAATGGTTATATTACTGGATTAAAATGTCATGATTGTCATGTTATAATGGATAGACTAATGCCAGTTGGATTCAAAGGTTTGTTGAATTCTATTATTTGGGATTCGATAACAGACATATCATATTTTTTTTCGATACATTTTTCTAGAGACAACAGACTATGATGTGCTAAGAAAAATGGAATAAGATGTTGCTGTAATTATATATAAACTGAAAAAAAATCTTCCCACCAATTTTCTTTGACTCAATGGAACATCTGACATTACATTTTCCACACAAAGGTAAATGTGGAGTTCTAGTGATGTTTTGATGGATGTACCCATTCAAGAGATGAATGCATAAATTGAAGAAAAAAGTACGTAACAAAGCCTCAGTTGGAGGCTCAATTGCAGAAACTTATTTGAAGATGACATTTCTTTTTTCGGCTCTCATTATTTTAAATCTCAATATCCCTCAAAACACAATCTAATTAGATGAAACGAGGGGAATGTTAATGAAGAAATGGATAATAAATTAATAGTTTTTAATCAGTCAAATCTTGGTTTTTGTGGAGTTCATGAATGATGGCTTTCAGATGATGAACATCACAGAGATCATACATATGTTCTGATCAACTGTGAAGAAATGAAATCATTTTTCCTGTGAGGGATTCTATCACTTATTCTATAATTTATGTAACAGTATTTTATCTGATTTTATTTGTAGGTTATATGAAAATCATATCATGAAAAAACTTCCACAAATTATAGCTGCTGCTCTTGAAGAACGCAGAATTTTTTTTTTCTCAATGGTTTCAAAAACTGGTAACATAAATTATTGATGATTTAATATCAACTCTGTTTATTATTTATTATATTTATAATTTTTTTTAAAAATTTCAGGTGTCTCAATATGCTGAAAAATTGACAAGCAACTATGTATATTGAGTAACCGACCATGAAAATGGTTAAATCTTATAATAAAAATGTGGTGAATGGTTTTGGATTTCATACACATGCATACGGGGAATAAAAAACAATAAAAAGTGAAGTTTTATTGAGATGATCACATCATAGTGAAACTGAAGTTAACTTTTATGGCATTTTGGATGAAATTATTGAGCTATGTTATCTAGTAAATAATTACATAAAAATGTTTAAATGTTAGTGGTTGGATACTGAGAGAGGCTTGCGTGTTCAACCGACTCATGTAATCGTCTATATTTAATATAAAATCTTATAACAGTAAATGAACTATTTTTACTGGCTCAACAGGCACATAAAATTTATTATGAAAAGTACTATGCAACTTCAAGAGACTTGAGCGATTGGTGGAGCATAATAAAATTGAAATCTCGCAAAAATCAGTTTACTCAAACTAAATGTGGTTCCGCTAAAGTGGAATGAATTAAATTTTTTCAAGAGACTACTCAAAATCCATCTGATTCACAAGGATACATGAATATCGATTATAACACCCCACAATTAAGGATTGATGGTGATGAAGAGGTTAATGATGTTACAATTGAAATTTAAATGACAAGAGATGCTAAAATTGAAACTCATATGGATATTGATGATGCTGAGGAGGAAGATGAAGACATTGACATTGATAACTATGGAGAAGCGGATGAAGATGAACATTGACACAATTAAATATTGGTTATAATCATAACTAATAATATCTATAATAAATAGTTATTTTCAACTATCTTCTAACAACAATCATTTTGTGTTTCATATGGACTCTGATATATTCTACGAGTTGCAGGAGGCTGACCTACCATTGGATGAGGGAGATTTTGGATCATCTGACCCTCATCCTACTGGCAGTTCAGGGGGTACGCATAGGGGGCGCGGTCTTGTATGATTGATGATTCCTCACCCTATCTTCGAGGAACATCCACATCTTGGTTTCGATCCACACACACAGAGGTATGGTAACATGTATATTTTAGTTATCTTTCATTAATTTATTTATATATATACTAATTGTTTGATTATTTATTCTTTTTTCACCATTTTGAGAATATAGCTATTGGAGGGGTGCACTATCTTGTGCAATTATTTTTCTCATCCATGGATCACATGGGAATAAATTATCGTTAATGTACGATGGGACATGATCCATCATTGGCTGGTATGTAAATAAATAATATTTATTTTGAAATTTATTTTATTAATAACTTTATATTATAAATTATTTGTAGGGTTTATGGTATCCTATCGATGATAGCATGCACGATGCTATCCACGTGGCATGGAAGGTTTCTATGCGCGACCGTTTCAGTCAGTTTTTGCACAATTTGAGAAGGACAACCATTAAGAAAGAAGGAGTGATAGAATATGATAAGTCTTGTAGAGCTCACCGACCAGAGCACATTTAATATCACGTTTGGGATGGATTATGTTCACACTAGTTGGGTGGTGGATTTTAGAGGAGATATTTAGTGGGACGGTAGAACCGGGTGAGACTGAAGGTGACACTTTGAGCGGGTAGATGTACATTCAGTTCGCCTAGAGAGCATCTAGTAAGTATATTTTTTAAATATATTAAATAACTTTAAATATAAATAGTTTATTTTATATTTTTGTAGGAAGTAGAGCATCCCCATATTACAGAGTTCGACGTTTATCGGAGGATGTAAAGTGATCCAGCCACTGGAGAGATTAGAGGTGATCACCAACGTCAGATTATGGTTAGTATTATTTTTTCAGTTTGATAATTAACTGCATATAATATTTTCACAATTTTAATTTAAAATTGGAATTGAAGGAGTCATATAAGGTTGTGACCTCTCAGACACAGGCTGAGTGTCAGGACGAGACGACAGAGAACACCGGTGCTCACCATTTCGATGAGGTGGCATGGATGCAGGCGACTCAGTATGGCTTTGAGAAGGGCCGATTAGTTGGTATCTTCTCTCATTTGGCTCCTAGCACTTATTATGGTATTTTTACGATGTCGGCATACAACTTGAGAGGAGATCATGGAGAGACATCAACTTCTGGATCACAGTATCAGGAGTAGTTCTGAACTCTGGCTGAGCTTATAGAGACTTTGCAAAAGCAGCATGATGAGATGAGTAGGCGGTAGCAACAGTAGGAGTAACATCACGAATAGAAGATGTGTCGATGGCCACAACAGCAGCAGTAGCATATGGAGAAGATGCATCGATGGCAGTAGCAGCATCATGAGCAGATGTAGTACATGCACCGTCTGACTCGTAGTTTAGGGATGGAGTTCATCCACCATCTCCTTCAGCTCCTCCACCTCCTTCAATAGAAGACCCCCTGGTGATTTTTTATGTTAAAAAAATTTGAATTTATCATTGTAATATGTATTATTTACATTTTCTATCTTTTATATCGGTGAAAATAATATATAATTTAATTTATAATATTATTTTATTATTTTTTATTTTTGTGAATATTCATAATTTTAATATTTTTTTATTTTTTTTATAATTTTAATAATATTAATATTATTTTAATAAATATATTTTTTTAGTATTATATATTTTTTATGTTTATTTACTTATAATAATAATAATAATAATAATAATAATAATTTATGATTTTCTAACTTTTTTTTGTGAATAGTGAAAATTTTAATATTTTTTATTTGTTTAGTAATAGTAATATTATTTTTACATTAATCGTAATTTTATTAAATTTATTTTTTAAAAATTAATTTATTAGTTTTGACGAGACCTTTTGCGACGGTACCCCATCGTAAATAGTCTAAATAAATATTTTTTGAAAACATATTTGTGACGGGACTACTTACCAGTCACAAATAATTTGTTGCAACGGGCCTATCGTGGAACGTTTTATATATATATATATATATATATATATATTTGCGATGGGATGGTGGGCCCGTCTCAAAAACTATTTGTGATGGGCCCGTCCTGAAAATGTTAATGTATATATAATGCATATAATCAGAGACTTATATGCGACGGTGATGTTTCCCATCGCAAATACCATTATTCGCGACATGCCCGTCACAAATAATGGTATTTGCGACAACGTTTTCTGCAACGGGATATTTGCGATGGGGCCCTGTCGATAAATATTATTTGCGACAGGGCCCTTTCGCTAAATATTATTTGCGACGGGATCCCATCGCAAATAAGCAGTCACAAATACCAAGAAATCTAGTAGTTAATAACCCCCTATAGAAAAATGTATATATTCATATCGATAACCATGAAAGATTGTGTCATACAGGACCCAGTTCACACATATGTTACCAAAAAGTTTTTCCTAAATTGCCTCAAGCACACCACCCTGTATAAAATAGGTTACCAAATAGCAGTGAGCTTATATGATTGTATATTTGGGAGGCATGAATTAAGCCATATGGCCAACTAGGTTCAGATACTTATTAGTGAACTGGTAAAGGGATTCAAAGAGTCTTATTATATGATATTTTCATTTTTCTTACTATTCGGGATATTTTATTAGATACTAGGGATGTGTGTGAAATTTTTATGGAAAATATTCCAAGGCATAGATAACTAATGTACAATGAACATCCAAATTACTTGGAATGTGACTGGATATTCAAGATTATAATTATTAAAGTTATATTGATTTCACTGTTGAGTGACATACATGTAATTTAATTTTTATTTTCATTATGATTAAAATTTTATCCTAGTAATGTAGATTCAAGTTGATATCATATAATTCATCACTATAAGATTTTTTGCATTCACATTTCATTAATATTTCATTCTATATCTATTTTTCTGTGTACATTTCCTAAAACATGTTGTAGTTATATGATTTTTATATCTATTAACTGAATTTTATTTCTTTTTGAAGAATAAGAATGTAACCTCTTAATTAATGCATATGAATCAACTTATGAATTTTTCAAGTTTTTTTTAATTTTGAAACCTTAATTTTCCAATTACGATATGCTTGATCCCTGAGCAACTAGTCACATGTGTTGAAATATTTTTTCCTTGTGATTAGAGATATTATAATTTCAATTTAGATAGTGTGTGTGACTCTATAAATTTTTAATGGTGATCTGTATAATTGAACCATCGTGTAGGTTGGTTGTAGTTATATGACCTTCCAATTTCAATTTATAAAGAAAGTACTCTATAAAATGGGAATGGTAATGCACTAACTGGACCATGATGAGTATATATATATATATATATATATAACCAAATTAACATCAGATTATTTTGAAATTAAATCATATTCATGATGTTATTGGGGATTTCAATTTCAAAATAAGCGGTGTTTTATTTTATTACATTAAATTGAAACTTCATATTCTAGAACCATTGATGTAATGTAGAGAACATACCTTTTACCTGATCATATTATTAAGAACCAGGGATTGTCTCTTATGACACTAATTTAATTATATATCACACAATCCATGATGTATGTGAAGGTAGAGGGGTATGACTCTTATATAGGAAGTCGTATTATAATCGTGTTTTAGGTCTGTGATTTAACTCGTTATCATATATATTCTGTGAAAATGATTGAAATTTTTAGATCTATCTCACCATGAAATCCTTGATTCGTGCACCAGTAGGGAATTTATTACCATGATCTATAGGTCATTGGACCTGAGCAAATATGTTTACCTTCAATAGTTATACATGGTGAAACTTCCATTATATCAAACTAGGGAATTGATGCGTAGTTCTGAGAGGGAATCTTATAGATCATGAATACTATGTAAAGATCCCAATGGAAATATCCTAAATTGGAAGAGTTTATGTGAGATATTTAGTACAAGAATATGCATATGATTATAAGGGATGGTGCTTCATAGGCTATGGAGTCATGGATAGATTATATCCCATCACCTTTTGACCACAAATAGATGCCTTTCAAAATGATGGTCATGCTAAAAGAATATATGTTACATGATTCATCCAATAGATGGTGTGAAATTATTAACTAGGAAACCACCATTACGATATGGCTTAGAGGGATTATTAAATAGCTACTTATGATTATTTATTTCCCAAAATGCTTAGGAATGACAGTGTTAGAGTTTTTATGTAGTTGGAGTAAGGAACTTTATTAGTTATGGACGTCTCTTATAATTTCATGTATCTTTATGGTTTCATAATATTCCTTCTAGTTTACTATTTATCTAGGGATATGCTATATGAGAATGTTCATAGGCATGAAAACCATTCAGAGTTGAACATGTTTCATTTGAACATTTTCCTCAATATAATTAACCAAACCCAAATTACAGAGTATAACCTGATAGATGTTGTTGGTTCGAGCCCAAGTATTTTGAATCCTAGACCTTAAACTACACTAACTAGTGTAAGGATTCATTTGATAGAGATATTTTTTATGAGGAAGAAATGGTCAGTGCGGTATCCGGGTTAGACTTGGGCTCTATCATCTGTGTAGTGTGAATGGCAATATGATTCCACCATGTGATAGATCCAACTTGGGTATAAAACCCGTAGTTGGATGGACCATTTACCCATATTTATTCATACCATTAAACCTATGGATAGTTGAATAGGATCCATATTACCTCTTCCATCAAGATTATGATAAGGTTATTTGCATCAAGCTGGGATTTAGAGTTCTACTGGACACTGAGGTCAAGGAGCTGGTCATAGTTGAGGGATCTATACTCTAGATTTATAGAGATTATATAATGGGTATACCAAGGGTATTTGTTCTGTTTATCTAGTATATGATTATATATAAATATATAAATTTCATCCAATCCTAGAGGATCATAGTAAGAGGACATCTATGGTTAGTGATATGATTTCAGTAACTTCAATCTGTTATTTTCTTTATTTTATATAGGTTCTTCCCATTCATTTAAACATGTGGTGAAAATGAAGAGTATTGGCCTAGATATTGATTTTTTATGTGGAAGGATGATACAAAAAACTCCCTTGTGATTTCAATTAGACATTTTATTTCATTTAATTTTGTTCCTTTTATAATATGTGAGTTTCTTTTTCAATGTAATTTCAACATCCTCATGATGGTATGTTTTTACTTCATTCTTGAGAGAAACTGGTCAGTACATAATCATATATATGTTGATTTATATATTCAAGGGATATACTTTATATCACTATAGGGAAATAGATATATT
The DNA here is from genome assembly GCA_963277665.1 of Viscum album. NCBI lineage: Eukaryota > Viridiplantae > Streptophyta > Magnoliopsida > Santalales > Viscaceae > Viscum > Viscum album. Next base: position 1,652,342,410 of record OY728137.1, on the reverse strand, counting down.
TATAATTTGTAATGGGATGTCTCAGAATGTTGATATGGACTCGTGCATCTTGGGATAAGAAGAGGGAACATAAATATTTATATACATAATATGGATGACCATAGAACACATAATGATTACATCCATTTAGTAGTATATCATTTAATGTAAATATTCCCTTGTGACATTTCTGGACTACAACCTAATAGAGAGGTAGACTATACATATAGTTCTATAAGTTAAACTAGTATCTATTCCTATATATATGATAGATACTATAGAGTTTCATGAAATCAAGAGGAAGATATAAGACATGAAATCTATGGTATTTATACGGCCTAGTACATCACCCTGATGTTCAATATTCCTTTTCCACAAGACGGTTGATGGTACCCTTAGACAGTTCACGGACTATTGTCGGTTGATCCAACATATAGTTAACAACTGTAATCCCTTTCCATGAAAAGATGATCTATTCTACTAACTAAAAAGAGTAAGGGTTTTCTACATGATTGATTTTTGATTGATGTACCATCATTTTCATGTTTTACCATTGGATTTAACACAGACAACATTCCATATTATATATGGATTTTATGAGTATCTGGTCATGTATTTTAAACTTATGCATGAACCAATAACACTCATAGTGTTTATTAATCGATGTTTTGACCTATATATAGATTTATTTATGGTAGTTTTGTGGATGACATCTTGGGGTACTCACATACAAGACATGAACATTACCAATATCTTGGTATCCTTTTTAGCTCAATATGAGAGAACCATCTTTATTCTTAGCTCAATAAATCCACATTTATTGAAAATAGCTTCACCAAATTGGACATGTTATGATAGATATCATAGTATCTATTGTGCTAGATAAGGTGAGATCTATCATCGCAATAATATATTTTATATTCGGTGTTTCTTGTGGAAGAATGATATTTTATATGCTTTGTATATGATTTCTCATGTTAGGAGGCCCATATAAATGGATTGACCATGAAAAAAGTCATGTTTATATCATCTAAATCATGTGGGAGATCCTTTTATGATATTAAAGAGATATTGAATCTAGTAAAGATAATGATGTTACCTGTGTTTTGAAAAGGATACACACTTTATTGTGATTAATTAGGCATTGGGATGGGAGCCATTATCACGTTGGATGATTGGGTTGTGGTGTAAGAATCATTCCAGTTGAGGCCTCATGATAATAGTTAAATAATGTGTATCTAATGTGAGCAACTATTATTAATTCCTTGACATGCTGAAGGAACTATTCTCATAGAGTCTATTTTTTGATGTACATTGAACACATAAGACTCATGTATATATTCACACATCTAGAACTAAATCTCATGTCATGAATATGTGTTGAATACATATAGCCACTTGAATTTGGGATTGGTTATACAACTATTAATGAAAATATTATTACTAATTTTCTAATATAAATGTCTCAAACATAGGTAGTTCTAGTGGATAATAGTTAGTAGAACCTGAAAGATCTATTTTATGATATTCACACAGAAGTATAAGAGAATAAAAAAGAGTCAATTATTATGACTTCAAGAGTGGTATATTCAATTCAAGAGAATTTAATGATAATAGGACTATATTATACCAAGGTCTTGGTCCTATGAAAGGATTTTTAGCCATCGATCCATTGAATATTCATTAACAAGGATGACGTCTTACACATATTTGGAATCATATAGAATCCTAATGAAACAATAGAGTAACTGGTGAGTCATTTATCACGACTATGATTGGGGAGCACATCATGGTCTTATAGAAATGTACCACTATTTACACCCTAGATAAGGATAGTCTTGATTGAAACATGATATAAATTTTTTCATTACCTAGTTTTCCACTTTTCAATAGGTGATGGTGGAACCCTAAGATCAGGTATGTATTTTACCGTCATATCCTATTCCTTATTGTAAATGGCAAAATATCACTATAGATTATTTGATCGGATTACCTTGGTCTCCTTGACATTGTGATGCAGTGTGGGTTACAATTGACATAGTAAAAAAGTTTTTTCACATGTTACCTATCAGAGAGACATTTTAATTAGATGATCTTGGAAGGATATATTTCAAGAAGATCATATTCTATCATAATGTTCTATTTACTATTAAATTGGATAGAGATTCTCATTTTAGGTCATGATTTGGGAATGGGTTTCTAAGGGAACTACATTCACTTGTACTGTTGAGTATATCTTATCGCCCACTGACCGTTGGATAGTCTTTGTATATGGAACATGTGTTAGAGGACACTATCAAACCATGTGTCTAATATTTCTGTGGGTTTTCATGAATATCTCATACCACCTAATGGATTTTTTTATAATAATAGTTTTCATGAAAGTATACTAATAGATTGTTATGAGGTATTATATGATGGAACATTCCATTTCACCATGTGCAGGTCTATGGAAGGATATAAAATACTATTAGAATCACATATTTTCTAGATGAAATTGAAGTATCTATATCCTATGGTAAAGGCTGAGATTTTTCTATGTAATTTTTTTAATTAATTGGAATTATTACGAGTCTAAAAAAATTGATGGCATGTGATTCCGAGGCCCAGTGTTCCTATAATTTATTGATGAATTTTTTAAGGTACGTTTAGTAATTGTGCAAGTGGCGTTTTCCATAATTTTGAACTGATACTCGGATTAAAAATATGAGGGCATCATTGAATCCCCTGTATCAGGATTCACTTAAGGGAGGTTTCACTTCGACCACAATAGGTCATGTTATAAAGTTCATATTGTGTACTTTTGAAGGATTTTTAAAATAAAATGTTATTTTTATGATATTTATATTCTCTTTATCTAGTAGATAAGTTGTAGTGGCGAGACTGATGACATTTCAAGTGATTAATTGGCTTTACTCCCCCTTTTTTTTAACTGTACTGTTGGAATTTGGTAGGTTAATTATTTAAATGAACCTCATAAATTCCTTGGAACTTTGACCACCTCTTCCCCCTCCTTTTTATATGGTGCTTTGGGAGGGGTGTTGGAACGACTTCACCAAGTGAAAAAGCTCTGGAAAAGTACCACGAGGCCGACCACCTGGAGGACGAGAACAGTTTCAGCAAGCGGTGAAGTGCACCACCAAATCATGAACTGACGACAATGATGAAGTAAGTTCTATCAATCATCATAAGTAGACATCTTATCCAACAAGGGGGATTGAGTTAAAGATCAAATTTATGAGATAACTTGTTGAACGCCAGATACGATGCTTACACGGAGGGTGCGAGCCAAATGAATAAGTCATGGAACATCTGCCTCTTCGGTATTTGTCTCAATTTTCTAGAACAGTTTTCCAGATAGAGTGGTAGGATAAAACTGGAGGGCACACATTAGTGATATTTACCTGAGAGCCTCGTAGGCAAAAACAACACAAAAAACAGACCACGGGAGCATGTCTGGTGGCCTGTGGAAGAAATCATTGGCGTGTCGTGTCGGTGGCAGCCGACAATGGTCGGAAGAGACCCATGGAGACCAACTGAGGGTTGTGGGAAGTTACGTTCTAGTGTGCACCACAGCGGCTAGAGGTGTCCACACAGGCCGGCTACATAGGACAAGAGCGGCACCCGTAGGTGCTGTCGGGTGGAGCAGCCGCACAAGTGGGCTTGGAACGGCCCCATGACCTACCGCTTTGGGAGAAGCCGATCAGCCAAATGGCCGACCATTTTATGTGGCAGGGCAACACTCCATTGGTTAGGCAAAACAACCCCACAATCACAATTCAATGGAGAAGGTGGTCTGCTATCTAGTGGTCTATCTTCTAGCAGACTGGCCTGGACCTGCAGCCTATCGGGCCAGTTTTGGTGGGCCGAGCCCCACTCGGCTGGCCGAGCCCCACCTAGCGAGCTGGGCCAACTGCGATCTGGGTCCGTGCACCAATGGGCCAACCTCAACAGGCCAGAACCAGTGAACTGGGCTGACCCTTAACGGTCCAGACCCTGGCGAGGTCTGGTATACCACAAGAACTGTTGCGTTGGGCAAGTCTGACCAAGTCGGACCGGGCCCAAACCCAACCAGGACCAGTATAAATAAATGCCCATAACTAAAGAATTAGGTGTCTATTTGAAACGATGTCAGTGGTGTTGGGACCCCTTTTAGGAAGTGGTCTCTTTGGCATATTTCGGTGGGCCCGACCGAGCTGGACTGAGATTCGATAACCCCCATTTCATAGAAATGGATTTAACTAATAGATGAGATGTCCGAACAATGTGTTTTCTATGGCATAAGGAACCTTGTTACAAATTTTTCACTTAGTGATAATATAACATATTTTTTATTGATTTTGACATGCAACTATGGTTGGATCAGAAGTGAATCAAACCGAGCCCTTAATAGAAAAGATTTCATATCATACAGACTGGGTGTCTGATCGATGCGTCGTACATCACGTTTAGACCCCTTTGATGGATCAGACCATTGGGTAGGATTTTTTAGGGATATATTACTGGTTGAAATATGACTGATGGATTGAGGATCAGTTCTCCCCAAATTAAGCGTGCTATGAGCATAAATCCTATGGCTGGCTGTATTAGAAGAAGCAAACCTATGTGGATCTGCATCATAGAGACCCTATGTTGATCATCATATTATCTAACTGATGAGGGCTAGTTTTAGAGCAGCCCATTGAGGATCAGAACCTAGTGACCTCGAGGGGATCAGCATCTGACGACCCTGTGTGAATTAACATTCTAACGACCATGTGTGGATCAGCATTCCAGAAACCCTGGGTAGATCAACATTCTATCGACCAAGTGTGGATTTCCATTCCAACAACATGTTGCGGATAATCATTTTAGTGACCCTGTGTGGATTATTAGTAGCATGACCCGATGAAGATCAACATTACAATGTCCTGTCATCGAACAACGACTTACGTCGAAGAGTTGATCATTAAAAGGACAACTTTTTTCAAGATCAGTTGTTGAACTTATAAATGGAATAAGATGATATAGGTAAAGAATAATCATCTATATTCTTGACATTTGATTTGTATACCTAGTGTGACCTGTCTCTTTTTCTTTTAACTTCATGATTTAGATCATGCTTGTGATATTACCTTTGTGGTATAACTTGTGATATTTTCTTTTTCAGATAACTGAGAGACCTTCAGGGGTATCGGGGTCCCCAACTAGGTATTGTAGTAGTCACCACTACATAGTATTCACCCGAACCTTGTTGTGTCTTATGAAGATGATGAGCAGTTGGGTTGAGACTTGAGGGAGCCAGGACAAGGAGGTACACGGAGGAGACGGGATGATGTGTAGTGTAGTGGATATGATTTGTACCTACCATTCAGGAAGGATCCTCGATGGATGATCCATTAGTTTTTTTCTCTCTTCATTTTTACTTGGAATTTTTAGTTGGGCTTTTATTTCGACCCCATTAAATTCAGTACACTTTTAGTATAGCAGTTTACTTCATGGTTTCTTCATGTTGTGTTATTGGATTTTGTGTTTTATAGATTAATAGGAAATTCATTCATGTTATATGGATATTCCTTTTCAGTACTAATCACCAACCCCTGGCCTATGGAATGCAGGCTTGGATTAGTCATGGCATGGGCCTCGAGGGATGGGTTGTGATAATGTGGTAATAGTGGAGTTAGTTCCACTGAAGAACTAGGACTCTGATATTTCCAATGTTTCAATAGTGTTAAGTGTTTTGGGTGTGGTTTACAGTTCAGGGAGTCTAGTGTTGGTGCAGTGGATGATGTATACATACACTAGGACCCTAAATTCTAATTTCTGACTCACTGCATGAAAACACTAATTATGTGTATTTTGTAAATGTTTTATTTTTTTTCTCTTTGTGACATCTCACCAAGTATAATATATTGACTGTGGAACAACTGTTTTCTTTTAGGATTCCACTACGTAGACAGCTAGCCAGGATGCCAGAGAGTGTACATGATGATGGCCCACAGAGTGATGTGGCTTAGGTGTAGGGCCCCCTTACGGTGATAGTACCATTGGGTGGTGCACCAGTAGCACCACCACCCATTGGGTAATTGATGCCACAAGCCCCACCAGTAGATAGTGCACGCCGACTGAGTGTGTTGCATGAGTTTCAGTGTCTGAGGCCTTCGAGGTTCTGAGGCAAGATGAATTCGTAGGTGGATGAGGACTGTATGGAGGTTGTGGCCATAATTTTTCACCTAGAGGAAAAAATAGCCGATCAAGTTGTTTTCAAAGATGCTAGCCTTTTTTAGGGCATAATAGGGAGATGATACAACCTGATGCATCAGCTAAATGATGATGTGACCCTCACCTAGGCAAAATTCGAGGGCCTCTCTAGGGCAGAGTTGGATCTAGTGACTCTATGTTATGTGTGTATATATGAGATGCTGCATATGTAGAAGGGTAGCCAGACAATGGCCCAGTACTCAGTGAGGTTCACCGACCTCTCAAACTACTCTACCGATGTGGTGTGGGATGATTTATTCAGGGCTCGAACCTTCAAATAGGGACTAAAATGGTAGAATAGAGATTTGATGGTATCTCATACCTTTTTGTTGCATGCTGAAGTGCTAGAGAGAGCATTCATGGTGGTTTGTTTCCTTTCAGAGAAGACACCGACAGTGAGACCCACCACCACGTGACAAGTACCAGAGTCACCTATGGATGGTAGTAGAACGATGACACTGAGGTCAAAATGGACTAGACCTTATGTTGGATGACCTCGGGACAAAGGGTCAGAGGTGTGAGGCTCACGAAGTAAATTAGGCAAGCAGAGAAGCAGACAGTGCTTCACGTGCGGCGGGCAGGGCCATATGGCAGGCGACTGCCTGACCAGCAACACTGACGATTTGTATATAGTCAAGGGACCGCTAAAGTAGAAGCGTAGATTCAAGCGAGGAGGTCCGCGGTGTGGCAGACGTGGTAAAGGAGTAGGTCGTGCAGATGGTGGTGGGAAACAGTTCATGGTTCAACTGCCATGACCTCTAAGTGATCCACCCTAACAACATGGAGTAGGTGGATAGGGACGAGCTTAGCTTCGGGAAGCTGATGCCTACTACCATAGTCCTCTAGGGATGATTTGAGGTATGATCTAGGTTTAATCCACCTAATCTGTAGTACATATGGACACATGTTCCTCTCACTCTTTCATTTACATTATCCTTGTTTGGATCATGATGATTCTCGTGGAGTTGTTGGCTCGATCATTATGGATAGAGGCTCATACAAGAGGAGATTCAACGATTACACACTAGTGTCGGCAATGTGAGCTTACTCTATGAGGAGAGAGCATCAGCTGAGATATTCTAGTAATGGCATCGAGACCTTACAACATTATCTTGGATATAGACTGGTTATCCAAAGTCCATGCTCAGATTTACTGCATTTGGTGCAATGTGTGGTGTGTCCATGAGGATGGGATTGGGGTTTCCTTCATCGGTGAGAAGGGAACCTTTTCTGATCAGAATGATCATTCCCAAAATACGGTGCAACTAATCACACTTCATTTGGATAGCTTTACCCTAGGATAATTTTATGTTGAGAGTCTGAATTATCCTTTAGTGGGAGACCAGTATGCTGATGTCTTGTTTGATGATGTTCTCGAACTACTTCCTTCTAGAGAGGTGGACTTTTACATTGACCTATACCCCGAGACGACACCAATATCTGCACATTCATTTAGGATGGCTCCCATAGAGCTTCGTGAGTTACAGGTATAGCTGGAGGGCACGAAAAATAAGTGGTCCCTAAAGCCCAATGTTTCTCTAAGGGCAGCCCAGATTTTGTCTGCCAAGAAGGAAGATTGGTGTTTGAGGATCAGTGTAAACTATCGGTGCCTAAACTAGGTTAATGTGAAGAAAAATGTATTCTTTTGAGGACTGATGATCTCTTTGATTATCTGAAGATAACACACAAGTTTTTTAAGATAGACCTCAGATAAATATATCATTAACTCAGTGTACGATATGAGGATATGCAAAAGACATCATTCATAGGTTGTTATGGCCACTATGAGTTCTTGTTTATTCCATTAGAAATGACCAAATCCCATGAAGTGTTCAAGGGACTCATGAATAGGATATATTAGCAATACCTCAATCAATTTATGGTGGTCTTCATAGATGACATCTTGATATACTCGGTGATGTAAGAGGAGCATACCTATCAAATGCAGGTAGTTCCTGATACACTCTTAGAGAACCATCTTTATCATAAGCTCTCGAAGGTTTAGTTTTGGATATAGGAGGTCCACATTATAGGAATGATATCACAATGGCTTGAGTTGAAGTGGGTCCAGAGAAGACAGAGGTTGTTCTTCTTTGGGAGCCTCCCAGATGTGTGACCGAGGTTCAGAGTTTCCTGGGGTTGGATATATACTACCGAAGATTCATACATGTCATCTCTAGAGTTGTAGCACCCTTTCCACCATTGATGAAGAAGGGACAACCCATTGTGTGAATGAAGAAATGCTAGCAGAGTTTTCCGGAGATGAGGTAGTGACTGAAGGGTGCCCCCATCTTGTGGCTACCTGAAGAGGGCATTGGGTATGCATTCTACGGTGATGCATCAGGGACCGGACATGGATGTGTCCTGATGAAGTAGTGAGAAGTGATCTCTTAAGGTTCACAACAAATGAGACAACATGAGAAGAACTATGTTACACATGAACAAGAGTTATCTGGGGTGGTCTTCACCTTGAATATGTGGCGACACTACTTGATGGGAGAACATTTTATTGTCTACTCTGATCAGAAGAGTCTCAGGTATATTTTCTCACAAAAGGACCTAAACATGAGATAGTGATGTTGTTCAGAGTTCCCCCAAGACTATGACTTTGAGATAGTTTTCACTCATTGGAAGGGGAATGTAATGGCATATGCACTCAGTTGGAGGTCTAGTCTACAGTTTGTGAGTGAGGAAATAGAGCAGCTAGCCACGTTGTAAATATCCTTTGTGGATACAGATGGAGCATCTTACCTCCAGTCTATGACTGTCATTCCCCCATTTCATTAGTGTGTTTATGAGGCACAGTTTGCAGACATTGAATGTAAGGATCCACATGCTCAGATATTCTCAGGACATGCATCTAATGGATTTTCTAAAGGTGGGGAGCATGTCATCCTCTTCAGAGGACGTACCATGGTACAAGTGGCACTATGGGAGGAGGTGTCAAGGGAGGTCCATACATCCCCTTTGGAGGTACATCCTGGTGCAGAAAAGATATACCCAGACTTCCGACATTAGCACTGGTGGCCAGGGATGAAGAAAGACATGATAACATTTGTTTCACGAAGCCACATTTCTCAGCAAGTTAAGGTCGAGCATCAGCTTCCAGTAGGCTTAACTCAGCCATTAGAGGCACTAGAGTGGAAGTGGGATGGTATTTCCATTGATTTTGTGACAGAGCTACCATGTATGTCCAAGGGCCATGATTCCATCTGGGTGATCATTTACTGTCTCATCATGTTATCCCAGTTCCAACCCATCTGAGAGTAGGGATCAGTAGAGGGATTAGGACACCTCTATCAATAGGAGATTATACGACTCCATGAGGTTCCATCGAAGATCATCTCTAACTATGACACAAATTTTACATCCCAATTGTGGAAAAAATTATAGGAGGCATTCAGGACTCATCTAAATTTGGGAACAATGTTTTATTCTCAAATGGATGGTTAGACGGAGCAGATCACACAGACACTCGAGAACATGCTTTATGCTTGTGTCCTAGATTTTGGCTGTAGTTGGGAGCACAAACTACCCCTAGTGGAGATCACATACAACAATAGCTATCACTCCACTATCAGAATGGCACCGTTTGAGGGATTTTATGGTCGACCATGTTGATCAACTCTATACTGGACAAACCCAGTGGATTCAGCAATTATGGGGATTGAGTTGGTGCGAGCTTCCACTAAGAAGGTGTAGATCACCCAGGAGTAGATAAAGAATACACATAGCTAGCAAGAAGAAGTCGTATACTGACAAGAGGCAAAGACCTTTGGATTTTGATGAGGGAGACCATGTATTTCAATGGGTCTCGCCTCGATGTGGTTTGCAGAGATTTGGCCAGGGTGGAAAACTATCTCCGAGTTTGATCAGACCTTTTTAGGTTCTCATTAGAGATGGTGAGGTGGCATATCTCCTAGCTCTTCCACCATAGATACAACGGGTGCATGAAATTTTCCACGTGTCACATATAAATTAGTATGGGATGATCCATCACACATTATCAACTGGGGAGAGCTATACATTGATGATGGGGTGACGTTTACGAAGGTTCTTGTGGAGATTGAGGATCGACAAGAGTGGGTCCTACATGGATGATCGATACCTCTGGTATGCATTCGCTAGCAACACGAGGACCTCTATAATAACACATGGGAGGGGGAGGCTTAGATTCAATCACAATAACCCCCACTTGTTTCTTAGTCTATGTTGTGGATTTTGGGGATGAAAATCCAAAAGGTGGGGATAATGTAATGACTCAGATTTTACAATGTATTTTTTAATTAATTGAGATTATTTTGAGTCTACAAAAATTGATGGCGCATGATTCTGTGTCCCGATGTGCCCAAAATGAATATAGGATTTTTTAATGAATTTTCAATAATCAAACATGTGAAATTTTCAATATTTTGAATTGGTGCTTAGATTAAAAATCCCATGGCACTGTTGAATTTGTAGCTCTATGATTTACTTAAGAGAGGATTCACTTCGATCGTAGTAGTTTAGGTGAAAAAGTTAATTTTTCAGACATTTGAAAGGAAAATAAAGTAACATGTTATGTTATTTTATTTCTTTTCTTTTTCATCCAGTGGATAAGAGGTAGAGGAAGGACCGAAGACATGGCTTGCTAATAATTTTCTTGAGTACTCTTTATTTGTAATTGTACTGTTGGAATTTGGGAGGTTTAGAAATTAAATAATCATCATTAATTACTCAGAATGTTAACCACCACTTCCACATCCAATTTATATGGATCTCAAAGAGGGGTGTTGGAATGGCTTCACCAAGTGATTAAGCTCTTGTAAAGTACCATGACGCTAACCACCTAGAGGATGAGACTGGTTTCAGTGAGTGAAGATGAGTACTACCAAATCAGAAACTGAAGATAATGACATAAGATGTTCTATTGATCGTTTTCCATGGATGTCTTATCCCGATTGGGGGATTATTGTAATTTTCATCTTTATGAGTTAACATGTTGACCGCATAATATGAAGATGACGTGGAGTGTGTTGGCCAAACAAAAAAGACCCATACCCTACACCTCTTCAGTATTTTTCTTGGGTTTTTGGGATGGTTTTCCAAATGGTGCGATGGGAGGAAACCAAATGACACGCTACGATGATGGTGACTCGAGATCCTTGTAGGTGCTGACAACACCCAAAACTGACCACCAGAGCTTGTGTTGTGGCCCGCGAAAGAAACTGCCAGTGCATCGGGTCAGCGGCAGCCTGTGGCGGAATGAGGAGACACATGGTGACCAGCTGTGGACGGTGGGATGTAGCGTTCCATCGTGTATCATGACGGCTAGAGGAAGTCAACCTGAGCCGATCATGCAGGGAAAGAGAGGTTCCCACAGGTGCCACCAGCGGCTGTATCCATGGTCAGAAGGTCAGGGAAAAATGGGTCAGTGCATCTCCATGTCGAGAAGCATTGATAGAAGCTGGTTGGTTAAACTGCTGACAATTTCATGTGGTGTGGATGTGTCCCACTGGCTGGAGAAAATGGCCCCACAACTACGTGGCTAGTGGAGAATGCAGTCCCCCTTCTAGCAGACTGGGCCGGACCTGCGGCCTAGCAGGCCAGTGTGGGTGGGACGAGTCACACCCGACAACTCCGGCCAACAGCAGCCTGGGACCTCGAACCAATGGGCCAATCTGATAGGCCAGAACCAGTGAACCTGGATGACCCTTAATGGGACAGAACCATGAAGGGTTAGGTAGGCCTTATGAACCGTTGCATCGGGTCAGTCAGACCGAGTCAGACTGGGCCTAGAACCAACCGGCTGCCGAATAAATATAACCTCATAAATGATGAACTATGTGTCTGTTTGAAATGTAATTAGTGGATTTGAGACACTCTTTGGGAAGCATTCCCTCTGGAATATTTTGGTGGGCCCGACCATGCCCGAACCGACCATGCTCGGCCCGACCAAGTTGTGATCACGCCCTGTTTCATGGAAAATGATGTAACTAATAGATTGGGCATCAGATCGATGTGTCGTTTGTGGAATAATGACCCTTGTGACATGGAGGTCCTTCAGATATATTCTATGTTAATTCTGAAGGATTATTATTTGTGGCTTTGGTTGTATTAGGAATGAATCCAACTGAGCCCTTTTTACAAAAGTTCCTATATCTTACAGACCGAGCATCCGATTGACATGCTGTCTATCACGTTGGGAACCCTATGATGGGGAAGACCCTTGGATATGCTTTTTATAGGATCTAGTACCGTTTGAAATTTGACCGATGGATTGTGGAGTGGTTCTCCCAGAATCAAATGTTCTAGGAGAATAAATATTGTGGCTAGCTATATTTGAAGAAGCGACCCTGTGTGGATCATCATCATAGGGACCCTGTATGGATCAACATAGTAGCTACCCAAGAAGAACCAGTTTTAGAGAAACCTGTCAAGGATCAACACCTAGTGATCCTAAGTGGATCAAAATCTAGAGACCCTATCTGTTTCAACATTCAATCGACCCTATGTGGATCAACATTCCAAATACTTTTTTGGATCAACATTTCAGAAACCTTGTGTGGATCAGCATTCCATCGACTTTGTGTGGATTATCATTTTAGTGACCTTGTATGGATCAGCAGTAGCGTGACCCAATGAGGACTATCTTTCCAGTGGCCCATCATGGGTAAGGGACATAGGTCCAAGAGTGGATCATTAATATAAATTTTTTATGTGAATCAGTTTTGGAACTTCTAAGTGTATTAAGATGATATAGCTTAAGACTAATCATTTGTATTCTTGATCTTTGAGTTGTATACCTAGTGTGAGGTATCCCTTTTTCATTGTGCTTCAAGATTTATAGCATTCTTTTGATATTAAATTTGTGGTATATCATGTGATGTTTTCATTTTTTGATCTATAAGAGACCTATGGGGGTCTATGGGTCCCATAATGGGTATTGTTATACTCACCCTTACACGGTGTTCAACCACACCCAGTTCTCTCTTGTGCAGATAATGATCATCTGTGTTTAGACTTGAGGGAGTCAGGACTAGGTGGTACACTGAGGAGAAGGGATAACATGGAGTGTTGTGAATATTATTGTACCTACCCTTAAGGTAGGATCCTTGGTGGATGATCCATGAGATTATTTATCTTTTCTGTTGTTCTTGTACTTTTCAGTTGGGCTTGTACTTTAGCCACTTTACATTAAGAACACTTTTTACTATACTGGTTTTCTTCATGGTTCTTCTTTTTGTGTTCTTAGATTGTGTGTTTTTATAGGTTTAAAGGCCAATTCCTTCCCATTACAGGGATATGCCTTTTCTTTTCTAGTATCAAACCCATAGCATAAGGAATGCGGGTTTGGGGTAGTCAAGGCACTGGCCCTAGGGGATAGGTCGTGACACTTATAAATACTTTTCTGGATACAACTCATTCCAAGAATATATAAGGCCCCAGCCTTAAACCTTACATAATATTGAATTAAAAGAATAATTCACGTTGAGGATCTTTTCAGGTTTAGAGTTTTAGAGAATTAGAAAATAACTATTACATCTCAAAAGATTACAAAGTAGACACTTCTACTAAGTTTCCATAATAAAAAAAACTCTTAAAAAGAAACATGTCTAGTTCCATGTTTTATAAAGCGTGACATTCCCTTGATCCCATCCTTGACCTTATTCCACTTTAAGTCCTATGAAAAACATTTTGAAAAACTTGGGGTGAGCATAAAAAGCTCAGTAAGGGATACAAAAAGAATGAAAAATGTTAGTTTTTCAAACATCAAGTAAACCATGTATACTATATCAAAGTAATACCTTCACCTTCATGAAGTAGTAAAAAAAATCTTCACTGAATAAAGTATCATTACTTACCTTTTTGTAACCAAAGGATTACCATAAAACCCATATAAAGAACACATAGAATATATAAAGGTAACTTGGGACATGAACATACTTAAGTGGAATAACCATACGGTTGACTTCCACACAAATCACTTAATGGAATAGCCATACGGCCAATTTCCATACATACTTAATGGAATAGCCATATGGACGACTTCCATACCCAATGCATTAGAGGTTATAACGTAGCCACCCGTCCTGGTATTCACGGCACCACCCTTCATATGGTTTATAACGTAACCACCCATTAAAATGTCCAAGTACCAGTATAAAATCATAAAACATAAATCCAATATAAAGGAATGATAACATTTCCACATTTCAATCACAATATATCATAAATATATTGACATAATAGAATCCTTTTTCAAAACCATTTTCAATACCAAAATACATAAAAGATTATATGGTATTTATTTTATTCTAAAAACATTACGGCTTGTTGAGAAAGCCAAAGATCAAATAATACTCGCGGCGGCGGAAAAGGTCGTTGTCACCGCGTACGTTAAAAAAAACATTCCTTTTTGTCGTTTAGTAAAACGCTTCGTAGAAAAAGATTACTTTTGTATAAAAGTCAAAGTCAAAGGAGTTTATACACCGTATAAAAGAAAGTTGTGTATAAAACGAAATATCCCTCAATTAAAGGAGATTGAGACGAAGTCCCTTACCTTGGGTCCGACTTGACTCGATCGTTCTTTAACGTCCTGAATAATAAACTTGAGTTAATTTATACTTGATTAAGAAACTTTTTAGAGTTCATTATTCCTTTTATATCACTTATTTCCATGTTATAAACATTATGTAACCATTTGAGTTAATAATGTTTGTTTTGTCAATATTTGGTTCTTATGTCGAAAGTGGACTTCTTACAATTACATGTTGTTCATGTGGTCAAAAGTTCTTTATATCCAGAATGAAATTCCCGATTTGGATATAATATGTATCATATATATCCAGCATATACATGTATTTATAATATTACATAATCATTTAGAGGTAAGAAATGAAATTCACCGTTCATGGAGACGGTAAGCCGTACGTACGCATGAACGCTACTTTCATTTCTTTGTCATATTAGTGGAATTAAAACTAAATGAGAGGTATGTATATTTTAATTCCAGAATTATATTTATCATTTAGATATATCATTCATTATATATATCCATTATATACATGTACATTTAATAGTACATTACATTTGGGGATAAGAAATGAAATGCACCGTTCATGGAGACGGTAAGCCGTACGTACGCATGAACGCTACTTTCATTTCTATCTCATACTTTAATGGAAAGAAATAGTAATGATATAGAGGTATATTATAATTCCAGTATAACATCATATATAATAACTTTAAATCCATCCTTTACACGTCCCACATATGGCATTAACGAATCACATCACTTTGAGGGGGCGGTAGTCCGCACTTCCTTAAATGAAGATATCGTGTTTACCCATAATGGAAACCATAAAGGTATGCCAAAAATGAAAAATACAGAAGCTTAAAGAAAACATAAACATATTATATATCATATATAAAAATAGTGACATCATAATGGCCACCCTTGAAGGTGTTAAATGAGTATTGAACAATCATCGTTTCGGGAGGCAGAATTTCGCCATCCACGGAAACCGTATGTTCTTTAACCATTTGATGTAGTTGTGTGAGAGTGTAGCTCAAATAAATATTATAAAAACATCCTAGTATATTTAAGATACTGGTGTTGTTACAAAAGAAGTAAATAAAAAGAGTTTAGAGGGTTGGAGAAGCAAAATAAAACAAATGAACAAGAGAGAATGAATTACCTTTAAAAGTGTAACTCCCTTTTGATTTTAGCCTAAAGGCTTACTTTGAAAGTATTCTGCCCAAAGGGAATCCTCTAGGATGAGGATAGGGATGTGGAGAGAGTAATTGGGCAGGGGTTTGCCGAGCCAAAGGCTTGAGATGTGTGTGAAATGGGGTAGAGGTGGGGGCCTTTTATAAGAGGAGAGGAGGGGCACTTTTGGAAAGTAAAGAAATATTACATTATTTGAAAATGTTTTTCGGTTTTAAAAGGTCCCACATTGATATAATTAGTGGATAAGGTGATAAGGGTTCTAAATACACTCATAAAATTGGTTTTGGACATGTTTAGTTCATAGATTTTACATTATCTTCCCATTTTATTTAAATCGTCAAATAATGATGTCATCGCTGCATCATTATTATGTCATAAATAATTTAATTTATTTAATGTCTAAAAATTATAAAAAAAATACTATGATGTAGGAAATCTTTTTCGCTTTCCAATTACTATTTATAATCAAAATTTGAATTTGTATAACCCCACTTAAAAATTATTTTAGTAAACCAATTTATGTTAGTGTCATTTTCACTCTAACATTAAATAAAAATATATTAATGTCATTTTCCAACTAAAGTGGCTCCATAAGGTCCCCAAGTTGGCCCATGGATTGTCTTGGTCGGCCATGACTCACCCAATAGGTGTAGTACATGTTTCAATCTCATATTATTTTATTAAAGCATTATTTTTACCTTAAACTACACTAATTACCACTAATCGCGATTAATGAAAAAAAGTTACTATTCACCAAAAAATTATTTTAATCTCATTGAACCAAATTTTAATTCTTAATGACAACCATGTATGTCGGATTTTTAGAATTCAATACACATTAGTGGTAAACTTTCATTTAACTGAAAAATCAGTTTGCTTGATTACCACTTAGTGGTTTCACTATTCATCAAAAATTGAAGTTTTTCAAAAAATTACCAAAAATTCACCCTAAGCTATATTTGATATTCCGAATTCAAAAATGAAGTCTATTTTACAAAATTCAAAACATATAAGTCACATTAATTAATTTAATAATTAATTCCCGCTGTCAGAGTAAATAGCGTGTTTTTATGGGACAATAAGTATCAAAAGATTGACACTAGTTTAAGTCCGATTTCAAAGTGAAATTGATTCCAATGACCACCATTGGATTAACTGGTAAAAATATTTTCTAATTTCACTTTAAAACCAATTAAAATAATAATCTAATCATATAAATAATTTAGATTAAAAAGAGGTTTTGAATTAAAACACAACATTTTACACTATTCATAAAAAAAATGAACTTTATCAGAAAGGTACCAAAAATTTACACAAAGTAAATTTTGATGTCCTGATTCTAAAGAAGAGTTATATTTGGTCCAAAATAAAGTATAAGAGTGATAAAAACTATATTTAATGACGGTTCACCATTAAAAGGTGATAAGTGAACCTTTAGTGAAAATTAGAGTATATATGCCCTAAAATTGAACTCTTTCCGTATTTTAAGGCTTTATATTTTATTGGGTAAATGTATAAACATTTAAAAACATATCTAATCATATTTTAGTTATTTCTATCCATTCCCGCCAGTACAACAGCTACTTGTTAACTAACATTTAAAATAATATTATTTTATTACTAGTGTGTTACGTAAGTTTCAAAGAAACTCATCGTTGCGTATCGGGTATGCTATCGAACATAGCAACCCCTTTAAAATAAAATTAATATTTAATTCGTAAATATTAATAAATATGAAAATTCTTTATTCTTTATTTACCTGGGATGTTACATCCTTCCCCCCTTTTGGGAATTGCGTCCTCGCAATTCTATTCACTTATCAAAATAAGAGGGGGTATTTATCCCTCATAGCATTTTCAGATTCCCACGTTGCCTCTTCAATCACATGGGTTTTCCACAAAACCTTTACCTGATGAATCACCTTATTTCGTAACACCTGCTCCCTGTGGTCAAGAATCTGGACCGGTTGTTCCTCATAAGATAGGTTCTCTTCCAGCTGAACTACCTCAGGACTCAAAACATGAGATGGATCTGGCATATAATTTCTCAACATTGAAACATGAAAAACATTGTGTACCTGAGATAAACTCGGAGGTAAAGCCACTCGGTATGCAACTGATCCAACTCTTTCCAGAATTTCGTATGGTCCAACAAACCTTGGACTCAACTTTCCTTTCTTACCAAATCTCATCACGCTTTTCCATGGAGAAACCTTGAGAAAAACATGATCACCTACCTCGAAAGATATATCCTTCCTCCGGTTATCCGCATAACTCTTCTGCCTGCTCTGAGCTGTTCTCATGTGTTTTCTGAATCAACTGAACTTTTTCTGCCATCTCTTCTACCAATTCTGGTCCCATCAGCTTCCTTTCACCCACTTCATTCCAAAATGCTGGAGTTCGACACCGCTTCCCATATAATGCCTCAAATGGTGCCATCTGTATACTGGAATGAAAACTGTTATTATAAGAAAACTCAACCAAAGAAAGATGTTGGTCCCAACTTCCCTGATAATCCATCGAACAAGCTCGTAGCATATCCTCTAATGTCTGGATTGTTCGTTCTGACTGCCCATCTGATTGAGGATGAAAAGCTGTACTAAAATTTTAATTCAGTACCCAACGACTTCTGAAGGCCTTTCCAAAAGTTAGAAGTAAACCTGGGTTCACGATCCGATACAATGGAGAGAGGAACTCCATGTAACCTGACTATCTCTTTAAGATACAAACGGGAAAGTTGATCTAGAGAGAAAGTATCTCATATAGAAAGGAAAAGAGCATATTTGGTCAAGCGATCAACAATAACCCAGATTACATTATTACCTCGAGATGTCCTCGGTAATCCCACAGCAAATACCGTGGATATGTTTTCCCATTTCCACTCTGGCATTGGTAAAGGCTGAAGCATCCCTTTCGGTAACTGCCGCTCTTCTTTAACCTGTTGACATGTCAAACACTTCACAGTAAAATCAGCAATATCTCTTTTCATTCCATCCCACTAGTAATACTCCCGCAGATCTCTATACATCTTAGTACTGCCAGGATGAACTGAAAACGGGGAACTATGAGCCTCACATAACAACTCATTCTTCAACTGTGAATCACAAGGGACACATAACCTCTTCCCAAACAAACACAAACTTATCCAAGAACTCATGGAAAATTTTATTCATAAGGTCCATGAATACAGCAGGTGCATTGGTCAACCCAAAAGGTATAACTACAAATTCATAATGGCCATATCTAGTACGGAACGCAGTCTTCGGAACGTCTGCTTCTTTTACTTTCAACTGATGGTACCCCGACCTCAAGTCAATCTTCGAAAAATACTGAGCTCCCTGGAGCTGATACCACTTCATTCGATGGCCCAACATCTGCTGAAGTTGTTGCAAATGATTTTACCACCCCTTTCTGCTTGTAGTCTAGCTGCATTCCCCCAGTTGAGTTCATCGTTGGACACTCGTTTGCGTAATGACCCATTTCATTACACTTAAAACATCTTACCATTGGCTTTTCATTTCCTGCTTGATCATCTTCCTTACAGTTACGAGCAATATGACCAGACTTACCACACCGAAAGCACTTACCAGACTTGGATAAACATTCTCCAGGATGCATTTTACCACACTTCTCACAGGATGGATATTTGGTTTTCTTACCTCCTTGCTTCTTTGATGAATTCTTCCCCTTTGACTGCCAACTAGACCTCTTATTCTGTTGTTTGTCATAGAACACATGATCATCAGCAAACTCCATTTCCACCTTCTCCGCACATTGAACAAGTTTTTCATAACTTTTGAACTCACGAGAAGCTAAATCCCTTCGATACTTTGGCTTTAACCCTGAGTAAAAACGGTTTATTTTACTATCAAGATCTCGTATGAAGTTTGGAGCATACCTTGCCAATCGAGTGAACTTTTCTTCATAAGTAGCCACTGAATCATCCTCCTGCCTCAATTCTAGGAACTGTTTTTCCATCCTAAGACGAACCACCTTAGGAAAATATTTCTCAAGAAACATACCTTTGAATTCATCCCAGTGAAGATCCTCAATCTCATCACTATCCCTTATATTTTTCACCATCGACCACCACTGATCAGCTTCACCTTCAAAACGGTAAACAGAAAGACTAACCTTTTGATGTTCTGAACACCCCATGACATCAAAAATCTTCTCCAGTGCTTTAATCCACCCTTCAGCTTGAACTGGGTCAGATGATCCTCTGAATGATGGGGGATGTTGCCTCATGAAATGTTCCACCACTGACATGTTCCTCTGCGGTTGATCTGGCTGATCTCGTGCATGGATACCACCACCATTTATAGCCTGAGTCAACTGTGCCATCACTACAAAAAACTATTCAGTTCCGATTCCGACCATCTCAGGTTGCTGATTTGGAAGGTTATCTTCCTCCTGATGTCGTCCCAACATAGCTGCTTTGTTTCCTCTGCGGAAAAACATTCTGAACACAGAAATATCTTAGGCGAAGCAACATGGTAATCCGTAAATGCTATATCATTTCAATCATATTATAATTTAACACTTTTCTAACTCCTAAAGTTGTCTAAACCGACCTCTGATACCAACTATAAGGCCCCAGCCTTAAACCTTACTTAATATTGAATTAAAAGAATAATTCACGTTGAGGATATTTTCAGGTTTAGAGTTTTAGAGAATTAGAACATAACTATTACATCTCAAAATATTTCAAAGTAGACACTTCTACTAAGTTTCCATAATAAAAAAACTCTTAAAAAGAAACATGTCTAGTTCCATGTTTTATAAAGCGTGACATTCCCTTGATCCCATCCTTGACCTTATTCCACTTTAAGTCCTGTGAAAAACATTTTGAAAAACTTGGGGTGAGCATAAAAAGCTCAGTAAGGGATACAAAAAGAATGAAAACTGTTAGTTTTTCAAACATCAAGTAAACCATGTATACTATATCAAAGTAATACCTTCACCTTCATGAAGTAGTAAAAAAAAATCTTCACTGAATAAAGTATCATTACTTACCTTTTTGTAACCAAAGTATTACCATAAAACCCATATAAAGAACACATAGAATATATAAAGGTAACTTGGGACATGAACATACTTAAGTGGAATAACCATACGGTTGACTTCCACACATATCACTTAATGGAATAGCCATACGGCCAATTTCCATACATACTTAATGGAATAGCCATACGGCCGACTTCCATACCCAATGCATTGGAGGTTATAACGTAACCACCCATCCTGGTATTCACGGCACCACCCGTCATATGGTTTATAACGTAACCACCCGTTAAAATGTCCAAGTACCAGTATAAAATCATAAAACATAAAACCAATATAAAGGAATGATAACATTTCCACATTTCAATCACAATATATCATAAATATATTGACATAATAGAATCCTTTTTCAAAACCATTTTCAATACCAAAATACATAAAAGAGTATATGGTATTTATTTTATTCTAAAAACATTATGGCTTGTTGAGAAAGCCAAAGATCAAATAATACTCGCGGCGGCGGAAAAGGTCGTTGTCACCGCGTACGTTAAAAAAAACATTCCTTTTTGTCGTTTAGTAAAATGATTCGTAGAAAAAGATTCCTTTTGTATAAAAGTAAAAGTCAAAGGAGTTTATACACCGTATAAAAGAAAGTTGTGTATAAAACGAAATATGCCTCAATGAAAGGAGATTGAGACGAAGTCCCTTACCTTGGGTCCGACTTGACTCGATCGTTCTTTAACGTCCTGAATAATAAACTTGAGTTAATTTATACTTGATTAAGAAACTTTTTAGAGTTCATTATTCCTTTTATATCACTTATTTCCATGTCATAAACATTATTTAACCATTTGAGTTAATAATGTTTGTTTTGTCAATATTTGGTTCTTATGTCGAAAGTGGACTTCTTACAATTACATGTTGTTCATGTGGTCAAAAGTTCTTTATATCCAGAATGAAATTCCCGATTTGGATATAATATGTATCATATATATCCAGCATATACATGTATTTATAATATTACATAATCATTTAGAGGTAAGAAATGAAATGCACCGTTCATGGAGACGGTAAGCCGTACGTACGCATGAACGCTACTTTCATTTCTTTGTCATATTAGTGGAATTAAAACTAAATGAGAGGTATGTATATTTTAATTCCAGAATTATATTCATCATTTAGATATATCATTCATTATATATATCCATTATATACATGTACTTTTAATAGTACATTACATTTGGGGATAAGAAATGAAATGCACCGTTCATGGAGACGGTAAGCCGTACGTACGCATGAACGCTACTTTCATTTCTATCTCATACTTTAATGGAATGAAATAGTAATGATATAGAGGTATATTATAATTCCAGTATAACATCATATATAATAACTTTAAATCCATCCTTTACACGTCCCACATATGGCATTAACGAATCACATCACTTTGAGGGGGCGGTAGTCCGCACTTCCTTAAATGAAGATATCGTGTTTACCCAAATGGAAACCATAAAGGTATGCCAAAAATGAAAAATACAGAAGCTTAAAGAAAACATAAACATATTATATATCATATATAAAAATAGTGACATCATAATGGCCACCCTTGAAGGTGTTAAATGAGTATTGAACAATCATCGTTTCGGGAGGCAGAATTTCGCCATCCACGGAAACCGTATGTTCTTTAACCATTTGATGTAGTTGTGTGAGAGTTTAGATCAAATAAATATTATAACAACATTCTAGTATATTGAAGATACTGGTGTTGTTACAAAAGAAGTAAATAAAAAGAGTTTAGAGGGTTGGAGAAGCAAAATAATACAAATGAACAAGAGAGAATGAATTACCTTTAAAAGTGTAACTCCCTTTTGATTTGAGCCTAAAGGCTTCCTTTGAAAGGATTCTGCCCAAAGGGAATCCTCTAGGATGAGGAGAGGGATGTGGAGAGAGTAATTGGGCAGGGGTTGGCCGAGCCAAAGGCTTGAGAAGTGTGTGAAATGGGGTAGAGGTGGGGGCCTTTTATAAGAGGAGAGGAGGGGCACTTTTGGAAAGTAAAAAAATATTACATTATTTGAAAATGTGTTTCGGTTTTAAAAGGTCCCACATTGATATAATTCGTGGATAAGGTGATAAGGGTTAGAAATCCACTCATCCAATTGGTTTTTAACATGTGTAGTTCATAGATTTTACATTATCTTTCCATTTTATTTAAATCGTCAAATAATGATGTCATCGCTGCATCATTATTATGTCATAAATAATTTAATTTATTTAATGTCTAAAAATTATAAAAAAATACTATGATGTAGGAAATATTTTTAGATTTCAAATGACTATTTATAATCAAAATGTGGACTTGTATAACCCCACTTAAAAATTATTTTAGTAAACCAATTTATGTTAGTGTCATTTTCACTTTAACATTAAATAAAAATATATTAATGTCATTTTCCAACTAAAGTGGCTCCATGGGGTCCCCAAGTTGGCCCATGTCTTTTCTTGGTCGGCCATGACTCACCCAATAGGTGTAGTACATGTGTCAATCTTATCTTATTTTATTAAAGCATTATTTTTACCTTAAACTACACTAATTACCACTAATCGCGATTAATGAAAAAAAGTTACTATTCACCAAAAAATTATTTTAATCTCATTGAACCACATTTTACTTCTTAATGACAACCATTTATGTCGG
Source organism: Viscum album (assembly GCA_963277665.1). Taxonomy (NCBI): domain Eukaryota; kingdom Viridiplantae; phylum Streptophyta; class Magnoliopsida; order Santalales; family Viscaceae; genus Viscum; species Viscum album. The sequence continues at coordinate 1,652,318,781 of OY728137.1, read as the reverse complement.
ATTTTTAAAATTCAATACACATTAGTGGTAAAATTTCATTTAACTGAAAAATCAGTTTGCTTGATTACCACTTAGTGGTTTCACTATTCATCAAAAATTGAAGTTTTTCAGAAAATTACCAAAAATTCACCCGAAGCTATATTTGATATTCCGAATTCAAAAATGAAGTCTATTTTACAAAATTCAAAACATATAAGTCACATTAATTAATTTAATAATTAATTCCCGCTGTCAGAGCAAATAGCGTGTTTTTATGAGACAATAAGTATCAAAAGATTGACACTAGTTTAAGTCCGATTTCAAAGTGAAATTGATTCCAATGACCACCATTGGATTAACTGGTAAAAATATTTTCTAATTTCACTTTAAAACCAATTAAAATAATAATCTAATAATATAAATAATTTAGATTAAAAAGAGGTTTTGAATTAAAACACAACATTTTACACTATTCATAAAAAAAATGAACTTTATCAGAAAGGTACCAAAAATTTACACAAAGTAAATTTTGATGTCCCGATTCTAAAGAAGAGTTATATTTGGTCCAAAATAAATTATAAGAGTGATAAAAACTATATTTAATGACGGTTCACCATTAAAAGGTGATAAGTGAACCTTTAGTGAAAATTAGAGTATATATGCCCTAAAATTGAACTCTTTCCGTATTTTAAGCCTTTATCTTTTATTGGGTAAATGTATAAACATTTAAAAACATATCTAATCATATTTTAGTTATTTCTATCCATTCCTGCCAGTACAACGGCTACTTGTTAACTAACATTTAAAATAATATTATTTTATTACTAGTGTGCTACGTAAGTTTCAAAGAAACTCATCGTTGCGTATCGGGTACGCTATCAAACATAGCAACCCCTTTAAAATAAAATTAATATTTAATTCGTAAATATTAATAAATATGAAAATTCTTTATTCTTTATTTACCTGGGATGTTACAGAATATGTTTTAGACAAATTGACATTAATGAACCTTGGAGTTTGAAATTGGGGATTAATACTTCTTATATGTTCCACCAAGACTGTGGTATATACATATTTAGTGATATGGTAAACTTTCACATCATTATGTCAGGAATTTCATTATTAGGGGGAGAGTTTTTCTAATAGACTATCAATTTTAGATACCATGGTGGTAATGAGCTATGAAAAATATCTTACGTGTATCTTAGTAATGTCATTATCACTCATACTTGTATCATATTATTTAAAATTATGTAGTTGGGTTGGAGTTAGCTGATTCCTTTGAGGCGTGTGTAATTTATATCATTGATTAGAGAATGATGGATCTATGATGTGGGTTAGTTTGTAAGACCCCAGGTAAATAAAGAATATGACCTTTTTATATTTATCCATATTTGTGAATAAAATATTAATATTACTTTAAAGTGTATGCTATTCTCGATGGTGTACCCAACACGCAACAACGAGTATCTTGGGAATCTTACGTTGCACTCTAATAATAAAATAATATTATTTTAAATAGTAGTTAACGCCTATCCATTGTAATGGAGGGAATGAACATAACTAACTACAAAGTGATTATATATATTTGTCAAATATTTTTACTTTTACAATTAATGTTATAGGATTAAAAATGCGAATGAATCCAATTTTAAGCATAAACATTCCAATATTCTTTAAAAGGTCGATTAACTGCCTTTTGATGGTGAACCTCTTTTAAATCCACTTATTGAAAATTTTATGTGTTATATTTGACAAAATAAAATTCTTCTTTAGAATCGGGACATCAAAATTTACTTTGTGTAAATTTTTGGTGTTTTTCCGAAAAAGTTCAATTTTTAATGAATAGTGAAAAATGTTGTATTTTAATTCAAAACCTCCTTTAATCTAATTTATTTATATGATTAGATTATATTTTGAATTTGTTTTAAAGTGAAATTAGAATATATTTTTACCATTTAATCCAATAGTGGTCGTTGGAATTAATTTCACTTTGAAATCAGACTTAAACTAGTGTCAATCTTTTGATACATTTGGTTTCATAAAAACACGCTATTTGTTTTGACAGCGGGAATTAATTATTAAATTAATTAATTAAACTTATATGTTTTGAATTTTGTAAAATAGAAATCATTTTTTAATTCAGAATATCAAATATAGCTTAGGGTGAAGTTTTGGTAATTTTCTATAAAACTTCAATTTTTGATGAATAGTGAAACCACTAAGTGGTACTTATAAAAAAATGATTTTCCGTTTAAATGAAATTTTGTCAGCTTTGTGTATTGAATTTCAAAAACCCGACATACCTGGTTGTCATTAAGATGTAAAATGTGGTTCAATGGGATTAAAATAATTTTTTGGCGAATAGTAACTTCTTAAGTTTTTAATCGCGATTAGAGGTAATTAGTGTAGTTTAAGGTAAAAATAATGTTTTAATAATATGAGATGAGCTTGACACATGTCCTACCCTCATTTGATGTGTCATGGCCGACCAAGAAAATCCATGGGTCAACTTGGGGACCACATGGAGCCACTTTGGTTGGAAAATGACATAAATACCTTTTTATTTAATGTTAAAGTAAAAATAACACAAACATGAGATGTTTTACTAAAACAATTTTTATATGTGGTTATACAAGTAAGATTTTTGACTATAAATAATAAATTGAATGATAAAAAGATTTCCTACATCATAGCATTTTTTTATAATTTTATACATGAAATAAATTAAATTATTTATGACATCATGATGATGCAGCGATGACCTCATTATTTAACGATTTAAATAAAATGAAAAGATAATGTAAAATATAAGACCTACACATGTCCAAAACCTATTAGATGGGTGGATTTGGAACCCTTATCACCTTATCCTCAAAACACATCAATGTGGGAACATTAAAATCCGAAACTCATTCTAAAATAATGTAACATTTCCTTACTTTCCAAGAGTGCCTCTCCTCTCCTCTTATAAAAGGCCCCCACATCTACCTCATTACCCACACTTCCAAAGCCTTTGGCTCAGCCAAACCTTACCCATTTTGTCTCTGCACATCCCTATCTAACTCTCAAAAGCCTCACTTTGGGTAGAAGTCTTCCCAAGTAAGACTGTGACATCAAACCAAAAGGAGTTACCCGATTTTAAGGTAATGTCTTCACTTGTATTCTTTTGTTTTATTTTGCTTCTACAACCCCCTAAAATCTTTTTATTCATCTCTTTTGTAACAAATCCAATATCTTTAATATACTAGGATGTTTTTATAATAATTATTAGAGCTACACTTACACACACCTTCGTCTAATGGTTAAAGGACATACTGTTTCTGTGGTTGGCGATTTTCTGCCTCACGAAACGATGATTGTTCAATATTCTTTTAACACATATAAAGGTGGCCATTATGATGTAACTGTATTTTATATATGATATATATGGTATTTATGTTTACTATATGCTTCTGTATTTTATATTTAAACCATACCTTTATTATTTTCATGTTGTGTAAATGCGATAATTTCATATGAGGAAGTGCGGGCTACCGCCCCCTCAAGTGATGTGACTCATACATGCAATACATGGAATGTATAAAGAATGAAATTAATGAACATATGTGACCTATATAACATATATATTATACTGTAATTATAATATATATATATATATCATTTTTTTAATTCCATTAATATGAAAAAGAAAAAAATGAAAGTAGCGTTCATGCGTACGTACGACCTACCGTCTCCATGAACGGTGCTTTTTGTTTTTTATCTCCAAATGATATGGAATATTATAAAATGAATATTTACTGGATATATATGATATATATGATATATAAATCATGATTATAACTCTAGATATAATGGATACATGAACAACTTGTAATTATAAAGAGAATATTATGACTCAAGTACCAATGATCGTTTAAATGACCGTTATTAACTAAAATAATTACATAGTGTTCATGACATGGTAATAAGTGATATAAAAGGAATAATGAACTTGAAAAGGGTTCTTAAGGATGTATAAATTAACTCAAGTTTGTTATTCAGGAGACTAAAGAATGATCGAGTCAAGTCGGACATGAGGTAAGGGATCCTACCCCTCTCTTTCTCTTTAAGTACACTCTTTTAGGTCATTCTTTTTAAGCTCATATTTCTTGTGATTGGGATGTTATTTTATATTACTCTTACTGTAATTTTTATGTTCATATGATTATAGACCCTATTTCCTCTCATCAATCCATTTTTGTAAGTTTTAAGTGGCGCCGTTAGGCTGCCGAGTTTTCGTAAGGGATTTTTTCATATCACTTTTATTCCCGTGAGATTTTTGCTACATTTGCCATAATTTCCTTTGAGGGGTGTATGTACTGCCCATTATTATACACTTTTTATAGTATAATTTCATTTATTGGTATTCACATTTTCATTGTATGACCCTTCTTCCATGGGTTGTACGTTTCGAAAGTTACCCAACTCGGTAAGGGGACCTTTCACCCTCCTCTTTTTAAAAGACTTATTTTGTCATTTCTTTTAATTCACATACTATTATGTTGGGATACATTATTTTATTTCCTTATTGATTTAAATTTTATTTCCAAGTGATTAGATGCCCTTTATATCACTCATCAACTCATTTTGTGAATTTTGAAGTGATGCTGTTAGGCTGTCGAATTTTACCAAGGGAACTTTTTAACCCAATTTCGATTTCTTTGGGTTTAACATGTAGTTATTGAATATGTCATCCTTTGAATAATTTTGAATGACCTTTTATTGTTTTAAACTTAATATCCACTTAAATTGGGTGTATTTATATTTTTCACACATAATTTTGAGATTGATTTATCCTTAATTTAAGGATACCTTCTTTATAAGGGATTTCATCACATTTGACATTTCTATTAAGACTTCATTGGTGTTATGAAAAAATTCACTCTTATATGGTGTATATACTGTCATTTGGAATATTATATCATGAATCCATTTATTCTCATGATATTATAAAGTTCTGACTAAATGTTATTCCTCAATTATTGTATTCAAGTGTCTCTAATTTTGGTAAAACCCCTTTAACCAAAATATCGCTTTAAATGTTTTAATTATTTGTTCTTTTTAATATCCATTATTTCAAATTGGTTTTAAGGATTTATTTATATGGATATTAATGGTTTAAAATTTTAAAATCATCAAGGTTTTATGGGACACTTTGATTCAAAAATCTCTTTATTAAATGGTTTAAATGGTTTTGGAAATGGTTTCTTTTTGAATGGATTCATTATTTCAATATACTAAAATGTTATATTGTGATAGAAATGTGGAAATGTTATGTTTCCTTTATGCATGTTTTATGTGATACGTTTATGTTTTGGTTCTTGGGCATTGTTATGAAAAAGGGTGGTTCCGTGATAAACTAAGGGCGGGTGAGCCCAATATAGCTCTCCAATGCATTGGGTAATGCGAAGGAGTGAAACGTTAAGGTTTCTCCGAAGAGATTTAGGGAATATTCTGAGGTGGGTATTCCAAACGTAACCAAGAGGGTTACTCCCTACGTAAAAATGTTATAAATGCCTCAAGTTACATTTTATGTCTTATGATTTCTATGATTTATTCATGATTTGATGAGGTGTGTTAAAGTGCCTATGTTTTATGGGTAATGTATGATTTCATTCTTATGTATATATGAACTCATGTTTCTTTTCCATATTTTTTTAACCCTTACTGAGCTTTTTATGATCATCCCAAGTTTTTGAAATGATTTTCACAGGTCAAGGGAAAGGTACATGATGTGACGATAGTGTAAAGTAAGTGTTAAGAAAGAATCCATGTTTTATTTTAAATATTTTTCCATTAATGTGAAAAATGAATAATTTATTTTATGTAACCACTTTGCTTAAATGTGGAATGTAATGCAGGTTTCATGATCTAATTCTCTAAAACTCTAACCTGAAAAGACCATCAATGTGGAATCTTGTAATAACTCAAGTTTAAGTAAGGTTTAATGCTGGGGCCTTATAGTTGGTATCAAAGGTCGGTTTTGATAACTTTAGAGGTTTGGGTACTCTATATGCATAAGTGACCTTACTATAATGGTTAGGATTTCAAAAAGAGTCCTAGTTTTAGATAAAGTGAATGAGTAAGTATATCTTAGTGTTTATCTTCCTCATTAGTACATGATGGTTTTGTTGATATACTTACACTGACCTTTTTGGTTTTAGTAAATGGATGGATCTAGCAGGCACCAATGTTACAGTGGATGTGAAGGAAACTTTGACAGTTTTTTGAGAAAGAAACTGAATGATATGGATGTTGCAATGAGAACTCTTGTGTTTATCCTCAACCAACTATCTGGAGTCATGATTGACCACCTAAACCTTGGTGATTTCTCTATGGCAACATATATGCGTGAAACAAATACCTACAAAACTACAGGTAATAATCATAAAGGTAAGTGTGTTAAAAAATCTATGTATCAAATATGTGGAAAGAAACACCTTGGAAAATGTTTCAAAGGGACAAAAATATGCTATAGATGTAGAAATTAAGGTCATAAAGCAAGAACCTGCCATGGAAAAAGGAAGCATCCAGTTGACTCGAGGAAAGGGAATGAAGTTCTTTATGAGGGATCAATTGAATGTTTTAAATGTGGTTTGCATGATCATTATGCAAACACATGTCCTATGAAGATGTTTCGTGAATGGGATCACCAAGATCGTACAAATACTCCTTTACCAATACCTAATGCCATTCCGATTGAGGATGAAGAAACTGACAATGACGAATCAAAGGTATGGATTATTTCATAAATTTTGTTTTCCTATTTTGGAATCTTAGGATATAATTCATGATTTTGTTTATAAGAATAAGTATTTCAGAATAAGTTGGAAAGGAATGGTTAATGGATCATGAATAATGTTGAATGAGTAAGAAGTCAACATATAAGGGCTTCAAGAGTTATAGTGAAATTCTTAAGAGTATTAAGTCTCTTTTGATGATGGGGTTACATTAGAAGACTTTTTATAGTATGTGTAACCTTGATGTTTAATATATGAAAATTTTATATAGGGAATAGTTATCTGTTATTTTGTGGACATAGTTATAAAGAACCATTTGGGTTTATATGATCCTTACTTTTGAGGTAATTATGGGTTACTATATGTTATGATGGAAGTGAAAGGCATGAGATAAAATTGAGGTTAAATTATGTTATGGTTATTTTTGATGATTATCTCTTTTTGGGGAATTATTTGAGAATTATATAGTTTTGGAAAAAGGACAACATGCAGACCATGTGACAACCTGTCGCACCAGACAAAGCTGTGGGAATCGAACCCACAACCAAAGTGCAACTGGTATTTATCGCCTACCACTGGACTACGTGAAGTCCCTGGTTAGTATGACTTATTATTTTTAGTTAGGTGACTTTATTAATTAAGACTATGTTTATTTTTGGTTATTTATGAAAATTATTAACCTATCATGGAGGATATGTGATTAGGTTAATTACTTTTCAATACGATACTTTAGGAGCAACTGATGTTGTTTGGAGATAAATGTTACAATTTAACTTGGAAGACTATGTGACTAAATCCTTCAAATATTTGGGTTTCAATCTTAGTTTGGTTTACTTTGAAGAATTTTATAGACAATTTGTTTATCGAATGGTCCTCATTGAACTTTGAGTATTGTTTGATAAATTTTGGAGATTAATAATAGATTTGTTTTTTTAAAGGATTATTCTTTTTGGGTATTATCTAATCTTGTAATAACCTTTTTGGTTTTGGTTTTGATTAAGGTATAAATATATGGGAAGTATATAGTTCTCTTTTGTGGATTAGGTTATTCTCTATAATTTGATTATAGAACTCTTAATGTGAACAAGTCTTCCTAAATACTCGTCTTGTGAGGAAAGTATGAGTTTGTGTAAGAAATCTAGTAAAAGTTGAAAGTCAACATGACAAGTAAGTATGTTTCCTTAAGATCAAAAATAAATTCCTAAATAAAAATTAACTTAAAACAAAAATGTTGTCTATTAACTTTTCCTACTGGGGAATCGAATACCGTTTAACCCATCACAAGTTTCTGATTTTCTTGTGGTTAACATTCTCCTAAACATGTTTTTTATCACTCTCCATCAGAACATGACCCTATGTTTTCTCCTCCATGTCCATGTTTTCCTACATAAAATCCTAGTATGGGTTAACTTGGGTGACCTCTGTACTTATCTTTCTTTATTTTAAAGTGATTGTTTTACCGACTCTTGTTACGATGTGGGACTTTCAAGGATGTTTCCAAGCTCAATTTTAAAATTGCAAGGACGCAATTCCCAAAAGGGGGGAAGGATGTAACACCCCAGGTAAATAAAGAATATGAAATTTTTATATTTATCCATATTTGTGAATAAAATATTAATATAACTTTAAAGGGGATGCTATGCTCGATGGCGTACCCAATACGCAACAACGAGTTTCTTGGGAATCTTACGTTGCACTCTAATAATAAAATAATATTATTTTAAATAGTAGTTAACGCCTAGCCGTTGTAATGGAGGGAATGAACATAAATAACTACAAAGTGATTATATATGTTTTTAAAATATTTTTTCTTTTTACAATAAATTTTATAGGATTAAAAATGCGAATGAATCCAATTTTAAGCGTAAACATTCCAATATTCTTTAAAAGGTCGATTAACCACCTTTTGATGGCAAACCTCTTTTAAATCCCCTTTTTGACAATTTTATGTGTTATATTTGACAAAATAATATTCTTCTTTAGAATCGGGACATCAAAATTTACTTTTTATAAATATTTGGTATTTTTCCGAAAAAGTTCAATTTTTAATGAATAGTAAAAAATGTAGTATTTTTATTCAAAACCTCTTTTAATATAATTTATTTATATAATTAGATTATCTTTTGAAAATTTTTTAAAGTTAAATTAGAATATATTTTTACCATTTAATCTAATAGGGGTCGTTGGAATTAATTTCACTTTGAAATCGGACTTAAACTAGTGTCAATCATTTGATACATTGTGTTTCATAAAAACACGCTATTTGTTTTGACAGCGGGAGTTAATTATTAAATTAATTAATGAAACTTATATTTTTTGAATTTTTTAAAATAGACATCATTTTTGAATTCGGAATATCAAATATAGCTTAGGGTGAACTTTTGGTAATTTTCTGAAAAACTTCAATTTTTGATGAATAGTGAAACAACTAAGTGGTACTTATAAAAAACTGATTTTCCGTTTAAATGAAAATTTTCCATCTTTGTGTTTTGAATTTCAAAAATCCGACATACATGGTTGTCATTAATAAGTAAAATGTGGTTCAATGAGATTAAAATAATTTTTTGGTGAATAGTAACTTATTATGTTTTTAATCGTGATTAGAGGTAATTAGTGTAGTTTAAGGTAAAAATAATGTTTTAATAATATGAGATGAGCTTGATAGATGTTCTACCCTCATTGGATGTGTCATGTTAGACCAATACAATCCATGGGTCAACTTGGAGACCCCATGGAGCCACTTTGGTTGGAAAATGACATAAATACCTTTTTATTTAATGTTAAAGTAAAAATGACACAAACATGAAATGTTTTACTAAACCAATTTTTACATGAGGTTATACAAGTCAGATTTTTGACTATAAATAATAAATGGAAATCTAAAGAGATTTCATACATCATAGTATTTTTTTTATAATTTTTAGACATTAAATATATTAAATTATTTATGACATCATGATGATGCAGCGATGACCTCATTATTTAACGATTTAAATAAAATGTAACGATAATGAAAAATCTAAGACCTACACATGTCCAAAACCTATTGGATGGGTGGATTTAGAACCCTTATCACCTTATCCTCGAAACACATCAATGTGGGACCCTTAAAATCCGAAACACATTCTAAAATAACGTAACATTTCCTTACTTTCCAAGAGTGTCCCTCCTCTCCTCTTATAAAAGGCCCCCAACTCTACCTCCTTACCCACAATTAAAAAGCCTTTGGCTCGGCCAAACCCTGCCCATTTTGTCTCTAAACATCCATATATAACTCTTAGAAGCCTCACTTTGGGCATAAGTCTTCCCAAGGAAGTTTTTGAGCTCAAACCAAAGGGAGTTACCTGATTTTAAGGTAATGTCTTCACTTGTGTCCTTTTGTTTTATTTTGCTTCTCCAACCCCCTAAAATCTTTTTATTCATATATTTTGTAACAAATAAAGTATCTTAAATATATTAGGATGTTGTATTAAGATGGATTCGAGCTACACTTACACACACCTTCATCTAATGGTTAAAGAACATACTGTTTCTGTGGTTGGCGATTTTCCGCCTCACGAAACGATGATTGTTCAATATTCTATTAACACCTTTAAAGGTGGAAATTATGATGTCACTGTATTTTATATATGATATATATGGTATTTATGTTTACTATATGCTTCTTTATTTTATATTTAAACCATGCCGTTATTCTTTTCATGTTGTGTAAATGTGATAATTTCATATGAGGAAGTGCGGGCTACCGCCCCCTCAAGTGATGTGACTCGTACATGCAATACATGGAATGTATAAAGAATTAAATTAATGAATATATGTGACATATATAACATATATATTATACTTGAATTATAATATATATATATATATCATTTATTTTTTATTCCATTAATATGAAAAAGAAAAAAATGAAAGTAGCGTTCATGCGTACGTACGGCCTACCGTCTCCATGAATGGTGCTTTTCATTTTTTATCTCCAAATGATATGGAATAGTATAAAATTAATATTTACTAGATATATATGATATATATGATATATACATCATGATTATAACTCCGGATATAATGGATACTTGAACAACTTGTAATTATAAAGAGCATATTTTGACTCAAGTACCAATGATCGTTTAAACAACCGTTATTAACTAAAATAATTACATAGTGTTCATGACTTGGTAATAAGTGATATAAAAGGAATAATGAACCTGAAAAAGGTTCTTAATGAATTAGAAATTAACTCAAGTTTATTATTCATGAGATTAAAGAAAGATCGAGTCAAGTCGGACCCGAGGTAAGGGATCATAACCCTTTCTTTCTTTTTAAGTACATTCTTTTATGTCATTCCTTTTAAGCTCATATTTCATGTGATTGGGATGTTATTTTATATTACTCCTACTGTAATTTTTATTTTCATATTATGAGAGACCCTATTTCCTCTCATCAATCCATTTTTGGAAGTTTTAAGTGGCGCCGTTAGGCTGCCGAGTTTTCGTAAGGGATTTTTTCATCTCACTTTTATTCCCGTTAGATTTATGCTACATTTGCGACAATTTCCTTTGAGTGGTGTATGTACTTACCATTATTATATACTTTGGGTAGTATAATTTCATTTATGGGTATTCACATCTTAATTGTATGACCCTTCTTCCATGGGGTGTACGTTTCGAAAGTTACCCAACTCGGTAAGGGGACCTTTCACCCTCCTCTTTTTAAAGGACTTCTTTTGTCATGTCTTTTAATTCACATACTATAATGTTGGGATATGTTCTTTTATATCCTTATTGATGTAAATTTTATTTCCAACTGATGAGATGCCCTTTTTATCTCTCATCAACTCATTTTCTGAATTCTGAAGTGATGCCGTTAGGCTGTCGAATTTAACAAGGGAACTTGTTAACCCAATTTCGATTTCTTTGGGTTCAACATGTAGTTATTGAATATTTCATCCTTTGAATATTTTTGAATGAACTTTTATTGTTTTACACTTAATATCCACTTGTATTGGGTGTACTTATATTTGTCACACATAATTTGGAGATTGATTTATCCTTAATTTAAGGATAACTTCTTTATAAGGGATTTCATCACATTTGACATTTCTATTGAGAGTTCATTGTTGTTATGCACCAATTCACTCTTATATAGTTTATGTACTGTCCTTTGGAATATTATATCATGAATCCATTTATTCTCATGATATTATAATGTTCTGACTAAATGTTATTCCTCAATTATTGTATTCAAGTGTCTCTAATTTTGGTAAAAACCCCTTTAACCAAAATATCGCTTTAAATGTTTTAATTATTTGTTCTTATTAATATCCATGTTTTCAAAATGGTTTTAAGGATTTATTTATATGGATATTAATGGTTTAAAATTTTAAAAGCATCAAGGTGGTATAGGACACTTTGATTCAAAAATCTATTTACTAAATGTTTTAAATAGTTTTGGAAATTGTTTCTTTTTGAATGGATTCATTATTTAAATATACTAAAATGTTATATTGTGATTGAAATGTGGAAATGTTATGTTTACTTTATTCATGTTTTATGTGATACGTTTATGTTATGGTTCTTGGGCATTGTTATGAAAACGGGTGGTTCCGTGATAAACTAAGGGCGAGTGAGCCCGATATAGCTCTCCAATGAATTGGGTAACGAGAAGGAGTGAAATGTTAAGGTTTATCTGAAGATATTTAAGGAATATACCGAGGTTGGTATTCCAAACGTAACCAAGAGGGTTACTCCCTATTTAAGAATATTATGAATTCCTCAAGTTACCTTTTATGTCTTATGATTTCTATGATTTATTCATGATTTGATGAGGTATGTCAAAGTGCCTATGTTTTATGGGTAAAGTATGATTTCATTCTTATGTATATATGAACTCATGTTTCTCTTGCATATTTTTTTTAACCATTACTAAGCTTTTTATGCTCATCCCATGTTTTTGAAATGTTTTTCACAGGTCAAGGGAAAGGTACATGATGTGATGATAGTGTCAATGATGTGTCAAGAACGAATCCATGTTTTATTTTAAATATGTTTCCGTTGATTGGAAAAAATGAATACTGTCTTTTATGTAAACACTTTTCTTAAATGTGGAATGTAATGAAAGTTTCATGATCTAATTCTCTAAAACTCTAACCTGAATAGTTGCTCAATTGTGTAATCTAGTAATAACTCGAGATTAAGTAAGGTTTAAGGCTGGGGCCTTATATAGTTCTTTTAGTATGTGTGATCTAGAAGCATGTACTGATATTGGATAAGACCATGGAGAGGGAGGACAATGGAAATCCTAATTGGTTTTAGTTATTTGTGTATGATTCTTTTTCAGTCATGGATGGGAAACTATGCGATGAGTTAATTTAATGAGGTAAGACTATACCAACCCATTTTTCATCAGGAGGTATGGCTCTCTTAAAATATTTATTCAAACATTCCCTCTTATTTCAATAAATTTTATTAAGAGTTTTATATAGGATTCCAGAGTGCCGGGGGATCTTTTGTATCATGGAGATGCAGTTTTGAGAGAATTAGATGGAGGCGCATGGGTGGTGCAATGATATATTTAATCAAGACGCTCAATCATGCATACCCATAAGATGTGGAGAATGGTTTGTAAAAAATGTCTGGTAGGATGCTGAGTCGTGTTAGGAAATATTGAAAATTTAAGGGTGATTAAAAAAGGATATGATGGGCTTGTAAAACCATGATCCAAAACCACACAAATAGTTTCACATAGGTAGTGTGGATGCATGGTTGGTGCATGGTTTGGTAAAACCATGTACCCAAACTGTGTGCCTCTTTATAATGATTAAATTACTAAAATAACCCACTATATTATTAACTATTATCCTCCTCTATTATCCCTCTCATATATAGTATACACCCCCTGATTTGGAGGTCCACCTCTACACATAGGCTCTATTATAAATTCATTATTTGGACTCATAGTTATTGACTATTTGTTAGGTTTTATTTTTAAATGTAATCACTTCATTCCTCTTTTTTAATTTCTTATAATATCTATTTTTATATAATTATAAATTCATGTAAATCAATATTCCATATTTCTAGGTTATTCATAACATTAATAAAAAATCATCCATCCTAGCCCAAGTAAATGTATCGAAATGGTTTAGGATAGAACTACCCATCTAATTTAGGTGGTCTATACCCTTCCCCTATTAATAATTCTTCTTTATGGATTGTTCCATTTCAGTACATGTCCAACATTCCTTGTAATGCTCCATAAATTAATGAAAATTTTTATTTATTGTTTGGGCTATGTTTTAAAAATGTTATAACACCATTATAAAAGGTTTGAGGTTTTAAACAGCAAAAAAGGACACCCTTGAGATGGATTTGACATAATCTCATGGTTATTCCATCATTGGGGAGACATAATATCCAAAATTATTACTGAGAGATTGTTATAAATGGAATGGGTTTTTAGGTTAATTGTATCATATAATACATTTTAATTTATAAATGTATGGTGTTTAATGAAAATGTGTGTTGTTGAATGAAATAGATAATTTTCTTTCATCAGCTAATCCATTATTATTTAATTGATATGTGAAGTGACATAGACACTAAAATGGCCTTCCTTCTTACAACTTATATTTTATTTGATTAATGGAATGAACATTATTAATCTAATTGATAAATGTAATCTTCACAAACAATATCCCTTGTATCATTATAGAAATTACATTGATCATAGCTGAAACGGAGTGACACCGACATGAGGTATCCTTTTATAAAACATATTACCCACATGTATGTTTTATAATGGTTTCCATGAATGATTAAATTCAATCTAGATTTCATGTAATATCAAATCCATGATATATATGATTTTACAAAGTCATTAATAATTTTATATGGACAAACTATGTGGAATTACATAGGATAACTTCGGTCAAGGGTCTTGGATCATATAACTATATGTTCACTGTGTTTTCTATAGATGGTCAATATGGCCAAAGAGTGGATTCCTTATTCATCATCTAATTGTCTTAGGCTGCATAGGTCTGAGACATGACTCTTCATCATATTTCATTATTTTTAGGCACTTTATAAGATGGAAGAAGATATAGATTATATATTTCACTATTATACAATTATTCATCATTTATAGATTATTTTCATAGAATGGTCATATTTACAAGATCACATAACTTTTTACATAATTATTCCTTATATTAATGCACAATCATACTAAATAAAATAAAAAACTATATATTTTATAGAAACTATTTGTGGTGGTTTACTGAGTATATGTCCCACCCTGTTTGCACAACTAATTGGTACCAAGATAGACTTCATGGTTGTAGGTATGAAAAAAGGGTAGGGACTAGTTACGAATGACTAATTGGTTAGTATTGGATGAAATATGGGATTAGAGGACTGAAATTATGCATGTGATGCAAAGGGAGATATCATTTTGGTATTTTCTTGTTTTTGTATAGCTTGTTGTATATTATGGTTTTCACTAGTTTCCATATAAAATCCCGTTTTATATAAATCCATTAAATGAACATCATTTTGAATATGATATTGTTACTTCTTTTACAGATTATTATATCTAGATTGTTTAATATACAATAGTTCATTTTTATACAATATCGACAAATTTCTATTAATGTATACGTCTATTCTACTCTATGATCACCATACCATTATAGACCCTCACTACTATTTGGTATCCTATAGAATATGAGGAGTAAAACGCGAGGCCATGTGACTAACCATATTTTGTTAGTTATTAGTTAATTAGATCCATGAAATAACTAAAATTGTCCCTATATATTATCCATAGCATACATGGCTAGAACCTCTAATAAATGTATTCTAAATTTTATATTTTGAATAAATGAATTTGATCATATTTACTAAGGTTTCTACTCACCAATGAACCTAATTATATACTTTTATTATGAAAAATATATCACTAAATATATATAAATTTATTTATTCTATGAGATTGAGAAACTAGTTCATTCCGCAGATTACATCACAAAAATTCTCCTATTACTTATATACATCCAAGGAGAATAATTATCTACTAATAATAATCTTACATTATCAATAGACATAAAAAAGAGGATGACTACCACTCATAGGATATAATTGTTATAGAGCTCAAGGTATTTCCTCTACTAGAATATATATCATTCCAATAAATAATGCAATATGAAAATAATTTTACAATTTATATTTAATCTGTATAATTATAAATGAAAATGAAACTAAAATTTAAATAAAACATATGTGGGATTCAACAAACATATTACCCACTATTTACCTCATTTGAACTCCCAAATTTAGATTCCATCATAATCCATCCTTGTGAGATATAAATGTGGATCGAGCGACTTTTCACACCATAATTATCCTACACCATAAATCCCTTATTTTTTATGCCTCTGAGAGGGCCGCCTAATCAATATTGGGGAGGCAAATATAATTTTTAAGCCTCTGTTAGGGATTCATGTCCCCTGATCTGTACATGAAATCTGTTAATTTTATTATGGTGGGAGAAACCTGACATAAATTTCCATGTATAGGAAGTATCACATAAGATAAGTGGTCCGCATTGCATACATAGTAAATATATTATTGTCATAACATATTTTTTAAAATTAAATCTCCAACACAATATATATAATTAATGGATAGAAATACATTGAAAAAAATTTCTTTAACTTTATCCCTCATATGGTGGAATCATAAAAAATATATAATGAAATTCCTAACTGTAGATAACTATGTCCTAAAGGCAACTCGAGGAACAAATCACAATATTTTTGATGGTTTTTTGAATATGATGAAAATTTTGAGCCCATGAATCTATGAAATACATATCTACCCAAGAGGAATATGTAGTTTTAATACTATTAGGTTTCATGTGTTGAAACTCATTTATGTTGTCTAACCATTTATTAGTCTCTCTATACTTAGTAAAATCCACTATATTCACTAAAAGTGGGTCTAATATTTATAAAACTAGAAAGGGATGTACCTTTTTAATTTGAGGTAGTGATGTCTTTGGTAAATGTCTATGTACTAATTAAATTTTACTCCACTATCCAATATTGTATAGGTTGACTTACTAGAATGAGCTCATCATGACAGTAAATATAAATAAGAGATGACTATGTATGGGGAAACCATTAGTATTTGACAGGAATAACCTAGTGTTATTTAATAATATCTAGTTTCTTTGAATTAACTAAGTAATAGATTAATACAGTTTAACTTATATGTAATTCATGTACCACCCTATTTACACCCTACAAACAATGGATAAGCCTCTTGAGTTGACTAAAAGATACTCAGTGTCCTAGTGAAGAAATAAATGAGCTGACCATTCAT
Source organism: Viscum album (assembly GCA_963277665.1). Taxonomy (NCBI): domain Eukaryota; kingdom Viridiplantae; phylum Streptophyta; class Magnoliopsida; order Santalales; family Viscaceae; genus Viscum; species Viscum album. The sequence continues at coordinate 1,652,301,638 of OY728137.1, read as the reverse complement.
TTTTTTATTCTGTTATTAGTTAACTAAATATAAAATATATTTTCCTCAAATGAACTATGATTTCTAAAAAATATATCATAATTCTACTATATATAAACTCTATAATTATGTCTCAAATAGCTCTGATACCATTCTAACACAACCTGACCCATTGAGACCCCACATGGATTTGAAATAGTAAGAGTCTGGAACCCTAATCCCAACATCAATATTATATAGTTTTTCAACTTTCATAAATAACAAATAAAATAAATGGGGTGACGTATCCTATCAAACATGTATATAGACACATCCCACTAGAAAAAAATATATCAAATTGAAGATTATATATATAACCAATTGCAATATAACATGTATGTGATATATGTTGAACATTAAAGCTATATGAAAATACAAAAACTTTTAATCCCAAAAAATATATAGGGATTGATATCTATAAATACAAACCTCTCATAGATTATCAAGAAATGAGAACCCCCACAACATACAAATACAAAAAACAAGCATCATTTTCAATGAACACTTCTGACAAATTCTATGATCTATATAATATAATATTAATCCCTTTTAAATGCTAATTAAATTTCATATTCTCTATAATAATAACACACAAGTGGACATAACACCTTTTCATTTAATATTGTACATATACTCATGATTATTCCTTAAAAAGGGATATATTAAATAGATTGTTACCTAAAATAGTAAATAAAAAAGAAATATTAATTTATGTAATAGGTAAACCATGGTTATGGGGAATCAAAATATTCAATTTCATAATTATAGAGTGAATGTACTATAAGTAATACTAGTATACCTATAATTCAAAAATTCGCATGGTGCGTGAATTATCAACCTTATATAACACTCATAACATCCACAACAACACATTAGTATCATAGTGGGGGACCCACACCTCACTGAATTGTTCAAGTCAATCAATGGGGTACCAACTCTAATAAAGTACCTACATCTCTCTAAGGGTAAGGTAGTAAATGATATGAATGTATAATAGGACTAGAGGACCCAAACACTATCTCACGTACTAGGGGGTGTATTGCCTCATATGAGGGGGGGGGTGCATGTCATTAAAATCAAGAGTCTAATGACCCAAAGCCTAGATAAAGTAAAAGTGACCAATAATCTAATTTTTTTTGCCCAAGTCTAGGGGGTTAAATACTATAATATTCATTGGATAATTTCACGTTTTATAGAAAAATATAATGGGGTTACCATATCCATTTCTAATCTGAATATCTCACCCAAACTCAAAAATCATGTTTATGAACCTATGAAAACTCTTCCCCTGATAAATCCATGAAAAATATATATATAATATTGATGGAACATGGATCCTTGAGAAAAATATGAAAAAACCATCTGAAAGGACTATTTTTTCCTAACCCTAACACTGGGTAGGAATATACTAAAAACCACTCGATGAAACATAGTACATAACATGTACTATTATGTTTATTTTTTTATATGACTATGTTGGGGAAAAGAATTTACTCTTGTAGGTCATATAATATCTATGGATCAAATCTCATGTGTCTAATTAGAATAAAAAACATGTGATAAATTAATAATAGTCAAGTATGTACTATAATAAGAATCTATGTCATGTCATCAATGTACATGGAATGTACTCTTTTCCACACAATGTGTGGTACTAAGGATCTAACTGAAATTTTCATGACCACATTTTAAGTTTTGAAGTATACTATATATGGAATTTACCCCATACCCCGTAGTGTATGGATATATCTAATTATCTATGTGTGTACTCTAGTACATTCATGATTATTGGGTTTTATAAAAATGATGTGTTACCTTAAAACATACACTGTGTGATATTTATAGACAAGTAGAAATACTATAATCATATAGCAAGATGAAACATGACATGTGTCCTGGTGGACACCATGTTTTTTATTCAATAATTACGTGGATGTTCTAGTACATGATTTAGATTCCCCGATTCAATTGTGTTTTTTATTTTAATCATTTACCCCTCAGTAATTAAGTATTTTTTGCCTATATCATTTGAAAATACCACCTTTGAACATCCCAGATATTCTCCAACCCTTATCGCTACTGTTGATAAAAAATGGGTTATCTCTCAATCCCTCATTATGCCTACTAAAAACTATTATATCCAATCTAAATCCATTAAGACTGATCATTAGTCACCTCACCATCTTTTCCATTCAAATTCAAAACACTGACCATTATGAAGGCCAGTGATAAATATGTTTTTTGGAGGGGAAGGGGGATGAAAAATAAATTTATTATTTTTTTTTGAATTTAATGGTCAAATTTTTTTTCAATAATCACATAAAAAATACACCTTCAAAAATTAGGTAATGAAAAAAATTAAATTAGAAAAAGTAATTCAAGTGTGTGATTTCCATTGAACACAAAAATCTAGTATTGTAAATATTCAATGGTTCATAAAAAATATTCCTTCACTGTTTCATTAATAAAATTATTAAATAAGAAATTAAAAATAAATTAAATACAAAGAGTGAGTCAAGATATTTTATAAGACTAGATAATTCAAAGACAATAACCATAATCATAAATATATGATCCTAAAACTGTGTCAAATAAATCATGTGAAATAGTTTTTTTAATTATCATAAATATGATGGTTATGATAATTTAAAAATTCCATAAATTTGGTGATCTTAAAATTCACAATCATTTATTGAGAACATGATTTCCCCTCATGGAGTTGATGAACCTCTTCATGATGAATGATCCTCATGAAAATTCTTAGTCTCAATCCTGAATAGTAAACATTAAAATAACACCTTTTTTCGGATAGAAAAACCATTTTAAACATAACTAATATGATCAAATTTTTATTTAGGGATCCATTTAGGAAATATTTATTATTCACAAGGACATAAAAAATATTAATTTATTTTATATAACATATATTTTTCAAAGACATATGTCACTTTTAATTATGATCCATCTTCACAACGACATTGAAAAATTTTATTTAAAATATTAAAATTGAATTACTATAAAAACCTAGATTCATACATCAAGAATTTATTTATTCAATAATTATTTCATATATTTTTATTTTGGTTTTTTATTCTATTGTTTATTTTTTGGTGTTTTAAAATAATAATCGTAATCCATGATATACAAGGATTTTTATACCTTTAATGACTATCAATTCCCAATGGCCTATTTGAGGTGGGTTTTAGGGGTTACTCTTGATATCTCAACAAAAATTGGATAAATAATAGTGTTGTATAGTTGGTAAAAATTCATTATGAAGAATTCATTTAATATTAATTGGTTTGTTATAGGTTTTACAATACAATGAAACACATGAACACCTACAAGATGAAAAGATTTATCAGAGCCTCCCGAGGATCGCCCATCCATCAAATCCTTTTTTTATGAAGAGTGACCTAAAGGATAAATGGTCTAAAAAGACCATTACATGGACCAAAACACCATTATGTGGTTTGTATTGAAATGGGTCTACTCCTAGGTATTTGTAACCCTTCTTATATCATCTAACATCAGTATCATTTTGTGTTACGAGTTTCCTGCTCCACTGTATGAATCACAACCAACATCATTACATGAATCAGTGGCTATAAAATTTGATATAATACATTAATGTTTTATATATGATATCAATTAATTTTTTTAATTTTTTTCAACATGATGAACATGGTTTAAAATAAATATTATTTTATAAATTTTATTTTGGTATTTTTAATAATTTCTAAACTAAATACCAAATAATGTATTATTAGAATATTTCTAAAATTACAAAAAATTATTATTTAGTTATAAATAAATTTTTTATTTTTTATGTTTTATTTAATTTATAATATTTAAATTATTTAGAGAAGAAATGTTTTTACGATATATGCATTGTAATCATTTTATAAAAAATTATTTTTTTATTGAAATATTGACCTACAAATTGTGTGTTTGATTTTTTTTTTATTTCAGTTTGTTATTATTATTAAATTCAAGAGAATTTTTTTATGGAGTCTATATTATAGTCTTTGAAATTTTTATTTTTAAATTTTAATTTGTTTTAAAAAAATTACTTTTAGAATAACCCTGAATTTGAAAATTAATATCTTTTAATGGGAATGATTATTCACATTAAACCCACAGAATCTATAGGAATCCTTCATGTTGAATCCAGATTGAAAATCCTATGGTGTTTTCTCAAAATGAGATAAACCAATTTGATGTGGCATGAACAATGGAGTCACTACAACCATAAATATCAATATAGTGAATTTATATGGTGCTAGATAGTGAATATTTGATATTGTATCCAAATGTGGAGTGCAGAGGCCCACACTGATCCATGTTCTAATTCTATATTTATGTGTTTTATATGTTTCATAATTTTCAACATATTTCAATCCTTGGACGTTGTAACATATTTCAATTAGAGAGTATCATTTAATATGGACATTGAAATCTCTCATGTGTTTTAGGGATATTGGTATCCAAGGTTGGGTTGAGCAAGATGTTCTATTTTAGAGATTATGAGTCTATTTTCTACTATAGTAGTTGATCTTGATGATGTTTCTTCCATTTATTATCTTACCTCTACTATTTGGGATTTTTATGATTATTTCCCAACTGATTTACCGTATATTCCTAAAAATAGGGAGGTAGAGTTTATGATTGATCTAGCTCTAGGTTTAGAGGTGATTGTCATACCCTATTTTTATATAGCACAATTACAAATAAAAAATAACTTGATTAAGTTAGATGATATGATGGATAACAGTTTTATCTCCCTATTGTTTCAAGGTGGGTATCCCCTATTATATTTCACAAGATTTGAGATATTTTAGTCCAATTGTGTTTGGACTATTAGATGTTAAACTATTTAAAAGTTATGAATAATTATCCTTTTCCACTTGTGGATTATTTTTTAACTTTTGAAAGTCGGTAATATGATCTTTAAGGATAGATATTTGATTTTGTTATAATCACTTCATAGTTTTATGATCAAATATACCAAATATATCTTTTAAGAGTGTGTATTTCCATTTTTAAAATCATGTGGTTCCATTTATTCTGACTAACAATCATTTAATTTTCATGGAATTGATGAACCTGATTTTCCAAGAGTATATTGACACTTTTATGGTGTTTGTGGATGAATTTTATGTTTTCTCAAGATCTGAACATTGGAAGGATAAAAATGTTAATTTTTATAAATATCATGATGAGTCACCATTTTTATGGAAATATTCATAAATAATTTTTTTAGGTCCATGAAGTGAAGATCTTGGGACAAGTGATTTCAAATTATGTTTTGTAAATTGGTCTTATGAAGATGATGGTTTTATTTTCTTGGCAAGATCCATGTAACATCATAGGGATTTAGTCTTCCTTCCACTATGCGGATACTATGAATGGTATGTTATTGATTTATCAATCATGGAGTTACCATTGACTACTATGACAATGAAATGAGGTAAATTCATTTCAGATGAAAAGTGTCAGTCTCCTTTGGATGAGCTGAAATGACTTCTATCCTCATCTCATATTTTAATTATACCTGATCTCAGAATGTGATATGTTTTTTTGTGAAACATTTTGTGTTGGAATGGTTTTCATGATTAAGATTGAAGGTAATGTGATGGAATATGTCTCTCTCCATCATTGACCGCATGAGAAGAATTACCCGACCATTGATATATTGCTTGTCATAGGTATTCATGCAGTTAAATATTGGCCATCCTATATTTTTTGGGTAGAGGATGAATGTCTTTTATAAACATAGGAGTATAAACTATATATTTTCTCAGAAATAATGGGATATCCTATAGAGATTTCTAGTGGAATAAATATAGGTGTTCTAATTAAACATCTCCTACTCCCTAATTAATTATAATGTCATCATAGATGCTCTTATTATGAATATATGAAAGAGAATGGTCATGGGTGCTCTTAAATGTTGTTGGATTTTGTGTTATTTAGGTGCAACAGAGTGGCTGGCCAATGTCATATATCAAAGAATGACGTAATTTAAAAACTCATCAAGGGTATTTTTAAAATAAAATAAAGGGTATGGAAAAATCATAGATGGATGAAGGGGTTTATCATTATAAAATATATAGAATAAGTATGTTGGAAGAATATATCATTTGTTTGTTTTTGTTTTTAAATTGAAATTTGATTAGTAAAACACAATGAGATGTTATTTTAGAAACCTATTTTAAATAGTATAAATGATCAGAATATAGATATTTCTTATTTTTAATAATTATCATTTAATTTAAAATCCAAATTATTTTGATCCTGATATTCTTTAACCCGAGAACTCTGTAGGAGTTAACTTAACCACCATAATGAAATGAAATTAACCCTTGGATAGTTTCAGAACATGCAATCATAGCACCCTGTGTTTATTCTCATTCCAATACTAGCTTATGGCCAGGGGAAAATTAGGGAACATATAAATTCCATAAACAAGGAGGAATTGGGTAGAGATATTATATATGAACTCTAAAAATTGATCTCACGTGGATTGGAATAACATATTAAGGTCATGCTCCCCTAATTCACCCAATTCTCGGCCTCACGTTATTTTGTGTGAATCATTCAATTTATATCGTAGTTTATTTTAATAAAAAAACAATTAATAAATAATATTTTTTTAATTAAAATATCTAATTAATTCTAAATAATTAAATGAATATTGTTATAGTTATATAGATCACTATGAATAATTACACTTCCATGGGTGATCTAGTCATCAAATAAACTTTTCCTTTTAATAAAGGTCATAAAAAGTGTATAAATCAATCATATTTTTACTCCCAATTTCCATAACAAATATAAAGATTATGAGAATAATAAAATTTAAAAATACAGAAGAAATAGAGGTTATTTTAAGAGCTTATTTAAAGAACAACAATATTACAATATGAAGAAAAAGAAGAATGCTTTGATTAAGCGATCCAAGCTTCAAAAGCTATCCATATTAAAATTCGTAAGAAATGGAGTGAAATAAATTCTTATCTACCCTAAATCTCCCAATTCACGTCCTCACTACTCAAAATGAGAAAAAATTAATTTATAGAGTGGTTGGGAGGCTAGGTTTCTTGTAGTTTCAAGTGTGAATGAAGAAATTCTGCCAAATATTTTATTCCATGTTTCACTACCCATTTATCCTTCAAAACGTGTGACCCAGATATCTTTCAAGTAGTATGATTTGTGCTTAATTTTGTTCCCAAACTCCTCTCCAAATTTGTGCCTAATAAAATTAGGGATGAAGAAGTTCTTGCCTAAATTTTATAGTTACATCAAATCTTGAGGGTCCTTCCCATATTTGAATTGATGACCCTTTTAATCCAAAGTAATGCATTATTTATCTCCAATATCCTGAATAAAAGTTCTATAATATATTGTGAGGAATATTTATACAAAATAGTAATTTCATAAAATTAAAATTAAAATATTTATATTTGAATTACTACCGTAATCATTAGTGGGTAAAACTGGAATTTTCATAAAATTTTTAAATGAATGATCTAATCCGAAATATTTTATAAATAAATATTTTTTTAAAAAATTAGGATGTTAAATAATTTATTATCAATAAAATACTCAATAGTTTTGTAATAAATGTTTTTATCAACTCCCCCACACCTACCCTTTTTCACTCCTTAGAAAAGTCACATGTCATGTATTCCGAAAAAACATGACAAGATATGAATATTCATATTCCTCAATCCATAGTGGAAAAATAGGAAAACAAAGAATCCCAACAAGTGATAATATTAATATATTTCAAATTCATTATCTCAAACGTTGTGTCATAACAAAATCTAGTGAGATTAATAACACTAATCATAGTGAAAATAAGTCATTGTTCTACCATGCCATTAATTCCCCACGTGTGTGTGTGTGTGCTAATCATTTTAAGCTTGTATATCCACCCTTTATAATTTTTATTCAAGTCAATAAAAACTTTTATACTTACCAAACTCTATTCCACTAATCTTGTTCAACATCCTTTGCAATCAAATTCCAATACACACTTATTTATGCATTCCCAGATGTCAAACCATAATCTCCCAACCTAAAATCCCCACATGTTATACATGTCTTCACTCCCATATATATATATATATATTGTTTTGTAATGATTTTTTGAGGTTTTAAAAATATTCAGATATTAGTTTCACACAAACAGGTCAATTTCGTACAATGATGAAATAGATCAGAAGTGAAATGAACGTATATAAAAATTATTTTATATGCTGAAAATAATTACATACCCTAAATATACATTCAATTGGCTAATAGAAAATCACAAGTCCTGATTGTGTGAAAATATTTGGAGAAATCAATGACACTATTTTCCATGAATAAGAATAACAAAGAATGGTGTCTTTGTCTAAAATAATTTATTATGACACAACCAATTATATCATCAATGACATCAATTTTTGTAAAAATAAAACACTGATGATGAAATATTCATAACTATTATCATGACACCATTGAATTATGAAAATATATATTTTCTATATATCCCATATGACAATGTTACATGATATGTTTTATTTCTTGTTTAACATAAAATGTAATAGAAAACACACATAAATACCCTATTATAAATACTAAATATATACCTCAAAATGTTGTCCCCTACCCCACACTTAATGTACTTCATTGTTCTAAATGTGAACCTATGTCATGCTATGTGCATTGGAAATATTGAATTTTAAATAAGTCAACTAATATAAAATTTTATGGTTTATGAATAGCCTGATATTCTCAGGTTACAATGGGGTTATCAGAGTGATGAATTCAACTACATATCTATGAAGTCCTTTAATGTATTGCATAAAATGATACATATTGACTGTAAATCACCTTCTAGTGTCCCCTTGTTTTATCTCCATTGCATCATACAAAAAAGCATTAGACACAACATAAGTGACTAATCATCTGAAATGAAACTTACCAGGAACCCGCTACATGCGTGAACTGTATAGACATACTTTCTCTCCAACATGAAATTCTCATTGATGGATAATTATGTCGTGAGAAGCTTTTGATATTTATTTGTAGAGCCTTGAGTTATGTCACGACCCGTCCTCAGGGCCCGTGCCGTGACTACCCCAAGCCTGCCTTCCATAGGCCAGGGGCTCGCGACTAGCACCAAGGCGTAAATCCCGGTAAAAGGTAGGCATTGCCTTTGTAAAGTAAACAAGCACCACAGAGTAAGCAAGCGGAAGAAGTAAACACTAAGTAAAAGCTTGTAGAACAATAAGTGCAGAAAAGTAAAGGGGGCTAGAAATACAAGCCCAACTGTAAAGTACAACTGAAAGGGGAAAAACAGCAACTGAAAGGAAAAGCCGCTGCGTCGAGCCGTCCTCTAGAAGTCCCACCTGAAGGGTGAGTACAGATAGTCTCCACAGCTCCTCGGTCCAGCCGTTCGCTCCAAGTACACCCCACCCAGTGGTCCACCTCCAGGTACCGTCCTGCTCCGCAAGCCTCCACCACGATCAGCACTGTCCATCGTCTGCAACCAACACAACGTAGTGCGGGCATAGCCCGTGGAGGGGTGAGTATAAGCTACTCAGTAGGGACCCCGAGACCCCCGAAGGTCTCCCAGAATCCAAAAAGGATAAACCACAAAGGAAAGATACAATCATGAAGTAACATCCGACACTGCTTAGGTATATGCCCATACATATACCTAAGTCATCAATTCCCGTCTGGCTCCAACATCCGAGCCCAAGCACAACCCAATCCACACAGGAAAGAAAAACGTAAATCCACACAGAATAGCACAACACAATCCACAAAGGAAAGAAAAATGTAAATCCACACAGGATAGCACAACACAATCCACAAAGTAAAGCAAAACGTAAATCCACCCAGGATAGCACAACACAATCCACAAAGGAAAGCAAACATGATTCAGCTCACACAGGTACTTCTTCGTATGAAGTTAGAGATGATCAGATGTAGCCACTGATTCATCTAAGCCGTCAGACCCAAAAAGGATCTATAGGTACTAACCCTCGCAATGACCCACACAGGGTCAATCATGAAGTTGGACCCAAAGCTATTGGGAAACTCCTTCTCCATCAAGTACAGTGGTTATTCCGCTACAACCAAAAGCTTCCCTTTTACCTTGGACTGTTGTAGTACTCCACCTATCGAGTACTGTGGGCCTGATGCTACAACCAAGCGCTCCCCCATGCCGCTACAACCAAGCGCTCCTCCGTCGTGGGTCTGCCGCTACAACCAAGCGCTCCCCTGTGTCGCTACAACCAAGCGCACCTCTGTCGTGGGTCTGCCGCAACAACCAAGCGCTCCCCTGTGCCGCTACAACCAAGCGTACCTCTGTCGTGGGTCTGCTGCTACAACCAAGCACCCCCCCTCATAGCCTACAGAGGTACTCCTTCTGTTGAGTATCGCGGGTTTTCAGCTACAACCAAGTGCTCCTCCGCTGTGGGTATGCCGCTACAACCAAGCGCTCCCCACTGGGCTATCCGTAACACACTGATTCGTTCGATCAGTAGTTGTCAAGTCTCAACCGGCTCTAGGGTTTCCACACACTGCATGCTCATTCCGGGAGGGTCCACTCCACGAGCTAAGAGGTCGATGCATCAACTGACATGTAGTCCGGAGTTGATGTATCCCAAGATGTACCGTAGTGGTCACTACCGAAAACACGGAGGATTCCCGTACTGTTTTCATCATCGTTGCAGTCGAATCCACTAAGGATCTCTTTATATTTATCGTCGTCGAAGTCGCAACCAGCACTAGGGTCCCCGCACACAGCAAGCTCGTTCGGGAGGGTCCGCTCCACAAGCCGAGAGGCTGATACATCAACTGACACAAAGTCTAGAGTTGATGTATCCAAAAGTTCTGTATCATCAACAGGAACTCAACGCTGTAGATGGCGCGTCAATCGGACGCCCGGTCTGAGAGTTATTGGATTTTTCATCCCAGGGGCCCAGTTGGTTTTTAAGAAAAAACCAACCCGACCGTACTCCACCTGCATCCAAACCTTGGGAGGTGTATGCCAAAATATTCGTCTCACTTAGAGGAATTTAACAAAGTCGATGACACACCAATCGGACATCTGAAGCTCAAGATATGAGCGTTTCCGCTCCGAGGGCCCGGTTGGTTTCGTGGACGAACCAACCCGGCCGAACCCAAAGTATTCCTAAACCTTGAGTGTAATATACCGAAACGACTGTCTCGATCCAAGGTTCGCATCGCCGCTAACGGCACGTCATTCGGAGGCTCGTAGCTCATTGTTGAGCAAAATACCAGAAAGGTTTGGAAACGGGGGGTCTGGGCCCGACCTGACCCCCCCTGGGTCGGCCCGAACCGGGTCGACCCGACTGGACCCGGTCCGGCCCGGCCAGGGCGCAGCCCGGCTCAGCCGGCTGGCCTGGCTTGGCCGAGCGTCCGAGCAATGCGGGGGGCGCGCTGCCCCCGCGTGACAACACCGCAGCCCCCGCGGGGGGCCGTCCTGGTCAACGGAGGCGGCAAAGCCGCGTCCTGTGTGCGCCGGACCCGCGCGGCCGTGGGTCCGCTGGCACCGCGGCTTCAGCCGCGGCGGCCCTGTCTGGCAGCGCGCTGGGGCGCCGCCGCCTCCAGCTGCCCGCGCCGCCGCCTCCAGCTGCCCGCGCCGCCGGTGGCTTCTGTGGGCCACCAGAGTTGCTCTGATGGTCCGATTCCGTTCCTGTCTATGCCGCTGCTCCTCCCAGGACCCGTTCTTCACTATGGAATCATGAAATCGCCTTTGCGGCACGTTTTTTCGTCGCCCGCCAAATCCGTACAACAACAAAGAACTGCGGAGGGTTGTCGGGCCGTGTTCGTTTGGCCCACACCCTCCGCATTAGATGATACAAACGGGAAGATAATTAACACATGACAAACGTATCAAAAACAATTTTAATAATTTAAAATTTCACTTGATCCAGGTTCTTTTGTTTTAGAAGAAAAACAATGGCGAGAATAAAAAGGTATTTCCAAATAAAATCCCTACCTCGTCGTACATGCGTTCTTCGTGGAATTGACCGTCACGGAACAAGTGGAGCATCACGTCATGGAAGGGAGCCACGTCGTCGCAGAAGGGCGTTGCGTCGACGATCTCAACGGATGATCGAAGATTTTGATGCGGATGAAGGAACGTCGCAGAAGAACATTGCAGGAGAGGAAACGTCGGCGTCGCGGCACACGGAGTCACGTCATCGATTTCCACGGGTTCGGCGTTCTTCGTCGGAGGCCAGCGTTCTTCGCGTTCTTCGTGTTCTTCGCGTTCTTCGCGTTCTTCATGAAGAAGGAGGAAGATCCTTAGAGATTCTCCAAAGGTTTAACACAACCTTTTAAAAAGAAGGTGTGTCGGCCTTATTTTATTAACATGCCAACAAAACAAAAATGCGTTAACAAATGAACGAAATTAATTCAAAGAATTAATTTCAACAAATAAATCGCCCAATTAATAGGAGCGTTTAATTGTTTAAGAAAACACCCCAGTTGAATTTTATTTAATAGGGGTTTTCGCGGGTGTGTTACTTAGCGGAAAGAAACGGTGGGGATCGTGTGGGCCCCACCCCAAGAATATCCTACCAAGTGGGTAGGATATTTTGGCTTGCACCCTATCCGTTTCAACTGAGCTTAAACAGCTTAAAGTGGTCTTTAAGCGGCTTTAAGTGAAATAAAAATAAAATTGTCGCACAACTCTATTTTATTTCATAACTTAAAACCCAAAAACTAAAAACCACAACCGAGCAAACGCAACTCCAGAAGAGGCATTTCTAAGCAAAAACTGGTGCTGCAATTCCATCGGTGCCCTTGGAATTCGATTCCGGGCACCGGTTCAAAAGTTAGAAAAACCCGCTTGTCCGTTCACTGAACGTACCCAAGCCAAACTTCGGAAAGTGATTCCGGGCACACCGGGCCTCGGAATCAGGTGCCGTCAGAAGTTGCGTCCTTGTAAAATTCCAAGGAAAATTAAGAAAAAAAAATTCCTTGAAATTTACGGGTCTTTACAAGTTATTCTTTGATGAAAATCGAATCTCCTCAAACTCTTTAATATTCATCTTCCTTTGAATTCCATCTTGGGAAAAATCCATGTTGCGTTTATTTATAACCCAATATGCCTGATTCTTCTCTTCCATTGGGTGATGACAAGATTTCCCAAAAACAATTCAACATGGGGACATACCAATGGGGGTCTTTTATGATACCCTATTAGCCCAAAATGAATCATATAAATTCTTACCGCAATATTTCGTATTCAACTGCGTAATTTTATCCCTATTTGTATCAACTCTTGTTTCGAATCATTAGCCTGACCATTTGTTTGGGGGTGGTATATTGTCAATGTTTTATGTTTATCCCCATATTTCCCAATGAGGGAATCCCAATTCCAATTGAAAAAGTGTGTCCCTTGGTCATTGATGATGGCCTTTGGTACTCCAAAAATAAAAAAATCTATGTCTTGACAATGTCCACTAGATCCTAAGAATCATCATACTTGGTGGTATTATCCTACACACATTTACACACATAATCAAAAACACAAAAATATAAAAAATCAAATGAACTAGGAAAATACCACATAAAATCGATGTCCCATACATCAAATATCACATAGAACAATATGGGTTGTTGGGGGAATCTCGTGTCTCCATGAAATGTTCCAATTCAGTTGGCAACATTAGCATGACAACAAAACACACGAACATAGTGAAATAAGCTAGGCCAATATAATCCAAATTGTATGACTTTCATAGATATTATTTGGTGTCCAAAGTGTCTTCCATAAAAAATTATGTGGATGAAATGAATAACAGACTCAAAATCATGATCAAGAACACACCTCCTAATAACATGATCACTACACATCTGCTAGAGGTAGGAATCATCAAAAACAAAAAATCATGACTCATTCACTGTCTTTTAGACTTAATAATTCTTTAAATTCACTATAATTTTAAGGAAAATAAGGTAGATAACTAAATCAGCATTCCAAGGATGCGTACCTGAGATGGAATAAAAATGTTCATTGAGGCAAGTGTCTCAAAGTGGTACCTTTTCCATGGTGTCAGTGTATAATGTGTGATAAAGCCCATTCATTTTGTTTTCCAACAATTTCAAAAAACCATTTTTTTCCTTTTATCTTAATATATAATTTCTAATGGAGTAGAATCTATATGATAAGTCTGGTATTTGCATCTGGAATCTTCAAGAGGTACCATAATGCTTCATGGTCAGAAAACACAACTACATTAGAGCCCAATAAATATGAATTAAATTTATCTAATGAAAATAAGACAGTAAGAAAATCCTTTTTCATGGTTGTGTAGTTTTATTGGGCTTAATCCAATGTCCTCAAAGAACAAGCAATCACATGTGAATGTCCCACGCCCCTCTGGGATAAGACTTCTCCAACTGCAAAGTTTGATGCATCGCACATTACCTCAAATGGAATGTCCCACCAAGGGAGCTATATGATCGGTGGAGTAGTGAGATAATATTTTTTCTCATCAATGGAATTTATTCTAGAAACAACAAATATAAAATTAGAATCATTTTGAAGTAATCCCAACAAAGGAATAGAAATCTTATCTAAATATTTCATGAGCAATCGATAAAATCTAGCATGTCATATGAAATATCTAACATGACACAGAAATGAAGGATAGTCTAAAGATGAAATAATATATACCTTTGATATACCAATCTTAATTAATTTTTTCCAATATATACCCTAATACAATCCCATTATCGTCGATGAAATGAAACTTTTCAATGTTTTGAAACCAGATTCTTCAAAATACAAAGATTCAAAACCATTCTCAAACTAAAGATACAATCATCAAATGAAGACCCATACACTATAAAATCATCCATAAATACCTCCATGTAGGTTTCAAGAAAATCAAAAAAAATACTCACAATCCATCTCTAGAAGGTAACTGGGGAATTATAGAGTTCAAATAGAATTCTTTTGTATGAAAATGTACTGATTGAACATGTGATGTTTTTCTTCATTTGATCCTCAAATTCTATAGTAACCTGAAATATCAAGGAAATCCATCCAAGTAACAATAATGTGTCTTCCCAGATAGTCACTCAAGCATCAGATCAATAAATGGGATGGGAAAATGATCCTTTCTAGTGGACTGATTTAGTTTCATATAATAAATACACACACAAAAACTATTTTTCACCCTCAATGGAGTAAATTCAACTTTATAATTTTTAACAATAGTAACACCGCTTTTATTAGTCACAAACTCAATAGGAATCACCCAATAAAATATGAAATTTGACGAAATATACCTACCTTGAGAAATTTTTCATCTTTTTTTAACAACATCCAGAAGTGTTGGATTGAGTCTTATTTGTGGCTTCCTTAATAATATATCCCCATCCTCCAAAAGAATAATATGCATGAAAATGGAGTGTCTAATACCTTATATGTCACCCAAGGTCCACACAAATTCCATGTTGTCATTCCTCAAAAGATTTATTTTGTTTCATCATGTTAAAAAAGGAGATTTTTAGCAACTATAATAGGTAATTTCTCACCACTCGACAAGTATGAGTATTTTAGATTTGCTGGACATCAGTTGAGTTATAGTGTATGGGGGTGATGTATGTATTGAGACATTGAAGGATCCAAAATATGTGTTTAATGAACATCAATACCAAAATGAACATCATTAAAAGTAGAGAATAATGCATCAAAACACTCAGTATGACCAATAACCAAGTCACACTAAGAGTGAACATGATCAAAATCCGAATATGTATCCATTTCAAAATCAAATATTATAGAGGTTTATAAATTATAAACAGTGGTATATGTTCTCTTAAACATATAACTAGAACCAATATATATAATCTTCTAATGTATAGGACAATCACATTCTATGGGATTTTTATTTTTTGTTCAAAATGGTAGATAACAAAAGCAGAATAGTCCTCTGAGGGGTACTTCATAGAGTCTATAACATTAAATATCACTACTTCAACCCCAAACTCCACCAAAATTGTACCCTCACGAACATTTATGATAGTTTCGGGAGTTTATAAGAATGGCCTACCAAAGATAATGGGACCATGAGAACTTACTTGATAATCCTCAACACTAATCACATATAAATATACTAGAAAGATCATCTGTCTTTCCCAAACATGTATATCATCAAGGACTCTAGCTAGATATGTTGCAGTACTATTTCCCAATTGACCTACAACTCTCATCAGCTTCAACTGAACAACCTTTATAGAAGATAATTAATAGTAAATAATCACACTTATGGATGCCCCTAAATCACATAAAGTTTCAGGAAAGTTTAACTCCCATATGGTGCATGGTATGGTTTATGATACGATGAATGTTCTAGAACCCTTGAACATTTTTGGAATTTCTAGAGTTTGTGTAATGAGTGTGAAAACATTCCTCAATATATTGATCCCCTCAATTCCCTTGATCCTTCATTAATTTCTGCACAGTTCTTCTATGAATTTATAATAACTTTATATTTTCTTAATGGCTTTATGTAGAGGGATATTGATCTCTATACACTTGAATGTGTCTAAAAACTCTCTTTTAATCACCTCCTAAGTGTTATTCTTGGTTTGCACAACCCTTTTTTGGAATGGGAATGGGTTTAGAATGAACATCATCAATTTATTTCTTACCGTTGTCTATATAATTTGGTTTCTAATTAGATGGCCTTGATTGGAGATGCATCTGAGTTGAGGTTAATTATGGTGAGATGGTGGGTGTTGAAGTATCATTTTTTTCTTGACACTTCTTTATGTGATGGAATTAACATCCACTTGGAATTTTGAGTAAACTAGGAAGGATGATTTCCAAATATCTTACTTATCATCTCATGGAGGTCAATGGAAAATTAGGGCAATTGTGTTTCAACTCCATTAACTCAGAACCTTGACTCTTCAACTCTTTCTGTTGATTAAGAAAAACATGCTTCCAAATATCACTACTATTAATGTCCACCTTGGGCGTTTTATTTCCTTGTTGTTTTCTTCGTTATTCTTGGGCTTAAAATCTTTTTTGGAGTTTTTTGGATACCCATGTGGTACAGTAGAGGCTACTGGATGTTTTGTTTAAAAACTCGAATTGTTGTTTTCCAGAGCCATACCTAATGTCTAATTGATCCTTCATCCCTTGGTTGTATGTTGGAGAAAAGGAATTGTACTTCATATTATTATGTGGTTGTTGTTTTTGCTGATATGGTCTCCAAAGTAACAATTTCATGCAATACTCTGTCTCTTGCAATTATGGGCAATAATCAGTCAGGTGGTCAGTTTCAGTAAAAATTCCACAAGGGCATATAAGAGAGGGTTGTGGTGTCTTTTTTGTCAATGAAATCTGTCTCACCATAGTTTTAAATTATTCCAACATAGTATAAATAAAATTATTTACAAGATAAGAAACACTTACTTTATGTACTCCTTTGACTTGTGGTGTACCTCAATTAGGAAATTGATGGTAGTTTTGGGGCATCTTTTCAATCAATACATGTGCAGATATATATGTTTTGCCCAAAGATGCTCCTAAAACTACGGAATCCACCATGATCTTTTCCATAGCTATGATTCCTTTATAGATGTGTTGGTTGTGAATTTTATCACTGATTTGGTGATGTGTATAGCTTTTATGAAACATCTCAAATCAGTCCTAGTTCTCAAACATTGACTCCCCTTATGCTCGCATGATTTTGGAGATATTATTATTAATGGAAGTGGCCCACGATGAAGGTAAAACCTGTATAATAAATTACATTTCAAATCGTTCCAACATGTTATATCATCATGTTGTAAAAAATACATCCAATCCTTGCTTCTCCATCATGTGAAAATGGGATTTCTCATTGTTTATTTGATCATTAAAAACACTTCCTGGTTTTGGGGTTGAGAAAACCAGATTAAATTCATTCAAACGATTATTTTGATTTTCACCACATAATCCATGAAACTTTGGAAGAAGGTGAATTATACCAGATTTCAATTAAATGTCTGATTCATGATTTGGGTATGCAATACAATTTGGTTTATAGTTAATATCTAGTGCAACCTATTCAAGAATTCTTCTATTATGTTTTTTGTAACTATTTTAACCCATTGGTTTTGCGTTTATGTTAAATTTATAAGTGTAATGAGTTTCAAATTTCCTAGAGATAAGTAATTCCCTAGTTGGGTAAATGTCAAAAATTCTTGTAGACCGCGATTTTATGATTCGAGCCCTAAGGATTCATTCAATCATGGGATCTAGATCAAAGATATCTTATTGGTGGTATCATTTCAGAAGTCATATAAATTAATAATATTATACCAGAATATCAGATAATATGTTTCCATTGATGGTCAATAAGAGAGGAAAATAGAGAGGAAAGAAAGCTAAAAAACAAAAAAATTGATAACAAGTTGAAAGATGACAAAAGAATAATGAGAAAACAAGAGAATAAAATAAAAGTAAAAATATACCTATAATTATTTTATTAAAATACATTCCTCCCTACAAATGTCATTAATTTGAAAGGGAGATGTCATGGGCGCTCTCAAATGATGTTTGATCTTTAGTTATTTTGGTGCAGTATAGTGGGTGACCAAGGTTGTCTCTTGAATGAGGAAGTAATATTAAAAAATATTAAATGTACATTGAAAATAAAATAAAATTTAATAAACAAACAAACATGGATCAAGGGGTTTATCCTTATAATATAATAAGAATAATTATGTTGGAATTATATTTCATTTTTTTGTTTTTGTTTATGAAATCAAATTAGATTAATATATCACAACGAGAAGATTTTTTAGAAAACTATTTTAAAAAGCATAACTGATCTAAATCTAACCCTTCAATTAAATATTAAAAATTTCCATTTAAATTTAAATTAAATTTATTATTATCCCCTAATTTTTTACCCCTCAAACTCTAAGGTAGTTAACATAACAATAATGATGAAATGAATTTAAACCTAGGCCAGTTTTTGGAACATGAAATTGTAGCACCCTGCGTTTATTTTCATTCCAATACTATATTATTTTAGGGGTAAACTAGGTAAAATATCATTTCTATAAATGAGGATGAATTGATTTTATATAATATATTTGAACTCTAAAAATTAATATCATGTGGTTTTGTGTCACTGATTAAGGCTGCTCTCTGACAATTCACACAATTCTCGACCTCGTGTGATTTTGCGTGAATCCTTAAATTTATTAATTAGTTTTTGTTAATTCAAAAAAACAATTCCAAAACCTTAATATGTGAATTAAATTTTTTAATTGATTCAAAATAATTAATTTAATATTGTTAGAGTTAGTTCGATCACTACGAAAAATTACTATTCCATGGGCGGTGTAGTCATATAGAAACATTTTTCATTTGAAAAAGGTAGTCTAATGGGTATAACCAAATAAAATTTATAAAAAATATATATTTTATAGATAGGAAGATTATGAGAATAATAAATTTTATAATAAATGAAGTAATGGTAGAGAAACTAAGAGTTTATTGAAAGCATAACAATACTACAATGTGAAGATGAAATAAAAGACTTTAATGAAGAGAGACTTTATTCAAATGTTCACCCACCTAAAATGACTAGAGAAATAAATTTAAACAACTTATATTATACCTTAAATCTCCCAATGCATGTACCCATCACTCCAAGTGTTAAAAACACCAATTAATAGAGTGTATGGGAGTCCGGGTTTCATGTGGATTCAAGTGTGAATGGAGAAATTCGGCCAAATATTTTATTCCATGTCTCATTACCTATTTGACCATCAAAACGAATAAACCCATAGTCCTTCTAGAATTTTGATGTCTGAGAAATTTTTTTCTAGATATCAAGTCACAATTTGGGCCCAATCCATGTACTAATGTATATGTTATGTCCCCAATACTAATGTGTTGTCCAATCTGGAGAGTTTCTCACATCATTGAACTGATGATGCTTTAACTCAATCCAAATTCGTGAATTAACTCCAATTTCCTGAATAAAAGTTTTACAACATTTAGTGATGCTGAATTTTGAAAAACATTATGTTTAAAAAAATAATATGAAATATTTATTTCTGAATTACTACTATTCACTAGAAAAGGATAAAACATGAATTTTCATAAAATTTTCAAATAAATGATCTAATCCCAAATATTTTATATATAAAAATATTTAACACAATTTTAGGAAGTTAAATCATTTATTTTTATTAAAATAATCAGAAAATTATTATTTTATCAATGTACCATGTCGTTTTTTTTTCAATAATTGAAGGATGACATGATCATTATGGGAGTCTTTACATAGATTCACCAAGATAATCAGGGCATTGTTTTATAAATTCTTCTGACTAGTTTTCTGTTATCTTCATATCTCCTTGAGAATATTATGTAGGATCAGTAGGATAATAGAATTTTTAGGGGAATTGTAGAGACCCAATGTGGTGGGGATACCATTTCATTATGGTCACTCAATTCAAATTGTATTCTCTATTTTAGGGATCGTTTTTTCATCCTAATACATGTGAAGAGCATAGTTATCTTTGCTATCATATATTTTTATTGTATATTCTATCTGTAAACATAAAGGTGTATTATGACATGAGACATGATTCGTGTAGTTGTGTGTGAATTGTGACATTGAAGATTATGTGTCCCACTATTACACCTACCAACATATAAAGATAGATAATAAGAAACCTTTTTGGTTTCTCTAGAAACATTTGGTGTATGTTATGAAATTGGATGAGGAATCCATGGACTATGTTGTTTGATTATGTAGGGGGACAATCTAATTAGGTTTTTAATTGATCAGTTGATATATATAGATCACTTAATTTTGATCAAGGAAAACACTAAAGTTGAATACCTATGAAAGATATATATGAAAAAGGATGTGAGGTTTCAGGGGGCTACTGATTCCCTTATTTTAGATATGGATCCTTGGTTTACCTTATGGGTTTCGAATATTTTTTGGAGGTAATGTGAGATCTGGTTGGATTGAGTACATCTTATGACCCATAGAAAGAAGAACACAATTACTTTGCTTTTTAAAATCCTATAGAATATGGTATTTCCTCGCATATGGGATTTTAATGGACCATGGAACATCCTTATGGGGTCATTGATTTTTCATGTAACATATGTTTTTAGTCATCAATTGGAATGACTCCTTTTATTTCTTTTTGATGTTATTTATGCATCTCATCTTTTTATTGAGAATAGGTGGGATATGGCTCAAATATTGGACCAATATTCATTAATGATAAATAGATGAGCATTAAAGAAAAATACCATTGCCTAGTTACTTCTCAGAATCGAATAAAATCATATTTATTTCATCAACATCATCATATTAATTTCTCAATTAGTTACAAATTTTAAAAAATTAGTTATCTTCAATTTGGCTACCGCCAACAAGGCAAATTGGGATTGTTTTAATTCACATACATTGGATCATTTGAGTTCATTGAGAAGCTTGTGGAGTTTACCTATCTTTAAGAATTTCTATTTCATTAGAAATATACATATTATGTTCTCCACATATATCATCTTTGGAAGTACAATCATTATCCATCTCACTTTATTTTTTAGTAAGAGAACACGATAGATGATTTTTTTCTTTATAGTATCCATTATAGATCATTGAATCTTTAGTAAAAATAATTCTTGGAATGCTGATCTTCTTGGTCAAAGTATTATGGCCAAATTGTCCCAACTCTCATGAGGATTGGGAGTACTATTCACTGATGAGGTAGTAGTGGAGTCACCTCTAATAATTCAAAATTCCTCCAAATGGAATCCCATGTATAGAAAGTCATATGTTGAATAATTTTAACATCTTAATACCCACATTGATGTTTCTCTCATATCTCATTTCTGTTCCCTCTTTTATTCGGTGAAATTTATGGCTATCGAGAAATGATAGGATTTCGGGTGAAATGAACTAAATTATTGTATTTTTTGTCTGTTTGAGTTAATGGAGTCTTGAAATTAATATAAAGAATTATTAGTAATTTTTTTTTGGTGTTGGTTTACATTAGAGATTTTTCTATGTGTTTATATAGAATATATCTGCTAGATGGTTTCACATCATTAAATAATAATATGTCATGAATATATCGGAAATATGATACCATGAAATGATTTAGATCATAAAATGTTTACATGTCATTAGATTGGATCACATCATAAAAAGATCAATCAGTTTTTTTATAATTGAGTAGATTCCATTTTTAGTGTATATGGATTTCATTGATTTCATGTTGTAAACACAAGATTCAGGTCCTCTAATATTTTTTGGGCGTAGTTTTTTATTTTCTTCCCATTTTATTTTATTTTCATTTGGATTCACCCTTCACTCTAGACACCAAATAGATATCCTGGATGATTTGGTATATCTCTCTTACTTTTGGATCATTTCATTCATCAATTCATCTTCTATGTTCTCTCCCTTCATTTATCTATCTAATTGATCATTATGAGTTATTATTTAAATTTCTCACAACATGAACATTAATCTATGTTTTATATTTGTTGTTCTTTTGGTGTTTCTTCACAAGATCCTTTCTAGATATGTTGTGTGATCATCATATATTGGATGACTTTTTTGTTGGTTGGGTTATGAAAAGAGAATATCTAGAGATATGTGTTTTCTATCATCTACTCCATCTTCTTTGATTATTGAATAGATTTTGAGATAAACAGACTGATTATATAAACAGTTCTGTTTAATTTGTGTTGTTATGTGTTGGTGGGTACCTTTTTAGATGTTTGAAACCCATGTTTGAAGTAGTTTGTTTGGCCTTTATCCCATATTAGGTAAACAATATTTACTTTTATTAACAGATTTTCTTGTAAATTAATTTGAATTATTGAATTGGGTGTTTGGAAATGGGTTTTTTGTGGAAATATTGTTTCCCCTTGTTTTGTTAAAATAAATGATATTCTCAATGCATTTTGAAATGGATATATAAAATGATATTCAATGAATGGTTTTGATGAAATGGTTTAAAAATGTACCACATGGGATATGTTAGGTAGTTAGGTGTATGATGTTATAACAGAACTCATCTATTTGATAGTGTATTGGGGTTGAAACATTTGTTGTTCCTCTTCACTAAAGGCCTATAGTTCTGGGTTATCAAAAAAATGTTTGTAGGTTTACAAGTTGGGGTGTTCCACTGAACTCTAGATTCAATTCATATATCAAGATATATGATGAGCGATATTGTCTATGTATGGGTATAAGTATATTAGCTAGCCTAAACTATTTTGACCCTTGATATGATGTTACATAGTAATTGGTTTGGAATTAATTGGATTTTTTTATATGGGATACATGATTTACATTGACTAATTTTATATATTTGAAATTATTTGAAACGAGTATACCTTTTTTATATGGTAATATGGAAAATGGGAAAATGTTTTACCATGAATTTCAGATAAAAACTACCTAACTTATTTTTATACCTTGTTTTCATTAATGTTAAGATCTGTTTGTATTATTTTATGTAGAAATGTTATAAAACATATTTGTGTGATCCTACTAATAATTTTTATCTCACACCATTCTCATCCCACTAGTGGAGGGTAGACATTGTCATGTCTTTCGATTTAGGGACATAAAAGGTTCCACAGGGAGGAAAAAGATATATTTTATCTTTCTTGGGGTATCTTGTTGTGATATGATGGATTTTTACTATGCTATCACATTGAATGTCTCTTTCAACATTAGCTGTAATTTTTTACTAGACTTGGATCATGGACCTTATTTAGATACTTTTGAGTTTTTCAATCCGCTTATTACCTTTTTAATATGACAAATATTTATTGTTATACTCCTATTCTATTTATTTTCATTGTATACATATATATATATATATTCCATTTTTATCCTTCATGTTGGGAGAAATCATTCCCGTTGAATTTTGTCGATAACTTTGCGCTAGATTCCAGCCCATGGGGATAGATAATTCCATTTGTGTGTATGAAATTTCAATTTGAGAACTAGTTTGAGAGGGTATCTTGGATGGGTTTATCACACTTCAGATTATATAGAGGGATTTGGTGACACTACTGAAGAAGAATACATTTTAAGGGATCATATCCTATGTTCCATACATGATTACTCATCGTACCCATATATGTATGGTCCAAGGGAAACCAACCTATAGTTACTGGTCTATACAAAAGAGAATGAGGTTATGGACCTACCATTGGAAAATAAATTGTGGTGTAGAATGAGTATATATTGTGTAAAACAATTTCTAGACCAACTCATGTCTTTTAAAAGGTCCAAAATTCAGTTCTCGTGTACTCTGTTCATACCTGTTCACACTGGTCATGCATGTATACATTGGTTGTGCTCTCAAACCTGACCATATCTGAGTACCCTAACCAAGTGTTATAAATTTTTTATTCCTAAATAATCTAGACTTTCCCATGTACCAAGACATTTCCATTCCAATATACCCCAGGGGGACACACAAATCTTCCATTAAATATTCACACAATGTGTGGTAATACCATAGGGTTTGTCCTATTTAATTTTGATGATACCCTAGCCATTGTATACTAGAGAATAAATATATTGTGTTATTATAACTAAATTCCATGAATATTTGGATTTTCATGAATTCTATAACTTTTAGAGATATTAAAATAGTGTCTCCACTGCTTATGCCCTAGTCCTGAAACTCACAGTAGAGCCTAGGTCTGAGGTGACCAAACTCTAATTGCCACATGTGGTCGGATTCCAACCACCATTGCTCTTAAAATTTTTCCTCATCACACAATGAAATATTAATGTCGTATCCTAAGAGAAAAATAACTAAAAATTTGATCCTGAAGTTCCCCCATTGAAACATACCTATTTTTTATCAATCCTGACCTGAAACATTGTATAATGATCCAATTAACCAATGAATAATTACACCATTATCACCTACCTTGATGTTTTTTGAACCATATGCCAAATGAATCGTTGATGATATAAATTTAATGAATTAGGGGATAAGTTCACAAAACAGAGGCAAGAGGAAAATCCTAAAAAATTTAATAGTTTAGACTCAATATGTTGTCGTAGGGGGACAAATTAAATTGATAAACAAGAATTTACCCAATATAGATCTAATAAGAATATTCATCGACTATAATCATACATTCGGGGTGTGAATTAATTTTTCAGGGAATTAATGTGTGATAATTTTTTCATAAAATATATATTGCATCACGACATCATAATTGATCATCCTAACACAATTTAGGGCCGATTAGTGATAAATAATGTTTTTGGGTCATTTTCAAGGACACGATCCATCAGATCTTTGAAAAATACTATTTTCACCATTATTCATTAGACTCATCTATGTGTCTCTAATGAAAAATATAAATAAATAGGATTATGCAGCTAACCCTAGGATTTTAACATGACTGGGTTAAAATAGATAGGTTGTTAGGTCATAGAAAAAATAGTTACCAAATTAATAAATGAATTTGATTAATTATCATCCACCCATGACCGATCATTAACAAATATCTGACTTCGAAAATTATTATTTCATGCCTTGGATAAATATCGTATTCTATATTGAAAGAATGTATAATATTTCCTATTTGAGAGAACATTTGAGAGTTATTCAATTACTTTAGAAAAACATTCATTTATTTTATAATATATTTAATACATTGTTATATCAATAATGGGTGCCCTCCGACCCCCAAATCACGTCTTGACTCACTACCTAGAGTCTTAAATATTATTTAAAATATTCAAATTTTTTTAATGATAAAAATAGTTGTTACAAAATCAATAGTTTATTATGTTATATCTATTGGGTTTTAGTATGGATACAAGACAACCAAATATAATAGAAATTGATAATATAAACCATTTTCCCATAAGATCAAAAAATTCTATTGAATTTGATAAAATTAAATAAATAAAACCATAATATATAAATTTAAAACTACATTGATATTCTATATAATATTATGGAGATCCCATATAATAAATAAAATGGCTTATTCTTCCGTTTATCATCCATAGGTTGTATAAATCACCTGATTCTTATAATGGATCTCTCTATTGAAAATAAGTTGATATAAATGTATATTTAAGGAGATAAGATAAATGGGTGAATCATTTTCCGGGATTTTTCCTAATTAACTCAATATATTTCTTTATTAAACATCACATTATACAGAAATTTTAAACTGATATATATTCAATAAAATGGAATCCTCAGAATCCCGATAACTTCCCAAATATTCAACCATTTTATTTGTAAATTTCACAAATGATTTCAATAATAAAACACCTTATAAAATTTTATTAATACATTCAGTAATTGTTTAGTTTTAAAAAATCTAATATATACATTCAAATTAATTTGGAAATCATCTAATGATATGATAATTAATATATGATATAATTTTCTGAAAAAATCAGCAATCAATGGACTATATCATATGACATGTATTATTGTTCAAATAATCATGATAATGTGACCTTTTTTATAATGTGATGTACTTACAAACCATGAAACAGTTAATCTATCAATATCAAAGTCTCTCAGAAGTTTATATTTCTATTAATCTATCAATTCTATTAAATCCTCATAAACATGTTTTTTAACCTTATATCACATCATAGGTAATAAATAATGAAAACATATTCCAATATCCTTTCATATGGATTCAAAACCTTATTTTAGTGAATCTAACTCTATGATATAATTGTTGTATTCAAAAGCTATTACACATTATATCATTATTCAAAAAACCTATAAGTTAATTTTTAATTTAATTTATTCCTAAAATAAGTATATGGATCTTACGATCCTTCTTATTACACTTAAAATGATGATATTTAAATTTCCTAGGTCATGGGATTAATTTTATGATGTAACATCATGAATCATAAAATGACCCTAATAAATTACATTATGCCTATGAATTTTTCATTTTCCTATACTAATACATGGTTTTAATATTTTAAATTTATTAATTAATCTTATAAATCAATGATTTAATCTTCTAATAACTCCAAATTACTCTTCATATGTATGGACTCAACTATATTTCTATATCAATACATAGATTACATACCTCACACAAACAGATCCAATATAACATCATTTAATATTTGGTCCTCTCAGGGAACCAAAATCCCCTCTCCTAAGACTTTAGGATTTATAAAAATATGTAACACATCATCCAATATATTCACTTTATGGTATAGAGCTAACAACTTCTATTTTTACTTCTAATAATTTAGTAACTGGTCTTTAAAATGTCAACATTATCTATCTTCATTAGAACACATTCCCAACTTTTGCATGTCTCTTACTCAGAATATATAATAAAATTTAAGAATATCTCATATATAATCAGATATAATCTTTATTTATTTTATACCACCATTAAATTTCATCATGAAACCCACTCATCTTTCTATATTCATTTCCAAAAAAAATTATTCACCTTAAAGAAAATTCCATTAATGTATCTCAAAACATCCTTTATTGTTATTATATTTGAAAAGAAATTACCACATTAAATATTACACACTTATCAAAAACTTATTGAAAAAATTATTTATATAATAATAAAATACATTAATTGGAATTTAATTTCTTACATCTACATGGATGAGTTGGTGTTTGACTGGAGTTGTGATATAAGTAATGTAAAGGGGATTATTTTAGTTGTGAAAAACATGTTTTGTTTTGGTGTACGTAACACCGTAATGAGATTAAAAAAATATGATAATTTCAAACACATTATTTTAATAATTAAATTAAAATTTGATAAATTGAATGACGTAATGATGTTTTATAGTATCACATAAGCGAATGTGACCCACCGTAATACATGGAATTGATTTTTATATGATTATGAAGATGAAAATGGTTTTATAGTTGCTCATTAAATGATATAAATCATTATATAAATTCATGAATTATATCCTAGATTGACATATATACCATAAATAAAAGGATTCATAATTTTTATGATGTTACTTGATTTATTATATGTAGTTTAATGTAATTTTATTTTAATGGTTATACTATAATAATTAATAAATTATTATGGGAATTAGCTGATTCAAATAATTTTACATTCAATTAATTAATATCATAATAATGTGGTAAATATATGTGTGAATTTTATTTATTTGGATGAATATTTTAATGATTTATTAGTTGTATTAAATACCTAGATTTTTTGATCTCTTATCGACTAATAATTGGTAAATAATGCTAAAATTTAAGCCATAATTTTTGTTTCACCAAATGTTTTTTGTTTCACATGAAACATTGCGATGAAACATTAGGATTTATATAATGTAATTTATAGGGTATCTTTAAATGTATCATGGTTGGTTTTTATGATAATAATTTAGAATCACACTCAATAAATATTTAGATAAACTCTATGAATAGTGTAAAAAATCGATCAAAATTATTAAATTTTTTCATATTTTTGTTTTATAGTTTATGATTATATTATATATCTATAAAGAATATACATTTTTGATAATATATATATATATATATGAATCGATATCATAAACTCTAAGAACCATGGACATGAAAAATTGATCACAAAAACTGGTGAACATTGTAAAATTATTATATAACATGTGAAATTTTTAGTTTATCTATATGTTTCTTCATAATATTTCACAAGATCATTTAAATAAAATATTCTCCAAATGGGATGAGAAAATTATATATATTCAAATGTATGTTTTATAATTTAATGATTCACCCCAACCCCTCTTCATGCTTCACATATTTCATTCATGGAGTACTAAATTCAGTATTATAGCTGTGTTTTATTTTCTCTGATTTGAGCCACATCAAATGATATATATTTTGAAAAAATAATTAGAGTATGAATTATATAAAAAAGGGTGGTATAATATTTTTTATGTGGTATTAATATGTTTAATGATAGTATGTATATATATTCTATCAAATGGATTGGATCTTCAATGTATCACTGATAATAGTGTAAATATACAAAAAATTGGTTTTTTTACTTTAGAACAAAAAAAATAATATTGAGGCTGATTGGAAAGTGTGTAAATAATTAAAAATATCTATCTCCAAGAAATACGTAATAGATGTGGTGGTTTCTAAAATAGTGAAGTATATATAAAGAAAACATCATGACAATAATGTAGGATACAATAAGGTTAAGGTGTTTTGATTGATTACCTATCATGTATAATTTGAGAACATACAGAAGCTTGAGGTTTAATTAATGGATGATTTCTCTATTTAGTTGACTAAAATGGATATTTCAGAATATTGATATGGATATCACCATAAAGGATCTAAAATTATAAATAAATTGATTATAATTATATCAATTAAGTTCGATGATACAATTTTTAATACACTAGATGAATTCATGGATGTGTTTACCATTCTGAATCAAATTAACATATCGAATGGCTATTAGATTTGAAAAATCTCGTACAAGATAAAAAATGAAAAAATGGGAATTTCATTCGAAATCACAAACATCTCAATGTATATTTAATAAAAGTTGTATTATGAAGAGGAATGAATGCTTGAATAATATTACATAAACTTCAACAAATTCATGTGATTTGTTCAAAGGTATGATAACATAAATGGTTAGTATATATTAAAACATCCATTATTTTGATTTATATATGAGATAATTTAAAGATTTTATTAATTTTTTTGAAAACGATAAATATGATGGTGATAATGATTAAACCAAAAAGAACCTGAAGCATAAACAAGTAGTAAAATGGAATGAATAGTTAAAAATTCTATAAATAAATTGGAATGTACAATATAAAAAATAAGATAAAATTTATATCCAAATATAATATATTTTCATTGATGGGTTTTTTATAATCATAATATGATTAATGTAGTGGGAAAAAACTCATTAACAATATATATATCTTAAAGAATTATTAATATATAAATTATCATAAAATAGAGCACTTAGAAATCATGAGTTGTTTTATATCTATTAATTGTATTTTGATGGAGTGTGCTTTAAAACGATCATGATGAGAATTTAAAACTTGTATTACTTCTTCAAAGGAAATACATGGACCACATGAATACAAAATCTTATCACAATGAATCCTGAAATATGAATGGGTTATAAGAACTTCAAAAGATTGGATAATGTATTTTAGGGAAGAAGATATGTTTTATAATGGAATAGAAGTCTCATAAGTATCACACACAAAATGGTTGAGGATCACATGATATTTTATATCATTCCTTAATTCAATTTATTTCTTAAATAGTTTTTTTTATATAATAGTGACTTTGGTTCCATTTTATGAAACTGAATAATTTCATATTAATGATGTTTATTATAATAAAAACTTATATGAATTTATTCCTAAGGATTAGTGAAATCCATATTAGGGATCATAAATTATAGAAAACCAGTTGGGATTAGTGATGGTAGTGTCATACATCATATGAATGAATTCACTATATATCACAAGAATCATATTTTTTCTTCACTTAAAATAATTTCCCATATTCACTAAAATCTCATCAAACCATTATGGAAAACATCATAAATATTTTTGAATCAATCTAATAACTTTTTTTTATTTTATTCCAAACAAACTATCTTTATATTGAAGGAACACATTTTGTAAAATTTTATGGTTATCCAATGGATTAGATTGGTCACCCTATAGGCCTTTTAAGTGTTCAAAACAACTATGATTTCCTTATCTCACATATATATGTAACTAGTCACCTATAGAAAATTTGATGATCAAATCTAGCTACTATGTGGTGAGGGTGACCTCCATAAAACATACACATATCTCTATAATACATGTAAACCATAATAAATATCTTATAAATTGTACGAATAAATATATAATATCATTTTCCATGAAATGAAGGGACTACTAGACATTGTACTTGTCTATATAATATTCTCCTATCATCTTCTCATGATTAATTAAAACATTTTGTACATGTTAATGAATAAATGAAATGTGATTCATTTATATAATATGAAATTCACATGTCACATATCCAAGTAGTTGAACACACAATATGTGAAATTTCTAAGCATGAACATCCATTTCTTCAGTCTAATTCAATAATTGGATAGATGTATTCCAATAACCTACAAGTGGAAAAGTCACATTTTTTGGTATATAATTGAAAAAATGATTAGAAACATTCCCCAAAACCCATTTATTATCAAATTCAATATGAAAAACATGGAAATATGAGTGTAAAAGTATAAATTTTCAGATGATATGAATCTCATTGACCTAAAGTATGAAGGATTAGTAATAAGTAGAAACCACTAAGTATATCATTGATTGATTGACATTTCATGGGATATACATTAGCTTCTCAATACAAGTAACAATTCTTAACATATTACCACATGAATAAATTTATTTCATATCGTTCATTTCTCTTAATAAAAATTACAAGATTCTAATACTGGAAACCATATTATATCACTACAACCAATAATACTTCATAATTATAATATATTAGGGAAACCAAAAAGTCAAAAATAAATGGAATATTATCATTTGATAGTTCATGTATAATATATTTCCACACACATGAATGAATGTTAAATGGGTTTTCCATTATTATTTCTATCGGAAACAATTGAAAAAAATATAACCAATCTCTCATGGGTCTTACAGAAAGAGGTTATATATAATCGTATAGTTTTTTCTATGTTAATGGTTTTCTTACGGGATTTGATACATTATGTAAGAACTCAGATCATCCATTCCGGTATGGATCATGATTTCCGGTGTTTTTGAGAAAAATATTAGTTTCTGGAAATTTAATGAGTGCACAACATTTACCTAGGAGTACATGTTGTTTACATAGTAGTACATGGAATGTTCCTAAGAGTACATGTTGTGTACCTGTTTTTCATGGGAAGCCATGTACAGGACATGTAATGGCCGACTAAATATCCATATGGGGTGACTAAGAGACTGCCTGATGTAGGGCTCAGTAAAGGCATATACATGTCATGTACATTTAAATAACATGCTATGCCTTTTTATTTTTATTTGATAAATCAGACCGGGTCATATCTCATTCACTGAAAGAACTTCTTTAGGATTCGTCTCGTCTAGGGGTGACCAAAGATGACAATTATTCTCTGATCCCCAACCCTCTATCATTTATTTGAATTGAACTTCTTCAGTTTTGTTGGAATCATATCGGTGAGTACTTCTTTCTTCTAGAGCCTCTTCTCCTGATTTCTCCCCTTTTTTGAGATATCTGTGGTTGATTGTTT
This sequence comes from Viscum album, assembly GCA_963277665.1. Lineage (NCBI taxonomy): Eukaryota > Viridiplantae > Streptophyta > Magnoliopsida > Santalales > Viscaceae > Viscum > Viscum album. Next base: position 1,652,269,267 of record OY728137.1, on the reverse strand, counting down.
TAAGATTTATTCTGTAGATATATGGAATTATAGGTCGATTCAGGGGAATAGGTTCAACTATATCGACCGTACAACATCATGTTAGGGGGTTTATGCCTATCCGTAGTATTTATTTGTATTATATGCACAATTGTTCCCAATACCCTGGTTTGAGGTATTGAATGTTTTGAGAATTTAACCCTTCAATGCCTTTTATGCCTTGATTTCTTGCGTTGAAGATCTTGTTTGAGAATAGAGTTTAATTACATTTCCATTGACGTGTTTTCCCATTTTTGAACTGATATTGGTCATTGGGTCTAGTTTTTCCATTCAGGCTAATCTGTTTTCCATGCCTAGTGTTGTTATGATGGAGTGATATTATCTGACATACTTGTGCCATGCTCTGTAGCTGTTTAACCATGTATTATATTGTGATTTTCTACGGTTGATAGATACTATTTGTGAATGATAGACCTACACAGGAGTGTGGGAACCTGGTGTAGTTAGACTATAAGAGAAATAGATGCTAATGGATTTCCCAAAGTGTAAGTTATACTTTTATGTTGGGAGAATGTAAGGGGGTGGATGTGGGTGCTCCCTCAGAGTGTCTATAGTTCCATGATGCGAGATAACATGGGTAATTGGATGTTTATTGCTTCCCCAGAGTGTCTATAGTTTACCGTTACAAGACAACTTGGGTAATTGATGGTGAGTTATTCCTTAGAGAGTCTTGGTTAATCTAATCCAGTGGGTTAGACTGTGATAACTTCCCAGAGGGTTTCATGGTATTTTTTATTTGTTTATTTAATAAATTTAAATGAATGTATTTGAAACTATATGACTTTTTTACGTTTGAGTACTTCCTTGTTTATTACTATATTTTTCATATTTCATGAAATATATATATTCAATTACAGTTAGGCACAACTATTTGGGTGGTTTCCCTACTCAGATTATTCTCACACCTAATTTGGGTCATGCTTTGGGCCCAAATAGATTATATTTATATAGGTATAGAAAAGTGAAATCACCCTTCTACATGAGGTACTTTATTGTGATGGAGCTAGAGAGCATGAAACAAAGATGAGGCATACGATGATGTTAGAGTTATTTACTTGTTTTTCTTTTTTTAAATTGGTTTAGTACTATATTCCAGCATTGGGACTTGTTTGGATTCATTCCTAGACATATGTGACCTGATTCATTTATATATGTTCTCTAGTTGATAGTCAACATACAATCTTCTATTGTTTATTGTTGCATGTTATTATTACCAATTCTGCTACTGTTATTTATTTATTTCCAATGGGTTAATCTTCCAATGAGGGAATAGTTTCCCAATTATCACACCTAAGGCCCTCGATGCTAGTCTGAAGACTATAAAATTTGTGGAAATGTGCTTTACTCCATGTGACAATCTGGGTACGGGGCACCTCTGGGCGGAACCTAGAACCGGGATGTTACAAACTGGTATGAAAGGAATTCTCTTCATCTTTGACTTATTGTATGGAGCATATATCCAGGGATAGGATGAAAAAGGTACTTCTTTATAATATGTGCCAAAGATCCGCTAACCCATGTATAGGGAAAATCTAATTTACCTCGATTATCTAATTCTTCTATTTTTTAAAATAATTATAGTTGATTTCAATTCACCATTGGGTGATTCACATGTTTTTGTGATGTTATTATTGATTTCATTGATGTTCTATTTTTTTGAAACCCGATGATATGAGGGTATGCCATCTCATGCATTATATAGACAGATTCTATTGATCACAAGTCTACTATTTTTTTCATTCCATTTAAGGTACATTACCAATTTCATGTTGTTTTGATAGATGTTGTGATAGATATGATGTTGTTGTAATAGATTCCTTGATATAATACATAATATTTGATATGGTATTGGTTTTTGTAAGGATTCATTTAAATGTGCACCAAAGATTGGTCCTTGAGGTGTTATTGGCCCTCATGGATCGGAGTTTGGTGGATCATGTGTTTCTTGCACTATTACACATGTTATCTGATATGATTATGATGCCGAGCATGGATTTGTGGGGATTATGGGCCCTCAAGGATCAAAATGAGGCACTTTAATGTTTGTTTTAGTGTTTTTATGGGTTCAGAGAAGTTTTTGAGGTTTAAAATGTGGAAAAACATAGAATGCATGGTGTGAATTGATGAATACATTCCATGTCTCCTTTTGTTCGAGAAGGAACTATTTTTTCTTAAGAACATTCCATTTACTATTTGTGCACATCGTGTAGAGTCAGTCATGTCTCCGACCATGTGACTAACGACACGGGCAGTTGAAACCTAAGCGGTACACACCATGTCTGGAACCAGCATGCTATGTAGTTTTGATCTAGGATTAAACCATGTGGTTTATCTGTGTAGAGGAACATAGGTAGGGGTAAAGGATTCAAGTAAATACTATGTAAATAGAGAACACGTTGTGTGTATGGGATATTACGTGACCATGTTTTGCAGAGGTACATGATCATGTAAATATTTAAGGGAACAATCCATGTAGGGGTTATATACATTTTTTGTCCATGTTTTGAATAACTTTAATGTTTTCTTTCTCCTGTTAATTTAATTCACCTCTATGTTTCATTCCTTGAGTGTTTTGAACAAAAATGTGCACTTGAACTTGCAGAGTCTTGCCACCGTGGTTTCCTCCAGTTGTATGCTAGATACCAGGCAGTGAACTAACACTGGACATGGTAGATTAGGGACTACCAGTAGATCCTCCCATCATGCCTATCTTTTCACAAGCCATTATCCCAGATATAGGTGTTGATTCATAGTTATGAGAAGTTTTCACGTGGTTTATACAGATCTTATAGGGAGCACCACATCCTAGCCTCTCTATAGAATAACTTACTCATGTCTTTCAACCTCGTATTTCTCCTAAATTCTCAGTGAATTGAGGACGTTGGGATGCGTAGTCATGCATAGAATCCATGTTGTCGATCTTCGAGAATCTAGAGACTCCTCTTGAGTGGAGGGTGAAACTCACTACTTATATGCTTTAGAATTCTTCCAAGAGATGGTGGGATGTGATCTCACATGCGAGACACCAGCTGGTTATAGCTTGGTATGTGTTCTAGCGTGCCTTCAATGATAACTTCTACCTAGAGACATTGATGGACAATAAATCCTATGATTACATGAGTTTCGAGATTGGTACTCTCTTAGTCATAGAGTATTCTTCTCTCTTCATAGAGCCACAGGGCTCTACACCCATTCCAGGGGGTGATGAGTTATTTCTGTCGAGGAAGATTGAGGATGGTCTCAAGAATGACATATGATTTTACGTGAACATCTCATGTTTACTTACATAAGATCTATTGTCAACTAGGTACTGATCACATAGCATAATATAAGGGATTTTAGGGATGTGATCCAGGCTGGCTTATCATCCAGAATTAGTACCACCCCGACTGACAGTAGGGTGCATCGCATGGAGTCTGTACGTGGAGATTAGAATAGGCAGATTACTTCTTCTGGTGGCTATATGATGTTCTACCCATGTGAGAAGAGCGGGCATACGAGGCCATGTTGCAAGAGAGACCCAGTGGAGTGTTGATCTTGTGGAAAGATGGTTAATCTTCAGCCTTTATGTCAATGTTTCACATAGTAGCAGGTGATGGGGGTTCAGTTTTGACTCCTCACACTAGAGGAAGGCCACAAATCTTGCATCAAACTAGGGGCTAGATTTCATCATTCTATTCAAGACAATGTGGTGGTCATGGCCGTATTGGTAAGACACAGGGTTTTCGACAGCTGTAGTGTGTATCAACTCGGGTATCTCTGTTAGCATCCCATATTCGTGGTATAGGTCATGCTTTTGTGATAGAGAATATTGAGCCAGAGCAGGATCCCAAACCCTTTACAATTAGAGGTACAATTCTAGTTTCCTCTGTTTTAGCTTCTCCACTTTTCTATACAGGGTCTTCCCAAAGATTCATATCTGTCACTATTGTGGAGAGACATGGTATTTTTATCTTTACTTCTGTTGATATATTGACACTGGGAACTCCTTCGGGGACTATAATGGCTAGTGGTTTTTTGTGCAAGGAGTTATCTCTTGAGGTTGGTGGGTGTCACTTAATATGGGACCTATATGTATTAGAGATGATAAGATATTATGTCATTCTCAAAATATACTAGTTAGTATCCTTTCAGGATATTGTTGACTGCTATCATGGTAGGGTGAGTTTCACGTCACCATTGGGTTTTTTGTTTCTACATAATGGTGAATGGTATGTCCAGGTGAGCAGACTGGGACCCAAGCATCATGCATTGGTATGAATTATATCCATGATTGCTATTTTGTATCTGTATGACCATATAACTTCACAAATGGACTTTCATCCAATGTTGTAATGTTTCAAGGATATATTTCCAGTGGAAATTTTTTATTTGCCTCCGGATTGAGAGGTAGACATTTCGATTGATCTTGTTCTAAGAGCAGCACAGGTGTCCATTCTGCCTTATAGAATGGCTACACTAGAGTAACATAACGTTAAGATGTAGTTAGAGGAGATACAGGAAAATGGTTTCATCTAACAAAGTACTTATATTAGGGGTTTTCCTGAATTTTTTTGAGAAGAAGGATGATGGTAACCTCATATATTGTTTGGATTATTTGAAGCTGAAATAGTTGATAGTCAAGAACCGATATCCATTTTCGAGTATTGTTGATATATTTGATCAGTTTCGAGGATCCTGGGTGTTATCAAAGATTTAATTGATATACAGTTAACATCAATTTCATGTTAGACCATCAAATATACATCTTACAGCCTTTCAGTGCATTAATGGTCTATATGAGTACGTGGTTATTCCGTTCGGTCTAAAAAATGTGGCTGCAATTTTCATGGAACTGATGAACTGAGTGTTTCATACATACTTTGATTGCTTCATGGTGTTTTTCATGGATGATATCTCGGTGTACTCTCACACTCAACATGAACATTCTACCCATTTGGAGATTTTTTTTAGTACACTAAGAGTGCATCGGTTGTATGCTATGCTCCCAAAATTCCACTTTTGGATGGACCAGATTTACTTATTGGGTCACGTCATCTCAGAGACAAGAGTATCAGTAGACCCAGAGAAATTGAGAGCTATTTTTTCATAGAGAATCTGAAGAACGTCTTTGAGGTATGATGTTTTCTAGGGCTAAATGTTTACTATAGATGTTTCATATAGGACTTATCATGCTTAGTAGTGCTATTGACTGGCCTCACTAAGAAATGTGTGAAGTACCTGTGGTCAGATTCATGAGAGTAATCCTTCCATGATAAGAAAGGGATGTGGAAATCTGTACTGATAATAGTTTTTTGAGATCTAGGAAAGAGCTATACTATTTTCTATGATGCATCTGGTATTGGGTTGGGAGTAGTGCTTTTGCAAGGGGAAGGCATTGTTTCATACGAGTCTCGGAATTTGAGGCCACATGAGAGAAATTAACTAACACATGATCTTATGATGGAATTTGTTGTTCATGATTTATGATGTTGGAGAAATTACTTGACGGTAGAGCATTTTGTGGTTTCCACTGACCAAAAATGACTCAAGAACATCTTCACTTCACACGATCATAATTTTATACATCGATGTTGGGTTAAACACCTTCAATACATTGATTATGAGCTTTCCTATACACCTAGGAAAGGCAACGTAGTGGCTAATGTGTTGAGCAGAAGGACTCATATACATATAGTTCAGGGGGTCATCAGTGAGTGGCAGTTTATGATACTATTATCATTGATGCATTTAGAGGTGCATGACAGACAGGGACAAACGTATTTTTCTTCTGTAGTTGTTACCTATATTCTTATTGAGCGAGTTTTAATGAGGAATCTATTAGATGTTGACGTCCTTGTTCGATAGAAAATTATTTTAGGAGAGGAACTTGTGCTTGGATGAACCATGGAAGAGGATGATATCATGGGATTCCATGGATGTGTGTGTGTTTCTGAAGATATAAAAAAGGAGCATATGTGATATTTTCATGCTCTATCTTGGGCTTTTCATCCCAGTGTCACCAAGATGTATCCAGAAACACACCATTAGTAATGGTGTCCAATTATGAAGAAGGATATTTCTAGATTTTTGATGAGGTGTTCCACCTGTTCGAAGGTGAAGGTAGAACATCAGCATCCAGTTGGGATTTTTCAGTAGTTACCCATTTTTAAATAGAATTGGAACGATGTCGCGATGGAATTTGTGATAGGTTTTCATAAGTCACCTCAAAGGAATGATGCAATTTTTATTTTCATTGACAGACTCACAAAGGTTTCACAGTCATTTCTAATCAAGGAGACCTTTACTATTGATGATATGGGAAGGTTTGACATCAATGATATTTTACATTTACAAGGGGTTCTGCACTCCATCATTTCAGACTGGGACACCTATTTTACTTTTTGAGTATGGAAAAGACTATATATGGCATTGGATTCATAGGTACTTATGAGTAAATAATACCATCCCAAGACATATGGCCAGTTCAAGCATAAGATTTAGGTGTTTGAGGACATGCTTCTATCCTGCGTCCTATATTTTAGAGGTTTGAGGGAGAAGCACAAACACAAGGTGGATTTTTCCTACAATAATATTTTTCCAAAAACTATTTATAAAGAACCTTAGGTGGATTTGTATGGTAGGACATTTAAATCACCCCTATGTTGGATAGAGGTAGGAGAGGGAGCTATGCTAGGACCTTGTTTTTTTTAAGAGACCACTGAGCAGGAGGAATTGATTCGGAAGAGGATGGATTCTTCAAAATCACGGAAAAAATCTTATGATGATAGATGGAGATAACATATAGAGTTCGAGTTCAGTGATTAGGTTTTCTTGTGTGTCACACTGAGGTTAAGAGACATGAGGATTAAGAGAAATGAAATTCTTTAACAAAGATAAGTCCAGTCATTAATGGTTTTGGAGGGAGATGAACCAGTTTCCTTTTGGTTGCAGTTACCTCAAAGGTACTGGGCTTTGCATGAGGTATTCCACGTTTCTTAGCTATGACTTTACTTCTCAGACTAGTGTCATATTTTTAACATGATGAGGTTGAGTTGGAGGTGGATGCCTCATTCAAAGAGTATCATACCTGGATCGTTGAACGTAGAGAAAAGGTTCTCTATGGACAGTATGTTCCTCTTGTACATGTGCTATGGTAGTATGTGTGAGCATAGGATGATACTTGGTAGTTGGAGACTGATGTGCGATCATAGTGATCATAGTTTTCGACGATTATTCTTCACCGCCTTCATAGCGAAATTTGGTGATGAATATCATTAATAAGGGATGTTTGTAAGAACACATATATTATTTTCAGGAGTGGATATTGATTTCCAGTGTTTATGATAAATAGAAGGGTTTTAGAAAATTGAAGGAGTACACACCGTGTACTTAGAAGTACACACTGTGTACCTTGTTTTCGTTGGTAGTCGTGTACTGGCCGTGTGGCAGCTGAGTACATGGCCGTGTGGGGTGACCTGGAGACTACCTAAAGAGGAGCCTGGTAAAGGCATATACACATCATGTACTTTTAAAGAACACACAATCTATTTTTTATTTTTATTTGATAAATCATATTGTGGTCGCATCTCGTTCACAAAAAGCTCTTCATTTGGCTTCATTTCATCTAGGAGCGACCGAAGCTGACGATTCGTCTCTGAGATCCCAACCCGCTTTCCATTCTTCGAATCAAACTCTGTCGGTTCCGTTGGAATTGAATCGATGAGTTATTCCTTATTATAGAGTCGCTTCTATTATTTTCACTTCTTTTATGAGATATCTTATATTGATCGTTTTAGATGTTTTCACAGATCTATGACGTTCTATATCAATTAATATGATAAGGTTTAACTATATCGATCATACAATGTTGAGGTAGGTGGTTTGTGCCCATCTGTATTTTGTCTTTCAATTGTTTTGTAAAAACTTCCCAACACCCTAGTTCAGGGTGTTTCTTGTTTTGGGAGTTTAACCCCTTAATGCCTATTATACCTTGATTTATTGAGGTTGGGATCTTGTATGAGAATATGATTTAATTACCATGCTATTGTTGTGTTTTCCCATTTTTGAAATGATATTCGCCATTGGGTTTTGATTTCCCTATGAGGATTCCTTATTTACCATGCCCAGTGAAATTAGGATAAAGTGATATTATCTGACTTACTTGTTGCATGCTTTGTAGCTATTTAGACAAGTAGTATATAGTGATTTACTTTAACTAGTAGATATCATTTGTACACAATTCAATTGAAAATGGATGTGGGAACCTGGTTTAGTTAGAACATAGGGGTAATTGATGTTTAGGGATTTCTGAGAGTGTTTGTTATACATTCACATTGCAAGACCACAGGGGGATGGACATGAGTTATCCCTCAGAGTGTCTATAATTCAATTTTGCGATACCACATGGGAAATTGGATGTTGAGTGCTTCCCTAGAGTGTCATTATTTTAATGTTATGAGACAACATGGGGAACTGATGGTGTGTGCTTTATCAGAGAGTCTTTTTTAGGCTTAACCTAAGGTTTTAGAATATTATAATTTCCTAGAGGGTTCCATGATATTTTTTGGTTGTTTATTTAATAAATGTAGATGAATATAGTTGAAAATATTGGATTGTTTACTTTTGTGTACTTCCTTGTTTATTATTTGATTATTCATATTTACTAACATATATAAATATATATATACATATATTCACAGAAATTTAGGCAAAGATCATTTGGTGGTTGCATACTAGGATCCGTCTCACACCCTATTTGGGTCATGCTTTGGGCCAAACAGATTATATTTTTCCTGTATAGAAAATGGTAAACACCCTTATACTTCATGTAATTAAATTCTATAGAGTTGGGGAGTATGTGACCATGCTGAGGCTTGCAATGCTATAGGATTTATTTACTTGTTATCCATTGTACATTGGTTTAGTACTGCGTTTCATCATTATGATTTTTTTGGATACTCTTCTAGGCATATGTGACATGCATCATTTAGATATGTTCTCTATTAGGTTATCTACTGGTAGTCATGCACAGTTTACTATTGCATGTTATTATTACTTCATTTTATAATGTTAACAATTCATATCTACCATGTTACTCTACAAATTAGGGAATATTTTTTCTACTATCACACCCAATGCACTCACTACTAGTCGACATCACCTAGAATTTGAGGATATGTGCTTGAGGCCATGTGGCCATTCAGGTATAGGGAACCTCTAGGGAACACGGAGAACTAGGTAGTTACACATTATCCTTTGTATCCACATAATTGATCATAAAAACTATTTTTTAAATGAACCCTCATATGAGATAGTATTTGAGAATAATTTATTTGTACCTTTGGTGAGACCGGGGATCCATTTCTTGAGAAAAACACTATTATTTTCGAAATATAAATCAATAGATTCCAAAATTCAAGGAACTACCTAGTTTTCATACATGATCTTATTGACACAAATAGATTACTTTCCAAAAACAAATAAAATTATGTACTCATTCTTTATCATCGTGTCTAGTCTAGTCTCTTTTTTAGAAATATATTGAGTAATTGCCCCAAAATTTTTGAAAAAAATGAATAGAAAAATAATTTTCATATCATATTTGTTAGATTTCAAACTATAATATGTGAAATCCTATACACAATTCTCATACAGTCCTCAAAAGACCCTGAACAGATCCTCAGTTATTCTTTTGAAAACATGAATACCCTTCACAAACATCTAGTAGATCACACTAGGATTGAATTTGAATTTACTTTCTACATTCAAAGCATAATAGACATTGGGTTTCATAAAAAATATGACATGGAAGATAGATCATATGGTAGAAAAAAGTAATCATATAAATCCAATTTAACACTTTTTTGGGCACATGGATTCTCATAAGAATCATGACATGAAATATTAGAAATGACCCATTATTAGTGTTCTCTGTTATATATATCTTTATCCATTTTACACATGTTCGAAATCTATCCAACAGACTTCTTTTATATATATAACTAGATCCGCATAAAAAGTATATATTTGGTTTCATCCAAGTCATTCATTGAGAAACATTACCCCGCCATATCTCTACAAAGAGAAGTGTCAAGACATCGGTTATTATAATGAGTATTTCATCATCATATTATTTTAGAGACACTACTATTCTATCACTAACATTATTGAATACAGAAAAAAAAATTGTGTTTATATTTTAGCCAATATTTTTGATTCCATCCTCAAACAATAAATTCCAACTATAAGAATCTTTAATTTCTCTAGAAATGGAATTTTGCAACATTAAAACCTTACTCATCTCATTAAATAACTAAAAATTTGTAGTCTATATAATATACATGTTCACATAAAAGTTGTATATAAGGAATAAAATTTAGAATTTTATATAATATATCTCATCATCATAATGAGATATTATGTCTAATACAATCTGAAAAGACTTTACCATCACAACAGGTGATATTCTCTCTTCTTAAGAAAAACAATGAAAATATTTATAAAAATTTTCCAACAGAAATTCATTATAGGTAGAAAATATAACATCCAAATTATATATTTTTTTTATAAAAAATGCTAATTACACCTTATGAGTCATACCCCTTTAGGTGTATCCAACGTGTTCAAAACTAGGTTACTATATATGAAGTACATCCTAGATTCCATGACTTTGGACCATTTATTACAATTAGAACTCACATCATATTCTTAAAAAGAACTATATATATCTCATATGAACATTATTTCATCATTATTCTTAATTTGAAATACATATCTCACAGGATCAATATAAATACAACTAGAAAATTAAGGATATTATGTAACAAGTTTCAATTATTTTTTACTTATCATTTTATATAAATGATGAAATTTTAATTTCAAGAATAGTAACTATTTTTCATCCTGAATATTGATATTTTTCTTCTCCCCTCCCACTATGACATTGACACATGTTTTATTTCTTAAAGGAAACTGCAATATGGGCCACGAATACTTTGTGTTTAGTAGGGTAATAAAAATTGTATCACATCATTACTTTGGGATAACCCATGAATAAAAACATTTTTAATTTGGTATTAACATAATAGAATCCAATCATAATGTAAGTTATTAAAAACCTAAAATCCTTATGAAATAAATTTTCAAATATTTTTCAATCTATATATCTTATGGTCTCTTCATGACTACTTTTCAAGGAACACGAGTTAGTAGAATTACCCATATATCTTGAGCATTACACTAGAATTAGATAATAAGGCCACATAGATTCATCATTGATAAATAAATTTCTAATAATTTATTATTTATGCTTTCAATCATTTCATTATATTACGGATTTATGATAGTTTTATATTGTGAAATAATTCAATGATCTCTTAAAAGATTTATGAACTACAAGAATAAGTATTCTACAACGTGATCTGATTGAAGGACATTAATAATTTTTTAGTCGGTTCAATAAATTATTTTCAAACTATTTTATCTTTTCAAAATATTTTAATTTTTTCCTCTGAAACACATGACCATATTTAATAAAATCGTCAATTAAAGGGACGATGTATAAAAAACCACCAATTTCTTTAGTACATAGTGGTCTATATACATTACAATGCCTAATATCCAATATTGCAATAGACCATTCACGTTTTCTCCCAAATGGAAACTTTTTCATTTATCTCAATCTAAAAGATTCATAATTATAAAATGATTTATAATCAAACTATCCTAAAAATAAATCTCCCTGGAGTCTATGAATGCGTTTCTCATATATATGTTTGAGGAATTAATAGTAAATTACTGTGAGATTACAATCAACATAGAACATTTTATTTTGAATGTGATAAACTATATTATACAAATATATAATTTATAAACAATTAAAAATAATTCTAATGCAATAATATCATTATCCATACATATCAAAAAACTCATGATCAAAATAATGAGAAAAAAATATCTTATTTTCCAAACAAGATACTGGAATGAATATATTGTTTACAATGGGGAAATAATAATAGTTATTCATTTATATAATAATTATACATAGTAAAATCATATCATAGTTTCTTACATATAATGAACCAACTCTTACTCCATTATAGACTTGAAGTTAAACTTCAAATTTAATCAATTCCATATTCAATTTTAATGCTTCTCCTTTTAGTGACCCAAGATACATATGTCACTAAGTAATATATTTCATTAGAATTTCATTGATCGCTAAAATATAATGGTTCTCATCTATCCCAAAAATAATTGGTATGATTTTTTTATTTCTAATCAGATAATACTTTATCCAAATCCATCCCAAGGATTTAACTAACTCTATTCCTCTATTAACCTGATTATACATGGGACTCCTACAAACTGTAATCCAATGAAAAAAATGTTGGCTAACAAGACAATAACTCAATGTCACTAAATATTTCATTTCCACAAACAATATAATCTTGGTACACCTAGATTTAACATAACCCACTGTATTGTATGATCAAGATATTGAAAACTGATAATTTGGAAGTAATATGAACCCTCTTTAATTTTAGGGTTTTCAATGTCTATCCAATATAATAATAATTGTATGCATATTAATTCCATAACTATGACATATTATATTATAATTATTCTCTCTATTATTATTCCTTTTTGTATATTAATTCCTCTAACATTTCAGTTTTTTAATCCATATTACATCATCCAAATTAATGTTTTCAAACCACATTAATGTGTTACTAATTATACATCCCAGAAGTCTGTGTTTCTCACAATAAAATAATCCAAACGTAATCATACATATCCAAATCCATCATATGAATATAATACATGATCACCTCTTACAAAAGAATTTAGTTTTACGATATTGAGAACCACCACATGAGTATTCATAACCTAAAAAATATCCAATATCAGTCACATTTTTAAGCATAGAATAATCCTTCTGGCCATTAGATTGACCTACACATGTCCAAATACCCAGGGAGACTTATCTTGATAAATAATTCAATTAATGATAATTTTGTCCCCAATAATAAAAAATATATTCAAAATATATAATTAATTCCATTACTATAAATAAAAATTGAGGTCATGGTTGATTGGAACAAAATTTTATGGAGTCGTACCTCACATGTAATGTAACACTCTAGGTACAATAATTAGTTAAATAGTTAAAAACATCAAATACAATTAAAAAATCATGGATAAAATATAAATATAATTTTTATAAAATTAATAATTCTAATATTTGAATATGATATCACCAATTTTGAATTGAGTTTAAATAAATTACAAATAAAAATATATTATAAATTTATAATAACATTGAAATTTAATCGTTATTGTAAAATAAAAACGTTAATGTTTTTTATTATATGGAATTTATCTGATATTTCATATGTTTTATAGATTTAAAATTTAAAATTTTCTTATAAAAACTCATTTTACATAATCAAAACATCATATAATATAAAATTTATAAAAAATATATAAATTATCATATTTTATTTCTAAATAGACAGTTTTATTTATAAATCAAATGTAATTCTGTTTAATATTGTTAAAAGGTATTTTAGTATTTCAGAAACATTTTTCCTAAAATTTTATTTTACTAATTACAAACTATTTATAATTAATAACTTAATTCATAAATTCCTTATAAATAATTATATCCCAAAAAATTGACATGAATTATAAACATTTTATAACCCATAAAACTATTAAACATTTAATTTTTTTTATTTCTATTTACCCGAAGGTAGAATTTCAATTCATTGTAAGGGTTGTGTTGAAACTTCATGTAATATTAACAATAATTTACTTTCATAATAATTTTCTATTAAAGGTTATTGGTTTAAGAACTATATTCCACAATAATTATCTATGTGTGTAGAACATGAAACCATAATTCAACTGGTTTAATAATGGAAATGACTTTATGTATTCTAATTTATTATATGTTATCATCAAATTACTTTTACATGAGGTGGATTATCAATGACTAACCGTACTTGAAGCCTTCATATAAAGGTCGGTATACTAGTTACATTTACATATAACTTTTCTAAAAAAGGGTTAGTAAGTGGTTAAATTTATGTAGACGATCTTCCTAAGGGTACTACACTGATGACCTTTATGCATTTTAGTTGTGTATGGGTATGCCCATTATATAGACTTATAAAATTTGGGTAAATAAAATTTACATTTTCGTAGCTCAAATAATGGTTTGTAACCAGAAACTATTTAATGAAAACACTATTCATTTTATTTGTTTGAAAATCATCACATCAAAAAATGATTAAAAATAGAATAAACCTTATTCTGACACCATGGATGAATTTTTTCTTTTCATCCTAACAGTAATGGAATAAAAACAACATAAAAACAAAAAAATTGATCTTCATGAATCCAATAATCGTAGAACATTTTTAAAAAGAGCCCCTAGAAATTGTGAGATTTAGAATATTACATATTACATTGTTGATGGAGTGTGGTTGAGGGATATCAGTAGGATTTATTTATAAAATAATACTACCTATGAGGTAAAGGAATGACTACTTGAATCGATGATTTTATCGTGAGGATACGTAAAATATTAAGGGGTACTAAACCTTTATAATAACAAACAACATTTTAAGAAGAATAGTGGTTCATAAATGCATTCATAGTATCAAATGTATAACAACACATAATAGTTGCAGATCCCATTGTATTATATATCCCTTCATGATGATCATAATTAAATGGAAATTGCTAGATATATCAGGATGGATTGGGTTCCATCACATAGAATTAGGTAATTTCGTCTTTGTCATGAACGAGTATGGGTTATCTTTAAACTGAACCCCTGAGCAAGCACGTAAAACATTCAAGGAAAGGCTCTAACCCCCAATGCTGATAAAAAATATTGAAAGAATCATAATAAATCATTATATACGATTACTTATAATAAATAAGATCCAATATTAGTTAAATATCTTCATAAATATAATTATAACCAATGAAGACACTGGATATTAATGCCAAGATAGTTAAAAGAAAATCTGATACTTAATATAACTAACAGAGTACACAGAACAACTAGAATGCATAAAAATTATAAAATGCATAAATTATATTAATTAAATGAATGTAGATATTTTAAAATAGGATTACAAACACAATGATAAATCCCAAATAAAAAAAATAAAAAAATATGATGGATACCCAAAACTGTCTCTTTGTGACCACGTGGTCTCCCTAAATCTATTAAACTACGTGCACTATGGGTGATCATCAAATCATAAATCAACATGGAAAACAAACATGGGTCTACCAATTTAGAGTAGCACAAGTAGATAATTAGCATAACAGTGCTCAGTTTGAAATCACCCTTACCTTTATAGATTTCATTTTGTTAAAGAATCAAATTGATTTTGAAAATATAATGTAATGATACATTATACACATTTATGAAAACCTATCAAGATTGCATCCATAAACACCAACACTAAAACTCAAAGAATGATATATATATATATATATATATATATATATATATATGTTTAAAACATGTCCAAAATAATTTCTATTAAAATAAACCTTCTGAGAAACATTCTCAATCGAAAATCCAACTCATGCTAAAGGATCACAAAGAATGGTAGAAAATAATAGATGAGTGAAGATAATATAAACGTAAAACTAGGAAAAAATACCATGGTGGATTCATAATGAATGGATAATTAATAGTGTAATGAAGTAAAATGATAAAAAATATTCGAGGTTATATAATAATGGGATGTTAATAAACACCCCATGAGGAACCACTATATTTACATGGTTTAAACTATCTACATGACAACCGATTCATTCCTAAGTCTATAACCAAAACAAATACAGTCAACAAGACTCACTGATTGAACAAACCACAATAGGATTTTCTAACCATTTGGGATTAGGTACATATAATCATGATGTACATATTATAACCTCTTATGACTCATAGAAACTTTGAGGATCCCTTGATTATAAAAAAACAATGATGTAATTTAGAAAATAAAAAAACAGCACCCCAATCATGGACTAACACAATAAAAAAAACCTATAGTCTGCCTCATAACACCATCCATGAGAAACACCCCACCAGAATGTGGGACCCCTTGAGGGTTCATAAAATTTGCAGGAAAGAGTCCAGGTTCAATATAGACCTTTATATTTGGAACTAGAAGATTCCAATCCAAAAATAACTTTGAAACCATTTGAATCACAAGACTATTATTAAAACTATTTTAAATATTCCAAAAAATCATTTAATGAAATTTTACAAAAAAACCACCGAAATAAAATTGAAAAATCAACTTCATTTTATGAATCCCATGTAATGACCCAAAAATACCTATGAATAGTTCTAAGGAATCACCTTTTTAAATAGATTTAAAATCTATTTTGGATAACCTTTGCATATTTTCCAAGTCTTGATTTCATAATAGTGCCTCCCTTCAACATACATATGTATGTGTATATATATAAATGATCCATTATATATAACCATACACATAATTATATGTTCTTAATGACATGAATATATGTGTCGACACACACACACACACTATCATGTTCATGTGGTAAAAAACCCAATTATTTAACAAAACCAGGGGGATGATAACAGTAATAAATGAATGTTCAAAAGAATAAAGATACCAAATTAAACAACAAACCAATTCTATTATTAAATCATAAATAATACTTATAAATAAAATTACATTAATATTAACAATAATGACTAATTTAGAACCTATTGATATATTTTTCCAAACATATGGAATACACATATATCGATTTATATTTTTAGACAAAATCAAATTTCAAAATAATTTCTTTATAACCCCATTAAAATACATTAATACCAGAATTAATTTTAAGTGAAATAATCTAGAAATCTCAATCTCATATTGATTTTAAATGAAAAAGAAATCACAGAAAAATCTACATAAAAATCGGTTCATGTAGAATAAGTACTTTGGTAATGGGAAGAGTAATACCCAAGACCAAATATATAAACCCTATTATCAATAACTGAGTGAAACATCTTGAAACCCATACCACGAGATAAATACAAGAGAAAAATAATCAATTAGATAGGAATAAAATAACATAATGAATAAATATGGGAGAAATAAAGGGTCTTACATAATAATGAACACTAAGAATAGAACATGAAATACCTCAAAAATAAAATGGATGAGCTAGATGGGAGATGCCCTATTCCCCTTGGGGTTCCTAGAATGAATGGTGAGGTAACATGCCCTTTGAAATAATAAAAATCAAAGGTTATATTGGGATGATAAATCAAATTATGATTCTTAGAATTGTTCATAGTATGTCCTCATAATTTTCCAAAACATGTGATGTTCATACATGTATTACAAGAGAGATACTAGGCAGTAAATTTCTTTAACACTTGTTCAGAAAAAATATGAGTAACCATGCCAAATGACTATGTGAATTTATAAACACAAATCCAAAATTACATCATCGTTATTCAAATGATTCACTCAAATTGTGCTCATTGTATTACATACAATAAAGCCGAAATATTCAACCAATTTGACTAAAATAATAGGAAAATTCTATATAATAAGAAAGAAATAATATAATATTATTGGGAGAGATATATTCCTATATATTGTCCTTACCATATCCCTTTAATTACCCTAAAATTTTATATAGTTCAATTTTTTTAGGAAAATGAGCCAAAAGAATAATTATAAAGACGAGAAAAACCCTATACCAAATCTCCAATACACTTATACCAAATCTAGAGAACTAAAAGATCAAGAGACGGTGATCCAATATAGATCTCAATATATTTTTGAAATATACTAATCACGTTGATTCAATAAAAAAATATAACCATGTTAAATCATATCCTAGTAAAATAAAATAACTACACTATGTGAAATTACATTAATAAATTTCTAAAATAACTATTCACTGACCAAATGGGTACCAAAAACAAAGAACTTGGACATAGAACACCAATGGCCAAAACAAATGAATAATAAAATATTAAAATACCAATAAATTATAAGGTAAATTTACAAAATTATTATTGAACCACTATCAATATTTTAAAATTGAAGAGGTTATATTCCCTAAAAATATTCTTCCAATTATATAACATCTATAGGATACCCAATTGGATGCATCATTGACTTGTATTTGGATCAACTGAGCAGGACGACCTAGAATGAAAAAACTGATTGCATTATAATGACATGAGGGGAGTACTAATCTCTAATGTAATAATAACTAAATAGGTTTGCCCAAAATAGGTTCTTTTAGTCCATACTACTCACAGTATGGGGAGCCTTTTTTAACTCCTAGTGTATCTGAGCCACTATTCATGATTGGTTTCCTTAAAAATTTTACTTGAGAAAATAAGCCATGTTTATTTAATCAATAAATAGGATGATATACATGTAAATGACATGATCACTGAGAACTAGTAAAATTAACTACAAGAACAAATGATTATTCATGGTATCACATGAAATGACCTAAAGGGAAAAAGGAACCTTCTTATAGAAATAGTCAACACACACCTCCATTATCTATCAAACATATAGAAAAATCATAATATCTCCCACCACCTCCACCTTATACCCATATAGATTAAACAACATAGATAATGTTGAATTAAAAATCTCTCAATTCATCTTAATGTAGACCTATTCTATGACAATCCTTCCCCACCGATCCAAACATGAACATTATAACAATTCTCCAAAATCTATCACCCTTATAGTGTATAGTGTTACTAATGATCAGAAACATACTCTAAAATCTCAATTCACAATTCCTGCTCTCTAGAACCCAAATTGTCTCAATATACTATATATTTTATATAACAATTAGGTAACACAAATATGAGGGTGAATCAATTGTACACCTCATTAATGAATTTTTCTTGCTTTAAATTTAAATTCCTAAACTCTGTAATGATGTTGATCCACTAAAAAAGATCATTCCATATAAACATGTGTAATGTTGTAATATAATAGAAGAAAACATGCACTATTTAAAATTGTCATCAATAAATCCTTCCCCTGTAAATTTCGGTTATATCGCCTATCATGGATTCTTCTCTATTTCCACAATTGATTAAAATAAGTTACAAAATACATATTTAATATCTCTATAATTGATAAGAAACCCCAATTTATCTTTATCTATAATTGGTTATACAACCCAATACAAAGCCTCTAGTAGCTATATAAAAACCCCAACTACAATATTTTTTTACAATGATGAACCATAGCTAGAAATAACATCTTATTTAGATTGTCTTAATCCCACTGATTTTTGGATTACACTTCCTTATGTATGATCCTTCAAAATATTCAATAGTTTTCAAGAAAAATAATGTTCCCCAAAACACCATTAAGATCATGAATGATTTGTTTCTCTCAATATTTGAATAATGAAGAACCTAGTATTATTCTTCTATGAAGGCTTCATGATTAAAAACCATTATTTGATACTTAGGTGTATCGGGTTATCGAAATAATCATTCAATTATTCTCAACAATTCTTCCCCACCTATATGCATAAATATATCCCCAATAAAAAAATTTGATCATGCGAATAGTAAAATTATTACTTTAACATATTTATTTATAAAAAATATTCATTAGCCTCATTTAAAATATAAATTTTTGTTGTGTATTAGGGATTATATTTCCTCATTTAAGTAAATCATTAGTATTTTTGGGTATTTTTATTATTCTTTGTGATACATGAAACACTTTTCAAATATTCATGGGATTCTAGTTCCCATATTCTTCGTATAGAATCAGTCTCTAAAGATCATCATAACATCCATGAATCTCATTATTCAATAAAATTCATCATCATAAACAATATAACTCATCAGTAGGTATCTCTTTTAAAATTTTCATAAGTCTCAATCATTTATCACACTACCTCATTATCTTACATTTCATTTTGTTGTATCCTTTTTAATGAGGGAAAATAAAAAAAATAAGTGATATTAAATATAATGTTCATAAATTTAAATGAAATATAAAATTTTTCTTTAATTTAATAAAGATATTATTTTTATCATTCAAAATATGTTCAAGAAATTTAAACAGCATGAATATTATTTGTAAATAAAACTTATAAATTAATACTATGTCTATTTAATTTGATTTAATTTATTCATAATTGGATATATCAAATTTTGTGTTATTATATTCATGTTTGTAATATTAATGAATAAAATTTTTAACAATAATTTTATATGTTCATAGATATTAGGATGTCGATAGATTCAATCCTGGGAAAAAATATCAAACTTATTTGAAGGAATGATAATTATGGCATAAAAAATGGTTGAATAAACTCTATTCAAAATGATTCTATATGAGAAGTAGGAGACTATGTGGTTCACATTATTTTGATAACTCCAATGCATTGGATCATATAGTCCTCATTTTATGCATTACATTTTAATTTTTCTGAAAATCACCAACATGCTTTAATCCCACATCATACTTGAACTCAGTCATCCTTCACATAATATGTGACTACCTTCCCAATTGTGGCTTGGGAAAGTTATGGGGTTAAATAGCCATAAAAAATGCACCAACAGGCTTCACATGACGTACCTTACCCGTTCATTCACACTATCCCACTCCCATACACTCACACATGAGCATTCTCTTATAGGAAATATACTTCTACCTGTACAACAACCTTCCTACACATGTAGAAACTCACTAAACAACTACCATGTTTGATGGAATTTCTTCCTATATTTCACCGATGTGGAGGATGCATTGGGTCACATCGGGTGGCTTAGGTGGAAAGAAACATTTATATTATTAGATTAAAATTTAACCATATATGAACTGTGAAAATATCCATACAATTATTCTTACATGTATTCTTCATTTTAAACATTTAAGTATATCATTAATGTATTATTTAGATTAAATAAATTATTTTAATTGACATTTTTTGAAATACATAACATTAAAACAAAATCCTGAAAACACTAAACACATTTGGATACATCATTGACAAAAAAATCATCACCGGTCCTCAAGAATATCTACCTTTTTATTTTATTGTCAATATATTTTCATATTATGAAGATCAATATCATTTCTCAAGAATTTATCCCATGTATTGATAATCAAATAAAAATGATATGTATGGTATTAACATCACATATTTATTATAGAAAATATTATATATTATTTTTAATGAAATATATGATATCATATGGTACATGAAAAATATCCTTCAGTTAATCAACTCTTAGCCTTTATATGATAACCCAGTGTCGAAAAAATACAGATATAACCAAGGTTGTATTTCCTATCCAAAAAACATACATTTTAAATCAATCATAGAAATTCTCAATTAAAAAATTAGGTGTTAAAAATTAAATTTATTATGGAATTTTAAATCTTACAAAAAATATAAATGATACATAGAATGTATAGTTGTAGAAGAATAACTCATAATTTGTCAAAAAAATTCTTAAACCGTGCAATCCCTCATAATGAATATGAATAAATTAATTAATAATGGGGTATTAGAGTTTGATTTAAAAAACTTAAATTCTTGTAATATCTCTCCCATGTGATTCATTATTCTTCTTCATTTCATAGATGTCAAATAATCCAAAAAAGAAAAATCTCTTCATGTTTACCATATGTGAAAGATTCAAACATCTTCTGAAATTTCCCACATTTAAGATCCTGACACATATCTTAATTGGGATTAAGTATAAGAAAATATATTTTTAAAAATTAACAATGATGATGAATTATTCTTCTCATCCTAGGATACAATATCCTTAAAATTTATCCCTTCTTTGACTTTTAGGGAGTTTTTCAATCAACACTTTTCTTTTAAATAACAAACAATTGATATACATGATTCTCTTATAATAGAATATTTTATTGGTCATAGAATTTTTTATCTATATTCTCCTTTTCTCCCCTTTCATGTGAATTTATATGATATTTGTGAATTTATATACTATTCCAACATTCCAGGGATATAATTCTATGAATTCCAAAAAAATACGATTTATTTTGAATAATTTTATCTTTTTTTCTTGTGTAGTTGGTTAAGATATCATTTTTTTAGCATTTTTATTTTTATTGGGGACACAAATTTTTTTGGAAACTTCAATAGGAACAACTCTTCATGCATATTCTCACATAAAACATAGATGTTGTGGGTTCATGAGTATTACCAACCACATATAATTCCCTATTATTTAAATTAAAGAATATACTGGAAACTAAATAAAAATTATTAGAAAAATAGTTTATCAGTTATGGGATACCATCTACATTATGTTTGTTTCAATTTAGTTATATGTTTATCTCATTATCTTCCTTACATAAAATCATTACATAATGGATTCATAAATTTCAATGTAAAATCGTATAGAAATACCTATTTTTTCAATAATGTGATATCTTCAATATAGTGGAAATTCATGATTATTTAGTCTCAAATCCAATTCAAGAAACATCATGTTGAGGGTGTTCATGTCATCCTTAAAGGATATCACCCTATCTTCCCAATACTACATTATTTTCTTTATTTATTTTTATTCAATTTTTAATGTTCATGGAGAGCATACAAAAAGTATTAATAGAATACCATTTATTACAGAAATACCATATCATTTACTATTATGTATGAATAAGGGATTTCTCATTTTATTAGAATATATCTATGAGAGTGATTAAATTTATAAACATCTTACATAGTGAATCCTCTAGTTCATCAAATTGTATTCATTTTTTTCATTGTAAATAATAATTCCTTTTATAGAATTGAAAATACACTTTACCACATATATGTCAACATTCATTAGATTTTATTTGAATTCAAAATGATGATTAATAAAAGATTAATTTTCATTATAGTTTGAAAATTGTTCATTAGAAGAATACAAATTAGAATAATAATTACAACTTTTACCAATCTAATTACCTTTAGTTTGTGGTGATTCCATATTTAATTTTGGATTCATTTATAACTTCCTTAACCCACTATTCATCACAAATTTTGAGTATTGGTAAAAATATATATTATTATACTTAAGAATTATATCCTAATTCCCAATATAATGAAACTCAATCATTTCCAGAAATATTATCTTCCTTAAACATGTTAAAAATAAATAGAGAAAAGTATTTGAGTTTTTAGGTAACCACTATGGATACAAATTTAATATTATAATGACGGGTTATGTACCATGGAGTGTGGTGGGGAGAATAATTGATAATATAAATATATTAATTTTACACATTTTAAATAAAATATATTAAATTGTTTAATTTTATCAATCTGATCAATAGAATCTATCAATAAATCCTTGTGTGTAGTTGTAATATCAGAGATTGAAATACAAAATATTTATAAGGATCATCATAAATGAATACACCATTACAGACTATTAATACCCACCAAACATGGAATATTCCCTATCTAAATATGTGAATAAAACTAGTTATACAAGCTTGTTACAATCTTTTTTCAATAGATTTGATACCCCAACTACCTTTCTTCTGATATCAGTTAGACACCCCAATCACAAGCCTCCAATAGCAAGTCAGACTCCCCAAATGTAATATTATTCTTCAATGTTTATGTTAAGAACAAAAATCTTATTTATATTGTATTCTAATATAATATACATTCATTCCCTTCATTGTGTATGATATTTTGTGGACATAAAAAGTTTTATGGGAATATATTTTTGGCCATGAAACTATTTTTAAATCATAAATGATCTGATTTACAAAATATTTGAATAGTCAAGAATGGATGTTGCTCTATATTTAAATCATCCTTCCATCATACCCTTTATTCAATAATTGGGCATATTTGTTTCTCCAAATTTTCATCAAATTATTTACAACAATTATTCACCACCATAGTGAAATATTTTACCCACAAAAGAATATTGTTAACAGGGATAACTCAATAAATATTTATGTTAAATTTGTTTATAAGTGTCATTTTTATTTACCTCATTAAACATATGACTACCTACAAACTCTTATGTATTATATTTAACTATATAAATACCCCATTATTATAAGGTTATTTTACTTAATTTTAATGGATATGAAAATTATTTCAAATATCTAAGGGATTTAGAATTTCTTATTCTTCAAATAGTTATAGTCTACAATAATCAACATAGCATGCATGAATCATATTTGTTAACATGTATTAATGAACATAAATATCAGAACTCATCATTATTTATCACTATTAAAATTACCGAAAGACTTGGACTTTCATCTTGAGGCCTCATTATCATCCTCAACATCACACGGTCTACTTCATTTTCATAAAAAGTATGCACATCAAAATATCAAAAATAGTTCCTATATGAATTTTAAATGCATGAGTTATTAGAAATGTATTACTATATATGATGATATTCATTTTCTCATTAAATGTATATTTATGAAATTTAAATTCATGAATATATAATTCTGATCATACCTATTCACTAATCATGCTACCATTTCATTAAAATACTATGATTCATGAAAATGGCACCATGGTTCTTGTTTGTCTGTTCGTGGATAAAATATACTTGAATATTATTTTCCATGTGTATTTTAGAAAACCATTGATCTCCAGATGTTTATGGATTTAATCATGGGAAAAAGTCAAATTAGTTTTTAGGCATCATCTCTACTGCATTGAAAATTGTGGAAGAAACCATGTACAAAATGAATCTCAATGACAGGTAAGAGATGACATGCTTCACATTAATAAAATGGATCCAGTGAACCAGATATGATGGACCTATATTTGTGAACAACATTTCAACATGGGTGAATAGTACATGTATGTCTCAATCCCGCATTAGAGATGCACAATATCATCATATACATAACAAGTAAACATGTTCTCAATAATATCTTGTGTTGGAAAGTGGGTTAAGAACCTACAACACTATGTACCTAGGGGATTCACAAGCCTCTATAGACCTTCATTGGGCCACTATACCACTCCCATATGCTGCCACACATTATCCCATGTGTGGGTGCTATGTGTCTACCAACACACCTACTTGCCTATCCAGGAATGTATTCATAAACTATAATTAAATGATGACATGATGACATGAGGTTTACTATGTTCCCCAAAAAATAGTTGTTTCACTAGGTCCCATCATCTCTCTTATATGGTTTGAATAATATGATCAAATTTTTTAAATTTATAACTTATAAGATTTCCAAAAAAATCCCTCATATTCTACTCGAAAATATTCTCTATCTAAAAAATTTAGTTTTTAAAAAAATATATTATCTTCTTTGAATATAACAAATTTTTTCATGGTGTTGTATATTTTTACGAAATATAAATCATTAATTTTTCATCATTAACACACCCCAAATTTTGGGATACATAATTGGACAAATAGGTATCACATTGGATATAAGTATATGGGTAATCTCAGAATGGAAATGAGATTGACCACTCTATTATAAGACAGGGTGGTGTTATCAGATGACCAAACCAGTTCAAAATATTTATGAAAATTTAGAATTATTTAATGAGGGATACTAAAAATAAAAAAGTAACACAAAACCAAATCAATAAACCATCTATTATAAAATCATAGAAAATATAATGGAATATCAATTCAGTTCAACATCTCAAATGGACCAGTCAAATCCCCTAAAACTAATTTTAAAAATCAACATTGAATGAATTTTTTTAAAAAAATATTTTAAATAAAAATATTATGAGATATTTATTGAAATTAAAAACCACATTAAATTATTACCCACAATTTTAAATTTATGTTGTAATTATATTCAAATCATGTATGGTTCCCATACCTTAAACACTTCCCATTTCTATTCAAGAAACACACCATTTTTTTAACATTTAAAACCATACCCATCACTTTAAATGAATGTGCCAAAATTAAAAACAATATTTAAATGGAACCAATTTTTTTAATCACCAAAATATTTTATTTTAATTGTCCTTAATAAAATATATATGTTAATAAAGAAGAAACAGGTATACAAGGATATCAAAAAATGAACTTGAGGTTTGTGGTTGTGCACGGTTTGGACACAAACATTTTATAAAAGTGACCTAATCATTCAAAATTCACATAATTTAAGAAAAATCTACACAATTTTCAAATGGTTTTTTATAAAATGTAGGGTAACCACAAATATTGGATTCAGCACACCCACTCACCTCTAAAAGAAAGATAACATAAACAACACAGAAAAACCTACAACAAAATAACAAATTCATTCAAAATAAGATAAAATAAATTAACAAAAAATAAGTATATTTCACAAATAAGTACACACATCTCAAAACCCCATGGTAACTCATGGTTTTGGATGAGTAATATATTATACCACTCTTCATGCTCTTACCAAATTGATTTATGATAGTCCTAATCATTAATCTTTTAAACATCATCATATATAATGGGATCCTCTGATACAAATTATGAAAACCATACCGAACACCAAAAAATATAACTACGTGACCTATTGGTCCTCATACATCCACAAAAAAACTCTCTACATGAGTGATCCCAAAACGATAAATGAACATAAAAAGGAAACTTAGATATATCAATTTCAGGTGGCATTATTAGGTTGCGGTCATAATTATGCTCAGCAAGTGATCACTAAAGGGTCTATAAATTTTTTTTCTAAAATATACAATAAGTTATAGTTTTCAAATATATAATAAAGATAAAATTTATTCCATTATTAAAGCCTATTAATATCTAATCAATAACAACTACCTTTAAAACCCAAGTCTTGTTTTACAGAATTTTTTAATGCCTTTCCAAAACCATTCCTTCTTATATGGACTATTTGAAACCCATTTTGAAATGGACACTCAAATCAAACCAATTAAACCCCATGAATATGAAAAATAAATAAAATTATAAATATAATATAAATTTAAAGCCTCATAAATATTTCATAGATGAACCATAATAAAGATAGAATCATTGGAATAATCAAGTATAATAATTTAAAATATTGGAGAATATGTAATCATGGGAAATTGACAATCAACCTATAAGAAGACACAAAAATTTAATGGTTTGGAACCATATTCATACCTATAAAACATTCTTTATTCTATAACTATCCCATACATTCTCATCTATCATTATTTGTGGAATGATTGACCATATCCTGTTTTTACCAACGGTGGTTTAGTCTGTATAATCATTACAGAAATAGAAATTTAATGTCCCAGAATTTCAGTATAATTTTTTTAATTATATGGAATAATTTTGAGACCGTAAAATCTAACAGTGCATGATTATTTGGACCAGAGTTCCTGAAATGATCCTTCTAAGTTTTGTTAAGATTTAATTACCACACGTAATCAGTTTTCTTGATAACGTAGAATAATGCTTAAAAGGTTGCTCGGATATGAAATCTGAGGGCATTGTTTAGTTCAGGATGGCAGGATTACCCTAGAAGCAACTTATGTTTAGTCGGCGCGAGCCTCCTATGAGAAATCCCAAAAATGGCGTAGTTGTAAATAAAAGAATAAAATTAAATTAAATTATTTCTCAAATGCTTATAATTCATGAATGGTAACTCAGATTGATAATATGATACCACTACTGAACTCGTGAGGGTATTCTTTCCTTAAGATGATACGAAAATTGGTCGGCACGGGCCACCCGTGAATATTAGTTTTTGGATGTAAGTAAAATAATTTAGTGATAATTATTTACTTGTAAAACTCCTAATATTTAAATGGTAACTCAGATTGAAAATCCAAGTATACGGTTGGGTTCATTGGTGCGTTTTATGCTTAGGTGAAGCCTAACCTCGACCATCATAGGTTAAGAGTGAACCTTAATAATTTATTGACCATTGTTTTAAGTTCGTTCAGTAAACGCGCGAGAGAAATTTTGTAACATCTGAACTATTACATGGATTAATAACCCAGTGAAAAAGTTATGTTTTGAGAATTTTTAAAAGAAATGATATAAAATTATTTTATTATTTTATTTCATATCCTCCAATGGAAAAGAAAAGGGTTGGGTCCAATGAAATGTAAAGGCAATAAATGGATTGAACATCCATCACTATGTAACGACATTGATTGGGAATTAGGAAGCTTCTTAATTGATGAGCCCCATTAAATTCTAACGTAGTTACATATCCTCCCCCTCTCTTATATTTATGGAGGTTGTGGAGGGGAATCAACAAAGCTTCACCAAGCAACGAAGTGCTAAAGGAGCACCATGCCACTAAAACCTTAGAATATAGAGCCAATCCCAACAGTAGGTAATCAGTGACACCAAATCAGGAACCAGAGGATGTCGTATGAGCGATGTTGTTAGAATCCTGTTACGGGAATGAAGAACACCAACCAACCTTCAAACATGGGAATTTATCCAACCATTTGATGTAGGGGGTTATATTCTTTTATTATTTTTAAATGATTTTACTCTTCCCCATTCTTGAATAATACAATGAATGCGGGTCAATCGAATAACAGGTTGATCTGATAATCCTTCATTTTGTGCGAGGTTGTTACGTGGTTTCCTTTGGGGTTTTATTTGTTGTTTAATACAAGAAATTATTATAACAATTTTATCCTCCCTTTGATCATGAGCTAACGTAGTGGAAGAGGGCCTAATAAACTATGCCCTAACCCTCCGCAACTTTGTTACCCTTACACCTTACGAGAAAGTCGACCAGTGTGGTGAAATGAATCTTCTATGAAGAAGGGGACATTCCAAGGCACGTATCTAGAAGAGGCTGCGACATGAATCCATGGAAAACACCAAAGTGGCAGGTGCCATCTTGCCACAAAGGATGTGTTGCCCACCGTCATGCACTGTCGGTGTGCAAAGGGTCCGTGCATCGTCATCCACGATAGATGGTGAAGGGGTTAGCTTGTCAGTGAGCCACCAATGGGAAGGGAAACACACCATCATGTGCTGTCAGTGAGTAGGAGACAGTGGCTGAAGTCAAGGTAGAGTAGGCGGACCTTGTGCCTCCGGTGGGTTCAGCGGTGACCGGGCGGTGCCCACGTGGCTTTGATGAGTTAATGGATGAAAGGCATTTGGTCGTTTGGGGTCTCCGGGGAGTGGCTCCCCTGAGCCTCATGGAGTAATCACCACAGGCCGCACCCATTGTGGTCAGACAAGCATCTAGTTGGCCACCCACCCAGCGCGTCACCACCAGCGGGCTAGGTCGCCTGCCTAGCGGGTCGGGTCGCGCCCCACCGGCCGGGCGAGGCCCCACCGCGGGCCGAGCCACCCCTTTGTGGGCCCCTCCCTACAGGGGTTGGGCTGCCCTACATAGTTTGGTCCACCCTTGTGGGCTTCCCCTTTTTTCAGGCCAGGTAGCACGTCGGCCTAGTGGTCCATGTCTGCGCTGGCCCAGCCTAGACTGGGTCAGACAGAACTCAGGCCCAACCAAGCCCAAAAAAACTCAAATGGACAT
This sequence comes from Viscum album, assembly GCA_963277665.1. Lineage (NCBI taxonomy): Eukaryota > Viridiplantae > Streptophyta > Magnoliopsida > Santalales > Viscaceae > Viscum > Viscum album. The sequence continues at coordinate 1,652,239,742 of OY728137.1, read as the reverse complement.
ATCTCAAGAATCAGACATCTTTTGGACGAACAGTCTGCGGTGTTGGGATCCATAGATTGAGAGGGACTATTTCAAAAACTCGATGGGAGTTTTGGATAATCATGGAGTATGGCCATGTTGGATAACACTTGAATTCAATTGAGCCCTCGACACTAAAATTCAAATAACACACAAACTGGGAGTCTGGTTGACGTGCCATCTATTGTGTTGGAACCCTTGTGACCTGAAAAATCATCCAGTTACATCTTTGTTAGACTTCTTGCTGGATGAAATAGAACTGATGACTTGGGGAGTGGTTCTCCAAAGTGAGCTATGTACGGAACCCTAAGATTAGCTGAGACCTGACGACTACTAAAATTTTGACTCAGAGTGGCTCTATGGACACGGTACGCGATGGGGAGGAGTACCTCAATAGGACGTGGTGGCGAGTGGTCATGGAATGTGATGGAGAGGAGTAACTTAGCATGAAATGGTGGGGGTGTGGCTCTGTATGACCCAAAATACCCACTGTACTCGATATAGGAGGAGTTTTCAAGGAGGAGAGGATTTCGACATTGAGACTAGGAATTTTACTTGTTATTTTTATTAGAGAATTAGTGGCCGGATATTAGCATTCATAATGATCCTATGTGGGATTGAATTTTATACTATTTCCCTAAGTTTTATTCCAGGTTTTAGCAAAGACTCTAATTGTGTTGTGTCTGTTGCATTGGTCATTATGATTGAGATCATGCCTTGTGGTTTTCCTTGTGGAATTTTTAGAGTCCTTCAGGGGTATCGGGGTCCTTAGAGAGTATTGTTATACTCACCCTTGTACGGGATTTACATGCACCTTGTTGTGTCTTGTGTAGATGAAGAGAAGTTGTGATCAAGCTTGAGGGAGACAGTACATGGCGATACGTAGAGGAGACAGGAAGACATGGACTTCTGAGGAGGTTATATGTACCTTCCCTTTAGGTAGGATCCTCAAAGGATGAATCCATGTATATTTTCCATTTTTTTGTTGTATTGTTCTTTTCATTTTTATTCGTACTTTCAGTTTTACAAATACATTTAGTTGGGATTATCTTCTATCCCATTTTTCTTTCAGTACATTGTTTTAATACAGTATATTACATAACAGTTTATTCTTGTTGTGTTCTAGGACCATGTTGTTGTACTGGTTTAAATGTAATTCCTTCTCGTTTTAGGGAATACACCTTTCGGTGCTATTCGCCAGCCCCTGGCCTATGGAAGACTTACTAGAAGTAGTCATGGCACGAGCCCCGGGGGATGGGTCGTGAAAAAGTGGTATCATAGGAGTTCGGATCTACTAAAGAACTATGACTTTGATCATTTATTTGAAGCAATAGAGTTTTTTTTTTGGGGGTGTCTTTCAGTTTGGGGAGTCCAGTGTTAGTGTAGTGGCTGATGTATCCATACACAGGAACCTGAATTTTGATTTCTGACTCAGCGCATAGAAACACTGATTGCATGTGTTTTTGAAGAGTTTTTCTTGTTATTTCATTAGATTTAGATCAGTAGGTATAACATAATGAAAATTTTCACACCTGTTCTTTATTAGGATGTTGTCTCGTAGATAGCCAACTTGGATTCTTGAGAGAGTACGTGATGATGGCCCACCGAGTGATGAGGCCTTAGTGCATGGCCCTTTAAGGTGATTAGCACCTTTGGGTGGTGCACCAGTAGAACCACCACCCATTGGGTAGCATATTCCACTAGCCCCACTAGAAGAGGGTGCACAGTGATTGAGAATATTTCATGAGTTTCAGCAGCAGAGGGATACGGGGTTCTGAGGAGAGATAGACCCTCTGACAGTTGAGGACTGGATGGAGGTGGTGGCTTGAGTTTTATACCTAGATGGGACACAATAAGATCATATAGTGATCCTAGATGAAAATTATTATCAGTGTGGGACCATGAGGATGGTTCACATTGTGATGAGGCTTTAGTATATGGACCGTTGCCCGAGATGGTACATTCAGGTAGTGTGCCAACTATAACACTTCCTATTGGTCAGCAGTTACAACTGGCGATACTGGTATAAAAAACATGTAGTCTTAGTTCCTAACACATGTTTCATCATCAAATACCCCTAAGTTTCTAAGGAAAACCTTACTCAAAGGCAGGTAAGGAATTGCTTGAGGTGGTCTCTGAGAGTTCCCTAGAGCTTCTACAGCTTCGACAGGATGACATGTCAGTACCTGAGTATTAATCGAGGCATACTGACCATGAATTGTACTCGATGAATATGATACAGTTAGTGCTTCAGGGCTCATACTTCTATGTGACATGCGTTTAAGGTCATATGATCCATCATTAATCCTCTATGCATTCCTAAATATGTTAGGGTGTTAGAGGGAACCTTTGTGGTTGAATGTTCTTTCACTGAACAGGTACAAAAAGGGAATGTTATCAGTGGGAAAGCAAGAAACTGACTCTAGTCTCAGTGATTTAGGTGTGTAAAATATTTTCGGAATAGAAAATGATAGGGATAGTTGAACCCACAGGGCAACAGATGTGGAAGTGGAGCTAGGAGAACACCATGAGGTGGTGTACATTTCGACATGTTACATACACCACCCCTAGGTGGTCCCCACATGTCTTAGAGTGTTGGAAGACATGGTAAGTGAGTACCTACATGTATTCAAGGAGTTTGACCCAATATAACCTTGAATTATTAGTGGTATGGTTTATGTCTACAACTAGATACCGTACTAACAGTCATAGTTACTAATAATTGTTTTTTTTTCATGAATCTTGTCCAAGACCTAGAGTTTCTAGTTAAACCATGTACATGACCCTCACATCTGGAGATAACTTTCTGAGGAGACTCCATAATCACCGTTAAGCTGACAATATGATCTGTCCCTTGAGGAGAGAGTTTCTGTTGGAACCTCTTGGTGGAGGCTTCGCGGCATTACGACGTTAGTTTGGGTATGGAAAGGACATCCATAGTTCGTACACATAGTGAATGTTTTAGGAATAATGTTTTTTGTTTATCAACAATGTTGGAATGGAGTTTCCTTGGTCACTTAAAAAAACTCAAGAAGTAGTGGATAAACTCTTGCAAAAGAGGGTGTAGCTGATCACTTTTTATTCGGCCATCATTACCCTCATTGTAGTAGTAGTTTTGAATTTTCAGTTCCCAACAGGAGTGAAAGAGTTTGGGGAATTCATTTTAAAAGATGATTTCAGGGTTAAATCCCCAAAGGGATAGGGATGTCTACTTCGGTTGGGTACTACAGGTGTTTTGAACTAGTCATTTCCAGAGTTGCATTTCCCTTGTCAGCATTGATGAAGAAGGGTCAGCCCATCATATGGACGGATGGATGCCAGTAGATTTTCTAGGAGCTGAGGGGGAGACTGGGGAGTGCCCCCATTTTGAGGCTACTAGAAGATGGTGTTGTGTATCTAGTCTCCTTAGACGCATCAAGGACCAGGCTTGGGTGTGTCTGTATGCAGAAGCATGTACTAATCGCTTGTGGCTTGAAAAAGATGAGAGAACATGAGTAGAACAATGCCACCCATGACCTAAAGTTAGCAACAGTGGTCATCGACTTGAAGATGTAGTGACATTACTTGATGGGTGAACGTTTTACTTTCTTCTCTGATCACAAGAGTATCAAGTATACTTTCCCTCAGAAGGACTTGAACTTATGTCAGCAATGATGGCTAGAGGTCCTCTAAGACTATGACATTGATATAATCTGTACTCTTGGGAAGGAGAACATGGTAGCAGATTCACTCAGTTGGAGGTCTGGTCTGTAGTTGCTGAGTTAGGCATCAGAGTAGCTAGATGCTTAGTGAATATACTTCATTGATAAAGATGGAGAAACATACCACAAGTCTATGAATATCACTCCCCCAATTCATTTGATAATTCTCTAGGAATCGCTTAGAGCTTTGACTACGAAGCCCAGCATGCTCTAATATCCTCAGGACAGTCTCTAGAATTTTATGAAGGTTGGGATCACATCATCCTCTTCAGAGAACACACCATGGTGAAAGTGAGGTTTTGCAAGGAGGTGTTGACGGAGATGCAAATATTCCTTTTACCGGTACATCCTGGGGTGGGAAAGATGTACCAGGAGCTCCGGTGTTATAACTAATGTCTAGGGATAAAGGAAGTAGTGGAAGAGTTTGTATCACTATGCCTCACTTGTTAGCAAGTGAAGGTAGAACAGAGCTAGTAGTATTATTATGTAAACAAGAGACAAAGACACTTGGAGTCTGAGGAGGGAGACCATGTCTTCATATGTGTCTCACCCCGACAAGGATTACAAAGGTTTGGCCGAGGATTCAAACATTCACTGAAGTTCATCAAAACTTCCCAGATTCCAAGAAGAGTGGGCGAGGTGGCGTACCATCTATCTCTTTACCAAAAGATGCAATGAGTGTATAATTTTTTCCTTGTGTCAAAGTTGAGGATATGAATGCAAGATCCATCAAATTTTATCAACTAGGGTGAGTTGAACTTTGAAGATAGGGAAATTTTTACAGAGTTCTTGAAGGATTTTGAGGTTCAATATGATTGGGTACTTCTGGGGCAGTCAATACCTTGATTGCAAATTTGCTGGAAGCATGAGAACCTTCAAGAGAGTACATGGGAGAAGGAGGCTCAGATTCATTCTTAGTACCCTCATTTGTCTGATTTTCCATTGTTTTGGCTTTTGAGGATGTAAAGAACTAATGTGGGGAGAATGTAATGTCCCAAAATTTGTGTATAATTTTTCAAATTATATGAAATTATTTTGAGACCACGATATCTAACGACCTGTGATTCTGAGGCCCGATGTTCCCATAATGATTCATCAAAGTTTTGTTAAGAATTAATTAGAACTTGTAAGAAGTTTTCTTGAAAAAGAGTAATAAATCATAAATTGTTACTCGGATCAAAAATCTGAGGGAACCATTGTGTTCAGAATGGCAAGTTTACTGTAGGTACGACTTCTGTTTAGTCAGTGTGAACCTACTATGAGAAAACCTGAAAATGGAATAACACTAAATAAAATTATTAAATAAAATTATTTTATTTTTCAAATGACGGTAACTCACGAACTATAATTAAGATTGCAAAAATGAGACCACTGCTGAACATGTGAGGGTATTCTTTTCATAGGATGTAACTAACATTGGCCAGTATGCCCCACTAATGAAACATAGTTTTTGGTTGTAAATAAAATAATTAAGTGAAAAATTTTTATTGTAAAATTCGTAACTTCTAAAAAGTATCTCTGATTGAAAATTCTATTGTACCTTTGGGTTTTTTGGGCTATTTTCTAATTAGGTGGAGCCTAACCTTGACCAGCGTGGGTTGAGGGTTAACATTAATAATTTATTGTAGTTTTTTCAGGTACCTTCAGTAAACGCTCGAGTGGAATTTTCCATCTTCTGAACCGTTGCTCAGACTAAAAATACAAGGGCACCATTGAATCAACAACATTGGTATTCGGTTAAGGGAGGAATAACTCTGACTATAGTATGTATAGATAAAAAGTTATTTTTTATTAATTTTTAATTGAATTGAAATAAATTAATTTTATTATTTTATTTCATGACCTCCAACAGACAAATAAAGGTGTGGGGCCATCAACACATCAAGCCAATAAATTACATGACCTGCCAACCTAAAGTAATGATAATGTTGGGGAATTAATAATATTCCTAATTGATATGACCCATTAAATACTCAGATCATTACTTACCCTCCCCCTCTCATATATATATTGATCTTTGGGTGGGGTATCAGCACAACTTCACCTAGCAACGAAGTGCTGAAGGAGAACTGCGACACTGAACCCTTAAAAGATAGAGCCGATCTCAACAGGAGGTGACAGGTGACACTGATCTTTCAACAAGAGGACAATGTGATAGCGACGTCATTAGAATCATATTATAGGAACCAAGAACACTGACTACCTTCATGTGCGGGCATTTCTCCATTGATTCAAGGTAGGGTGATTATATATTTATGATTTATAAATGATTTTCCAATTTCTTGTTCTTGAATAATAAGATGAACCCAAGTCAACTGACTTAAAAGTTTATTGGTGAATCATTAATTTTGTGGGAGGTTGTTACGGGGTATCCATGTGTGGTTTTGTTTTTTTTTAATAAAAGAAACTATTAAAACCATTTTATCCTCCATTTGATCAAGAGCTAATGCAGAGGACGTAGGACAAGCGAACCCAGCCCGGACCCTATGCAACTTTGTTACCATATCTCCTTCCAAGGAAGACCGTCGGTGCAGTGACACTAACCAACTATGAAGGAGGTGACACAAAAACCCATTCTGCTAGAGGAGGCCGCAACATGATGAAGTAGTGGACATCGGTGCGGCCGGCATCGACCGATAGTAAAGGAGGTACGACACGCCATCACGGGCTGCCGGCATGAAACGGGGTCACGACTCATCAGCCGCGACAGATGGAGAAGGGGGTTGCCTTCTCAAACAGACACCCGTTCTCTTTGACTTACTCCATTAGAGTTTTGGAGAAACATGGACTATGGCCAGGTTGGATCAAACCTGAATCCAACAGGGCTGTGGACACTGAAATTCCAATAATGCACAGACCTGGTGTCCGGTTGACATGCTCTCTATTGCATTGGAACTCTTGTTACATGATGTATCATTGGGTTATGTCATTGTAAGACTTCATTCTGATTGAAATACCACTGATGGCTTGGGGAGTGGTTCTCCCAAGTGAGCTATTTATGGAACCCTATGACTGGCTAATACCCGATGACTGCTAACTTGTCGACTCGGAGTGACTTGACGGTCACAGTACGTGATGGGGAGGAATACCTCAGTAGGACACAGTGGGGAGTGTCCATGGTACATGATGGGGAGGAGTACCTCAGTAGGCCACGGTGGGGGAGTGACTCTGTGTGACTTAACAAACCCATTGTATGCGATGGGGAGGAGTACCTCATCAGATCAAGGTTAGTGGGAAGCACCTCTATGTGATGTGGTAGGCCCACTATACACGATAGTGGAGGAGTAATACATCATTTTAGGTGTTTGAAATTGTGACTAGGAATGTTATTTTTTTATAGACCTTGATAATCTATGGGTGGCTATCTATATTCATAGTGATCCTTTTTGGGTTAGCACCATATCTTGTTACACTATGTTTTATACCTTGTTTGAACTAGGACTCAAATTAACCATTGTGTATTTCTTTGTGCATTGTGATTGAAATCATGCCTTGTGGAATTTCTTGTGGAATTCTGTGAGACCTTCTGGGGTCTCGAGGTCCCTAATGTGTATCGTTATAATCACCCTTGCACGGGCTTCACCCACACCATGTTGTATCTTATACAGACGATGAGAAACTGGGCTTAGGCTTGAGGGACCCATGACTAGGCTGTTTGCGGAGGAGACAAGAGGATTTAGAGTGATGAGGAGGTGGGCTATACCTACCCTTCATTTAGGATTATCAGAGGATGAATTAGTAGCTGCTATCCATTTTTCACTTTCATTACTCCTTTCAGTTGTATTTGTACTTTTAGTTGTACTCATACTTTTAGTTGTTCTTGTATTCCGGTCCATTTTACATTCAGCCTTCCTTTTTACTACAAAAGATTATATCATAGTTTATTATTGTTGTGTTCTCAAACAGTGTGTTTGTATAGGTTTAAAGGGAATGCCTTGCCGTTTTAGGGAATATTCCTTTCAGTGCTAGTCACCTACACTTGTCCAATGGAAGTCAGGCTTGGGGTAGTCAAGGCATGGGCGCCGGGGGATGGATCGTGCCAAGAATCATCTCTCATGTCTCACTAAAACACATAAGATCTAATAATGACATAAATCACATAGGTTTTATAGAAAATAAAAAATCAACATACTAATCATAAATCAACATTGTCAAACCAATAATATTATCCTACCTCATAACACTATCCCTTTGAAAACCCCTTCCAATGAGACGACTTCTAGGAGGGAACCCATGAATTATTAGAAATAGTTGAGGGTTCCAATAAGGCCTTTATATTTGGAACACGATGTTTCTAGTTAAAAATTCCCTTGTAAATCATTTCAAACATAAGAGGGTAAGAAAATATTTTTATAAAATAAATAATAGGTCTTTAAATAATTTTTTTAAACACCTTTTAAAATTAATTAAAAAAATATCAATTTATGAAATCTTTGGAATGTTCCAAACATTCATTAGAACAATTTTTTGGAATTTCCAAGGGAAATCCATAATAAATGATATTTTAAATAATCAAAGCCAATATTGAAAGACATACTTTTTTAAAAATATCCACCATTTAACTACCACCCATCCACACACACACACACAAATATACACACACACCTGTGAATATATATGTATGGAAACACATACATATATTTTTTCTTAACAATATGAATATATATATATATATATGTATATAATGGTGCTCGTATGTGGGTAAACATAACTATTTCACAAAACCAAGGGGTTGAATATAAGAAATCATCAAACATTCACAACAATTTAAAATAATAATAATAATTTAAACCCCCGAATAAATTAAAAATAAAACATAACTATAAAATATCATTATTTTTTACAATCAATATATATTTATAAACAATTTAGAAATTTTATCAAATCTATGGCAATGCCTATTTATACTGAAGGAATTATGAAAATCAAATCCCTAATAACTACATTATAAAACATTTACAAAACAATGATTAAATCAAAATTTTGATGATACACTTTTTAAATGTACAAGTATATATGGAATATATAGGAAAAGAGTTCTCATGGAACCACTTATCTCAAATCAGGTGTGTATGAACAAAACCATCAGAAATACGAAGAGCTCATCCTAAAACATTAATTGTACACCCTAACATCATGTAATGATTATAAAATCACGAAACCACTACCTTAGTTTTCATAAAAGTGATAAAAAATCTATTATAAAGGAATAAAAATAAGTTTCATGTATGATGAGAGAAGAAAATTGGGATACCACTTGAAGAACCCAAATAATTGGGAAAGTAATTTCTCTAAAAATAAAGGGATGATCATGGAGGGTTGAAACTTATCCACTTTATATTCCATGATTAAAATGGGATGGAAAAAACACATTTGTTTTCATAAAAATGATATTTTAGGAAAATCCATAAAATTAAGATTTTGGGAACTGCACATTGTTTGGACACATTGTCTACGTAGTATTACAGTTTCCTTGTTCCGCTTAATGGAGAGAAACTTGATATTGCATTATTATAAAAACCATATTCCAATCATGTGAAATGGATATAAAAATAAAAAAACAAAAATTTATGATTGTTCCATAGATAGAAAAACCATACAGTCAAATTTTATACCGTACAAGAGGCCCCAAAAATAAAAAAATTTAAATTGATATGGAGTGAAGCATGAGGAAAATAGAAAATAGAAATTTTATAATATAATATAATTTTTGGAGAGGTTGGGCGTGATAATCATATTTATGTTCATTCATTAAAAAGCTTCGATTAACTAATATATATTTTCTATTACAATCAATCTTATAGATCATAAATATTGTAAAACCATTATTTAGTGGTTGTGACAACCCCATGAATCACCTAAATGTATTCACCATGTATGACATTCATGTAATATTATTATAACGATTAATAATTTTATTAGGATTAGAGTTAATGTAATGAATAATAATATGACATTATATTTATTTAAGCATTTATTTTATAATAAAAAATAATCTAACAGAGCCTCAGTTGAATTGGATAATGATGAAGTAATTAAAAAGGAGTTCAAATTAATATTTGTGATCATGGTTTATTTGAATAAAAATTATAATCTTGATAGGGATAAATAATCATTGAATAAGGGGAGTGATTCAATGAATAAATCCTTTAATAATTCAACAATCTTGGAACCTTCCATGTTATTAGTTGTATTTTCAATCTTGATTATTGAAACAACCTAGCCTCGACCAATCAAACAACACCAGATGAGGAAATTAGGACACCTTAGGTGTGCCTTCCTTTAGGCTAGTAGCTGTTGATCAAAGGTGAGGGCCTAACACAATTTTTGGGAGACATTTTCCTGGAAATTAAGACATTATCATTCTAGAAGCTACTAATATTCATTATAGACTATATGTATAATGAAAATCTACAGAACACTACAGAAACAAACTAGGATTCCACTAGACCCACACAGTATAGAATTGAAAATTGACAAATAGTCTACATGATGTAATAAGAATAATATTGTAGTATTAAATTTAAGGATGAATGTAAATGAAAAAGAAAAAAATTGGAAAATATACCTGATGAACATAAACTAAAAATAAGTTACGTGTAATTTAGATCAACTCACATACCATCCCATCATATCATTATCGATGATAACCTCTCAAACATATACCATTTTTCTTGATAAATGAAATACCCATTTCAAGAGTGAATAAATGAGGGTATTCCCATTTACAAAGAAACCATTGACTTTTTACTTAGTATGGGTGAGTCTAATCACCTAAATTATATCCCCATTTTCATTAATACAATAAGTTCTTCTATGATCACGTGGATGTGGATAAAATATATAAATATTTCTATAGTATTTCCCACAAATCAAACCCACATAGAAATGTTACACACCCTTCACATACATGCATACATGCTTCGAAACAATGATGAGGTAATCCTCATACCACAACCCATACATTATATACTTTAACACCATGTCAAAATATATTTCTTTCCATATCCCATAAAATACATAATTCAGAACCATCACTGAATCCATGTCAGCCCATAAGCCATACAATACCTACATTGGTTGTATGATATAATCTTATCACCATGTATCATAACCCAACTCATACCCATACATGTTGGGTATGGTTTTATCCATATCGTTTCTAGCCAACACCAGAAGACTTAGTGTGGGGAGTTGTTTAAAAAATCAATCTAGCAATATAATGACCATGGAATTTTCAAATGACCTTTAGTATTGAAAAATACATAATCAATCAAGGTAGTTGTAATGTGATAGAATAATATCATCCTATACAATCATTCATAAGTTATATTATAAAATCCCAAATTGCATTATCCTAGATCTAGTGCTAAAATCATAAAATTTACATTTTGGTATATGATACTGACAATTGTGACCCATTTTTTCAATCAAAATACTAGAAAATAAAAATTAATAATTGGATAACTTACATTATAGAGGACCTTTTTTCAATGTTTTATGGAATTAGTAAAAACTATGAAATAAACAATCCCTATTTTGTAAAATGATAATTTCTCCCACTTATCCCATTATTTCTAATTTATCATTAATTCATCATCATCATCCATATGAAATCCCTACTTGAAATAATTCATTAACCATCATTAATTACAACTAGGGATAATAAAAAAATTATAATGGTGGGATGAAATGCTCATTAAGGTTAAACATAGGAATTAGCATTTGAATGTCGTAAATAAGAAGAAAATGTGAATAAGTGTATGATGACATAATAAGAGTACATGAGAGAAAAAATAAGTAATATCCATCAATATTAGGGCCATCAAATATTAAAACTCGAAAAGGAAATGATTTATTAGAATCAATAAAAAAGATCCATGTGATATCGATATGGATCATAATGGACATTATATACCCATAACAAGAAATTAAAACCACTTTTGGTAATGTGGATAATCATATTAAAAAACCCCATTCTAAAAAAATTTAATTTGAATAACCATATTTTTGAATTCAAATATAATTATTAGACAATTCATTGGAGTGGTATCTAGGTGCTCCCATAATTTAGGCTATAATGTGCTCACCCAGTACTATATAGGAATCCATAATGTATAATATGTAATAGGATAACCTAATGCAATCTAGAAATCCAATCATAACTTATAACATGATATCCTAATATTATATGTGCCACCCCATTATAAAATCTATAATGGGATCACCCTATTATTTCTTTACATCCCTATAATAATTTCCAAGATCCACAACTTTAATAAGGTACAAAGAGAATTAATTTCATTAAAAATACATAAAACAATCAGTATTGTCTCATAAATTGAATAACCCAAGAAAAAATGGATTTCATGTCAATATAATAGATAAATTATTAACCTGTGGAGTGGAAATTGGTTCCATAACAATGACATTGTATCATGGTTAACCAATTGAAAAGAAATGTGTTCTATAATACCCCCATTGAAACAATCTTAATCTATATAGAGACATAATAGAGAAGGTTTCATTAAAAAGGTAACCCATTATAGAACAAGCATCAATATGGGTTTTTTTCTTTGAGGACTGGAATGTCCATTAAAATTTAATTTAAATCATTTTGAGATAATATTGTCTTCATTTTAAAGTTCAATTAGAGAAAAGAACCATTGATCATTTTGAAAATAGTATTAATTTAAAATAACATTGAAATATTATAAATAAATCATTTAAAAATTAATCAAATATTTTCTTGAGAAAAATTTACTTACAAATTTTTTCTAAAAAAATCATAAAAAATTATTAAATTTATTAAAAATGCATGTTTTTGGAAGAAATATCATTTTTGACTGAAAAGATATTACATAAATTCATTATTTTTAATTATTGTGTATCTAAAGAAGTAAAAAAGTATACTAATACATTTATTATCAATATAGATTCAAAACATAAATTTTTTTATTATAATTCATGAGAGTTACATAATATTATTTCTACATTGGAGGCCTAATCATAAATAATCACAATAATCGATGAGAGTTTAATATCAAACTATTACCACCTTGGTAGCTTTAAATCCTAATTCCAATGAAAAGGATAACATTAAATTTAAAATATAATATCTTTAAAATAAGGATATTCATGTTATAACATTTTAATGTGGTAGTATATACTACTCATAAATAAATATAGGTGTATTTGAAAAAATTGTGTGTTTTTGAATGAAAATTGGGACAGAAATCCCTTATAACGTTGGTAACATTGAAACCACAATCTCCATGGAATAGTGATACTATAATGAATGTGTAATCCCTAATAAATTTATTTATAACAATCATAATACAAATTCCTCATAATTATATACACCAGAAAACAAAAATATATGGGGAATATTGAATATGTCTCACAAAAAATAAACATGAGAGAAGAAAACCCTTACCTTGAGTGTGACTTTTCACTTGTGCATATATCATCCCAAATAACAAAATAATGTTACTTATTTCATTTCATGAGAAAAAAATAAATATTATTATTACTTTTCTTTTGATTACCCACATTTCATTTAAAGTAATTAATCAATTAAAATTACATCGTATTTTTCAACCATATTAGGTTTATTTGTCAAAAATTACATTGGTTAGTTGACTATGGTCAAAGTGGTCTTTAATTAAATATCTCCATAATAATTATCACGATATTATTATCATATTTATACAATAATTTTACTTTTTTAAGCCATTATAAAATATTTTTAAGATAAATTAACTAATCTAATGACCATGGGGATTGTTGGTCATGCGTAGGAAACAATACAATTTCCCTTTTTCAATGATCATTATGGAATTATGGAAAGTAATATGTTATCTTTCTGAAATTATAATAATATAATAAATACCATATTATATTTTTATATTTAAATATATATATATATATATATATTAAGATATGGTAGTCAAAAAAGGAATCACATCACTTTAAGGAGGGAGTAGTCAATACATCCACAAACGATGACATTATTATTTTCAGTGAAAGAAAAGGAAAAAATGATATGTTATATTTATAAATGTTATGTATTTCATTAATATCATAAATATTTCATGAAAATCTCATATATTTAATATATTTACACTTATAACCTCTTATTTAATTTTTTAGTGAAAAACGAATCATAATGCTTCACGAGGGTGTAGTCCATCATACACACGAGCGACATTATCATATGACATAAGAGATATAACATAAAATATTATATGTGATATAATTAATCATGATTTATAATTATTATATGTATAACATATACAAACCTTAGATATGTCATCATACATGACCCTAACATGTTGTGATAGAAATATCAATGATGTTGTTTCAGGACTCAATAATACACTATACACACAAATGATGATATCATTATATATTTGATAAAAGTGTGTGTATAGTTGTAGGTTTTTTACTTAATATAATAATATCTCAATATGTGGACTATATTTAGGAAATTATATCATAATGGTCTAAGAATAATTGATTATACTTGAGAAATAAAGAAATGATCATTAATAAAAAATACATCTTCATTGGGAAACTCTTTTTGGTTTACACCAAAGTCCTCTATGGTTGGATTTCATCTAAAATTAAGTCATATAGGATGATAGGAGGGATGTAGTGAGGTTATTCAGGTCGGTATATTTCTAACCATAGAGGGTTAATGGTATGAAGAAGGTAGGATCGGTGGATGAATTTTATATGTGGTACATTCATGATCCTCGAAGGGATAATGTTGAAATATGGTCATATAATGTGTTTTGGAAAACTTTTGGGTCATTTTGACACCTTATATTCTATTTTTAACAACTTAGTAATCTCTTTTTTACCTTAATCACTATATGTAATTGTAACAATTTTCAATAATTACTATGGTCGAAATTATATTGGCCTTATTGGACATTGTAAATTAAACTAATTGAAAATATGAAATAAACTTTTTCAAATTCAATTCAATGAAGTGTAAAATTTTAATTTAATACTAATCTCATATATGCAGTAAAACCCTAGTTTTTATAAAGAGTACATTTTTTATAAAAAGATGATTCTATATTAACACTATAGAAAAAATAATCATTCTATGAAACTCAACTAAACTATAATGATATAAAATATATAAATTTAATTTAAAACATTCTACATTAGTTATTATTTTAATTAATTAAAATTAAGAAACATTATTAATATTAAAATAGATTCTATATAAGAGGATTTTTAAAATATATATATATATACTTAAAAAATATATAAGATGATTCAAAGTTACTATGTTAATTAAATATGACTAAATAATATATAAAATAAGGGAAAAATATTCAAAATATTTGGAATATTTAAAATATTTATATTAATGAAAAGAAAACACCTTAAAAAATAACTATTTTTTACTATTCACCCAAAATAAATATTTACTGAAAATTCACAATGTATCACCAAAAGTAAATAGTTATATTATGCATCCAAAAATTATGTTCATTTTATCTACTAAATTAAAAAATATAATAAAATTATTAAAATATTTTTTCATGAAAAAAATCAAAATAATAAGTTATGAAAACAATTTTTTGAAGAATAGAACCACTTTTCTAAAAAATAAATGAATATTATCTTGAAATATAAAAAAAATTATAAAAAATAAGAATATATATATATATATATATATCATATTAAATATTTCATAATTTAATACATATTTCATTAAGGTAATATATATCATGGGTTGTTTGTCTTAAGTGAAAAATATTTAATTGTAAAATTCATAACTTTTAGATGGTAACATGGATTGAAAATCTGATTGTAACGTTGGGTTCGTTGGGCCGTTTTATCCTCAAGTGAAGCCTAACATCGATCGACACAAGACGAGGGTGAATGTTAATAATTTATTGAACATTGTTTGAGGTCCATTCATTAAACACGAGAGCAACATTTTCTTACTTCTGAATGATTTATCAGATTAAAAATCCAAAGGCATCGTCGAATCCACAACATTGGGATTCTCTTAAGGGAGGATTTACTATGACCGCAGTTGGTCTTGGGAAAAAGTTATATTTTTCAAATTTTTATAATAAAAGAAATGAAATATTTTTATTATTTTGCTTCATATCCTGTAATGGACAAGTAAATGGGTGGGTCCAATGGCGTGTCAGGCTAATAAATGGATTGACCATCAAACCCTATGTAACGATGTCGTTTGGGAATTACGAAGCTTCCTAATTGATGAGCCCCATTAAATTCTAACATCATTACTTACCCCCCCCCCCCCTCTTTTATATATATGGAGCTTAGGGAGGGAAATAGGCATAGATTCACCAAGAAACAAAGTGTTAAAAGAGCACCACGATGCTAGAACCTCAGAAGATAGAGCCTATCCCAATTGAAGGTCATGGGTGACAACAAATCACAAACTAGAGGAATACGTGTGAGCGATGTTGTTAGAAGCCTGTTGGGGGAACAAAGAACATCGACCCACCTTCAAGAGTGGGAATTTATCTGACTATTCTATGTTGGGGGTTTATTTGTTTACTCTTTTTAAATGATTTTACTCTTACCCATTCTTGAATAATATGAAGAACGCGGGTCAACTGACTAACAGGTTGATCCGCTAATCCTTCGTTTTTCAGGAGGTTATTACGTAGTATCCTTTGGGATTTTGTTTTTTGTTTGATACAAGAAAGTGTTAAACCCATTTTATCCTCCCTTTGATCATGAGATAACGTAGAGGGAGAGGTCCTAATGAACCTAGCACGAACCCTATGGAACTTTTTTACCCTTACGCCTTTCGTGGAAGTCCACCAGTGCGGTGACATGAACCTCCTACGAAGGAGGCGTCACTCCATTGTACATAGCTAGAGGTGGCCGCGACACGAAGATATGGCATACATTGAAGTGGCAGGCATAATATGGCTATAGAGGAGGTTTGGCCCACTATCACACGCCACCAGGGTGGAAAGGGTTAGTGCATCGTTAGCTGCGGAAGATGGAGAAGGAGTCTAGATTTTTGGTTGTCAAGGGAAGGGAAGGGCAACACGCCATCGTGAACTTCCAGTGAGAAGGAGATAGTGGCTGAATCCATGGAAGAGGAGGCGAAACTTGCACCTATGGTGGGTTCTATAGTGACCGGGCGAGGCCCACGTGACGCCACTGCTTTAATGGCTGAATGACCTTTGTGCGTTCGGGGTCTCCGTGGAGAGGCTCCCCCGAGCCACCTAGAGGAAGCACCGCAGGACGCACCCTCTACAACTGAACCATCGTCTAGTCGGCCGCCTGCCTAGTGCCTCTTCACCAGTGGGCCAGGCCCCTTGCCCACCGAGTCGGGCTGTTACCCACCATCCGGGATGAGCCGCCCCTTTTCGGGCCCCTCCCTAAATGGGTCTAGCTTCCCTTCATAGGTCAGTCCACCCTTTTGGGATGCCCCCTTTTTATGGCCAGGTATCATGTCGGCCTAGAGGGCCGAGTCCGTGACGACCCAGCCCAGATTGGGTCGGACCGGACTCGGCCACAACCGGGCCCAAAAAAACATAATGGCCATATATTGAGAATCAGACTCCCGTTTGAAGAACCATCTATGTTATTGTGACCCTTTTCACTTACTCCATGAGAGTTTTGATGAAACGTGCAGTACGGCCGAGATGGATCACACTTAAATTCAATCATGCCCGCAACACTGAAATGACCATAACGCACAAACCTAGAGTCTGGTTGACACGCCATCTATTTCTTTGGAACCCTTGTGACATGACAAATCATCTGGTTACATCTTTGTGAGACTTCTTGCAGGATGAAATACGACCGATGGTTTGGGGTGTGGTTCTCCCAAACACACTATGTACGGAACACTATGATTTACTAAGATCTGACGAATGCGGACATTTCGACTCTCAGTGACTCAATGGCCATGGTACATGATGGGGAGGAGTACCTTAGCCGGACGCGGTTGGGAGCAGGCATGGAACTTGGTGGAGAGGAGTACCTCAACAGGACAAGGTGGGAGAGTGACTCTGTATGAACCGACAAACTCACTATATGTGATGGGGAAGAGTACCTCAGTAGTTCAAGGTTAGTGTGATGTGCCTCTGTGTGACGCGACATGCCCACTATACTCGATATAGGAGGAGTTCTCAAGTAGCCGAGGTGTTCGACATTGTGAGTAAGATTGTTACTTGTTCCTAGGCTGAGAGAATTTATGGCTGGCTGTCAACATTTATAGAGATCTTATGTGGGTCAGCATCATTTTTTGTTTCTTTGAGTTTTATACCAGGTTCGAGATGAGTCTCTAATTGAGTTGTGTCTATTTCTTTGTGCTTTGTGATTGAGATCATGCCTTGTGGTTTTCCTTCTGGAATTATGAGATTGCTTCAGCGGTCTCAGGGTCCCTACTGAGTATCGTTATACTCATCCCTGTATGGGCTTCACCCACACATTTTTGTGTCTTGTGTAGACGATGAGAAGTTGGCTGAGGCTTGAGGAAGCTAGTACTAGGCGGTATGTGGAGGAGACAGGCGAACGTGGATTGCTAAGGAGGTGATATGTACCTTCCCTTCAGGTTGGAACCTCAAAGAATGACTCTGTAGATATTTTACCTTTTTTAGTTGTATTGTTCCTTTAAGTTGTATTCGTACTTTCAGTTGTACTCGTACATTCAATTGAGCTTATCATCCGGTCCCTTTTACTTTCAACACCCCTTTTTTACTATAGCAGTTTAAATCATAGTTTCATCTTGTTGGGTTCTCGAACCATGTGTTTGTACTGGTTTAAAGGAAATGCCTTTCTATTTTAGGGAATACAACTTTCAGTGATAGTCGGCAGCCCCTGGCCTAAGGAAGGCAGGCATGGAATAGTCACGACACTTGCCCCAGGGGGCGGGTCATGGAAAATTGGTATAAGAAGAGTTTAGTTATACTGAAGAAATAGGAATTTGATTGTAACACCCCAATCTTCCACGATACATTTCTCTTTGAATAATACAGTAGTGTGTGTTGTACGCAACTTCGAGTCCTAACACACACCACAACCAATCAAACTATCCGTTAAGAATATTAATATCCACTTTTTTAAATTTTATAAATTTTATCACTCTAAATGGAATTCATTTTTGGATTCGGAATATCGAAATTATCGTAGGGTGAATTTTTGGTATTTTTCTGAAAACATTCAATTTTAGATGAATAGTGAAAAACACAGAGTTATAGTTTAAAATCGAATTTTTATTTAAATAATTATTTATTTTATTTAAATTTAATTAAGGTCCAAATGGATACATAATACCTATATAAGTTCAATGTAATTAACTGGAGTTAGTTTAGAATAATTTTAGATATATAAAAAATTTTATTAAACTTTTCACCGTCTTTTACCCACATCCTAGGAGAATTTGGAAATTCACATAAAACATAATTTTACTGCTTCTATGAGTGGAATTTTGAAAATCCAAGTGACACGGTTAATATCAAGGACTAAAATTTGGTTCAATAAGATAAAAATAATTTTTGGTAAATAGTAACTTTTTTCTTTTATTTACCACGGTTAAAAGTTAATAGGGTAATTAAGGGTAAAAATGATATTAATATTACCCTAACACATGTATTAATTCTATTAGACAAATGTATCTCGACCAAAACAACCTTAGGAATAACATATTATCATTTTGGTCCACTTGATTTAAATTAGGTCATTTATTATTATTTAATTCGAAGAAGAGTTAAAAGAGTTAAAATCAATGTTTATTTAATAAAAAATTATTAATATTGGGTTATACATAAGATAAATTCGATTTTAAATATTCATTAGAAAGATAGAACTATTTCCTACATAATGGTATTTTCTTTGTAAAATTTAAACATTAAATAATATAATTTATTTATGACACAATGGTGATACAATAATACCCTAATTAGTGAAATATTAAAATAATTGATATTATAAATACCCAAATAAATAAAATTTGAGTCTTTTAATGAATTCCACTAATTTTATAGCTTAATATGACATGTTAGTATTGATGTAATTATTATTTTTCAATGTAATCATGCTATTATGATTTTAACAAAAATCAGATACCAAATTGTGTCAAAATTGACATAAAAGAGTTTTTAAAACAAATATTAAATTATTAATTGATATTAAAATCCTAAAAAAATTATGGTTCTTCCAAAGGACTTATATCATGACAGCTGTATCATTAATGGAATACTTGGTGGTCTCTTGGATGTATATGGTATGTTTATTAACTATATATTATAAAAATACAAAGAGACATGGTAAATGTCAAACTATTTAACCAAGAGTTAAATAAAAATGATAATGTCAATATAGAGACCCAAACCTCTCTAAAATATATTGGTTGAAAGGATTTCGACCCATCCCCACCTTAACCTTTAAATAATCCACTTTTATCCAATAGAAATTTAATACGAATTTATTATAAAATAATATTTCTAGCTTTTCCAATAGTCCCCCTCACCCCTCTTATAAAAGGGCACTCCCCCTTCTCTCTAATTTACACCTTCAAAGCCTTTTGGTTCAGCCAAAACTGGCCCAAATATTCTCCTAACTTCCCTCACTTTGACCTAGTGGACTTATTTGGATCATAAAGCCAACCTAAGGAGCCCTTTTGATCGAATCAAAAGGAAGAATCCGATTAAGAGGTAATGTTTTCACCACCCTCTTTCAAGTTCCTTTCTTCTTCAACTTATTATTCTTTTTTTATTTCCATTATAGAATAATAAATCTTGTATATTCTTTATACAATGATATTATTATAAATATGGTACAACCATATTCATTATTCTATCTATCATTTGAATGACATGTCACCATACGTGCGTACATACGTCTTATCATCTCCACGTCGTGGTGTAATTGTTATTCAATATATTATTATTTGGATTGGTATAATAATGACTTGTAATTCATGTAATTAATAAATATAACATGATAATGATTATTTATATATGATATAATATCCAATTATATATTTTTTTAATATAAAAAAAGTGATATTGTTGCTCGTGCGTACGTACGGACTACCGTCTCCACGAAAGCGATGAGATTCATTCCCCTTAGAATCCATTCGAGACTAAATTTCATTTTATGATTAAAAATAATTTTTTGAGACATGATATAATTCTGGATATGAATTATATACATCCCATCCATAACAAATACGACTCACATAACAAATAATATAATGGAAAATTAAACCTTTAACACCCGAAACAACGATAATACTAAGATTTTATTAATAATAAATATTTAACGATCATATATGATATCATATTAATGTATATGATTCTTGTATAATTTAATAAAAATTATTTCAACATTATACAGGAGGTTAACATACCCTCAACCAAGGAAAAGTACAAGGTAAGGGTTTATTTCACAATCTCTTCATTATCCGAGGTTGTTTATACGTAATTATCTACTGGGACCTCTTTATCGTCCACATCAATGATTCTTAAAAATGTATTTAAAATCATTCTTACTATTTTACAGACTATTGTTTAAAGTCATTTATACCCTTTTTTACTTTTTATATGAAGTTTATAAAGTAATCTTTCTGTCATTTTCCAAACAAGGTCCTTTTTAACCTTTTCGATAGAATTAAGGTAAGAATGTCTTTTTTAAATTAAAACGTCAGGTGCAGATATTTTCCGCCATTATAAAATCATCGAAGCTTCCCTTACATGCTTATAAGAATACTTTCAAAGTAAATTTTTTCTATTATAATTATGTGTCTTTTAAATGATTTCAATAAAAGAGATATTTCTCTCAAATAGTTTTGATTTCATTTATGTTAATATCCTTTGATGGAATTTAAGATTATTTGATATTTATTTATTTTGATAAAAAACATCCATATTGTATTGAAGGTTTTGTGGTATGTTTGACTGTGGATGTGTTATTTTTATACCATTCATGTTTTATGGAGAAATTATTGACATTTCGTATGCTAGTTTTAATACGAATGTTTATGTTATGGTAAAACAGTTCAAATGAGGATTGCATTGGACTTAATAAGTGACAGGTGGAGTCTTCTATAGCTCCTCGATGCATCGATAGGTCTCATGAGACAAACTAGTGTCTTGGCACAAGTCCTTGACAAAATCATATTTGTAGTCTTGGTACAAGACCATGACTATGTGGTTATGATAGTTTGGCATTATTGATTCCATCATTATGAAAGTGGTTATTGATATTGAATGCGATTATTCGACTAGAAAAATATCCACGTGAATAATTAGATGTCATTATTTCATTTTATTTCTTCCATATTATGATGTAGTTCAAGATTAAAAAGCTTTTGTTTAAGTTATACATTTCCTTAAATGTTTATAATTATTTATGATAGTTTCCACTATATTGTTATCCTTACTGGGCATTTAAACTCACCCCTTTCTATGTTTTATTTTTCCCAGGATGTGAAGAAGTATTTTATGAATGACCTACATGGATAGTATGAGGGGATAAGAGTGTGGAATATAGAGACTATAATTTGTTAGTTTTCATTTTATGATGTAATGTAATCTTTATGAATATATCTAGTGATTCAAAGGCTACTAAACTAATAGGTAATTCGAGACATGATCTTTTTTAATCATGCCAATGTTATATAATAATGCACCGACTCTAGGAAACTGGGGTTAGGGTGTTACAGTTGGTATTAGAGAAAGTTTAGTACTAACCTTGGAAGCTAGATTTAGATAAACTCTGATTAGAGCACATAGCCCTAAGATAGACTTTGAGGATTAGTATAGAATAATTTCCTAGAATTTTGGTATTGTAGATATTTTGTGTATTTTCCAAGCAATACATCCCTATCTGGATACGAGAAGGTAGAGGTGGCTCTGGAATAGATGTACCTAGGTGTAAAACTCAAAAACTCCGCTTTGAGCTAGACTCAAACGGGAATTGGTGCACGACAACGAGCCTTGCTGCACTTTTGGTTACGACACTCCTGGGGGATATGGTTAGGATAATTCTAATTTTCTTTACAAACCATTATGAAGGGTTTATGAGTATATACTTTCTCAAAGAAATTTTTTTTATGATCATGGATTATATCCATAAATAGTTCAATTTATGTTAAGTGTTTTACAAGTATAGAATTATGTATTTTGATTCGTAAACTGATCTAGTTTATTCCATTTTTTAGAAATGGTGCCTAGTGGAAGAAATGGAAACTGTATCAATGCACGCACTCTATGTAGGTATTTACCTCATGTTAAAGATAATTATAGTGGATTTGGTGATACAACTGGTACTGATCAGCTAATCACCATACTGGGACAACTCACTCAGGTTATGAATAATAACCTTACACGTATGGAGCACCCAGATCCACAGTGTGGAGGATCAATGTTAGATCCCTTCATGAGGAAACAACCACCAACATTCAATTGGAGTATTAATCCATTGGTATCTGAGAAATGGATAAGTTCCCTTGAGAAAATATTTCAGGCTTTGGGGATTAGTGAAAGGGAAAAAGTTATCATGGCAGATTATCGCATCACTGGAGATGTTGATCAATGGTGGTCATTGATACAAAACACAAAAGAAGATGATGAAGTATCAAATATGGAATAGAGGGAGTTCAGAGAACTTTTCATAGAAAAATTCTTTCCTTGTGACCATCGAGAAGATATGGAAAGGAAATTTCTTGAGTTTGAGGTAAAGGGAGGATAAGAATGTCGCAATGTATGAAGCTAACTTTAATAGGATAGTGAGGTATGATACAGATTATATACGTAACCCAAGAAGTTAGATTGATCATTTCTTTGAAGGGTTAAAACCATTTCTCCCTCAAGAATTAGTCTCACAAACCTTCTCGTTGTACAAAGATATTGTCTCATGTGCTATCAAGATAGAAAAGAAATTCTCTAAGTATTATAACTTAAATGAAAAGTATTAGAAGAAGAGATCTTCTAATCACTTTGGTAATGGAAATAAGGGTAAGAAGGGAAACTTTGAATATCCATCCTATAGTAAATGTGGGAAGAAACACCCCGGTACTTGCATAAATGGAATGGGAGTCTATTACAAGTGTGGTGAAAAAGTCCACCAATATCGTGATTACAAGGAGAAGAAGGAAGCTACCGATGTCCAATGCTACAATTGTGGGGATATGGGACATTATGAAAATGAATGTCATAAAATTCAAGGGAACTTACCTCAGAAAAAACCAAGGGATCAAGTACAAGTTTATGCTATCATTACTACTGAGGTAGAAGCTCCAAAAGATGTGGTGGCAGGTAATTTAATGGTTTCCTCAAGTTTGTCCAATGCTTTATCTGATTCTGGATCATCACATTGTTTCATATCTTCTCAATTTGCTATGAAAATTAGATATTTCTAATTTGATTTAATAAGGGAGTCGTCGGTTAAAACTCTTAAGGGATGTATCATTGCTACAATGTTCTGTTGATTCGTTCCCATTAGAGCACATAAATGTTATTTATCTGCTGATCTCATCGTCATACTAATGATTGAATTTGATATAATCCTTGTTATGGATTGGCTTTTAGACCATGTTGCAAAAAATTATTGTAAGAAGAATGAGGTTACAATTTTTGATGATGATGATAAAGAACACCATATCTTTAGAGTAAAATCATCACCACCTAATTCTTACCTAGATCCACCCCCAATAGCACAAATAAATTCAATTATTGGGGAGGAATATAATTAAATAACTGTGGGTCAGGAATGTAATGTTCAAATAGAGGATATACCTATTGTGAGAAAATATGTTGATGTTTTTCAGGAAGATTTACCTGGACATCCTCCAGAATGAGAAATTGAGTTTTCCATTGATTTAATTCCTGGTTCAAGGCCTATATCGAAGACCCCTTATGGAATGACCACTGTGGAATTAGTTTAACTAAAGAAACAATTAGAGTAATTGAGTAATAAGGGATTTATTCACCCTAATGTTTCCTTATGGGGATCCCCTGTCCTTTTTGTTAAGAATAAATATGGATCTATGAGGTTATGTATCGAATATAGAGAAATAAATGCTATAAAAATAAAGAAAAAGTATCTCTTACCTCGCATTGATGATTTATTTGATAAACTCTATAAAGCTCAATACTTTTCAAAGATTGACCTTCGATCTGGATACCATCAGTTGTGTGTAAAGAAGGAAGACATTCTAAAGATAGCATTTCGAACCAGGTACAGGCATTACGAGTTTACTGTAACACCTTTTGGGATGACTAATTCACCATCTGTATTCACGGATCTAATTAATAGAGTTTTAAAGGAATATATCGATGATTTTGTGTTGGTATTTATTGATGATATATTGGTATACTCCAAAAGCTACGAAGATGATGAAAATCACTTGCGCATTATCCTGAAGACTCTTAGAAGAAATGAATTATATGGGAAGTTTATCATGTTTGAAATCTGGATTCCGGAGATTTATTTTCATGGCCATATTGTATCAAAGGATAGAATCTCTATTGATCCTTCTATGACAAGTGCAATCCAAGAATGACCTGCACCAATGAGTATAACTGAGGTACGCAGTTTTATTGGTTTAGCAGGTTATTATCAGCGTTTTGTCAAGAATTTTTCCTGATTGGCTAACCCATTAATGAATCTCACACGTAAATGGGTTAAATTTGTTTGGAAAAAAGAGTGTGAAGAATGTTTCGAAGAACTAAAGAGAAGATTAGTCAATGCTCCTATATTGACTCTACCATCGAGGAATGATGGATTTGTTATTTATAGTGATGCATCGAAGGAAGGACTTGGTTGTGTCCTTATGCAGAATGATAGTGTTATTTCCTATGCATCATGATAGCTAAAAATTCATGAGAAAAAGTATCCTACTCATGATCTTGAGTTAGCTGCTGTAATCTTCTCTTTGAAGATATAGAGACATTATCTCTATGGTGAAAAATGTGAGATTTCATACTGATCACAAGAGTTTGAAGTATATTTTTTCACAGAAATAACTCAACATGAGGAAAAGGTGATGGATTGAACTACTCAAATATTATGATTTCACGATACACTACTTCCCAGGGAAGGCAAATAAGGTGGAAGTTTCTTTTTGTAGAAAAGATCATGGAGTTTTGAACATGATGAAAATTGAAAGGGATCCTATTTTCATGGATCTAGTGAAGATGGATTTGGGAATTACCATGGAAGGTGAACCATCAATGCTTTTTCAAATGGTTTCTAAACCATCATTACTAGAAATGATTATAAGATCTCAGGCCGATGATGAAGAAGTTCAAAAGAAAATTAATGCTGTGAATGATGTGATATTGAGAGACTTTTTGTATGAAGAAGGAATTTAGAAATTTGGAAAGAGACTTTGTGTTCACGATATACCTGATCTGAAAAAGGAATTGTTAGATGATGATCATAGTTCCAATTTCTCTATACACTCTGGGAGCACCAAAATGTATAGAGATTTGAAGAAATATTTTTGGTGGGACAACATGAAGAGGGAAATTGCTGATTTTGTGTCAAGATGTATGGTTTTTCAACAAGTTAAAGATGGAATGCAACATCCTGGAGGATTCATGAAACCTCTTCCCATACCGGAGTGGAAATGGGAAAATATTAAGATGGAATTTGTAATGGGGCTACCAAAGACTCCTAGAAGGAACGATGCAATATTGGTTATTGTTGATCATCTTACTAAGTTAGCACATTTTCTTATTATAAGAGAAGATCTACCACTGGAATGTCTAGTAATAATATATATTAATGAAGTTGTGAGACTTCATGGAGTAACCCTATCAATTAGTTCTGATCATGATCCCCATTTTACTTCAAGATTTTGGAAGAGTATTCGTAAGGCCTTGGATACTGAACTTCGTTTGAGCACTGCCTACCACCCCCAAACTGATGGATAATCAGAACGAAATATTCAAACCTTAGAAGGCATTTTGATATCATGATCACTTGACATTTAGGGTATGTTGGATCAATATTTACCTCTGGTGGAATTTTCTTATAAAAATAGATTCCATTCAAGTATTAGGATGTCACCATATGAAGCGTTATACAGAAAGAGATATCGCACACCAACCTGTTGGGATGACATTGGTGGAAGAAAACATGTAGGCCCAGAACTGGTGGAGGAAACAATGGAAAAGGTAAAGGTAATCCAAAAACATATCAAAGCAACTCAAAGTAGGCAGAAGAGCTATGCCGATAACTGGAGGAAGGATTTGGAATTTCAGGTAGGAGATCTTGTTTTCATTAATGTATCCCCATGGAAGGGAGTTATACGTTTCGGTAAGAAGGGTAAATTAATTCCCAGGTACATCAGACCATTCGAAATTAGAGAATGAATTGGGGCTGCAGCTTACCGTTTGGTAATGCCACCAAGTCTCTCCAAAGTTCACGATGTGTTCCAGGTATCACTGTTGAGAAAATACATGCCTGACCCAATGCATGTACTCAAATAAGAGGAATTAGAACTTGAACCTGATATGTCTTATTGAGAGGAACCCTTTGAGATTTTTGATACAAGAGAACAAGTGCTGAGAAACTGGACGACTCGTCTGGTAAAAGCTCTATGGAGAAACCATAAAATGGAAGAGGCAACAAGGGAACCTGGGGAACTTATGATGAAGAATCACCCAAGTCTTTTCATGCGGTAGTATTCTAGAAAATACAAGGACAAAATCATTTTTAAGTAGGGGAAAATGTAACACCCCACGCTTCCGTGGTACACTTCTCTTTGAATAATACAGTAGCGTGTGTTGTACGCAACTTCGAGTTCTAACACACACCACAACCAATCAAACTAGCTATTATGAATAGTAATACCCACTTTTTGAATTTTTATAAATTTTATCTTTCAAAATGGAATTCATTTTTGGATTCAGAATATCGAAATTAGCTTAGAGTGAATTTTTGGTATATTTCAGAAAACATTCAATTTTTGATGAATAGTGTAAAAAACACTGAGTTATAGTTTAAAACTGAATTTTTATTTAAATAATTATTTATTTTATTTATATTTAATTATGAATAAAATGGATATATAATACCTATATATGTTCAATGTAATTCATTAGATTTAGTTTAGAATAATTTTAGATATATAAAAATTTTATGAAACTTTTCATTGTCTTTTACCCACCTCCTAGGAGAATTTGGAAATTCACATAAAACTTAATTTTTCTGCTTCTGTGAATGGAATTTCAAAAATCTGAGAGACACGGTTAATATAAAGGAGTAAAATATGGTTCAATAAGATAATTGTTTTGGTGAATAGTAACTTTTTACTTTTATTTACCGCGGTTAAATGTAAATAGTGTACTAAAGGGTAACAATGATATTAATATTACCCTATCACATGTCCTAATTCTATTGGAAAAGTGTATCTATACCAAAAACAACCTTAGGAATAAAATATTATCATTTAGGTCCACTTGGATTAGATTAGGTCATTTATTATTATTTAATTCAAAGAAGAGTTAAAAGAGTTAAAATAAAATTTTAATTACTAAAACATTTTTAATATAGGGTTATACATAAGAAAAATTCGATTTTAAATATTATTTAGAATGATAAAAAGATTTCATATATAATCGTAGTTTATTTATAATTTTTAGACATTAAATAATGTAATTTTTTATGACACAATGTGAGGCAGTAATTAACTAATTAGTGAAATATTAAAATAATTGATATTAAAAATACCCAAATAAATATAATTTGAGACTTTTAATGGATTCCATGAATTTTATAGATTAATATGACATTTTAGTATATATTTAATTATGTTTTTTTCTAATTAATCATGCTATTATGATTTTCACAAAAATCAAATACCAAATAGTGTCAAAATTGAAATAAAAGAGTTTTTAAAACAAATATTATATTATTAATTGATACTAAATTCATAAAAATCAAAGGTTTTTCCAAAGGACTTTTATCATGATAGGTGTATCATTAATGGACCACTTGGGGGTCGCTTGGATTTATATAGTATGTTTATTAACTATATAATATAAAAATACAAAGAGACATGGTAAATGTCAAGCTAATTAACTAAGAGTTAAATATAAATCATAAGGTTAATATAGTGACACAAACCTGTCTAAAATCTATTGGTTGAAAGGATTTCTACCCATCCCCCCCCCCTAAAACTTTAAATAATATACTTTGGAGAAATTATAAACCGAATATGAATTTAATATAAAATAATATTTCTAGCTTTTCCAAAGATGCCTCTCACCCTCTTATAAAAGGGAACTCGCCCTTATCTCTAATTTACACCTTCAAAGCCTTTTGGCTCGGCCAAAACCTGACCAAATATTATCTAAAAATCCCTCACTTCGACCTAGAAGCCTTATTTTTATCATAAATCCATCTTATGGAGCCCTTTTGATCAAATCAAAAGGCAGGACCCTATTAAGAGGTAATGTTTTCACCACCCTCTTTCATGTTCCTTTCTCTTTCAACTTCTTCTTTCTTTGTTATTTCCATTGTAAAATAATAACTATAGTATCTTATTTATACTACGATTTTATTATAAATATGGTACAACAATATTCAGTATTCTATCCATCCTTTGAATGACATGTCACCATACGTGCGTACATATGGATTACCGTCTCCACATCGTGGTGTAAATGGTATTCAATATATTATTATTTGGATGGGTAAAATAATGACATGTAATTCTTTTAAATAATAAATATGAAATGATACTTATTCTGTATATATTATATACTATCCAATTATATATTATTTTAACATCAAAAGAGTGATATTGTTGCTCGTGCGTATGTATGGACAACCATCTCCACGAACGCAATGAGATTCATTCCTCATCGAATCCATTCAAGCCTAAATTTCAATTGATGAATAAAAATAATTTTTAGAGACATAATATAATTCTTGATATGAAGAATATACATCCCATCCATAACAAATACGGCTCACATAACAAAGAATATAAAAAAAATGAATTCATTAACACACGAAACAATGATAATACTAAGATATTATTAACAATCAAGGTTTAAAGATCATATATGATATCATATTAATGTATATTATTCTTGTATAATTTAATAACAATTATTTCACCATTATATAGGATATTAACCTACCATCAACCAAGGAAAAGTACAAGGTAAGGGTTTATTTCACAATCTCTTCATTATCCGATGTTGTTTATACATAATTATCTACTGGGACCTCTTTATAATCAACATTAATGATTCTTATAAATGTATTTCAAATCATTCTTAATATTTTACTGACTATGGTTTAAAGTCATTTATACCCTTGTTGACTTATTATATGAAGTTTATAATGGAATATTTCTGTCGTTTTCCAAACAAGGTCCTTTTTAACCTTTTCGACAGAATTAAGGTAAGAATGTATTTTTT
The DNA here is from genome assembly GCA_963277665.1 of Viscum album. NCBI lineage: Eukaryota > Viridiplantae > Streptophyta > Magnoliopsida > Santalales > Viscaceae > Viscum > Viscum album. The sequence continues at coordinate 1,652,209,615 of OY728137.1, read as the reverse complement.
ATCTTATACGGCGGGTGCGACTATTTTCCGCTGTTACAAAATCGTCGAAGCTTCCCATACAAGCTTATAAGAATATTTTCAATGTAAATGTTTTCTTTTATAATTAAGTGGCTTTTAAATGATTTCAAAAAAATAGATATTTCTCTCAAATAGTTTTGATTTCATCTATGTCCACATCCTTTGATGGATTTTAATCTTATTTGAAGTTTATTTATTATGAAACAAAACATCCAAATTGTATTTATGGTTTTGTGGTGTTTTAGATTGTGGATGTGTTATTTTTATACCATTCATGGATTATGGATAAAGTATTGACATTCTGTATGCTAGTTTTAATAAGAATGTTTATGTTATGTTAAACTTGTTCATATGAGAAATGCATTGGACTTAATAAAGGATGGGTGGAGCCCGATATAGCTCCTCGATGCATCGTATGGAATCCATCCTTTTTATAACATAATTTTTCATTACATTTTACAAAACCGAGGATCTTTAAGGTTTAGTGTTTTGGAAACCAGGAACTTAAAACATGAAAACATAAAACATTCTGCTTAAACACTTGAAAGGATTCTCTTTATGTTCATCCTAGGTTCATTACTGTATCTCATAACCTAGGGAAATACATCAAAAGAAAGGGTGAGGATGAGGCCCAGTAAGGAAAAAAAGAGAAACATTTTACATGTGAACTTGAGATACTTCAATAAGGTCATGAAAAGAACTTCAAGGCATGGGAAAGAAATAATGAGGCATATCATAATAAAAATAATGTTTTTCATAACATGAAGATGTGCCTACAACATTTGACATAGAAAATAATTTCCATTTCACCAAGGTCCATCCACAAGGTGTCATCAAAATTATTGAGGTTATTCACCAAGGCATTGTTAAAAATAGTCATATCTAGATATTAAGTCTTTACCCAATTCATTGGAGCGCTATCAGGGAGCACCCTTAAATTTTCCTTTATTATCATTTGAGCCACATATATCATCATAAATAATTTCATTAACAACCCATATAGCATAAAAATGGGTTTCATTTCATAATCATATCGTTTTAAAAACTACTTTGAAGACATGATCTCTATGTCACTTTAAACCCACGGAAAGGAAAGCGGGTCTCATGTATGTAAATCCTAGAATTTAAAACAGAACAACATGGTATATATGTGAATACCCTTAGATAATAGAGATCTTTGAGTATTCACTTAATAAAATAAAATAACTTTCAAAAAAGTGAGAGACATTTTGAGACTGAAATTCTGTAGCATAATGGCTATGTTTCGGGGTTTTAGAAAACATTGAAAACAGAGGGGAAATGGGGAAAACATTCATAAAAGACCCATAAAATAGTATAGGGACATAATATAAAGGATATATGAACATGGTAGTTAAATTTTATGGACATACCATTTGAAATGAAAAACATGGAAGGAAGATAAAAATTAGATTTCTCTTATGAAAATTCGGTAGCCTAACGGCATCACTTAAACTTCAACAAAAATGAATTGACGTGAACAAGTAGCGTCTCTCATCATATAAATATAAAAGTTCAGTAGGATATATATAGATATATTACCCAAAACATAATAAAATGGAACTTTAAAGACTTGACAAGAATGTAAAACTTTGAAAAAAGAGAAGGGTGAAAGAATCCCTTAAAAATTCGGCAGCCTAACAGTGCCACTAAACCATTCTTAAAACGAATTGATGAGAGCAAGAGGGGGTCTCTCATAATATGAAAATGAAAAGGGAGGTAATATGAATATAAAATAACATCTTCCAACATAAGAAGATGGAGCATAAAATAAATGACACAAAAGATATTACTTGAAAAGAAAGAGAGATGCCGAATCCTTTACCTTAAAACATATCTCCTAAAACTCAATGGTTGGGACCTTGAGGGCTTGGGGGAACCTTTGGAGGACTCCTTGGGATGTAATTATACCAGAGATTCGTTGGGGGAGATTTGGGAGTGAAAACTAAATGAGGAAAGGGTGGGTATTTATAGGGAAGGTGAGGTGATACTTTAATAATTTCAAGGGACACCTCACAAGTGGTTTTCTCAAACCCATGTGCTCTCCCATGGTATTTCCCATGGAGTTAGGCCACATGGGGCCCCCAATACAATAATTCATCACCTTTGGTCGTCCTACGATTAAAATATCCCATGACATCATCATGACACAGTTATGATGTCATTAAACATACCGAAACCCTAAAACTGCATTTTTACTATTCACTAAATGTTCATCTTTCTCAGAAAAATCCCAAAGTTACATCATAACTATATATCAATGCTCTAATTACAAATATGAACTCCATTTTATAAAAATAATTTTCCAAATATTTTTAATTTAATTTTTAAATAAATACACGATTCACCGAAAATTAATTTTTTCTAAAAATTACCCAAAAATTACTATACAATAATATCGATGCTCTAAGTTCAAAAATAAAGAAAATCTTATAAAAATAATTTTCTAAATATTTTTAATTTAAATTTTAATTAAAAAACACTATTCACCTGAAAAAACTAATACTTGACTAATAATTTATGAAACCGTTATTTACCCATTTTATTGAATCACATTACTTAATCAAGGTGTCTAAATTATATTAAAACATTCTTTAAGTGACATTGCTAATCCATTTGGTCACATTACTAATCCTAAGCATAAAATCACTATTCATAATTTACTATTCATCAAAAATTAAGTTGATCTTATTAGACTCTAAATTTAGTACTGAACATAATTGTAGAAGACCATTTTTTGAAAAAAATTACACATTTTTAATTATTGAAGGTTTACGTAAACATTTTTAAAATATCCTTTCTCTAAAATTCATCAAAAATATGCATACTATATTTATCCAGACATTTAAAAATTCATAAACATCATCATAAGAAGAAATCAAAATTTTTGTTAAAAAAAAGGATTTCACAAGGAAGTTATGGTCTCCTTACATAGCGCCTTATAACCTCAGCATAGGACCTAAGTGTAAGGTGTGATAAGGTGAGATAATCTGAGGGCGGCTCAGCCAACATTGCACAGGTAGTAATTTCTATCAGTTTGAACATCTCGTGAAGTCGATTCCGTTCTAGCTTCACACGATGAAGTTCGGCTTGGGTTTGGTCCAGAGGAAAGCCCAGTGGTGCTACCTCCTTCCCAAGTTCCATTAGATGGGCTTCGATTGGCCCGAGACTACTGAATGAGGCCATCAAATCATCTTTTAATATTAATCAACGAAGATCACTTGTATTTAGAGACAATAATCAAAACGTTTAGTATCTAGTGGTCATATTGACCAATGGTCATATAACAGTCAAAATCCAACATAATCATTTTAATTATACTCATATTATCAAATGAAACAGTTTTGTTGAGTATAAAAATAAAAAAGCACACAAAATTAGGAAACAAGATTTATTCAAAATTTCTGGTCGTTACAATCTTCCCGCCTTAAGAAATTGTGTCCTCGCAATTTTTAACATTGGGTTTTGAAATTTCATTGAATGTCCCACATCGGAAAATGAGTTTGTAACACTATTACTTAAAATGAATTAAAGGGAAGTAAAAAGGTCACCCGAGTTAACCCATACTAGGATTCCATGTAGGAAAACATGGACATGGAGGAGAAAACAAAGGGTCATGTTCTGAGGGAGAGTGATAGAAAACATGATTTTGAAAAAAGTTAACAACAAGAAAATCATAAACCTATGGTGGGTTAAATGGTATTTGATTTTCCAATAGGAAACATTAACAGACAACTGTTTTGTTTTACGTTCCTTTTTATAGTTTTGAGGAATTCATTTACTACATAGAATAAAACATAGGGAAATATACCTACCTTCAAGTAGAGTTTCATCCTTTAATAATTTTCTACCAAAGATAATATTTTCTCCAAACGATGAGCATTAAAAACTACTTGGTCTCATCAAAGCACAAGAATCATCTTCTAGAGAATCACATAATCCACCAAATATTAACTATCTATTTCTTCTATTATCTCAAAAAGAGAAAGGGTAAGATAAAATAAATCTTCACAAATAAATAATCCCATAGTAAGGGAAACATCTTTAAATCATCAAAATTCCGTGGTACTACCCGAAGTTCATCATAGACCATTCCATAAATAAATGTCCTTAAAATTTCTCAAAATAAACAAACCTATGACTAAAACCCAATTATTAGAACGATCTCATAACATAGTAATCCAAGATAGACTTTATCGTTCATCTCCAAATAACGTCAACCACTCTTATCATCTTATAACAAAAGTAACTAACCTAATCACTTTTTCCCCAAGATAGGATAATCATTTCCATATGTAACCTAAATTACTATTAGTTTGCCTTAAATTCATCGATTCTTCAAAATATAAGTCAACCTTTACACCTCAAAGAAAATACCATAGTAATCTATTTACCTCGATCAAATAGGGTTCCCAAAATAGTGAATGTCTTCCAAAATAATAATCACATTTTAATCCCCTAATCACCAATTTTTAAGAATAACAGGTTCACTGCATCAATATGTGGTTCATAATAATATATGTTTTCCTTAATGATATAAAATCATCTAAGGTAGTGACTCGATGATCTTAGAAAACATAAAAGATATGAACATAGAGAACGAACTAAAATACCACATGACATAGACAATTATTGCGAAGAATTTACATGTACTTCAGTCATCATGATCCATATCAGCATAGGACTTGCATTGTTCCCTTGTCCTCTTAGATTTTTGATGATCATCATTCCTCCCATCCATTCCAAGAGAGAATTGCCATGGATAATGTCTAACTTCTCCACATTTAAGACATTGAAATGTATAAGGTACATTAGATCGAACTTTATCTCCATTCATCACATTATCCATTTTTTTAAAGCAATTGGCTACTTTATTCCATATCTTCCCACACTTAAAACATCTCCTAGTTCCTTTGTGACATTCTCCATGGTGCCTCTTCCCACACTTTTTGCAAAAAAAGAAATTGGGTCTTCTTTCCCTTATCAACTTGATCAGATGAACATCCTTGAGACTTTGTCTTCTTCTTCCTTGATGAATTTGGGCATTCAACTAGGTACCAATTATTAATTGTGATTTTGAAAGATGGTTTTGCATAATCACAATATGTTCAACTTGATCTTTCATCATCTTTGTACCATTAATATGGAAATTGTCACATTTCCTATCACATTGGTTGTTGGGACATTCTCTTCCATTTCTCGCCATTAACTAAGAAAAGAACGTAAAATTAGGGGGCTTAAATACTTAGACAATAATCATTAAAAGTAAACTTTAATCATAGAAGGATAAACTTGTAGAAGGAAAGTATACCATAACTTGTGATCCCCTAGGTTCCAATCCAGGTTATCCATGATCATATATTCTTATGTGAATCTTTATTTTATTTTATATTTGTTCCTTTAATAATGGTTCATACTAAGCTTATGAATTTACCAAAGCATATCCCCCGGGAGTGTCGTAACCAAGAGTGCAGTAAGGCCCATTTTCGTGTACCAGTTCTTGTTTGAGTCTAGCTCAAAGTGGTGTTTTTGGGTTTTACCACTATGTACATCTGTGCCAGAGCCACCTCTACCTGCTCGTATCCAGACATGGATGTATTTCCTTGGCAACCCCTTACTCAATACTCACCAAAATACCAAGAATATATCTTATTTTTGAACATTTCTATAGGTTTCTTCCTAAAGTTTTTATATCCTAATTTACACAAATAACTAAACCATCCTTTGATACCAACTATGGAATCCTGCCTTTTTATAACATAACTTTTTTTTACATTTTACAAAACCAAGGATCTTTAAGGTTTAGTGTCTTGGAAACCAGGAACTTAAAAAATGAAAACATCAAACATTCTTCTTAAACAATTGATAGTCTTCTCCTTATGTTCATCCTAGGTTCATTACTGAATATCAAAACCTGGGGACATACATCAAATGAATGGGTGATCAGAAGGCCCAGTAAGGGAAACAAGAGAAACATTTTACATGTGAACTTGAGATACTCCAATAAGGTCATAAAAAGATCTTTAAGGCATGAGAAATAAATAATGAGTCATATCATAAAAAAAATAATGTTTTTTATAACTTGAAGATGGGGATACAACATTTAACGTAGAGAATCATTTCTGTTTCACCAAGGTCCATCCCCAAGGTGTCATCAAAATTACCAAGGTTATTAACCAAGGCATCGTTAAAAATGGTCATCTCTAGAGATTAAGTCTTTACCTAATGCATTGGAGAACTATCAGGGCGCACCCTTAAATTTTCCTTTATTATCATGTGAAACACATATATCATCATCAATAATTTCATAAACAACCCATATAGCATAAAAATTGGTTTCATTTCATAATCACAACGTTTTAAAAACTACTTTAAAGACATGATCTCTATGTCACTTTAAACCCAAAAAAAGGAAAGAGGGTCTCATTTAAGTAAATCCCAGAATTTAAAATATAACAACTTGGCATATATGTGAATACCCCTATAGAAGAGAGATATTTGAGTATTCAATTAATTAAATAAAAGATCTTTAGAAAAAGAGAGAGACATTTTGGGACAGAAATTCTGCAGCATAACGACTATGTTTCGGGGTTTTAGAAAACAATGAAAAGAGAGGGGACATGGGCAAAAAATTCATAAATGACCCATAAAACAGTATAACAACATAATATTAATGATATATGAACTTGTTAATGAAATCTTAAGGACATACCATTTGAAATGAAAAACATGGAAGGTAGAAAAAAATTAGATTTCTCTTTTGAGAATTCGGCAGCCTAATGGCATCACATAAACATCAACAAAAATGAATTGACGAGAAAAAATAGGGTCTCTCATCATATGAACATAAAATTTCAGTAGGATAGATATAGAGATCATACTCCAACATAATAAAAAGGAACTTGAAAGACTTGACATGAATGTAAAACTTTGAAAAATGAGAAGGGTGAATGAATCCCTTACAAATTCAGCAGCCTAACGGCGCCACTTAAACATTCTTAAAACGAATTGATGAGAGAAAGAGGGGGTCTCTCATCATATGATCATGAAAAGGGAAGTAAGATGAATATAAATGAACATCCTACAACATAAGAACATGGATCAAAAAATAAATGACATAAAAGAGATTGCTTGAAAATAAAGATAGAGGTCAGATCCCTTACCATAAAACGTATCTCTTAAAACTAAATGGTTGGGACCTTGAGGGTTTGGGGGCACCTTGTGAGGACTCCTTGGGAGGTAATGAGACTAGAGATTCGTTGGGGGGAGAGTTGGGAGTGAAAAATAAAGGAGGAAAGGGTGGGTATTTATAGGGATGGTGAGGTGATACTTTAATAATTTCAAGGGACACCTCACAAGTGGTTTTCTCAAAACCATGGGCTCTCCCTTGGTATTTCCCATGGAGTTAGGCCACATGGGGCCCCCAATACAATAATTAATCACCTTTGGTCGTCCAACCCTTAAAATATCTCATGATATCATCACGAAACAGTTATGATGTCATTAAACATACTGAAACCCTAAAACTGCATTTTTAATATTCACTGAAAATTCATCTTTATGAGAAAAATCCCAATGTTACACCTTAACCAAATATCGATGCTCTGATTAAAAATATGACCTCCATTTTATAAAAATAATTTTCTAAATATTTTTAATTTAATTTTTAAATAAATACACTATTCACAGAAAATTCATTTTTTCAGAAAAATCCCCAAAAATTACCATAACATAATATCAATTCTCTGAGTTCAAAAATAAATTTAATTCTATAAAAATAATTTTCTTAATATTTTTAAGTTAATTTTTAATTAAAAAAACACTATTAACCTGAAAAAAACTAATACTTGACTAATAATTTATGAAACTGTTATTTACCCATTTTATTGAATCACATTACTTAATCATGGTGTCTAAATTATATTAAAACTTTCTTTAAGTGAGATTACTAATAATTTAGTCACATTACAAATCCTAAGCATAAAATCACTATTCAAAATTTACTATTCATCAAAAATTAAGTTGATTTAATTAGACTCTAAATTTCATACTGAACATAATTGTAGAAGACCATTTTTTGAAAATCAATACACATTTTTAATTATTTAAGGTTTACATAAACATTTTTAAAATATCGTTTCTCTAAAATTCATCAAAAATATGCATACTATATTTATCTGGATATTTGAAAATTCATAATCTTCATCATAAGAAGAAATCAAAATTTTTATTTAAAATAAAGGATTTCACAAGGCAGTTACGGTCTTCATACATAGCCCCTTATAACCTCAGCATAGCACCGAAGTGTAAGGTGTGATAAGGTGAGATAATCTAAAGGTGGCTAGCCAACATTTCACAATTAATAATTTCTATCTATTTGAACTTCTCGTGAAGGCGATTCCGTTCTAGCCTCACACGATGAAGCTCGGCTTGGGTTTGGTCCAGAGCAAAGCCCAGTGGTGCTACCTCCTTCCCAATTTCTGTTAGATGGGATTCGATTGGCCCGAGATTACTGGATGAGGCCATCAAATATTCTTTCTATATTAATTAACCAAGATCACTTGTATTTAGAGACAATAATCGAAACGTTTAGTTTCCAGCGGTCATATTGACCAATGGTCATATAACAGTCAAAACCCAATGGTCTCATTTTAATTATACTCATGTTATTAAATGAAACAGTTTTGTTGAGTATAAAAATAAAATAACACACAAAATTAAGAAACAAGATTTATTCAAAATTTCGGGTCATTACACATCGGTAGGTCTCATGAGACAAATTAGTGTCTTGGCACAAGGCCTTTACAAAATCTTATTTGTAGTCTTGGCACAAGGCCTTGAATATGTGGTTATGATAGTCTGGAATTATTAATTCCATCATTATGAAAGTGGTTATTGATATTTCATGTGATTATTCTATTAGTAGAATATCCATGCGAATAAGTTTATGGAATTATTTAATTTTATTTATTCCATATTATGCCGAAGTTCATGTTTAAAGGGATTTTGTTTTAGTTATACATTGCCTTAAATGTTTATGCTTATTTATAAAAGTTTCCACTATATTGTAATACTTACTGGGCGTTTGATCTCACCCCATTCTATGGTTTATTTTTTCCAGGATGTGAAGAAGTATTTTATGAATGACCCACAGGGATAGTATGAGGGGATAAGAGTGTGGAATATGGAGACTATATTGTTGTAGTTATCATTTTATGATGTAATGTAAACTTTATGAATATATCCAGTGATTCTAAGGCTACTAAACTAATCGGTCTTTTGAGACATGATCTTTTGTGATCATGCCAATGTTATGTAATAATGCACCGACTCTAGGTAACTGGGGTCGGTGCGTTACATTGATCATTTCGTTGATGAAATAGAGTTAAGTGTTTTGAGTGTGGTTTTCAGTTCGGGGAGCCTAGTGTTAGTGCAGTGGCTAACGTATCCAAACACGAGGACATTGGATTTTGATCTCTGACTCAGTGCATGGAAACACTAATTGAATGTGTTTTTGAAGATTTTGTCTTGTTATTTATTTATAGTCATCTCATTAGGTATAACATAATGATTATGGAACACCTGTTACTTATCAGGATGTTGTCACGTAGATAGCCAACTAGGATTCCTGAGAGTGTACGAGATGATGGCCCACCGAGTGATGAGGCCTCAGTGCAAGGCCCGCTTAATGTGATTAGCACCTTCGGGTGCTGCACCAACAGCACCACCAACTGTTGGGTTGAAAATTAATCCATCCCCACAAAAAGAGGGTGCATTCTTACAGATCATATTTCATGAGTTTCATTGGTAGAGGGATCTGAGGTTCCGAGGTGAGACAGATCCCCATGCAGTTGAGGACTAGTTGGAGGCTGTGGCTTGAGTTTTCTGCATATTTAGGACACCAGTAGATTAGATGGTGATCATAGCTAAATTTTTTATTAGTATGTGACCATCAGGTTGGTTCCAATGGTGATGAGACTTTTGTGTATGGATTGTTGCCCAAGATGGTACCTTCGAGTAGTTTTCCAACTATGACACTGCCTGTTGGTCATCAGTTACAACAGGCAATACTAGTAAAGGACACTTGTAGTCTTAGTTCCAATGACATGTTTCAGCTTCCGATACCCCTTAGGTTATAAGGCTAACCTGACTCAAATGCCTCTGAAGAATGGCTTGAGGTGGTCGCTGCGAGTTCCCTAGAGCTTCTACAACTCCGGCTGGATGACTTGTCAGTAGGTGAGTATTAATCAAGGCATACAGACCATTCCTTGTACTTGATGACAACTATATTTTCATTTCTTCAGGTCTCATACATCTAAGCATGTTATTTTTAAGAGAATCTGATGCATCACTATTCCCCTATGCATTCCTACTTATGTTAGGGTGTTAGAGTGACCTTTTGTGGTTTAATGTTCTTTGGATGAGAAAGTACAGCTAGTGAATGTTAGCAATGGGAAAGAATGAAACTTACCCCAATAATAGAGACTTAGGTGTGTAAAATATTTCAGGAAGGGAAAGTGAAAGGGATAATTGAATCCGCATGGCAACAGATGTAGAAGTGGAGTTAGGAGAGCAGTACGAGGTGGTGTACATTTAAACATGTTACATACATCACCCCTAGTTGGTCCCCACATGTTTGACGGAGTTGTAGATCATGGGAAGGGAGTATCTACATGTAGTCAGGAAGTGTGACCCAAGAGCTCCCTTAATTATTAAAGGTACAGTTTGTGTCTACTACTAGCTATCGTACTAATATATATAGGAACTAATCATTCTTTTTTCCATGAATCTTGTCCAAGACCTAGAGTTTTCAGTTAAACCATTTACATGACCCTCATGTCTAGAGATACCTTTCAGTGGAGACTCCATAATCACACTTAAGCTGACAGTATGATTTGACCCTTGTGGATAGAGTTTCAGTTGGAACTTCATGGTGGTGGCTTCGAGGCCTTATGATGTTAGTTTGGGTATGAAATTGACATCCACAATTCATACTCATATTGATTGTATTAGGCAAAAAGTATGTGGTTTATCAACAACATTGTAATGGGGTTTCTTTGGTCTGTGAAAAATAAAACCCAAGTACTATAAGATAAACTCATGAAAAGGAGGGTATATCCAATCACTTTTGATTCAGCAAGACTTACCCTTGTGGCAGTAAGAGTTATGAATTTTCAGTTCCCATGAGGAGTTACATAGTTTGGAGACTTCTTTTTAAAAGATTATTCCAGGGTTAACTCCCCAAAGGGATAGGGATTTTTACTTTGGTTGGGTACTACCAGTGTTTTGAAATAGAGATTTCTAGAGTTGCATCACCCTTTTCATCATTGATGATGAAGGTTCCTCTAATTGTATGGACAGAGGGATGCCAGCAGAGTTTCCAGGAGCTGAGGAGGAGACTGAGGAGTGCCCCATTTTAAGGCTACCAAAATAGGGTGTTGGGTATCTAGTCTACTACAACGCATCAAGGATCATGCCTGGGTGTTTCTAGATCTAGAAGCAAGTACTAATCACTTATGTCTTGTGAAAGATGAGATAAAATTAGTAGAACTATGCCACCCCCGATGTGGAGTCAGCAGTAGTGGTCATGACCTTAAAGATGTGGCGACATTACTTGATGGGTGAACGTTTAATAGTCTACTCTAATCACAAGAGTATCAAGAATATTTTCTATCAGAAGGAACTGAACCTAAGTCAGCAACGATGGCTAGAGTTCCTCCAAAAATATTACTTAGATATAGTCTGTACTTCTAGGAAGGGGAACGTGGTAGTAGATTCACTCAGTTGGAGGTCTGGTCTGTAGTTGCTGAGTGAGGCATCAGAGTAGCTAGTCACATTGAAGATATACTTCGCTGATAAAGATAGAGCAGCTTACCTCAAGTCATTGAATGTAACTCCCCAAAATCATTTGATATTTCCGGAGGCATATCTCAGGACTTTGACTATGAAGCCCAACATGATCTGATTTCCTCAGGACGATCTTCTGAAAAGGTTTTTGAAGGTGGGGATCACATCATCTTTTTCAGAGTTCACATCTTAATGAAGGTGATGTTTTAGGAGGAGGTGTTGAGGGAGATCGAAATATCTCTATTGACAATACATCCAGGGGTGGGGAATATGTACCAAGACCTTCGGTGTAAGTACTAATGGCTAGGGATGAAGGAAATAGTGGAAGAGTTTGTATCACTATGACTCATTTGATTGCAAGTGAAGGTAGGACAGAGTTGGTAGATGTCTTATGTAAACAGGAGACAAAGAACCTTGGAGTCTGATCAGGGAGACCATATCATTATATGAGTATCACCCCAATGAGGATTACGAAGATTTGGCCGAGGCTGCAAACTTTCTCTGACGTTCATCAAAACATCCCAGATTCCAAGAAGAGTGGGCGAGGTGGCATATAGTCTATCTAGTTTCCCACAGATTCAGTGGGTGTATAATGTTTTTCATGTTTCATAGTTGAGGAGATGCGTGCGACATCCATCACACCTTATCAATTAGGGTGAGTTGAACTTTGAAGATGGGGTGATTTTTATAGAGTTCCTAGTGGATTTTGAGGATCGACAAGAGCAGGTCCTTCATTTGTGGTCAATACCTCTAGTGAATGTTTACTGGCATCTTGATAACCTTCAGGATAGAACATGGGAGTAGGAGGATCATATTCGTGCTTAGTGCCCTCATTTGTCTGATTTTTCTTTGTTTTGGATTTCGAGGATGTAAATCCATTAGGGCAGAGACTATAATGTCACAATATTTATGTATAATTTTTTTCATTATACCAAATTATTTTGAGACCATGAGATCTGGCGACGCATGATTATGAGGCCTAAAGTAACCGTAACAATTTTTCAAATTTTTGTTATGCATTAATTAGCACGTGTAAGATATTTTACTAAAAAAGAGGAATAACTCTTAAATAGTTTCCCAGATCTAAAATATGAGGTCACCATTGCGTTCAGGATGGCATGTTTACCCTGGTTACAACATATGTTTAGTCGGCACAGACCCCTTGTGAGAAAACTCGAAAATGGAATAAAAATAAACAAAATAATTAAATAAAATTACATTATTTTTAAAATGTTTATAACTCATGAACTATAATTCAGATTGAAAATATGAAACCACTGATGAACATTTGAGGGTATTATTTCCTTATGATGTTAATAAAATTTTCCGGCACGCATGACCAATGAAACATAATTTTTGGCCATAAAAAATATAATTAAGTGACAATTATTTTATTGTAAAATCCATAACTTTTAAATGGTAACTTAGATAGAAAATTAGAGAGTACAACTGAGTTTTTTAGGGTATTTTATACTCAGTCAGAGCCTAACCATGACCAGTGTAGGTAGAGGGTAAACATTAATAATTTATTGAAATTTTTTCAGGTACCTTCAGTAAACACTTGAGCGGCATTTTCTAAATTCTGAACCATTTCTTAGATTAAAAATACAAGGGAACCATTGAATCAACAACATTGTTATTCTATTATGGGAGGATTGTAACATCACGGATCTGGGTGCCATGCCACAGGTTCCCCGAACCCGATTGGTCACATGACCTCAAATGCATTTCTCCAAACGCCAAAGACTGTCAACTGCCAGCGAGGGCCCAGGTCTGATAGTGGGGAAAATTTTCCCTCATATGTCAAAGTGTATCCCAGTGAAAAAGATAAATAACATACAACATGTTGCAGAGGAAGCAGTAAACAACATACAAATGGAGTAAAGAATAACCAGTAGTCATATATATAGAGATGCAACATGTCACAAATTCTATAAAAACAGCTAGAACAGGATACACTACAATAAAATAAAATACATCTCAAATTACAAGGTACAACTAAAAAAACAAAATAGTTCAACAGGAACTCAGCAGCATTGCGAGCCTCAGCTCATTCCCATGATCTCCTACACCTCTACAACAACCATGTACCTGTATAGGGACCCTTTCCCCTATCAAAACCTGCAACAATATAGTATGTTTGGGCCAAAGACATAACCCAAACCGGGTGTGAGAAATAAATCCCAATAGGCAACCACCAAAGGCCCGTGCCCAACTGTCAGTGAAAATGTGCAACAATAATGTGCAGTAGTAAATGCAATAAACTAAGTAGTACTCAAAAGTAACTAACTTTATCAGTTATATTGAAATTTTTTAATATTCAATTAACCATGTAAAGCCTATAATTTTACTTGACAAGTATAACATATAAAAATAACCATGGTTATCATTCATGATAACACTGTTCACAGACATACAAACCTTAGCCTCAGTTAAGAAGAGTCGAAACCCGTAGGTAGTCGCCCACAGAAATACCAGATATTTCCCACAAGTGTACGAAGTGTCGCCCAAAGCCACATAATCTACTTCTCATGGGCACTGAGAGGTTTCCCATAGGCTAACCGAAACACTTCCCTTAGGCTAAGCAAATCACTACCCACATGATAATAAACATCGCCCACAGGCTAAAGGAACTGGGCCGAGCCCAAAGAATAAACCAACAATTTATATACATTTTATCTCAATAAAAATCTATGCACAATATAATAATGTCATACCCTCTAGTATCCTATCAAAATGACTAAACAGAAGAACGCACCCCTGGGGTGGTCGTGGATCAAAGCAGTGATCCCAAACAACAGTTTAAACTTGCCAATAGATTATCTATACAATTATAGATATCTTTTCAGCAAAGGCCATAGCCATAAGACACCACAAACATGAGTCTGTATCACAATGGTACACAAAAACACACAGCAGTTGGAATTTAAACACCAGACCACCTAACTTTATCGCCCTTGATCGGTATATGTGAATGACGCCTCCTGAAACAAACAAGAACAACACAGATCTGAGGTGAACATAATATCGTTCAAACTCAAATAACTTTTCCTCTAGAAAGAATTGGTAAGAAACGCCCAAGGAGGAGGAATAACTCACCCGTACAGTTCCAAGGAGATCGACGGTGTAGGAATCGGGTTCCCAGTGTGCGGTCGTGAGATCCTCCAAGCTCCGACCGTCTATCCAACTCTCCTCCTGCGATCTAAGAATCCTCTATGAATAGAGGAGTATACTTCCCATTATAATAGAAAAAAATACATGGCCTTTAATCTCATGTACACGGTGTGTACTTTTCATCATTTAACTGTTCCTCTGGAGGCTACATTTCACTGTCGAACTGTTCACCTGCCGACACGAGAACACGATGTGTAAATTCCCACTACACGGCATGTAGTCAGTTTTAACACCCTGCATCACCGACTGGGCTACATGCCCTCTGTACTCATCCCAAATGGCCAAAGTACATGGTATGTGGAAAAGTACATGGCGTGTACCAACAAAATTTGGGTTTTCCCCATTTCCTTATTTTATCAATAACACATAATAAAAAAAGGAAAAGAAGAAACCAATACCTCAAGAAGAAGAACCAGGTTCTTACAAACTTACCCTCTTAATGAAATTCATCCCCGAATTTCCAATCCAAGGGTGGCGAAGATAAATCTCAAAACAACTCTGGCCACTGTGCACGTACATTAGTCTCCCACTCCCAGGTTTCATCATGCACTCGTCCATGCTGCCATAACACCTGTATGAGATTAAATGACTGGCCTCGGATAACCTTCATGATCCTATCAACAATAAAAATTGGATGCTCCTCAAAGTAAAAATCGATCTGAAACTCAACCTACTTGGGCTGAAAGAAGTGATATGGGTCTGAAAGATAATGGCGCAGTTGAGATTCACGAAAGACGTCATGCATGGCCTAGTACCTCTGTGGTAACTGCAACTGATAGGCAACCGACTCGACTCTCTCCAGAATCTCAAATGGCCCCTCATACCTTGGTGAAAGATTACCCTGTCTCCTAATTCTCCTGTGTCCCAACCTCGGTGAAACACGAAAGAAAACCCGATCCCTGACCACGAACTCCAAGGGTCATATGCGGCGATTAGAGTAAAATTTATGACGAGAATGCATAGTAGCCATACACTTCGGTATCAACTGGACCTGCATTGAAGTCTCCTACATGAGATGTGGTCCCAAAAAATCTACCTCACCGACCTCCATCTAGCCCAAGGGTGATCTACATGGCCAACCATATAAAGCCTTGTAAGGTGCCATCTCAATAGTTTCCTGAAAACTTTTATTATAGGAATAATAAACCAAGGGTATATGCTTCTCCCAAGAGCCCCCAAAGTCTAGGACGCATGCATGCAGCATGTCATCAAGCACCTATATCGTACTCTATGACGGGCCATTAGTTTAAGGGTGGTAAGCTGTGCTTAGAAGCACCTATGTACCCAGTTCCCTCTGAAAACTTTTCCATAAATGAGACTTAAAATGGTCATCCCTATCTGAAACGATATAAAGAGTGATCCCATGAAGACGTATGACCTCTTGGATATACAGCTTCATGAGCTCGTCAATACCAAAGGTCTCCTTGATCGGCAAAAAGTGAGCTACCTTCATAAGTCTGCCCACAACGACCACAAGACATCATTTCCTTGAAGTTACCTTTGAAACCTGGTCATGAAATCCATCATGACATCATCGTATTTCCTTTCTAGAATGCGTAACTGCTATAACAGTCCACTTGACCAATGATGCTCCGCCTTCACCTACTGACATGTGGAACATCTCGTATCCAAACCAGTTACATCCTTCTTCATACCTAGACACCAGTACTGACATCTAAAGTCATGATGCATCTTGGTAACTCCATGATGCACTGCCCAAGCTATAGCATGAAACTCCTACATCAGCTCCTTGCGTATATTCCCTTGATCCAATAATCGTCCATGGAAACGCAGTACCTCATCATCACCTAATGCCCAACCAGGAGGAGGGTCCTCACTTGCCACTGAATCCCGTAGAACTAGGCCTTCTGAATCTGACATCTATCTCATCCTCACTCTATCCATGAGGGTATAAGTCACAACTAATGAAGAAAGATAGGTTTCCCCCTATCTATCATGCACCTCCAAATGCATCTAAGAGAAAAAATACATAAGCTACCACTCCCAACTGGCCTCATGAACTACCTGTGTCTGAGTCTTCCTGCACAGTGCATCAGCAACCGCATTACCCTTACCAGGTGTATAGGCAAGGTCGAAATCAAAGGACTGAAGGTATTCAACCCACCTTCGCTGTCTCAAATTCAAGTCATGCTGTGTAAAGATGTACTTGAGATTTTTGTGGTCAGTGAAAACCACAAAATGCTCTCCAAAGAGATAATGTCTTCAACATAGAAACACATGAACAACTGCAGCCAACTCGAGATCATGCATCGGGTAATTCATCTCATGTGGCCTTAACTACCGAGACATGTACGCATCTATTCGATCGACCTGCATCAACAATGCTCCTAGACTAATACCTGATGCATCATAGTAGACTATATAGCTCTTCCCTTGCTCTAGAAGTATCAAGATAGGTGCTGATGTCAATTGTCCATTCAACTCCTGAATGGATGTCTCAAAAGATTCTAACCAAACAGACTTCACACCCTTCTTAGTCAAACCCCTCAATGTCACTGCTAAATTGAAGAATTCTAGTATAAATCTCTTGCAGTAACCAGCCAACCCAAAGAAACTCTGCATTTCAAACACGTTCTTAGGCTGCTCCCAGAAAACTATTTCTCTCAATTTCTCTGGGTCTACCACCACTCCTGCCTATAAGATAATATGACCCAAGAAGTGAATCTAGTCTATATATAAGTGGCACTTTGAGAGATTAGCATGTAGTTGGTGCTCTCTTAGTGTACTCAATATGGTCAAAATATGGGTAGCATGGTCGTGTCGAGTGTGAGAGTACACCAAGATATCGTCCATTAAAACTACCACAAAAGAGTCTAGATAGGGGTGGAAAACACAATTTATCAGAGCCATGAAAACTATTGGATTGTTCGTGAGTCCGAACGGCATCACCAATTAATCATATAGACCATACCTTCTCCTGAAGGTTGTGAGATGTATATCAGATGGTCTGTCACACAATTGATTATATCCGGACCTCAAGTCAATCTTCGAGAACACTCGTGCTCCCAGAAGTTGATCAAAAAGATAATCAATCCCTGGTAAGGGATATCGGTTCTTAACTGTCAGTTGGTTCGACTTCCGATAATCAACATAGAGTCTGAGGGTCTTGTCTGCCTTCTTCACAAAAAGGACTAGCGAAACACAAGGAGAAGTACTGGGTCTGATGAAACCCTTTGACTATTACTCCTCTAACTATATTTTGATTTCCTACAACATAGGTGTAGCCATTCTATAAGGAGGAATGGTCACCAGTGCCGCTCCTGGAACAAGATCAATAGAGAAATCCACCTCTCGCTCCGTAGGTAGACCAAAAAAGTCATCCAGGAAGACATACCTAAAATAATCATCTACTGGAGGGAAGTACTTATGACAAGTCCCCTGATCATCTAGATATAAACTAATAACACCGACCAACCTTAGAAGATGGAGGTGATCTCAATAGGAGGTGACGGGTGACACCAATCCATAAACCAGAGGACGATGTGAGAGCAACATCATTATAACCCTATTGTGGGAACTAATAACACCGACCAACCTTCACGTGCAGGAATTTCTAACATGATTCGAGGTAGGGTGATTATTTATTTATGATTTTTAAATGATTTTCCAATTCCTCATTCTTGAATAATTTGATGAACACGAGTCAACCAACTTACTGGTTTATCAGTGAAACATTCATTTTTTGGGAGGTTGTTACGGGGTATCCCTCTGAGGTTTTGTTTTTTTTATAAAAGAAATTGTTAAAACCATTTTATCCTCCCTTTGATCACGAGCTAACGCGGAGGACACATGAAAAACGAACCCAGCCCGAACCCTATGCAACTTTGTTAAAATTCTCCTTCCATGGAAGACCACCAATGCAGTAACACCAACCAATAACGAAGCAAGAGACACGCCAATTCACACTACTAGAGGAGGCCACGACATGATGTCAGGGCGGAAATTAGAGCGTCCAGTATCGGCCGACAGTGGAGGTGGTGCGGTACGCCATCACATGCCGTCAGTGTGAAAAGGGGTCACATCTCATCAGCCACAACAAACCGAGAAGGGGGACAACTCCTCAAATGGATGAATGGTCCTTTTTACTTACTCAATTAGAGTTTTGGAGAAATATGGAGTATGGATAGGTTGGATAACACCTGATTACAACGGGTCACTCAGCACTAAAATTCCAATAACACACAGACCTGGCGTCTAGTTGACGCACTTTCTGTTGTGCTAGAACTCTTGTGACACGATGGATTATCGGGTTATGTCATTGTGTGACATTATGTTGGTTGAAATATAACCATTGTCTTAGGGGTGATTCTTCTAATCTTTCTATGTATGGAACCCTACGACTAGCTGAGACCTAACAACTACTAAATTTTATACTCAGAGTGACTCGACTGTCACGATATGTGATAGGGAAGAGTACGTCATCAGGACATAGTGGGGAGTGGCCATGGTACACTGTGGGGAGGAGTACCTTAGTAGGCTACAGTGGGGGAGTGACTCTATGTGACCCAGCAGACCCATGGTATATGATAGGGAGGAGTACCTCATCAGTTCATGGTTAGTGGTAAGTGCCTCTATTTGACATGGAAGACCCATTATACTCGATAAAAGAGGACTTCTACATTATTTGAGGTATTTGACAATGTGACTAGGAATGTCAGTTTTTCATAGAACTTTAGAATCTGTGGTGGGCTATCAGCATTCATAATGATCCTATGTGGGTAAGCACCATATCTTGTTTCTCTATGTTTTATACATGGTTTGATCTAAGTCTCTAATTGACATGTGTCTATTGCTTTGTGCTTTGTGATTAAGATCATGCCTTGTGGTATTCATTTTGGAATTATGAGAGACATTTTGGGGTCCTGGGGTCCCTACTATGTATTGTAAAAATCACCCCTCCACGTGCTTCACCCGCACCTTGTTGTGTCTTCTGCAGATGACAAGCAGTTGGGCTGAGGCTTGAGAGATCCAAGACTAGGCAGTATGTGGAGGAGACAGGTGGATGTGGAGTGATGATGAGGTGATCTATACCTACCAATCATTGATGATTCTCATAGGATGACTCTGTAGTTGTTATCCCTTTTTTAGTTTTATTTTTTATTTAATTTGTATTTGTACTTTCATTTGTACTCATACTTTTAGTTGGGCTTGTATTCTGCTCCATTTTACGTTCAAAACTCCTTTTTATTACAATAGATACTTAATTGTTTCTTCTTACTGTGTTCTTGGACCATGTGAATGTACAGGTTTAAAGGAAATGCCTTACCATTTTACGGAATATTCCTTTCAGTTCTTGTCACCAGCCCTTGGCCTATGGAAGGTGGGCTTGGGGTAGTCAGGGCATGTGTGACGGGGGATGGGTCGTGACAAGAATCATCTCTCTTGTCTCATTATAACAATTAGGATCTAATGATGACATAAATTATAGAGGTTTGATAGAAAATAAATAAACAACGCACTAATCATGGATCAACATTGTCAAACCAAAAATATTATCCTACCCTTTAACATTATCCCTTTGAAAATCCCTTCCAATGAGACGACTTCTTGGAGGGAACACAAAAATTATTAGAAATAGTTGAGGGTTCCAACAAGGCCTTTATATTTGGAACATGATGTTTCTCATCAAAAATTTCCTAATAAATCATTTCAAACATATGAGGGTAAGAAAATATATTTAGAAAATACAAAATAGTCCTTTACACAATTTTTGTAAAACAAATATTAAAATTAATTTTAAAATAAATATCATTTTAAGAAATCATTGGAATGTTCTAAACATTAATAAGAACGATTTCATGTATTTTCCATTGGAAATCCACAATAAATGATATTTTAAATAATCGAATCCAAATTTTTAAATACATGATTTTTTAAAAGATCCTCTCATTAACTACCACTCACCCACACACACACACACATACACACACCTGTGAATATATATGTATGAAAATGCATAAATATATATTTTCTTAATAATATGAATATATATATATACTGGTGCTTGTAAGTGGATAAACAAAACTATTTCATAAAACCAAGGAGGTAAATATTAGAAATCGTAGAACGTTCAAAAAAATATGAAAAAAATTAAAACCCTTAAAAAATTAAAAAGAAAATGTAAAAATACGATGTCATTAATTTTTACAATCAACATATATTTATAAACCATTTAGAAAATTTATTGAACCTATGACTATGAAGATTTCTATTGAAGGAATTAACAAAATCAAATCTCTAAAAATTACATTATAAAATTATTATAAATCATTGATGAAATCATAATTTTAAGGATACACTTTTTAAATGTACAAGTATATATGGAATTTAATAGAAAAGTATAATCAAGGAACCTCTTATCTCAAACCAGGTGTAGAAGGAAAAGACCATCAGAAATTGGAAGAGAACAACCTCAAAAATTATATGTACACCATAACATCATGTAACGATAAACAAATTACTAAACCCATTCCTTAGTGTTCATACAAGGGAGAAAAAATCTATGGTAAATGAATAAAAATAATTTTCAAGTATGATGAGAGAAAAAAAGTGGGATACCTCTTGGAGATCCCAAAAAATTGAGGAAGTAATTTATATAAAAATAAAGGGATGAGAATAGGGGGTTGAAACTTATCCACGTGATGTTCCATGATAAAATAGGATAGAAACAACACATTTTTTTTCATAAAAATGTTATTTTAGGAAAATCCAAAAAAAATGATTTTGGGAACTGCATATTGTTTGGAAACATTGTCTACCTAATCTTATAGTAGCCATGTTCTGCTTAGTGAAGAGAAACCCGACCTTATATTCTTAGAAAAAACATATTATAATAATTCCAAATGGATCTACAAAGTAAAAAAACTAAATTTATGATTTTTCTATAGATATAAATCCATGAATGCAAACAGTATACCATACAAGAGGCCCCAAAAATTAAAAATATTTCAATTGATATGGTCTAAAACATGAGTAAAATTTAAATTATAAATATTATAATATAATATAATTTTGGTAGAGGTTGGGGGTGATAATTATATTTATGTTCATTCATTTAAAAAAATTTATTAACTAATATATATTTTCTATTACAGTCAATATTATTGATCCTCAATAATTTAAAACCATTCATGAGTGGTCGTGACAACCCCATGTATCACATGAATATATTCACCAATTATCACATTCATGTAATATTATTGTAACCTTTAAAAAAATTAGGATTATAGATAAATTAATGAATAATAATATGACATTAAATTTATATAATCATTTATCTTATAAAAAAATAATCTAAGAGAGCCTCGATAGAATTGGATAATGATGAAGTAATTAAAAAGGAGTTCAAATTAATATTTGTGATCATGGTTTATTTGAATAAAAATTATAATCGTGATAGGGATAAATAATCAATGAATAAGGAGAGTGATTCATTGAATAAATCCCTTAATACATCAACACTCTAGGAACCTTCCATGTTATTAGTTGTATTTTAAATCAAGATTAATGAAACAACCTAGCCTCGATCACTCAAACAACACCCGATCGAGACATTAGAACACCTTATGTGTGCCTTCCTTTAGGCTAGAGGAAATTTACTAGAGGTGAGGGCCTCAATTGTTTTTGGGAGACTTTGTCCCTGAAATTAAGACATATTTTCATTCTCGAAGCTACTAATATTCATTACAGCCTATATGTATAATGAAAATCCCCAAAAAACTACAGAAACAGACTGGGATTCCACTGGACCCCCATAGTATAGAATAGAAAATTGACAAATAGTCTGTATGATGTAATAAGAATAATGTTATAGTAGTAAATTTAAGGCACAATGTAAATGAAAAGGAAAAAAATTGGAAATTATACAAGATGAACATAAACAAAAAATACGTTATGTGGCCTTTGGATCAACTCACATAACATCCCATCATATCATTATCACTAATAACATGTCAAACATATACCATATTTATTGATAAATGAAATACCCATTTCTAGAGTTAATAAATGAGGGTATACCAATTTACAAGGAAACCTATGAAATTATCATGGGTAGGGGTGACTCTAATCACGTAATTTCTATCGCAATTTTATTGAAAACAGTATGTGCTTCTACGATCATGTGGATGTGGAAAAAATATATAAATATTTCTATAGTATTCCCCACAAATCCAACCCACATAGAAAAATTACACAACCTTCACATACATGCATACTTTCTTTGAAACCATGATGAGGTAATCCTTATATGAAATCCCATAAAATATATATATTTACACCATGTCAAAATATATGTATTTCCATATCCCATAAAATACATATATTAGAACCATCCCTGAATCCATGTCTTCCCATAAGCCATACAATACCTACATTGGTTGTATGATATAATCCTATCATCACATACCATAACCCAACCCATACCCATCCATGTTGGGTATGGTGTTATTCATAGGGTTTCTAGCCAACACCAGAAGACTTAGTGTGGGGAGTTTAAAAAATAAATCCAGTATTATAATGATCATGTAATTTTCATATGTCCATTATTATTGAAAAATCCATAATCACTCGAGGTAGTTGTAATGTGTTAGAATAATATCATCCTACACTATCTAGCTTAAGTTATATTATAAAATCCCAAATCCCATTATCCTGTATCGCGTGCTAAAATCATAAACATTAAATTTTAGGATATGATGATGACAATTGTGACCCATTTTTTCCATCATTATACTACAAAATAAAAATGGACATTTGGATAACTTATATTATAGTGGACCTTTTTTAATGTTTTATCAAATTAGTAAAAACTATGACATAAACAATATCCATGTTGTCAAATGAAAATTTCTCCCACTTATCCCATCATTTCTAATTTATCATTATGTCAGCATCATCATCCATATGAAATCCCTACAAGAAACAATTCATTAACCATCATTAATTACAACAGGGGACATTAAAATGTAAGAAGGGTGGGATCAAATGCTCAGTAAGGTAAAACATAGGCATTAGTAGTTGAATGTCGTTAATAAAAAGAAAATGTGAATAAGGGTATGATGACATAATAAGAGTTCATGAAAGAATAAAAAATAACTAATATCCATCAATATTAGGGTCATGAAATATGAAAACTAAGAAAGGAAATGATTCATTAGAATCAATAATAAAGAGCCATATGACATTGATATGGCTCATAATAGACATTATATATTCACAATAAGAAATTAAAACCCATTTTGATAATGTGGATAATCATATTCAAAAACCCATTCTAAATAATTTTAATTGGAATAACAATATTGTCAAATTACAATATAATTATTACACAATTCATTAGGGTGGAATATAGGTGATCCCATAATTTAATCTATAATGGGCTCACTGAGTACTATATAGGCTACCATAATGTATAATATGTAATAGGATAACCTAATGCTATCTTTAAATCCCATCATAACTAATAATAAGATCACATAATATTATCTGTGCCACCCCATTATAAAATCTATAATGGGACCACCCTATTCTTTCTTGTCCTCCCTATAATAATTTCCAAGAACCACAGCCTTACTAAAGCACATAGATCATTCATTTCATTAAAACACATGAAAACAATCGATATTATATCATAAATTGAATAACCCATGAAAAAATTTATTTCATTTCAATATAATTTATTATTTATTAACCTCTGGATTAGAAATGGGTTCCATAATAATGACATTGTAACATGGTTAACTAATTGAAAAGAAATGTGTTCTATAACACCCTCTTCGAAACAATATTAATCTATATTTAGAAATAATGGGTAAGGTATCATTAAAAAGTACACCCATTTGAGAATATGTAATAATAAAGGTTTTTGGCATTGAGTACTGGAATGTCCATTAACGTTTTATTTAAATCATTTTGAGAAAATATCATCATCATTTTAAAGATAAATTATAGAAAAAAACATTTATCATTTTGAAAATAGTATACATCATAAATAACATTGAAATATAATAAGTAAATCATTTAAAAATTATTAAAATATTTTCATGAGAAATATTTACTTTCATATTTTTTAAAAATAAATCAACAAAAATTATTAAAATTATTAAAAAAACATGTTTTTTGAAGAAAAATTATTTTTGACAGAAATGTTCTTTCATAAATTCATTCTTTTGATTTATTATGTACGTAAAGAAATAAAAATTATATTGATACATTTATTATCCATACTGATTTATACCGTACATTTTTTTATTATAATTCATGAGAGTTTCATAATATGATTTCAACATTGGAGACCTAATCATAAATAATCGCAATAATCGATGAGAGTTTAATATCAAACTATTACCACCTTGGTTGATTTGAATCCTAATCCCCATGAAAAAGATAACATTAAATTTTATATATAATATCTTTAAAAAATTTATAGTCATGTTATAACATTTTAATGTGGTAGCATATACTCCTCATAAATAAATATAGGTGTATAGCAAAAAATGTGTCTTAATGAAAGACAATTGGGACAGAAATACCTTATATCATTGGTAACATTGAAACCACAATATCCATAGAAGATATATCCCATAATGAATATGTAATCCATAATCAATTTATTAATAACAATCATAATACAAATTCCTCAGAATTATATACACCAGAAAAAAAGAATAAGTGGGAATATGGAATATGTCTCACAAAAATAAATTTGAGAGAAGAAAACGTTTACCTTGAGTGTGACTTTTCACATGTGCATATATCATACCAAATAACAAAATTATGTTAATTTTTTAATTTCTTAATAAAAAACTCAATATTAATACTAATTTTATTTTAATTACTCACATTTTATTTAAAATTAATTAATCGATTTACATTACATCGTATTTTTCGACCATATTAGGATTATTTTTCAAAAATGACATTGGTTAGTTGAATACGGTCAAAGATGTTTTTAATTAAATATCTCCATAATAATTATTATGATATTATTATAATAGTTATTAAATAATTTCACTTTTTAAACCCATCCTGAAATATTTTTATGTTAAATTAACAAATGTAATGACCATGGTGATTTTTGGTCATGTGTAGGCATCAATACAATTTCCCTTTTTCAATGATCATTATGCAATGATGGTAAGTAATATGTTATCATTATGAAATTATAATAATATAATAAATACCATATTATATTATTATATTTACTTATATATATTTTTATTAATATGTGGTGGTGAAAAAAGGAATGACATCACTTTAAGGAGGGAGTAGTCCATATGACCACAAATGATGACATTAATAATTTCAGTGACAGAAAAGGTAAACAAAAATGATATGTTATATTTATAAATGTTAAATATTTCATTATTATCATGAAATATTTCATGAAAATTACAAATATTTAATATTGTTACACTTATTACCCTTCATTTAATTTTAATGTGAAAAACGAATCACAATGTTTCACAAGGGCTAAGTCCATCATACACATGAGTAACATTATCATATGACATAAGAAATATAACATAAAATATTATATGTGATATAATTAATCTAGATTTGTAATTATTATTTTAATATCATATATAAACATTAGTTACATCATCATAGAGGACCCTAACATGTTGTAATAAAAAAATCAATGACGTTGTTTCATGACTCAATAATACACTATACACACGAATGATGATTTCATAACTTATTTGATAGAAGTGTGTGTATAGTTGTAGGTTTTTTCCTTAATATAAAAATATCTCATTATGTGGACTATATTTAGGTAATTATATCATAATGGTCAAGGAATAATTGATTATACTAGAGAAATAAAGAATTTCTCATTAATAAACATTACATCTTCATTTGGAAACTCATTTTGGTTTACACCAAAGGCCTTCTATGGTTGGATTTAATTGAAATTTAAGTCATAAATTATTATAGGAGGGATGTAGTGATGTTATTAAGGTAGGTATTGTTCCATCCAAAGAGGTTTAATGGTGCGAAGAGGGCAGGATCAATGGTTGACTTTTATATGTGGTACATTCATGATCCTAGATGGGATAATGTTGAAATATGGTCATCTAATGTGTTTTGGAAAACTTTTGGGTCATTTTGACCCAATATTTTATATGTTTGACAACTTAGTAATCTCTTTTTTTACCATAATCACTGTATGTAATTTTAACTATTCTCATTAATTACTATGGTTGAAAATTATATTGGACTTATTGGACATTTTAAATTAATCTGATTCCTAATATTAAATCTATTTTTTCAAATTCAATTCAATATTGTGTAAAATTTTAATTTAATATTAATCTTATAGATGCAGTAAACCATAGTTTTTATGAATATTACATTCTTTATAAAAAGATGATTCTATATTAATACTATAGAAAAGATAATCATTCTGTGAAAATCAACTAAAATATAATGATATATACTATATAAATTTAATTAAAAACATGCCACATTAGTTTTTATTTTAAATAATTATAAATAAGAAACATTATTCATATTAAATAACTTTCTATATAGGATGATTTTTAAAACCAAAAACAAAAATAGACTTAAAAAATATATAAGATGATTCAAAGTAACTATGTTGATTAAATATGACTAAATAATACATAAAATATGGTAAAAATATTCTAAATATTTGGAAAAATTAAATTAATTATTTTAATGAAAATAAAACTCATTAAAAAATAACTATTTTTTACTATTCACTAAAAATCAATATTCACTAAAAATTCCCAATGTTTCACCCAAAGTAAATTGTTATATTCTACTTCCTAAAATTATGTTCAATTTATCTACTACATTAAAAAAAAATTTAAAATTCTTAAAATAATTTTTTATGAAAAAAAATCAAAATAATAATTTTTGAAAACATATTTTTGAAGAATAAACCACTATACTAAAAAATAATCAAATAATATATTGAAATATAGAAAGAATTTATATTTAGAAACAAAATATGAATATATATATATTTCAAAATTAATATTTCAAAATTTAATAGCTATGTAAATATGGTAATATATATCATAGGTTGTTTTTCTTCAATGATGATGTTTAATATACTATCAAACATTGAAATATATCAGTTTCATGGAACATGACTTAAATTTAATATTTTTGTAACATAATAATAACATAATGTTGCATTTCCTTTCGTCTATCAAATATAATTTTCTTCAATTAAAATCCTTGGGTGTCATTTCCTAACCCATTTAATAAGTTTCTTCTTCACAATTTTAATGTTAAGTCCGTAATCAATGGATGGATATTTCAAATTAATTTAGATGTAAAAACACATCCTAAAGATAGTTAATCAACAATCCATGTAATTATTATGAAAGAAAAGGAAAATATGTCATATGGAATAAAACAAAAACACCTGTCAAAATATTTGATCATAGATGGGAAAAGAGGAAACACGTAAATAATTATAGAGATTGATTGGAATCATTTATCAGAATATTGTAAATGATAATTAGAATATTATGGTCCTAAAAACTGAAAACATGTGATGTTGGAAAAGGTTATTGTATTATTATAATTGAAAGAAATACGATAATACATATTTTTTCTGAACCATTTTCTATAGTTAAGTAATTATCATACCTTTTATACTATTAAAATATGGAAACACACTTACTTGATCTGTATAATTTCATCCTTTAATCAATTTAAAGAAAAATTAAATATTTTTCTCTAAACGATGTTTATTATTAAAAAAAATTCCATTCATGAAGCACAATAATAATATTATATTGAATGCATAACTATAACATGAAAAATTAGATATTCCTCCCATATTTAAACATTAAGAAATAAAAAAATGGATAGCACTTGGTTATATTATTCCTAAAATGAAAAATAAATCATATCAAAATCTCAAAATTTCAATATTATTTACCAATGTTCAAACAAAACCACTCTATAAATTATAATCGTTAAAATTCCTCAATCAATTCTTATATATGTTTGAAATTAAGAGATTATAAGGATTTGATCATATATTCTCCCTGGATAAATCAACTGTTATTCTTAAAATAAAATCATTTTCCTTCCAAAATAAACATAGTCATTAAATAAAAAAATTTATACTAACCTTGATATCACAAACGACAGTAGTAGTATCAAAACCCTTATCATCCTTTGGTCAGAGGATCAAACACCACAACCTCACTGGATGGGACGGATTGTAACCAAATATAAAGGTTTAATTTTTTTTAATACATGAGAAATAATTGTTCCCTAAATAAAAAATCACTTTTATCATAGGGGTAAAAATTTCATTAATCCAAAAAAACTCCTCCAAAAAATTCATTAATAATAAATAAAATTATAACATAAATCACTAAAATTACGTGTCTATAACATTGATAATATGATCAAACACAATCTTATAGACCTATAATATTATACATTACCATTACTATAACACCCCAAGGATTTAAAATATTTTCATTTCAGAAGAAATTTAATATTTTTCTAGATTTATATATACAATATAGTATGTTGGTATTTGTTAAACATAATATTGAGTTTCTTTGATTGTACATAAGAAACATAAGGTCATGATTATATGTGTATATAATATCCCAAGAATTTATGATATATTTATTTTCATATTATATAGTAAATAAAATTTTATGAAAATTATCCAATAAATTAGATATACATATGATAAAGAAAAATCCACTTTTAGGCATAGAAATATGATTTTTCCTAAGTGCACATTTTTTACCATTTAATAGAGATCCTATTTAAAAAAACAACTAACACTTTATAAATTTTATTTTTCAAAATAAAAATCATTTTCTAATTTATATTTTAAACATTATCTAGTTGTTAGTTTTTTGTATTTTTCCAAGAAATTTAATTTTTTGATGAATAGTGAAACATATTATACATTATGTTGAAAAATTAATTTTCATTTATATAAATTTTAATGTTAAATTATTGTTAAAATTGTTTATAAAGTAAAAATTATATAATTTATACATATATTACTCCATTTTAAGTGACTATACTCATTTTCACAATAAAATATTATATATAAAAATAATGAACATTTAAAGATTTGAACATTAAAAACCTACTTTCTCACCATGTATACTTGATGAGCATTAAATTTAGTTTTCCTACTTTAGTGATTTTAATTTGAAAAATATATATAAATAGGTGTAATATGTATAATATTTATAGTCAAATAAGTTTAACATATATTTTATCCAAATTATTAGTGATTGAAATTAAAATTAATTATAGGGATTAAGGTAAATGTTAGTATACTTATTGGTTAACATTTAATATTAAGGATAAAAATGACTGATACACATGTCAAAAATCCATTTTCCTCCCATTATTAGACCATATACCATCATGGAACATATTTTATGAGTTAGTGGTGTACTATACAATAAAATTTATATATATAATAATTTAGGTAAAGAAAATGAAAAAAATGGAACCTTACATACTTTTAACATTTATAAAGCCTTGAGATATTGAAAAACATCATATTTTTTGTTATACATATAATTTTGAAATATAAAAGGGTTATTTTAATCAGATTTATTTTCATTCATTTTTAAAGATGATTTTTTTACTTTAATGTCGTATGAAACACCAACATAATGATTATTTAGTTAAAAATAAAATAAAATAAATAATAGTAAAAATATTTAAAGTCAAGAAAATTTAATGAATTATTGTGTTCCGTTAATTTTTTAAATTAAGTGATAATTTTAAGTATATTTTCAATTAATATATTATAAATATATAATTTTATTGATATTTTAAAATGTAAATTAATTTAATTTTGTCAAAATTGACATTAATGTTATTTTATAATAAATATTATTTTATTAAAATAATTATAATTATAAAAAATGATATATTCTTCCAATTTATTTCAAAATTTTAATAAATGTCTAATATTTTATATTTATGTAATAATTGATATTTTATATTGATCACATTGACCTCAACATAGTGAAAGCATAGTTTTCACGATTTGGGTTAAATTAATGTTTTTGCATGTTATATGAACTTCTGTTAAATCAATTTCATAAAAAAATTGTTTGTTTTAAATTAGGTATCATGTTTATTATTCAATGGTTATTTATATTATAATAATTATCACATTAAATTATTAATAATTATTGAGTTATAATGGTTTGAAAAATAGTTACCTAAATGAAAAACCAAAATGCAAAAAATAAAGAAACATAAAGACTGATGGAGTGAATGAAAAATTGGTTTTATATTTCTATGTTGTGAGTGTATATAAAAAATAAGTACCATTTAATCTATTATTTTAATATTTTCATGCACATGAGGTAATGGATACTATCCAATGAAGCTTACCTTACTGTATTTATGAGACATCCACTCCTCCTCAACTATAAAAAGAAATTCACTATTACCCATCCTTGCACCTCTCAAGACACTTAGGATCATCCAACGGCTACCAATATAATATTAAAAAATATACTATAGAGACCTGAAGCTTGACGTATATGGACATTACATTACTTTTACGGAATACTTAATACATAACAAAAACAGACACACAAGGATCGTAATAGTTTAGTGTCTTTGGAAAATTGGAATATAAACTTGTAATCATGTTAAAAGATCTTCAACAACTCCCATAAGGATCTTCCCCTTTTTGGTTCCTTACCTAAAAAAATTGTTTATTTCCTGGGGAAAATAAAACATAAAAAGGGTGAGTTAAAATTCTTATTAAGGGTAAGCATAGAAAACATAAAACAATCCATAAACATTTGAATGCAAAAAAAAAATTAACATGAAATTTATACGTCAAAATCATGAGCAAAGACATAAATCGTGGAAGTTCATAAGTCATATATCATAATGTAACATCAATCATGATAAAATAGAATGGGAATAAAACATGTAATTGTGGCAACCATTCAACACTTGTTATGATTTCCTTAGTAGCCAAGGCATTGCTTCCAAGACCATCTTAGTGGACAAAGTCCCTTTCTGAATCGAGTTCACTCCTCGTTTCAGTCCTGTAACACTGAACCAGATTAACTTACCGTTCCAGACATGTCTATCTCATGAGATATAAATCATTACACAATTCATTGGAGGGAGATATAGGTCCCACCCATCTCATAATGAAATCATTCTTACTTGTGCCACAATATAAACATAAATCATTAATCATAACCCAAAGAATAAAATGGGTTTCATAAACATCATCCCATCATAACATAATCCATACAAAAAAATGGATATCATTTCATCATAGGAAAAGAGAAACCATGTAAATCATAGAGACATTATACTTGAAACATACACATATGAAATAATATCATCTTAGATGGAAAATGGTTTTGATAAAACACTTTAAATGAATTCTTGAGGAAAATATCATTTCTTCTTCAAAATAAATTTCTTTTCACAAAACATCATGCAATTTTAAAAGAAAAATATTTTGATGAAAATTTTAATGAAATATTTTGGAGGAAGCTTCATGAAAATAAGGCTTTATGAAACCGTAAAAATTGGTTCATGCCGTACAAGTTAAAAAAACATTCTTCTCGTACTTTTACCGGAAAAGTCAAAAAGTACCTCGTAACGTAAACAAAAGAAAGATTCCTTACATACCATGTAGTAAATGTCAAAATGGGTAAAAAGGAAATTACACATACATAAAAACACTTTTAGAAAACATGGACATTGATTATAACAATAACCCCTGTAAATACTTACGTATAAGCAATCTCGGATAAGAAAAATGAGATTTGCAAATTTACCCCTTACCTTAGGTCCGATATGCTTCGTATGGATCCGAAACTCTTGTATAATGATTTAAATAATGTCATTGAATTATTACATAATCATATTCATTGTTATGATATCATATATGTTTCACTTATGACTTTATATTACCAGTTCTTTTGTAAATTCCATGTAAAAGCAGCGTTTTGGGTAAAATCATTTCATTTAGCGTAAGTGTTTCGACTTATCGTTCTTATTATTATTACTTATATCCTGATTTACATAATTCCAGAATGTAAAACATAATTTATATATAATATATATTCAGAGTATATAAATATATATAATAGATTGATAAATGGAAAGAAATACATCGTTCATGGAGACGATAGGCCATACGTACGCATGAACGCTATTTTCGTTTCCTTATTGAATTGAATGGAATTAAGTATATGAAATACATATATATATTCATAAATAAAGTATCATTATTATGTCGTATATTTCATGATTAATTATTATATATACTTTATAATCATTCTTGAATTTTTAACATGGAAAATTAATATCACCGCGTTGTGGAGACGGTAATCCGTACGTACGCACGAGCGATGATATCATTCCCATATTAATTAAATCAAATTGGAGTGAATTATATAATATATTAGAATCATTATGATGTTATAATAATCATATGTATTTATTCTTAACACCATTATACCCATCCAAGTAAGGTGGTGGTGGAAAAACATATTACACCACGGCGTGGAGACGGTATTCTGTAGGTACGCACGCGCGGTGATTTCTTTTTCCATAGGATGGATAGAAGGTGAAATATGGTTGTTTCATATTTATAATAAAATATCAGTATATGAGGGATACTGATGTTATTACTTCATAACGAAACAACTAATGAAGAGGGAGTAGAAGAACAATGGAACTTGAAGAAAAAGGTTGAAGGTATTACCTCTTTCTCGATGTGCCTCTTTTAAACATTCTCTTAGGGCACTAAAATTGGTCTTTGAAGAAGATCAAGACCTATAGGATGTTTCTAAGGAATGGGAAAATAGAATTTGTCAGGGGTTGACCGAGCTTGATGGCTCAAAGTGGTGTGAGGAAGAGAGGGAGGAGGTTCCTTTTTATAAGGGAGGAGTGGGGCATGTTTGGAAAAACTAAAAAAGATTATTTTATTATAAAGTCATATTCGGTTTTTAATAGCTCCAAATTGATTTATTTCAATGCTAAGGTGGGGATGGGTCTAAATAATCTCATCCAATAGATTTTAGCAAGTTTAGGTATCTATTTTAACCTTATCATTTAGATTTAACTTTAAGTTAAATAATGTTACTTTTACCGTGTCTTCTTGTTTTCCTACACTATAAGGTTAATAAACATTCTACAACAAGCCAAAAGAACCCCAGAATGTTTATTATAAATATATATAACCTTATATAAGTCATTCGGCCGATCCATATATTTTTAGGAATAAAATAACAATTAATAATATAATATTTGTTTTAAAAACTATTTTATGTCAATTTTGACACTATTTGGTAATTGATTTTTGTGAAAATCATAACAGAAAGATTAGTTCGAAAAAAGTTAATTAAATCAATACTTACATGTCATATTAAAATATAAAATTATTTTAATTCATAAAAAGTCTCAAATTACATTTATTTGGGTATTTATAACATCAATTATGTCAATATTTCATTAATAATATAATTATTGCATCATCATTGTGTCATAAATAGAATAAATTATTTAATGTCTAAGAAATAAAAATAAAATACCATTATGTAGGAAATATTTTTATATTTCTAATGAATATTTATAGTCGAATTTATCTTATGTATAACCCTATATTAAAAATGATTTACTTATTAAACTTTGATTTTAACTATTTTAATCCTTCTTTAAATAAATTTATATTAAATGTACTAATCTAATCCAAGTTGGCCTAAATGGTCATATTTTATTCCTAAGGTTGTTTTTGGTCGAATTAAAATTATCCAATAGAATTAGGACATGTGTTAGGGTAATAATAATATCATTTATACCCTTAATTACCTTATTTACTTTTAATCATGGTAAAAAAAGTAAAAATTTACTATTCACCAAAAAATATTTTCATCTCATTGAACTACATTTTACTTACTGACATCAACCATGTCTCTCGGATTTTTGAAATTCCATTCACAAAAGTGGTAAAATTAATTTTTATGTAAATTTGCAAATTCTCATAGGAGGTGGGTAAAAGACGATCAAAAGATCAATAGAAGTTTTATATACCTAAAATTATTATAAAATGACTCTAATGAATTGCATTGAACTTATATAGGTATTATGTATCAATTCTGACCTAAAATAAATTCAAATAAAATAAATAATTATTTAAATAAAAAGTCGGTTTTTAAATAGTAACCTAGTGTTTTAACTATTCATTAAAAAAAGAATGTTTTCAGAAAAATACTAAAATTTCACCATAGGATAATTTCGATATTCCGAATCCAAAAATGAAGTCCATTTTGAATGATGAAATTTATAAAATTTCAAAAAGTATTTATTACTATTCATAAAAACTAGTTTTAATAACATAGCATATCGTTGTTTAGTGAAACATAGTATTGCGTACAACACACGCTATCGAGGAAGGTCGTGATTGTGTGCACACCAAGTTAGGGTTGCGTGTTGTGCAAGACTCCTTTGTAGTTTCGTTATAGCAGAATCCAACCATGTTTCATTTATACATTTAATATATATATATATATACACTCAATGTTGCGTAGAATGAAAATTATCATATGAACTTGAAATTGTGTGTAACACAATCTAAGAATAGTGTTGCGTATACTGCATGCTAATACAGTGTTGCATATAGCACATGATAATATTTTTGTAGCATAAAACACATGACATCAAATAAATTAAAAAGAATACTTTTCATAAAATATCGGGTTGTTACATTCTACCCCCCTTAAAATGAATTTCTCCCTCAAAATTCGTCAGGGTTATACATGGTTTTCTACTTGAAAGTTTCTTTAATGGAAACCCACATCGTAAAATGAAATACCAAAACATAACTTTA
This sequence comes from Viscum album, assembly GCA_963277665.1. Lineage (NCBI taxonomy): Eukaryota > Viridiplantae > Streptophyta > Magnoliopsida > Santalales > Viscaceae > Viscum > Viscum album. The sequence continues at coordinate 1,652,173,680 of OY728137.1, read as the reverse complement.
AATACTAAAGTATGAAACGTAACAGTTACCCAAATTAACTAATCATTGGGTTTCCACATAGGAGAACAAAGATGAAAATATGGATATAGAAGAGAAATCTAACCATCATGTTCTATAAAAAAGCAATTAATTACAAAGACATAAATTTGTGATGATTTAGAGTACCATATGATTTATCGGATATAAGGGCACTAGGACAACATTTTTGGTTTTCATGTTGATTTCCCTAAAGTTGAAGAAATTGGAATTAGAAGAAATACTTTCCTGATTTTGGTATAGTCTCATCGTTGGTTATTCCTTGGAAAATTTCGACTTCATCTCTTAAAGAAATGAAGTTGAATTTGTCATTCGTGAAGTGTTAGCATATAACGTGATAGAATGATGGGTCATTCCATCTGTCTCAAACAAAAGGTTAGAAAAAGTTATCAAAAATACATAAGTCCATCTATAGTGAGATTAATCATATATGGTTCCTAAAATGGACTTATAATTCATATATAAAACTGATTAATATAATAAAACTAGTTTCTACTAAACAGGGAATTCTTGTAGGCCAGTTGTAGGAGATAAAGGCATGTCGCACTTCGGTTGTGGGTTCAATTCCCATAGCCTTGTCCGACGCGATAGGTTGTCGCACGTCCTACAGATTGTCCTTTTTCTAAAACTACACCATTATAACATTCCATCAATAATATTGAAAAATGTTATAACCTTAAACAATATTGTCTCACATCCATCATAAACGATTCCTATCTTTAGGCTTATCCAATATACTACTTTCCAAGCACATAGTATAAGGAAAACAATTACTAGAAAGGTTATCCACCCAGAATGTGAATACAATCATTTATCCCACATATATCATAAGATATAACTTGTTGGTTACATTCCAAAAACATGAATACCTTAGTCATTTATTCTATTGAAAACTATATTACCATAGAACCTTAGTGAAAACATGAATGCTGTCAAAAGGTAACTCTTTCCACATACCAAAATCCCAAAAATTCTATATACTCAAACCATGATATAACTTTGTCCTTATATTAGTCATGAGCTCATAAATACAATCTAACATCTCATTATCTTCTTATCCCTTCATTATGCACATATCATCTAATTTCTAAAAATATCTGTATAACCTTCCATGGTTACCGGTACCATTCAACATATAATTTCAAATACTTTAGAAAAAACAACAGTGTAACAATCCTTAGATGATTCTTTATTCCATAGTACCATACATTATTCTTTATAAACATACAATCATTCAACTAACTTCTTAAACAACTGACTGAGCTTCATCATTTCTTTCATATAATATTTCATTTGTAGTCTCATCATCACCATCCACATAAATACTACTCATATAACCATGCTGATTCTCTTCATGACATTTTCCCTTAGGGAATTGGTTTGCATAATGCCCATACATTCCACATTTAAAACATCTAATCATTGTTGACGTCGTAGCAATACCATTATCCTTGTCCATGGTGTTAACTGAACCTTTTCCTTTGAACATACTGGATTTGTGTCCTTCTTTTCCACACCCAAAGAATCTTCCTGTTCCTTTGAATCATTCTCCCTGATGCCTCTTCCCACATGATTTACATGAGGGAAATTGAACTTTCTTTCCTCTATGATCATAATGAAACTCCATCTTTCTCTTATTATCTGAGTCGGGAAACTTACCAAAGTTGAGATTATTGATCATATTATGAGATTTATGATTAGGCATAATAATGATGTTTGGAATTCCAAATCCTATTTCATTTGGATTCTCATGAAGAATATCATTCCATTAACCATTATATCCTCCATTATCATGAATCTTCCTATATCCAGCCATTTTCTAAAACCCAAAAAGAATAGTGTGAGAGGAAAAAATCATGCTAGGGAAAAGAACATAGTAAAGGGGGAGTACCCTCAATATCTAACATCTTAGGTTAAATTCTAATATCATTACCGTAGTTCTTGGACTATATCCTATACGTATACTTATCCTTAGGGACATCCCTAGACATACCTTAGAAATATCTATAGGGATCTCACTAACGTTTTCGCATCCTAGTTTCCAAATGTTGACTAAACCTTTCCTCTAATACCAAATGTAGAGACCCGAAGCATGAGGTACATAGAAATTACAATACTTTTACGGAATACTTAATACATAACAAAAATAGACACACAAGGATCGTAATAGTTTTGTGTCTTCGGAAACTTGGAATATAAACTTGTAATCATGTTAAATGATCTTCAAAAACTCCCATTACGATCTTCCCCTTTTTGTTTCCTTACCTAAAACCATTCTTTATTTCCGGGGAAAATAAAACATAAAAAGGGTGAGCTCAAATGCTCGGTAAGGGTAAGCATAGAGAACACAAAACAATCCATAAACATATGAATGCAAAAAAAAACTTGAACATGAAATGTAAACATCAAAATCTTGAGCAAAGACATAAATCATGGAAGTTCGTAAGGAAAATATCATAATGGAACATCAATCACGATAAAATAGCAAGGGAATAAATCATGTAATTATGGAAACCATTCAACACTTGTTATGATTTCCTTAGTAGCCAAGGCATTGTTGCCAAGACCATCTTAGTGGAAAAAGTCCCTTTCTGAATAGAGTTCACTCCTCGTTTCAGTCCTGTAACACTGAACCGGATTAACTTACCATTCCATCCATGTATATCTCATGATATATAAATCATTACCCAATGAATTGGAGGGAGATATAGGTCCCACACATATCATAATTAAATCATTCTTACTTGTGCCACATCATAAATATAAATCATTCATCATAACCCAAAGAATAAAATGGGTTTTATAAACATCATCCCATCATAACATAATCCATACAAAAAAAAGGATGTCATTTCATCATAGGAAAAGTGAAACTATGTAAATCATATAGACATTATACATGAAACATACACATATGAAATAATGTCATCTTAGATGGAAAATGGTTTTGATAAAACACTTGAAATGAATTCTTGAGGAAAATATCCTTTCTTCTTCAAAATCAATTTATTTTCACAAAACATCATGCAATTTTAAAAGAAAAGGATTTTGTTGAAAATAGTCATGAAATTATTTGGAGGAAGCTTCATGAAAATAAGGCTTTATAAAACCATAAAAATACATTCATGTCGTATAAGTTAAAAAAACATTCTTCTTGTACTTTTGCCGGAAAAGTCAAAAAGCACCTTGTAACGTAAACAAAAGAAATATTCCTTACATACCACGTAGTATAAGTCAAAATGGGTAAAAAGGAAAATAAACATACATAAAAACACTTTTAGAAAACATGGACATGGATTATAACAATAACCCCTGTAAAAATACTTACGTATAAGCAATCTCGGATAAAAAAAATGAGATTTGAAAAATTATCCCTTACCATAGGTCCGATATGCTTTGTATGGATCCGAACCTCCTGTATAATGATTTAAATAATGTCATTGACTTTTTAAATAATAATATTCATTGTTATGATATCATATATGTTTCACTTATGACTTTATATTACCCGTTCTTTTGTAAATTCCATGTAAAAGAAGCATTTTGGTTAAAATCATTTCATTTATAGTATGTGTTTCGACTTGTCGTTCTTGATATTATTACTTATATCATGATTTACATAATTCCAGAATTTAGAACATTATTTATATATAATATATATTCAGAATATATACATATATATAATAGATCGATAAATGGAAAGAAATACACCGTTCATGGAGACGGTAGGCCGTACGTACGCATGAACGCTGTTTTCGTTTCCTTATTGAATTGAATGGAATTAAGTATATGACATACATATATATACATAAATAAAGTAGCATTATTATGTCATATATTTCATGATTACTTGTTTCATATACTTTATAATCTTTTTTGAATTGTTAACATGGAAAATTAATCCCATCGCGTTGTGGAGACGGTAATCCATATGTACGCACGAGCGATGATATCATTTTCATATTTATTGAATCAAATTGGAGTTAATGATATAATATAATAGAATCAGTATGATTTTATAATAATAATATTTATTTTTTCTTTACACCATTATACCCATCCAAGTAAGGTGGTGGTGGAAAAACAGATTACACCACAGCGTGGAGACGATATTCCGCACCTACGCACGCGCGGTGATTTCGTTTTCCTTAGGATGGATATAAGGTGAAATATGATTGTTTCATATTTATAATAACATATCAGAATATTAGGGATACTGATATTATTACTTCATAATTAAACAACTAAAGAAGAGGGAGTAGAAGAAGAATGGAACTTGAAGAAAACGGTAGAAGGTATTACCTCTTTCTCGAAGTGCCTCCTTTATACTTTCTCTTAGGGAACTAAAATTGGTCTTTGAAGAAGACCAGGACCACAAAGATGTTTCTAGGGAAGTGCAGAAGATAATTTTTCAGGGTTTGTCCGAGCTTGATGGCTCAAAGTGGTGTGAGTAAGAGAGGGAGGAGGTACCCTTTTATAAGGGAGGAGAGGGGCACCTTTGAAGAAACTAAAAATATTATTTTATTATAAAGTCATATTCGGTTTTTAATAGCTCAAAATTGATTTATTTAGTAGATAAGGTGGGGATGGGTCGAAATCCTCTCATCCAATAGAATTTATCAAGTTTAGGTATCTATTTTAACCTTATCATTTAGATTTAACTTTAAGTTAAATAATTTTACTTTTACAGTGTCTTCTTGTTTTCCTACACTATAAGGTTCATAAATTTTCTATAACAAGCCAAACGAACCCCAAGATGTTTATTATTAATATATATAACCTTATCCAAGTCATTGGGCCGATATTTAGATTTTTGGGAATAAAATAACAATTAATAATATAATATTTGTTTTAAAAACTATTTTATGTCAATTTTGACACTATTTGGTAATTGATTTTTGTGAAAATCATAACAGAAATATTAGTTCGAACAAAGTTAATTAAATCAATACTATCATGCCATATTAACATATAAAATTATTGGAATTCATAAGAAGTCTCAAATTACATTTATTTGGATATTTCAACATCGATTATGTCAATATTTCATTAATAATATAATTACTGCATCATTATTGTGTCATAAATAAATTAAATTATTTAAAGTCTAAAAATTACAAATAAAATACCATTATGTATTAAATATTTTTAGCTTTCTAATGAATATTTATAGTTTAATTTATCATATGTATAACCCTATATTAAAAATTATTTACTTATTAAACCTTGATTTTAACTATTTTAACCCTTATTTAAATAAATTAATATTAAATGTCCTAATCTAATCCATGTGGGCCTAAATGGTCATATTTTATTCCTATGGTTATTTTTGGTCGAATTAAACTTATCCAATATAATTAGGACATGTGTTAGGGTAATAATAATATCATTTATACCCTTAATTACCCTATTTACTTTTAACCGTGGTAAAAAAAGTAAAAAGTTAATATTCACAAAAAAATTATCTTCATCTCATTGAACCACATTTTACTTACTGACATCAACTGTGTCTCTCGGATTTTTTAAATTCCATTCACAAAAGCGGTAAAATTATGTTTTATGTAAATTTGAAAATTCTCCTAGGAGGTGAGTAAAAGACGGTCAAAAGTTCAATAAACTTTTTATATATCTAAAATTAATATAAAATGACTCTAATGAATTGCATTGAACTTATATAGGTATTATGTATCAATTTTTACATAAAATAAATTCAAATAAAATAAATAATTATTTAAATAAAATGTCGGTTTCTAAATAGTAACCCAGTGTTTTCACTATTCATTAAAAAGTGAAAGTTTTCAGAAAAATACCAAAATTTCACCATAGGCTAATTTTGATATTCCGAATCCAAAAATGAAGTCAATTTTGAAAGATGAAATTTAAAAAATTTCAAAAAGAGGTTATTACTATTCATAACAGCTAGTTTTAATAATATAGCATATCATTGTTTAGTGAAACTCGGTATTGCGTACAACACACGCTATCGAGGAAGGCCGCGATTGCGTGCATGCCAAGTTAGGGTTGCGTGTTATGCAAGACTCCATTGTAGTTTCTTTATAACAGAATCCAACCATTTTTCATTTATACGTTGAATATATATGTATATATATATACTCAATGTTGCGTAGAATGACTATTATCAAACGAACTTGAAATTGTGTGTAACACAATCTAAGAATAGTGTTGCGTATACTCCAAGCTAATACGGTGTTGCGTATAGCACACAATAATCTTGTTGTAACATAAAACACATGAAATAAAATAAATTAAAAAGAATACTTATCATAAAATATTGGGTTGTTACATATACCCCACATACTATAATCCTCTTTTTTGGTAGAAATTAATTCATGTATGTATTTTGGTATTAACCAAAAAGAGGTAACCAAAAAAGAGGTAACATTCTTCATCTATCACTTGTGTTTCATTTACTTATCCACTGCATCAATAATTTTTATATAATAATTATATTTTATTCTCAGTTTATTCGATGTTATTATATATTTTTATTTTAATATTTTTTCCTACACATTCACACACGTCCATCAAATGGGATACACAATGATCGTTCATGTGTACAATGGAGTACTACCCCACAAACCGATGTCATTTTATCTTACATTACCACCACAAAAGTTTATAATACTTATGTTTTTATAGTTTATATATTATTTATAATATATTTATGATTTATTAATTAGTATATAAATTTTATATAACATATTCTTTTATGCTTTCCAATTTGGGGGATTATGATAACCTCATTTGTGATTGTGTGGACTACTTTCTATTCAATAAAATGTGAATAGTTCATGCTATACATGAAATGCATTAAGGATTATTTAAAAAATATGATACATATATGAAATAAATATTATATTATCATTATTATATACACACATTTAATTTATTTTTCATTCTTTTAATGGGATAATGAATTAGATTTAGCATTCATGTGTACCAATAGCGTGCTGTAACAATTAATGATGCATTTCATTTAATATTTCCAAATATTATGGATTATTATAAAAAAAATATGTATTAATTATATATCATATTTAAATAATGTTTTAAATTCTGGAAAGTATGAAATCATTAACTATGTAGTAAGAATAAAAGCGTCAAGTCAATACATACTCCATGAACAAGGCAATTAATACCCAAAATGAAGAAAATAATGAAAGATTATTAATGAAAAAGTAATAATATGTTATTAAAGGACTATATAAAAAATAATAGATACTAATATGGAACTATTTTAAGATAATAGCATTCCTAAAACCATTATAATGTAGGACAAAGATTTTTCAACCAAAAGGATTTGTAAGGAAACCAATTTTTTCCATACATTTTCTTATGTGTTTTATACACCATTATAACTAATTATTTATATTTTATGATGTATATTCATACCCTATTATATTTTAATCATGAATTTATATATTCTTTTTTTATTTATAGATTAATTTTAATTAATTTATTTTATATGGTTTATAATTCAAAACGTTCCATGTAGTATGGGATTTTCATCTCATTTATTACATCTGGGATATAACTTTCATATTCAGAATTTAAAAACTTTATCTCTTTATATACTTCCCCTATGACATTTATTATCACGATTCCCTGATATTTAATTGTATTCAATGTTTACATTTTAATAATCTCAACCTGGGGGTTTTACTTGAAAATTAAAGAGTGGGAAATGTTATAATTTCAATCTCACTTTCTTTAGTGATTATTAACTTTTTCATTAAACAATCCCTTAATTATGAACATTATCCTTTGGAAATAAAATTTATTTTATGTATCCATACTATTATGTGATGCATATAATTATTTTCATATTTTAATAATATTTTTAGATGTGGTGTGTACATTATAGTTATTTGGTTGACTTGGGTAATATTGGTAAATCTATTTCATTTATTTAATATAGATATTAGATAAGGAACACAGATCAAGAAGTAAATAGATGATATTATATATGGAGAATTATATATACATGAATGACATGGTTAGGGTGTAGTTATATATATATCATTGATGCATTAGTAGTCTCATGGGATGAATCATTTGTCAAATCGAGCAGTTGATTACTCGATATGTTATAAAATGTCTTATTAACGTTCATGATGGTAAAGGTATTATATTCTTATGAAAAAGAGAGTCCAATATTTCATAATTTCATTTATTTAGATATAGTTTATATTATCCATTAAATTTTCCATTTTCCATTATCTAGGGATATATTTTACTCTTAGTTTATTTATTAAATGGAATATGTTTTAGTTACATACATTTCCATATTTATTATTATTTATTAAGTTGTTTAAATGCGACATGTTATCATTTATTTACCTTAATATATTTTTCATTGTTATTAATTAATGAAAAATTCCATTTTATTTTATACCTTAATCATCATTTTACCCCACTCTAATTTATTTTCATTTCCCTAGGATATACTGATTTATTATTGGATTAAGTTTAAAGGATGATGTTTATTAGTTTTTCTTAGCATTTTGTTTTATTTTATATTACCCAATGTAATATATGTATCATGTATGTTATATTGTTTCTCAAAACTACTAAACTGATTTTTCTTTTCACATTTGACTCATTGTAATGGTACTAATTAAATAAAGTAAGCTATTGGCACTATGATTTTGGGGTTAGCGAGATGTATTTTATATCAATAGATATCAATTATATATACTTAATTTGGGTTCCTATTCATGATGTGTCATTCATACAACCCTCCACATCATTTCTCCCCCATCCAATTTTTCATTCCCTTTCTCCACAAAACCCCATGCTCATTATTTATATTCAATATGATTTGGGTTCTATAAAATTTGCATAGCCTATTCCGAATATGCCTGCTCCGCCTCAAATTGTTCATCCTCAGTCTCAGTCATCTTGCTCCACCTACATCTCCCCCAATTTGGTTCCTAGAGTTCCCAATCATGATACCACTCCACTCTTCTTATATTACACATAGATCACCTACACCGTCCTTATCCAAATTTCAATCCACTTTGATTGTGGTTCCTCTTAGTGATTCCCCTCATCTCATCCTATGGTACCTTTCTAGTGGCTCCAACATTGTTCTCCAACTAACTCCTTCAAGTGAATCCTTTCTCAATTTCAAGGCAATATCATCCCATCACATCAAACCCCTATGACTCGTCATTTCTATTGGGTCTTCCTATGGTACCCACTAAATGTTTTCTATTGTATCGTCCATGCCATGAAACCCTGTCAGAATTTCATCATAGTCGACCTACTCCCCCGTCTACATTAGACTTCTCTTTTAAATAAAGACTTTTAGTTGATTTTCTTCTTTCCCTATAACAAATCCTTGATTTTCTTCATCTTCTCCGGTGCATCTGCTGCCCGTCAACTTAATAAGATTATATTCATTTGAAGAAAATATGATGTGTCATTCTGAATATAGTAATTTTTTTCCATACATTTGTATTCCTTCATCTTTATGAATTACTTATATATGTACCCCATATTTTTTTCTATACCTATTAATTTATTCATTCATTAAATAGAAAATGGATTTTGAAGGGGTTATTTATGGCCTGGGTCTTAGTGGTGAACTGTATGATGCTTTTATTGTTTTTGATGAAATGAAAAGTTGTGGAATACCCATAGATATTTATAACTACAACATTTTGATTGAAGAGATTTTCCAAACCTAGGATGTTGATAACGATATGCTCTTAATTACAGATAATATTTTATAGTAGTGATTTATTTTATTTAAATACATGTTCTACGAAATTAAATATTATCCATGATTTTTATATTGTATGTAATTTGAATGATCATTGTAATGGTTACCAATGTGCTTGCATGTCATTATTATTTTCAACTTATTTATCACCATCTTCAGTTTATGAATGCATTGGTAATTTAGATTCTATATAATTCTCAAGATACCATTTTCTATTAATCCAAATTTAATTTTTCCCATTATTCTACTTACTCGAATATGTGATTGGTAATCATTATGTTTTTAAGGAGTTGTGACAATAACCATGATTAAATATTGTGTCTAAATGATTACATGTATTCTGGAATATATGGTTGATTCTTTCTAAAATGTTAGATTGATAAGAATTCATTAAATTTTAATTTCATTGGTTTATTTCTTTTATAAGGATATCGATGATCGTGTTTTCAAGAATTCTTTTTGTTTTTTAAACCTATTTAGAAAGGGTTCTAATAATGTTTTGAATCATTTTTTAAATCTAATGTGAATAACATCTCATTTAATCCACCATTTTATAATAAAATTTATCCATATCTAATGTAATTTATTTCATGATATTTTCCATTTTTTTCAGATGCAGTTCCTTAGTTAAATATTTGTTTACAAACCTATTAATTTATTATGTACTATTTATGTGATCAGGTTGGTGTACTCCTCCATTTCATTTAGAGTCATATCACTCTAATATACTATGAATTAATTCAATAGGTATATTGGACTTCATATCTAGAAAAAGTTACTACATCTCTAAATATAATTTTTTTCTGACTATATTTTCACATGGTGATGCCCAAGTAGTAGATAACATAGGAAAATGAGTGGCATGATCTTGTAGGCCTAATTGTTACCAACTGAAGTTGGTAAAGAAGTGTCTTGAAAGTACATTGATCTATGTGATTGAGAATATGTTCTACACTTTATCCTATACCATTCCATTTCATTTTAAGTATTCATTTTTATTTTCTATTGTGTTTTGAAACATTTATTAATATAGTTATTAAATTATTATTATCAATCATATATTAATCTATTATATAGGGTTCTTGGTTATGATACCACTCCAAGATTCCTATAGTTACCACAAAACAATTATGTCATCCTACTTCTGATTTCAATCTATTATGTTCTTAATTTCCATGATTGATATCTTTTAGAAGGATGTGGATGATATTGATTTCAAGAATTCTTTTTGTTTTCAAACCCCATTAAGAAAGTGTGGTCAGTAAGATTGGAATTATTTTTTTAAATCTACTATGAAATTCATCTCTTTTAATCCACCGTTGTATGATGAAATTTATCTGTATCTAATGTTATTTTTTACATAATATATTCCATTATATATGTTTTCAAAATTAGTTCTTTAGTTATATCATTATTTTCAAATCTGTTAATTTATTATGTTCTTTTCATGTGATTAGGTTCTTGTACTCTTAAATTTAATTTACAGTCACATCACTCTACAATAATAATCATTAATTCTATATGTATAATATAAATCATATCTTTCAATCAATACGAAATCTCTAAATATGATTGGGTCCTTACTTGATTTTCCGATGGTGATTCCAAGGAAGTAGATAACATAGAAAAATGAGGGGCATTATCTTTTTCGCTTGATCATTCCCACCTAAAGTATCTGTAGAATTTCCAGGATTGGAGATTGAACTATGTTATTAAGAATAAGGTCTACGGTTCATCCGTAATCTATACATTTCCATTTCTTTATTAATTTCAATTTTCCATCATGTTGTGAAACATTGATTTATTATTTTATTGAATTATTTATCTGAATCATTTGTCAGTATACTCCATCCTTAACCACTACCACTAAATAGTATAGGTATACAGTAAAATTTAAACAACTGAATCAGTTTATCGTTTTATATGGAGTATCAATTAGTTATGTATATTAAATTTTTTCATTAAAATAGTTTTATTTGTAAATTTTAGGTATTTTATTCTTTCCATTATTCTAGATTTTTAATTTTATAACATATAGTTTACTATATTTTTAAGTATTTTTGGATCATCGGTGCACATCTCATAATCGGTATGTTTTAGATTTTATTCTATTATCATCATGATTTTAATGAATCTATTATTTAGAGGAGATTAAAATTATTGTTTCAAGTTATTGTGGACCATGAAAATCATGAACTGTTTATTGGTGGGAAAGAATTATATACTTTTAATTATCAAGACTTCCACAGAATGACTACCTTGCTGATTGATTTATGATATCTAATTGTATAGTTGTATTTTATTAGACTATTTATATTTTTATTTATTATTGTATACATGATTCCCAATTACCAAAATCACTAAAACTGTAAACTAATTAAATAAGAGATATCTCTCATGTCCTCTTTCTGAAACTACATATTAAATATTCATATTTTCATGATAGAAATAATTATTTCATGTTATAGATGGAAATAATATCAATTTGTTGGAAATGAAAAACATGATGAATTATTATAATTAGAATACTCATTTTGTAGTGACATTATAGTTTATAATGTTATGATTTAAATGGCCCTCATTAACTAGATGACATATAAGTTTTCTAATAAATTCTCATTCACCTCAACACTAATACATATTTCATGATTGAAGGACATGTATACAATATTAATAGACTCTTTCTATTTTTATGCGACATTAGTTAGATGTTGAATTTTAGGGTTATTTTCTCAATCATGAAGATGGAAGGATTCATTGAATCAAATGTGATTTTTTTGGAAAACATGATATACTTGTGAATTTTGTAGTTGGGAATTTTCTAATGCCAATAGAATATTTCTCTTTAAATGGATTTGGAGAAGGTTGATAAATCATATAGAGATGTTTTTGGTTAAACAATTAACATTGAATTCTTTATAAGATGAAACAGTTTCAACTTCAAATAAAAAATTTTGAATCATTAAAAAATCACTAATTTCCCCTTTTAAAGAAAACTCGATACTACTTTGAAGCTGAATGATTCAATCAAAACTCGTATCTTTTCCAAAACATTGATATCAAAAAAGGTAGGTGTTTAATTTCAGATAGTAGTTTAGAGGAGTGGGTCATTATATTCTGATTCATGTTCTACCAACTTCAATGTTATCCATGATTTTCAAATTGTTTCTACATAGCTTGATCATTATAATAATCATGTTAATTAACAATTGTAACATTTACTTATAATAATCATGTCTAATATTATATATCTTTATTTTTAGATTTTAATATATGTTATGTCACTATTTACCTATAATAATCATACTATAATAATCAATTTCATTAAAAATTCATCATACTATAATATATATTTTTTCTAACACTCATATTTCAATTTTGACAATTATTCCTTATAAATTTTGATAATTAATGTAAAAATATTGTTGACTATCAAAAAACGATACATAATAATTGAATAAATTTTACATGTGCTACATAATTTGTTGAATTAATATTTCATTATTAATTATCCTAATTTTGAAACATCATATTTATATTTTTTTCAATTGTTTTGTACATGAATTATTGACTATGTTGTGGTAGTGGTGTTGGGTCTATCATTGTCAATGATATGGTTTGCGTGGAAGTGTCGTTGTATAAAATAGGTAGCCACCGCATACATGCATTTCATTGGAGCTATTCGGAATCATTTTCTTTATCCCCGATAGATGGATTCATTAGAATGTTGAATTAAAATGGTCATTGATGGGTGCCCCGTGATCGTTGAAGTAAAATAATATTTTTGTTATATCAAAGGTAGAATATCCACTTTAATACATTATGGTACACCTTCTCTATTCTCACTTTTTCCATATATGAATCACCACTTTCTTTGACATCTCTGAAACTCAACCATCGTAGCAAAACAATCTTAAGACCATTCCCATACTTTGATGAATATTCAAATTCACAATTAAATAATAAATCTATTTAATGAATCATGTTTGGAACTAATTGATGTCATCTGCAGAGGTCGAAACAAGGTCATCCATGAACAAGCTCCATTACTATGCTATTCTTACCTGGTTGATATTATTATTGCTATCCCAAATTCCAATTCGCTACTTTCTGATCATTGCAACAGCTCAGTTCAATACATCGCCATTGTGAGGCATCTCAACATCTCTGACTACATACCCCCTCTTCTAGGAAAAATTAATGTTTTCTGGTTATCTCCATTCACTATCTGGCACAACTGTAACATGGATGGTGCATCATAGAGGAATCCTAGTCAAGATGGTTTTGGAGTGATCTTCCAAAATCATAATGGTTATGTTGATGAACTCCAGAATGGACCTTATGGTTTTTCCTATGCACTAGAAGATAATATAATGGGACTGATCACTAATGGTATAGATCACAACTATTGTCTTATCTAGGAGACAAATATAATGTTTCTTTCTTCATATTGTAGTAATCATTTCTTTTAATTATATATTGCAAGAGCCTATGCTGATTTTTTTCAAAAAAATAATTAATATTTTCAATATGTACAATATAGTCAATATAAATGTAGTGTTTCATTCAAATATAAAATGTTTTAGGGTTTAATATTACTTGATTTTGGAGAAATATAGTATCCAACAGAGAAGTAGTGAGGGAATTCATGAGCAGTAGATCATTTTATTTTGACTTAGTTATTACTTTTCTATACATATTCTAAATATTTCCTATGATACATGTTTTCTAAAATTGTATCAGGTACGTTTTTTGAGCAGTGGATGAGGTTTTTCATTTGACCAGTGGATGTTTTTTAGATTATTGAAACATGTATTTTATTTGAGTAGTGGATCATGTTTTTAAATTGAGAAGTAGGTCATTTATTATTGCACTAGTTGATATCATCATGAAAATTCACGAGAGAGTAGATGTTTAGTAGAAACCATAGAAACTATATTTTGGAATACATATATTAATAAAATATAATATGATGAAAGAATTTGAAGATATGATTATAATAATATCCCAAAGAAACCCTGATTATGATTATGATATTAGATACTGAATAATTATTGAATACATGGTATTTATTTAACTAGTTTTGGGATTATACATGAAAAAATTCAATTAAGTCTATGTCATAATTTTGAAATTTCACATAGTAGAAAGGATGTGAACCTCACCAATGCACATGATCCAAAGAGTAAAAATGATCATTCCATTTTTGGTCATATGATAATCTATTGAATAGAACCTATCTCCCAATAATTCACATCATATGATTTTCTAATGTGAGAGGGACAAAATTAGTTATGTATTATGGATTCGAAGGTATGCAATAGAAAAAGAGGATAGATAGGAACACTTTATAAAGGGAAAATTGAATGATGTATTTTTCACAAGTAATAATTGTGGAAATGATAACCCAAGATCATGCTTAAAAGGAATTTGAATCTACTATAAGTGTGTTGAGAAAGTCCCTCATGATAGTGTTTAAAAGGATAATATAAAAGGCTTCTACTATATAATGATTCCAATTCAAGGATTTGGGACACTACACAAATAATTTCCTCATGTTTCTATGGAATATACCCCAAAAGTGGCTAATGTATCATGGTAAATATTTTTCTACTACCACAAAAGAAGATCAATGATTACAATAACATTTTTTGGATTCCTGAATTATTTCATTACATTATTTTATATATATGTTTTTGGTCCTAAGATTTTCAAATTATATAAGTATTATATTTTTGTACTTTTAGTTATGTATTTAAAAAGGTATGTCAAAAGGTTCCATGAAATTTGATTTAGTTGCATGTAATTTTGTTTGGAAAACAAATGGATGAGGTAAAGATAACCATTATCATGTTCCTAATATTGAGATAATTATTTTTTGATAAAGAGATGATTGATATGGATTAAGAAGACTAGATATTACAAACTATCCTAGAACTAATAAATTATTTATTGATAATGTGGGTTATTCTATCATTGGTGGAGTTTACAACACTTTTGGATTTTATGAATATATCTAATAACATGTGTTTTACATAATGAATAAGGAACAATTAAAGCTTCCAATAATGTTTTATGGTAATTATAGTTATTAAAATATTTCAATAGAATACATTTTGATGTAATTCACATGATTACTCTTTGATAATTTAGATATACCTCATGTTTTTTATTAATATTAATTTCATTTTAGGAAATTTGGAGACCTTATTTCTAATAGTGTTGTATCATAATACTTTAGAAAGGATAATCATTTATAAAACTGATTATGTTTATATTTGATTTTTTTATAGATTAATGTATTAATTCACTATATGATGCAACATGTGTAATGAAATTTAATAGAAAAAGTTCAAGGAACAACCAAAGGATAAGATTTTGTTTATGAAATAAAAACACATATTTACGTATATTCATATAGAGTGATTTTATTCCCCAAAAATAAATATAATGGTCTTGAAAAAAAAATTGGTCCTACAATCATCATTTTTATGGTATTAATGTCCCTTCTCATATCTATGGATTATGGTTTTGTGGTCATCAACTTTCATCGAAACATGTTCTCTGTCACTCTTCACCAGTACTTGGTAGTTAGATTTCTCTTCCATGTTTAGGTTTTCAGTAACTTATTCACATTACAAAACCTAGTTTTGTGTTAACGTTCTCATCTCCTTTGAATACTTATTAATTATATGTATTATTAAATTTGTTTATGATATGTTTTTTCCAAAAGAGAATTTTCAAATATCATACCCTCAATTACTGAGATAAATTCTTAATTGAATGGATAAAATTTATTTTACAGGGGGATATGTTAACACCACATTATTTACCAATAATTTTCTTTAGAAATAAATTTAATTCAGTTTCTAAATCTCTATATAACAATATTATATTGGTTATGTTATAAAAAATATTGTTGTTCTTTGATAACGTATATGACATGAAAGGACATTTATAAAAATTTATATAATAGGCCGAGACATTCAGTAATATTTGGTCTCAGGTTATATATTTAATAAAATGTTTTTTAAAAATATAATATATTTTATGGATATTTTATATTAAAAATCCGATTTTATGTTAAATATGTATTTTTTATAAGTACATTTTCTAATAATTTAATGGCATACCTATTATAAAACAAAATTTTGACACTTTTATTAATATTATTTACATAAAAAAATTCATTTTCGAATTATTAATTTGTAAATTGTCTTGGTGTGAAATTTTATTGTTTTTTTGTGAATATTCATTTTTTTATTAGTAAAAATACTGAATTATAATTGAAACTTCGTTCCAATTTAAATAATTATTAATTATTAGTTATATTTTAAATTGGATTTAATGTGAAAATATTCCAATTGAAAAAAAAAATTAATCTAATTAATTTCATTGGGATATTATTTATATTAAATTTAGATATAAAAAATTTTCTTTTGAACGTTTTCTTTTAAAAAAGATGTTGTCTCACCACGTCTGTAAGATTAGGTTTGAATTTAATTTTTCCCTTTATGTGAATTGATTTTGAAGAAATGGATATCCATAGTTGTAATCATAATAATGTTTTTATTTTAAAAAGATCAAATTAGTTTGAGATCTAAATTATTAGTGAATGTAATTAAAATTAAATATATATTTCAACATGAAAATTATTTACTTAGTCGTTAAACATTAATCATAAGGGTAAGAATAAACCATAAACTTCTCCAAATTCCATTTGTTGCACATATTTTGATCATATTCCATATTAGTTCTAATTTTATAGGTGATATAGATATTATTTATGGAATTTTACCAATATAATAAGGTAATAAAAAAAGAATAAAATTGACCCTTTCGTACATTTATCTTTTATAAATCATTATGATATGTATGAAAAATCATATTTTATGTCATACATATAATATTTAAATATAAATGAGTTTTTTATCATAATAATTTTTAATAATTTTAAGGAGATGAATTATTTTCTCAGAATTATTAATAAACATCAAATTAGTGAATATGTAGTAAATATTTATATAATATAAATGATAATAAAAATATTAAAAGTTTTTAAAATTGAATTAATTATTGTGATAAATTATTTTTGAAGATTAATAAGTCATTATATATATATGTGAAATTAATATATTTTAATTCTGCAATTTTCTTGATATATTAATATTTAAATTATGTAAATAATGTCAAAACTAACATTAATGTTATTTTATTAATATGGATAATTAATTAAAAGAAATAAAATGTATAAAAAACTTTTATCCATCCAATTGATTTTAAAATTTAAATAAATTTCAAATATGGTCTATTTAAGAACCAATTTATCTTTCAAAATGATCATATTGATCCCTAAATAGTGAAATCATAGTTATCCTGATTCTGGTAAAAGTTTTGTTTTTTTTCTCATTATATGCACATCTGTTAAAATTATTTCCAAAAAAGGGATTTTAATTTTTTAAACTATCTCATATATTTAGAATTTAATGTTTTTTTATATTTTATAATAAATATCACCTTAATTTATTCTTAGGGAATGAAATATATAAGTCAGAAAAAATTAACTAAATGAAAAAACGAAATGAAATAAATAATGAAACATAATTTCTCTAGAACCTACGTTAAAAAAAGATTATATTTTTGTGTTGTGTGACTATTTTTTTACCATTATTACTGTTTATTCAATTATTTTTCCATTTATTAAGATCATTTTGTAATGGTGACCTCCCAATTTTGTTTACCTTTTTTATTTACAAGAATACCACTCCACCTCCACTATAAAAAACATTAACTCTTCCCCTTACTCATACCTCTCAACAAACATTGGATAATAAAAAAACAATATTAATAGTATAAAAGAATTCCTAAGATCATCCTATATGCCTCCCATTTTTTATAAATAAATAAATTTATGTCATTTGTTATAAACCAAAATGAGTTACCCAAAAAAAATTAACATTCTTTAACCATAGATTATGTTTCATTTACTTCCCAATTATTTTATTTTTTATCCTTATTGAAAAGTAACCCATGAATATTGAATATAATACGAATTTTTTGGATAAAACTTATAACTACACTTTCCAATATATCTATCAAATGGGATGCACAATCGTTATTCATGTGTATGGTGGTCTATCACTGTGAAAACTAATGTCGTTTGTTCGTAGATTACCACCAATCAAGGTTGAAATATCTATGGATTTCTCTAATGGGATACACAATCATCATTCGTGAATATTACGGTCTACCACCTTGCAAACTGATGTCATTTGTTCTTCAATTACTACCAATCAATGTTGAAATAATGATAGATTTTTTATTATATATGTTATATAATATAATTATTTTGTTTTTATGCTTCTATAATTTCTATATAAATCATACAATTATACTTCCAATTTTATTGAAATATGATAACTTCATTTGGGGGGGTGTGGACAACAATCTCCACAAAGTGATACGATTCAATAATACAATACATAGAAAGTATTAATCATGATTTTAAGGAAAATATGGGACATATATTAAATAAATATGTTACTAGAATTACAATATAGGTATATATCATTTAATTTTAACTATTTTAACATGAAGTATATATGGAAATATTGTTCATGAATACATATGACATATTTTCTCAATGAATAGTGAATTTCATTTCCTCTCTCCAAATTTTATGTATTATTATTCAAACAAACCATGATTGACATACATAGACAATACATTTCTTTTTTGGAATACTTAATGAATTACAAAAAATATATTCCCAAAGATCATATTAGTTTAGTGTCTTTGGAAACATGAAACATTATCTTCTAACATGGTGAATGCTCTTCAACATCTACCATAAAGAACTTCCCCATTTGTATTACTACCTAAAACCAATTTTTATCTCATGGGGAAAAGTGAACATAAAAATTTAGAGCTCAATTTATCATCAATATTAAACATAGAGAACATAAAACAAACCAACAACATTTGAAAGTAAAAACATTATCATAATGTTTAAACATCAATATCATGAGTCATGAAATAAATCATGGCAGTTCGTAAGGCATAAATCATAAAGGAACATTAACCATGATAAAATAGCACTGGTATAAAACATGGAATTTTGGAAAACAAATAAGAACATGATATGTTTTCCATAATAGATAAGGCGTTATTTATAAACCATTATAGTGGAACATGTCTATTACTGTACACGGATTACTTACCATTCCATCCATGTATTATTGAACCTCATTTACTTGCTGCTACTGTCATGTATTACTGAACCAGATTTACATGTTTTTTCAGTCATTCCTATCAGAAGAGATATAAATATATACCTAATTAATTGGAGGGGGATATTACTCTCAACCATCTCATAATTAAATAATTCTTACATGTTCGACAAAACATAAAAAAAACTCACCATTGAAAAACCCATGAAATAAAATGGGTTTCCTAAACATCATTCCATCATAACATAATCCATATAAAATATAATTCCATCATCAATATAAAAAAATTATATTAATAATAGGGATGTAAGCACACACTTCTTTAATAGTTCCATCTAATATGGAAAATAATTTTGATAAAACAATTGATATTAATTCCTGAATAAAATATCTTTTCTTCATCAGAAATGTATTCTTTTGTAAAAAAGTTGTGAAATTTTAAAAGAAAATAATTTATTTGAAAATAAAATTGAAAATATATAAAGGAAACTTCATGGAAATAAGGTTTCAAGAAACTATAAAAATCTATTTTTTTCATATAAGTAAATAAAAATTCTCCACGTATTTTTGAAAAAAAAAGTTAAATAATACCTCGTATGGTAAACAAAAGAATGATTCCCTCGAAACCATATAGTAAAAGTACAAATAGGTAAAAATGAATTTCAAAATACATATAATAATACTAAACATTACATGAAAACATTTTTATAAAACATGGACAATGATTATAAATATATCCCCAATAAATATTTATGAATAAACAATGTCCGATAAAAACGAGTTTGGAAAAGGTATCCCTTACATTAGGTATGATTTCATCAATAAGTGTATAAAACACTTATATAGTGGGTTTAAACATATTATTAACCTTTAACAAATCCATAATAACATTTATGATATCACATATGATTTTAATATGAAATTATATTACCCATTCATTTGTCAATTCCATATTAAAGCAATGTTCTGGGTTATAATAGTTTTATTTATCATACATGTTTGGAATCATTATTCTTGATATTATTGCATAGATCCTAATTAATTTACTTCTAGAATGAAAAAATTATTTATATATCTTATATATTCAGTATATAAATATAAATATATATTTATATAATAGATAAATAAATTAAATGGAATGCACCATGCAAGGAGATGGTAGGCTATACACGTGCATAAATTCTATTGTCATTTCCTTATTAAATTGTGGGGAAGTAAGTAAATAAAATATATAATTATATTTAAATAAATATAGTAGCATTATTATTTCATATATTTCATGATTATTTACTATATATACATTATAATTATTCATTATTGGGTATTGTAGAGGATGAATCTCATCACGTCGTGGAGATGGTAAGTTGTACATACGCATGAGCAACGATATCATTCCCATAACTTTTGATTGGTATTTAATACGATGGTGTATTATATATCATAATTAGTATCATGTTATAATAATCATATGTAGTTATTTTTTCCACCATCATATCCATCCGAATAAGGCGGTGGTGAAAAATAGATTATACCACGGCATGGAGACCATTAGTCGTACGTATGCATGTGCGGTGATTTCATTTTTCATATGATGGATAGAAGCTTAAATGTTGTCTTTAATACATATAATAATTAATCAGTATATAAATTATTATTATTTTATTACTTTATTATTAAACTACTAATGAATATTATGTGTAAGAAGAATAAAATTGGAAAGAATTGGTAGATGAGATTACCTCTTCCTCGATGCACCTCCTTCAAATTTACTCTTAGGGAACTAGAGTAAGACTTTTGAGAAGATAATAACCTCTATAATTTAACTAGATATGTTTATAATAGAAATGTTAAGGGTTTTCCAAAGCTTTAAGGCTAAAAAGAGAGTGAATAGGAGAGGGAGTAGGCTCCCTTTTAAAGGAGAGGAGAGGGGCACAATTGGAATCTCTCTGAATATTAATTAATTATAAATTCGATTTTTATTAAATATTTTCAAAAACTCATTTCATATAAATATAAGATGATTATGCTTCTATAAAATATCATAAAATAATTTTCATATAGGTTTTGAATATTTTTTTATCATTATATTTTTGGTTTAACCCTAATTTCACCCTTTTTAATCTTACCGTGATATCATGTCATTTACACATTGGAGGGTTAATGTAATTTTCATATCATGTCAAATGACCCAAAAAAAGTTATCAATGACATATTTGGACTTATATTAACCATTTTATGGAATATTATGTTATTATAAATTTAATATAATTAAATAATCTATTTTATGTTTTCTGTTCTGAATTATGTATATTTTGGTCACTATTCATACATGACTTTTTTAATAAAAAATATAACAACCTGATTCCTTTGAAACTAAGGCATTAAATGAAATATAATATTTATATATAATCTATAAAACTTGTGTGTAGATATAAAATGCTAAAATAATATATATTTTAATATTTATAAATTCATTTATTTGAATCTTTCATTTAATGAGGTAATCAGTAGATCATAATTATGTCATAAATAAACATATTTATCTAATGTATAAAATTTAAAAATAAAATAAAATTATGTAGGAAGTATTTTTTTTCTTTATAATAACTATTTATAGAAATAATGATCAGTTATATAACCCTATATTAAAATTGATTTAGTAAAATATATGATTATGTTTTAATTATCATTAAATTAAATGAATTCTTATAAAATTCCATTTTAACATCCATGTTAATACATGGGGTCCCAATATTTAACCGAGGATTCCCATGGTTGTATGTAGCTCTTCCAATACGATTAAAAAATTCTTTAGGGTTGTTTTATACTATTAAATTGTTATTTTGTTACCTTTTTTCCATATTTATCATTTAAACATGGTAAATAAAAACAATTAATGAAGTTAAAATTCATAATGTCCAAAAATAAAAGGTGTATATTTAAACAAATTTAACATTATAATTCCAAATATGGAATAAATTTTTACAAATTTAGAAGACATAATTTTTTGTAATTAATTTAAAATTAATTTCCGTTGTCAAAACAAAAAAGTGTGATTATAAGAATTAATAACTATTAAAAGATTGAGATGTGTTTATATCGAATTTCCATTGGAAATTACATCAAATGAAAAAAATAGATTAAATTAAAAATATATAATACAATTAAAATTTAAAAATAATTACAAATATAATATATATCTATAAATAAATTAGAAAAATATTTAGTTTTAAATTCTAATGCAATATTATTCAATATTCATTTAAATATAATTTTTATTAGAAAAATACCAAATAATCTTCAAAAATAAATTTTTATGTCCTCATTACAAATAAGAATTTTATTTTTTCAAATATAATATATAAAATATTTTAATACAACAATTAAAATTGGTGTGCCATCAAAAGGCTGCAAAACTGTATTTTCATAAAAAAACATCTTTTATCCAAAAAATAAAATTGTTCTTATATCATGTATAGAAAATAAATAAGATGATTTTTAATGTTATTTAAAATTAAAAATGTGGTCAATACTATTCATAAAATCTAATTTATGTCCCATAAAAATATTATAACTATAAATCGTTGTTTTTGTGAAACATAGTGTGGCATACAACACAACTATTGAGAAAAGTCGCTCTTGAGTGTAATGAAATCCATGAATAGTGTTTCTTATAAAGAAATATAATATGGTGTTATGTATAGTTCAATAAAAAATTTTAGAGTAAAATTCAAGATATCAACGTAAATAAAAAGAATATGTCCTGTAAAATCTGAGGGTGTTATATTTTACCCCACTTAAAATAAATTTTTCCCTCAATATTAATTGGGGTTATAAATGGTTTAAAACTTGAAAGATTCATTCATTGAAACCCATATTGTAAAAAGGATTACTAAAACTACATTTTAAAAAAGAAAATATAGAAACATAATGGTTACACAATGAAACTCATCACAGGGTTTCCACATAATAGAACATAGGTGGGAAGTGAAAACATAAATATGGAAAAGAAATCTAACCATCATGTTATAATGGATAGTTATTGAGAATAATTTTTAGATAAAGGTAACTACAAAAAATCCATTAATATATGATGATTTTAGGTAACATCTAATTAATTGGATAATAAGGCACTAGGATATCATTTTTTTCTTTCAAAATCCATTTCCTAAATTTGAAAAATTCTTTATTAGATTAATAAAATTCTTGATTTTGGTATAATATCATCATTTTTTGTGCCTTAAAAAACATATACATCATCTCTTATTTTAGGAAATTATGTTGAATTTTTTATAATAGAATTATTATCAAATCATGTGATAGAATGATATGTCATTCCATATATCTCAACAAAAAGTTTAGCACATGTAATCCTATATTCATAAGGCCACCTATTATGAGATAATAAAAATGTCAACTGGAATATAACATATACAATCAATAAATGAATAACATTATAATCCTTCCAAAAAACTGAAAATATATAACATTGGAAAGAGGAGAACTAAATATACTTAACAATTTTCTCTCATATCCCATTTGGCAATTCTTGGTTTCTCCATTCCAAAAATCTGAATACCTTAATCATTTATTATCTTAATACATGATAATAACTTGAATTACTATATATCCTTAGTTAAAAAATTAATTCTGTCAAAATTAACTCTTTAGACACAACAAAAATAGCACAAATTCTATATACTGAAACCATGATATCATCTTTTCCTTTTATCAATGATGAGATCATTAATACTATCAAACATCTCATTATCTCTTTATCCCAACATTATTCTCATATCATGTGCATTCAAAAAATATATTAATCACTTTCCATAGTTACTGGTACCATATACTTATTGAAAACTACAATAGACCAATACATAGATATTCTAATATTCTATAATACTATAAAAAAGAATCGAAAACACTATTATAGTATCCCATTATATAAGAACTTAATAATTCCATCACTTCATTACCATACTCAACATCACCAATAGTGATCATATGTGGTTTACCTTTTTCAATATTTTTAATTGGTCATTGAAGTCGATAATCATTCATAACCTAAGAATTTTAGAATTCGGTAGCATAATGCCCCATTTCTTTCCACTTGTAACCATGATTTTTGAGAGGTGAAATCTTTTGAGATTTATGTTTATTCCCATTATCTTATCAGTAAAATTCTTTATGACCTTCATTCCCACACTTAAATCATTTATAATCCCCCTTAAGAAAATTTTTTCTATATATTATTCTAGACATTGTACATAAGGAAAACCCGATATTCTTGAGTCCATAATTTTTATAGTTTCCCATTAATATTACCCTTATTTTCTAATCATAACAATGAGATAGATGAAAAACTAAAATCTCCCATATTGTAGGAAGAATACGAGGAGGGTACATACAGGAAAATATATTTTTGAAACTCATCTCAATCTATGGAGTCAATTTTATCTTCTTGCCTCTTATTTTTGATAATTTTCCACTAGAAATTTGAATTACCTTCTATGAAATAAGGACCTATCTTAACATTTTCACATTCTGAACAATAGAGAATGAAAACTATCTTTTCAACTGTACATGTCCACTTCCACACAACTAATGGATCAGTCACCCCATTAAATAAGGTGTATGTTTCTTTATGAATGATTTAGAATAAATGTGTTCCCACCTTCGGTTATTTGGAAGCCTAGTAGGATTTTAGATCATAGAAACAAGATTATTTATTACTGATCCCATATCATTTGGTCATTCAAGAGGACAATCATTGAATTTTATATCTCATATAACAATAATGTGGTTTCTTTGGGTTGAATAAATTGTCTAAAACCCCAAAATAAACGCGTGATAAGAAAAAATCGTACCTGGAAAACAACATACTCATGGGGGATTAAATTCAATATTTAGCATCTTCTGTTTAATCCTAGGTTATTCATGATCATTCAAATAATTAGAATTGTGTTACCTATATTTAGACATACACTTACAAACATCCCTAGACATACATTAAAAAATATCTCTAGATATCTCACTAATGTTTTTGCATCCTAGTTTCCAATGGTAAAATTAAACATTCACTCTGATACCAACTCTAAAAACCCAAGATTGACGTACATGGACTCTGAATTTCTTTTTTGGAATTCAAAATACATTTAGAAATATATTCATAAATACTGTATTAGTTTAATGTATTT
The DNA here is from genome assembly GCA_963277665.1 of Viscum album. Classification (NCBI taxonomy): domain Eukaryota; kingdom Viridiplantae; phylum Streptophyta; class Magnoliopsida; order Santalales; family Viscaceae; genus Viscum; species Viscum album. Next base: position 1,652,147,467 of record OY728137.1, on the reverse strand, counting down.
GGTAACTTGGAACATAATATTATAACTTGGTGAATGATCTGCAATATCTCTCATAATGATTGTCCCATTTTGTTTTCTTACCTAAAACCATTATTTATATCCTAGGGAATCAAAAACATAAAAAGGGTGAGAAAAAATGATTAGAAAGAGTAAAAATGGATAAAATACAACAAAATATAAATATTTAAATGTAAAAACAATATCAAAAAGTTTAAACATAAAAATATTTAGTCATGAAATAAATTGTGGTAGTTCATAAGGCATTGATCATAAAGGAACATTAACAATGATTAATTAGCATTGGTATAAAAGATGAAATTATGGAAAATAAATAAGAACATAATATTATCTATATAGTATCCAAGACATTATTTCCAATACCATCATAGAGTATATATACCATTTCTAAACCATGTTTACATATCATTTGATCAATGTATTACTGAACCAAATTTACATGTCCTTCCACTCATGTATTAAGGAACATGATTTACTTTATGTTCTAGTCATGTCAATCTCATGATATATAAATCATTACCCAATGAATTGGATTGATATTTTTGTATCACACATCTCATAAGGAAATAATTCTTAAATGTTCAACAATACCTAAAAAAACATTCACCATAGCCTAACCCATGAAATATAAGGGTTTCTTAAACATCATTCTATCATAACATAATCCATATATAAGATAATTCCAATGTTAACAATATAAAATAATATTAATAATAGGGATAGAAAAATAACTCTTGTTATGAGTGTAATATTATATGAAAAGTAAATTTTAAGAAACACATGAACTTAATTCCTGAGGAAAATACCATTTCTTCTTCATATACGTTTTCTTTTCTCAAAATGTCTTGAAATTTAAAAAGAAAATAATTTAAATGAAAATAAACATGAAAAAAATTAAGGGAATATTGATGTAAATAATTCATCATGACATCATAAAAATACAATCATTCTATATAATTTAAGAAAATGTTATCTTTATGATTTTTCTAATTAAGTTAAAAATTACCTCGTATAGTAAACAAAATAATTATTATTTCTATACCATGTAATAAAAGTCAAAAATGGGTAATAATTACTTTAAAAATAAATATAATAATATTAGATATTTCATTAAATTGGTTATATAAATCATGGACATGGATGATAATTATATCTCCAGTAAATAATTACGAATAAATAATCATGGATTAAAACCAGAATGTCAAAGTTATCCCATACCTTTGATCCAATTTATTGTGTATGTTTTCAAAACTCTATTATAGTGGGATTAAACATATTATAAACATGTAACAACACCATAATAATATTTATGATATAATCAATGATTTACCTATGCATTTATATGACCCGTTCAATTTTCACTACCATGTTAACGTAATGTTTTGTGTACTAATAATTCTATTTATCATACGTTTTTAGACATGTTATTATTTATATTATTATAATTATAATAATTTAATTACTTATATAATGTAAAACATGGTTTATATATCATATATATTATGTATATGTATATATAATAGATTTATAAATTAAATAGAATACAATGTTCATGGAGACGGTAGGTCGTACGTACGGATGAATGATGTTTTTGTTTCCATATTAAATTAAATAGAAGTAAGTAAATTATATATATATATACATTAATATTGTAGAATTATTATATTTTATATCTCATTATTATCTATTAGATATACTTCATAATCATTATTGAATGGTTAATGTGGAGAATAAATCTCATCGCGCCATGGAGTCGGTAAGTTTTACTTACGCACGAGCGATGATATCATTCTAATAATTATTGAATGGTATTGAAGTGGATTGTTTAAAATATGTAATAATTATTATCATGTTATAGTAATCATATATAGTTATTATTTTCATCATTATTCACATCAAAATAAGGAGGTGGTAAAAAACTGATTACACCATGACGTGGAGATGGTATTTCACACCTACCCATGCACGGTGAATTCATTTTTTGTCAGATGGACAGATGGTGAAATAGTATTGATTAATAGTTAAAATAAATTACCAGTATATTATTGATACTGATTTTATTACTCTATAATGAAAAAACTAATGAAGATTAAGTATAAGAGGGATGGACTTTGAATGAATCGGTAGTGGAGATTACCTTTCCTTGACCTGCATACATTAAATTTCCCCTTAGAGAACAATAGTTATACTTTTTAGAACACTAGAGACTCTAGATTTTTTGTACAGATGTTTATAAGAATAATGGGTAGGGTTTGGATAAGCATTATGGGTCAAAATAGAGTGAAGATGCGAGGGAGGATTTTCCCTTTTATAAGAGAGGAGAGAAGATCTTTAAGAAACTCTCAAATATTAATTTATTATAAATTCAATTTAAATTAAAAAAGGTCCAAAAGTCATTTAATTTTGAGATAAGATAATTTGGGTTAAAATTCCTATTCTACAATAATTTTTATAAATGTTTTGGAAATTTTTTATCATTATCTTTTTGGTTTACCCATATTCTCACCATCTTAATCAGACTTTGATATCATGTTATTTACACATTGTGGGTTAACGTTACTTCCATATCATTTCAAATAGCGCACAAAAAGTTTTTTGGGACATATTTGGACTTATAGTAACCATTTGGAAGAATAATAGGTTTCTAGGAATTTAATATCATTTAATAAACTATTTTATGTCTTATGTTATGAATTCTGTTAATTTTGGACATTATTCAAAATTTCCTTTTTTTTAAAATCATAACAACCTAATTCATTCGAAACTAAGGAATTGACTCCAATAAAATATGTCTATATTGTGCATAAAATTATTTTAAGGCATCCAAATGTCCAAATTAAATTTTTATTAAAATTTATCGATTCATTTATAAGAATCATTCATTAATAAGGTAATCACTAAATCATAATTGTGTCAAAAAAATAAATATGTTTATCTAATGTATAAAAATTAAAAATATATTCCATGATGTAAGAAATATTTTCATATTTTCATGAATATTTATTGACATATATATTATTTATATAACCCTATATTAAAATAGATTTTGTAACTAATACATTTTTATGTTATAACTGTCTCTCCATTAAATTAATTCTTATAAAATGACATTTTCACATCCATGTGAATTAATGGGGTCCAAAAATAGATCCATGGTTTCTCATGGTCGGAAATATCACATATAATAGGATTAGTTGACGTTTTAGGGTTGTTAATACTATAATTTTTTTGTTTACCCTTATTTACAAGATTTACACTTTAACTATGGTAAATAAAAATAATTACTAATGTTACTATTCATAATGTCCAAAAATAAAAGGTGTTTATTCATAGAATTTAGACTTTCTGATTTCAAATATTGAATCTATTTTTCTAAATTGAAAACACATATACTCCAGTAATCAATTTAAAATTAATTCCCTTTTTCAAAACCCAAATGCGGGTTTTTAAGAAGTAATAACTATAAAAAGATTGTGATGTGTTTAAGGCCATTTTCAATGGGGAATTACTTTCAATGACCAAAATTGGTTTAAATGATAAAAAAATAATCCAATTAAACATTATAAAAAATATAACTATATAAGAAAATTAGATGAAAAGGTAGTTTTGAATTAAATGCAGTATTTTTCTCTATTCATTAAAATTAGAAATTTATCATAAAAATGCCAAAAATTTAACATTAGTAACTTTTTATGTCTTGCTTCCAAAAAAATGTTTATTTTGTCAAATCAAATATATAAAAGTGTTAGGAACATTATTTGAAATGGGTTATCCATGAAAAGGTTGGAAAAAACATTTTTTTAAATACTTCTTTTATCTGAAAGAAATAAACCAGCTATGATATCATGTCTAGAAAATACATAAGATGAATTTTCATGTTATATAAAATAAAAAATGTGGTTAATACTATTCATAATGGTTAGTTTATATCCCATAATAATATTTTAACAATATATCATTGTTTAGTAAAACACTGTATGGAATAAAACACATGTAATTGAGGAAGGACACTCTTGGTTGTAACACAAACGTATAATAGTGTTGAATATAATACAAGATAATATAATGTTTTTTATTGGGAAAGCTATTTTTTTTGTCGAATACAACACAAGACATCAAATAAAATAAAAATAATTTATCCCATAAATAAATGGTGTGTTATAATTATAATGATATATGTACTGAATATGCATATGATATTTATGTCATGTTTTAAATACTTTATATTTTTAATTAATGATCTACTAATTTTATGAAAAATAAAAAGTAAAAAAAACTCGAAAAACAAGTCAATAAACACCATAAATGATGAAAAGGACACAATATTATTAATGAACGAGTTATAATACGTTATAACAGAACTATATATGATATAATAAATATAAATACGATTATATTTTATGTTTTTACCATTATTAATTACATTATAAGGTAGGATAAATAGTGTTCATCCAAAAGGAAGCTTATGGTACGAGATTATTTCTTGGTTTTTATTTCGTTGAGGCATACACCACTTTCACAACTTATTTTTTTGGGGTATATAAACCTCTATTGTATTTTATAAAATGAATAAATTAAACTTCATGGAATTTTCTGTTCCATTTGAATTTTTTTTCATGGGGATTTTGACCTTAATGTTACCAAGCATTAAGGAATTTTTATATCAAATTTTTTTATCTATGAGATAATTTTCATATTCTCCACCAACATATTTTATGTTTTTGTAATTCCAAAATGTCATATAATAAAATTATTACCTCATTATCATAGTATTATTTTATTCACATTGAATTATATTATCAAAGGGGCATGACATGAAGATTACTATGTGGTTAATCTTGCCTTTCCAATCTATCTTTATTTAGTGATTATTAATTTTCTAATGAAACAATCATTTCATTATGAACAGTTTCCATTGGAAATCAAATTTATTTCAGATATATATACTCTTATGTGATTTTATAGTTATTTCATGAATTGTATACCACTTTTACATATGGTGTTTACTTGACCGTTATTGTATATATTGTGGAAGTATTGGTAAATATTTTTCTTTCACAAAATACATTTATTTTATAAGAAAAATTGTTCACAATGTAAATATATTATTTGATATATGAGTTATAATTTGGATACATATCACTCGGTTGGGCGATAGAAATATATATCCCCTTGATGCATTTATAGTCTCATGAGATGAATCATTTTTTCAGTTAGATGGGTTTTTAACCAATATGCTATAAATCATCTTATGAAAGGCCATGAAGGTAAACATACCATGTGCCTAGAAATCGTGGAATCAAATAATTGAGGATTTCATTCATTCAGAATTAGTATTTTTTATCCATGATATTTTTTCTTTTACATTATCTATGGATATAGTTTATCCTCATTTTAATGATTAAGTGTAATCTTTTTCAGCTACAGACCATTCCATATTGATTTTGATGTATCAGGTTGTTTAAGTAGAAAAATTGATCAGTTATTTACCATTCTATATGATTTACTGTATTTTATTTATGATTAATTTTTCTTTATTCTGACCCTTACTTAGCATTTTCTCTCTTTCTTATATTTTTTCCATTCCCAAGTATATAATAGAGAATTCAAGGAATGAGTCTCAATGATTTAGTTTATTATTATTTATTATGTATTATTTTTCATTTTATAATTCCAGTGTAATTTGGGAATCTTGTCTGTAATTTTTGTTTCCAAAACTATTAAACTAATCAATAATTTAGGATTTTATTTCCTGTAATAATTCCAATTTAATAAAGTAAGGCACACACTAGGGAATTTTGGGGTTGGAAATTAAACATGAGATAATCTTACTTGAAAATAACCCAATATAAAAATTTATCTAAACAGACCATCGATAAAAACTGTGACAACCTATAACCCTCACTCATAGATCTGATGTTAAAATTGTAAAAATTACATTTATACAATTGATGTTGGTAATTGTAACTGATTTTGTCCATCAAAACCATTCAACAAAAAAAGGAAAAAATGGATCACATACATTCTCAAGGACATTTTAGCTATAGAGTCTTATAGAATTAAGAAAAAATCCTATAGAAACAACATCCATGTCATAAAATGATCATTGGTCACACATAAAAAATTATTTTCTTATTTCACATTATTTTATCATCATTATCTATATTAAATTGATTAGAGGCATAATTATATCAACCTAATTCATTATAACCCAGGGAAAAGAAAACATAAAAATGGTGAGATCATATAATGAGTATGGTTAAACATAAAAATTTGAAATTGAATTTCATCAATGGTCATAAAATTTTTAAGGGTAATATGACATTATCATAGTGCATGATTGAATCATGAAAAACTCATACCCATCAATAAATGGATCATTAAAATATGAAATCATGGAAATTATAGTAGTCTTTTGAATCAATATTCATGTGAAATGTTATATCAATATTGATCACAAGTACCACTATTAACCAATAAAAATAAATTTAATACAATTTTTTCTAAAATATAAGAACATATTGAAAAAGAACATTCCAAAAAATTAATTATAATATCCATACATATTGTTTTCAATATATTCATTACCCAATTCATTGGAGTGATTTCTTGGTGCATCAATCAGTTAAGATATAGCGGGATCACTCGACACAATATAGGATACACCATAATTTGAGAAATAATTGGATTGCCCGAAACTATATGGGAAGACCCATTGTATAAATTATAATAGGTTCATCTTATACTATATTGGCTTACCAATAGTAATGTCCATGAACATCAACATAACAAAAGTAAAAATTGATTTCATTTCATCATAAAACTCATAAAAATTCAATATTATTTCATAACATGACTATCCAATGGAAGAGAAATATTTTTATGTCAATATTATTAAAACAAGAGTAACCCTTAAAAAATTGATGGGTTCTATAAAAATAACTTAGAATCATGTATAACCAATGAAAAACAAAGAGGTTCCATAACACATTATTTGAAAGAATCTAAATCTAAGCAGAGAAAGTATAAGGCTAGTCTCATTATAAAATATCCCAATTGTATTGTAATTGAGGAAAATATTTTTTTTATTTTGATTAATGTATTTTTAATTAAAATCAACTCAATTTTTTTAGTAAAATAAACATTTAATTTTGAAAATCTATTTTTCGTAAAAGAAAAAATTTTGAAACTCATTTTTCATTCAAATACCCTTGAAACCTAATAAAAAATATTTTAAAAATATATTAAAACATTTATTTTGAAAAATATAATTTTGGGTTTGCAAATAAAAGTTAATACAATTTTTAATACAGTTTTAGAAAAAACTATTTTGGAAGAAAACGGGTTCCCGGTAGAAAAGATTTTATTTATAAAAATAATATTATGAACTCATGAATATGTAAGGATAGGAAAGTTATGGGAAAATATAATTATCATGAAATTTAATAAGCATAATAAATGTTATGAATTTTTTTGAGAGGTATATAATAAAATTTCTACATTGGAGATGTAATTATACATAATATCGACAGTAGATGATATTGTAATATCAACATCATACAACATTGTTGAAATTGAATCATAATCCCCATGAAATGAAAACATTAAATGAAAAATATAATATCCTTTATGTTATGATATTAATGATAAGACATGTAAAATGGTGACAATATACAATCCTAAAATCAAATAAGAGTATAACATGACATGCATATAAATGAATGAAAATTGACCCAAAAATCCCTTATATCTTTAATAACTTTGAGATCGTAAACCGCATAAAATAGATATATTATCATTGATTTGTAAATATCCATAAATTTAGTTATAATAATCACAAAATAAATTCAGTCTAATAATATATGACACAAAAAAATAAGTGGTGAATATAGAATATATCACAAAGACATAAAAGTTATATGAGAAAAACCTTTACCATGAGTCTAACATGTTCTATTTGAATCATTATTTTAGATTGAATTAATTATATTAATTATTTAGTTTATTGATAATTTTTTTCAATTTTTAATACTTTTATTTCACTTATTAACATGTTATATACCATATCATAATCAATTATGTTTAAATCAGATGTTTTCACCATATTCAGTTTAAGTGTCAATAGTGACATTGGTAGGTTGACTATGGTCAAAGTGTTAAATATTTAAATATATTAAAAATAATTATAATGAAATAAATATAATATTTATAAATAAATTATAGTTTTTATAAAATCCTGAAATCTTGTTTTGAAAAATTAACTAACGTTGCGATCATTGAGTAAGGAGGCCATATGTATGCATGTGTAATGTTTTCATTTTTCAATGACCACATTTGAAAGAATGAAATTGATATGTTATAATTAATTAAGAAAAAACATCATAAATAACATATTATTTAATTATATATGAATATATTTATCATTATTGGGATATCATGGTGAAAAAAGTAATCGCATCTCTTTAAGGATGGTGTTGTCCACACATCCATGGGTGACATTATCATTTTTTTAGGGACAGAAAAACTGAAATATTAATTTTTTTGAATGAAAAATATTTCTAGAATATAATAATACTTTTATATAAATAATATATATATATATATATTTAAATTTTTTAATTATTACCTCCTAGGTAACACAATAGTGAAAAATGAATTACAACGCTTCTCATGGAGGTTGTCTTCCATACCACGAGTGACATTATCATATTAATTTTATAATATAATTAAAAATAGTATAAAGGATATAATTATAATGTACATATATATATATGTTATATGTTTGAAATTAAAATATTTCATCTGTTATCATACCCAACCACGATAGGCGGTAATACCAAAATTAAGGACATCCTTATGGGAGGCGGTTCCCTTATGTGCCCACGAATGATGATTTTATAAACCATTTTATGAAAGTGTATGTGGTTGTAGGTATAAAACCCTACATAACTATATTTTAGTATATATAATATATTTATGTTATTATATCATTATGTTATAAGAATAATTTATGTAGGTGGGGAAATAAATAAAAGAAAAATTCTCATTAATGAATGTTACCTATTTTTGGGGTCACTCTGTTTGGAATTCCCCAAAGGAATTATATGGAAGTATTTATGCCAAATATAAGTGTTATATGATGATATCTATTAATTTAGGATTTAATTTAGGTAGATATTATAAAAAATTAATAGATTTATGTAGTAAATAAGGGAGGAGAGGGTGGCCTTATAGAACTTGGGTGAGTGTGCTGCTTGTAATTCATTTGGAAGAGTATATTAGACCCAAATGTTTTTTATGTAATGGGGGTATAATTATTTTTATGGATGTATAAGGTCAAAATATGGCCATAAAAAAGGATTTAGATAGTTTTTGTCATTTTTACACTATAGATTATATATTTAACAAATATGTATTTTTTTTACCATATTCGATGTAGTAAATTTTAACTATTTTCAATAATAATTATAGTAAATAATTAAGACATAATTAATAGAAATTAGGATTCCCTCTCAAAATATTGAATCCATTTATCCAAATTTAATTAACAAAATTGAATAAATTTAATTTTATATTATTCTTATAAACGTTGTGAGATAACTTGTTTTATGAAATGTATTTTTCTGGAAGAATCATTGTATTTTAACTCTATGTCTAATAATAATAATTTTTATAATATATAATTTATATTTAATGTTATATTTTACATAAAATTTATTTATAACCTTCCCCAATAGGTTTTATATTAATTTAATAAAATAGATAATAATTATGCATTTATAATAGTTTTTAGAATAACCAATTTTAAACATGAATACATACTTACAATAAAAGACAAAATATAGTTGATTCAAGGTAATTATGGTGAATTAATATGAATAATAACACATAGTTTAACTGAAAAATTATTCAAAACATGTTAATGAATTTAAATTACTTAACATATTGTAAAATATTCTGTTTTAATTTTTTTTGCATTTTTCACTAATCACTAAAAAATAAATATTTTATAAAAAGTACCAAAATTTTACCCAAAGTATATTATTATATTAAAATTTATTTTTTTTCAACATTATAAAATAAATTTTATAAATTTTCAAAAAATTAATTACATTTTTTCCCTTGAAAGGAAATTAAAATCATTTAGGAGGAAAATATATTTCTGTTTTCTAAAAATTGATTTATTATATACTAATAAATTATCAATTATTATATGGATTAATACACAAAAACAGATATATATATATATATATATAATACAATTAATACCCATCAATTTAATTCTTAGGTAATAATAGTAAAATATATCATTGGTCATTTGACTTCTGTGTTGCACAGCGAATATACTACCCAATATAATTATATAGGGGATTTGTGTAATGAAAGATAAATTAAGTTTTTCATGTAACGAATGTGGATCATTTTGGTATGTGTCCTATAAATTATCAAATATAGTGTCAATAATTTAAAATTTCTTGGGTATTACATATGGTCAGTCGGGCCTTCTCACTAAAGGAGAAGGTCCCTTTATAAATTATTAACCTATAATATATGGTATGGCCCATCATTATTCATGTACACTAAACCTAGCCAATTATGGAAACATCCATGGCCTAATACCCTTTCTAGGGAATGTTCATTACATGGACATATCCCTATATACACTAAGGTGGTGACATAAATCATGTCATCCAGTTCCCATAGCATCTATGGAGGCCATAAAAATTATACCAACCAATCCCTATAGACTCTAAGGAGACTGTATCTAAGAATAGTTCAGGAATAATAAAAAAATTATATAGCCTATCTCACATCTCTCTGACACATGATTTGGGAACTAGTACTTTTGGATGTCGTCCCACATCCTTTACAAATTAGAGAACCACATTGACACTCATAGGGGTCTATCATGTCCATCAGGAAATGATGTTTCTTCTATGACATAAATACGTTTTTATAGGGCCCCCACATAAAAAATACCATCATATATCATCAAAAAACCACAATAATGAACATAAAATGTATCCATTGTTTTTAAAAACGTTAATCAACCACACATGATCAAATAGACCAAAACCAACCTAAAAAGGGCCCACAAGCCTTTATTTTAAAATAATTCAAAATGCAAATTTTTAAATTTTTTAAAAATAAATATCAAGCCAACTTTTTGATGAATTTCCCATTGTCCAAAACCAAAAAAAAACTCAATGAAAACTATGTTTCTATTTTAAAATACCATTTAAAAACTCATTTCACAAATCACTATTTACATTGAAATGTATATTCTAATTAAATCCTCATTTTGAAATTAAATTATAAAAATAAACTGTTATCCCTTTTAAAACCAAATCATTTTACCATGAAAACCATAAATATGTACATTGGTAATCATTTAACCAAGGAACCACCATTAGACTGTTTCGAAAGATATATCATCATGTTAACTATTACACCAATATAAATCCATCCATAACATATATAAACACACAAATATAATTAATTATACATATAGATATACTAGTGAGTAATAAAAAATTAATTCCCCAAATTTCCAAGATACAAGAATAAATCCAATTCCCTCAACCTCAAACAAACCGGCCTCCTTCAATTCCACAGCTCAACCATCGATGATTGATTGTATAGTTTGTCCCCAAAAGATTCATTTCAACCTCCAACATTATAATGAGAACCTCCTAAATCCAATTATTCAATGACATTATTTAATTATATAATTTAAAAAATAAATAATTTAAAGAAATGGTTCCAAACAAAATGGAAAAAATGAATTTTGAATTCCATGAAACAAGGAATGGTCCACACACAAAACTCCCTTGAAAATTTGTCAAATATAATTCCAGATTTTAAATCCTAAATAAAAGGTTAATTTCCTTACAAAAAGGTTGAGAAAATAAATAAATTAAAATGATGTCATAACTAATTGAAAATATAAAACAATTTCTCATTTTTTGGCATCTCAGGATGTACTTTATAAGATACATACAAAGACCCACCCATTGGTAGTAGATACCACTATGTACTAGTGGAGTAAATGTAAAAGACCCAAAAAAGTTCCCCCAAATAAGTTATTCATGAAGAGAATAAAGAACAGGGGAAAAATACAGATTTAATCTAGAATGCACTATTATCACATGCTAAAATAAATTCACTATATTGGAGATATGAAATGAGGAAGGGAGAATAGTGATTAGTATAAATGTACTCCTATTGCGAAACAAACCCCTTAAAATATTGTATCCCCCCAATAATGAAAAAACATTCTTCCCCATTAAGACATCTAAAAAAATCTCCATCGACAAACCTATAGAGGCTTGATCATTCTCCCATGCTCAACCAACCAATCGGTTGAAGGCCACTATCTATCTAGTGGCTCAAGGTTGTGGCATAGACCTTGGTGTTATCATAAGTGATTAAGTTCCCTGCTACTCACTGGATGATGGCATCCTACTAATTAAATTCATAATAGAGACGCCCCCAAATGAGTTTTTTACCACACCCAATTTTACACAACACAAAACAATCATCAAAATTTAACCAAACAATCCTCCTTGGGAAGTTTCATATCATGGAGAATTATTTAGAACCCATTTTCTGAAAACAAAATATCCACTAGATGATAATTTCAAATTACCTAATTAATTTCAATATGAAATGATATTTTTAATTAAAAAATATCCACCCTAATGATTACATCCATTATAGTCTATTATATTATTTCATACATGAATCTAGATTTACGAATGTATATAAAAAAGAAACAATTTATTATCTTTCATCCTAAAATGTCATATGCTACTTCATTGCATAGTTGTGTCACCATGTGTAGATACAACGATTATCCAATAAAACTCTCAATCCAATCCCAAAACCAAGACATCGAAATATCAAAATTAAATTTATGTGGCTTTAACCTCCCTATATCCCTTTCTATCTAACTACCCTAGTAGGTCATTAATCTTAAAATATCTCCCATAAGCACAAGGGATCACTAATAATACACTAACACTTCATCCAAAAAAAATTACCTACTCATAGAAGTATTGGATCATCAAAAAAACATTGTGGTTATGCGGGGAACGTTTAAAATTTCCTCAATTGGATTCACAAATCATGACATCTATAATCATACTCTTTCCCGACAACCAATTCATAAATGGCCTAGATCACTTCTTGATCAAACAACCAACATCCATAGAATGATACGTACAAATATAATCTTACCAACTCCACACAAGAATTATCAAACATGGTCTATTTACTTATATTATCCCACAACCATTTCAACCATTCACCAACCAGTAAAAATGCTCCCATGACTCAACATGAGGTTCATGTATCATGTAACTGATTTGGATTTCACATTAGAGGAGTAACTTTATTTACAATCAAATTATACTATAAATAATCCTTAACACCCATTTTCTATCCATTAACATGAATAAATATTGGATGTGACTACCTCCCTCATACCTGAGTTCCAAACCACAACTCTAACACCTTACTCAAATGTAGTCCACAACATTACATTTTTCATGAAAAAACACTTAAGTGTCAACAACCAAATAATATCTTCTTTTATATTGATTTTACCCATAAAAATCCTCTTTCAATGGTTTATTAAATCTCATGGTTATACACACCATATGAATCTACCATTAAAAAAATTATCTTATCATAACCCTAGACCCATCAAACACACACCAATTAACAAGAACCACAAAATCCACAAAAAACAAATCAACTAATATAATCAACCCAAAACATCAATATCAACCTGGGACCAACACAAAAAACCATGAAAATTCCCTTGGAGACACCGACAAAAAATCTATAAAATACCCAAAAAAATATAATCAAACCACTTGACCTCTTCCAGTCATCCACCAATGACATAATAAATAAATATATATATATATATATATATATATATGAACCATTTTATTTCTACACCACATGAAAACCCTTGTGAACAATCCATTAGACCTACCTTAAATATTTTCAATGAACATGGAATATAAGAAAAACATATAATTCATGAACCATTGTCACCCTACACTACAAAATGAAATTCTACGAAGATATGTTTACACACTCAAAAATCTTATGTTTCTTAGAAAATTTTCAGTATCATTACACACACTATAAATCACATGAATTTTTGAAACACCACTCAACACCATGTTGTTTTTTACAAAAGAAATCATCAAAAACCACATCCTAGATAGCCAAATTTACCAAAGGACTATATTTATTCTTCAGAAATACATTTTTAAAAATTTCCAAACAACTTTAAATTATAATTTCAAAAAACTCCCCTCAGTTTTTCTATAAAGATAAAAAATTGAAACCCATTCTGAAGTCACTTATCCATGGTCCATTTGAACTAAAATCAGTCTAAAAATTCCATTAATTCCCATTTTACTCACAACCACATATATACATATTGGTTTTCCATTAAATATTTATTTTTAATAGAAAATCCAGATGTCTAAAAAACATTTCTTAATGGTGACCAATGACAAAAAAGCATAGCCAATGAATTTAATAATCCCCCACTATCCAAATTATTATAATCTCCCAATATAATATATGTGACGAAATGATATTTATGTTATATTTTGATTCAATTAATATATATTTACACAAGTATTTATTTCAAATAACATCACCAATATGGATATGTAACATCTCCAAAAAATTCCCCTACCATGATGCCTGAATAGATCACTAGCTCACTGCCACAACCTAAAGCTCATCTCGAGTATCTTCTATTTTTGTTAGGATTACTAGTCTAACCCAATAACTCACTCATCCTATTGTTACTAATCCATATTTTGGACATACATTAGAACATAGGTTTTAACTAATGTTTACCTTGTCATGCATGTTCGTTTTCTAACTTAAATATTCTGAAAACCTAATGTAGGTTTGTGTACAGTATAATGGAATGAGTGGGGGTGGATTGACCATTAAAAAATAAATGAAAAATAAAAATAATTAAATTAATTTCCTAAATACCAAATCCAATTTTTGAAAAGATTGAATATGTTAAAACCATTTTAAGAAAAAAATAAATTAATCAATGTTGAATGAATAATAATTTAATATAATAAAATCACAAGAATAAAACATGGTATGATTCAAGAATAAAATGATGATGTGTTGTTGATGAATAAAAATAATTATTAATCTATTTAGTGAAATAAATAAATAAATAAAAATATTCAATGTAAATAATGAATTATATTTATTATGGAATTTTAGAAAAAAATCAAGAAGATACCATATGCCTTCCACCTAAATTGCTTGATAATTTTATATATTAAATCATTGGACTTAATGATATATATGATACAAAAAATACATTAATTTTTTATGTTTTTTCATGAAAAAATTAATATAGAAACTACAATTTTAACTATTAATATAGACACATCAAAATATGATAGTATCGATCTTTTAAATAGGTAGGAAAAGAAAACTTAAATCCCTCACTTTAATAGTAGTGGGTATAAAAATATAGAGATATAATTTATTATGAGACATCACTTTTTAGTATAATATTTATTATTTATAAATAATTTGAATAACCCTTGTATAGAGTGAGAATATTGATGAGTGAGAGAATAAAATGAAATTTTAAGACAATATTGATTATATAGTACCAGATATAGAATAGTGATCACTTTGGGGGAGATTTGGTGATTGTATTATGCCTGATATTGAGGATAGATGTTGATATTAAAGTTAGTTTCAAAGACTCCAAAAATATCTATATATATGCTTCAAAACCCTTATAAATCTTTTGGAATTCACTATAGAGTATTGAAGTGGTTGAATATGATATTGAATGAAGTTTGAAAAACATTATGACCAACCAGTCAATCCACACATCTTGAACCACGACTTTTTTCATTATACCTATCCATTTTGGAAATCAAAAAAACCAACACCATTGTAGTGGCCACCATCATTGGGAGATTTTGGCCTTCCATACTACCTTTCCACCATGCCTTGTACACCATACCAGGTTCCAATATGTTTTTTCAGGATATTCCCGAATCTTCAAGAAGTGGATTCTCTAATTCTATTAATAGAATTCTAAGATTCTTCTAGGATCCTTGAAAAAAATTAATATACCTATAAAGACTTATTTATAGATATTTCAAGGTAATTTTATGATTATAAATAGTTTCATTCAATAATTAATACTAATTATATAAATTAATTTTTTAAACAAATTAATGGGTTTTTATCAATAATGTCAATGGATAGATTGAATAGCATTGATATCTCTATTTCTGATCATCAAAAATTATTATATTATAATTGAATAAAAAAATTTAATAGTAATAATAAAATAGTAATGATATTTTTAAAAAGATTAATTGACCAATATATTGAGATATTTATATTGTTTTTGGAATAACCAAAAAAACTTCACTATACATCTAACATCATGCCCTAAACAAAACAATATTCCTTTAAAAAATTTCTACCCCTTTGGAAAAATAACATTTCCCCTATTTTATTATCCAAAATGACTCATATATAGTGTTAGATAATAATGAGTTATATAATTATGAACTATGTTTTATCAAAATTATAGATCATTTAAATAACATGGAAATAAATTTTTAAAATTTTTAAAACAATTAGAATTTAGAAACAATATATTTCTATTTTGATCAAGGTAATAGAGGAAAAAATCATTTTTAAAATATAATGATAGAAATATAGAATTGACTTATTAAAATAAGCACAAGCGTTAAATATGCTATTAATTTTTTTTAAATGTATTCCACTTATAGAATCATAAAAATAATAACAATATTAGAACCACACCTGAAGTAATGGATCATTTTATGTAAAGAGACCTTAACCCTTAGAATAAAGTATACAATTAAACCAAATATTAAAAAAATCATTCCATGATTATGTTTTTGAAAATATTTTTTAAATAAACTATGGAAAATTACCTATCAGCAATAGAAAAGTTGTACAATAATGGACTACTAATATTACCCAAGGATGCATATTAGATTTAAACTAAAAATATCCAATTCTGTTGTTATAACTTCCCGATGCATCTATTTTAGAGCCACATCCACCAGTTTTGATCCAAACATGAATATATAAATTTTATTATAATTATCACATATCATTTATAAACATATTTAAATTTTGAATACATTTTACTTTAAAATAACAGAAAATAAATTTTTCTCTAAAAAAATTGAAAATTGTAAAAATGTTTATTTTTTAAGATTTATGATGCTGAGAGATATGTATCAGAGGATAATGATACCCAAATATCCTTTAATAATCTTAATTATACTAATAGAAAAGGGTTTATTTATGATATCATCATATAAAAGGTTTGTTAAATTAAATTGATGAATAATATTTTCTTTTTTGAAAGTGTTCTCAAAGGAAATGGTTTCTTAGATCAATGTGCTTAGTTCAAGAGTATTATGATTGCATATATACTAATATTACTATTGTTGAAAAAATTCATAGATACTTGGTAATAAATAAGAATAATGACAAGATATTTTTCATCATCAATATGATTTGGGAAAAAAATTACCATGGGCAATGTATTCAACATCAACAATATAAATAAAAACAATTTATTTCATCTTACATTTCCATGACAGAAGGTATTTTCCTAGTATATGTCATGCTCCAGTCGTAATTTTCCTATCTTGTTGGAGTCCTGAAAAAAATACCATTTATAAAATAAAAATATTCAAGAGCATATTTTAAATGATAAAATATTGTATGGTCTTTTGTTCAATTTAAATTTAAAATAAATTAATTTCAGAGGTTTAAAATTATATTTCATTATATTTGATTGAAAATGAGAATAATGGAATACACTATACAAGATATGAAACTGAGTCATAATAATGTAAAATATATGTTCAATCATACATTGATAAATCTTATTATAGTTCAATATAATAGCTACAACAATTGTTAGAAAACACATTATGAACATTGGTGTTATAATTTTATTATACATATTCATGGTAAAATTATTTTTAAGTTAATTATTTTATTTAATTTTCTTTACAAATGATAGATCATAATTTATTGAAATTTTAAAACTAATAACGACACATAATTCACCCATAAAACTCATTTTAGGAATAATGTTCAGAAAATCATTAAATTAATTCCAAATAGTTTCTTTATTTGTCAAAAAATATAAAACCTCAGCATAATTTTTAATGATTAATCAATCATTAGAAATATTTTCCAAAACAATATAGAATCAGTTTTTTCCATTTTAAAATAAATTGACAAAATATATTTAGTTAACCTCACATACCAATCATGAGTGAATTGTTTCGAACTATATATATCATTAGATAACTCTAAAACATGATTTCAAAATTTAGGATTTTTCAAAATATATTTTTTTTCTAGAGAAACATATTTAAAAATAAAACCATTTAGAATGGTACTTTTAACATCAATTAGAGAATACATCAAATTAAAATGACTAGGTATTAAACATAATATTATACAAGAATATAGCCTTGAAACAGATGTAATTTCTTAACCATAATCAATATATTATTCTTGATTATATCTTATATTTTAAAAATTTATCATTATTATGAATGAAATATCATTATTTAACATGATTTTTTTTTAAAAATCCATTAAGTTAAAATAATTGGATGATTAAAATGATGATCCATGAGACTAAAAATTTTGTCCCTTTGAAATTGTTTCAACTCCTCCATCAATAAGAGTATACAATTCTCATCATTAAAGTCATCATCAATGAAATAAGGGCCTAGGTGAGAGAGAAAATCATGATATTTATCCTCATTTAAGATAAAACTTCAAATAAAAATTGTAAAATAAAATTTATTGATAAATTCTCATGATGAATATATATGGATTGAATTTAAATGTTGGGTGACAGAGTAGAAGGATATTTCATTGAATCGTCAATATATTTAGAATTTTTATGTTTGGATAATTTTAAAAATAATTATTCATCATTATCGTCAATAGAAGGAATATTCTCATAAAATTTGATCTAAATTATTTATTCTATAATCTTGGTGTTTTTATTCATGATGACATATGATTTACATCAGTTAGATATCTAAATATATATACCTTAAAAGGATTATGTTAAAAATATTCCTTATTTATCCTTGATATTGAGGATAATGAATTTGAAACCAAAATCATTAAAACTTAATTTTTTTTGAATCATTACATTATAAAGTATAATTATATTTCTTCATAGGATGGGTGTTACGAGAATATAGTTAATGAAAAATGAAGCATTATTGAGCACCTCAGTCCAAAAAAATCACGGAATGTAATACTCATTTATGAGGGTCCAATATGTTTAATGGAGGGTTTTGTTTCATCCATCATTGATTCCAATTTTTTAATTTTTCTAGGAGTGGAGAAAGTACGTTGATATCCATGAGAAGAAAAAATACATATAGTTCTCATTATTATAAAATTCTCAACCACGGTCGCTTTTAAGGGAAAGGATATTGTATCATTTTTTATTTTTTCAATTACATTAAAATTAGATAAAGACAACACATTAATCACATTTAAGAGAAATTAATATACCCCATTTAAATATATTATGGTCATCAATAATTATAGAGGATTTTTTTTGAATTTACACTAGGAACCTATGTTTCACCACAATAGTTATGGTTGAATATTTCTATCAATTTAAAAGATGAAACTTAAAATTTAAAAGTGATAATATATATATTTTTCTTCCTGTTTTATAGGTTTTACAAATTGTTTTGTCTTCAAAAGAAAATGTAATGTGGTAAATAGAAGAATTAGAATATAATTATAACATTTAGAAAATTAATTTTAAACATCCTTTTGAATAAACTATTGCATAATTAAATAACACTTATTAATGTATGAATCCTTTAATTTACAAATATATCATATTAAATTAATTTAGATTTATAGAATCAATCATACATTTACTATTAATTTCACCTTTTAAATCATCTCCATTTGTGATATGTCATATTTTATAGTTTTCAGGATAATTTAATTTAGAAGGATCACCACACATATTCCTTTAGAAAACAATATTTATACACCATGTGGCTTCTTGGATTTTTCTCTCCAAACCATTTTCCTATGAGACTAATATTTTTTGGTTCCCAAATCATGGGCCCACCTAGGTATGTGAATATAGATTTTTAAATCCTGACATGCCCATAGAAAAATTCAATTTGAAATATTTGAAGAGAGATAAATGATTTTAGGTCAACCATATCTGTCCTTTTTTTAGTGTCATTAATAAACATGCTATCCATATTTTTAAAAATAATTACAACGATTAGTTTGATAAGTTACTTTTAAAAAATTAGTCTTCTTATAATTTTTGGAAAAGGTGGATTGCTTAAAAACCCATTTATAAAATTAATTTTAATAAATAATTTTTATCAGAATGTAATATTCATTGATTCTTTCTCTTGAGTGAAACAAGAAAAATTATTTTTTACATGATTAATATTAAATTCCAAATTCTCATTATAAAGATCCTATTTTAATTTGAAAACCAAATCATATTTTACATATAAATTATGATGTTTTAAATATATGACATTATCTTTATTATTTTTATGATAATGAATGTTTAGATAAAATGTCATAAAAACCATCATTAACTGTATATTTATAATATATAACGACATTATAAGATAGTGGTGAGGTATATGTGTTAGAAGAGAAAGAATTATAATATATAGAATTTACATTTTTCACAAAACAAAACATTTTCCATGAGGCCTTCAGGACATTTCTCACATGATTCACAAGATAAATGAGTTTTATCACACACAGTATAAGTTGAAACTATTAGATATTTATTACAATTTTTATTTTCATAGGAATTTTTTTTGAGGGGAAAATTGCCTTAATTTTGTCCTTCAATTTGAAACTAAAGCGGGTGAAAACCATTTAACAATTTTCCATTTTGATGTGTTGGGTATATATTTTCTTTTTCATGAACATTCACATCCTTTTAATAGTTGTTTTGTCTTGTTTATATTTAATATGATTCTTCATTGATTTCTTTGGAAGAAATTGTCTTCAAAGGTTCCATAACAAGATTATCCTCATTTTATAATTTCATTCTCATATTAATCTCATAATTCAGGACTGAACCAATGAGTTACTCAACATCATTATTTTTTATGTCATTAGTTTCTTGGATCATGGTGACCTTTGGTTCCTAATTTATTTGTAAAATCATTAGTATTTTCTGCACTATTTTTTATATAAAAATATAATCCTAATGATCCTTTTTTATGTTTCCAAATATCTATAAATAAAGTATACATTCCAATGATATATTCACTAGGACTCATGGAGAAACTATCAAAGCCATATCTAAACATATATAATCATGTATGTTTACCATTATTAGTTCCATAATGAGTTATTTATGAATTTCTCCGATTTCCTAAGAAAACATTTAGGTACAAATATAATTAAATTCATTATGGTTGAAACCTCAATACAATGAGATCATAGATTTTTAATTTAATCAAAATGTTCGAATAAAATTGGGGGGGGACCAATTATCATTTATTTTATTCGTATGATTATAACCATGCATGGAAATATTATATACTGGAAAACCAATAAATCTAAAAAAACTGGACTTTCCTATTTCCAAATTACCATAATTATTAACATATAAATACAAATCATGGACCTTATAATGTTATTTAGGATCACTATAATTGTTTTAAGATTCAGTTTAATATAAAAAGTTTCTTGAATTATATGTTAATGATTATAAATATAAATATTCATTAAAACAATTTAGAAACCATGAAATAAATAAAATCAAGGCTCCTTTGATACCAAATGTATTTGCAGTGGGAAAAAGTGGGAATAGAGGTGTTAAATGGACATTAATAATAAACATAAAAATGAAAAGAAATAATAGTTTTCCTAATGACTATAATTCACTTTTTAATATAATGAAGATGATAATTTTTTTAGGAGAGAAACAATATAATACATTTTTAAATTGAAACAATATAAGATAATAAAATTGAAAGAATGAAAAAATTAGAGGATAAAAAATAAAATTATTATGAATTATACTTTATAAAATAATTGAATAATTGAATAATTGAAATAGGTAAATTATTGATAATTTAGAAAGAAAATAATGTACACAATTTGGTGATGATATTCGAATACAACCCAAGAATATCCCCTACCTCTATGACCATAATCGCTAGAGGATTTAATATAATTGTCCAATAGAATTTATGAAATCCAAAAAATCTATTCCATTATAGGATGTTGAATGAAACCATAAATACCATAGAAATTATATTTATATTGTTTATGCTATAATATCAAAAGATAATATACCATTTCATATTTACAATTATTGAATGAAAACCTAACTCCCTCACATTAATGATTATGGGAATCAGTAAAAAGAAAGAGAAGAATGATTTCACATTTATTATGAGTAATCACATTTTAGTAAAACCATGATCATCATTAATTAATATGATGAACACTATGAGAGGATTAGAATAAATATGATTGTGAAAAGATTTTACTATTATCATACAATATACATTGGTGAAAATGGGGTTTTGGAAATAGATTACTTTGAGGGTCTTTTGTTGATTGTAGCTTGTCGAAATTTTAGATTATATTATAATAATATTATTTTTTTACTATACACCCATGGTCAGTATTTAGAGACTTGAAATCCTTCAAAAAAATCTAGAATTCTCCAAGGTGTAATGAAGTTAATGAATACAGTAGTAAATGTTTTTTGTCTAATATATAAGGTCTCCCAATAGTCCAAATGACATTAAAAATATTGTAAATCTATTTGTACATCCATTTTAGCCTTTAAAACACCCAACACCTTGGATTTATTCACTATATATTTTCCATTTTGGCATATCATCCATCATGTACCCTATTCTCTAGTCCTCTACGAAATAAACCTATATTTTTGGCTTGTTTTCCAAGAGGATTTATGAATTGGATTCTCAACATCCATGAAAGTAGATATACCATTATTTTATCCCCATTCAATGTCTTCAATAATTCCATTAAAATAAATTTACAATTTTTAAGGTAATTTTATGCTTATAACATGATTTATCAAGACTAACAGATAATCACTAAAATGAAATTGGAAATAATTTTAAATAATTCTTTGATCACTAAAATAAATAATACAATTAGAATAAGAACATGTAAATCCACATCTTATTACACTACACATCCCAAATGATATATTTTATAAAATTATTTCATTCCCTATACTGGGATACTCAAATATATTCCGAGTTGGATCCAACAACTCCTAATGTAGGCCAAATCATATTTCAGTGTGTGTTAACTAATGGGGAGGTCACAACAAAATCCTTGGTAGACTATTTCTTATAAAATATTCCCTCGGGGAATTCCTATATCTACATAAAATACTCCATGACCCATCCATCTATTATAAATCCATAAAACTGCATAAAAATAAAACTATAATCCCACTTGGACTTTTTAGTCTAAAATTGAGAAATAAAAATAGTATATATGATATGGTAATAAAAAATAGATAAATAGAAATATAATGGAATTATATATATTTAAATTCACAAATTTCAAAAATAAATAGTAATCATAAAATGAAAATAATCAACATAAAATCCATTCTAACTCACTTACAAGAGAAAAAAAATCTATGATATCCATACCCATCCAAAAATATACCATGTGTCCAGCTCCATGAAAAACCTATGTCTATAGGTAAAATATTCATTTCTATATGTGTAAAAAAACACAGTGCATTGAAATAGGTAATGGTTGAGTCCAATAACCCGGTAGGGATTCCCTATTCCTAGAAAATGATGAATACACTTATAATTTTGTGGATGGAAATGTAGAACATAAAAATAGGTGAGGTCACTCTCCTTCAACACACCTTCCTAGAAACATAAAACACTGTTATCATTAAGAAATACTAACTTAATAAACATGTATATATACACCTCATCCAGAAACCCATATGACACCTTCATCGAAAGTATACTATAGTAGTTTTTCTAATATTTCCCATACAATAAATTATTTGGAATCATGTTGGAATAAAATTCATAAAATAACCCATACAATAGCTACTATGGTGAAATAACATTCCCCTATCATTATGTTCCACAATTCTTCCAATACCATATGATTCCTTGAATTTTTTCATCCAAATGAACTCCAAGTCATACCTAATGTATTTTGGTGGGGTTTCATCCACTGAATAGACCCAATACATGAAAGAATATGGCATAGTCGTATGTACATGATCTAATAAACATCCCTCATCAATAATGGGATTCCCATCATCTATAAATCACATCAACCCATTCCCAATAACTAAAGACATTGACATCTAATCCCTATAATCTGAGGAAAATTTCCCTACAAAATCACCACAAAATCACAATGTTCACAGACTAACTTCATTTAGGTGCACCAACCCATTCATTGTGTATAAAAGTCCTTCACCCAATACCCTTGTTTGGGAATAATCATCACAGAGATCCTTCCATGCATAATCTTGGGTGGCCACCACAATAATATAGGCCCATCCTCATCGACCGGTGGATTCCAAATCAATCTCACTAGCCCATCCAAATAGACTATGAGGAGTGAACAATCAAAGAAAAATAGAAAACATAAAACATGACAGACAACCAATCCTATTTCCCACTAGCTGACCATCAGCGAACTAGTACATTAGGTTCAAGTACCACATCTTGAAAAAATTCTAGATCCACATTGACCCTTCTAGTGTATTTTCATGTCCATCAGGACCAACCATTTAGTTGATAAAAAAACAATGTCTCATAGGAGAACCCACACAATTCGAATTAGGATGCATCAAGAGAACATATGAAAACATCAAAAAGGTACACACAAATTTATTATTATTTAAAAAATAGGTTATTGATTACACATGATGAAAAATCATAAAATAAGTACACATAAGCCTCTCAATAATTCACATTGAAATCATGAAAAATACCCTTTTAATGTCATTGAAAAAAGAATAACATAAATCTTAAACCATGAATGTGCCATGGATGAGAACAAATTAAAACACACTATAACCCCAATGCCAAATTTGAAATATCACTTCGAAAAAAAATTCACATCACCGTTTTCAATTTCATTTCCTATTATAATAAAATAATATTTTTAAAAATCAATTATTACAATAATCCATTTTCTCTTTGAGAGAAATGCATGTCTTCAATGAAACTGTAATTAGGGGAATCAATACTCATTAAATTAGTGAACCACCACCTGAACATTTATAAAGGTATACATCCATTAAAAATATTAGGGTTATCTAAGTCCATCCCAACTTTATGGAAAGTCAAAAATTAATGAAATTAGGAATGTAGATATACGGGTGATGAATATTGAAATAAAATTTATAAATAACCATGTTATTAAAATGAAGCTATTGATCCTTACCTGAAACAAATCCAAAACATTAATTATGTATTGAAACCATCACATTTAATGCTGACCCATGATCCACTTGAAATTTTGCGACCTTATCTCACATTAAGTATCAGAAAAAAATTATTTAAATAGTTTATAACTCCTTAAGTAAATAAACAATATGACTAATATCAAAACGATGCCATATAGTCTAATAAATCCACTTGAAGACAATGTCAAACACCAAAAAACTAATGATCACTAACTTAATCCACCAAACACCACAAATTAATTAATTAATTAATTGAATCCAAATCCAAAAATTCTATAATATGTTCTCAAATTACCAAGATACAACATGATGTTTAAATACCAATAAATATCCTCTAGAACACTCCTATAATTTCCTTGATTCTTTGAGAATGAAATCCTGATTTTTAAAACACAAATCAAAGGTCCATTTCACCCAAAATGATTCAAAACCTAAATAAATTAGAACAATTGAATACATTAAATAAAAAATATAAATAAAACTCATTTATTTAATGTAAATACATCCTCTATGGTTCACATAAAAATACTCTTCTTTGGAAGTCAATTCAACCATGCTTGGGAAGATTCAACACCAAATACCTAACCAAAATCACCAAAAAATGAGGAATATGATGGGAATAAAGAACATAGGGAGAAATGTAGTATAAGGACCTTAGATTTTATTTAAATAACTTCTTCCAATTTAAAATAAAAACAATTATATCTTGTGCTACATGCAATAAATAGTATTAATTTCATTAAACATTACACCGTGTTTATCTTGCCTTATAAGAAACATGATGTTTATCATTCATTATATGCTTCATCATGTTTCATTGAAAACTTTTATTAAACAAATGAGAGGCTTTTTCGAAAAAAAACTAGTATAATATAAATATTATTATTTCACATTAGTGTTCTCATGATTCACATAGATTTCTGGAAATGAATGGGATTTAATATGTTATTAAAAATAATGTTTTTAAATGTTTGAAATTATTTTATTAGTAACCAATTAATTATAAATTATCATGAAAACCAATTTAATATAACAGAACATTTTTTATAAAAAAAATATTTTAAGGCCCACAAAGGTATTTTTTATTAATAAATTAAATCGATAACTACTTGTGATAGAGAATAATTAAATTTATATATTATGTATTCAACCAAATGTTATTAAATTCATTAAAAATACATTCTATGATTAATATAAAAATAAATACATTTTATACATAAAAATTATATTTTTCTAAAATGATGTTTTATATCAATTTAATATAAAACATATTTTATTAATAAATTTTGTAATATTTTTCATATTATTTTAAAAAACAATATTTATTTTTTATATTAATATTTCAAAATTTATATTGGATGAATTTATTTTATTTTTTGGGAATGTTTCATTTTTTAATAAATACTATAAAAACCTGAATTTTAATTAAAAAATATAATTTTGTATAATTTATTTATTAAGATAAATTATATTTTAAAATAATTAAACTATATATAGTTAAATTATTCATCAATTAATTCAATTTTATCCATTTTAATTAACCACACATTGAAATTTTATATAAAAACATTTCAATTTTTTGACAAGTTTTACTTTTTAAACTTGTTGATTTGTTTTTTCTCTGAGATTAAATTTAAACTAAAAATTATAAATTATGTGAATGAAGTTTTAAAAAATGGAATAATAATTCTTAACAGTAATAATTAATATTTAATTATAAGTTCAACATTGTTTTTGACTAAAATTATGAGTGTAGGAAGCCAGATCTTCATTTTATATATGGATCTTTACCTCAGGTTTTTTTAGGAAAAAGGATGAAATGAAATATTTGTATGTACATTCCATGGAATTTTGATTACATGTCGTGTACCTGGTTGACATGTGGATTCATGTACTGGTTGTGTAATGGTCATGTATATGTCCCTATAGGTGACTTGGAAGACTGCCTAAAGTGGGGGCCGGTTGACATTAGTACACTATATGTACATTAATCGAACACGTTGTGTAATTATCTTTTTAATTGATGACTCTGAGATGAGTCACGTATCATCTTCATAAAACACTTCTTCTCCCCTAATTTTATACATGATACCATTGAATGATCGAAGAACTTTGATCTCCCCCCAGTTCTCTATCTGAGCTCCGATTGAGATGATGCTGGGTGTGTTGGATTCCCACAGGTGAGATCTCTCTTCCCCTAGATCATTCCTTCACTATTTCTAATCTCTCGTGAGTATTTCAAGGATTATTTTTTTACCCTTTTTGAAGATCAATTTAATTCTAGGACAATTCAATGGATGACATTCAAGAGTATCAATCATGAGACATCAAGTTCAGTGGTTTCTGATTTCTTTTATTTTTATTGTATTATATATGCTTAAAGTGCTGAATACCCATGTTTGTGGTGTTGTGTATTTTGAATTTTGACCATGTTTAATTCCTTATATGGTTTGTTTGTTTCAGAAAGGGTTATTTCTTATGCATAAGGTTTTATACCTTGTTTTGGTACACCCCATGGGTGTGTTCCACTGTTTGATTGTTTAGGGTCGTTTGTCCTAGGATTCCTATGAGGTGTATCTTGTTTCAATGAATTTAATTGTTTAGAATGGAGTTTAGTTGATTATAGAAAATTAATTTTTAAGGTTTATAATGTTATCCATGTAGTAGTTATAGATTACATGTGTTTCATTCTTGTGATATAGATATTGTTTTTCCAATGGATCGTGAGATCCTCAGTCCAAGAAAACTATGGAGATTTTGATGCTTATATACACATAAACGTGAGATACTTGGTGTAGAATTTGAACTAAGGTTGTTGATTATGAAATCTACATAGGAGGTCATATATGATTTAATTATTATATGAAGTCCCATGGGGTATTGATTGTGAGGGCTACCTGGTAGCCGTTTAGAATATATTGATGAAATATAGATCTATGGGTGTTTATTGTGAGATCAACATAGGAAGTCATTAACATGTTAATGATAACATGTTGACCTAGGGTTATAGACCTTAAGATCTTCCCAGGTATTCGTTTTTATTTGATTACTTCTATGTTAAACCAAATTTGTTACACCATAAGCGATTTCCCAGAGGGGTTTTGTGAATAATTTAATGAATGTGACATGTCTGTCAAGACAAAGATCAAGCTTGGACTCCGTATTATATGGTTGTTTATATGGTCTTATGAGATGTATATTGTTACTATGATACACAGGGATTTGGATATTATCCTAGATCTCAAGGTTACATTATTCAATGAATTGAATAATTAATAAATGTAAATTAATGTAATTAGAAACTGAATGATTGTTAACTTTTGAGTACTTATTAGTTTATTACTTTATTTCTACATATTTCCTGCTATATATGTTTACTAGTAGTTAGGAACATATCTATTTTTGGATCCCTGCTGGGATTCGTCTCACGCCCAGTTTGGGTCATGCATTTTGGGCCCATATAGATTATATGGTTTTCGGTATAGATAAGGTCAAGCTCCCTTCATCATTAGGCACATGATTTCTGTTGGAGTTTGAGATCATGGGACCAACCTAAGGCATTCAATGTTGTTGGAGTTTATTATTATCGATACATTGGTTTAGTATTATATTTCTATCATTGTGACTTATTTGGCTTTTTTCCTAGACACATGTGGCTTCCTACATTTATATATATATATATGCTCTAGTTGTTTTATTACTATTAGTATTCCTCTGTTTACTTCTATTATATGGTATTACTACTTTTTCAAATCATTACTATTTTACATACTTTGTGTCTAATCTTCCAATGAGGGTATAGTTTTCCCCATTATTACATCACGGCACTTGCTGATATTGGGAAGCCTCGAGATTTTGGGGAAATGTGCTTGAGGTCATGTGACCAACCTGGTTCGGGGCACCTTCAAGCAGCACCTAGAACAGAGACGTTACAATGTTTTATCAAAGGTGTTTTTTTCTATTTTTTATTACAATTTTGAGCCTATATACATGGAAATAAAGGTATGGGTAGTTGGTAATATGATGTGATCGATAGTAGAAAACTCTTGAATAAGAAAAAGACAATTTTCCTTGAATATATTAATTTTTCTGGTTTTTCAATTGTTACAGTTGATTTTATTTCATCATTTGGATCAGACATGATTTCTGATATTTTAATTTATATTAGTGCGGTTCTATTTCTATTGCAAACCGATTAGATGATAGTATTCCATCATATTTATTATATAAGAAATTGATAGAGATTACATGCCATGCATTCTTTCCATGCCAATTAGGGTACATTATTCACGGCATGATGTATGTGATAGATTTTGTTCACGATATGAATTCTATTGTAATATATTCCAGGATATATTTTTTTATAGAATACCTTATATAGTTATAGTTTTATGTCCACTAGGTCGAATATCGTAAGAGGGTGGAGAATCAGGGTATGACAGATTAAATCTTTCTCTCATTCAGAACATGTTTTTTTAGAAAAAACTCAATTATCTCTTTCTCCCATATAAATATACAAACATATATGAAATCATTCACATTAAATAAAGATTTTTACTTTGTTCTCCCTCACTAGGATATGTCCAAGTAGAATATAATTATAATGTTCTCATGAAGCAAATTCACTAATGCTCATGGCCAATAATGAGTATATTGTTCATGCCAGATCTTCTATGACAGGGCTCACTGTATTTATAAGGTTTAGGGTATGCTCATTGAATTCCCAAGGGTAACTCCCTATACATATCTTTTTGGATCACTACTGGTGGAAAGGGTCACCATCTTCCACTTCCTGTGCTCACTACTCCTGGAAAGGAATCCACACACAGTTTATAGACCTATAGGTCAGTCACAATTTATAGACATATATTTTCCTTAATTTTCATGAATTCATAAATCCTCAACTATATTTAGATGCAATTTGGACATTCTGTTTTCCCTCACAGATGAAATATACCTTCCTAGGTACTTCTATGTACTAGAAAATACTTTTTCAAGCTGATCAAAATCATTTTTGATCTTCCTTGTGCATATCGTGAACCACCAAATCCTCCATCATACTGAGTACCCGGGTTTGGTATTCGGATCAACTCCTCTGCATACTACCGCCATTGCTATGAACCACCTCTGTCCACAAACTACCTTCACCCTTGTGATGGAGTACCACAATCATGTACCAACTCCGCTAGCCTCCTCTATGAAACACCCTCTTTCATTGAACTATTCGTTGTTCATGGAATATATTTTCTTCTATATATTAGAGATCTCCATCCACATACCGCATAAAAAATTTACTCTCTCACATACCAGAGATTCCTCCTCTACATACCCAGTCTTAAGTAGACACAACATTCCTCTTAAATCCTTCAATATAACTTCTTCCACATGGACCTCCTTAGCCTTCGCAAGATTATCCCTCACAAACCACCTTTTGACATTGTCTAAGAACCTGATCAAAAGATGTACTTTAATTATATTATATCTTCACAGTAATTGATGGGATTATTTATTATTTTATAAGAAAATATATCCTCTTAATCTGGTGTATCGAGATTTACAAAATCTTTGACCCATCCTCCATCACATAACAATTCTTCTGCCACCGCGATCTGTTTTTTGTTTCCCTAACAACTCTCGCATACCTCATTTTTTTGGAAGGTTCATTTTGAGAGTGTCCCATCTTACAACAACAATAAAAGCTTATATGTGGTGCATTCTTATATGGCAATGATGCACCACTAGTTGTGCATTGGGTTCTCTGAATCATATGATTCTACTTCATGTACAAATCAATCTTAAATCTTTGGTTGGGTTCTTATGGTCTAACATGAAACATAACTACTTTCTATTTTAGATCAAACATGATATGAGCCTTATCATTTAGAGTGTATTTGTCCTTTTATTCGGATGGACCACTCTACTCAAATATCATCTTCTCTATTTCCTGTATGATCTTTCTCCTAGATAGTTTCTCATGATCATCAATTATTCCTCACAAACTAATGATTTCTTTTTCTAGTTGTTCAATATAATTGATTTTATCTTTTCTAGTTTTAGTCAAATTACATATTTCAATATTTTGTTTTTCAATTTTAAGTTAGTACTAAACCAACTTTTCGGAGCTTTCCGGCATTAAAGACATCTGTTTTTCAATTTCTTCATTCAACTCAAAATTATCTTCTTCTTGATGCTGCATAAAGAGTTTGGAATCAGGAACAACATTGTTAGCATTCATCATTTTGTCTCTCAAAATATCTACCTCTTCAATTGTAGTTTCTAAATCAGATTCAATGTAAAATCTTCCTTAAATTTCTACTTCTTCATTTTCCCTTTATTCTCGTGTTAATGAATTTCCAGGAACTGCCACAAAAGAATCTACTTTATGATCCATACAGTCCTCCAACATTTCTTCCACAGATTCTTCTGAACATTCATTCTATCTTGAAAGAAGATTATTTTTTTTAATAACTTTTTCCTATTACTTCTCCCCCATTTTTCATTTGATGACTATTTCTTTTGTAGAATCTCATTATTTTCTTCAATTTTTTCATAAAACATCATAGGACACTTTTCATCAAAATTCCCAATCATTCCACCTCAAAAGCATGAAAATTGACGTTTACCATTGAACATCCATTTTCCCCTCCATAGATTGGAGGATTGAAATGACATGACATCATCCATTTTTTCCTCCTCAAGAATATATTCAATAGAGAGTTTCTTTGCGGCCTGGAATGCCACATCCATAGGCTTCCCTTTTTCCACTACATATTTTTCATCATTTTGCGTTTATACGCTACAAGGGTATAATGTATTTTATCTAGTGTCAGCTCTTTTGGGTATTTGTCTTCCACCACTGAAACATTTAGACTGAACCACGATGGAAGTTTCCTCAAGATTACATTTATAATATTTATATCTTCAATGAATTCTCCAAGACCCCACATGTATTCCACAATAATATTTATACTATCAGTGAATGAATTAACAGTCTCAGTGGGATTCATTCAGAGATCCTCATACATGATTCATAGAACCTACAACTTCACTTCTTGGACTTTTGTGTCGCCCTCATAAATGATTAACAATTTTTCCCACATTGCATGTGATGTTTTACCGGACATCACTATTGAGAAAATTTTATTTTATAGCTCTCCCCCAAAAACTTTGATCCCTTTAGCATCAGCATCCAATTACCATCCTTCATCTTCTAATAAATCACTACTATTATTGTCAGCCGTTATTCCATGCATAGCTGATATGAAGACATCCATATAAACTGATTGAAAGTAGTGCGACATTAAATTCTTCCATAGTTGAAAATTATTTCCATAGAAGATCATAATTCCATTATGATTTACCACCACTATTTCTTCTTTTGATAGACAACCAATGACTTTCAGCTTTTTTCTCTGATACCAATTATTAATTCCACTAGGATAATTAAACTAAGAGGGGGGGTGAATTTGGGTAGGATATATTAAAGCATTATCCCATTCAGATCTTGTTTCATTTTTTGAAAAAACTCAATTATCTCTTACTCTCATATAAATATACAAATATATATGAAATCATGTATAAAAAACAATATTTTTTACATGTTTCACTTTCACTGGGCAATGTCGAAGGAGCATAAAATGACAATGTTTTTATGTACCAAATTAACTAAGGCTCACAACCATTAATGAGTATATTGTTAAGGCTAGATCTTCTATGCCTAGGCTCACTCCATTTACAATGTTTAGGGTCTAATCACTGCATTCCCAAGGTCCACTCCCTATGCCACTTTCTCTGGCTCACTATCGATGGAAAGGGTCACCATCACCCTCTTCCTGTTCTCACTATTCATGGAAAGGAATCCACACACAGTTTATGGACTTGTAGGTCAATCACAGTTTATGGACATGTAAGACCCTTTATTTGCATGAATGTATGCATCCTCAACTATAGTTAGATGCAATGTTGACATTCCTTTTTCCCTATCAGATGAAATAAACCTTCACGAGTAGTGATAAGTTTTGAAAAAAAACTATTTCAAAATGATTTGAATCCTTTTCAGGATTCCTTATATGAATAGTGAACCACCAAATCCTCCCACATATTAGATACCAGGTTTGTTACATAGATCACCTCTTCCATGTACTATTTCTACAACTATGAACCACCTTTTTCTATGGACTTCCATCACCTTAACGATTTTGTATCTGAATCACGTGCTGAATCTAGGAACCTCCTCTACGAAACACCCTCTTTTTTGAAAAATGTTCTTTGTTCGCGGACATCCCTCACTTTCACGTATCAGATCTCTCCATCTATGTAAAAATTAAAGAATTCACTCTCTCATATACCAAAGATTCCTCCTCCACGTACTAAGTGTTATGCGAAAATATCATTCCACTTAGATCCATTAGCAGAAATTATTCCATGAGAACCTCCTTAGCCCCCGCGAGATTGTACATCGCGAACCACTTTCAGACTTTTCCGGAGTCCCAGATCAATAGATGTTCTCTAATTATATTGTATCTTCATATTAATCAGTGGGATTAGTTATTTTTATATAGAAAAATATATCTTTTTAATCTGAAGGATCATGATTTACCAAATCTTTGATCTATCCTCCATCACATACCAATTCTTCTACCATTGCGAACTATTTTCAGTTTCATGAACCACTCCCACGTACCATTCCCACTTCTCCACATACCTTTCCTGACTCATGATATAAGGCCCATGAATAATGGTATGCAGTTTAATAAATTTTTCAATTTTCATAAAAATTCATCATACAGTTCACTCCTATGAAATAATCCATCCTTATCCAACATCAAACTCCAGATTTTGAGGCCCAATAATTTGGAAAACACTGGGAAACTACACCACCATAAAATCTGGTCTTCTGGAAACATCATACATTCTCATTTGGAGTCATGTATCTTTGTTAACCAACACATCCACACCCAAAACATACCTATAAGATGCCTTGATGAATTTTTCCCAAAATCATCCCCTTGGATTTGTTGAAAACTCTTCTCATAATAATGTTTTCACATATTGATACCTCATTAAACCTTCTTTCATTTTCAACCACCATTTGATTTATACGATTAAGATACTGACCAGGGATTTAATCAGCACATACTCTAAGACCACATGTGAAATGGTCAGTTATAGAAAAATATTTAATGAAAATTTCATTAAATAATCACTTCATTTATGACACCAATTGTTGATACCAAACTGATACTAGTTGGTGAGTGTTAGAAACCTTATAGAACCATTCCAACACCACTCTTCTCCTTTTATCATGACCCCCAACTATTGTGTATCTTTTCATTGATTTATCACTTCTACCATTGGCAGATTTAATAATCCACCTTTCATGTAGCTCTTCCAAACAACTTCAGCTCGGATTCAACTCCCCATCATATAGTTCTTCCAAACAGCTTCAGCTCAGCACCAACTCCCCCTATCTCACTTCTCCCCTTGAACTACCCCAATCTTGCTACTTTAACAGCTTCTCCCTATGTATTTTCTCCCCCAAGAAGTCACACTTTCTCCCCCATTGTCAATAAAACCAAATGGCACTTCAAAGTTGTCTACAACAAGATAATGAACACATATCCTCACATTAGAGAATGACACATCATACCTCGGGGAGAGGGGGAACCACATACACACTTTTTCAATTTCAGGATGTTGACAAGAATCCCATAACCATTCAATGCCTTTCAAATGATTCTTTGGGTAAGGACTTTGTCAAAATGTATGTAACCTGTTGTTCTATAGGAATATACTCCAACTTCAGAAGTCGTTGATCCAACTTCTCCAGGATAAAATTATATTTGATTTCCATGTGCTTTGTCCTAGAGGGATTTCCAAGATTTTTCCAATGATTTTTAGAACATGAATTATCACAATGGATTATGATCGGAGATTTCACTTAAATTCACATATCTTCAAGTTTCTGCTTCATCCACAATAGATGTGTGAAATTTTGAGTATCTGAAATGTATTCATCTTCTGTAGTGTTCAATGAAATGCAATCTTGTTTCTTTTTCAATCAGGAAATAAACTACCCTCCATGGTAGAAAGCACCTCATTACTTTTATTTTCTATCATTTGCTTAACTGGACCAATCTGCATCAGTATATCCCAATAACTATGGGAGAGTTTTGTTATTATACATTTTTCCCAAATCCATCATTCCCTTAATATACCAAATAATTATTTTTACAGAAAATATGTATCTCTCCTTAGGATTTCATTGATACTTCACTACGTGGAATGTAGAAAAAACAATACTTTTCCTTGACGTTGTTAGGTACAACAGACTCCCAATGGTTTCCCTATATTATGTTGTATTAAATCCATTTCCATCATCATCCTTAGATAGATAAATCCGAGTAGCGACCGATGTCTTTATCTCCTTCGAGTTATCAATTCCTAATCATTTCAATACCTCCTTGTAATATTTATATTTAGAAATAAAAGATTCATTTATTCCTTATGTAGCCTATTAGCTAATGAAAAAATGCAAACTCACCAATCATCAACATTTCAAATTCACATTTCATGTATTAAGAATAAATTCTGCATTTTTCTTCAACTTATCAACCAATGAATATGTCATCAACACAAACCAGCACCGTCATCCTTTGAGTAATTCCATGTTGAAATATAAATTGTAATCAACTACACCACGCTAGAAATCAAGATTCTTTAGAAACTGATCAAGCCTTGAATACCATGCTCCTGATTCATGATTAAATCAATATAAATCCTTCTTCAGCAGAAGAAATCTATTATCATCTTCATGGATTAGAAAACCATCTGGTCTTTTAAGGAAGACATTTTATTACAAAACCGCATTTATAAATGGTGACTTGACGTCCATCTAGGAAACAATAAAATCACATTTCACTACTATAGCCAAGAATAAAATAATTTTCTCCATCCTTTCAATGAGTGAAAATATCTCATAAACATCAATACCCTCTATCTGGGAGTACCATTTTCACACAATTCAGGATTTTTTTTGAATCACAACACCATCATCATTAATTTTGTTGCGAACGACCCATTTTGTCGGAATGAAATTATTATCTTCAAGTCTTGAAAAAATTTCTCAAAATTTGATTCTTATGAATTTGGTCAATCTATTCATTAATTCCATGAACCCAATTATCATCTCCTGCTACTTCATCAATGAATTTAGGCTCTATATGTGCTTGGCACGATGATTACCACGGGGACATTATCTTTCTTGTATGCACTGGTGTTGTATGATCACCAATTATTATCTTCCAATCAATTTCGTCTATTCTTTATGGTACTTATAAAGACACTGATTTATTCTCATCATATATGTATTCTTATAAATTAATCACTGGAGTTGGGTCATATCATGATCATCTTATCTCTTCATCTCTATCCTCCTGAGCCAGATCATGTATTTAAAAAATATTCTATTAATTTTCTACTATACTCATATCATGATTTTATACTATCTTTTCTATCCAATAATTGAAGCATTCATATGATTTACTTTTCATTGATTATCCATGAAATATTAATTCATCCCCATGGGATTCAAACTTCTTATGTTTCTATTTATTAGGAATGAAACTTTTACTAATGAATTTTCAGAAGTATAGTAATAATGCATTATTTCCATAGCAATACTCATATATATTATTCTATTATTTTTTTCAATGTGGAAATCGATTTGAAGTGTATATTTCTATCATGATTGCTTCTTTCCAAAATTTATCTAGAAGGTCCTTCTCAATGAGCATCATTTTGCCCATGTTTTTTACAATCTGATTTCTTCTCTCAACTACTACAATTTGTTGTGGAGTTCTTACTGTGTAAAAATAATGTCTCATTCCATTTTTTTGAAATAATCATAGACTTGGATATTTTTAAACTCTATTACATTATTTTTTTCGAATTGTCCATATTTTCTAACAAAGAAACTTTCAACATTCATGTCAATACCTTGTGATGAAACTGAACACTTCATAGTTGTGGGTGATTTTTGATACCCATGCCATTCCACTATAATCATTAATAAAGAGTAAAATGTATCTCATCCCATCAATAGACTATGGTCAAATTATCCCACACACATCAATATGCACCATCTCAAACAATCTCATTGAATTTTTCTCATTCTTCTTATATGTCAATCGAATGATCTTCCCCTGTTGGCCTGAATCACATGTATGAGTACAATCACGTGATAATTTAGGGAGATTTTGAGCGGCATCATATTTTACTAGATTTCTTATGGAACCTTGGATTATGTGGCCATGATGATTATATAATAGCTTGTTTTTTTCATCCTTAGAAAAATATCACAAATCTTCTTCTCCACTCACGAGGTAGTGATTCCCTTTCATATGAATTCCTTGATAAAAAACATCACCATCCATTTCCTGGAAGATACATAATTTCATGGAAAAAACGTTTTGCATGTCCTGAGTAACACAATTGAAAATAACTTAGCATGTTGTGACTAAGACCCTCAAAAACCAAGAAATCTGCTTATCTCGTGTCTTTTCCTTGAAACATGGATTTTCCTAAACCAAAAATTTGTATACCCTAATCATTACCTAATATTAAAATATCATATTTATCAATCTTGATTTCGATCACTAGATTATAATGTCTCACCATATGATAAGTGCATCCACTATCAGTTATCCATATCCCTATGTGATCTGATGTCGTGAACGCAATCTATGCATCCATGACCTGCCCGAACCTTTTCTTTTTGACCTAGGATATTGAATTCATACCCGGTATGGAATGATAATGTTGATCTACCTCAGTATATGATGGGTTAGCTTATTCCTACATAGTTTCAAATTTATTTTGAATTTTAATCTCAATTCATGATACTTTTGGCTTCTTCATAGGAACAAATTCATCTCGGCTCGACACAATACTCTACATTATTAATTTTAAATATCTTGCCCTATGTCTGAGTACTTTACATTTGAATCAATTACAATCCAATGATGACCAGTAATTTTGATCTTTTTATGACCACCTATGTTGGTCTTGTTACCTTTGGTTCCTATTTTCCATGTAACATACATGTTTGGAGTTTCCCATATTACCAAAACAATAGCATCTTATGTGAGGTACATTACATTGGAGCAATGATGAACCACTAGTTGTGCATTGGGTTCTATGAATATTCTGATTCTACTTTATGCCCAAATCAATCTTCAATAATGGTAGGGGTTTTTATTGTCCAACATGAACCATAACTATTTTCTATTTTAGCTCAAGCCTGATACTAGCCTTATCATTTAGAGTGTATTTGTGCTTCTATTCTGATGGACCACTCTGCTCAAATCTCATCTTATCTATTGTCTGTATGATCTTATTTCCGAGAAGTTTCTCCTGTTCTTCAATTATTCGTCATAGACTAACGGATTCTTCTTTTTAGTTGATTGATATGATTGATTATATCTTTTTTGGTTTTAGTAAATCTATTAATTTCAATATTCTATTCCTCAATATAGAGTTTGTAATGAACCCCCTTTTTGGGGATTTCTGGCATTGATGACTTTAGTTTTTCAATTTCCTCATTTATCTCAGAATTCTCTTCTTCCTGCTACTGCATAAATCATTTGGTAGCATGAACAACTTTGTTAGAATTATTTGTGTGTCTCTAAAAATATCTAAATCTTCAATTTAATCCTCTAAATTATCCTGAAGATCGACTCTTCGTTCAATTTCTAAAAATTCATTTTCCCTTTCCTATCATTTTAATGAATTTATAGAAACTTATACTGAAGCATCTACTTTATGAGTCGTGCCATCCTCCAACACTTCTACCACAGATTCTTCTGAAATTTCATGCTCTCCTGAAATCAGATTCTTTTTTTTTGAATAACTTTCTCCAATTACATCTCCACCTTTCTCATTTGATGAATACCACGTTTGGAGAATTTCATCATTTTTTCATTTACATCTTCAATATTAATAGGAATGTTTTCTGAAAAA
The DNA here is from genome assembly GCA_963277665.1 of Viscum album. NCBI lineage: Eukaryota > Viridiplantae > Streptophyta > Magnoliopsida > Santalales > Viscaceae > Viscum > Viscum album. Next base: position 1,652,107,848 of record OY728137.1, on the reverse strand, counting down.
TACCCAATCATTTCGCATCAAAAACAAGAAAATGGAATTTTACCTTTGAACCGTCTTTTTCTCCATTGTATAGTGGAGGAGAGAAATGATATGACATCATTCATATTGTCATCCTCAAGACTATCTTCAACAAAGAGATTCTTCACATCCTTGAATGAAACTTTCCTAGGATTCCCTACTCCCATTACATCATTATCATCAGTTCTCATTTCATATGCTACAAGGGTATAATGTAGGTTATCTAGTGTCAGCTCTTTTCGATATTTTTATTTCAACACTGAAACATTCAGATTGAACCATGGTGGAAGTTTCCTCAATATTTCTTTCAAAATCATTATATCATCATTAAATTTTCCATGAACATACTTGTCTTCCAAAATAATATTTATACTATCGAATAATGCATTAACAGTCTCATTGGTATTTATTCTAAGATCCTCATACTTGATCCATAGAACTTACAGCATTGATTTTCATAATTTTGTGTCACCCTCATTAATGTCTATCAATTTTTCCCACATTTCATGTGATGTTTTACAGGACATAACTGTTGTGTAAATAACATTAGATAGGGCTCCCCTTATAGCATGACCCCTATAGCATCATCATCCAATTCCCTTCATTCATCTTCTGGTAAAGCGCCACTATAAATGTCATCTAATATTCCATGTATCGTTACTATGATGAAATCCATCCCAACTGCTCAGAAGTAGTCCTGCATTCGATTCTTCCATAGATGGAAATTATTTCCATCAATGATCAGAATTCATTTATGATTGACCAACACCATTTCTTCTTCTGAGAGATAACCGCTGACATTCTACTTTTTTCACTGATACTAATTTTTGGATACACTAGGATGAATACTATAAGAGGGGGGGTGGTGAAATAGGGTATGATAGATTAAAAATTATCCCATTCAGATCTTTTTTCGTTGTTAGAAAAAATTCAAAAATATCTTCCTCCCATATAAATATTCAAATTGATATGAAATCACGAACATGACACAATAATTTTTACTTGGTTCACTCTCACTGGGCTACGTCTGAGGGGAAAATAAAGATAAAGTACTGATGTACCAAATTTAATAATGCTCACACCCAATAATTAGTACAATGTTAGGGCTAGGACTTCTATGCCCATGATCATTATCTTTACAAGGTTTAGGGTCTTCTCACTACATTCCCAAGGGTCAATCTCTAGGAAATATTCTCAGAATCACTGCGGATGGAATGGGTCACCGTCTCCCTCTTCCTGCGCTCACTACTCCTGGAAAGGAATCCACCCAATGATTGTAGAGTTTTTGGTCAATCACATTTTATGGAAATGTAGGACCCCTCATTAGCATGAATTTTTGCATCCTAAATTATAGATTGATGCACATTTTATGTTTCTTATTCACCCGTAGATGAAATACTCCTTCACTGGTACTTCTATGTTCCAGAAAATACTTTCACAAACTGATTTAAAGCCTTTTTCAGGTTTCTTTCTGCAAATTGCAAACCACCAACTCCTCCAGCGTACTGAGTACCAAGTTTAGTACATGGATCACCTTTCCTATGTAATTTTTACACCACTACAAACCACCTTCATCTATAGACTACCTTTGCCTCCATGATCTCATACTAACTCTGAAAACATCCTCTCCAAAACACCCTCTATCTGCAAACTGTTCTCTGGTCATGAACTGGCTTGACTTCATTGTACTAGATCTCTCCCTCTCTGTACAGCTTATAAAAATAACTCTCTCAAATTCCATAGATTTCACCTTCATGTACTGATTCTTAAGAAGATATAAAATTTCACTTCAATCCTTCATCATAACTTCTTCCACACGAACCTTCTTATCCTTCACACGATTATCCTTTATGAACCACCACCATACTTTTCCAAATTCGAAGATGAAAATATGTTCTATAATAATATTCTATCTCTATAGTAATTGGTGGGATTAGCGATTCTTATATATGAAAATATATCTACATAATGCTCTGAATCAAGATTTATCAAATCTTCAGTCCATCCTCCCTCGCATACTGATTCTTCTGTGGCCGTGAATTGTTCTCGGTTTCATGAACCTCTCCAACATACCATTCCCATTGTTTCACTTACCATTCTAAGAATATGGTATGTGGTCCATGAATAATGGTCTGCAGTTCAATCCCTTTTCCAATTTTATTCAACTTTCTTCATACAGTTCACACATATGAAGAAATCATTCCTTTGCAAACATCAAACCATTCTCATTGGTGATCATCTAGCTTTTTCAACAAACACAAGACCCACCAAATATTAATTTGAGGATTCATTTATGGATTTTTTCCAAATAGATATGTTATTTGAATATGTAATGTTTATTTTTCATGGATGCCAAACTTGGTCCATGATGTGTTTTGGGCCCTCATGGATCAAATTTTAGTGGATAATGTTTGAAATTTAATTGAATTTTTTGATGATATGATTTGAAAAAAGATGAAAAACATTTATTCATGGTGATTATAGGGTCCTATGTGTATGAATTTGTCTTTCCATTGACAAAATTTTCATCCTTTAAGGGTTTCAGAGAAGTTTCTGTGGATTAATGTCTAGAAACCCATACAACAAGGTCTGTGGTGTTATGAAAACACTACATGCGTTCTTCGTTTTTTGAAGAACTAAATTTTCTTAAGCACATGCCATTTATATAGATTACACGTCGTGTAGTACATGACCCTGTGACTGAATTTGTGAGATGATACATGGGGTTGGGAATGTTTTGATAGAATGCGCCGTGTCATTATTTTACACAATGCATTTTAAGGAACTATGTTTCTAGTCATGTTCCCAATGAAACAAGTGGATGAAACATAGGTTGTACATGACGTGTCTATCATATACACATCATGTAGTAATCAACCATTTATCTGGCCATGTGACCAATGACACTAGTGAATGGGACATAACTATTATGCACTGTGTCTAGGGTGAAAATGTCGTGTTGTTTTACATGAAGAGAATCATAATGTCCTAACCATGTATAAGGAACTAGGTAGAAGGGAAAATTAAAGTATACGCCATGTATTTGGAGGAACCCACCGTGTGTAGTGGTGTTACATGAACAGGTTTAGTAGAGGTATGTGACCATGTTAAGACATAAAGAGAACATGTCATGTAGTTGTTTTTCATGTCGTGTAACCCTATGTTGTAAAACATGATTTTTTTCTCATTTTATTCTCTTGAACTTCTATGTTTTTGTCCTTGATAATCGTGAACTATGGTGGGCACCTAACCATGTAAGGTCATGCCACCAAGATATCATCTGGTTGTACAACAGATACAGGGCAACGTTAAGACACTAGAAAAGGTAGATCAGGGACTACCTGCAAATCCCCCCATTGTGCCCATTTTTACAACAACTGTTATACCATAACAAGGTAATGATGCATAATTTTGTGAATGTTTTTTTGAGGATGATGCAAACTTTTCATAGAGCACTACATCCAACCCCAAATGTGGAAGAGATGGCGACAGTGTTATAGAAGTAAAATCCTCCCACATTCTTAGGGGATGGAAGAAAACATGCTACAAAGTAATGGATTGAGGACATGCTTTCCATCTTTTAGCATTAGGTGATGCCTCCAGAGATGAGGGTAAACATGTGATGTACATGCTATATGATTCTACCATGAGATGGTGGGATGTTGTCTCTTAGGTGGTAAATCATTGTAATATGGATTAGTAAGTGTTTCATAGCACTTATATGACTACTTATACCCCGAGACATTGAGGGAAAATCGGGCCTGAGAATTCATGCAATTGGAGAAAGGTGATATTTCAGAAATGGATTATTCTTCTTATTTTACCTATTTTCAACACATTTCTCTTGTTCCAGGAGATGAAGAGTTATTTTTGGCAAGGATATTTGAGGATGGTCTCAGGTATAACACCCAATCACAGGTGAATGTTTTTTCCTTAAATCTGGTGATGGCTATATTGAACTAGGTGCTGATTAGTGATTGTAAAATGAGGGTGTTGGGAGCTGCGAGCTAGGGCGGTTCAGTATCCAGTGCTGGTAATCCTTCGACTGATATCATGAAGAACCAAATGTATCCTTCACATGGTGATTATTTTAGTAGGGATATATCTGTAGGTAGTTAGGGGTGGTGATACAAGTACAAGAAGAGTGGGAACACGAGACCTCCTTGCCAGAGAGTCCCAATTGAGTGCCGGTATTGCGGAAAGATCAATCATCTTCTATGTTTTTTCTGGTTTTACTCACCAACAAGAAGTGACAGGGGATAAGTTAGTATCCCATGTTTTGGAGTAGGAAAACATGTTTTTATTCAATAAAGGAATTTTATTTCATCAAGTCCTTTAGGATGATGAGGTGGTCATGGTTAGGGTAGCCAGATGATAGGATTTCAGTGACGACAAGATGAATTAGCCTAGGGTAGTCAGGTAGTGTCACAGAGTCGTGTTAAAGGTTATAATTTTGTAGTGGAGAAAATCCAGTAAAATCATGATCCTGTACCCTCTAATGATATTGTTATGATTCTATTTTCCTCCATTTTATCTTATTATTTCTTTGATATAAGGGATTCCCATAGTTTCATATCTGTTTCCATGGTAGAGAGACTCAAGCTCTATATCATTATGCATTAGGATATTATGATTCAAAACACTCCCTTGTGGTTAGGATGCCTAGTCTACGTTAGTGAAATGAGTTACATCTTGTTTTTTGTGGTTATCACTTCTTATGGTACCTCTATGTCTTAGTGATGATAATATTCGATATCAATCTAGGAATGGACTAGATGTTTTCTTTTCAGGCCATTTTTAGCTGCTATCACAACATGGTCAGTTTCACATCACCAGAGGGTGGGTCTTTTAAACAAATAGTTTAATGGTATGTCTAGGTGAGTAGAGTGGGACATGAGAATCTTGTGTTGGGAGAAACTGTAGTCTATATTTCTAGTTTATATATGGATGACTAGGGGACTTCATTGTTGAATATTCCTCTAGTGGTGAATTGTTTCATGGATGTCATTCCTGATGACTTTTTAGGTTTACCTCTAGAGAGAGAGGTATATTTCTCTATTGAGCTAGTTCCAAAAGTAGGAAAATTTTTCATTCCTTCTTATAGGATAGAAAAACCAGAGTTACAAGAGCTCAAGATGAGATTTTAGGAGTTGTAGGGAAACAATTTCATCCTACCCAGTACTTCTCCATTGGGTTTTCCAATATTTTTTATGAAAAATTTGTACGATACCATTATAATTAGTATGGATTAACCAAAGATGAACCCATTGATGGTCAATAACCAATATCCCATGCAGATAATTTTTTATCTCTTTGATCAGCTTCAAGGATTGATAGTAATATCAAAGATTTCATTGAGATATGGTTATCATCTATTTCACATTATACCATCACATATACCTCTTACAGACTTTCTAAGCATGTATGGTCTATACGAGTATTTGGTTATTCCGTTCGGTATCAGGAACACACAAATAGTTTTCATGAAATTGATGAACCAACTGTTCCATCCTTAATTAGATTCTTGTGTGTTAGTCTATGTGGACCATATCTTGGTGTACTCTCACACTCGACATGACAATGCCACCCATCTTGAGATCATAATGATTTCACATAGAGAGCATTGGTTATATGCTATTCCCTAAAAGTTCCATTTTTAGATGGACCCGATTTAGTTCTTTGGTCATGATATCTCGGAGACAAGAGTATCAGTATACCTCGAGAAAGTGAGAGCATAAGTTTCATGGGAGAAGACGAAGAACGTATTTGAGGTACATTGTTTTCTAGAACTAGATGGTTACAATAGCCTCATTATATAGTATTTATCACGCATTTAAGAACTACTGATGGGCCTGACTAAGAAGAGTTCAATGTACATGTGGAAAAATTCTTGCGATTCAGCCATTCTTGAGCAGAAATGGAGATTTATTTCTGCACACATACTGGTTTTTTTGGATTTGGGCAAGAGCTACACTATTTAATGTGATGCATCATGTATCAGGCTAGGACCATTTCTTATTCATGGGGAAAGATTCATTATGTAAGGGTCCTAGAAGTTGACGCCATATAGGAGGCACTACCCGTCACATGATCTTAAGTTGGGTACTATTGTTCAAGCATGGTGCTATTGGAGAAATTATCTTTTGGGATATCATTTTGTGTTATACATTTACCATAAACTCTCAAGTACATATTTCCTCAGTGATATCTAAATTTGATACAGTGAAGGTGGATTGATTTCCATATGTATTTTGACTTTGAGGTTTCCTACAATATTAGGAATAGAAATGGAGTGGGTGATGAATTGTGTTGGAGGACTCAGATACATGCAGATCAAGAGGCCATCAATGAGTGGAAACTTATGGATCTGTTCTTTGAGATGAATTTTGACGTGAAAAATAGACAATGGAAAACTTTTTCTTCATCTTCTATATCTATTATCTTTAATATTTTGGATCAGTTGCGAATAAGTCAGTTATCAGATTCTGGAGGCCTAGTCCTATAGGAGAGTGTGTTAGGTGAGGACCATAAAATTGGGTGGAATAATGATGAGGATGATGTTTTTCATTTTCAATGGTGATTATGGGTGTCATAAGACATACATGAGAATCAATTGAGTGATTTTGATTCCCCAGTTTGTTAATTTCATCCTAGTGTCACCAAGATGTATCGAGATCTACACTGTTAGTGTTGGTGTCTAGGTATGAAGAGAGATGTGGTGGGTTTGGTTTTGTGATGTTCCACCTGTTTTTAGGTAATGTTGAAGCATTAGTGTCTGGTAGGACTTTTTTAGTAGTTACCCTTTCCCGAGAGGAAGTGTAATGATGTTGAGATATATTTCGTGATGGGTTTTCCAAGGAAACCTCAAGGGAATGATCTAGTTTGGGTTACTGTTTAAATACTCACAAATGTTTCACACTTCTTAATAATTAAAAAAACTATCATATATGATGATATTGGATAGTTTTATATCTGAGATATTTTACGTTTTCATGTGGTTCCTTTCTCTATCATTTTATACTGGGATGCTAGTTTAACTTCATGTGTCTGGAAGAGACTATAGAAGGATTTGGGTACACCATTACTTCTGAGTACAACATATGATCCCCTGAAAGATGCCCAGTCCAAGAACATGATTTGGTTTTTGGAGGAAACAATTTGCACATGTGACATGGATTTTAGGGTCTCTTGGGAAAGACAAGTAAACCTAGTTGAGTTTTCATACAATAACAGTTTTCCGGCAACAATTTAGAGGGCACCTTTTGAGGTTCTGTATAGTAGGAAATGTCGATCACCCCTATATTGGCTAGAGGATGGAAAGGAAGCTATTTTGGGACCTGGTTTTATCCCAGATACCACTGAGAAGGTGGAGTTTATTCAGAAGAGTATGGATAATTCAAAATCTCACCTGAAATCTTTTACTGGTCGACAAATACAACCTCTAGAGTTTGAGGTCAGAGATCAAAAGTTCTTATGTGTTAGACCGAGGATGGGACATAGGAGGATTAAAAGGCAATGGAAGCTTTCATCGAGATATGTCGGTCCATTTGAGGTTTTAGAGAGATTCATTCCATTTTCCTATTGGTTGCAGTTTCCTCTGAGGAACTGGGCTATGCATGATGTATTTCTTGTTTCTTAGCTGCAACATTACTTTTTTGATGCATATCATGTTTTCCAACTTGTGGAGATTGATTTGGAGGTGGATGAATCCTTTGAGGAGTACCCTATTCGTATTGTGGATCACAATATGAAGGTTCTCAGTGGATGGTCTGCTCCTCTAGTACAAGTTCTATGGAATCACAGGAATGTATAAGACAATACATGGGAGAGGGAGGCCGAGGTATGATGATAGTGTCCATAGTTGTTTAAAGTATCTTCTTCACCAACCATGGAAGGAAAATTCGGGGACGAATTTTTTTAAAGGGTATTTGTTTAAGAACATGAATCTTAATTTCATGTATGGATTATTAATTCATATTGTTGTTTTGGGAAAAAGGAAAGAGAAAATATTATAAGTAAAACCATTTACTTTTGAGTACACATAGTGTACCCTGTTACCGTGTGGTACTGGCCAAGTAACAACCATGCATATGGTCCGAACGGTGACCTAGTAGACCGCCTAATGCGGGGGCTACTTGGGGATACTACATGATGTTTCCATTAAATGAAAAGACAATGTCTATTTATTTTTAATTGATGACTCAAAGTGTGGTCACTTATCATCATAAAAAAATTCAACTTTTCTCATTTGTTCAACTAGGAGAACGGCGAATGACCAAAGAACTTCGATCTCCTCTCAGTTCTCCATATAAGCTCTAATTGAGATGTTGACGAGTGCTTTGGATTCCCATCAGTGAGTTCTCTCTTTCCACATAGCATTTCTTCTTGATTCCTCCACACTCGTGAGTATTTCAAGGATGATAATTTTTATCCTTTTTGTAGATCTATGTTGCTCTAGGCTTATTCAAGGGCCGACGTTCAAGATTATTGATCGTGATACATCAAGGTATGTTGTTTGTGCTTTTCTTCGATTAAATTTTGATTATTTTTGCATAATGATCCGAATAACCATGTTTGGGGTATTGTGTATTTTGGAATTTGACCATGTTTAATAATTGATATGGTATTTTTGTTTGATAATGTGTTATTTCTTATGAATAAGGTTATATAGGTTGTTATGGGACACCCCTTGGGTGTGTTCCCATATTTTATTATTTTTGGATGTTTGACCTTGGATGCCTATGAGGCATAACTTCTTAACATTCCTTGAATTGTTTAGGATGGATTATTATCGATTATATGAATTTAATGTTTTATTCATGAGAGTCTTAGGCATGTAGTTGAAATAAATTTAATGTGGTGCCTTATTGTGTTATTCACGCTATTTTTCCAACGGATCATGAGATCCATGGACCCAGAAAACTATTGAGGTTCCAAGTATATTTAAAAAGGACAATGATATAATTTTTATATACTTTAACATTGGGGTATTGACTATGGGATATACTCAAGATGTCTTTTATGATTTGATTATGATATGTTAACCCAGGTAGTATTGACCGTGAGAGAAACCCGGAGGTCATTTATAATTTACTGATGCTATATAGTCCCAGGGGTATTGACCATGAGAGAAACCCAGGAGGTCGTTTACAAGTTATTTATGCCATGTAGTCCTAGGTGTATTGACCGTGATAGATGTCCAGGTGGCCGTTTTTATTTTATTAGTTCTATGTTAAACCAATGGGGTTAGACCTTGAGAGCTTTCCTAGAGGGTTGTCGTGAATAATTGAATGTATGTGATGAGTCTTCCAAGCAGGATCACAAACATGGACTTTGTTATAATTTTTATTTTTCGATGGACTTCTGATATGTCTATTTTTATTGGTTCATATCTGCATATTGCCTATTATATATATTCACTAACAATTAGGCACAGATATTTTGGTGGTTTCCTACAAGGATTCATCTCACACTCTATATGGGTCTTGGTTTTTGGCCCAAATAGATTATATGGTTACATTTATAGATAAAAGAAAACACCCTTCTTCATCAGGTATATGATTCCTATTGGAGCCAGAGGGCACGAGACAATGCTGAGGCTTGTGATGATGTTGGAGTTTACTGATTTTCAGTACTTTGGTTTAATATTTTATTTCTAGTATTGTGACTTGTTTGGGAGTTTTCCTAGACACATGTGACATGAATAATTTATATATATTCTCCATTTGTTAATTAATATCAGGCTTTCACTATTTACTTGTGTTTTGTGGTATTACTTCTTCCACTAATATTTACTATTTTCATTCCACTATGGCTACTCTTCCAATGAGGGTATAGTTTCCCCATTATCACATTGTGGCCCTCACTGAAATTTAGTAGCCTATATCATTTTGGGAAATGTTCTTGAAGTCATGTGACCAACTAGGTTTGGGGACCCTTTGGGTGGCACCCAGAACCTAGACGTTAAAATTAGTGAACGAAAAAAAAATATTTACCACGATTAAGGGAAAACGTATTTACTTAGTGGTTAAACAATAATATTTATTGTTCTAATCATCTAAAAACTTTTATAAAGACATTTTTATAGACATATATTGACCATATATCTTTTTATAGAAAATAATTTATAATTGGAAGCATGTACTGTCAGGAAGACATACAAATAGTGTTTCCCCTTTTTTTTATTTACAAGAATACCACTCCTCCTCTCCTATAAAAGGGAATTCTCTCTCCCCCTCTCTTCACATATCTCAATATTTAATTATCACAAATAACTATCAAAGATAATCTCCCAAAATCCCTACTATCTTCTTATAATCCATTATTAAGGTATAAATCCATACAAGGAAGTAATTAGGTGGAGACCAAATGGAGTTAATTGAATAAGAAGTTAAATTCATTAATGGGTACTTTTGTTTTATTTAGTACTCCTCCAATTATATTATTTAAATATCATTAATATATAATAAAATCAGTATCAAAAATACACTGAATTGTTTTAATTTAAATTTTATGACCTAAAACTCATCACACCTCCACAAAATGGGATATAAAATCATCATTCGTGTGTACGGTGTAAAATACACTCTTGAACTGATGTAAAAAATTCATAGATTACCACCTATAATGGTTGGGAATAATTATGAAAATACAATTTTTATTTAACATATATGATATTTATTATTTCTTTTTGTATTGATAATTATTATATAACACATACGATCACCCATTTAATGTTCGTAGAATAGGATAACATCATTTGGGGATGTGTGGAAAACCACCTTATTAAAGAGAGGTGATTCGTTCACACATTACATGAATTTTATTTAGGATGGTATTAACAAAAATATGTGATTAAAATGTCATATATATGATATTAATGATATTGATACCTTTCTAAAATATAGTATATTATTTTATTTGATACATTTTATCACACTAAAAAAGTAATAATATCGTTATTGGACCCTTATACTATGACCTCCTATGAGGGATGTGATTCCTTTTACATCACATGAATTTTATATATAAGTATTTATTATTACATAATATGGTATTTATGAAATCATTATAATTTTGGATTGAAAAAAATTTACTTACATTATTTACCTAGTGATCATTGAAAAATAGGAATGGTACTCATGTAGACGTACAACCTGCCTTCTCCATTATTTTAAGATTTGTTCATTTTAAATGATCATAATTAATGATTAGTTGCAAAATTATAATTGATGTAAAAATATGATAATTATTTCATTAATATTATTAGGTATATTTTTAAATTATGATGCCTTTGACCATGGTCAAACTTCCAAAAAAAATTGACACATAAACTAAATATGGTCAATACACCCAATGTAAACATAATTGATTAAGTAGTTGTATATAAAATTATAATAATTATATATAAAGTAAAATAAACATGAAAAATGTTCTCAATAAATTAAAAAATAAACAAAATTTTATTATTTATTAATATAAATAAAAATGTGACAAATAAGAATGAAGGTGAGGGACAACATCTAAATCTCCATTCATTGGGGAATGTTTTGAATTTATATAGCCACTTAATTTTATAAGGTGTATATAAAGAACCATAAATACATCTTATCATGAATTTATTTAATCTCATATTATTTAATTCTTGTTTATATATTATTTCATCATTGGTTTTATGACTCAATTATTTCTATGTGGTGTGGGATACATTGATATAAAAATTTATTTTGAAAATTTCAATGACTTAATTTAAACATATTTTAATCTATGAAAATATTCATGATATTATTTTATATTTTTTTATATAAAATAAATATAAATGAAATTTTATATCTAATTTTTATATTGTTCTATGTTTTTAAAAATGGAATAATTTTAGATGTTTTCAACAGAACATTTTGAGAAACAAAAAAATCGAATGTTCTACTCTTAACATACATGGTGTCATATAATTATCTTCCATTAGGAAAATTATTTTATTTTTGGGGTAAATTGAAAGATTTCATGATTGTTTTTGTGAAAAAACATATATTTACTTTTGGTTATTTTGGCATTGTGAAGGGTTTTTCATAGGAAATGTTGTTTTGGTATTTAAAATGGGATCTTAAAATAAAAGAGTATTTTTATCAAAAAGTGTTTATAATATGGGTTATAAAATTATTTTTAAAAGGTTTTTATGATGATATAATTTTAATATTGACATGTTACTTGGTAATTATATTAAATTGGAGAGACAAATATAGCTTATACAAAGGATTGAGTCCCATTACACCTCACGTGTGACCTTGATATAGATTATGTGAAGGGTTTAGCCACATTATAGCTCATGAAAAATGAGTGAGCCCAATATAAATTACATGCACGTTTAACCCAGAGTATAGATCACAGGAGAGACTGATATATATTATATAATTGTTGATCCCAATTATAGATCTCTAATGTATCAGGTAATGATAATGTTAAAATTTGGGAATATGTTTATTTCAAAGAAAAGGGTTTTTAAATGGTTTTATAAGTATGATTCTATATGTAACCTAACAAATATTTAATTTCATTATTTGGGTTATTGTGATTTTCATTTTGAAATGAATTTTTTTTCAATTGAATTTTTTTTTTCATTTTCTCAAAATTTTTGAAGATAAATGAAAATTTTATATTAGTTTCCATGTGTTCACTGGACTAAAAGTTTTCCTTATTTCAATATCCCTAATAGATAATCTTGCAATCATCTAGAATTTTTAATATATTTTCATATGATTTAATGGTTGTTATGGGAATGAAAGAAATCATTTTGAATTCTATATATATTTTCCATTAATATAAATAAGGCTTCATTTTAAACATTTTATAGTATGGAAAAATAGATACTAATTGGAAATTTACACATTGAAAATTATCATTTTCATATGTATGATTTATTGTATAGTTATACAAAACACTAAACCCAATGGATCCTCAAATTAAAGAGAATTAATTCTTGACTTAACAGTCAAGATAATTTAATCTTTAAGGCCATAGAATTACAGTTAGTTTAAAAGGATAATTTATATAACTTTTACGGTTATGATATTGTTAATATCATTCCCTTAGAATAATTTACATTATGTATAATATGAAATGATGTAGAATATTTAGATTAACCTTAGGATTCATCTAGACTATGACTATTCAGAATGGGTTTCCACATATGAATGGGGAAAGCTATGGTGGGAAGTAACTAAGAGGAAGATATCATTTTAATTAACATTGCCTTATGGTTTGAATTATAATAGAAATTATTGTTTATATAATAAATTGTTTGAATAACAAGATAAATAGTGGTGATATATATGCTAGATTGGTTCATTATCAATAATGAATGAACATGAATTTTATGGAGATTTTCATGAGAAAAACTCTCCTATAATTGAATGGATCAGCTGGCCTAGTGGTAGCCGATGGATTGGTCAATAACTTAGATAATATATTCAAAAGTCATTGTATTTTCATTAAAAAAATTGGTAAATTGTACCATATATATTTTTAATGGTGAAGATGATTTATGGTAGTATTTGGTTAATAATAACATATGGAAATATAGTATTTATTCCATGTAATCGGTAAAATTCATTGGTTTATCTTTGATAAATATTTCCATATGATTGTTAAACTCAAAATGGTAAAAAATCATGTAATTCATGGAAAATATGAATCATTAATTGATTCATGTAATCGAAATTAACAATATTTTTCATGTATGTACTTGTTTTTATTAGGAACATTGATAGTAAAATATAATTATATACCCAAAATTAAAACCAAGATTTCGAAGGGAATTGTTTTAAAAAGAATTTAAAAGTTAGGATTTTTTTTCATTGTGTTGAGAATGATAATATAGGGTTTCTTGAAACATATGTTCTATATGATAAAATGTATATGAAATGTTCAAGGTGGAATAAAATAGAAATGAAACTAATAATGAATTCTCAGGATTATAAAAAAACATGTTGCATATGTGGTAAATCACATTTTTATGAATTAATTTCATAATATAGAAAGTGTTACATGTATGGTAAGTTTGGTCACATGTTTTGTGAAATAAAATAAAGTATCTCTAAATAATCCATGAAAGTGATAACTGATATAAATTCAATAATAATATTATTATTTTTTAATGGGTAGGGACATTATGCTAACTTTTATATAATGTTATTTACATGGTGTGGAAGTCATCATGATTGGAAATAAAATATTGGGAAAATAATTTGGAACTATTATAGATTATGTTGAAACATCAAGTGAAGTGATGGATTCCCTATAGATATTTTTAATTTTTGAAGGCTAACCAAAATTTAATGGTTTTAGGGACTCCGTATAATTTTTTATGTGATGAGATCATAAATTGGATACAAATGTTTTGGGAGAATTTCTGATTGGTTTATGTTTATGTAATGCTCTTTTTTAATGAGAAGAATGCATTTAAATTTGGATAGGAGTATTATTGTATTGATAACCTATATGGATTATATGATCATAGATGATAAGGATTATTTTTGGGGAATAACATAAAATTTTAGATAATTTTATGAGGACGAAATTGTCCTTATCAAAAAAATATCTTTAATGTATATTTAGTTTTATTCATAGACATTGAAATAATTCATCTACTCTACGAAAATGATTTCAAAATTTTTTTATCCTAGTACCATATTATGTAATCAAGCAATTGAATTTTTTTGATCATCATAGATCTATATTATTGAGTCCATTGATATTCAACTGACTATTAACTTTTTTATGATCAATGACCTCAATCACTCTCTATAATTTTTTTCCTCTATTCCGATCCAGGTCCTCTTATTTGAGAACCTAGTTATGTGTTATCCCATATGACCTTCATATGTACTTTTACCTTTTCTTATGAGGGTGTTTTATCAACCCTTTTTTTGATGTGGGTTTATATGAAGGAATTTTTACAATGGTAATCTTTTTATAAACAAGATGATTTTTGAGGGTGAAATACTTTTTAAGGGTGATAGGATGCAACATCCTGATATTTTTTAAATATCTTCTTTAAAATTAATTTAA
Source organism: Viscum album (assembly GCA_963277665.1). Classification (NCBI taxonomy): domain Eukaryota; kingdom Viridiplantae; phylum Streptophyta; class Magnoliopsida; order Santalales; family Viscaceae; genus Viscum; species Viscum album. The sequence goes on along the minus strand of OY728137.1, from coordinate 1,652,092,764 downwards.
TAATTACATATATTGTGTTACATGAAATACATATTTTTTCTTGTTTTAAAGTCACCAACAAGATTAGATTTCATTATGGGAATCAACATGTTTAGCTTGTGTTACACAGAACAAATATATTCTTCGATAATTTATTTTACACACAAGATTGTGTTTTAGTGTACAATTGAATAATATTAATATTACTATTTCACATGATAGTTATCATGTAGTAGTTATAATCACATAAAGGAAGGAGATTAACTAAATTATGAAAATAGTGTTTATACATATTTATAAATGGTAAATATTAGATTCCAATTAATTGAAAATTAATATAAAACCAAATAGTATATAATTGGAATGTTTTTATAAAAAAATTATTTTTATCCATCAAAAGAATTTTATCCTAATAAATTAAATTGCTCACTATTAGTGAGACATATTAAATAAATTTAAATATTATATATTTAATGATTTTTTTAATTTCATTCAATGATAGGATAAAGATAGGAATAAATAAATTTTTGTAGTTAAAAACATAATTTTATTTAAAGATATTTTTCCACCATTTAATTGAAGACTTGCTTTAGAAATTTTTTTAACTCTTTTAAATCTTTTATTTTAATAAATAAGAATAATTTTTCAAAATGGGATATCAAAATTTATATGGGGCAATTTTTTTGTATTTTTCAGAGTTGTTTCATTTTTTGATGAAAAGTTTAATACACCAATGAACTAAATTATAATTACATTTTTTTTTATTTTCACAAACTTTTGAGAAAAAAGTGAAAACCCTTACGAAGGCATGCCAAAAAAATCATGTACATTATGATATAGTTGATGTATTTAAATTACGTTTGATCCTATTAGATGATTTAACCCTATATAAATTTCATTGAAAAATATTATATTTTATATATTGGTCATCTTTGATTAGGTCTTTGAACCATTTAGCCATCTTTTCTTGTGTTTTAATGAATGCTACCAAAGATAACATCCTTTTGTTGATTCAGCCAGTCAAAATAAGTTCCTTCTTTTTTATCCAATTGCACTACTCTATCTTTGTGACCACAAGTATAAATATCTCTTATTTCTATCCTATAACCTAATTAGTGGCCCTATTCAGAATATATGCCTCTATAATTTATTCCTCTAAGTGGTTGACAACCTCTCATGTTGTTCACTTGTGAGCAGTCTCCTAACCTGCCTCTTGGAAGCATAGTTTTATTATGTTATTTATATAATTAAGTTATATTTAAAAAATGTTTTAATGAATAATATTTTCAATTAAACATCATTAAATTAAATATAGTTCATTGAAAATGGATACATAATCATTTGAAAATTTTTATCATTTTTAATTAAAACCCCATTATTTCATCGTGTCAATGGGACTAATTTTAAATTTATTTCTATCACATATGTGATTAAAAATTAGAAATATGGATTTATATTTTTGATTCAGAATAATTTATTGTTTCTTGTATGTTCAAAATAGTTTTTGGACAGAAATATTAGTGAACAAAATTAAAATTAATTACAATGATTAAGGTATGAAAAAGTTTGCATATTCACTAAACATTATTCTTAAAGGGAAAAATAAACTAAAAGCATTTTTGAATCTAATTTTAGGAAAATTTATCATCAATGTACATCCTTTTATATAAAATGGTTCATAATTGGTGTGAATAGAGATATGGTGGACCTTCTAATAGTGTTTTAATTTTTGTAATTATAATAATGCCCCTCATCTTCTATAAATGGGAATTCATTATTCCTTACTCATAAAACCTATAAATCCATATTTCTCATAAATACCTAGAAAAATAACCTAATAAAATCCCTCATATCATTCGTTAATACTCACTTTGGATATAAATCCATATATGTAAGTCCTTTGGTGAAAATCAAAAGGAGTTACCCGAATTTGAGGAACGGTTCTTTGACTAGAAATTTTGTTTTATTTCATTCTTAAATCCAATTTTTTACAAAAATATTATATAAAATCTGTTATATATTCAAAATATATTAATAATTTTTAGGTTATTTCAATGATGTAAAACATAATTTAATTCACTGGAATTGGATATTAAATCATTGTTTATATGTATGGAAGACTACCACCTCACGAACAAATGTCGTTAGTTCTTCCAACAACACTTCTCATGGTTTGTAATAATGATGGAAAAAATTAATTAATATAATATATATTAAATATATTAGTTTTTTATGATTCCAGAATTATTATATAATGTATACCTTCATGCATTACAATTTTTAGGAATACAATAACATTGTTTGTGGATGTGTGTTCCACATTATCCTCAAAGTGAGGTGATTCATTCATGCTATACAAGTAATGTATTTAAGATGGGTTTGATAAAAGTATTTGATATAAAAAACTTATACTTGATATTAATGATATAATTATATTCCTCAAAATATAATATGCTATTTTCATTATTAATGTTTCAAAAACTGGAAAAGTAATAATGTTGATCATGGATGTGGGGAAATCCACCTCCATAAAGATATGTGATTCCTTTCACATCAAAAAAATTATATACATAAGTATATATGACTATATAAGATTTTATTTATAATATGATGATCATTTTGCAAAGATAAATGTTACTTACCTTTTTTAGAACCCCCAGATCGAGGTATGTATCCTTTGATTATGCCTTTTTTCAATGTTTGATGTTCTTGGGATGTGTTTGGATGAGTTTGGAAAAGTTTGGATTATTTTTGAAAAAGTATGGATGTATTTTTAGGGTCACACAATTTTTTTACATTTAGGGAAACACATGAAAGAATCCTAGGAAAATCGTGTAACTCCATTTAGTGGGGTCCTGCAGGGTTTGGGCATGATTTTTATAACCATATGGGTAGGCCATGTGAGATTCCTTGAAGGAAGTATCATCAGAATAGTTAACACATATATTGACAAACTGTGCTTGCTAATTGTGTGTCCCATTAAATTTGTTTTTTTAAATTGGTCTAGTCAGTATTTACCCTAACACACCCATTTCATCTCCCATTAAAACCCCACACGGTATTTCATATTCTCAAGGGATACATGTGCTCTCCCACTCATTTTTGAAGATATTTAATAGTGTTTCAGGGTTTTTTGATGGAGGTTCATCTCGGGTAAGTATTCTCTATTGGTTTCTCTTTTTTTCTCTCTAGATATACTCTTCCCACTCTCTTGGTTTTCTAGATCTACTTCCTTTGTCTGTAGATATAGGTTGGTGTTGCCTTAAATGTTTATATTAGGGAATGCTGATGTAAGGGAAGATAATGTAGAGTGGATTCAATGGATGGTTTTCCACATTTCTGGTGTGGATGCTTGTGGGTCGATTTGGATGGAACCCTAAAGGTAGGTGGATTCTCAATCGACTCCACTTGGTTAGAATTAGTGAACATGGATGAAATTTATTTTTTTCTTCAATTTAATTGTGATAATGCTATGAGAATATTTTTGGAAAATTATTTTCTAATGATTCAGGGGAATTTGGGGAATATGGGTTATTGTTTCAAAAAGGGAATTTGTTGTGTTATTTTAAAATGATGATTTTTAAAATCATTAGTGATCGATTATGAAATTTTTTTTTTGATAGTTGGTTTTAAAAAAAGATTTTGTTTATTGAAATGTGGTTGGGCGTGGAAATTTTCTTAAAGGATTTTTTCAATAAATGGGGGATTTATTTAAGAAAATTGTCATGTGTTAGAAATGATGTTTTACTTATTATGTGGCCTTAGTTATTTATTCTTGTTGGTTGATTAATTGTTATGTCTTGTGTAGATTGTGAGAAAGTAGTCAGGAAGTCCCTCTATAAAAGGTGATGGGTTGTGTATGGAAGAGACACAGTTATAGATAGTGGTCGGGACGTAACACATGTTGGAAACGTTTTCAAGGGGTTGGATGTAAGCTCTACAATTTGGTTGCCTTAAATGTTTGTTCAAAAAGATTGAATTTTTTGGGATAATGTGTGTTGGTGATATTACTTTTGGAATATTTGTGTATTCCCTTATTTGTAATGGATTGGTAAGGGTATGTTTAGCTTATGGATATGGTTTTACTATTTAATGATGTATACAAAGTGTTTTGTGTAAATGTACTCACGTTTTTATCCTAGAGCCCTGTGTAGAGAAGCCATTTAGGGAAAACCAAATAAGTATTATTTCTCACCCTCTACGTTGGCACTTTGGTGATTTTGCAGATGTTTTATTCTGGGATATAGTTATGGGTAAAGGATCTCACTTTGCTAGAGGTTGGACATGATGCTTCGGTGATGTAGTGGTGGTTGTAGAATGGATCTTGGTGTGCAGCTATGGATGGTGCCTAGTTCTTGGATGTCTTGTTCTGTGTTCTTCCTCCTGGTACTGTAATATTTTTCTTATTTGTATTTGACATATAGGATTTGATATGGAATAGTTTGGTGGTCTTTTTTGTATTTATAGGTTGTGTTTCATTTTTGACATGTATCATGTTGTTTGTTTTGGTAATGGCATGTTTGGTTTCATGATTTTATCTTAAGGTGAAATCATTCCCCATTCATTTTTTATGCCCTTGGCATTTATTTCCAAAATTTGTCACCTTAGGAAAATATCTTATGGCCACATAGCATTACTCCCCCCCCAATCCAACAGGATGGGGAGGGATGTTACAAGTGGCATCATTTTGTTTGGTCCTTGATATTCCAGGAAGAGCATTTGTTCAGTCGTTTGGAATTGACTGTTCATCTTAGTGTTGACATTTGTTTTTGGTCGATTCTTTGAGTCAGGATGGTAGAAAGGATTAAAATTGTCAAAACATGGATCATGTAGCATAAAATGACTTAGCTAATCCTTTTATTCCGAAATTCATTTTACTAGAGAGTTGCATACATAACTATTTGGATACATTATAGGAATTGATATCTCATAGTCGTGGGTCTAGCCAATGAAATGATCATGGCATGCATGATATAAACGACATCCCAAAAGGATTTATATTTCATTGGGGTATAATTATTTATGGAGTTATATGAATCTATGGATTTTAAAAAATATGAATTTGGATTCAATATGGAAGGACTTGAATCGTAGGATGTAGTGGAATTTTTATAGAAGGGATGATTTTCAGAACATGGTGGATTTTTTGAACTGTGAAATGTGGGATATATGAACTTATGGAAATCCTGGTTATGATAGTTATTATATAATTGAATTTTAAAATTGTATACCATTTATTATTAAGGGAGTGAGACATATGGTTGTATTTGTATTGGTTAAAATGACACCGTGTAAGTTTCATAGATACCAACCAGAGGAAGCTGATGAAAATGTGGTTGCACCTGACCCTTAGGTGAAGCAGCAGCTAGTGGACGTTATAGTTAATGATTTCCAAGCTATGAAATGTGGGAATAAAGTGGATGAACCAAAGAAGGTAAATCATGTAGTTCAGTTTCAAAGGAAGAATCCACCCATATTTATGGGTGATTTGGTTCCAGAAAGGGTGAAAGCATGGATAAACTAAACGAATAGGATATTTTAATTCATGGGAATACCAGAAAAGCTGTAAGTGAAACATTCCATGTATATGTTGTAATAACTTTCCCTTCAGTGGTGGGAGCTGGCAGTCAAAGATAGGATTGGCCAATGTGTCAAACAGGAGGGTTTTGAGGATTTGTCTAATAAATAATTTTACCCACACATGTTTAGAATTCAGCATACAAAAAATTTACATAGTTTGAAACAAGGTAACATGGAGGTAATAGAATATTTGTCTATGTTTATGAACATTGTGTGGTTTTCACCTGAGGTGGTGGGTAGTACTTCCTTAATGAAAAAAAAATCTAAGCTGAGTTGAACCAATAAAATTGTTCCAAGATAGTATTGTTGTGTGTAAATTATTACACTGAAATGTTGAATAGATGTATAGTGGTGGAAAATGATATTTATTAGGATATAGGTGTGGGTGGTATGTCGGTACCGATGGGGAATAGTGGGTACTCAAACAATGGGTTCAAGTAGAAGAGGGACAGTTATTTACAAGGTGAATGTATGGCTGAAAATTAAACAGTAGGATAAGAAAATCTTCTTACGAAGTCTGACAGTAAGCTGGGATGTTTTCAATATGTCTTTACGGGACTTATAAAGTGGTATTGTACAACACAACCTTGATAATGTCATAACTATATGTAGATGGGGCATCTGTAGTGGTATTGTCCTAATGCTCAGAGGTTGGGTTTTCATGACACTCCCCGGGGTCGTAGGGGTCTTATACCCCAACGGGATAGGGGAAGAAGCATATCCCTTTTCATCAAATACAAGTTGGTCATGGTGATTCTATGAACAAAATGATTCCACAACAGAGTAATAAAGAGCAGAGTGCAGTAAGAAAGCAGTTTCTCAGAGGTGAATAGGTTGGGGTGGATAATCATTCGAGACCATCCATGGTGCGAGGTACAGTTCATTTGAATTCCATGTTGATGCAATATTTATTTGATATGGGTGCTTCAATTTATGTTATTTCTTCTTGTAATTTTTATTTTTTTGGGAAAAAATGAGGAAATTACACCTTATGTTTGGAAACATCAAACATTTATTGGTCAAATAGAGTGTTGATTCTTCTTATGTAGAGTGTGTTGCTTAGTTGTGGACTGTATTGAATTAATGTAGGATTCCTCAATGATTTGGATGGAGGTTTATGATATAATCCTAAGAATAGATTTGTTATAAATGTTTAAGGCCCAGATCAATTGCAATGTGTGAATGGTTTTTTTATAATAGAGGATGGTGTTGAACATATCTTTTTAGGGGATAAGAATGAAAAACTAAGTGCAATAGAATATTTGGCACCAGCTAATGGTAGGATCTCGTGCAGTTAGCAGCTTTGTCATTATAATTAGTGGAAGAAGTTGAGAAGAGATTTTTCCAACCTTCTTTTTCTGTTTATGGATGTCTTCCACAAACAATTATTAGGGTTTCCACATATTATAGAAGTGGAGTTTACGATTGATCTCTTTCTGGGGACAATTAATATCTCACCTATGTCTTACTAAATGGCACCATGAGAATCAAAGGAATTAAAGGTTTAGTTGGAGGAGGTAGATAAAAAATGATTCATCCGGCCTAGAATGTCTCTGTACTAAATTCCAGTGTTGTTTTTTTAAATGTCATATGGAACTGTACACCTCAGTTTTAATTATCGTAGACATAATCATGTTACGATAATGAATCAATATGAACATCCACACCTTGATGACTTGTTTCAATAGTTTAGGGGAGCTTAGTGGTTCTCCAATATTTTCAAAAGGTTAGGATATCATCAATTTCATGTGAGGAAGGTGGATATTGATAAAAAAAATTAAATGTTGGTATGGCCATTACAATTATGTGGTTATGCCATTTTTTAAAACAAATGCACCAAAAATGTTCATTGAATTAATGAATCAGATATTTCAGAGATATATTTATTCTTATGTGGTGGTATGGTTTGATGATATATTGGTGTATTCACAGACAAGGGTGCATCATGATAATCACTTGGAGATAGTACTAGGGGTCTTGGGGGACCATCGGTTGAATTAAAAATGGTTAAAGTGTGACTTTTGGATACATCAAGTTCATTTCCATGGCCATGTGATTTTTGAGAAGGGTTTTTTAGTTTATTGGGAAATGATAAATGTGTTTATATCATGGAAACCACCCAAGAACATTTTAGAAATATCGAGCATTCTTGGTCTAGCTAGTTATTATTGAATTTCTATTCCTGATTTCTCATGATTGTATTCTCTAATGATAACTTTGATAAGGAAAAATATCCCATTTTAATGCAATTAGTTGTGTTAGAAATTATTTGAAGAGATCATAGGTCACCTTATATTAGCACCAACCATGGTTTCTACTAAACCAGGGAAAGGGTACATAGTGTATTGTGAAGCATCGAAATTTGGGTTGGGGTGTGTTCTCAAGAAGGGTGATCAAGTGGTTGCATATATATCACAGAAGTTGAGGTTGTAGAAGAAGAACTTCCCAACACAAGATTTGGAGTTGGCAGTAGTGGTTCATGCTTTTAAAAAGTGACATTATTATCTCTTTGGTGATAATTTTACAGTTTTTACCTATCACAAGAGCTGAAATCATTTTTTTTTCTCATAGAGATATTTGAACTTTAGGAAATAGAGATGGATGGAATACCTCTAGTTGTTTGATTTTGACTTAATGTACACACCTGATAAGTCAAATTTAGTGGCAGATGAATTAAGTATAAATTCATATTATCAAGTGGTGAAACACGCATAGAATCAATGGTAGATGATGTCAGTCATAATAGTAATATGGTTGGAATGTGAGTAATTGGGTGATAGAGTGGTCTTCATTCCTATTTAAATGGTTTGGGACTTTTGTGGTTTGGATAAAGAGGCACAGGAATCTGATTTCGAATTTGTGGTGACGAGATCAAAACTCAATGGTGGGGAGACCGTTGAGAGCTAGGTACTGAATAGGAATTTAGTTTCTTATTTTCAGAACTAGATGTTAGTATGAGTGGCTAGTCAGGAGAATCATTTCAGGGATTATAATTATTCTATATGGGTTCTACATCATGTAATTCAGAAAATTAATAAATCATTGAATCATAGTTTTAGTGGGATAGAATGAAATGGAATGTGGCAAATTTTGTTTTGAGATGCTTGACTAGTCAGAAGGTCAAGCCTGAGCATCAGTGGTCAAACAGATATATTTTATTCTTACATATCCTAGTATGAAAACGAGAGAAGATAGTAATGGATTTTATGATGGGTCTACCAAGAATGGTTAGGAATCACTATTCCATATGGGTGATTGTGGATCGACTCAGTAAGTCATCACATTCCATTCTGAATCTTTAATCCCATATGGTGGAGCATATGCACAAAATCTATATACATGATGTGGTGAAGAGGCATGATGTTCTAGTTTTTATTGTATCAGATAGAGACCCAAGGTTCACATCTCATTTTTGGAAATCATTATGGAATTCCATTTGGAAACAATTGACGATGATCATGATGTATCACCCTCAGACAGATGGCCAATCCAAGATGATAATACAAACATTGGAGGATATGATAAGGGATTATTAATGGATTTGGTTGTACGTGGGAGGAGTACTTAAAAATAGTGGAGTTCTCCTATAATAACAGTTATCAATCTTAAATATACATGGCTCTATTTGAAGTACTGTATGGGAGACCGTGTCATTATCCACTATGTTGGGTGGAAATTGGTGAGACTTCAATAATTGGAATGAGCCTTGTCTAAGAGACTATATGGAAAACAAATTTTAATATACTAAGGATTTAAATGGCTCAAAGTCATGAAAAATTGTATGCAGACCATTTTCGATGACTGTTTTCATTCGATGTGGGTGATAAAATGTTTTTGAGAATCTCTCCTAGGTTGTGATAACATCTTTTTGGGAAGCATGATACATTATCTCTAATGTATATTGGGCCTTTTGAGACACTTGAGTATATTGGTTAGGAGTCATATTTGTTGGCTCTGCCACCATGGTTTAGTGTGGGGCATAATGTGTTTCATGTGTCACAGTTGAAAAAGTATCATCAAGATCATGACCATGTGATCTGTTGGGATCATGTTAAGATAGAACCAAATGCTTCCTTAGTGCACAAGCCAGCACAGATTTTGGATAGGAATGATAAATTATTCAATGGTAACGACATCAGTTTAGTTTGAATTTTGTGGTTTCATGGTCAGATTCAGGAGGATACTTGTGAGTGGGAAAAAGAGATGGTCGAGCAATGGCCCAATCTCTTTCGAAAATGATTTGGTTCTTTAATTTTTAAATATGGAATGTCTAATGTTGTGGAAAATACAACAACATCAACATGATGTATATATATTTTTATGAATTTTTATGTGTTGAGTGTTCTTGGGAAGAGTTTATTTTAGTTTGAGTGAGTTTGGATTGGTTTTGGAATATATTGGGGTCATTTTTAAGGGGGCATGATTTGGGAACAGTTAGGGAAAACTGTG